>CM076571.1:133124600-134584540 GCA_034641835.2 Pinus albicaulis | reverse complement strand
ATTTAAAAACATAAATAACCTAACACACAAGGATATCTCAAAACACTTGAATGCATATGTAGAACAAAACCTGTAATAGAATATTTTGCTACATACAACACTGCACATTTTTAAAACATAAACTAACTTAGCAGACAATAATATTAAATTAGATAATTGTTTGTGCAGTTGAATTGATGTGCATAGAAAAACTGGGAATAGAAATCTTTGATGCATACAACACACAAATGCAAAATCTTAAAAGATAAATCAATCTTGCAAACATAAGGGTATTTAACTAGACAGAAATGTCCATATAGATTCAGTCAGAAACCCAGACCTGGAAACCTTTTCTCAGGCAGAAAAAAAAACACTGATGTATATTAATCAGTTCATATGCATATAGACATATTCTTAGCTATACAGCGAGAAAAACGAGACATATCATCCAGTAGTATACTTTACCTATCTAAGAAAGAGAGGCAAAGAATACAGTGGGAAACATATTACGGGGGGTTTTAACCACATCCCATCATGATCAGAAAACCATACATCCCTGTAGAAAAATCAGAAACGATAGAGATATAGCAAAATATGTTATACATCAGTAGATAGACATTAGGAAAGACATATGAAAGTTGAATTGATGTGCATAGAAAAAATGGGAATAGAAATCTTTGATGCATACAACACACAAATGCAAAATCTTAAAAGATAAATCAATCTTGCAAATAGAAGGGTATTTAACTAGACAAAAATGTCCATATAGATTCAGTCAGAAACCCAGACCTGGAAACCTTTTTTTCAGGCAAAAAAAAAATGCTGATGTATATTAATCAGCTCATATGCATATAGACATATTCTCAGCTATACAGTGAGAAAAACGATACATATCATCTAGAAGTATACTGTACCTATCTAAGAAAGAGAGGCAAAGAATACAGTGGGAAACATATTACGGAGGGTTTTAACCACATCCCATCATCATCAGAAAACCATACATCCCTGTAGAAAAAGTGGAAACGATAGAGATATAGCAAAATATGTTATACATCAGCATATAGACATTAGGAAAGACATATGAAAGTTCAAGAAAATCTTCTTTCTCTGGTAGAAGCAGGAGCGGCCATGACGGGAGTCTCGATTTCCTGTAGCCATGGCAGAACAGACTGAGAGAGATTTTATAAAGCAACCAAAAGTCTTTCTCAGTTCCAAGAAGTCTGGGAAGGGGAAATGACCTGGAAAAGGTGGCAACAGGTTTTGGAAGAATGTTGGTCTTGGCTTCAAGACATCCAAGGAAGCTATTCAAGGGACCTACATCGACAAGAAGTGCCCATTCACTGGTACTGTTTCAATAAGAGGTCGTATATTCGCTGGAACATGTTACAGTGCTAAAATGACACGGACAATTATTGTCCGTAAGGACTATCTCCATTTTGTCAAGAAATATCAGAGGTATGAAAAGAGACATTCGAACATACCAGCCCATATTTCACCCTGTTTCCATGTCAAGGAAGGGGATCATGTTATCATTGTGCAATGCAAGCCCTTGTCCAAGACTGTAAGGTTTAATGTTCTTAAGGTGATTCCTGCGGGTTCTAGCAGTGGTTCCGCAAAGAAATCTTTCACTGCAATATGAATCCCTTTTTTTCTTTGTACAAATGAAAGTTCAGGAAAATATATAAGCAAACAAAAGGATAAGATAATAGCATGTTGATGCCCCTAGATAAGACAACTACCAAAATAATGTCTAGAAAACCTCCAAACCTTATGATTCAAAAAAATCCTTGTAAGATTCTGAATAATTTTGACAAAAATAAAGTTGGAGAAAAATACTAAAAGTTTTAATTCCAAGAAAATATTGCACAGCTTAATAGTGTATTAGTACTCAAATACTGGTGGAAAAAATCGAATTAAAGTTCTGCAACCATTCATCATCATCCTCCCATTTCACTTTCGTTTTCTAATATTTAACTCTAACGACCAAGACAAGATTGCACGACATAAAAATGTTATAATAAGATATTAGCAATCAAAGAATCATTAAAAAATACAAATTAGAGTTCTGCATACCCGACGAAAGGAGAAATCGCGCCGATGAAAGGAGAAACAACGCAGATGGGAGGAGCAATAGCGCAGACAGGAGGAGCGAAAACGCGCGAAAAGAGCAGCAACGACAGTGACATAAATACACGCGAATAATGAAACCGGTAAACAAACCAACTTCGCGGGCGATTTATTTATAGAAACTAGTTCGGCCAAACTATTTTAAAATTAAAAGTTCGGCCGAACTCACAGTTCGACCGAACTTTTGTTGGAAGTTCAGTCGAACTTTTGTTGCCAGTTTTCCCATTTCCGGCAAAAATTCTATTTTCCCGTGCCATCAGTGTGCCATCAATCTAAACGGAATCACGAGTTCGGTTGAACATTATAAAATGTTTGGCCAAACTATTGCCGAAAAAAGTTTTCGGCCCCTAATTTCACAAAAGTGTAACCCAACTTCACGTTTCTGCCCTTATATATACATATATCATGGTAGTAATTATGTACCGTAATTTTGAACAGTTAGGTAAGTACCAGGTCAAAGATATGAATGTATATATTGGGCCTCTTATCGATGAGCTAATAAAGATATGGCATGGCATCACTATGTATGACATTACTAAACCAATCAAGCAGAAGAGATTTCAATGTCAAAGAATGCTTGTATGGACAATTCATGATGCCCCAGGACTAACACATTTTTGTGGTATGTAATATTTCATTGCAATTTAATATAATATAATTATCTAAATTAGATATACCATATTGCATGTTTTAAAAATGATCTCATAGTATAATTGTCATTGATCCATCTATTGCAGGTCTTCAAACAAAGGGTAGATTTGCATGTCTAGTTTGTGGCCCTAAGATGAAGTATCGTCATTCATCAGACTTAGGAAAGATGTTGTTTGATGAGTTTAGGCACTTCCTCTCTAGGAACCATAAGTATCGTACTACTGAAAAACATATTTTCAATGATAAAGAAGAAACTAGATTAAAACCACGAAGAATGACACCTCGGTTGTGGAAGTTGGAATATAAAATAATTAATAATCATCAAGCAGCTGGTACGTAATTTTTCTATATATATATATATATATATATATATATTAATTGTTTATGTAATGTTTGGAAATTTTGTTTTAACTAATGAATTTATTTTATTGTATTTGATAATTATTGTTATGATTTATTTTATTCTTTGATATCAAGGTCGTTGTCGTGAAGGTACTAATATTGTACTTCCACCTGGAATTAAATGTTATCCTTCTCAATTCGTGAGGTTTCCCTACTATGAGGACCTAAAAATAGCTCATTTGTTTGATACAATGCATATCAGGAAGAATGTGACAGAAACGTTATGGAAAATCATAGATGGTGCACATGATAGAGATAAAATTGACAAAATTTTTGCCGACATTGAGAAATCAAATCATGCAATGAAAAGTGTGATCGACAGATCAAATAATAATGGAGGTTGAAATTATAATAATATTCCATGGTTATTAAGAGAACAACAAAGAAATGATGTAAAAGAGGTCGTTAGAAGAATTAAATTTCCAACATGTTTTGCTTCAAACATAAATAATATCATAACGAAGAAAGGTGACTTCAGTGGGGTGAAAAAAGATGATTGACATACCTTTGTTAAGGTAATTTTTTTGGTATACATTTTTGTATATTATTTCTTGAATATATCTTTTAAATTTTCCTTTCTTTCTGTTTAATTTGGAACCAATAATGATTCTTTTTTTATTTTTATAGTATGTTCTACTTGTATCTCTCCCAAACGAATTCGACAACAATGTCAAAAAAGTTATATATGGTCTTAGTAAATACATGAGGTAAGTAGTTTTGATTTATACACAAAATATCGCTACAATTTCCTTTTGTACTTAATGACATGATTTGTTAATTTACTTTTAATGTAATATATATTATGTTTCATTGAAATAACCTTGCATAATGATTTTCAGATGATTGTCATTTAAAGAAATCCATCAAGATGAAATAAAGTATTGGAAGAGAGAAATTCCTTGGCTAATGTGTGAAATGCAAAAGTATCTACCTCCAACATTTTACAATGCACAAGAACACTACTTGATACACCAAGTTGAGGAGATTGAAATGTGTGGACCAGTACACACAAGGTCAATGTGGATGATGGAGAAGCACCTGAAATCCTTGAAGGCTTTATTTAGACAAAGAGCACAACCTGAGGGTTCTATGGTGGAGGCACAGTGGAGGGATATGTGGTATATGAATCCATGGTGTATATTAGTCATTATCTTCCTATATTAGCTGTGCTAGCTATGGATGTTGTGGATTTCATTTGGGATGTGAACTCTATCAAAAAATTTGAAGTGGAGCACCTATTGGGAAAAGGTAGAATGAAGAAAGTGAGAAGTAAAAGATTTGTTATGTATAATACATATAATGTTTCATTTTTTTACATCATGTATATGTTCATATTCATTTAAGACTTATTCTTTCATCATTTATTAATTAATATAATTTAGCATGGTTATCATTTATAATTAATATTGGTGAATTATTGTTTTTTTATTCAGGTGCTCAAGATTATGAGACACTACTTTTATATATTGCAAACAATCTTGAGTGGGTGAGTGAATGGATTGAAAGATGTAAAGCACGTAACAACAATAGGTTATCATGGAAACTACTCTCTGAATTGGTTAGAGAAGCGTATCGTAGTGGAGATGGAAATGTTATGGAAATGGAAATTGATTTAGCATATGGTTTGAAAGATAGAAAGGTAAGCAATTAATTCACCTATTTTATTCATTACTTATTTTATATTATATTTATAATGTGACAAAAAGTTTTATTTTTGAGATAATTTTCAAGCTGTGTAGATTATATGATTAATTATTAATTGAGAATGCATCTTTTTCATGTTTGGCATATTGCAGTTGAAACACCAAAAGGCTATGTCGTGCAATGGTCGTAAATTCCACATTAAACAGTTGGATGATAACATGAAAACTTCTGATAGTGGGATAACTACAATATTCTAGGTCACTAATGTTTCCTCCAGGAGTGACAAACATCCTCGAGAATCTGAAAATAGATATTATGGATTTTTAGATGATATAGTTGAGTGTGACTTTAATTCCTTCAAATTAGTTTTGTTCGACGTCAAATGGTATAGGCTATGAATGAATGTACGTGATGATGATAGAACTCTTATTCAACATGACAATGGATTTCCAATGGTTAAAACATCATAGTTTGAAGCAGAAAAATATTGCTATGTTTTTCCAAGCCAATGTGAACAAGTCTTTTACTCAAAGGTTCTAGGTGAGAACAGATGGTCATTTTCTATTATAATATAGAGGAAGAAGATGATATTGATCAAGAATAAGATGATGCAGTGGTAGATGAGTAGGAACGTGCATTGATAGATGAAGAAGATATAGAAGATGAACGAGGCGTAGGAGACGAGGAAACAATTATGATGATGATGTCGATGAGGATATTATTGAAAATGACATAATTGATGATGATGATGACATGGTCGATCATTTCAACACCGTTTCTGAATCAGATGTTCGTATAGATGTCGATCAGTTGGATGAAGATCAAGAAGATACAAAACAATAATATTGATACAAATGTTCTGTTCGAGTATGAGCTGGTATGTTATAACTTTATATCTTAATATGTAGGAATTATTGTCTTTCAATAATTTACTAATTATGTGGGTTTATTTCATGTTGTTTATTATTTCAAAACAATAAACAATGGCCATACTAGTGTATAGCCTAAACTAAAATTATGTATTTATACAAACACATGAAAATTTTGTTTACGACCTTAATCAATTTTTGGTTTGTTCTTATTCTATTTCATAGATTGGGTATTGGGAAAATGAGAGTGATGTGAGGGGGATGGGAGGGCCATATGAGCTTCCTCCTTCACGTGGCTAGCCATGTTCAGTAGAGAATAAATTATTCTTGAAACCAAGAGACACTCATTCATATTTATTTGCATTATCGTAAATGTCATCATTGTTGTCAGATTATTGCAGCGCCAAAATTGTTGAAATTGTTAGAAAACATTAGGTCACTTATGAAATGATATTACCGTGGACCATTATCTTTATAAGACAAGAGTGACGCATGAATGGGGCCATTAACATTGATTATATGTTTCTCGAAAGGGTCTTCAATGAAATATTAATTAATATATTCCATTGTAATTCACTATTAATTCCTTCCAATCTCAACAGATTCAACACCATTTGGGAAAAAAATTTCACTACCTAACAAAGTTCTATTTGCAAAAATTACCAACAGAAAATTCACTCATGAATTTGCTCAATTTTCACTCACGTGTGCTCTATACTCTTTGCAAATTATTCTTCCTCACTTCTCAGGCACTCAACACATCCTCTATACTCATTAATAAACTTGTCCACTCAACCCCCACCTGTATTTCATTGCTCTAGTGAAGGAAGACTTGTGATTTTCTTGGCCTATAATATGAGTTTTAGTAGGTCGATCACATAATGTGAAGTGGGTATTTCTTTTACTCTTGGAAATCAACATCTAAGGTAATAGGATTTGGAAGAGGTCCTTACCTTCACAACAAGATGACGTGATCATTAACAAAACCTTCAATTGTAATGACATCCTCAATGATTTTGCGCTCATTTAATATCCTCTTATTCACTCTTTAAATATAATTATAAAGAAATTATATTTTATTTTTCATTTGTTTAAGTTTTTTCAAATTGGAACATGTTTTAATCTCTTCCTTGTAAATATTGCTAGCAATCATCTCCTTCACATAACATAAGTCTTAAGACACATGGAATTTTATCATTTTCCTTCACATAATGTAAGTCTTAACACACATGGAATCTCATCATTGGGAATGCCCAATGTTAAGTATGGTGAAACCAAATGGAACAATTAGCTTTATGTTAGAATAAAAGTGCATTTCGTTTACTAATTTTCCAATGAGGCCTAATTTTGTCCGGATGACAATTTTCTTGCTAGAATATGACAATAAATTCTTCAAAAAATCTCACTATGGTAGTGTCTAAGTTGTTCTTTTGATGATGAAAATGGATTCAACACCATCAAGGACCCTTGGGGCACCCAAAATATTAAAGATTGACAACTATAACCTAGATTTTCAATAACTTCCACCATATTTTTGCAAAATCATGCTAGAATTTTTATTGTTTTATGGATGAAATTTTGGCTTCATTAGACTACGCGTTTCTTTTATATGAGGTTTAAGAATCTTCCTTCTATCTTGTGTTGTTAGAATGACATGATAACGTTTATCCATAATGTAAACACATGATTTCATGGTTTTATTCCCAGTTGTCCTCTTACGTCTTTGCATTTTATGTTTATAATTGAATGGTCTTTCCCTTCACTTATTGTTAATTCTTTGGAATTTTATAAATCAATAACTCTAGGGGATGTTATATCCTCTTCAAAATGGTGCCTCTTTATAATAATTGAGCTTACTTTACTTTACCTAGAGTTTCTACAACTTAGGGTTGCATTACCTTGTAGATAATATTGAGGATATAAAAGGAATGTGCAACCACTTTCCTTAATTGGATTAAAACAGATTAAATATTCCAATGTAAATGCTAAGAAGTTATATGATAAATGGTGATGGTTTGAATAATTGTTTTTAATGGCCAACATGATTGATGGTTTGATTTGTTAAAAATAAAATGATTACCTTTTACATTTTTAAAAGAAACAATATAGCATACATTTTTAAAAGAAACGATATAGCATAGGCTAGCAACATTTGGGATTTTTAGTGCAACGGGATTTGATATGTAAAACAAGGAAGTAGGGTATTAAAAATTTCCTGGGAGGGTTCATCCATTTTCATTTGTAGAGAATACAGGGAGACCACAGTCGAGTCCCAAAAAGTAGGTCTGGCTGTAGCTCATCGTCATCTTCCTCCTCTAGCATAGGCGACAGTCAAAATGTCGAAGTCGATGTCAAAGCAACGCAGGGAAGTAGGGTTTTAAGAATTTCCTGGGAGGGTTTCAAGAAAGCAGCAACGACATAAACAAGGAGTTGCAATAGACAAGAAGAGCGAGAGGAGAGGATAACCCTTGGTCTCGTCCTCCTCTGTGGGGAAGAAGTGGTTACTATGACAGTCGAAGGGCCACCCCCACCTGATGAATCACGAGTCAACACTGCCGCCACATCTCAGGAAGGCCCCAACTTAGGTAAAGCGATGGGTATAGGAATCCCCATGACGCCCCTTGTTCAAGAAAAATCGGGCTTAGCTAGTCCTGTCAATGGAGTTGGGGGCCCTTCAACAGGCATGATGCAACCCCAAATCTCAAGGCCTCCCATTCCACAGGTCTCGGCGCCCCCCATGACTTATTCTGCCTCAATGCCAATGCGTCCTCTTGGCCCTCCACCACCATTTTGGTCGTAGGGAGGTCCTCCAGGCCATCCCAGGATTATGCGTCCTCCTCCACCCAGGCCTGGAATGCCCCCTTGTCCACCCGGTGGTGGCACCCCTCCTATGTACTATGCTCCTCCTCATATGCAACCGAGACCTGACATGCCGCCTCTACCACCTGGTCAACATCAGTAGCAACAACAACCACCTCCTAGACATTAGTAGTAGTAGCTATCAATTGAATTAGGTATTTTGTTAATTTCCCTACATATTTTTGGTATATGAGAACGTCTTTTTATGCTTTCCAGCAGGATTGAAAAACTAATTTCACCATTTCAAGTCATGAGTATTTGAATATTTTTCATTCTAATGATAAAATGAGTTAGCATATCTAGCTAGGGAAAGCCCAAATCATCGCAAACATTAAACTTGATAATAATCCTCCAACTTATATTAAGTGAACCTAATTTCAAGGAAGAAATTAATAGGCAGAGATTTTGTAGAATCTGTATTTAGTTGAGCTACTAAACTTTTCCTTTACTTTGATTAAGTTGATAGTACTGATCATTTTTTTTTAATCAGGGACCTTTTGCAAGAGTCATTTTTATTTGTATAGAACATTCACAAAAGCATCTTATTCTAACCTTACAGACCTTATTGTATTTTCTATTAGGTGTATTACTTATAAATCACCATATTCCATGCTGAAATGCTAAAAATTGTTGCCTTGATTGAATATTTGTACATAAACATTTTATTCTGTTTAGAAAATAATAGGTTTTAAAACCATTTCACTGTGCGGTTACCATATAATATACATTTTTTGGCATAGTTTTTTTTCTTTAATTATTAATATAACAGTAATGTACAGACATGGCATTGTTTTACAAAATTAGGGTGTTGTGTGGTGCTCACCATAAGGTTAGGTATACCATGCGAAAGATGCCTTAATAGCTTCCATAATTACCTAAATGCATAGAAGTTAACAAAACCGCCACCTGTGCATATCCAATAACACTAACATTCCAAAATGTCCAGCTGGCTAGGGAGGTTCCAAACTACAATCAAATGTTTCCAACTCAGAGTGGCAAGGGATGTTCCAAAGGCCCATGGCTTCTGGGAGTTCCAAATCCACCACACCCAAATCCACCTAGGATTGATAGGGTACAAAATTCAAATCATCATACAACATTGGCTGGAGTTGCAGAGAAACCTCAGGGTGGAGACAAAACTTTGGATACCCTAAGACAAGTAACGGTGGGGATGTATATCTCTAGTTGGGAGGAAAATTGTGAAACATATCCCTATGCCCATCCTGAGGTGTATCAATAACTACGATACCCATAACTTATTCAATACAACACTCTGTAAAATAGGGTTACAAAATGTCAATCATTGCCTAAAATTTAGGACATATTGAAGCCATAGGCAAGCATGTATTATGTTGTATATTTCACCATTGTGGTAGAAATTGCAGTCGTGCTAATGTTGTACATTTAGGTGTGGGTTTGTGATCTTCAACGTTGTTGTACATCTAGATCCCCCCCCCCCCCCGCCCCCCCCACACACACACACAGATATATATTAAAGGTGCCTCCATAGGTTTAATGACCTACACAGGAGACATCAGACTTGAAGTAAGGCATTAGTTCCCCTTAAGACTAGGTCACCATACTTGAAATAGTGGTGCCTGACACTTGAAGGAATTCATGATATCATAACAATATATGATGTCGTAGATGCAGTTTAATTTCATTCTAGCCTTGGACATGCTCCAATCTATAGGCATATAATTTGACAATGACTTATAATAACCCTATCCCTAACATCTACATGGATAAACTCAGATATAATTTATAGAGTTTACCTTATATTTACATGCCCTATTTAACTGTTATGTACTGGAGCAGGCCTAGAATGGGTTTTCAACAAACCGTGACTAAGATAGAAGAATAATTTCCAAAGTAGTGGACTAAGACCCATTACCCATTGTAATCAGTATAGTGTCGAGTATCACATTAATTGAGATACTTAAGTTTTCCTCGGATACTTGTATGTATACTAACCTTAGTACTGTATGTTATATTTTCATAACAGAATGATTCTCTTTGTGTGATTTTATATGATGTCATGGTAGAGCATGGTCCAATTTCAATATTACACCTCGGTAGTAACATAGAATAATATATGAATAGATATTGTTTGTATTTTCATAGGCCTAGTGGTACAACTAGAATTAATGCAAATCCTTAGTATATTAACATGAACTAATTATATCCCATTTTATAAATAGAACTTAAGGTTATAAATATGGTCTTGTTCTTTAAACACTTTGTGAATAACATTTACATAACACTTTAGTCTATTACTTCACGCTTATAGTTGGGTAAAGAATTCCCTTTTTGCATTGAGTGCTAGTATGAGGAACACTGGAAGGCTATAAAAGAGATAACTGATGTTCTTGAAAGTGCTTCTAATGGTTTCTATTACATGTAGATAAATCCCAGGATTTATGCACATCTAGAGTGATATTATTTATGCACAATATTAGTTATATTAATTGTAGCTACAAATCCTTAGTATATTAACATGAACTAATTATATCGCATTTTACACTTATAAATTAAGGTTATAAATATGCTCTTGTGCTTTAAGCGCTTTTTTCATAACAACTACATAACACTTTAGTCTATTACTTCACGCTTGTATTCGGGTGAATAATTCCCATGTTGCATTGAGTGCTAGTATGAGGAACACTAGAAGGCTATAAAAGAGATAATTGGTGTTCTTGAAAGTGCCTCTAATGGTTTCTAGTACATGTAGATAAATCCCAATATTTATGCACATCTAGAGTGATATTATTTATGCACAATATTAGTTATATTAATTGTAGCTCGCTTTAGCTCTATTCCTAATGTAGCGTTAATTAATGGTGGCCTATGATAACTTTGTCTATGTTGGTTCATTGTATAAGCTTGGTAGACATTACTACTATTCAAAGAATTCATTTTTATATGACTTGTCTAATAACTACACAACTTCCAATTTTCTAATACATATGTATACAGTCGAGAAGTGATGCTCATTAGACTTCCCTCATAGAGAATAAAAGAAACCTAAGATAGTATGAAATACTTTTAGCTCCCTAATTATGTAGCCATCATGTGATATTTTTATGCATTACATTGTTAGAAGCATTTATACAACTGATAATAAATGAAAATAGGCTATCCGAGTTGGCCATGATGTCAAGGTGTTGCCTTTGTGTATTCATGTTTGGGAATGATGTCAAGTATTAGTCTAAATTTAACATTAAACATGGTGTATTTTTTAATGGACATAATATTATAAATAATAGACACATACTATTTCCAGAGGTATCCTTTATGGATATACCTGATATTGTTATTTACCTTAGTAAAGGGTACAAGTTGATGTTATCAAATATTTTTAGCTATGTTTTATTGTTGGGAAGTTTGTCTTGCTACAACATAAAGAAAATGGAGTCATGGTTTAATGACTGGGCAGTTTGCCTTGCTACAACATCAAATAAATGGGGTTGTGTTTTAATTATTGGGTAGTGTGTCTTGCTACAGTAGCAAGGAAATGGAGCCATGTTTTAATTATTGGGAAGTATATCTTGCTACAATAACATGGAAATGGCCATCGCTAAAATTCACATCTAGTGGCTCAACACTATTACCATCACCAACTTATTGCCCATTGACCACCAAACTAGTGGACTTATCCAACTTTGGTGTTTTTCTTAACCAACTGAAATTAATTGTGCATTTTTCCTTTAAAATTTTGCAAACGATAGTTGAGTCATGGAGTCTTTTACACTGTAATGGTAGCATAATACTAATTGGTATAATTTGTGTGATTTTCATAAATAGTTTGAGATATTTCCATCACTTGAGTGTGTAACCATGCTAAGCACTAGTACAAAGACATTCCATTATTGATATGGTAAGATTATTGGAAATGTTAATTCCTTTGTGACTTGGCATTTCCATGGTGATTTTGACATTTATTTCACAAGGAAATCTTCATGGATGGTAGATCATAATAGGAATGTCAATTATGTGTACACTCGGATATGAGATTAAGATTGTCATGTTATTGGCTTTGTTCTATCATAATACCTCTCTTGTATGTACTACAAGAGTAATAACCCTATTTAATGGTTTATAATTGGGTATACACTTGGCGACCCTTCCCACATGCACCATGTATTAAATGAATGAAGGTATGGCAACATATAGAGGCATCCCTTTAAGGCACAAAATATTACTTCTTTAGAGGTAGCAGTATGAAATGATAGTTGTAGGTTTCATTTCCCTCTTTAAAATCCTCTTGTGTTGATTCCCTTGGAGGAATTTCAAGCATAGCCTTCCATTCTTGTAAATGCAACCGATTGGATTCTTGTAAATGAATTCATCATTTTTTAACCTTATTTTCCAATTATGGGAGACTGTCTTTATCTTGGGGATGCTTGGCTAGTTTTTCCTTCTTGTTGTAAAACTAATCCAGATTCTCTCTTCTTGCTAGAGATGATTAATGTTTATTTCTTTCAAACCTTTTTTGGATAAAAGTTGTGCTATGAGTCCCCAAGTCTTTGAGATAAATTGGCTATGTTTAGAGGAGAGTCTTTGAATTTTTTTTTATTTCTTGCTAACCAAAGCTACTAGCAAAGGAAGGATGGAAACGTTCCCAAAATCATTTTATAGAGTGCTTTTTATTAGTGAATAAGGATAATTTCTTGTCCAGGTAGTGAATAAGTCATTAAAGGGGCTTCAAAAATTCAAATTAGTTTCCAAAGGACTCACTAGCAGGTTTATAATTGGGTATACACTTGATGACCCTTCCCACATGCACCATGTATTAAATGAATGTAGGTATGGCAACATATAGAGGCCTCCCTTTAAGGTATAAAATAGGACTTCTTTAGAGGTAGAAACATGAAATGATAGTTGTAGGTTTCATTTCCCTCTTTACAATCCTCTGGTGTTGATTCCCTTGCAACAATTTTAGGCATAGCCTTCTAGTCTTGTAAACGCAACCGACGGGATTCTTGTAAATTAATTCATCCCTTTTTAACCTTATTTTCCAATTATGGAAGACTGTCTTTATCTTGGGGATGCTTGGCCAATTTTTCCTTCTTGTTGAAAAAATAATCCTGATTCTCTCTTCTTGCTAGAGATGATTAATGTTTATTTCTTTAAAGCCTTTTTTGGATAAAAAATGTGTTGTGAGTCCCCAAGTGTTTGAGAGAAATTTTCCTATGTTTGGAGGAGAACCTTTGAAATTTGTTGATTTCTTGCTAACCAAAGCTACCAGGAAAGGAAGGATGGAAAACTTTCCCAAAATCATTTTATAGAGTGTTTTTTCCTAGTGAATAAGGATGCTTTCTTTTCTAGGTAGTGAATAAGTCATTAAAGGGGCTTGAAAAATTCAAATCAGTTTCTAAAGGACTCACTAGAAGGTTTATAATTGGGTATACACTTGATGACCCTTCCCACATGCACCATGTATTAAATGAATGCAGGTATAGCAACATATAGAGGCCTCCCTTTAAGGCACCAAATAGGGCTTCTTTAGAGGTAGTGGTATGAAATGATAGTTGTAGGTTTCATTTCCCTCTTTACAATCCTCTTGTGTTGATTCCATTGGAGGAATTTCAAGCATAGCCTTGCAGTATTGTAAATGCAACTGACGGGTTTCAGAACTATAGAACACATCTAATAGAACAATGATGTTAGGCCCAACCTCAGCAAAAGGGTGTTAGAAAAAATAACATAAGAATGGTCAAAACTAAGCCATTCAAGGAATAGTGGATCACTCACACATAAATAGGAATAATAAAAATCACAATTACACATGGGGGTATGTTACAAGTGACATCATATCCCAAGTTCCAACACTTGACCTTGGGTTGAAAAATAAGTATAAGGATTGGTCTTATTCATGCATGCATAAATACTCGATCCTTATGTTATCACTGAGTAGGGTGCCATTGTAGGTAGATCAAACTTAAGGTGAGAAATAAGAGTTAGATGTATTAAATGAGAAACAAGAGTTAGATGTATTAAATGAATGCAAGTATAGCAACGTATAGAGGCCTCCCTTTAAGGCACAAAATAGGACTTCTTTAGAGTTAGAAGTATGAAATGATAGTTGTAGGTTTCATTTCCCTCTTTACAATCCTCTTGTGTTGATTCCATTGGAGGTATTTCAAGCATAGCCTTCCAGTCTTGTAAATGCAATCGACGAGTTTCAAAACTATAGAACACATGTAATAGAACAATGATGTTAGGCCCAACCTTAGAAAAATAGTGTTGGAAAAATAACATAAGAATGGTCAAAACTAAGCCATTCAAGGAATAGTGGATCACCCAAACATAAACAGGAACAAAAAAAATCACAATTACACATGGGGGTGTGTTACAAGTGACATCATATCCCATGTTCCAACACTTGACCTTGGGTTGAAAAATAAGTATAAGAAGGACTTGTCTTATTCATGTGTGCATAAATCCTCAATCCTTATGTTATCGCTGAGTAGGGTGCCATTGTAGGTAGATCAAACTTGAGGTGAGAAACAAGAATTAGACCTAACAGTGGCACCATACTATCTAGGTAGATTGACATAGAGATACAAATTTCATCATACTATCATTGGTCCTGACTTGGTCACAACTTTGATTAGAACAAGTCCCATCATTATAATTTATAAAGGATACTATCATCAATAATTTTTCCAAAATGTCACAACTTCCTCAAACTGGAAGAGTGTCATTTCAATACTTCTTCTTATGCTAAATATATGCATGAATATATGATGATTCCAATATTAATCTTCCTGAAAATATGTTTTGATGCCAAATTTGCATAGGTATCCATCCCTCTGGCTAGGGCTTCCCATTTCCACTGGTGGACTGATATTTCCTTTTGAGAATTCAACTTTCACATGAGTGAAATTTCAAATTAGTTCAAGGACCTGTTCAAGAGTCAAGGAATTGACACTCTTTTACATGAATTGTGATGAATGTCTCCTAGTATTATCCTTATGCTGATAAGACACCTGAATATTTTCTCCTTTAAAATTTGGCCCACAAACTAGGGCTTTCAGCAAACACAAGAAATGTTTTCTCCTTCTTTATTACTACTCTGAAATTGTTTATTCTTTCTGGTTTTCCCAATGCTTGTCAATTCGAAGATGAAACCTTGATCATTTGGAGGGTTAATGTACTTTTATATATATCAAAAGCCTGGCTTATCATTGATAGCTTATCCATGGCTCTATTCTTTTCTTCTTCTTGTTTTCTTTACTCTTTATTGTGCTTATGTATGATCCATATTCTTAGGTTGAGTCATGAGTGTTATCTTCTTTCATGGAGGGAGGGAGCCAATCTTGCTTCGAGTCTAGGGGAATTGCCACAATTGGGAGGGGAGTGAATGTCCTAGAGATTGTACAAGTCCTTCTTCACCTAAAATTTACTGCTTTGGGCATATTTATTTTGGAGATGATCATTCGTTGCTTTCTGATGTGGACAAGTGACTGAAATTGGGATATTTCCAATCTCGAGTTCCTGAATTTTGGTTTCGATTCATACTCTAGAGTCTTGAGTTGCTGAGTCTTCTGAGTGCTAAGATATTTGAATCCTCTGTTTGTCATTGTTAAGAGACTTGTATTGTTTGGATATTTAATGGAACCTTTTTCTTTTCTTTTTGGTTTTGATGAGTGTTGCTCTTATTGTAATAATTTCATATTTGTCACGATAATGTCACCAAAACCAACCTCGAAGATAATATCCGTATTATTTATCAATAGTATTTAATGTGATATCAACAATACATGATTCCAGTCCCTGATTTGGATTTCTATTGATTCTGGTAAGCCTTTCTCCAAGTTCAGTTGAATGCAGATTATTGCACAAGTTTTATCAATGTATTTCCCCAAGTAGTCCCAATATTAGCTCAGGTTGACTCCTCCAATACGTTGGGGAATGGGAGATGGATCCAAATTATGGCACCATTTGGGATTTCATCTTCTAGATCAAAGCTCATGGACCAGTTAGGTATAATGCATCTGCACCTAAAATCCTGGTCCTCCCTAGAAGATTTATCTATGAGAGCTAGATTGAAAAATAACAGTAAAAACCCTTACCAGAGTGGAAGTGAGTAACTTTTCCTTCCATTAGTGATGTTTAGTTTGCTTGAATACAAGATTCCATTAAATTTTGACTCATCCATTTCAAGTAGCTTAACTAGCACATTGTGGTTACAGGAAACCTTACCAGGATACCTATTTCTTATTCCACTCCCATTCTCTATGCCAAGCTCATATTGACACTGCATTACCAATCAATTTTGTATGCATAAGAAACTGGGAAGGGGTGTGTTTATGTTTCTTAGTTATAATGTCGTAGGGTATTTTTTTCTTTCCCTAGGGATTATGTTTGTCTAGGATTTTTACAATGATTTGACAACATGACATGTTTATTTATTCATAGTGGGCATCCATCAATTTAATGAAAAATATAATGATCTTCAACAGTAGTATATTTTTTCATCAAAACTTCAATAAGCTATTGGTCAGTAAATTTACCTAATGATTTATAGTATAGCATTTGTCTATACTACTGACAGTGACATAATTCTTCAGAAAAACCACAGAAGTTAGGGTTAACTGTGCACAATAGTGGATGTATCCAATCCAATCAATATACCAGTGTTTGCAATATTTGAATTTAGCAAATCAATGTTCAAATGTGACCATGCTATATTGTCTAATCTGAGAGTCCCTTACTACAGTGATATCTACTGTATTGTTACTGTATCAGGGCCCAATTTTCCATGGAAATACCAACAGACCTGAACTATAATAGATGGCCTCAAGAAGGGCTCATGGAATAGTGGCTGAGCTACAGTAGGGTCCATTCACTCTGTTGTAGTCTTAAAAGTGTGGTACCAGACAAGAAATTTGGCTATGTGGCTGCGGCACTGCGGTCTCCAAACATAGCTGCCCAGATGAATGTTGCTGCCAGAATCTCGCTACTTGTTGAGGGATCGATTAACCTTAGAGCGCTGATTTTAGGATAGATCCGAGTTTTTCACGATAAAAATGTTGTGCCAGAAGTTACAAAAATGTAAATATTTAATTATTAAACCAAACCATATTGCTCCAATGACCTGGGCTCAAATTTTTTGAAGGATATCAACTCCCTTTCACAGTGATTGTGGATATCAAAATGAACTTGTAAGATATACAACCAAATTTCTCCTTTTATGACTGATGATGATATATTCACAGGTTTTGTAGCTTCAATAATTGACAAGTAGCTTGTGAACTTCGAGTATCAAAGCATCCATATGATATAGTCAATTCTTCTGACGTTTTTTAAAATATTATATTGATAGCGTCAGTATTCTGATGCTAGCTTATCCGACGTTTTTTTTATTATAAAATTCTTTGTTTCCGTCGGTATTTTGACATCTTAGAACCATCGCTATAGCGACATTTAATTTGTTTAAACTTGTTGGTTTCTTCGGTATTCCAATATCTTAGAACCATAGTTATAGTGACGTTTTTATTTATTTTATTTTGGTTTCGTTGGTCTTCCGATAGCTCAGAATAGTCATTCTTGCGACGTTAATTTTTTTTAAAAAATTCTGGTTTCATCGGTATTCCGATGGATTGAAACCGTCGTTCTAGCGATGTTTGTTTTTTAATTTTTTTTGGTTTCTTCGGTCTTCCGACCGCTCATGACCGTCATTATAGCAATGTTTATTTTTTTAAATTTGGTTTCGTCGGTCTTCTGACCTTCAAGTACCATCATTCTACTGACGTTTGGAGGTGTCAGACTAGCGACACACTAAGAGCGACAATTTTCAGTGTGCTAAAAAATGGTTTCTCCTCACGTCAAACTTTCGACACTTGACTTAAGGCGTCGGACTAGAAAAACTTATGATCATCGGAAATTCAACGAGCTATTGAACGTCGGAAGTGCGACATAAATATAAAACGTTGGAACTACGTCACTCTACCGACGTTTAAGTCAAGTGTAAGAAGTGCGACGTGAAGAGAAACTACGTTTTGGCACACAAACAAATGTCGCTCTTAGGCCGCCTATATGTCACAAGAGCGAAATTTTGGTCGTCAGAATTTGGGGCAAACGTGCTAGTAGTACCACAGATGTAAATTTAAACTTACTCCCCTTAGGATTCTATGATGTATTAATAGGTATGAACTGGTTGGAAAAACATGGAGTTGTCATAAATTATTTAGAGAAAATAGTCAACTATGTGAGTCAAGATGGAAAAAGTCAAATAATCAAAGGCATACCAAAACCCATATTGGTTATACAAATTTCAACTTTACATATGAAAAGGAGTGCACGAAAAGGGTGCCAATTGTTTATGGTGCATGTAGGAAAAAATGAATAGCAAACATAAAAATAAAATTTAGAGGCTTTGCTAGTCATTAAGGAGTTTTAAGATGTATTTCCATAGAAAATTTTGGGCTTACCTCCCAGTAGACATATAGATTTATCCATTGATTTGGTGCGAGGTGAAACCCGAGTGTCTAGAGCTCCTTATTGAATGAGTGTACCTGAGTTATTAAAGATCAAAATGCAACTACAAGATTTACTAGACGAAGGATACATTAGGCCTAGTATGTCATGGTGGGAGGGGCCTATGTTATTTTTCAAGAATAAGGATGGAACATTTAGAATGTGCATCGATTATTGCCAATTAAAAAAATTAACCATTAAAAACAAATACCCATTTCCCTGTATTGATGATCTCTTCGATCAAGTTAGGGGGAAGCCATATTTTCAAAAATTTATTTAAGGACCAAATATCACCAACCAAGAATAAAATATGAATATATTCATAAGAAAAATTTTCTAACCAAATATGGTCACGACGAATTCGTAGTGTTACCATTTGGTCTTAATAATGCACAAACAACCTTTATGTGTTTAATGAATAGGTGACTTAATAAGTAGCTCGAAAAATTTGTGCTAGTATTTACAGATGAAATTCTAATGTATTCCAAGAATTAAGAAGAAAAAAATTAACATTTGAAATTAGTGCTGCAAACTTTAAGAGAACATCAACTATATGCTAAAATTAGCAATTGTGAGTTCTATAAGGAAAAAATACAGTATTTGGGCCACATTATTTCAGGGGAGGGACATTATGTTGATCCTGAGAATTTCAGGGCTATCTTAAATTAGCCCATACCTAAGGATGTGTGAGTTTTCCACTCCTTTATGGGAATCACCGGATATTAACAAATATTTATAGAAGGATTCTCTAAACTGACCTATGCTTCTACATCCTTACATAAGGAAGGAAGAAAATTTGAGAGGATAGCCAAATGGCAGCAAAATTTTGACAAGTTAAAACAATTACTTACAGTAGCTTCTATATTAAATATTGTAGATCCAGGTAAGGAATTTATGGTTTTCACAGATTTTGGTTTGGAGGGACTAGGGGGAGTATTGATGAAGGAAAGTTCAGTAGTATATTATGAATCTAGGAAGATAAAAATGCATGAAAGGAATTATGAAATATATGATCTAGAATTGGTTCTTCGAATACATGCTCTAAAGATGTGGAGACACTATTTATTAGGAAAAATTTTCACTTTCGTAAAAAATCATATTAGTTTAAAATATTTTTCCATTGAACCCAATCTTAATGCCAGACAAGCTAGATAGATGGCTTTCCTTAGAGAGTTTGACTTTGATATTAAACACATAAAAGGAAAAGAAAATAGTATAGCATATGCTTTGAAAAGACATGAACATGCTTTGATGGGAATATATGTTAGCAGAATTAGTATAGATCTTGTAGAACATATTAAAAATTCAATATCAAGAGATCCAAAATATGTGGAAATTTAACAAAAATTGCAACAAACAAAAAACTCGCATTATGTTGAAAATTATGAAAAACTATTAATTTACAGAAAAATATTATATGTCCCCAATGTGACTACTATAAATAAAATGGTATTATAGGAGTACCATAAGAATCCAGATGTGGGACATCTCGGGTATCAAAATATGATAAAACATTAATAAAATATCACTTTTGGCTAGGCATGAAAAAAGAGGTGGCAGAGTATTTGCTAAAATTCTTAGAATTCTAGGAGGTGAAAGTGGAACACCAACACCCTGTTGTATTATTGAATGCAATAGCTATTCCTGAATGGAAGTGGGAAGTGGTTTCCTTGGATTTCATCACGAGGTTACCATGGACCATACAACAACACAATTCCATTATGGTAGTGGTAGAAACTTTATGTAAAGCAACACATTTCATACTGGTACAATCCACTTACGGGACAACACAAATTTCCAATATTTTCATGAAGGAGATTTTCTGACTGCATGGAGTGCCAAAGATGGTAGTGTTGGAATGGATGCTAAATTAACCTCCAATTTTTGGAAATATCTATTTGGGGGCATGGGAGTTCAACTAAATTTTAGCACTACATATCACCCTCAAAAAAATGGATAGACAGAGAGAACCAATCAGATAATGGAGGACATGATGATAATGTATGCCATAGACAAACCTACCAAATGCAATTATTTTTAGCATTTAGCAAGATTTTCCTATAACAACAAATACCAAACTTCAATAAAAATGAGTCCTTTTAAAGCCATGTATGGAAGAAAATGTCATATGCCCCTTAGTTGGAGTCAGTCAAAAGATAGATTAAATATTAGGACCAGATTCCTTGTAGAAAATGGAGCACGTGGTATAGAGGATTCAGAAAAATAGAAACATTGCACAAGGTAGGAAGAAAAGATATGAAGATACAAAGAGAACATACAAGGAATCTAATATTGGAGACCATGTTTACCTAAGGTAAAACTAAGGAAAATTACCTTAAGAACCAAAACCTATACAAAATTTACACCATGATTCTGTGCGCCTTGTGATATTTTGGAAAGAGTTGGGCTAGTATCATATCAGATGGCATTTCCAGCCATATTAGAGTACACAATGTTTTTCATGTGTATTTCCTAGAAAAAAAAATTCATAATAATTCTCGCATAATTGACTGTAATTTGATGCACGTGGAACCAAAAGGATATTTACTAGTAGATCCACTACAGATATTATATCGGAAATAAATCTTTCCCTGGAATCGATTCGTCGCTTGGGTTAAAGTGTAGTGGAATCACTTTACACTTGAGGATGCTACTTGGGAGCTAAAGGAAAAATTTGAGATACCTATCCAACATTATTTCAGAGAGAAGAAATTGGGAAATGAACACTAGGGATGGTGTAAATAAAATGGGGGGAATATGTAATACCCCTCTGTTTCTGTAATAACACCTTTTCATATTTAGACTGAATCATATTGTACTTGATGGAATAAAGGCCATGACTGGTTGAGATGAAAGTCAAAATTTAATGTACTATGATGTACTAAGTAAATTTTATTAATAAATAAAAATGTTGGAACTATTTGGGAATGAGACACTAGAGTTTAGATATTATTTCCAAAAGGGAAAAAAAAACTAAAAATCTCATTGATGGATGAGATCTGGATAAATATTCCATAATAATGACTCCTAAAAATCCATAGAAGGCAATAGATAAGATTTAATGTGACGGGAGAGAAAGATCCATTAAATCACTTAGTTTAAGAAAAATGCTATGAAGGGGTGGAGTAAAGTGTCGCATGAGAGAAAAGTGGGCTTTAAAGAAAAAGGAAAAGGAATAAAGCTTGGGAAAGTGGGTTGGTAGACCCATAAATGTGGGATGTCGCTAAGGAAAATATGTGATGGAAGAAAATGTATAAAATAAATTATATGGGGATCAATTGGGAGTAATTTTGTTCTCTTCTTGATTCCCAAAGGAAAGATATCTAAGCTCAAGAGGAATCAGAGGATCAATTCATTGTTGGGAGGATAATGGTTTTCCCAAGTGCGGTTTTGGCTCTGAATTATGGCTAGAGTTTTTTTGTATACTTATATTTGAATGTATCAATTTACATGTGTTCTAGTGATAAATTTTCATGTGCATATCATAACAAATAGAGAAAAAAATGCATGCTACAATGAATGTGCAAATGTGCTTGTTATCTGTTAAGTAAATCACTGGCTGTGTATTTTAATTTCCCTATCTATTAAGTAGATTGTGGGTTATATCTTAATTGTTTACTGAATTATGATATAAAGGAAATATAGGATCAATAATTGAGTACATTTAGTTTTAAGTGGATTAACTATTTGGGTAGGGGTGCTATTGGGTGCAGTATTTAAGGATAGTTAGGAACCTATTCCCTATTTTTGGTCATTTTCTTTCATTAAACCTATAATCTGCTTGACACAATGCACTCTCCCTGGTTATAAAAGCAATATTTTCTTTGACATTTTATTATGCCATTTTATGTTAAATATTGCATGAAACAACATCTTTTTGGAATGACTAACTAGGGAAATTTTGGAAGATATATTTTATATACTTTTGTTTTAGGTGTTTCTATAATTACCAAGGACCGTGGGGTAAAACAATTATTGTTGTGACTTGTTGTTACATCCCAAAGTTTGTTGTTACACCCAAAAGTTTTCTCTTACATATTTAAGGTTATGTTACACCATAAAGATGTTGCTACATTGAAAAATACCAAAGACTGTGGCCACTATTCTAAAAGACATCAGTTGAAGATCATGAGAAGAAACTCCATGCGGATGGTTGAAGAAAGATCTTAGCAGTTACGATTGCAAAGATGGTGTAACCATAATAGGTATTTTAATTGAAAAATGTTTGTAAAACTTCAATTTTGTTTTAATTCTATCAACATGAGAATCGAAAGATTCTCATGACTAATTCGTTCCCTGATTTTGGGACTTGTAAAACACTTTATAAAAAGGATCAGTCTCATAAGGAGGGGTTGACAACACGGGAACAATACTGACATTTTTGATCTTGTACCTTTCAGGTATTTTAGTACAATGAAAATATGGTGATGTTTTTACATATTTTGTGTTGAATATTTAATGAATTTTTGTTCCATCCCCACACCCTACTAGGGAGGAAGGGCCCTCCTCTTTAGAAAGAATAGTAGTAGTAGTAGATTAATTTATTTCCTTATATCAATGTGGATTTTTTATAGTCATTGCATATGTTGTAGCACATACACATAGATGTTTTCATATTCATTATATGTTGTTACACTAGATTGGTTAGATTTATAATATTCAATTAACTATTACAATCTAGTTAATGATGCATGGCACACCTATTTCTATTCTAAGTTTATGAAGTGTGAATTATTTATGTATTCAGTTAGTTTCATTCATGAAGTGTGTCTTTTTAATTTATGTAAGAATGCTTTGAATCCTGCAAGTGTGTTCAATGACATTTTCACATTTTTCCCTGGTCATTCATGTATCAACACAGATAGGGCAGAGACCTTTAGATTGGTTAGATTTATAATATTCAATTAATTATTACAATCTAGTTAATGATGCATGGCACACCTATTTCTATTCTAAGTTTATGAAGTGTGAATTATTTATGTATTCAACGAGTTTCATTCATGCAGTATGTCTTTTTAATTTCTGTAAGAATGATTTGAATCCTGCAAGTGTGTTCAATGACATTTTCACATTTTTTCCTGGTCATTCATGTATCAACACAGATAGTGCAGAGACCTTTGAAATAAAAACACCTATCCTAGATGACAATTAATGGTTGCGGTTCATTTTTTTTAGAAGTGATTAAACAGTCTAAACATTTTGGCGCTGTTTTTGGGTAAGGTTGTAGTGATACAATAAACCAACAATTTTATTTTGAGTTTTTTTAATAGTGTGTCCCTAATTTTACAAGTGTTGGGTGGTAATATGAGAGGTAAGAACTTGTGCATCGCTCTAACATGCCTGATCGGGCTCACCTATGTAATAATTAGGACACTTAGATGTTAGGGTGTGTTAGTGATTTTTTATTTTTTAGCGTGTCTCGAATTTTACAAGCACTGGACGGTAAGATGAGAGGTATTAACCTACACATCGCTTTAATACACTAGAGCAAGCTCACCCCTGTGATAATTAGGACACTTAGAGTTTGCAAATAATTATACATTGGGTCCATGTATAGAATGTATGAGTGGAGAAGAAGAAAACCATAGAAACTCTAATAAACCTACAAGTAAAAGGGGTCGAAATAAGAACAAGAAAAACATTGATCAAGGGAGAACCACATTCATTCAAGAATTGATTTCAAAAATAGATAATAAATAGTCAACATCACTTAGGAACGTAAGGAAAACAGGCCCACAAAAATGTACTACTTCCATATCAAAATTAGGGGTCTCTAGTTCCTCTGTTTTAGGACTCCATTCTCCTCAAATTAGCCTATAAACTGCCAGTACTAAAAAATAAACTCAGTAAAAAGAAGAAGAGACTAGTATTCAGGATTTTGGATTAGAAGTACGGAAACCAATGAGAATTATTGAGAGAAAACAATTAGAAAAACATTCTTTTACTTTCCCATACCATGATTTAGGAAGTGCGGTAAAACATCCAACCCCAGAACAATATGAGAAATCATCACAATAATCCTTATCCATAGAACATCAATCCGATAAATCTTTAGAATAACTCTCACTAGAAGAAGAATCGGGAGAAATTCCAATGGCAGATAACAACAATGGGACATACACCACTATTACCACCTTTGAATTTCCAATAGGTCATATAAGGGGAGAAGCCCCTATTAAAAACATCCCTCTATCAGTTCTTCCATATTTTCAGGGATTGGATGTAGAAGACCCTGATACTTTTCTATTTGAATTTGATGTTCTTTGTAGAAGTTATGACTACACTTCAGATGCTCATAAAATAAAATTGTTTCCTGCTTTGAAAAGTGAAACGTTGAGATGGCTTATGGGAATTGGATCTTCTACTATCAGACATGGGGAGATATGAAGAAAACATTCCTGGAAAAGTATAAGGATTATTGCTGAACCAAGAAATTGAAGGATGAAAAATTCAGAATCACTCAGAAGGAATATGAGATACTCGAAGATTATGTAGAACGATTTCATTATAATCTAAAAAGGTCTAAGCATGGTGATTTGGATCCATAAATATTGAAGACAATATTTATCCAAGGGATGAGATATAAATTCTTTGACATTCTGAATCCATTAGGAAAAAGGGATATATCTCAGGAACCATATGAAGAAATATTAAAGCTTTTATTAAGGTGTTCATGAGGATCATCATGAGGAAGAAGCATGAAAGAGGATGCTTTTGTCAAAATACAAAAATCGGCAAATGGAAGTGTGACTAGAGCTGAGGTTGGAAACCTATTTGAGAATATCAATATTTATATTCTCAGTACCTTATCTTCCCAATTGACAACATCACAAGTGAAAAAAGCACAGGATGAAGCTAAAAAGGATTTGGTTGTGTTCTGCCCAAAGTGTAATGACAAAAAATCCTTGAAGGATTGCAGAGTCAACAACATTAGCTTGTGCAATATTTGGGACTTGGAGCACTCTACAGGCCATTTCCCAGAGCTTCTGAGACTAAAGGCAGTACTCAAGGAATTAGACAAGGAAGTTTAGTCTTCTTACTTCATTGGATCTAGGAAACCTTGGCAACCATGACCACCAGGTATGTCCCAAGAGTTTTCTTTTAATCTATGGAATAATGTATATAACTCTCAACATTTTCCATTTTAGTACCCTACTCCTCCCCCAGCTTAGTTTCTTTCACCATGGAATCAATGATATCCTTCTCCCTCTTTTCAATATCCTCCATCTCAACCATACCCTTGGCCTCAGAATTGGAGAGGAAACCCTCATGCATTAATAATGCAGCAACAATTACAATTTATACCTCTTACATCATCTGCTATTATTACTCCTCCCATACGTCCCCAATTACCTATACATCCTAACCCTAACAAAAATAATAAGGCAGCCCAAAATTTAGAATCCCCCACTTCTTTCCAAAATTATTGCATTACCCTTGTTTAATGCAATGAGATCCACCTTCGATTAGGAAAAGTAGTAAAAACCTCCCTTGTCATTATTGAAGAGGAATGTGAATCCCCTATGGATGGTCCTGTTAGCGCTCAAATCTACCTCAGGCTGAAATGAAGTAAAACTCAAGGCTACATCAAACCACGCTCAGCCTCGTAGCTAGCCCTACGAGGACAGGAGAGGGCTCTCTCCGTCAATCTCAAGAAAATGAGCAATAGGATGCGAGATGACTTACAATAAGAACTGATTTTAGGCTAGTAAAGAGATAGGTATGTTTGATTTTTTGGTTTTTGGGTTTTCGCTGGAGAAATGGGAAAACATATTTTGGGTCCGGGGATAAGGTCAGACCTTTGCAGATTTCGAGTTGGGGCGAGGTAGGTGAATGCCTTGATGCTTTTGATTGAATATATGGACAGATCAGACCGACGAGGAGCTGAAGAGGGCAAAGAAGAACTTGGATCCTCTCCAAACAGCTGAAAACATATAGAACTAACTGAATTCAAAGGTAGAGCACTGTAAACAATGGATTCAACCTCACTTACTCATTCAATTTAGTTCGGAAGAATATGAAAGGATGGCATACATTAAACATGAAGAAACTTACAGTAAACAAAGAGGAAACACCATCAAGAACAGAACACCACAAGGATCCCAACAAGTGCCGCAAAACCCCTGATCTTTCCTTAGCCAAAATATGAAAAATATGTACAATGATATCAAAAGTCTCCCAAGAGTCCAACCTGTAGAATGCCTCAGAAATTACAATATATATATCACTCTAACACCTTTCCCCACCTCTAGGGGTCGAATTCCCTCTTCAGGGATCAGTTTCAACCAATTCTAATCATGGAACTACAATCTAGGCAGCTAACAACTTGCCTCTAAAAGAGTGGAAACTGATCCATTACATGATTTTTTACCCTTTTGAGAGTGAATATTCTAGAATAGATAAAAATAAGCCAAAGTCACATGCCAAACATGAATTTACATCATAAAAACCCAAAAATTCCATCCACAAGCAAAACTGGTCCATACTAGGCGAAAATCTGAGCTGGCAGTTGAAAATTCAGCAAAAATTTAAGTGGGTCGCTTTTGAGCCGAGTGGGTCACACTTTTTCCAGCCTGCATTTGAGGTACTTCCCAGCATCCAAATTGAGCTCATGATAGCTCGTTGGAAAGCCCTGGATGTTGAATATCCAACCCAAGTGGCATTTCTGAATTTGGAGCTCATTTGACCCTCCAAAACTTCTTTCTCCCAGAAGTACTTCCTGCTGGTGCAAAAGGTGGCAGCAAGGTGGTTTTCATGGTGTTTTTGAGCTTTTTGACCATCCAGATTTTGATGAAATGCTTAGGTAATGTCTGAGGATGCATAATTAACCATGAAAAATCCAAAAATGCAAAAAATTCCTCCAGCAAGTGTCCCCAAAAAAAGTGAGCATATGAGGGTGAGACCCACTTAATTGAAAAACCTGTTTTTTGACCCAAAAATTTGAAAATGACAAAATTTTCTCCGAATTTGCCCAAATTCGGAGCGGAGGTCCTCCATCATGTATCCTGCCCAGTCAATGAAGCCTCGGCCAAAATCCGAAGTGGATTAGGCCTTTTCTGCCGTCTTAGTGCTTTGCGCAACCTCCTCTTCAGAATCTTCATTCTCGCTTTGCAGACATGCATGCGAGCCCAATAATGGCCTTTCATGTGACGAAGCATGTCTTTGTCTCGATTGGACTTCGCCGACAATTTATCCAGATGAATTTTCACATGTGTGAGTACAGTATCTCTGTCAGTTGGTGTCATGTCACCGGGTCTCTTTCGATTCCACTGTCTGTCCTCACGGATTTGGCGCAACTCATAAAATGTGAGCTCATCCTCAAGATGTTTGTTGCGCTGCTCCAAATAGTTAATCACCCACTGAGCCTTCTGCAATTGATCTTTCAGCTTGTCATTCTCGGCCCTTTGCTCCTGGATGACTTCCCTCAGTTTCGAGCTAGGAGAGCTCGCATCAACATCAATGACTGTGAAATCTGTGTCCCGGCCTCCTGATGGGCCCTCATCATGCATGGGCCTCTTGCCCCTGTCCTGTATATGTACCTGCGCTGAAGAAGAAGGCGAGACCCCTTCCGCATCATGTGGAGATAATACTCGCTCTGCTGATGAAGTCGGCAAGACCCCTTCCACCTCATGTGGAGATAATACTCGCCGTGTCGCTGCAAATAAGGCCCTGTGGTCTCGCTGATATGTCCGAACCAAAGGAGCGCTGATATGCTCAACCTCAGGAATTTCCGGCTGGTGTGAAGGCTCTCCCGCATCATGAACTGTCTCGGGAGGCGGCTGTGGCACTGTGAAAAAGTCTCGAGAAATGAAATCCTCCCAAGTGATGCCCTGCTCTGCCAACTGATGTAACACTATGATCTTGATCAAAGCGTAATGGTATATACTCCTGTACTGCTGCACTGGGCTCGTCTTCTTTTGCACAAAAATCACCATCCTCTCTATGTTGCGATATATGAAGTACGGAATATTCATCATACGTACCCTTGTGAAGTGCATCAACAAACGAATATGGTACGAAAAGAGACGAGCATATCTGCCCTCACAACTAAAATACTGAATGATGAGTTTCATCAACGGTGCATACTCATCCCTCAAGAATCTGAATGGAAAAACTCTGCCCAAGTACCTCATATATCTAGTTTTAATGTATGGCTCATAGTGGAATTTCTCTAAATGCTGACGTTTGTTCCATTCCTCGCCCATGTTTGGTATGCCAGTGGCTTGAGCAATAGTCAAGGGTGACAAAATGAATTCAACCCCGGCAAGATTTACCCGGCCATCCCGTAAATGTAGAACAAACAGACGAGCCAATTCACTATGAAGCCGGGTTTGTGCAATCATCTCACAAAATCGGAAACATGACAAATACCGAAAACAATCCATTGCTAGTGGACATTCCTGCAACCGAGCCAAAGAAGTAGGCTCCTCTCTGCGATGATTACCACCTCTGACAACTCTATGAGACCCCCGTGGCACATTACCTTCAGTCGTGGAATCACTGCCTGACCCTTGCTCATACTCTGACTCTGTCTCTGACATGGATTTGAACAAGATATTGGCACTATGTATACTGATATAAATGCAGTGAAAACAGAGTTATAATGTGTGTTTCAACACCCAATAAATATCCCCCACTGTCAAAGCACCATTAAGGAAACCAACAATGATACCAGCTCTGTTTTAGGTGGATTGAAATAGAAGCACAGTCTTTGTTTTAATTGCAAGTGAAATTTTACAAATGGTATCAGGCAGCCTTTAGAATATTTGGTAAATTTTGTCAAAGGGAGCAATGCATCATATGACTGTGTTTGCCAATGGGTAGTGAAAACAGAGTTATAAGAGTCAATGGGCAATGGGATACAATATGTCAATGATCATCATGGAACAAAAGTCATGACAGTGGTAAAACGATAATGAAGACCACAGTGGTATAATGGATGTGAAAACAGTGGGCTTTGAACATACATGCCAAGGTGAATATATCAATGATATAAGGTGGTAAAATGCTCATAAAACCATCCATATATATTTTAAAACCCTGAGGAACAAAACTGCCATGAATGTAGGGTTTTACTCTTCCATTCAAACGTTTGAAGACTTCAAGATACAATCAACACATGAAAAACTACTGAGCAATAGTTTAGAACCTGTTTGAAGGCAGTTGGAGAAGATTTAAATCGAAACTGGGCGCTCAACACGACTTTTCTGAACTCTGCTGGCAAGTGGGTCGCACGCGATCAAGTGGGTCGCTTTCGTTAAGTGGGTCGCTCACGTTATAATTTGCACTGGAGAAAACGCCCAGGTGGGTCGCTTATGCCAAGTGGGTCGCTTTTGCCCAAGTGGGTCTCACGACCTCCAACTCTGTCAACAATGCTCCAAAATTCGATTTCGGCCTCCAAACTCCAGATTTCGACTTGTATGCTATGGATCTTTGGAAATGAAACTTGTTTGCCCTTTTATACATGATGTAAATATCTTTCACAATCAGATTTGATCCAAATCTATTTGATAACCCATATTACAATGTTTTTGCATTTTCACATTTGGCTTTTTAATACAATATCTTTTTTGGCTTTTCTAAGTTTTGATTTGATGATTTTGTTATCTTCTTGAAAGGGGTATGGCTCTTTAGCTGAGGAAAAGATCAGAGGTCTGCTTTGAAATTTCTTCTTGGTGAAATAAATACAATTTATTACAAAAATAATATTAAACAATTTCTAGCTCCAAAATAGAGTTTTGGACTAGAAATGTTTTTTAAATGCTAATGATAATAAAACATGAAATCAAAATTTGCGGAACCATCCTCATCCTGCAGGCTTTATGACTGGTATGCAAATGACTCGAAAACCCTAGACACTAGGACCAAAGACACTTATTGACATTAAATGACCATAAATGAGATGACAATGATTTTGAGTGATTTTTGAGGAAATTTTTTAAAATAGCACTGCAGGTGTAAGCATGAGGAAACATAAGACAACAGACCCCTTCATCAGTCAATGGCATGCTCCTAGCGAAATGCAACGAAGTGGAACAAGCGAGACACCTAAGAATGAATATGCAAAAAACGAAATGATCACTGACGGAGGGCTGTAAGGACCGACTCTAACATTGGCTCCAATGGGGATGGTGGCTCCATGGAGATGCCAAGAACGACAGATCTCTGGGGAAGTCAGACAGTGCCTTTCATCCATTGGGCGATGGAGTCATTATTTCAACTGATAAAACAAAACTTTGGACATTTTTATTGACTGCAGATTTGACTAAAGACTGACTGAAATTTGACCAAAACTGACATGACTTTAAAACTTAAAAGACTGATAAAACTGACTTGACAATTTCAAACCAACCAACCTCCGCCTCCAGAATTATAGCCTTCACTCCGGGCCCCAGACTGAAGATGAGAGATCGGTACACACTTGCAACGAAACAAAAGTAAAATGATATATACAATGATAATGAGATCAGCAGAAGATACTCAGAAGTAATATCGCTTCAGCAACTGACCATTGATCGGTCCTCCAGGACAATCATCTCCATTCATTTCTTTGAGAAGAAATGCATTTTGACCCTGATACATTGCAATCTTAAAAGGACCCTTCCACAGATTTTCAAATTTGCCGTGCTTTCCCTTATCCTCATTCCGAGCATCCCATTTCAAAACTACCTCATCCAACTGAAACTTATCTGCTTTCGCCTTTCTGTCGTAGATCTTCTTTATGCGCTCCTGCAACTTGAAAGTATTTTGAAATACCTCCTCTCGTGTCTGCTGTAAATGAATCATCTGATTAATCCTCCGTTGCATAGGATCTTCCTCACTCCCAGCCTCCTGAAGCAATTTGACCACCGGGACAGCAAGTGAAGTAGGAAAAACCGTATCCGTTCCATACACCAACTCGAAAGGAGACATGCCAATAGAATTTTTCTGACTTACCCTATCAGCCCACAATGCATTCACTAACTTCTTGTGCCAGGCCTTTTTGTTGATTTCCAGCAATTTCTTAATGATATTCACCAAGGATTTATTTGAAGATTCCGCCAAGCCATTTCCTTGCGGATGGTAGGCGGTCGAATGCCCCAAGGTAATATTGTACTTAAAGCAAAAGTCAACCATCCTCTTAGACTTGAAGGCCGCTGCATTATCTGTGATTATTTTGCTAGGACACCCAAAACGTGACAGAATATTGTTTTCCAGAAAAGAAATAATTACCGCATCCGTGGCCTGTCGAGTGGGAATCGCCTCAATCCACTTCGTGAAGTAGTCTGTAGCTGTCAAGATCCATCTATGCTGTCCGGAAGATGCTGGGTGGATTTCCCCAATAAAATCCAATCCCCACTGCTGGAATGGTGCACTAACTTCAATTGGTTTTAGAGGCAAAGGCTGTAGTTTCTGCTTCCCTTCGAAAATTTGACACTCATGACAATTTTTAACAGCCTTGAACACATCAGAAAACAAAGAAGGCCAATAATACCCTACCCTTAGAATCTTATTCGCTGTGGTCTTCCAAAACAAATGACCTCCACAGTCACCTTTGTGAAAGTCCTCCAAAACTTTTTGAGCTTCCTCCTCTACCAAACAATTCAACAACATACCTCCAGGATCTTTCCAATATAATGCAGAATTCAGAATGCAGAATTTAGCAGCTCTTAACTTCAATGTTCTACTCTTATTTCTAGGCATCCCAGGCGGTGGAGACAAATTCTGAAGCACGTATAAAATGTCAGCATACCAAGGGGAAGAAACAAAAATATCGGATACCTGAACTGACGTACTTTCCTCATCTTCATCGGACATGGCAGCGATCAAATTTATGTCTAGAGAATGCAGATTTGTTTCAGCCATGAGCTTGGCAAGTCCTTGTCCTTTGATCAGCTTGGTTGGTTTAATCTCCACATCGTATTCTAACAACGCAGCGATCCACTTACCCCTTCTTCCCTCTGGATCTGCCTGTACCAAAACATCTTTAACTGCTACGTTAGGAACGTATGCTATAATGTGGGAATGCAATATGTACACACGAAAATCTTTCAAGGCCTTTACAAGCGCAAGTGCTTGTTTCTCAATGATATTCTACTTCAATGCTCCATCTCTTATGATCCGACTGAAGAAAGCAATGGGCTTCTCAACTCCGTCCCTTTTTTGCATCAAAACAGCTGCCAATGTATGCTCAGAAGCAAAAGAAAATAAAATGAAGTCCTGTGTGTAATCTGGGTTGATTAAAATAGGGGCTGAGGAAAGAGCTATCTTTACCAAATTGAATGACTTTACCGCCTCTTCTGTCCACCTTACCTGACTGTCCTTTTTCAGCATGTTCGTGATTTCTCTAAGGTGTTCTGCAAGATTTGGAATGAAACGACGCAGAAAATTCATTTTACCATTAAATGACTGTATTTCTTTCTTGTTCCGGGGCTGTTCAATCTGTTGTATGGCTTCAACACGTGCAGGATAAACTCGAATGCCATCTTTCGATATGATGTGGCCAAGGAGCTTGCCTTCATCCATGGCAAAAAGGCTCTTTTTCGGATTCAGCGAAATGCCATATTTTCTGCACTTCTGGAAAACAATTTTCAAATGATATAAATGTTCCTCATCAGAATTGGAAAACACGGTTAAATCATCAAGGTAAACAACCAAAAACACATCTTTCTCGTTGGCAAAAGCCATGTCCATTGCACGCTGAAAGGTAGCGCCTGCATTCTTTAAACCAAACGGCATCTTTGCATAATGAAATGTTCCCCAAGGAGTGGTGAACGCAGTCTTGTCATGATCATCTTCCTGCACTAAAATCTGATTATAACCTGAGTATCCGTCGAGTAGTGACATCCTTGATGCTCCAACTACTCGCTGCAATATATGGTCCATTTTTGGCAGCGGATAATTGTCTTTTAATGATACCTTATTCAGATTTCTGAAGTCAATACATAAATGGATCTCACCTGTCTTCTTTCTCATGGGCACCAAGTTTGATATCCAATCCGAAAATCGAATAGGCACAATGATTCCTGACTTATACAACCTATTTACCTCTTTTTCGATCGATGGTAGCAGCTTTGGATTGATTCTCCTCAACTTTTGACGAAAAGGCTTCTGATTTGGTTTGATGGGGATAGTATGTTGAATGATGTTGGTATCATATGTTTTTAGATCTGAATAATCCCACGCAAACACATCAGAAAATGAAGACAACAATTTCACATATTCTGCCTTTACCTTTGGTGACAATGACTTTGATAATTTTACCATCTTGGGATTCTCAGCTATCCCAATATTTACCTCTTCGACACCTTTTTCTGTTGGCCTCAATGTCGGTTTGCGGGCTACATCATCTTGATCAAACAACTCTTCCAAAGGAATCAATCCCTTAGGAATGATGTTATCCTTAAGTTGCAGTACTTCCATTTGGTTTATTTGTATGTCATCACTGCCATCATCAAATTCTGTATCTATGGAGGTATCTTTAAACTTACCCTTATTCTGCAGAAATTCACTAATCTCCTCATCATCCTGAAAGACTTGCCAACATCGCTGATTGTCTGGAACGGTGGGCTGGTGTTTCACATGTATCTCGAACTTGTTGCTGGAATTCATTGGAATTTTAAGATTGCTTGCTGCCTTAGCAAGTCCATCAGCAACACCATTTTGTATGTGGGGCATACATGTCAAAGTATGATCAGAAAATAATTTCAGAATGTCTAAGACTGCATTACGGTAAGCCCTCATGCGAGGATGCTTAGCCTGAAACTCACCTTTAACTTGCTTTATCACTAATTCCGAATCACCGTATACTGCAATCCTTTTCGCTTTTAGCTTCTTAAGAATCTTAAGGCCAACAATAAGAGCCTCATATTCCGCTTCATTATTAGAACAATCAAATGCCAGCTTGTAGGAACACACTCTCACATTGCTCGGGACCTTATCCGGAGCGGAAAACGGACTACGAATCCAAACACCAATTCCAGCACCGTCGCTACCCACTGCGCCATCAAAATCCATGGTCCAAAGACCATCTTCATCGTCCTCTAAATGCTGAAACTGTACCGGCTCTGTTTTTCTTGTTTGCCGCCCATTGTCTTCAGCTGATTGCTCCATAACAACTTGTTTTTCTCTTCTTTCTTTTTGCAACACTTCTCTAAAATTTTCAGTGATTTCTGGTATATCTTCTGCCTGAACTAATTGACTTTCTATATCATTAAAACTATTAGCAAGCAACACAAACGACTCTAAGTCGGTATGTACATAATTTACAGGGTGATTGATTGGCTTCTCTTTGCTAGTTATCATGTATTTCATCTTCTGCTCTCGATATAACTTTCTCATTTGACCGAAGACTGGAATTGTAGCATAAGAGAAATCTAATTGAAGTGTACCTTTCAACTTTTCCCCCCAAGATCTTGCAAGGAGCATCCCGAACCGTGGAGGAATGTCGGCAACCACCACATCCATCAAAACATTCTTTGCTGGGATTTGATCTAAGCTTACAACCAAATATTTGATGAGTCCTATACACTTTACCCGGCTAGAATCAAATGAATACAAATCATGATATTCTCTTGTAATGTCTAATCCCAACTTTTCCATGATCGCCTTTGGCATCAAATTGTGCGAAGCACCCGAATCGAGCATAGCATTGTGCAATATATATTCGTGCAACCTCAAACTAATGTAAAAAGGAGGAACATTACTGTCAGGGGACTCACCATTTAATGCAGGCCCAAAAATCAATTCCGGCTGATCATCCTCAACATTTACTGTGTCAATCATTGGATCAAAGTTCAGAATTTTGGAGACTTGACTACGGTAGCTGCTGTTCTTCATGATTTCCGTCAAAGGAATAGATATTTTCAATTTGGAAATTTCATTTTCCAAACTAAATGCTGAAACTTTCTCAACCTCTTTGACTGGAACTTCCTTCTTTTCAGCCTTGTCTTTCACTATGTTTGACTGATTTACCTTTTCTGCTGATGATACTTTACTAGCTGCGGGATCAGTTGTCTCTTTTCCTCTCTTCTGTGGTATCGATGAATCCGTCTTCGGTGCTGAAGCTTATTTTCTTTTCTGCATAGGATTTATGGGCACATCTCGATTTCTCAATGAATATTGTTTCTGCTGAGCGGTCAATGCATTCATATATCCTCTTTGGTATTCATCTGACTCTTCCTCTAAATCTGCATCATTTGTTAGGATTAAATCCTCATCTTTCTGAACAACTGAACTTTCTCCGTATTCTTCATCCTCAGTGATATAGATAGGCAAATCATCGGGAGTGAAGAAATGATTTTGCTCACCTGAAACATCATCATCATCGTTGGAATCATGACTCAGAAAATTCTGCAAAAGAGGTGTCTTAATCTACTGTTGGGCTGCTGGCTCTTGAGCTCTTTGTTCATGCTGCTTAATTCTGAATTGTGGCTGCTGCTGGCCACGGTAGTTGGGATTACGAATCTGCATGTCTGATTTGTCAAGTGTCACCTTTTTAAGCAATTTTTCCACCTCACGAAGCAAGTGCTGTTCTGATGTAGAAGTGGAAGGCTCTTCCTTTATAGTCACTCTTTTCTTTGCTTTCAACCGTGCTCTTTTATCGTTCAGATTTGCCTCAACACTAACAGCGATCTTCTGCATATCTTCTAAAGTAGGTGGATCTCTATCACGAAGGGAATAAGCCATCTCCGGATCAAAGCCATCTGGGAATTTAAGGAGAGCAGACTTTTTAGACGGTCTCAAGTCATCTGGAATTGCATTATACACTGTATTGAATCTAATAATATAATCCTGAACAGACTCACCAGGATTACGTTTGATGTTTGTATATTCTAAAGTAATTTGCAGCGGATCCTTTTTCATCTCCCATCGATCTAAAAACTGCCTCTGGAGTTCTGCCAATGTAGTGATGCTTCTTTGTGGCAAGGCTCTAAACCATTTTCTTACCTCTCCTCCAAAAGTTTGCACAAAAAGCCTCATACTCACATTCTCTTCATCAATCTCAAAACGATCAAAAAAATATGCCATATTGTCTACATGCTGTTGTGCAGGAATACTCTGTGGAGTGCCATCAAATATTGGGATTTTGCTCTGATAGTCTGTAGGCATATCATTCAACTGCTGTGGTAACACAAGAGGTGCAAAACGAGCAGCCATAGCTCTTGGTGGATTGATGACAATCTGTTGTCGAGGAGACACAGGAGGACTAGGAGCAGTAGGTCTGCGAGGTGTATTTGGTGGAGACGGAGGAGAGATTACTATGGATTGCTGATCAGAAAACTCAGGCTGAACCGGAATGGTAGGGATAAAGGGAGGCTCAGTAGGGATCCATGAACTAGATGCAATTTCAGATGGTCCAAGAATTTGTGAAGCAGATTCAGTGAATTCAGGAGTGTTGGTATCCACAATGGAATTTTGCAACTGTCTATCCAGGTAATGTGAAACAAATCTATATTGAAAATCTTCAGTAAACAATGGATCTGGAACTAATCTTGACAATTCAGTTTCGGAAAAATTTACAAACAAGGATGTTTCAAATCGTGCATCAAAAGGAATTTCATCAACATATATAATTTTTACAGGACAGGATGCAGATCTGGTAAGCAATCTGGAACTCCCAAAACTCACTTGACTTTCTCTTTCAGAAATTTCTTGACTTCCTTGTCTTCTAAGGGTCCTAGGAATCAGATTTGGATTTTCAAATATTGTTGGTGGATCAGGGTCAGGATTCGCCCTAGTATTCCTTCTTGAAGCCAGTGTATTGATCTTCTCGGGATAAATTTTCAAGGAACACAATCAATTATTTTCAGCCTTTCGAATTCTAGACTCAATCATCCAAAAGGTCTAGAACGAATAAGTATACTGGGGTGATTTACAAATCGAGTGCTGCACTCACAAGCTTACCGGAGATCGACTGAAGCAGCGTTTATCTACTACCGCTTATGCATAGCAAAAGCGTTTCGAAAGCTACCTGGCGTGACTTCAGACTCCGTCTAAGACTCATGGAACAAACACATCAACAAGCAAACCATTGAGATCTTCCCCAGTGGAGTCGCCACTATGTTAGCGCTCAAATCTACCTCAGGCTGAAATGAAGTAAAACTCAAGGCTACATCAAACCACGCTCAGCCTCGTAGCTAGCCCTACGAGGACAGGAGAGGGCTCTCTCCGTCAATCTCGATAAAATGAACAATAGGGTGCGAGATGACTTACAATGGGAACTGATTTTAGGCTAGTAAAGAGATAGGTATGTTTGATTTTTTATTTTTGGGTTTTCGCTGGAGAAATGGGAAAACAAATTTTGGGTCCGGGGATAAGGTCAGACCTTTGCAGATTTCGAGTTGGGGCGAGGTAGGTGACGGTCTTGATGCTTTTGATTGGATATACGGACAGATTAGACCGACGAGGAGCTGAAGAGGGAAAAGAAGAACTTGGATCCTCTCCAAACAGTCGAAAACATATAGAACTAACTGAATTCAAAGGCAGAGCACTGTAAACAATGGATTCAACCTCATCTACTCATTCAATTTAGTTCAGAAGCATATGAAAGGATGGCATACATTTAAACATGAAGAAACTTACAGTAAACAAAGAGGAAACACCATCAAGAATATAACACCACAAGGATCCCAACAAGTGCCGCAAAACCTCTGATCTTTCCTTAGCCAAAATATGAAAAATATGTACAATGATATCAAAAGTCTCCCAAGATTCCAACCTCTCCAACCTCTGAAAATGATTGAGAAATTACATCATATAGAGCATCCTAACCCCTTCCCACACCTCTAGGGGTCGAATTCCCTCTTCAGGGATCAGTTTCAACCAATTCTAATAATGGAACTACAATCTAGGCAGCTAACAACTTGCCTCTAAAAGAGTGGGAACTGATCCATTTACATGATTTTTACCCTTTTTGAGAGTGAATCTTCTAGAATAGATAAAAATAAGCCAAAGTTACATGCAAAACATAAATTTACATCATAAAAACCCAAAAATTCCATCCACAAGCAAAACTGGTCCATACTAGGCGAAAATCTGAGCTGGCAGTTGAAAATTCAGCAAAAATTTAAGTGGGTCGCTTTTGAGCCGAGTGGGTCGCACTTTTTCCAGCCTGAATTTGAGGTACTTCCTGGCATCCAAATTGAGCTCATGATAGCTCGTTGGAAAGCCCTGGATGTTGAATATCCAACCCAAGTGGAATTTCTGAATTTGGAGCTCATTTGACCCTCCAAAACTTCTTTCTCCCAGAAGTACTTCCTGCTGGTGCAAAAGGTGGCAGCAAGGTGGTTTTCATGGTGTTTTTGAGCTCTTTGACCATCCAGATTTTGATGAAATGCTTAGTTGATTTCTGAGGATGCATAAATAACCATGAAAAATCCAAAAATGCAAAAATTTCCTCCAGCAAGTGTCCCAAAAAAAGTGAGCGCATGAGTGCGCGACCCGCTTAACTGAAAAACCTGTTTTTTGACCCAAAAATTTGAAAATGACAAAATTTTCTCCGAATTTGCCCAAATTCGGAGCGGAGGTCCTCCATCATGTATCCTGCCCATTCAACGAAGCCTCGGCCAAAATCCAAAGTGGATTAGGCCTTTTCCGCCGTCTTAGTGCTTCGCGCAACCTCCTCTTCAGAATCTTCATTCTCGCTTTGCAGACATGCATGCGAGCCCAATAATGGCCTTTCATGTGACGAAGCATGTCTTTGTCTCAATTGGCCTTCGCCAACAATTTCTCCAGATGAATGTTCACATGTGTGAGTACAGTATCTCTGTCAGTTGGTGTCATGTCACCGGGTCTCTTTCGATTCCACTGTCTGTCCTCACGGATTTGGCGCAACTCATAAAATGTGAGCTCATCCTCAAGCTGTTTGTTGCGCTGCTCCAAATAGTTAATCACCCACTGAGCCTTCTGCAATTGATCTTTCAGCTGGTCATTCTCGGCCCTTTGCTCCTGGATGACTTCCCTCAGCTTCGAGCTAGGGGAGCTCGTATCAACATCAATGACTGTCAAATATGTGTCCCGGCCTCCTGATGGGCCCTCATCATGCATGGGCCTCTTGCCCCTGTCCTGTACCTGCACTGAAGAAGAAGGCGAGACCCCTTCCACATCATGTGGAGATAATACTCGCCGTGTCGATGAAGTCGGCAAGACCCCTTCCACCTCACGTGGAGATAATACTCGTCGTGTCGCTGCAAATAAGGCCCTGGGACCTCGCTGATATGTCTGAACCAAAGGAGTGCTGATATGCTCAACCTCAAGTATGTCCGGCTGGTGTGAAGGCTCTCCTGCATCATGAACTGTCTCGCGAAGCGGCTGTGGCACTCTGAAAAAGTCTCTAGAAATGAAATCCTCCCAAGTGATGCCCTGCTCTGCCAACTGATGTGACACCATGATCTTGATCAAAGCGAAATGATATACACTCCTGTACTGCTGCACTGGGCTCGTCTTCTTCTGCACAAACATCACCATCCTCTCTATGTTACGGTGTATGAAATACGGAATATTCATCATACGTACCCTTGTGAAGTGCATCAACAAACGAATATGGTACGCGAAAAGACGAGCATACCTGCCCTCACAACTAAAATACTGAATGATGAGCTTCATCAGCGGTGCATACTCATCTCTCAAGAATCTGAATGGGAAAAATCTGCTCAAGTAACCCATATATCCAGTTTTAATGTATGGCTCATAGTGGAATTTCTCTAAATGCTGGCGCTTGTTCCATTCCTCGCCCATGTTTGGTATGCCAGTGGCTTGAGCAATAGTCAAGGGTGACAAAATGAATTCAACCCCGGCAAGATTTACCCGGCCATCCCGTAAATGTAGAACAAACAGACGAGCCAATTCACGATGAGGCCGGGTTTGTGCAATCATCTCACAAAATCGGAAACATGACAAATACCGAAAACAATCCATTGCTAGTGGACATGCCTGCAACCGAGCCAAAGAAGTAGGCTCCTCTCTGCGATGATTACCACCTCTGACAACTCTATGAGACCCCTGTGGCACATTACCTTCAGTTGTGGAATCACTGCCTGACCCTTGCTCATACACTGACTCTGTCTCTGACATGGCTTTGAACAAAATATTGGCACTATGTATATTGATATAAATGCAGTGAAAACAGAGTTATAATGTATGTTTTAACACCCAATAAATATCCCCCACTGTCAAAGCACCATAAGGAAACAAACAATGATAACAGCTCTGTTTTAGGTGGATTGAGATAGAAGCACAGTCTCTGTTTTAATTGCAAGTGAAATTTGACAAATGGTAGCAGGCAGCCTTTAGAATATTGGATAAACTTTGTCAAAGGGAACAATGAATCATAAGACTGTGTTTGTCAATGGGCAGTGAAAAATGAGTATAAGAACGTGTTTATCAATGGGCAATGAGACACAATATGACAATGATCACCATGAAACAAAAGCCATGACAGTGGTAAAACAATAATGATGACCACGGTGGTATAATGGATGTGAAGACAGTGGGGCTTTGACAATACATGCAAAGGTGGATATATCAATGATATAAGGTGGAAAAATACTCATAAAACCATCCATATATATTTTAAAACCCTGAGGAACAAAACTGCCATGAATGTAGGGTTTTACTCTTCCATTCAAATGTTTAAAGTCTTCAAGATACCACCAACACATTAAAATCTACTGAGCAATAGCTTAGAACCTATTTGAAGGCAGCTGGAGATGATTTAAAACGAAACTGGGCGCCCAACGCAACTTTTCTGAACTCTGTTAGCAAGTGGGTCGCATGCGATCAAGTGGGTCGCTTTTGCCAAGTGGGTCGCATGCGTTATAATTTACACTGGAGAAAACGCCCAGGTGGGTCGCTTTTGCCAAGTGGGTCGCTTTTGCCCAAGTGGGTCTCACAACCTCCAAACTCTGTCAACAATGCTCCAAAACTCGATTTCAGCCTCCAAACTCTAGATTTCGACTTCTATGCTGCGGATCATTGCAAATGAACTTGTTTGCCATTTTATACATGATGTAAATATCTTTCACAATCAGATTTGATCCAAATCTATTTGATAACCCACATTACAATGTTTTTGCATTTTCACATTTGGCTTTTTAATACAATCTCTCTTTTGACTTTTCTGAGTTTTGAATTGATGATTTTGTTGTCTTCTTGCAGGGGTATGGCTCTTTAGCTGAGGAAAAGATCAGAGGTCTGCTTTGAAATTTCTTCTTGGTGAAATAAATACAATTTATTACAAAAATAATATTGAACAATTTCTAGTTCCAAAACAGAGTTTTGGACTAGAAATGTTTTTTAAATGCTAATGATAATAAAACATGAAATCAAAATTTGCGGAACCATCCTCATCCTGCAGGCTTTATGACTGGTATGCAAATGACTCGAAAACCCTAGACACTAGGACCAAATACACTTATTGACATTTAATGACCATAAATGAAATGACAATGATTTTGAGTGATTTTTGAGGAAATTTTTAAAATAGCACTGCAGGTGTAAGCATGAGGAAACATAAGACAACAGACCCATTCGTCAGTCAATGGCATGCTCCTAGCGAAATGCAACGAAGTGGAACAAGCGAGACACCTAAGAATGAATATGCAAAAAACGAAATGATCACTGACGGAGGGCTGTAAGGACCGACTCTAACAGGTCCTATGGATCTTAATGAAACTGCTACAATGGGAAAAAATGATTTTTATACACTTGTAACAGCTGATCCAAGTAATGTTGATACGTATGTAACATCCAACCCACATACTATAGTAACTAAGGACCCTCCATATCCACAAATATTATCAGAAACTAGGATGATTTCACAACCTGAATCTGATTTTCTTAGGCAGTTAAATAATTTACACATAAGGATTCCCCTGCTGTAAACCATTAAGGATGTTCCCATATATGTGAAAATAGTAAGGGACTTGTGTGTTATAAAACTTGGAAGGAAGCCCAAGGACTCTGTCACTATCCATGTTATGGGAAAATTATCAGAAATAATGACTGGTCAGCCTCCTTTGACTAAATATAAGGATCCAGGGAACCGCACAATCACTATTTATATTGATGAGATGTCCATTCTGAACACGCTAATCGATTTAGGGGCAATGATTAATGTAATGACTAAGGAAATATTTACCACTTTAGCATTTCATGGGCTGAGACAAACACCTACAGTGCTATAACTAGTAGATAGGCCCTGTGTTAAACCAACGGGGGTACTAAAGGATGTAGTCATCACAATGGATTCCTGTAAATATCTGACAAAATTTATTATCTTACAAACCAAATAAAATTGTCGGGGGGGGGGCATCCCTTGATATTGGGAAGACCCTTATTGTCCACTGTGGATGCATTTATAGGTTGTAGGTCAGGTTTCATGACAATTTCAGATGGATAGGACATGAAGAACCTCAGAATTTACCCCCTACAAAACCAGGTAAGGATTTGGAAAATCTCTTATGGGATGGATGTGAACCTGAATCGAATTATTCCCAACCACTTCTCACCCTTGGAAAAGCTCAATATTTTAAGGATGAAATAGAAGATGATATTATTAATGGTTTTATCAATAGTTCTCTTTCTCTTAATTCTATTGAATACTTGGGGGAAGAATATGTGGTGGAATATTTGAGCCTAGAAAATATGAATACCACTCCTAATATCAAGAGTAGCCTAGTTGAAAAATAAATAGATAAAAATATGAATGTTAATCCTAATCTAACTCCTAAATAGAGAACAATGTTGTTACAACTGTTATGGAAGTATAAAAGGAATTTTCATGGGATTACATGGACATGAAAGGAATTCGCCCAAGCCTGTGCACTCACCATATCTACTTAAAATAGGATTTAAATCCAGTTATGTAGCTACAATGATGCATGAATACAGTGCTTAAGTAAGTAGTAAAATAAGAATTGAAAAATCTCATAAATTCCAACTTTATCTATCCCATTTCCCATAGTGAGTGGGTATCTCTGCTTGTTATTATTCCTAAAAAGAATGTCAAGTGGAGAGTCTATGTAGACTATAGAGAACTTAACAAGGTCACTAAGAAGGACCATTTTAATTTTCGATTCATAGATCAGGTCCTTGATACCTTGTTTAGAAAGAAATTATTTGCATTTCTATATGGGTTTAGTGGTTATAATCAGATACAAATTTCCCTATAGGATCTAGATAAAACCACATTTACCTGCCCTTGGGGGACCTTTTTATACAAAGTTCTCCATTTTGGACTCTATAATGTGCCAACAACATTCTAGAGGGAAATATTGGGGATATTTTTAGACTTGTTAAATGAATGTTTAGGATTATTCTTGGATGACTTGACACCTTATGGTGATGGATTTGAAACAACATTAGCCAATCTAGAAAAAGTGTTAGAAAAATGTGTACAAAATAATGTTGCTTTAAGCACTAAAAAATGTCACATGATGATGAATGAAGGTATTGTGCATGGAAGTTTTATCTCTATTGCGGGAATAAAGGCAGACCCTACTAACATAGAAGTAATTCTAAAATTCCAATTCCCAAAACATGAAAAGAGGTATGTAGTTTTTTGGGACATGTACGGTATTACAAAAGGTTTATATAAAAATTTTCAATGATTTCATCCCCATTATTTTCTCTTCTTACTAAATATGTGGAATTTTTTTGGACATGGAAATGTGAGCAGGCCTTTACATAATTAAAGAAGTGTGTATCAACAACCCCTATTTTTTGAGGACTGAACTGGAACCTGTCATGCACATAGCCACAAATGCATCTGATACTGATGTGGGAGTCATGTTAGGCCAACAAGAATACAAGAAAAATATTCCATTTACTACATTAGCAATAATCTCACTCTAGCAGAATTGAATTATGCGGTTACAGAGAAAGAATTTCTTGCAATAATGCATGCTATTAAACAATTTAGGCACTACATTACAGGGTATCAAATATTTTTGCACACTGACCATTATGCCATTTTTTTTCTAATAAATAAACTAGTCACTAGTGGTAGAGTTACACGTCGGTTGTTGTTGTTACAAGAGTTTGATATATCAAAACTAGATAAACCTTGGAAAGATAATGTACTGGCATATTTTAAGTTTAGGTCGACTGTTGTTAATGAATGCATGCCTATTGAAGATTATTTTCCACATAAATATATTTTTTCTATTTAAACTCACTCACCATGGTATGCAAACATAGCTAATTACCTTGCTATAGAAATATTTCCACAATATCTGTCCTCAAAAGAAAAGAAGAGAATTGTTCAACAAAGTGCAAGATACTCTTGGATGGAAGGATATCTCTATTACACAGGAATAGATCATCGGATCAGGCGTTGTGTAAGAGAGGATGATATCTTTGATATCCTCAGACATTTCCATGAAGAACCTTGTGGAGGACACTTTGCAGAAAAAATACAAGGCATAAGGTGCTTTCAACTGGATACTATTGGGCTACTATATATCAAGATGAAAATAAATTTGTAAAGTGATGTGACAGTTGTCAGAGAATGGGTCAACTACGTCAGTCATATGAGATGACATTTCACCCTCAAATAATTCTACATCCATTTGATAAGTGAGCCTTAGACTTTTTAGGACCAATTAATCCTTCATATCAACAAAATTCTTACATCATGGTTTATACAGACTATGCCACAAAGTGGGTCGAAGCAAAGGGAATAACTAGGGAAACTGAACATGTTGTTTCAAAATTTATATTTGAAATCATTTTTGTTCACTTTGGAGTACCTCAGGAAATAGTGATAGTTGGAGGACCATAATTCACATCTCATTTGATCTAGAAGCTAGTTGAGAAATGCAATATCTGTCATATGATTACCTCAGCATATCATCCATAGGAGAATGACCAAGTGGAAAGCATTAATAAGTTTTTTGAAGGAATTCTTACTAAGATCGTGGCTAGTCACCAGAGGAACAGGGCTGATAAAATTCCAGAGGTGTTATGGGTATACCAAACTACATGGAGAAACACTATGAGATTCTCACCATATGAATTAGTGTATGGTAAAAATCCTTTATTTCCCATAGAGTTCGAAATGAAAACACTCAGAACAACATTGCAATTGAACCTTGATTTGGTTACAACTCATAAAAATTGGTTGAATCAATTAAATGAGTTATATGAAAAGATATTGGTTGCTATCCAATAGGCAGGCATTATCCAACACCAGAGGACTAAGTGGCATGATAAATTCATTAGAAAGAAGGTGTTTCAAAAAGGAGATTGATCTATTATATGATTCCTGATTCAAATATTTCAAGGGGAAGCTCTATACCATATCGCTAGGTCCTTATTAAGTTGATACAGTCTGTGACAATGGGACTGTAAAATTAGTCACCATAGACAGTGCTAGGATGTAATTACTTGACAATGGGCAACGTCTTCAGTTATATCATAAACTGGCCTCAAAGGATTCATTTGTAGACATTTTCTCAGGATATGACCTTTAATTTATGAGGGCATGGGAAAATTATCCTCTCCTTCCAAATTTTTAAATCCTCAATAGGTGTAACAACTGAAAACCAACTTTCATTGATAGCTGATACACCAAAAAATAGACATAAAAAAAAAGAAGAGAAAAAACAAGAAAAAGAAATAATAATAATAAAAATAATAATAAAATTCCTGTGAAAACCTCTTATAAGGGCATAGGAAGATAAGGGTAGTAGTTGAAAACCACTTGGTGGTGGCTGTTACATGTTTTGTTCTTTCCTGTAACAACATGCTTTTTTTTTCTTTTTTCATATCTAATAAATACTATGTTGTTACAAGTCTAAGTTTTATTTTTAGAGTTATTTTCAAGGGCATAATAACCTCAAAGTTATATGCTATTGTAAATAATAGTTCTATTGTAAATATATATCTGTCATAAGCAAATACATTTTCTTTTACATATGTAGCAGCTGATGAATTGCAGTAGAGAACCAGTTACAACTGTCCACTTTAATAATTGTCATCACCAGTACTTTTCCATCAGTATCGATCACATCACCCTCGAGAAAGTCATTCAAAAGGTATATTTTTTTTCTTTATTTAGCAGTTATGGCCATTAATATGAAATCCCATTTTTACAGTCGAGGATAACCTTCGAATTTAAGTGTGGGAGGGTGGTGAATCATTTTGTGATCCATAACCTGACTTGAAGTGACAAATCCCGTAATCATAAACAAATCCTACCATAATTACCACACTTTTATATCAATCATGTCATTGATGTAAGCCATACCCAAGTCATACTTCCACATCTCTTAATTAATAATGAAACGATAACACACATTGTATGATTTTTGATCCGATATCGTTGCCCATTGCCCTAATATCTACACCGATGAAGCCATTGCATGCTCACTTCACAAAGTTTTCAAAGAACTGTGAAAATGATTAGATGGAAGAACATAAGGCATTTTTTGTAATAAAGGATAGGAGGAGAAACTATAATACATGAGCCAAATTCCACCGAGGAACTAGAGAATTTCCCAGCGGCATATCAAATCTTTAGAGAAGCAGGGTGGCTCGATTTTTTCGAGTGACTTAACGGGTCATATGAAATTGTTTTTCTACAATTTTCTTAGAACATGAAGAAAAATAAAACAAGGTTTAGAGGTTTAAAGCTGGAGGTTATAGAGGAATTAATTGCAAGGGTATCAACACTTCAACCTGAAGGGAAGAAATGGTTCAATCGGAAAAGTAATGACCCATCCGTCAAAACCTATTTTTTGCAGGGATAAGAACAATTGGTACAGAAAGGCAGGGGAATTGACCAAATTTCCCTTTCACAACCATGAGATGATGTTGCCTTGTTTATCATTAAGTATATTACATCCGAAGGATGAGGAATGATAGTTTTTAACTATCATTTTATGATGCTAAATCATATTTGGCACAGAAAATTGATCAACCTTCCTTACTTCCTGTTGGAAAATTTGAAGCATATGGTTGTTGTGGTGAAGGTTTCCTCACACTCAAAAATTTGTATCACTAATCATGGTATTATAAAATTAATCATAATGGAAGCCCTGGAGCGGAAAGGATGAAGTTAGGAGAATTTCATTAGTAAAATTACAAGAAATCCATGCCAGAAACGAGCTGAAACCTCCATTGACGCTCCAAAAGAAACTAAGATAGTTAAGGAATGGGGATAGTCCTTTGGAAGCATAATCAAGAAAATATTGTTGGAGAAACCAATAGGTTGCAGAAAACCAAATAGGAGAGTCAAGGTTGGCACTCGACCATAACCCTCACCACTGTTTAAAAATAAGTGAAGCAAGCATGATAATGAAAGGAAGAAGAAGAAAGAGGAATAGGCCAAGCAGGAGGAGATTCATTCGCCAGGTAAGAACGAAACCCAAACCTTGCTACTTAAATTCAAATAATTAGAAGCATAAAATAAGGGATTGAGGCAGTAATTAGAGGGTAGAAAAATGGAAACAAGGGTTCCATGTCTTGATACTCTAGTGGAGGATTTTGATAAGTTGAGAGCAGAAACTACGCTGGGCCTTGTATGTACATCATGTGCTAAGAGTTTGGAAACAACAACATATGAAATTTGTGTTTCAAACACCATATCGAAAGAAACTCAAATAGAACCATGGGAGGTTGTCACACAAGAACCCGTTGACAATATGTTGTTACACAAGAATCAACAGCTGAAACAGAGCATCCCACAGTATTTTAACTGGAAACCGAAATGCAAGAACCTATCAACGTTGCTATTGTTACACAAGAACTAGCAGCTGAGGCGTAGAGGTTCCTCAGGAAGAAAAAGTAAGATTTGTTTCACAATCACCTATTGATGAAGTTATTGTTACACAAGACCTAGCTGTCAAAACATAACATCTTGAAAGATGAGATGATGTTACACCCTCTACTACTTTTTCTAAATGTAAAGTTGCAATGCATACCTTTTGTGTGTTTTTCAAATTATTGAGATCAAAATATTGCTCCATCTGTAGTATCCATGTTACAGGATCCTTGCCTTCAAACTTGCTCATATCCATTTTTGGAATATGGTGGGTCTTCCCTCCAACATTAGAGTTTATGAAATCACGATTAACATTTATTTTGTTCTCATCATGAGTTTCCTCTACTACCTTTTCACCATTAGAAAAAATTTCTTGTATCAACTTTGTCAAACCTTCCATATCTGCTTTTAGATCATTCTTCATGTTTTCCATCTTAGCTTCCATGTCATCCATATTAGATTCCATGCCAGCTTCCATGCCATCCATCTTAGCTTCCATGCCATTCTTCAAACCATCCATCTTATATTCCACGCCTTTCTTCAAACCATCCATCTTATTTTCCATGCTTTTATTCAAAACTTCCATGTCATTTTTTGTTGCTCTTTGCAAGAGCAAAATTTGTTGCACTTGCTCTTGTAATTGTGATATGTCATGTTCCCATTCTTCGTTTTCAGGAGTCATAGTAGAGCCTTCTAAAGGCTTAATGGGTGTTGAATTCTTTTTAGGGTCCATTTTAGAATCCAATAATGATATCTATTCTACAATATGCCCTTGGAATCAATTCGACTTGATTCTTCAAACAAGACTTATGCAATTCGGAAAAAAAATACACACCTTTTAATTGCTTTTGAGGAGCTCAATATTGAAATTACCTTATCTCTATACTTGCAGATCCTCAATATCTAAAATTTGGCCCTGTAGTAGTGCTTTGAAGCTTCTTTCAAATGCCATAGGTTTGACTTGATTTGAATTCTTAAAGTCAAAGTTATGTCCAATCTCCCACAATGACCTAATTATGGACTGGTTCAGTAGAGAGAACTTGTACGACTTGCCACGTGGTACTGTTTTCTCCTTTGGTTATGAAATTTATAGACAAGAAACTATAGTCTGTGTACTTCCAGTCACTATTTACAAAATTCCAATCTGATGCTCAGAGAGAGATTTATGAATATTTTCCCACGATCACCTCTTTAAGATGAAATTTGGGAGCCTGAAAAATACCTAACTTCCACAGATCATATCTCCAAAAATATTGTGAACCAAGCTCTGAAATGTTGAGAAAATTTTCCTTAGGATTTTGGCAACAGGCTCTACAAATTTCAGCTTCTAAACCTTCGTAGCAAAAACATTATACCGAAATTTTCGTGATGACCTTTTTAAGTGAAATTCAGGAGCCTGCAAAAGCCCTAACATCAACAGATCATATCTCTGAAAATGTTGCGAACCAAGCTCTAAAATTGTGTGAGGATGTTCCTCAGGATTTTGGCTTCGCACTCTAAACATATCAGCTTCTGAGGCTTCGTAAAAAAAAATTTATAGCGAAAATTCCACAATGAACTGTTTGGAGCAATGAAACCCTAGAATCCAAAGCTCTGATACCAAATGTTGTGAAACCAGCTCCAAAAATATAAGAAAAGAGATATCAACCCCTTAGAAATAAGCCACTTTGAGGGGGAAACCTACAATACATTACATGAATGAACAATTCTTGGATGATACAAATTACAAAACCTCCTTTCTATATATAGGAGTTCATGGGGCCACAATGTAATCCTAGTGGGGCCACAATGTAATCCTAGCCGACCTAACAATAATAATTTAAGGGCACAATAATAACAATATGGGAGTTAGAGGGGTACAATAATAACTATAAGGGGGTTACACTAACAACAATAAGGGACTATACTAGCAATATAGGGACCTAAGAGATTTCATGAAGAGGCTTGGTTTGGACTTGGACATCACCAAAGGGAGGTCTCTAACATCAAGGCTATGGTTGTATGCTTCCTCTTTTCTATAATTAATAATGCAATTGATGTTTCAATTTCTATATTTGTCTAGATATCCATGCAAGTAGCCTAATGCTCCTTGATATTTTAGGTAGTCTGTATTTGATATATGTTATGTATCTAGTCACATTTATTTTTGTTGTCTTTTAATCTCTTACAGGTATTTGAATGCCACAATCAATGAAGAGCGAGCCTGAAGGATAGTGAAATCAAGGTCTTCACCAAAGGATTGGATGATAGCATCAGGAAGAGGTAGGCTCTTATTCTTCATCCAATTTGAAAACAAACTAGGAAAGGGTTCATTAGTTAGTCTCATGCATTGCTAGACCCACTCTAGGGCTAGAGAGATTGCCTTTGTCTGTAGAGGAGATAATTTATCTTCACAACAAAATTGTCGACTCCACTGGGGATTTCTCAATATTGGTGATGTGTAGTTATCTTTTTGCAGTAACATGATATTTTTTCACGGTGACAATGATCGTATTTTACTGATGCAACGAGTTTTGTTTTATCTCTTTTTCATATTCGTTCAAAATAAACGAGAAAGGAACCCCCATGGAGTCATATTTAAGATCTTTCATGACTCTTAATGAACGAAAATATTGTCGAGTACTTATCAGTTAAAACTAATTAAATTAAATGAATTGACATCATCACAATATACATTTAACCCTTTTTCGGGCTGAGATTGACTATTTACGAAAAAGGAATACCTTAATCAAACATGGTCAAGAGGTTATCTCAGATATTGTTTTCTAACTTTTCAGATTCGAGGGACGATTTATGAAAAGGGACCTAATGGAGTTTTCTTTTTGGTCTCTTTTTCAAACTTTTTAAACATGAAAAAGACATCGAGTTACTCTTCCACCGGACTCGTAAAACTTAAACAGAAAAAAAATTGTCACCATGATAGGACTGAGTTACTCCTTCCCAGGGATCCTTAAAATTTCTAGGATGGATTCATTCGAAGAATGAACTTATATTCTAATAATATGCTATCCTATTCACTCTTGCCATAAAAAATAAAGAGGTACTTGTTAGCATTAATGGGGGAAAATTGAAAGTGAACTTCCGATGTGTATTTAGGCAACATGTCACTCTTGAATATGATACTTGTTTTCATTTCATGTCGGGTTGGGGATACCCCTCATTCGTCACTTGCCTTCCTGGGTTTGGGAAATCCATTTTCCTCTCATTCAATCATTGTCTATCATCACCATGAACTTTGATCCTATTTTTTGAGTCAAACACTTCCACACTCTAGAGTCGTGTCACCAATATGTTCAAGAGAAGTCCTTGTTTTAAAAGTCAAACATCTTCTGCTTATTTTACCCTCTCTGCAACAATCATGAATCACTCCTATAATATCGATAAATCCTTTGTTTCATCTCAATGATGTGGGAATCATTATTTCACTCCTTTGACGGATCACTTCCTGTCAACTTAAGCTCATTATCCAGGAAGATGATTTAGAAACTCATTTTCAGTACCTCACAGGTTGCATGCCTCAATGGAAAGTTCATTGCGTTCAGTGACAGGTTCACATCACCAGCCTTCGATCCAATTATTCTAGAGGTTTTTGAATTCAACTCATTTATTCACACTTGTAAATTGTGTTGTCATACCTTGAGGGTCATTGTCATCATTGGTGGTTTCTCTTGTGCATGTTAACTTTTTACATTATTGACCAGTAATAAGGTGGTTTCTACCATGTTCGATATCAGTACATCTATTGACATGGTTAGATTCATACAGTGGGTGGATTGAGATATTGATAAAGACCCTGGATCGCATATGTTATTATCCAGGATGCATGGAGTTATTGATTATTCATGATTGTACACATGATCCTTTCTATACTGATGGTTTTGATCATACTGTGGATCCATTTCCATGATCTCTTTCAGATGGATGGATGTGACCATGTCGTGGGTTCCTGTGGTATTTGGTGCCTATTCATATATATTTTATTAGGCATATTTATATCATATATGTCACATATTGTATTGTGCTTGATTTGACAGGTCTTCTTGTGGTACTATAAGTCCTTGCCTTGGTTCATAAAGAATTTCACCCATCACTACCTATTATGCCTTCATGCTTTAGGGGGCTTTTGTTACACAATAATTTTTCACTCTGTTTACTTCCCGTACCTGATCCTGAGGTGCCCTAAGATGAAAACTGTGTAGTATATCCACCATGGAAAATACATTAAGATATCCCTTGAAGACCAACATAAAGTTTCCTTGAATATGTTTTGAAGAAGATTAGCTCAAAACCTAAATTTCTGGGTCAATACTCTTTGTTAGTTGCCTCCCCACACTGATGGAATGTTGTAACACTTTGACCTAGCTCCATCAGCATGCTTTTGATAGGAGAAAATGTGTTGAACCCCTTCTGGCAGTGTTTCCTAAAATGGAGAAGAATCTTCGTGCACTATAAAATTCCAGAACGACGAGATGGATATGGTTCGATTCATATATTCTTGAGCTCTCTCATTTGGAGACGTTGATCTTATTATTAGGAAATTTTCCTTTGAGAAGTGGGACTTCCTCCTTCTTTTATGGATACCTAACTCCTTCTCCCTTCCTATAAATTGAATCCCATCCTTACACTACTAGTTGGTCTTTCCTGATCATTAATCCTTTGCATCCCTATATTGTGATTATGCTCTAATTTCCAATTGGAAGAAGCATTGATTTAATAGCCTCAGTTTGGACTTGGACATCACCAAAGGGAGGCCTCCAACATCAAGGACATGGTTGTATGATTGATTTTTTCTATAATTAATAATACAATTGATGTTTCACTTTCCAAATTTGTCTAGATATCTATGCAAGTACCCTAATGCTCCTTAATCTGTTAGGTAGTTTGCATTTGATGTATGTTCTGTATCTTATCACGTTTCTCATTTTTGTCTCTTGATCTCTTACAGGTATTTTCACACCACAAGCAGTGAGGAGTGAGCCTGAAGGATTATGGAATCAAGGTCTTCAAAAAAGGAATGGATGATAACATGAGGATAAGGTAGGTTCTTCTTCTTATTCTTCCACTTTGAATAAAAACTACGAAAGGGTTAATTAGTTAGTCTCGTGCATTGCTAGATCCACTCTAGGGCTAGAGAGATCACATCTTTTTGTGGAGGGGATTGTCTTCACAATAAAATTGATGACTCCAGTAGGGAGCTATAGCCTCTTTGTCTCTCCTTTTCTGATTTTGTTTTTTGATTAGTTTGACCAATCGTCCATTAGGGAAATTTTGAGGTATAAAATGGGCCTCTTAAGGCGTTGTCTAGGTAAATCCTCTCTGTGGACAAAGATGATCCATCCAGCCCTAGGGTGGGTCTAGCAATAAGGGGAACAAGCAAATACTTACTTTCCTAGATTATAAATGAAACATAGATCGAAGGAGATGGCCTACCACGGTCTGATGTTGTGATTTTGCTCTTTTTCAAAGATTTTTGGTCCTTCTCTCTTCAAATATTGATCTCCACTGCTACCAGAATTTAATTACCTGCATAAGTGACCAAGAAATAACAAGAAAACATAAAAGTGAAACATGCATATACAAGAATAATCTATATAAATAATCAATGAATGTTATGATTCTTATTATGAATATGGAAAATAATGGAAAATAGATATCCATTGTTTCATATTATTACTAAAATATGAGTTACAACCTGCAACTTGATGTTGAAGCTCTCCTTCGACGGGTCTGAATCCAGGCACGTCTCCAAAGAAATATTTTTGAACCCAATGTTAGAAGGCTAAGGGTCTCAACTCTCTCCTTCAATGCCTATGACAATATTCAAACCTTTATATGGTATTTTCTTCTATTCTCATCTCTTCTCCCTAGCAAAGGCATTGGAAGGTGACTAATTTATAGAGATGGAGGAGGGGACATGGATCCACTTATGATGGGAAAAGGATTATCTCTTTGGGAGGTTCCTTTTTTCTAGGAACAAGAGGCACAAAGGAGAAATCTCAGTCATATCTTGATCAAAAAACATCCATCTCTTCACCCTCGAAGCTTCTAGACCACAAATTTTTTCCATTTTAAAAGATATTCCAGAAGTAGATCGACGCGATTATGAGGTCCATACTAGCTCTAATCGGCACTGGTCACAAGCTAAGGATGAGCCATAGGCACTGGTGAGACACAAAAGGGTTACAATGCTTCAAAAAAGTAGGTTTTTAGGGGGCTACTCTAGGGATGACCAAAAGAGAGATTGTTCTTAAGATTATAAGGGATGAAAAGGAATATTTTCATGATGTAAAAAGTAAACAAGGATCACTGAAAGGGTCCTCCAGGATTTGAGAATAGAGAGTATAGGGATAGTGAAAAAATATTATGTAACATATGCCCCCTAAAGCATGAAGGCAGAATGAGAGGGAGCGATGAAATTCTTTACGAGTACATGCGAAGACCAAGATGATGTCATCAGAAAACTTGCGAATCAAGTACATATATACAACTAAAATATCTTATATAAATACATAAGCATAAGGCATGGATGCAAACATCCATAGAAGAGATCATGTAATAGGATCCATGGCATGGACACAACCATCCAACGATAAGAAGGATCACAAATATGGACTCAAGTATGGTCACAACCATCCATCAAAAAGAGTCATGTATATAGTCATGAATAACTCATATCGCCTTGCAACCTGAACTTCATAAGATAAAATCCAGTGTCTTGCGCTCTTTCACGAACCAATAAAGCACAAATTCAGGCATGTGAATGAGTGAGATGAAGTTGAACATGCAAGAAAATCTCCTGATTACCAGTCAATAATGTAAACTCTTAATGGGCACGAGAGAGACCACCAATAATGACAACGGCCCTAAAGTTAATATCATTAAAAATCCAGGATATGTGAATACGGAACTGAAGTCCAACAGTCGTGAAATCACCCGATCGAAGGCCAATGATGTGGACCTATCGTTGAGTATGAGAAACTTGCCATTAGGGCATGCAGGCTTTAAGGTACTGAAAGGAGTCTCTAGATCAACTTCCTGGATAATGAGATGAAGTTGACAGGAAGAGATCCGTTGAAGGAAGGCCATGATGTATCCCACATCATCGACATGAGATAGATGAACAAGATGGTTGTGAATCAATACTGAATAGAGAATCACAAAATGGACAAACTTCAAAAGGAAATGCTCTCGAACATGTCGACGACACAACTGCAGAGTTTGGTAGTATTTGACTCAAATGGAATTAGAGGTCATGTTGACAAGATTGGTAATTGAATGTGAGGTAAAAAAAATTACCAAACCCATGGAGGCAATGTGACGAATGTAAGATATCCTCACCCCAACATGAATTGCAGATAAGTGTCATGTTCAAGAGCGACATACTACCGACACAACTGATAAATACTTCCATTTTTCCCCACCATTTCTAGCGAATATGCCAATTATTTTTTAATACAAGATTGAAGGGGATAACATATGCTTGTCGTATAAGTTTTTCCTTTAGACAATTCCATCCTATTACATTTTACAAGCCCTAGGAAGGAGGAACTCGGTAACGTCATGGTGATGTGTCCAATGCGGTTAAATTTTAATGAGTCTGACAAAGGTGAAACTTGATGCCTTTTCATGCTTAGAGAGTTTGAAAAGAGGCTAAAAATAAAACTCCATAAGGCCCTTTTCGTAGATAGTCCCTTGAATGCGAAAAGGTAGAAAACAAATTTCGAGATAACCTCTTAGTCATGATCGAATAAGGTATTCCTTTTTCGTAAATAGTTTATCCCAACCCAAAAAAGGGGTAAACGTATACTGGGTAAACAAAATTTTGTTTACTTTAACGAGTTCAAAACGAAAAATAATCGGAAATATTTTCACATTTTGAGAGTCATAAAAGAGCTTAAATATGTCTCCACTTGAAGGAACGAGTGGTATAAAGGATAGCAACTGGTTCTAGTTATGGTGGATTCACTGCTAAGAACAAGTAAATGTCAGGATGATCGATAAAAATATCACTCAATGCAGTGGTTCCTCAGGAACGGGTAAAACAACCAAGTGAAGGTGTATGATCAGCCAAGCAGATGGTGACGATGGAATGAGAAAACCAAGGCTCATATGGTGAAATAGGCTGCAAAATGGAAATCACGAGAGGTAAAATGAGAATGGTTTCATTTTCACAGAAGCTTGAAACCATGGAACACTATGCTTGGAATTGGTGTCATTTTTACAAAAGCTTGAAACAAAGATAAACTATGCTTGGAATAAGCTTGCATGCCCCCAGTATGGTGACTCAATTCGAGGTACATGCCCCCCAAACTTTAGTTCATTCATTAGAGTATACTGCTAGTTACTAACAGGTGGATGGAATGAAGGTTTATTTACGAGGTCAAGTGAAAGAATCGACTAAGATTTTACGAGATCTAATCAAAGACTGGAATTGAAGGGGAGCTTGTTTCATTTTTCAATGAGCTTGACACCGTTAAAGAACTATGCTCATAAAGGCCCATTTCATTTTTTAATGAGGTTGACATAGTAAAAGAACTATCCTCATGACACCTTGTTTCATTTTTTAAAGAGCTTGACACAAGAAAAGGAACTCTACTCTAAAGAGCTTGTTTCATATTTTAAGGAGCTTGACACAAGAAAAGGAACCCCGCTCTGAAAACCTGCTTCATTTTTTAAGGAGCTTGAAATAAGAAAAGAACTCTGCTCCAAAGGGCTTGTTTCTTTTTTTAAGGAGCTCGACACCAAAAAGGAACTATACTCCAAAGACCTTGCTTCATTTTTTAAGGATATTGAAACAATAAAATAACTCTGCTCTAAAATGCTTGATCATGACACATAATAAATCATGGCTTCCAAGAGGTTCTCATTTGATGGGAGAACAACACTATGGAAATTGAGGTCCAATGCCCCCAAAACACAGTACACGATATCACTGATGCAACCATCAATGGATGTGGGCATGCAACATGTTGCTACATAATTGATCTGGGTCGGGGAATATACAACTGGCATGTAAGGAAAATTAAGAGGTGATGTTAGAATAGGTGTCACATTAGGACCAATGAATGAAATATGAACAAAGGTCATAATTTGACGTTCATGTGGAAAACAGAGTGCACTAAATAAAGAAGAGACAAGAGCTCCCATGACATAAGTATAGTCACACCCTAGGAGTAAGTTAAAATCCTAGGGGCCTTGGACAACCATCACGTCTATATAGACAATGTTTCCTCCCAAAATATATGCAACTTTGGAAGGATCCATAATGGTTTATTGGTTCCTCTATTAAAGTCCAATAGATTTTGGGTAATAGGCACAAGCTGCGGAGAACCGAGAGCTTGTAAAATAGTTGAGGACAAAATAATAACAGATGCGCCTTCATCTATTATTGTGCCAGGTACGGCCACATTATAGCCCTGTATCGTGATCTCAAAAGGCATGTAAGAAGGAAGACGATATCTTACCAGTCGACTCCAATCAAAGGAAGTGACCAAACTACATGGAGGGGGTGTCATAGGAATGGGAGGACTATCCCCTTGCATTACGAGACGAGGAGGGTCACCCTCCTAAACTGCCGGAATGGGACGATTTCCCTTAAATCCCTGGGAATTTGAGGAAACAAAGAGAATATGTGTGGTATGAGATTCACACTCTACAGGGAAGGCCTGATGAAACGTAGGTGGAATTAGGTAGAACTTTTTCTCAACCAATGATTGGTCGGGAATGGAATTACGAGATTGACTTTTGGAGAGATTGGAATTGACCAGAGATGAATCTTGATCAATTACTTGATCAACTAGTGGAGGACTTGGGGAAAAGTTATGGTAACCGACTCGAAGATAGGACTCAGAAGCCGTAAGGGTATCCAACACTTTGGAAGCTTCATCCATATAAGGAGAAAGGTGAATGGGATGATTCCATTCACATAACCTACAGGGGAATTTTACTTTACCCCTTTTCCCATGAATCTTATTATCACCAATTGAGGTTTCACCACTAGCATGATATCCAGAGGCTGATGACTAAATATGATTCACGCTAATGGACCATAATTCTAACACCTTGTGAATACCAAGAGAATCTCTAAGAAGGTGGTCACCCTTACATAGATTGCAAGGGAATTTGACTTTGCGAGATGAAGTGGGAGGTTTTTAAACATCAATCGTATGGGTAGAAATAGTTGCTGGTTCCCCCCCCTTGCTTATTTTCCTTCTTCTTCTTTGACTTCTTCTTCTTCTTCTTAGCCACCTGGGTACTAGAATCCAAAATTTCACCAGGCGAAGAGGAAGAACGAGGTGAAGAAATGGGTGAAGAAGGTGAGGGGTCAACTGTAAGATCAACATGGGGTCGAAATTGTTCAGGATGAGGATAAATTGGTTGAGAAGCAGTTTGAATGTTCGAAAGCACGGGGGTAAAAAATAACCAAACTGACAGACCAATGGTTAATCCCAAGAGGGACAACGTTTCCATATAGGGAGCACCAACATTTTCAAAAGAAGGAAAAGGATCAGTTCTCCCATATGAAGGGATTCCTTGGTTGGTAAGCTCAAGAACTGTTGCCATTAGTCCCAACCTAAGATCAACTAAGGAGATGAGCATGGGTAAAATTTTCTCGTGGACAATAAATTTTAGAAATTAAACACAAAATAAAGAAAAAATGGGTAAACTAGGCAAGAGGGTTTACCAAGTATTTGGAACTGTAGAATACCTCCTATCGAACCAAGAAGTATGGGCATGCAATCTACCCGAATGTTGTGTTTGGTTTATCACATTTATGAGGCGGCAGACTTGGTTACCTATGGCTAAACGATAGAAACCTAGTGGGGTTTCCCGTTATATAATCGACGGTATGGGGAGCACAAGTCTATGTTGGTACTCTCTAATGTGTAACCATTCAGTGAGAGTGTCCCCATATACTTATCATATGTGCTGCAAGTGCTATATACTTTCGGACGTGGGACGAGGTTTTAATCCCGGAATGCAGCACAGGCTGTTAGCGACAATTGCTAGGTTTATAGACGTCAGAAAACGTATTTAGCCTAGACCTCTAAATGTTTTGCATTAAGTTCCAAATTCTCCTTAGGTTAATTGATCTTGATTAAAGTTTCGATTTCAAGGCTCAAAACGATTGTCACTTGAATGCCTATTATGAAACTAATCATGAGAAAATGTTTCTTTCAATTCGATGAATGCTATCTAGTTTAGGGAAGAGTTTTGAATAGTGATGAAACAAACAATAATGCAGCAAACGAATTCTTTCCTAAAGATACCACTCACACTATCCTAATCCAAATCAAAACATTCAAAGATGAAAAAATATGTAATGTAATATATGCAAAAATCCTTTTCGAAAACTATGCAATTGTAATCTATGCATAATGTCCTTTTCTTTCATTGAATGAGAATGCACTTTTCATCTTTCAATCGTCAAAAAATGTAATCTAAGTTCAATGTTAAATCTCAAAAATTACTTCTCAATGGAACTTATCTAATGCACTTTCGAAGAAATTCAAATTTTGAGATGAAAACTAAATGAATGAAAAATTATTCTTCTTTGTATGAACAAAATAAAAAAAGACACAAAATGGAAGAACAAAAAAATGTGATTTGAGTATTCCAAATGAATTCCTCCAAATGCCACAAAACATAAAGAGTCGAAGCACTCAAAAGATATTTCCAATCACTTGCTCAAAAAAAACACTCTCCGGTTTTCACACTGAATAACACACAAAGAAGGATACTTTAGTTGAAAAGAATCAATGTGATCTATGCTTGTGAAAGAAAAGAGAGAATCAAATGCATAGAGGATGGACGTTTGAAAACCGTAATCACAGAAACCAATTGAAAAATGAAAGAGAACCAAAACAACCAAATCAAAAGGTTGGAGATGGATGAAAAACTAACTCAATAGCAGGTTTGGAATCCAATGAGGTATGCAACCATTCAAATGAATCAAAGCACTTAGACACCCTAGGGTGATGAGGATGAACAATCGGGAAAAGAGACCAAAGATGAATTGATTAAGACAATCAAGTCACTGAAAAGAAGAGAAAAAAATCAAATTGAGCAGAGAAAGAAATTTAGAAGGGTAAGACACACTGAAAATCAATGAAGAGAAACCCTAAAAGCATTCACACTGAAATCGGTGTGTCTGTGAGGTTGTACCTCACGCTGGAAGGGGATAAGCACTTCTGTGTTAAAACATTTAGCACTGATCAAAATGTCTGCCATAGAATTAATAGCGTTTATCAAGGAAAATGAAAAAAAACAAAAGGGTTTGTTCAAAGAAATCCATGCTTATAACTTCAGAAAAGAGATTGATGACTGCAAGCAGTCACAAAAACCAAAAAAAAAAGGAGAGATGATATTTGACAAAATATGGATGAAAAATAAAAAACTCAAAGATTGGAAGGACACTAGAGGCAATGAATCCCAAATGGAGTCTCCAATTTGTTGTCTGGGTAAATTCTCTCAGTGGACAGAGACAATCCCTCAAGCCCTAGGGTGGGTCCAGCAACAAGGGGAACAAGAAAATACCTACTTTCCTAGATTATAAATGAAACATAGATCAATGGAGATGGCCTGCCTTGGTCTGATGCTATGATGTTTCTCTTCATTGAAGTATTTTGTACTTTTCTCTTCCAAGCTTGATCTCCGTCGCTACCAGCATTCAATTACCTGCACAAGCGACCAATAAACAACACGAAAAAATAAAAGTAAAAAATTCTTATAAAAGAGTAATCTATCTAACTGATCAAGGAATGCTATAATTCTTATAATGAACATGGAAAATAATGGAAAATAAATGTCAGTTGTATCATATTATTAATAAAATGGGAGTTACAACCCATGCCTTGATGTCTAAGCTCTCCTTCGGTGAGTCAGAATCCGAGCATGTCTCCAAAGCACTCTTTTTCAACTTAGTATGAGAAGGCTAAGGGTCTCAACTCTCTCCTTCAATGCCTATGACACAATTCAAACCTTTATCTGCTATTATTTTCTATTCTCTTATGTTCTCCCTAGGAGAGGAATTGGAAGGTGATTAATTTATAGAGATGGAGGAGGGGACATGGATCCACTTATGATGGGAAAAAGGCTTATATCTTTGGGAGATTCATTTTTTGTAGGATAAAGAGGCCCAAAGGAGAAATCTCAGCCATATCCTTATCGGAAAACATCCAACTCTCCGCCCTCAAAGCTTCTAGGCCATGAAGTTTCGTTTCCATTTTAAAAAATCTTCCAGAAGTAGATCGGTGTGGTTATAAGGTCCATACTAGCGCCAATTGGTGCTGCTCATAGGCTAAGGATGAGCCATCGATGTTGGTGAGGCACAGAAGGTTCGCGTTGCTCCAACAAAGTATTTTTTTAGGGAGCTACTCCAGGGATCATCAAAAGAGATATTTTTCTTCAGACTGTAAGGAATGCAAAGGCATATTTTCATGATGGAAAAAGTACACAGGGATCACTGCAAGGGTCCTCCAAGATTAAGGAATAGGGACTACAGGGACAATGAAAAAATACTGTGTAAGATAAGGAAATTAAAAAATAATAGTGGAAATAATAAAATAATATTAGATTACATCATCAAATTTTAGAAGGAAAAAATAAAAAAATATTTTTTCAACTTATCTCTCTATAGGTTTACTCAAATTTTGAGGGGAGACACTCGTTCGATGCATAATTTGATTCCTCATCCAAGTATTACCCATTTTGCATACTTTTGAATGTACGTGCTACACTAAAAATGAGAAATACATGAAAAACATGATTGGAATCATGTTTTTTCATGTATTTTTCATTTTTAATGTAGAATGGGTCCATCGAAAATATGCAACATGGGTACTCCTTGGATGGAGAATTAAATTTTTAATTCAACAAGAACTCCGACTCGAAATTTGAGTAAAACCTTAGGGATATAAGCTGAAATACGAGTTGAAAAGGTAGTTTTATTATTTTATTATTTTTTAATCTTTTTACTTTTTTACTCCAAAAATGGTGAATCATCCCCCATGGTTGACATTATCATCTTGAGTCCTATTGTTTCTTATAAAGTTTAATTTTGTTGTACAATTTTCTTAGGAGGCCCATTTTAGACCTCAAAATCCCCCTAATGAAGATCTGAGTCTGTTTAGGTCTCTATAGGTTTGCACAGTTGATCTAAAAATGGAATGTACTTGAAAAGGGTGCAAAGTATCCATTTCATTTATGTAAATGAGTGAAAATACTCCAAAATTTAAATTTGAAAATGTGAGAACTTCTTATTTCTAATACAGAGATAGACTATAGGGGCATTTACCGGATATGTCACCTTTCAAAGAAAGGATGAATCTAGAAGCTACCTAGCCCTCTTACAGACTTTGCCTAAAGAAATAATAGAAGTAAACACTCAGACTTAATTAAAATGACCTTACTCAAACTTGACATTATGTGGAATTTTTGCTTGAAAGAGGTGTATGTCTTTTCTTTTGTTTATGTGTTTTAAGTTTATTTTTTTTTGCTGAAACTTAACATGTATATCAGCAAGATAATTCAGCCATAGAATAACAAAACACAACAACAATATAATATAGGAGTTCACCCCAACTCTTGGGCTACATCCCCTTTGAGCTTCATCGACGTGACTAGACTCTTTGGGATTGAGATCATTAAATTCTTTTACAAGCTCCACACTTAACCACAATGAATAAAAAATGATTCAAAGGGCTGATAATACCATTTTAAATCCCTTTAATGGTTGTCCAATTCGTGCAAACAGCTTTAGGCTTCCATGGACATACATCCTTCTGTTAGTGCACTAAGCTTCTCTGAGCTTCTAAATGGCACAAACTCCCTCAGATTTCTGTTACTGCTTCTAAAACCACTACTGCTGCATCCAATAATGATTAGACATCCAATACTAACTGATAAATTGCTTACATTAAGCATAACATCCCCAAAAATGGCTCTTCTCCACGGTTTGCCCAGGGCTTCCCACGACTTCACATCAACTTCTTCGATGCTTAAACCTCTGAATATGACCTCTGTTAGATTTCAGACCTGCTCCATTGAGTCCAAACGGTCGAAGAGACCCAAAATAAATAAATAAATTCGCTTAGAAAGGATCTCCCATGTGAAAGATATGGCCAAAACAAATTTTGTCTAGTTTGGCCTAAACAAGCTCCAATAAATGTGGAGACACTGCTAGTTAACTTAACTAAACTAGCACATCCACCTAATCTGGTGGAATCGGCGCTAAATTAGGTGGAAAATTAGCGGTGGCATTAAAAGCTAGACCGCATTCACATGTGCAATAAGTGCTAACCGTTACTGCTTTGCGGATAAGCTTTAGGCTCTCGCCCATGGTCATGGGTCGGAGGTTCCTTCGTAATAGGGCTAGCATCCGAGTGCTAAGCCAAACTCCGATGAAACCATGGCATATCATTTAACTTTTTGTGGTCACATTGTGTGGTTGAATGGGTGGCTACATAATCTATTAAGGCCTTTAAGGCCACGGTTCTTGACCTCGGTCACATTGCGCGGGGGCTGGCCCCCATTTACCACTGCCCTATTTAAAACCCAAGTTCAAATATAATTTAGATCTATTCCATAATAAGAACCAAAACCATAGGAGAGTTAGTTAAAGCGCTTGGACATTGGATGTGAGGTCTCATGTTCAAAACCCGCTGGAACCAAACAATTTTTTAACTGTGCCACTATTTCACCAACCATGGGGCCATGTGGTGCCCTCCGGGCTTGCCACATGGCAGCCCATAATTGGTCGAAATATTTAAAAGTCAAACCATTATCCAACCGATGTTGCCAAGTGTCTGAACCGGATTGGAACAGGTGGAATATTTCGAGGAATATTCTAGGGAATATTTTGAGGTATATTCCTTGGAATATTCCTTTTTTAATTTTTAAAAATATGAAAGTCAAACCTGGTCAAACTAAATTTTTGCAGTTTACTGAAAACTTCAAACTCACATAACTTTCACATGCGAAGTCAAATTTGAGTGCTGTTCACGGCATTAGGATCGTATCGCCGAGGCCTATCCGGACACTCAGGTTCCAAGTGATTTTGATCACTTTCAATTTGAGCTTTTTCCATGGCTTGGACTTGAGCTCCTTATCACACCTCCCAAATGAGAAGCTTTTGGACCCCAAAATCTCATTGAAATGATGAACTGAACTATAGTACAGAAAATGAGAGAATAAACACCCTCTTCTCTTCAGCCCTTCAAAAATTTGCTTTGCATAGCAAATGAAATTGAACCCAAACTTGAAAGAAATTCACTCTTCCCTTCACTGATGCTATTCCTCCTGTGAAGAGCTTCTTTTCTTGCACTCACTCAGCAAATTACTCGCGAGAAAATTGCAGAAGTAATCTAAACATCACGTCCTAAATGGATTACAAGCTTCTTGGAAAAATTTTCCTGACTTGTCAACTGAAATACATGCATACAACATCTGAAATTTGCATGTACAAAATGCAGATGACTTACTGAATTAAGAAGTTAATCCACTTCTTACCAAGCCAACTCCATGGCGTATTTTGTTGCAATACACCTTCATGTGAATCTTCCATTTCCACATCGATAATGGTCTCCATAGATCCACTTACGCCAAGCTTTTTGTCCTCTAGCTGCCTGTGTTTGGACGATTTGTTGGATGTAGGGTCCCAAAATGAGAGACATCATGTCCCTTCCTTTGACAAAATGTGAAACTTTTAAGCACTTTTTGAGAAAGCTTTCTTTCCCTTTCCTGCTTCCTGTGTGCTTTCTTTTTCAACCAGCATCTTGAAGCAACATGGTTAAATCGACCACAATATGTACAAGAATTCTTTCTTCCATTAAAGCATGTAAAATTATCATTCCTTGCAGAAACACAATCAAATTGATCATGAGAAGATTTATACCTCTTATGCTGCTTTGGATGTTCATCCTTTTTGCCTCCATGAGGAGATGAACTAGTAGAGGCTCCATCTTTCAATTGCAGACTGACATCATCGTTCTTGTCTTGAAAACTGCCTAAAATTGCATGCTTGCCATAAGCTGCATGTCTACCATCTTCTTGCTGCAACAAAGGCTTAAAGCAATGACATTCATATTTGAAACAAATTTGACATATTTGCTTCATGGAACTTGGAACAAAAGTTCTCTTTGCATTAGCCTCACATGCCTGCATGGCTTTGGAGTCTTCACCATTAGATTGCACATAACCAAGACCAAGATTAGATTGCACATAACCAAGACCAAGATTCTTGGGTCATTCCTCAACAGAAAGGGGTTCAACCATGCCTTGTGCATGATTTCCTAACCCTTTGCCTTCATAAACCATTTTAAACAATAACTTGGATCCTACTCCTCTTGTATGCTTTTCGAAAGAACCAAAACGTATTTCTAAAGAGGAAACTGAAGACACATTAGAATGGATTACCTCTTCCTCATGAATGTTCTTGGTCAAAGCCTCTTGGGCTTGATGAAGCTGCAATTCCATATAATGCAATATTTGAAGAATTTATTCTTTCTCCCGCTTCATGGCCAAAAATTTCTCATGAAGCTTCGTGCTTTCTTTTCTATCCTCAAATGGAATCTGCACCATACCCTTCAATATAATGAATTCACGCTTCATATCTTCATCGAAGAACCTTGTGAAGGAGGAAAATTCACTTGAAGAAGTTGTCATTATGATGGAGATGAAAAAATTAACTTAAAAAATGTTCTTAAATCTTTTCAAAGCAAAGGACAAAGCTTTTTCACCCAAATGTCTTTACAGCCATCATATATTCAAGCAACCAACAACACACAAATCAAGTGAAAATCTTGTTCAAGAAACCAAAAACAAACCAACTCAAGTGAAAATATTGGAGTGGTTTTGATTTCCATTTTGGGTTAAGGAAGATATCTTCTATTCCTTTTTGTATTCTCCAAGACTTAACTAATCAATAGCTATCCCCAAACTTCAACAAACTCAAACAACATGCAGTTTGCAAACTAGTAAAGCAGTCAATCTTTTACACTGCTTTCAACACCTTTCAAGCTATACAATCAAGCTATTGTCATGTCAATCAAGAAACCAAGTGCTCTGATACCAACCTAATATAAAAATGGAATGTACTTGAAAATGGTGCAAGGTATCCATTTCATTTATGTAAATGAGTGCAAATACTCCAAAATTTAAATCTGAAAATGTGAGAACTTCTTATTTCTAATACAAAGATAGACTGTAGGGGCATTTACCAGATACGCCACCTTTCAAAGAAAGGATGAATCTAGAAGCTACCTAGCCCTCTTACATACTCTACCTAAAGAAATAATAGAAGTAAACACTCAGACTTAATTAAAATGACCTTACTCAAACTTGACATTATGCGGAATTTTTGCTTGAAAGAGGTGTACATGTCTTTTCTTATTTTTATGTGTTTTAAGTTTTTTTTTTTTTACTGAAAATTAACATGTATATTGGCAACATAATTCAGCCATATAATAACAAAACACAAAAGTAATATAATATAGGAGTTCACCCCAGCTCTTGGGCTACATCTCCTTTGAGTTTCGTCAACATGACTAGACTCTTTGGGATTAAGATAATTAAATATTTTTACAAGCTCCACACTTAACCACAATGAATAAAAAATGATTCAAAAGGCTGAGAATACTATTTTAAATCCCTTTAATGGCTGTCCAATTCCTGTAAATAGCTTTAGGCTTCCATGGACACACATCTTTCTGTCGATGCACTAAGCTTCTCTGAGCTTCTAAATGGCACAAACTCCCTCGGATTTCTATTACGGCTCCTGAAACCACTACTTCTACATCCAATAATGATCAGACATCCAATACCAACTGATAATTTCTTACATAAAGCACAACATTCCCAAAAATGGCTCTCCTCCACGGTTTGCCCAGGGCTGCCCATGACTTCACATCAACTTCTTCGATGCTTAAATCTCTGAAGATTACCTCTGTTAGATTTTAGACCTGCTCCATTGAGTCTAGAAGGTCGAAGATACCCAAAATCAAAAAAAAATTCACTCAGAAAGGATCTCCCATGTGAAAGATATGGCCAAATTTTTTTTTGTCCAGTTTGGCCTAAACAAGCTGCACTAAATGTGGAGACACTGCCAGTTAACTTAACTAAACTGGAACATCTACCTAATCTGGTGGAACTGGCGCTAAATTAGGTGGACGGTTAGTGGTGGCATTAAAATCTAGACCGCGTTCACATGCGCAATAAGCTCTGACCATTACTTCTTGGCGGATAAGCTTTTGGCCCTCGCCCATGGTCATGGGTCGGAGGTTCCTTTGTAATAGGGGTAGCATCCGAGTGCTGAGCCAAACTCCGATGAAACCGTGGCATATCATTTAGCTTTTTGTGGTCACATTGCGTGGTTGAACGGGCGGTTACATAATTCGTTAAGGCCTTTAAGGCCACGGTTCTTGACCTCGGTTACATCGCACGAGGGCTGGCCCCCATTTACCGCCGCCCTATTTAAAACCCAAGTTCAAATATAATTTAGATCCGTTCCATAATAAGAACAAAAACCATAGGAGAGTTGGTTAAAGCGCTTGGATGTTGGATGTGAGGTCTTAGGTTCAAAACCCGCCGGAACCAAACAAATTTTTAATTGTGCCACTATTTCACTGACCAGGGGGCCACGTGGCACCCTCTAGGCCTGCCACGTGGCAGCCCATAATTGGTCCAAATATTTAAAAGTCAAACCATTATCTAACTGATGATTTCCAAGTGTTTTACCTAGACTGGACCAAGCAAAATATTTTGAGGAATATTCCAGGGAATCTTCGTCAAAATATTCCTTGGAATATTCCTTTTTTAATTTTTAAAAATATGAAAGTCAAACCTGGCCAAACTGAATTTTTGCAGTTTACTGAAAACTTCCAACTCACATAACTTTGACATGTGAAGTCAGATTTGAGTGTCGTTCACGGCATTAGGATCATATCGTTGAAGCCTATCCGGACACTTAGGTTCCAAGTGATTTTGAGCACTTTCAATTTTGAGCTTTTTCCATGGCTTGGACTTGAGCTCCTGATCAATAGTGCTTGATTTTTTCTTTAGGGTGTCAATTCTAGTTTGCTTTTTTAAATTATTTTTATTTTTTCTTTTATTTCTTGCCCAACGTGTTTTGTGTACTAACAGAAGTTCCTACATCGTTCTTTTATATAAAAAAAGTCGTGATGATATACCTTTCCACATGATTCTACCTTCAACGAGCGCGTTGATCCCTTTAGTTTCCAGTGTTTCTTGACCTCTGAGGTGTCTTTCTAGTCTGATATGATCTAGTACCATTGTGTTTAGATTGACTGCCTTACTTGAGTGATGATTTTGTGTCTTTCACCCTCTTTTGTGTTTGAGTTAATTTTGATCACCCTCTAGGGCTTCTAGGTCAATTTTCCTTTGCTTGTCACTTGTGTGTGTCATAAAGAGATGGGTTGGCTCTGTATGAGGGTTATGAGCAGTCATTCGAAACACTATTTCATATTGATTTTGGCTTGTATTCGTAAAGTTTATTTCATTTTCACTAAATCATTATTGGACTTTCAAATCACCTTTGATTGACCGTCAAACATAGATCACAATTGTTTGATTTGCGAGCTTGAGAGTGTATGTTTGTTTTGATCTCCCATTTCGAAAGAGAAAAGTGAAAGTCACCTTCATTTAGAACTTTTATATTGATTTTTTATTCCTTTGCTTTGAAAAGAAAAAATGAAAGTCCTTTTCATTCAAGTAGTTTTCGAATGTTTTGTTTTCCATTCGAAAAAGAGGAAGTGAAAGGAAATTTTTCATTTCAATTCTTTTTTTGTTTGGTTAGTTTTTCTTTGATTAGTTCATTAATTGCATTAGTTTTCATTTGAGCATCCAAAGTAAAAAAAAAAAAAAAATGTGTTTGGTGCATCTTAGTGAAAGAAATAAGTGATTTGATTTTCAGTGATATTACATTTGGGATATTAGTGAAAGTGAATTCGTTTTAGAGTTGCATCTCATTAATTATGAGCTAGTTGGGGGACATCATTTCTTGTTGCATTGTTTGTTTGTTGCATTATTTTTTTCACTTTCTCCCTCATTAGTTTAGATTTCATTGAAATGAAATGAATTCTTTTTTGAATTTAGCTGCATTTAGGGATTCAGGTGACATCGTTTTTGAGCCCAAATTGAAACATAATCAAAGATATAATTTAGAATTTATTTAATTAACCTTAAGGAACATTTGGAATTAACAAAAACATCTAGGGGTATATGATAGAGACGTGTTTCAACGTCGTTAAGCATAGCAGTTGTTGCTAACAACATGTGTTGAATTTTGAGGGTGATATCCCGTCCCATGTATGGAAGTATATAGGAATATGCTCCACATATGAAAAGTATATGGGGATGCTCTCATTGAACGGTTACACATTAGACAACACTACTACAGACTGAGCTCCCACGTACCGTCGAGTATATTTTGGGAGACCCCACTAGCTTGCAAGCCTACCATAGGTAACTAAGTCGACCACCTTGTATATGTGATACAATGAACACAACATTTGGGGAGATTGGTTGTCGTACGTTAAGTCCTTAGCATTTTAATTTTCCAAGGGGTATATTGTATTTCACGGATACCTGGTAATCCTTTATTCCAAGATTAATTTTTTTGGTTTATTTTGTTTAATTCTAAAATTAACTTCCCATGATAAAATTCTACCTGTGCAGTTCTCATGGCCTTGTCTTCCCTGGTTAATTGTAAATCTTAATTGCTTAAAACATGATTCACCTTTCCCTTCATTGATCTTCTTCTAAAGGTCATCGTGGTTGAATATTCGAATTTGCCTCACTCCTACTCTGAAGGAACTCAAGGAACTCCACCTGAGAGTCTGAAATTTCCACTTGGGCCTCTTGAAACTCAAGTTGTTGAACTTGGAATTGTCATAAGTGTCCAACTGATCTCGTTTTGACCACCACCTGACAACTCACTTTCATCTTCATCTGAGAATCCTGAGTCGGAAATTCTTGAACCTTATGCACATTTTTTGGTCTTTCCTCCAAATTTGCGTTATGATTTGTTCATGATATCTCCTAAGTGTCTGTATAGTCCTTTTGACGGTCCCAACGTTCCTTTTGGTGCTTCTCATGTAACATCTCATACTACTCCTCGTCAGTTGTTTCCACCACCCATTGTGTCGAATGCCGATGATACTCCATTTGTGAGTACTCTTGAAAGTGTTCCTCCAGAAACTTTTGTGACCCATATCTCAGTAGTTGACATCGAGTCTATGTTATCTATGAAAGGTTTTCCTTATGTTTCCACTCCTCATGATATAGGAAGTGGTATGAGTATGCCCTCTAGTTAAGTCACGTCTTCGCTTCCACCCAGGTATACTTCTCTTAGAAAATTTGATTCAGGGGCTTATGGGGTCACATCCCTGTTTCACAACCCCATTTTGTCAATGGGTGTTTACCCATCTTCTGGACCATTTTTCTTAGATCCGGATATTGTTTCACAACTTGCTGCTCAAACTATGGTTTTTGTAGGCCAATTTACCGTTTCACTAGGATCACCTGCTCCTGCGTCATTATCCACGATCACTTCCATCCCACCTTTGAGTGGAACATATACAGTTTCATTTGTGCCTAGGGGGAAATCACATCCTTTTTACGTACCTCCCCTTTCGGGTGGGGGAAATCTTAACTTTGGAATCGTATCGGGGGTATGACATCCCATAGCTAGTCTTAGTGGAACTTTTCTTTCACACCCTACAAGTTCTATCATAGGAACCTCCCTACCGGGTGGTCATCCCACTTTGGCTCAACTTGTTTATAAACAAACCTACATTCAATACTGTTATGTTTAGCAACCCCATGTTCAAAAACTGAACGTACAATCTTGGTATGTTTAGCAACCAAACATACAATATCAGTATGTTCAGCAACCAAACATCTCACAACAGTATGTCCAGCAGCCCCAAAACCCATTACGTGTTGTTGCAACTAATCCTCATTTTGGTCCTCAAACCCAAACTAGTTTGAACCTTCCTCTAGGTCAAACTAGAGCTTACCCCAATCAGCCTGATGTCTAATACTAGAAAATTCCTCAAGGTCAGTTCCAACAACCCTAGCAAGGAATTTATACACCACAGGGGCCTTATCAACGACCCTAGCATAGTGCTTCTATTTAGCAGGGGCCTTATAAAGAGCCCCAACAAGGACCCTACATTCAGCAACAACTACAACAAGGTACCTATCAACAACCCCAACCAAAACAAGGTCCCTATCAACAATATATACCTTATCAACATTAGTGGTGAAATTTGGGTAATATGGTCATAATCAACCCCTGTGGGGGTAGAATCCTTATCAGCAAGGTTGGAACACACAAATGGGTAACTTCTAGAGGCCATTTTCTCCTTATAACCCTCCATTTACATTCTTGGCTACATTGGAACTGTCAGATGTGTCTAAATTGAAAAATGACCCCATCCAAGACATATTGCATTGGCCTCCAGTTCCAACTAGGATTTTGGGAGATTGTTTAAGGTTTGAAGGCAAATCTAGGGAAGACCCCCAAGCCCATTTCATGACATACCATTTGTGGTGCTCTTCCAACTCTTGGGTCGAAGATTTGATTCGTCTACGTATTTTCTAGTGCACTTTGAAGGGTGTTGCTACCAAGTGGTACATTGAAATTACTCGTGGTGACTTCCACGATTTCAATACCGCTGCTATGGCCTTCCTCACTGATTTATAGTTTCCTATCTAGTATGAGACCAACACCCATCTCTTGACATCTTTGGAACAATAAACCACCACTCATATTTCCTATCATATTCATGTGTGGAGGCACATATGACACCTTATTATATTCGAGATCCCTAATCAATTGTTGACTAAGTGGTTCATGAAATATTTCGTTCCTAAAATCACCAAAGACATCACTATGGGTGGTTGTGTGACAGAAGATAAAGTAATCTCCTTTGGTCAACATTTAGATCTTGTCTATTCCCAATCTACAACTTTTTATGCGCTTTTACCTGATGCACCACAAACTTTAACAGACCCATTATCATCCAAATCTACTGATATCCCTCCTATTGATGACATCATTGGGACAATGTTCCATAATTCTAACAATACACTAAAGGCTTCTTCAAATTCTAAGTCTACTTCTGCCAATGCACCCTCCTCTCCTTTGAACAATTTGAAGAATCTTGGTAAAACCTCTGAGGTTAGTGTTGTTCAATATTCCGCAACATATTATCACTCCATAATTTTGAGGTTACAGAGTAAATCATAGAGGTAACCTTAGACCATTTTGGAAGCCAGGAATCTAGCCCTTTAAGCTTCACAGAGGGATCTCTCTTTAAAATTTGGGTTTGCTTGTTTTGTTAAAATTAAGATATTAGGCTAGCTATCAAGTTCAGGTTTTGGGCTTTTTGAATTTTTGTGGTGTTGGGGATAGGGATAGTAAACCATTGGGAAATGGATTCAACAAAGTTTAATTGATCAAACAGAGCTAACCAACCAATCTTACAGGGTAGGGTAGGCACAGTTATTGGATGCTTTATATTTCATGAGTGAATAAAATAAGTAGATTAATAAATTCAATTAAAGATAGATTAGTTAAGAATTATGTATTTAACCTTCAGCAGAAAACATGAAAATTATTCTTAGCTAGAAATAGAGTGTGCATTTAAACAAGTTTTGCACTTCATCTACTCAGATTAATTAAGAATATGGAAAGTATAAGAATAATGGGATATAAAAACACAAAAATGAGAGATATACTTCACCAATACACATGACACAAGAATCATGTAATGATAGTTGTATTAATTCAAAATATGATCAAAAGGCTTTGTGAGATGCTTTACAATGTTGTTCCTTTTCTCCAAGTAAAATCTCAGCAATAATACTTCTAATTCTCAAGTTATTCTATAAAATTAATACAAAATAACTTGATTTAAGGATCAAGATAGAATTCCTAAAATATCTAGAACAAAATTACAAAAATAGCACAAAATTATAGTAATTTTTTGAATAGTTTGGCTTGCAAGCCCTATTCTCGAGGTTGTTGTTATTGACTATTGCTGACTATTTTTGGAATCCCGATGCACTATTTTTGTGATGTCTAAGATGAAAAGAATGAGTTTACTCCAGTAACTCACATAATTTCTCCCATCTATCTTCGGTTGTAATGGAAAATTTAATTAGTTTTTTGTAGGCTTCATCAACCTCTGTGTATTTTGGGAAAGTGAGCTTGTTGATGAAAAAATTCCTGAGCTCGTGAATGACAAATAAATCAAACTCCTAAGCTTACATGAATTCCTTCCCTGTGATATGGCCTTTGATGCCTGCAAATATGGATGTGTCTTGGGAAATTTTCTCTAGATTTTCTTGGTAGTCATTCAAATCGATTATATTTTCTCCTTCATTCACCTGTCTTGGTAGACCTTTCCTATTCAGCACCTACATCTTTTTATGAAATATATGAATATTGATATCCAAATTCTGGCATTCATTCTCCAATTGGAGCATCAGGGTTCTCTTGGTGTGCATTTTCTTGACTTATATAATTTCTTATGTTCTGTCTTGTATCCCAAACTCTTCCAATTCCACTTTGTTTTTGGAATTTAAGAGCTTTAAAATAGATGTAGCCTCTCTAAGCTTCTGTCCCAAGCTTGTCTTGATGTGTTTTAATATATCTATTGACCCTTGTATCAAATCCTATTGTTCAAATACAATCTGAATGGAAGGGCATAACTGTGTGATGGCCTCATTTATTTTTTTCCATAATTTTTCTCTGGCTTGGGCTGAAGTATGGGGCATTATTGATTCACTCTGCAACTACTAAAATTTCAATACTAGTTGATGGATTTTCTATAATTCTGCAGCATAAGAGTTACCAATATTCATCTTTTTTTTTCTAACATTATCGTTAATTGAGATTTTAATATTGCAATATCTTATTGGTGAAGATCCAAGTTTTCCATATCTTTGAATAATTCATCTATTGTGTGTGTTGGTTCAAATGTTGATGTGGATGCACCTGGAGTGGTGGTCACTAAAATGGGACCAATTGTAAGAGGGACTATGGATAACTATGTTGTTTGATAGTTTTCACTGAGAGGTTTCTTTAACTCTACCATTAGAGAACTTTTGAGGTATAAAATGGGCCTCCTAAGAAAAATGTACAACCAAAATAAAATTTATAAGAACCAATAGGATTCAAGATGATGATGTCAACCATGGGGGATGATTCACCATTTTTGGGGTAATAATGAAAAAGATAAAAAAATTAAAAAATTAAAAAATTACTTTTTCAACTTACCTCCCTAAGGTTTTACTCAAATTTCGAGCGAAAGTACCCCTTGGATGAAAAATTTAATTCCTCATTGAAGGAGTACCCATGTTGCATAATTTTGATGGATCCTGTTAAATGAAAAATGAGAAATACATGAAAAAACGTGATTTCAATCATGTTTTTCATATGTCTATAATTTTTCATGTATAAGGGTCCATCGAAAGTACACAACATGGGTACCCCTTGGATGATGAATCAAATTCTGCATCCAACGAGTGTTCTCGCTGGAAATTTGAGTAAACCCTTAGGGAGATAAGTTGAAAATACGAGTTGAAAAAGTAGTTTTTCTTTTTCCCTCTAAAATTTGGTGATGGAATCTAATATTATTTTATTATTTCCACTATTATTTATAATTTCCTTAGGAGGCCCATTTTAGACATCAAAAATCCATTAATTATCCATATCCATAATATGACTATTCTGATCAATTATAATCTTAAAAATCTCTTCTTTCTCCTTCTCCATTTCTCCAAATTCATTGGCATGTGGTCTTCAGTGGGAGACAGTTTCATCTATTTTATTAATGTTGCAATATCAAAAATTTTCCAATTTATTATCTCCTTTGTAACCTTCACATCATTGGGATTTTATCCTAATTTGATTGTTAAGTCCTCCAATAGCTTAATGTTGGCGTCTTTGGCTAATGATGAAATCCTTTCAAATTTGGGCTACGCCTGTGTATTATTTATTGAGGCCTGCAACCTTGAAGCTGAAATGGTTTCTTTTGTCTATGTAGAATACATAATTTCACTAGACTATATATTCATTTCCATTTTATAAATGGAATCAATTTTCCTAGCATCAAATGAAAAAGCATTCTCTTCATTATCTGTTGATGTCTTTGTTGCTGTCACTTTGGCTTCCAGGAAGGTAATATGCATTTTTCCCTTCTCAATATCAAAGGCTGAAAGCAACCTATGTTGTGATGTTGTAGTCTACTTCGAAAATTGTGAATATGTGGAGGCCTTCAACATTTCATTTATTTTCTTAATAGCCTTGTAATTTGCAACGATGTTGGGATCAATAGTGTCTTAAGCCAAATCTGTTGACTGTGAAGTTTGAGGAGGATATTTTGTAGTTAAAGAAGAGGGGGAGCCTGTGATGATATCATCATCCCTGGTGGATGTATGAGGATCTGTCACCACAATGGTTTCTTGCTCTTTTTTTCTTATCTGAAATGCTGGTGCTGAATCCATTTTTTATTTATTCTTATAAATTAAAAGTTCTATGCCTTCAATTTCTCTGATTGGGGACTCTTCCCTTATCCTTTTATATAGTTTGTTCTTTTTCTCTTGGGGTGTAGGATTTTGAGAGGTTGTGATGGAGATAACCTATTCCTCTGCCTCCTATAGGGTGTTCTATTCACATTGGGTTTGGTTCATATACTGCTCGATTTCTGGTCGAGGAGTATGTGTACATGGTCTTGTTTTCCGCTCCACCCTCAACTTTGTTATTAAACCAAAAGGGTCATAGGACCATGTGAAAATTATCTTGAAATTCATTATTTTAGCTACAAATCAGCTTCTCAGCTAGTTATTTTGGCATTTCAGACATAGGTCCCAACATGTGCTTTAATCTTAAATTGTTCTTTCTTCTTGGTAGCCAAAAAGTGCATGTCATCCATATGGATCATTTGTCTTATGTACTCTAATGAGAAAAGTCTCATAGTTACATACGTTGGTAGCCTATAGGGTGGAAATTCACACCCATACACCTTGTTTTCTCTATAATTATGGTATAAATACTAGTCACGTGTCTCTACTTGATCACTTAAGTGAAAAATATTCTGAACATATTGTTATGCAAATTAATCCCTTTTGCGAACAAGAGTGATCTCCCTAGTATTCTACAAATAACTAGAAACAAACATCCATTTGTAAATCATTTTCTCTAGATTATTTTCATTTCAGAAATATTATAAACAAAGAAAGAGGACATTCCCCTACCTTGAAATCCAACGTTAGATACAATCTTTTATCCAGTCGCTCCAAAGAGGCTTCTTCAGTAAGTAGAACCTGCAATCGAAGACAGACAAAAGAATCAAAGCACCTATAACATATAATAATTAAGAATAGCTAATCCAGCTTGGTGATCAAGGAGTCTAAGTATTTATGTTATTCAACAAGAACAAGAACAACTCAATGAGAAAAAGAGATCCATATGTATTATCTTGAATGAAAAGAGTAACTTTACAACCTGATGCCTTGATGTCATACACGTTTCTCCCGGGGTCCTGAACAATCGTTCCTCCTTAAATTTAAAAAGCCTTCCTCTCTAAATAATAGCATGGATTTATGAACATAAGGGTGTGATCATTCTCATGCCAACAACAACTAGTGCATAGAGTAAGCACTCTTGGGAATTTCTTCAGCAATTACCATATACAAGCTATAGTCTCCCCTTGAGACTGAAACATGAGCTCAATTTATATGGAAATGGAGGTATTTTCAGTTCCATGAAGAGGGGGATGGATTCCTCTCATGAAGAGATTTGAGCTCCATGGACCAAGGGATAAGCTCCATGAGTGGAGTGATAAAGCTTGAATGGATCGCGCCTTTAGAAGCTTCTAGTTGGGAGAATATTCGACCAGCTGGGCTTATAGAATTTAATTTTTCCTTTATTTGAATTTTTACGAGGGTCCACAGGTTTTAGTAGAAGAACGTGCTGGAGCTGCCACACGCTATGGAACAAGTATCCACGAACCTGGAAGAAAAGGCTATAAAAACTGCAAAGGTAGACTTTTAAGGGTTTTAATGAGCTTTTCTCCAATTCCAAGACTTGGTTTAGGAACATTAGGGTTTTTTAATTCTAAGGGAACACAATATAGGTAGTGATAGACCTATATGGACAATAAAATGTCATGGTGACAAAATAACGTGTAACAGATTGCCCCCTAAAGTGCGAAGTCTGAGGTTGTTCTGAAGAGTGAAGTGCTTTATCATTTCGAGGATTGGATTGTGGACGCACCAGTTGAAAACCTATAAAAACATTCAATGTAATTATATATATATATATATATATATATATATATCATCGCTGAGGTAGGCATTCCCATACTTATCAAAACTAACAAAATTTTCTGGTATAGATATGATTTTAATATTACATCAAAAGTAGACATAATATGGGTGCAACCATCTGCCATAAGTAGTCTACTGTATCATGAATAATAAAACTCCTCGCAACATGGATGGTGGAAACTAAATCCAGGGTCTTGATTTCCTCTTCTCGAACTAGTACGATTATATCCATGAGATTGATTGTGTCGAAGTAGAATATGGTAGAAACCACTTGATTACCAGTCAATGTTGTGAACTGTTAAAAAGTGTGAGAGAAACCACCAATAATGACAATGGCTCTCAAAGTACTCAGTACAATCCACGAAGTGTGAATGAATAATTTGCAATCTAACACTACATGGAATCATTCGATCAAAGTTCAATGTTGCAACCTATCGTCGAAGGCAAGAAACCTTCCATTAGCACATGCAGATCCTAAGGTACTGATAGGATTCTAGATCAACTTTCGAGATGATGAGCTGTTGTCGATAGAAAGTGACCCGTCACAGGAAATCCCATGACATGCAACCATTAGATCAAATTTTAAAGAAATATTTACAAGGACTGACTCAGGGATGGTCAACATGAATGGAGAAAAATGTTTGCAATGAACGGTTTATTTGAACTATCTCTTGAAAACGTAACGACAGTGTAGATGGTTTGGAAAAAATTGACCTAAAGCTAATACCTAGAAATTGGCTGAAGACTTTCAATGTGGTTTGATTAAATGTTAGACAAAAGGATTTCCCAACCCAGGTACAAGTGTGACAAAGTGTCGTGTTCAAGAGTGGTATACTGCTTTTTTAACAAGGGTGATAACTGGATTCTTTTTCTCTTTTTTCCCCCCACCATTACTAGCAAGTACCTCTTTATCTTTGATAAGCTTGAGGAGGATAACATTTTCTTGTTTGTATAAGCTCATCCTTCATATGAGTCCATATTAGTATTAAAATTGAACCCTAATAAGGAGTGGTTTATTCCTATTGTAATTGATAGGTCCTTTACTGTTAAGTTTTAACGAGTCCAGTATAGGAGAAACTCGACGTTTTTCAGTTTTAGGGAGTCAAAATAAAAACATAAGTAAACTTTGTGGTTGTTATTTTTCATAAATTTAGTCTCTGAAGCTCGAAAAAGGATAAAATAATATAGGAGAGAACTCTATTGAACATGATTAGTCAACGTATACCTTTTTCATAAATAGTCCATTTTAGTCCAGAAAAGGGCTAAACTTATACTGAAAGTACGACAGTTCATTTCCTTTAAAGAGTTCTAGTAGTCAAGTACTCAGCTATCTTTTCATATTTAGAGAGTCTGAAAAGGGATTAAAAGATAACTCCAAGGTTTCATTTTTTCTTAATTTTCAAGAGCCCAAAAAAGTGATAAAAGTATACTAAATGTGGCTCACTTTCAATTTAATTTACGAGCAGGAAAAGACAGAAAGAACTCAAAATTTCATGGTTTTTACGAGAATGAAAGATAGAAAAATAATCTCGGGATTTTCATGAGGTTAACGAGTCTTGAAAATAATAACCAAAATGGACTCAAGATAGGTTTCATTTTTATACAAGCTTGAAACATAGGAAAAAATATGCTTGAGAGTGGTTTCATTTTTACACAAGCTTTAAACATAGGAAAATTGTGCTTGAGATAAGTTCAATGCCCCCCAAGCGTAACCTACAACAAAATATTCCCCCCAAGCTTCATTTCATTCACCTAAGTGAACTACTGGTTACTAATAGGTGTATGGGATGATGGTTCATTTATGAGATCATACGAAAGACTCGACTTGACACTTACGATATCTAATCAAAGACTAGACTCAATTAAGAGAGGATTTGTTTCATTTTTAATGAGCTTGACATGGGAAAAGAACTATGCTCATTGCCTGATTCATTTTTTAACGAGGTTGACATAGTAAAGGGAACTATCCTCATGGTGACCTGTTTCATTTTTTAATGAGGTTGGCACATGAAAAGAACTATCCTCAAGGATCTATTTCATTTTTTAATGAGGTTTAAATAGGAAAAGAACCATCCTCATAAGGGCCTATTTCATTTTTTAACGAGGTTGACACAATAAAAGAACTATCCTCATGGTGACCTGTTTCATTTTTTAACGAGGTTGGCACAGGAAAAGAACTATCCTCAAGGATCTATTTCATTTTTTAATGAGGTTGACATAGGAAAAGAACGATCATCATAAGGGCCTGTTTCATTTTTTAACGAGGTTGACATATTAAAATAACTATCCTCATGGATATTTTTCATGGCTTCCAATTGGAAGAAACACATGTCAAGGGACACTCCTCGATCATGGCTTCCAAGAGATCTTCATCAGATGGAAGAATAATTATCTGGAAGGAACACATGTCAAGGGACTCAATAGGGATAAGAACATCACATTAAAATAATCCCATAGTGTCTTCCATGTCAATTACTGGATCTAAGTCAAATGAAGTTGAGCAAACAGTGAGAGGCTCACTTGCATCGGTAACTGAAAACATGGGACTGGTTGCCACATAATTAACCTGTAGCAGGGTAGATACCACTTCCGTACAAGAGAAATTCAGGGTGTCAGATTATTGATAGTTGAATCAAGACTAGCGAATGAAAGCTGGTGAATATTCACAATGTTTCCATTATGAGGGAAAGACATCACGCGAAAGAGTGTCGATACGTCAGCTTTCAATGCATACATATAGTCTCGCCCAAGGAGAAAATTGAAATCCAAGGGGCCTTAGACTGCCATAAGATCAATACAGACAATTTTACCTTCCAAGGTAATATGAAACTTAGGAAGGATCCCTAAAGGTTCACTAATGGCTATGTTAAAAGCTGACAGATTCTGTGTAATAGGCGCAAGCCGAGGGGAACCCAAAGGTTGCCAAGGAGTTGAGGATAAAATACTAATAGAAGCACCTTCATCTACATTTTTGCGATGCATATTCTTACCACAAGCCTTCACAATGATTTGGAAAGGCATGGAGGAAGGAATACAAGGTTCTATCAGTCTATTCCAATTAAGGAAAAAACCTTAGTACTTGGAGGGGGTTCTATAGAAACATGTGAAATTCCCCCTGGCATAGAGGAATCTGATGTAACAAGCAGAGCTTGAGCGATATGAATTTCACTCTCTACAGGGAGAGTGGGATCGATTGAATGTGAAATCAAGTCAATCACTTGATTAACTAATGGATCATCAACCTGAGCGATATGATTTTCACTCTTCAATGAAAGAGCAGGATTGATTGCTCCTGGAATTAGATCAATCACTTTTTCAGTTGATGTTAGGTTGGGAGAAAGTTTACGGTAACCAGTTGGAAGTTCTTTTTGTGGAACACTAAGGATTTCCAACAATTTTGAGGCGAGGTCAAATTTGAGTTTTGATGATTCCCTTTGCATAACCTGCAAGGAAACCTAACTTTATCCTTTTTCCTAGGAACCTAACAATCACTGGTTGATGGATCAACAGTAAGTTGACGAGATTTTTCTGACCATACTTCCAAGACCTTAGAAATACCAGGACAATTGATAAGGATGTGGTCACCCTTACAAATCTTGTAAGGGTATTTTTGTTTACGATGCATGTTGGAGGTTTGCTCAACACTACCAACACTTACAGCCATGGTTAGTTGGTTGACTTATTTCTTATCTTGCTTCTTCTTCTTCTTCCCTTTCTTCTTCTTCTTAGCCACATGGTTACTAGCATCAAGGCTTTTACCAAGTGAAGAGGAATAAAGGGAGGAAGACATCTTGGGAGAAGAAAGTAAAGGGTCAACATGAGGTTAGTGATGTTGAGATGGTGAACTCTGTTGAGGTGAAGCATCCGGTTGAGGTGGAACAATTGGAGTATTCGAGGCCAACAAAGTTGTAAATAACCATACCGGTAAACCTATGGTAAATCTAGGTAATGAAAATGTAGCCATATAAGGAGGAACAACATTTCCAAAGCAAGGAAAAGTACTAGGATTCTCGTTAAGAGGGGTTCCTTGGTTGGTAAATTCTGGAACTGTTGCCATTATATTCAACTTCAATGAATTTTATTAACAAAAAATATTAACAATTCAAATTCACAATCCACACTTAAGGTCTCTAAAAGGAAAAAAAAAACCAAATGAACACGCGCTATCAAATATAGGAGTCAAACCACACACAAACAATATGTTTCCAGAATAGAAACACTATTTGGTGATGAAATCCAACATCGTAGAAATTAATGTGGAAAACTAGCAGTCAAAACAGTTACCCTGACAACCTTCTTAATGAAACAGTCCGGTGCAAGTATCTCCACTATTCCATCTCGAAGTGAAGAGTACCCTCCGGAAAGTCCAAGTGAGTATAGCCAATGTCTGTTCTAGGTATAGTAGGACCTTCCCTCCACCGTCACCTGGGAAAAATCCTAAATATTATGGCCACTAAGCTCACCAACAGAGACAAATTCACTTGGGGGAATAGTCTACGATATGATATAAACACAAGGGCAGAGTATTAAGCTCAATCCCCTTGAAGGCTCCTCAACATGGTAAATCCAAGGTTTTCCAACAAGTGACCCCAAGCTCCTCGACAATGGTTAATCCGAGGTTTATTGTTTGTATTATGTTCACATATTATATCTTTCCCAATGAGATAGGTACGATTACCTCACTGGTTTCGATATGATCTCGTGCTTGACTCTTTTAAGAAGAGCTTCCCAGAGTACAAATGCAACAATTGGAATTTTTCCTACCGCAAGAAGCTACTTGTTTGTTTAAACTACTTTGGAACGTTAAATACAACCTATTCCAAAGCACTAGCCTAAGCTAAATTGGTGGAACGAGCCCTAGAAAATGTAAAAATTTCTAGATGAATTTTAGTTAAGTGCTGTGTTATTTGGCTATTATTTACTTAAAGGGTAAATGGATATGAAACTAGTAGTGTTATGACCTGACCCAAAATTGAATGCAATCGAATATGATAATGTAATCTTTTCAATTCGATGAATCCAAACTAAAGTAAGGAGAAAGTTATCATTCACTTCCAACAATGAAAAAATTGATAAATAATAGAAAATATAACAAGTTCTCTAATGCACTAATTTTAACAAGAAAAACTAATTCTAATCAATTCCAATATTTTATTTTTATGTTTTTAAAACAAGCATAAAAACATGTAAATTCAAATCAAAGAAAACTGATCTAAATCTATGATTAATTTTTCAGAATATAAATTATGCAAATGTAATCTACGCACAATTCACTTGAAAAGTATGCAAATGTAATATATGCACATTTTTCTTTCATATTCTGAAAATGAGAATTCTAACTATGCAAATGTAATCTATGCAAGATAATTCTCGTACACAACATGATTCCAAATAAGCGAAAGAAAAACAAGACTATTATCCTTCACTAATGTAATATAAGGAACCAATCAAGTGTAATTAAAGAAAATTGGGTGAGAATTCCAAAGGTCAACAGTAAAAATAGTCAAAGGCGATTAACACTCAGACACAATTTAGCTCGCCCCCCTGCCTAGCGAATGAGGGGGAATTTTTTTTGCAAAAAAAAAGAAAAAAGATGTAAAATTGTTAAGAGACTGAGACAAACCTCGAAGTAATGACCAAAGGAATAAAATTAATAATTTCTCAAAAAAGAAACTCAAAAAACCCAATTAACTTAGCAGCGACTGATGAGATTGTAAATGGATCAGGACAAACTTGAAGAATCAGGTTATCTGGCTCTAAAAAATACAAATTTGAATTTTTCTAAATTTTTCCAAGGTTTTGCAGTTCCCAATGGAAAACAGAGTGGTACTACACTGTTTTGAACTAAAACCTGTAGAGGCTTCTGCACTGTTTTCAAATGAAAACCGCAGAGGCAAGGAAAAATCCAGAAAAAAAAAGGTATTCAACTTTCTTTTTTAGGGATTCTTTAAAATTTATCTACCCAACCGAATCTCAGATAAGTCAAAATCAGAAAACTTCAAAAATTCAAATTGAAAATAAATAAAGAAAACTAAGTTCTATTCCCTAGTGGAGTCGCCATTTTGTTATGCGGATTAATCCCTCTTGTAGACAAGAGCGATCTCCCTAGTATTCTACGACTAGCTAGAAACACAAAACCATTTCGAAATCGTTTTCCCTAGATTATTTGCAATTCAGAATGATTACAAACAAAGAAAGAGGACATTCCCCTACCTTGAAATACAACGTTCGATGCAGTCTTTTATCCAGTCACTCCAAAGATGCTTCTTCGGTAAGTAGAACCTGCAATCGAAGACAGACAAAACAATCAAAGCACCTGCAAGATATAATAATTAAGAAGAGATCATCGAACTTAGTGGTCAAGGAGTCTAAGTATTGATGTTATTCAACAAGCACAAGAACAAATCAATGAGAAAAAGAGATCCATATGTATTATCTTGAATGAAAATAGGAACTTTACAACCTGATGCCTTGATGTCGTACAAGTTTCTCCTGGGGTACTAAACAATTGTTCCTCCTACAGTTTGACAAGCCTTCCTCTTTGAATACTAGCATGGATTTATGGAAATAAGGGTGTGATCATTCTCATACCAACAACAACTAGTGTGAAGAGTATGCACTCTTGGGAATTTCTTCAGCAATTACCATACACAAGCTACAATCTCCCCTTGAGACTGAAACATGAGCTCAATTTATAGGGAAATGGAGGTAGTTTAAATTCCATGAAGGGGGGGATGGATTCCTTTCATGAAGGGATTTGAGCTCCATGGACCAAGGGATAAGCTCCATGAGTGGAGGGATAAAACTCCGCGAGTGGAGGGATAAAGATTGAAATCATCACACCTCTAGAAGCTTCCATTTGGGAGAATATTTGACCAGCTGGGCTTCTAGAATTTACTTTTTCCTTTACTTGAATTTTTACAAGGATCTGCAAGTTTTAGTAGCAGAACATGCGGGAGATTCCGCAGGCTATAGAACAAGTATCCGTGAACCCTCAGGAAAAGGCTAGAAAAAGTGCGGAGGTAGACTTTTAAGGGTTTTAATGAGATTTTCTCCAATTCCAAGACTTGGTTTAGGAACATTAGGGTTTTTGACTTATAAGGAAGCACAATATAGGTAGTGATATACCTATCTGGATAGTCAAATATCATGGTGACAAAATAATGTGTAATACATCTGCCACTATCCGGGGTTCCAATTCACTATTTAGGAGGAAAAATACTATATACAGGAACCGATCTACATACTCTGTGAAGGAAAATTCTGTGGATTTCATTCTTACCAAAGATGTCAATGTATTACTGATTGGTCTTCACCTTTCTCATTCATCCTCTATACAGTGAAAGGAAACCTGCCTGTTTGATTGTGGATGAATAAGTACGCCAATACTGTAGAATATTTAAAGGATCCCTCTATGGGAAAATTATCTAAATTATCATGCATGGAATCTACAATATATTGAATGTAATTAAGAATTATGGGCTTCTCATCTATCACAAATATTGAAAGGAAACCAACAATGGCTTCATCAACCCATTGGTCTGAATAGTAGCCAAGGGTATATGAAATAATGGTGATGATTTTCTTGGTTGCTTCCTGAAACATTGAGGAGGAATAAGGAGGATTATGCATCCTCATGGAGAAAAATATCAAAGATCTTTGCTCTATGTGGGAAATTTATATTTTTATATAATTCAATAAGATAATATGTCGACAAAGGCATGACCGACTCAGAATAATGGACATGCAACATCTGCGATATGGCTTAAGCTATAATGTGAGGGTAACTTCACCATGATAGCTTACTATGACTCTCAAAGATGGTACATAGCTAGTATGCCACCAGGAAACAAGTTAAGGGAATAAGTGAGTTTGGGGAAACATCTATTGTGGAAGGGAAGACTCCCATATTCTTAGCTCATCTTGTTGGTCAAGGTATTTTTGCTTTAACCAATTTTGAATTTCATTTAAGTCGAATTAACAGTTGGTGTCTGCAATTTTATATTGCAGATCAACAAGAGGCAAGTTTTCCAGGTCAATGGGAGGGTGCAACATCGGGTTCTCATCGGGTTTCTTCCCTTTATTCTTGGGGAATTTTCCTTCTGCGACCATCAGTAAACGGTAGATTAGAAGGAAATGAAGAAAATATGAATTACCTACATCTGGAGGTTGATTGGATGGTATAGAGGTGGGGATGCTACCTGTAATATGGAGCTAATTTAGGGTCTATAATTGAATTATAGTGACAGGGAGATTTACTAGTTCTTCTAATAGTATGAAACTTGTAGAAATTAACTTGTAAGAGAAATAATTAGTGAGGACTACAAATTTTACAGTGAACTGGGAATAAACAGATTATAATTTTGGTATGCCATTACCATTTTACCATTACAAGGGGATAAAATCCATTGCTTAGGAGCGAGATTTATTAATGGTGGAAATGGGTAGTTGATGTGGCAAGGGAGTGCTAGGTGGTCGCATTTAATTCGGGGCACAACGGATATTGGGAGGTGTTAGTCATCAGTATTTTTCACATGTTGTTGATGACTAGATTCCTTAGCTAAGTTTTCTAGGAGCTAATCTCAATCTATCAATTTGTCATCTAGAAAACACCCCAAACAAATTTTTGTCCTCCTGCCCCTTCCTGTCAGTCTATGATGAGAAAAATCTTCAGTTTTTAGGTCACATCTCGCTTCAGAAAAGTCTCCTTGTCTATAGCTGTCATAACCTCGCTTCTCTACTATCATTTTCCCTTGTTTCTGATGCCATTCACTATCCAAAAGTTGAAAAAGTGTCTACTCCTCTATCCCTGATCATCTTGTCATATGAGAATCTGATCATGCCTAAGAAAACACTCAGAATCTGTGTCTATTGTCTCTAAGTTAGATAGTGGTGTTTAGGGAGTTTTTTCCTTGGCTAAGATATCCTAAGCCAAAAAGCCTGTATCTAGTACCAGTCAGTCATGAATATTTCCCTATTTTTCAAAACAAGCCTTGATCTATCCATAGGCCGTACAGCACTAAGAGGTCATTTTGTCTCATTTAATAAGAAGTTCAACAAAGATCCACATTAGGAAAAGATGATGATGTTCACTGGTTGAAGAAATATGCTTAGATCAGGTAAAATCTCCACGAAACACCAACAAAGATCTCCAAGGTGCAAAAGAATATATTTTTACATCCCCACAGGGGTGTAATTGAATGATGACTAGTGTGCAAATGGGAGAAAAGGATCAACTGAACAAGTTTCTCATACTGAAATATTTTTCCTTCAATAATCAAATGGAGAGTTGTAAAGTAAAGAGCAGCAAGTGTGCATGGTTTAAATCCAAAGGCTTCCTGGAGAGCAAAGATCATTCCTCAAATAAAATGAACACAAAAGACTAATTAATGCTGATTAGCAGTGCTCCATAATCTCCTCCAATAGCAGTGCTGCATAATCTTTCCAAAGGGCATCATCATGTAGGGCATAAAAAGTCAACTGCTTTTTATGTTACCTTGAACCTGGGATGTGAACATTAGTCAAAGGCAGTTTCAATATACCTCTGAAAACACAGTCAAGGGAAAAGCTAGTTCAATGATGTCTAGTAGTGAACACTCTCCATATACCAATCACATTGCTTCTGGTCTAGATTTCACAGTGATATTTTACAAAAGGGATATACATCTCAGAAAATTCCTCATAAAGCAAGAATACTTTAGGTTCAAGTGATTTTACCAATGATAAATGTCAAAATTCACTTTGTTTCCTATTAATATTCTTCAAACACACGTTCAGAGCAAGGTACATTGATTGAAATAGATGAATATCCTGTGTTTGATGGAACCTCCTTCAATGATAAGTAGAGGGTTAGAAACACATGATGTGACCTCCTTCACAAACAAGCAAAGGGTCAGCAATGTTTCAAGTAATTTCAGAGGCTGTTTTGCGCCACCTCCTCCAAATATGAATAGAGAATGCATAGCAGGGTTTAAAATTATGTTTGAGAATGTTTTCTTTTGGAAATACTAGTTGAAGAATAGTGGTGAGACAAATGAGATTTTATAGGTTAAAGGCCTCTTCCACATCAAAATCCAAAGAGTGACATGATGGTGCTAAAAGGCCTCTTTTATCATGTCTATAAAAGCTTCCTTTGAAGGATAAATCAGAGGTTATAATTTTGATTAAAGCAGCTTCATCTAAATGACCAAGGAGGTAGACCAAGTTTTTGTTCAAAGGGAAATATTTCAAATGATAATCAAGAGAAGTTAAAAAGCTAGTTTTTTGAAAATACCATTCCTCATTTACAAAACAGAGATAGGCCCTTAAAATACTGTAAGAGGCTGAAAGCCTAATGTATACATAAAGTGCCCATGTAGTGGTAAAAATTTCCTCCTTCATGATAAGGAGAGGGCCCACAGAAAACTGGTTCAAAAGACAAATCTTCAAATAAGGTACAGTGATTGAAATAGATGAAGTTTTCTATGTTTAAGATGACCTCCTCCAAAATGAGAAAAGGGTTAAAATCGCCAGGGTTTGACATTTTGAGAAAGCTTTCAATAAAAGATAGAGATGAGAGGTAATATAATTAAAAGGGTTCATTTATTGATGAACAAAGGATAAAAATAGTTTGGTGACTTTTCCCCTAAATATTCGAGCAAAGGCATGGCACAGACATTGTGTTTAAAGATAATCTTCGAAAGGCAGATCTTTTCAAAAAGGGAAATTATTCATTTTTATCAGTTAAACCAAAGAAAGTTTAAAAATATTTAAAAGAGATAAAGGGTAGGTTGAAAACATTTAAAAAAACTATAAAAACCCTAAAAAAGGGTCTTTACGTTTTATTTCTCACTTGGCAAAGGTAAAGTTTTCATTCTGGAGTTTTTGGGCAAGTCGATTTGCAAGTTTTCAGGACATGATGCGCCTGTAGCAGGACGCGACGTGCCTGTAGGTGCTCGCAGATGGTCTTTGCATTGAGCACGACGCACCTGTAGAGTGGTGCGATGCGCCTGTTACACTTCGCCCGACCCGACAACACCGGCATTCAACGAGCGCCCAGGGCCCGGCCCGCTAGCGTTCAAACGCTACACGCTTGTGCACAGGAGCATAACGCTTCCCAAACAACCTTCTTTTCACCTAAATTCAGATTTCTGCACGGTCAAAATGTCTCCAAAAGAAGCCATACTTTTTTAAAGAGGTATTTACTGATTTTCTTCCCTAAATTTTTGAGTTTGAGGAGGAGGTTAAGAGTCAAATTTGTTAAGGAAAAACACAGTCTTGTGAAGCCAAAAAACATATTTTCTATAGAGACCACCATGTTTGCTAAGCAAAACAAGGGACAGTGATTAAAGAAGATATATTTGTCAGTTTAAAAGGGGTCCCTTAAACAGTGACTTTCAAAAGAGGTAAAACAACCATTTTCAAGGGTACTCTATTTGTTTAAAAATAAAAAAGAAATAGTGATAAGAGAAGAACAATTGTGTGTTAAAGTGAGAACAGACCTCCTCTCAAAATCAAAAAGTTGTCTGCCAGTGCTTAAAGAAAACACAGTTACTCTTAAAACTGCCATGTTTATCAAGATACAGAGAAATAATGATAAAGGAAGGAATGTTTATTGTCAAGGGGTTTTTTGTTGAGGGCAGCTAAAGACAAACACAATCTTCAAGGGGAAAAGAGTTTTAGTGTCAAAAGGAAAGGGAATTTGTTTCCACTTAACAAAAACTTGTTTACCAACTAAAAACAAAACTCAGTCTCACAAAGAGGAAAACAGGGTTTTGATTGAGGGCCTTTCAGTGATCATTTGAACCTTTGTTTTGGTAAGACAGTGAAGGGTATCAAAAGAAAAATGCCTTCAAAGAAAGCTAACAAGGGTGGATTTCATAAAATGTTTCAGCCTTTAACAACTCAAGAAGTAAATGAATCTCCTTCAATTCCTTTTAACTTCCATGAGGTGGGTTGCCTTGTTTTTGCCAAAAGGTCCAGGAGGTCACCAATTACCCTCCCTTAACACAACTATTCACCTTGAGGCTACAAGGAAAGCATGTCCATCTAGTAGGTCTAGACTTTAAACTCACTCCTAGGGCTGTCTCCAAAGCAACTAAGATGCCCTATATAGGAGAAAAGTGGTTGAAACAAGCATACCTAGATCTGAATCACTATAAACCCTTTCTAAAACCAGACCATCAGGATGCTTGCCAAGTTATTTTCCCTTTTTCTCACTTATTGATCAGCTATGCCCCCTTCATGAAAGTCATCATGAAGTATTTCACATGTGAAGGGAGGTTTTCCCGGATTTATTCCTATCACATTAGGCTTCTCATGCATTTCACAAGAACTCAGTTGTTGAACCTACCTTTCTTCCTCTGTAAAAGCATAGACAAGATGTCCTCCCTTGTTCAAAAGAGACCTCCTGCTCAACAAAAAGCTAGTCTCTTCCATCATTCTCTCATCAAAATCATCATCCTTCACCAGCTTGAAAAGAAAGGAGTGTCTTGGGAGACTTTCATTTCTCATCCAAATCTTGCCATTGCCTCTTCATCTCATCTGCCTCCCGCAACATCCAGTCACCATGTGTCTCCCTCTTCTTGTCAATCTACTCCTAAAAGGAAAAAATCCCCTATGGTTGAGAGTGAAGAAGAGAAGAAGCAAACTAGTGATGAGGAAGGGAAAAGTGATAAGAAGCAAACTAGTGATGATGAGGGACAAAGTAAAGAATATAAACATGACAGTGAGGAATAAGAAAATGATGGCAAGCATGAACAAAATGATAGTGAGCATAGCAGTGATGAAGACAAACAAGGCAGTGACTATGAGCAGCAAACTAGTGATGGTGAAGGCAAACAGAGCAGTGAAAATGAGCAAGGAAATAGTGAGGAAAAAGAAGTGCAAAGTAGTGATGATGAAGAGCAACAAGCCAGTGGTGATGAAGATAAAAATGAAAATGTTCAAAACAGCAATGAGGAACACCACAGTCCTCAACAAAGTCATGAAACCAATCAAAGAGACAGTGAAAAAAGCGCCTCCCAGCAAAGCAATGATCATGATGGCAGCCCACACATAGAATCTAAGGAGAACAGTGAAGGAGGTGACAGCATGCAAAATATCAATGAAGACACTCCTAATGAAGGCAACCCTCAACAAAATCAAGACAGTAATGAGGGCAAACAAGGAAATCTTCAAGCAACAAAAAATGATGATGAAGTTTTCAGCCCTAAACAAACTCAGAACAGTGAAGAAAACAGTGACAAACGTGAAGTTGGAGCAGATGATGATGGAAGCAGCAGGGTAAAGGACCAAGTTGAGCAAGTGCAAGTAATGAAACCTGCTCTCTTCTCCTCAACACAACCAAGAGCATGTGCTAGCTGCCTCTTCTAGGTAAGGGGCCATGACTCTTTCTCCAAAAGTAGTGAAGCCTAGAAACACTAGATCTGCAAAGAATAAGATCACTCCAGCAGTGACTAGCAATGTCATAAGAGCACTAAGAAATAGAGGCAAACTGCCTAAGAAGAGTATTGTTGAATTGCAAAAGAGGAAAAGGACCAAGAATTCTACCCAGGGCAAGGGTAAAGAAAAAGAGGAACAACAGGAGAGTAGTCATGAAAAGGAAAGGGAGTTTGACATCATACAAATAGATAGTGATGCTGGAGATGATGAAGCTAGAATTCTTGAGGCTCTTTTTCAAAACAGAGAAGTCCAAATACATGACTTGGAAACTGATCTAGAAAGGTCAAAGGACCTCATACATGTTCTACAAATGCAAAATAAACAAATGAGTGGTCATTCAAATACCAAAGGGAAGCCTACAAAGAACAAGTCAAACTTGAAGAGTATATGGGAAAATTTGATGATACTGAAGAAGAAGAGCAACAAATAAGAAAAAGGCCTAGGACCATGGGTCTTAGGAAATCTTTGGAGAAAAAGAAGGAAGAAGAAGCAACCCTTGTTCGATCTTATCCTCTCACACGATTGCTCGCCCAAGAAATAGAAAATATAAAGAATCATGGCTTGAAAGAGCCAACAAGCATTTGGAGGATAAAATAGAGAAAGGAAACAGTGATTTGGATCTGCAAAGGAAGATGACCAGGCACTACAAGTAATTGAACCAATTTGCCAGAAGAAAGCTCAAACTTCAAGAAAGGCTCAAAGCTGCCCGAAAGAGGCGCCCAGTAGAGAAGGTGGAGAAAGGCATATCTAGGCTTGAAATATTGGCCTAAGCTTCCTTGCATGCTTCTAAGAACCCATAAGGGACTTGCTCGCCAAAATTGAGCAAATTTTGACATGATTTTGTTTTTTGTGTTTTTTGGGCATAATTACACATTTTTCAAGGCGCTGCCATGGGTGCTAGGAGCATCCTCAGCTCATGAAAGTCATTTTTTTGGATGGAATAAATTTGGGGGCGGATAATCACAAATTTTTAGATCCAAAGGAGGTGTTTTGGTCCCCCAAAGAGGCAGAAATCAGTCAAAATTCACCTTTCTACCTCACATATAAGCAAATGAGACCCCCCTGGGTTTTTTCACTCAGTCCACCTTTTGACATGCTTCTAGGGATCAGTTTGGGAAAATAAAGTAGTTCCAGAAACTAGACATCCAGGGCTTTCCAACGAGCTATCACGGGCCTCGTTTCAACATCAGGAGGTCCCTCAAAAGTTGTCTGCAAGATAGGCAATTTTTTGCTGCTACATTCCTGTAGCATTTTGGTAAAAAAGGCAGATTTCTGAAGATGCTCATCCAAATGTGCGTTAAGCCTTTTTTAGCACTTTTCCATCATGTAAAGTCAATTTTATTTCCTTTTTTAGCATTTCATAGATATTTTTGAAGATATTTTGTGCCTTGGGCTTTGCAAAGCCTCAAGGACAAAATCAGATATTTGTAATAGGCCAATGGCCTTCTAGATGCTCTTGGATAATTTCTTTCTCTTTGGCCTATCTATTCCGAGAGATTCCATTGTAACAAGAAGCTGAACTTGATTTTATAGAGCAATACACGATATTACAAGCTTTGAAGAAATACTTTGTCTCATGAAGTGGATGATTTCTTGTTTGTCTTAGATGGTGGAAGAGGACTATTTGTAGGATTCCATGGCTTGGTGAATGGTATAGTGTTCCTTATCTGTTATGTTTTCCTTAGTTTATCATACATGTTTTCATGTTTCTTGCTTGTTGTAGGTCAGTAAAGAATATATTTGAGACATGCCCATGGAGGCACCTCAAGTTTCCTGATTCATTACAGCTTCTATGTTTTTCTTCTTTCTTAGTTATGTCAAACAATTTTTAACTGCTCTTTGATACCCTAAGAACTTGTTATCAATTTCATTAATGGTTATTATGTATGCTATCTAGTATGATTCACGGTATGCCCTGCTTAAGAGGTCTTGTTTCGATCTTGCCCTTTGCCCATGCTTTGCAATCTTAGTTCAAAGTTCCTGATAGCTAAAAATATGATGTTTAGGAGTTCCTTCTTCATAGATTGAGTTTTTTGTTTGACTTATTTGTTTTCCAAAAATTCTGAAGGTGATTTTCCCAAAGTTAGAGGGTCTTATACTTATATGTATCGCCTGAATGTTTATTTTATGCATCTATTAGTTTGAGTTTCATTTATAGTGATTGATGGTTAGCCCTACCACATGGATGTTTGATGTAAAACGATTTGTGCTTAAAACTTCTTTTTCTTTCACAAACTTAGTGTCCATCTCATTTCACTTCACCTAAAAGAATCCATTTATCTCGACCAAATCATCCCTGCAATATACCTTGTCCACCCTTTGAGGTAGTCTCGACCTTATCGACCCCATAGCCCTGTTGATCTGACAATATTTTTATCTATTTATCCTTTGATAAGTTCTCCCTCAAAAAACCTAAAACAAACCAAAACATACTTAAAAACTAGCCTAAAATTAGATACATAGAAAGCAAACAAGTTTACATCCTTTGCATAAATAGAGAGAGCCCTCTCTGAGTCCAAGAAGGCTAGGTCCTTGGGCTCCAAAGTTGGTTTGATGTTACCCTGTCATTTGGCTTGCCAATCTGCCAAATCACGGGACCCTAACATAATGGCGATCACGGTGGGACCTTGAGTCAAAACATCCTAAGTATCCCTTAGGAACTCTCAAAGTCTCAATCAAACTTAGAAAACTTAAGTGTTGTTCGAAGAGTAGAAACTAGCTCTCTCACCATCTTAGCAAAATGATGATTCAGTTATATAAAACTCTTACAAACCTCAAGGCTACATATAGGAACTCAGAAAACTCCAGAAAACATCCCCAAATTGGCTTTTTCTTAGTTATTGGTGGTGGACCATAAATACATATCTCTAAAAACAACAAAAAATTCACCTGGTGACTCCACTAGCCTCTAGTAGGCCTGATACTCCATAAAAGAAAACAAAATTTCATAAATCATACTATCCTGTTGACTTTCCTTTCCAAAAAACACAAATTTCATGATGCAGCCTCTGAAAGAAGTGACAAGCTAAGTACAACTTAGGGATTCAGAAATCATCATCTAAACATAGGAAATCAATAGAATAACTTGCAAATAGAACTATAAATTCCTCAACAATCTAGCAAGATGTTGAAATAAGTTTTAAGTCATTCTTGCAAGCTTTCACATAAATTTTTTTCTAGAAAATAGTTTTTCTTAAAAACATCTTTGTCAGTATTGGTGGTGGACCATAAATCTCAAAGAAATCCACCTGGCGACTCCACTAGCCTTCATTTTGTTTTTTTTACATTAACGAAACCCATAGAGAGGACAATCATCCAAAAACAATCACAACTATCACCCTCTCTAAACTTTGACTTTGAAATCTGGCTTCACGAAGAATTAATACCAGATCTCACCCGGACCCGAATCCCCCTATCATAGTTGATGACCCAGAAAATATTTTGTGGCAAACTTTTGAAAATGGTAACTTAGCTACCGATAGGACCATCCACAAAGCAAGCTCCATACCTGAGCATCTTACATCCTTGCAAGATTCCCAGTTTGACTTGAGTTCAACAAAAGCCATTTTTAGAAGCAAGTCGCAAAGTAAAATCAACCTTGACGATCTTGAGCCCTTAGATTTGCAGCAGAGTCCTAGCAGGAAAGCCTCACCCACTACACCTCCTGATTTTCAACTTCTCCACCACTTTGGCTCTTATCACCCCAAATCTGCTCAGAATAAGTCCACAAGTCCAAATACCTCCGCCACACCCATTCATACCACCACTGTGAAAATCACCTCATCCCATACTACAAACCGTCATACTGTAAATCTACCATCAGCTCCTATCATGGCAGCTTGGTATGTGCCTTTAGTGTTACCTCTGCCTTTGGTACCTTTGCAAAATGATTACCAATCCTGAATCCCACACTTCACCGGAACTGAGGCTACTACCGCTCAACAGCATGAAGATAGGATCAATGATGCTTTTGACTACATGGAATTAGAAGATGAAACCATAAAGATGAGAATGTTTTCCCAAAGTCTAGGCGGAGAACCCAATAAATGGTTTAAAAGCTTAGCTCCTAACATAATACATGATCTCCTAGCACTGTACCAAAATTTCATAAACAGGTGGGAAATCAGGAAAAACCCCATCCAAATCCTTTCCAAATATAACAATCTTAAAAGAAATATGGGGGAAAGGTGTTCAGGACTATTGCACTAGATTCAACAGTGTCTATAATGCCCTCCCGCCTCAAATGAAACCCCCACTTGGCTCAGCATTAGAAAAAATTTCCGAAGGTTTCGATCCAGATATGACATACCAACTAAGAGAAAGAGACCCCACAACCTTAGAAGAAATGCAAAAGGTAGCTATCAGTGCCGAAGCCAACCTAGTTGAAAAGAGAGTTAGGATTAAATCAAAAAAGAAAGTCACATACTGTGATGAGGTCATGCCTTCAGTTTCCTCCTCAGATCCCAGAATAGACAACCTGGTTAGATCCATGGAAAAAATGTGGGAAAGAATAAATTTGAATGAAAAAGCACCTCTTAAGGACAACTAGCCAAACCCTCAAAACAGAAACCGGAACCAAAATTTTAGAAGTGACCCGCCTCAGAACAAACCAAGGGAAAATGACCAATAGATTAGGCCACCTTTCAATGGAAACTATGTTGATGAGGTAGAAAGAGATATGGAACCACTTGATGAAAATCACTTAAACTTGATAGGTTCTGATAGTGAGGGTGAGGTTTTCCTCACAGAAGAATAACAAGTTTTCTTCTCCTCAAATCAAAATGAAGCAAATTATGAGGACCCCGAAGATCCTGAGGTAGGATTACAAAACGCTATAATGGAAGTCCACAGGCAATATGATCTCAGGAGTAAGAAAAACCAAGACAACTTTAAGAAAAGTAGCTCAGACACTGCTGTTACCAAAACCCCCGATACCATTCTTAAAAGTACAACAAATAGTAACAAAATCATGGCTAAGAAAACTAACCAAAACAAAGACAAAGATAGTCAGGCAAGCCTTGATCCAAACTATCCTAGTACCTCTACTAAGATTCCCGAAATAGCTATATTAAACAAAACCCCAAATCAAAGTCATCAAATTAAAAATATAGAGAAAGTCATGGCTAAAAAAACTGAAGCAAATCTATCTAAGCTATAAGAACCCTTCAGTTTTGAAGGGGAAATTTCCAAAATAAAGATCACCATGCCTTTCATTGAACTTATTGCCCAAAGGTCATACAAATCTCAAGTGCTAAAGGTCCTAAACATAGGAAATGATGCAGATACTTTAAACCTAGCTGATGATACCCCTGAGGTGTTGTTTGGACCAAAAATAGAAGGAAAATATCAAGAGGGAACCACTCTTCCTTTTTACATTAGTCTGAATATACATGACCAAATCCTACATAATCCCATGCTAGATTCCAGGGCCTCTCACAATCTCATGCTGAAAGTAGTAATGGAAAGATTAGGCCTAGAAATAACGAAACCTTATAAGGACTTATATTCATTTGATTGAAGCAGAGTCAAGTGTCTAGGCCCGATAAAAGATGTTTGTGTCAGTTTGGCCCAAGTACCTGCAAAACACCTAGTCATGGAAATAGTGGTAGCAGACATCCCTCCCAAGTATGGAATGCTTTTATCCATATCTTGGGGGGCCAAGCTTCAAGGAAATATTCAACTAGATATGTCTTATTCCACCATTACCGTGTTTAATCAAACAAGAATACTGTATCGGGAATCACACATGAAATATATGGTCAGCAGCCAAGAAAGGCTAGATAACATCCCTATGTATTCCATACATTCAGATCTAAATTCCTTCATTTTACAAACTAATGAAGACATTGATAAACAGGTAGGAAAAATTGAAACAAATCTAGGCACACCACATCAGCCACCCCAGATTCTCTATGATGATCTGATACTCAAAACTATCATGACCCTGAAAAATTATGTCTTGAAGAGTGGAAGTTTGATTTTCTAGAAATAGAGATAAATCAGAAAACAAAATACATTCTACACCCTCAAGCAAGTTGCTCAAGGCAAGGACAAACATCGAAAGTACAATCAGAAACTTTTTTCAAAACAGAAGCACTAGAAGGCTTACATAGTACAAATCTTTTTGGAAATCAGGAACAAGAGAGTCTTATGTTCTTACCATACTCAAATGATTCACCATCCCAAAACCTTACCTCTCCAAGTAAAGCTTTAACTTTTGCAACCACTTTTATGAATCCAAGAAAAATTTCTAACGAATTCAATGAAAAGGAATATGATGAAAGCAGTCCCAAGATACTTGAGTTAATTGAACTAGCTAAAATTCTTTCATTTCACCAGAGATTAAGAACCGCTAGAGTATGCAAAATTGTTCAAGATACTAGTACATGTTGGGAAAATAGTTTAAAACACTGTGACAATGCTATCATTTCAAGAAGTAACACTTACAAAAAGAAATGCAAAAATCTTGTTCAAACATTAACAATTAAAGACAAAGAAAATGGACATAGGATATGTGTAGATTTCAGGAACACAGATAAACCTCCCCGGAACAACACTTATATCCTTCCCAAAAAAAATCATACCATACAAAAGCTAGGATTTTCTAATCATATGTCTTTGCAAATTTATGTTTCAGGATATCATCAGTTAATTCCTCTTCAAAGCAAACAGCTTAAATATTTTTCCAAATACACTGGGAGCAGTTCCAAATTCCAACATAGAGTTGCAAAACCACCAGACACCAAAGACATGTTCCTCAAGGCCATGTTTCGAGTTCTAAATTTCTTCATTATGATGTACCTTGACGATGTCATCATTTGTTTTAAAAATGAAAAAGTGTATCTGTATTACCTAAAGAAGATGTACAACAAAGGCAGGAGCAGAAATCAAAGGTATAGAGAAAAGCAGCAAGCAGATAGAAAATTTTTCAAATATTCTTGCAAGAACCCTTATGTTGTGTTTGAAAGGGAAAATTTTCCAAAATTTTCTTTTCAAGAGCTGACCGGACCAAGAGCATCGGGAGATCCCTTTGAAGACAAAATGCTCAAGTTCCACCATTTTCAAGATTTCTAGTTTTTTGAGGAGGTAAATCCCCTCTGCGGACAGAGGCGATCCCTACTAGCCCAGCAGGGGTCTAGCAACAAACAAACAATGCTATGACGCAAGCTCCTAGTTACGAATGAAAGAGCTACGGATAGAAGCCTACCTGGATTCCAGCGCTACGATCTGAAGAAGAGATGTCCCCGTCCTTCAGCCCTAGCAGATCACAATCCTTCCACGATCTCCGCGGATGAACACCTGCACACAGAAGAAACGAACATATACAAGCATAGGAACCAGCATACGTAACTAAACATCGGTCAGAAAAGATATTACTCGCATTAACATGATGGAAAAAGGAGTGGAACCATAATCATAGTCATCTATTAAAATAATAAACGAATAGAAGTTACAACCAAGTTCTGACGTCGCAGCTTCCTTCGAACGGGTCTCAGGTCGTCCACGTCTCGCAAAGCTCGCCAAGGAAAGGGAAACCTCTCCAGAGTCTCGTAACAATGGTCTCCTCGCTTGAATGGGCCTTAAGGGAAAGAAGGATTCTTTACAGCACAAAGGCACTTGGGAATAGGGAGATGCAAAGCTTCAGCACTTCAAGACTAGCTTGCCATGGATCTGAGCAAGCTTTTATAGATGGGGAAGGAGGGAGTTGGGATCCCTATTATTATGGGATTGGCCCTATCAACAAGGAAGGTTCCATAGAAGGTGGCAAAACCAATTCCCTTCCATAGAACTCCCGCAGCCAAACCTCCCAACTCAAGATAGGCAATGGTTGTGAGTTTGTTTGAACTCAACTTCCGCCATCCATATTTAAAAAACAGTCCCTAAAATGGGCATTACTGCTGTTTTACATTTATAGGCTGCACAAGTGGCGCGACTCTCTACAGACTTCGATTGGCGTCGGTAGGCATCGAATCACACTGCTACCAATGCAAAAGAGTGTTTTCACAGAGTTTATATGGAGATGTCTCATGTGTTCAGCTCATACTCGAGGGATGCATTTATGACAAGCTATACATTAAAGGTCCATGTCACACGATGGGTTCCAATGTATGGACGGGGAATGGTAAGGACGGTGACAAATTACTGTGTAACATAGTTTCAAAAACATTTTCACTCATTGTACATATCACTGTTTGAATAAATAAATCAAAAACAGAAAATACAAAAACAGTAGAAAATTTGAAAAGAGGGCAGTTTTAGAAAATAGCAGAAAAGCCCCATGTTCAAAAAATATTCATGTTGAAAGTGCGCAAGTCTAAATGCCACTACTAGTGCTCAAAGATACCTTGTTCAATTATATAGCTTAATCATAATTGAACATGTTTTAAATCGATTGCTGATAAGTTAGTGAAAGAAGTGATAGTCAAAATGTGTAAGCTTGAATTGTCAAAGAAAGTAGATTAGGAAAAGATACTGGTCCCACACGCTCAAAATAGAACCAAAGAGGAAAACAGGGATGAAAAAACAAACTATGTATCCTAGCCTTGGTTTTTCTAAATCTCATTTCATGCAAAATAATATTTGTGTGCAGCTTGTCTTTATGCCACAAATACATGACAAATTAGACCATCTAATCTTGATTTGGTCATTTTTCAATTTCATGTTTTAGTTTAGTGAATGAAATCCTGTCAAACAGCCTAATATTGATAGTTGATCTTGCATATGTAGAGAAACAAAGGAGTTCATCAATTTAATCTGAACTCCCGGAAGTTATAAGTGTAGAAGTAGATAGTTTTCCTTTTTTCAAAAATATCATGTTAAAGGGTTGCTATTCCTATTGCACCTAAAGAAGAAAAAATGGTAGGAGATATGATTGGGTAGGTAGATATGAGGTTGATACTAATCATGCTATAAATTTTCTGAAATAGCATCAAGAAAGAGAGAAATTTGGGCCAATGGATAAGGCACTGATCTTCACAAGCCAAAGATATGCAATTTTGGACACCTCCTGAAAATGAGCTACCCTCCCCAAATGGAGCCACTGTTAGTCATCAGTATTTTTCACATGTTGTTGATGACTAGATTCCTTAGCTAAGTTTTCTAGGAGCTAATCTCAATCTATCATTTTGTCATCTAGAAAACACCCCAAACAAATTTTTGTCCTCTTGCACCTCCCTGTCAGTCTATGATGAGAACAATCTTCGGTTTTCACGTCACATCTCGCTTCCGCAAAGTATCCCTGTCTTTAGCTGTAATAACCTTGCTTCTATGTTATCATTTTCCCTTGTTTTTGATGCCATTCACTATTTTAAAGTTGACAAAGTGTCTGCTCCTCTATCCCTGATCATCTTGTCATATGAAAATCTGATCATGCCTAAGAAAACACTCATAATCTGTGTCTATTGTCTCTAAGTTAGATAGTGGTGTTTAGGGATTTTTTTCCTTGGCTAAGATATCCTAAGCCAAAAATCATGTGTCTAGTACCAGTCAGCCATGAATCTTTCCCTATTTTGCAAAACAAGCCTTGATCTATCCATAGGTCACACACCACTAAGAGGTCATTTTGTCTCATTTAAGAAGAAGTTCAACAAAGATCCAAATCAGGAAAAGATGAGGATGTTCACTATCTGAAGAAATATGCTTAGATCAGGAAAAATCTCCATGAAACACAAAAGGAGCTCTCCAAGGTGCAAAAGCGTATATTTTTACATCTCTGCAGGGGTGTAATTGAATGATGATTAGTGTGCAAATGGGAGCAAAAGATCAACTGAACAAGTTTCTCATACTGAAATATTTTTCCTTCAATAATCAGATGGAGAGCTGTAAAGTAAAGAGCAACAATTGTACATGGTTTAAATCCAAAGGCTGCTTGAAGAGCAGAGATCATTCCTCAAATCAAATGAACGCAAAAGACTGAGTAATGCTGATCAGCAGTGCTCCATAATCTCCTCCAATAGTAGTGCTGCATAATCTTTCCAAAGGGCATCATCATGTAGGGCATAAAAAGACAACTGCTTTTTGTGTTACCTTGAACCTGGGATGTGAACATTAGTCAAAGGCAGTTTCAATATACCTTTGAAATCACAGTCAAGGGAAAAGCTAGTTCAATGATGTCTAGCAGTGAACACTCTCCATATACCAATCACATTGCTTCTGGTCTAGATTTCATAGTGATATTTTACAAAAGGGATATACATCTCAGACAATGCCTCATAAAGCAAGAGGACTTTAGGTTCACATGATTTTACCAATGATAAATGTCAAAATTCACTTTTTTTCCTATTAATATTCTTCATACATACGTATAGAGAAAGGTACAGTGATTGAAATAGATGAAGATCCTATGTTTAATGGAACCTCCTTCAATGATAAGTAGAGGGTTAGAAACACATGCTGTGACCTCCTTCACAAACAAGTAGAGGGTCAACAATGTTTCAAGTAATTTCAGAGGTTGTTTTGTGCCACCTCCTCCAAATATGAACAGAGAATGCATAGCAGGGTTTAAAATTATGTTTGAAAATGTTTTCTTTTGGAAAGACTAGTTGAAGAATAGTGGTGAGACAAATGAGAGTTTATAGGTTAAAGGCCTCTTCCACATCAAAAGCCAAAGAGTGACATGATGGTGCTAAAATGCCTCTGTTCTCATGTCTATAAAAGCCTCCTTCGAAGGATAAATCAGAGGTTATAATTTTGATTAAAGCAGCTTCATCTAAATGACCAAGGAGGTAGACCAAGTTTCTGTTCAAAGGGAAATATTGCAAATGACAATCAAGAGAAGTTACAAAGCTAGTTTGTTGAAAATACCATTCCTCATTTACAAAACAGAGATAGGCCCTTAAAAAACTGTAAGAGGTTGAAAGCCTAATGTATACGTAAAGCACCCATGTAGTGGTAAACAATTTCCTCCTTCACGATAAGCAGAGGGCCCACAAAAAACTGGTTCAAAAGACAAATCTTCAAATAAGGTACGGTGATTGAAATAGATGAAGTTTTCTATGTTTAAGATGACCTCCTCCAAAATGAGCAGAGGGTTAAAATCACCAAGGTTTGACATTTTGAGAAAGCTTTCAATAAAAGACAGAGATGAGAGGTAATATGCTTAAAAGGGTTCATTTATTGATGAACAAAGGATAAAAATAGTTTGGTGGCATTTTCCCCTAAATATCCGAGCAAAGGCATGGCACAAACATTGTGCTTAAAGACAATCTTTGAAAGGCAGATCTTTTCAAAAAGGGAAAATATTCATTTTTATCAGTTAAACCAAATAAAGTTTAAAACTCTTTAAAACAGATAAAGGGTAGGTTGAAAGCATTTAAAAAACTATAAAAACACTCAAAAAGGGTCTTTACATTTTATTGCTCACTTGGCAAAGGGAAAGTTTTCATTATGGAGTTTTTGGGCAAGTCGATTTGCAAGTTTTCAGGACGTGACGCCCCTGTAGGTGCTCGCAGAAGGTATTTGCATTAAGCACGGAGTGGCGCGATGTGCCTGATACACTCCACCCGACCCGAAAACATCGACGTTCAACGAGCGCCCAGGGCTCGACTCGACAGCGTTCAATTGCTACGTGCCTATGCATAGGAGCGTAGCACTTCCCAAACAACCTTCTTTTCACCTCAAGTCGGATTTCTGCAGGGTCAAAATGTATTCAAAAGCAACCATACTTTTTTAAAGAGGTATTTATTGATTTTCTTCCCTAAATTTTTGAGTTTGAGGAGGGGGTTAAGAGTCAAATTTGTTAAGGAAAATCACAGTCTTGTGAAGGAAAAAAACACAATTTCTCTAGAAACCACCATTTTTTCTAAACAAAACAAGGGACAATGATTAAATAAGGTCTGTTTGTCAGTTTAAAAAGGGTCCATTAAACAGTGATTTTCAAAAGAGGAAAAACAGCCATTTTCAAGGGTACTCTATTTGTTTAAAAATCACAAAGAAATAGTGATAAGAGAAGAAAATTTATGTGTTAAAGGGAGAAAAGATCTCCTCTCAAAATCAAAAAGTTGTCTGCCAGTGTTTAAAGAAAACACAGTTACTCTTAAAACTGCCATGTTTATCAAGATACAGAGAAATAGTGATAAAGGAAGGAATGTTTATTGTCAAGGGATTTTTTGTTGAGGGCAGCTAAAGACAAACACAATCTTCAAGGGGAAAAGAGTTTTAGTGTCACAAGGAAAGGGAATTTGTTTCCACTTAACAAAATTTTTTTTACCAACTAAAAACAAAACTTAGTCTCACAAAGAGGAAAACAGGGTTTTGATTGAGGGCCTTTCAGTGATCCTTTGAACCTTTGTTTTGGTAAGCCAGTGAAGGGTATCAAAAGAAAAATGCCTCCAAAGAAAGCCATCAAGGGTGGATTTCACAAAAGGTTTGAGCCTTTAACAACTCAAGAAGTAAATGAATCTCCTTCAATTCTTTTCAACTTCCATGAGGTGGGCTGCCTTGATTTTTGCCAAAAGCTCCAGGAGGCCACCAATTACTCTACCTTAACACAACTGTTCGCCCTGAGGCTGCAAGGAAAGCATGTCCATCAAGTAGGTCTAGACTTTAAATTCAATCCTAGGGCTATCTCCAAAGCAACTAAGCTCCCTTATATAGGAGAAAAGTGGTTGAAACAAGCATACCTAGATCTGAATCACTATAAAACCTTTCTAAAAACAGACCATCCGGATGCTTGCCAAGCTATTTTCCCTTTTCCTCACTTATTGAGCAGCTATGCCCCCCTCATGAAAGTCATCTTGAAGTATTTCACATGTGAAGGGAGGTTTTCCCGGATTTATTCCTATCACATTAGGCTTCTCATGCATTTCACAAGAACTCAGTTGCTGAACCTACCTTTCTTCCTCTGAAAAAGAATAGAAAAGATGCCCTCCCTTTTTCAAAAGAGACCTCCTACTCAGCAAAAAGCTAGTCTCTTCCATCATTCTCTCATCAAAATCATCATCCTTCACCAGCTTGAAAGGAAAGGAGTGTCTTGGGAGACTTTCATTTCTCATCCAGATTTTTCCATTGCCGCTTCATCTCATGTGCCTCCCTCACCATCCACTCACCATGTCTCTCCCTCTTCTAGTCAATCTACTCCTAAAAGGAAAAAATCCCCTATGATTGAGAGTGAAGAAGAGTAGAAGCAAACTAGTGATGAGGAAGGGCAAAGTGACAAGAAGAAAACTAGTGATGATGAGGGACAAAGTAAAGAATCTAAACATGACAGCAAGGAAGAAGGAAATGATGGCAAGCATGAAAAAAATGATAGTGAGAATCACAGTGGTGAAGACAAACAAGGCAGTGACTCTGAGCAGCAAACTAGTGATGGTGAAGGCAAAAAGAGCAGTGAAATGAGCAAGGAAACAGTGAGGAAAAAGAAGTGCAAAGTAGTGATGATGAAGAGCAGCAAGCTAGTGGTGATGAAGAGCAAAAGGAAAATGTTCAAAACAGCAATGAGGAACACCACAGTCCTCAAAAAATTCATGAAATCAATCAAAGAAACAGTGAAAAAAGCACCTCCTAGCAAAGCAGTGATCATGATGGCAGCCCACACATAGAATCTAAGGAGAACAGTGAAGGAGGTGACAACATGCAAAATATCAATGAAGACAGTCCTAATGAAGGCAACCCTCAACAAACTCAAGACAGTAATGAGGGTAAACAAGGAATTCTTCAAGCAGTAGAAAAAGATGATGAAGCTGTCAGGCCTAAACAAACTCAAAACAGTGAAGAAAATAGTGACAAAGGTGAAGTTGGAGCAGATGATGATGGAAGTAGTAGGGTAAAGGACCAAGTTGAGGAAGTGCAAGTAATGAAACCTCCTCTCTTTTCTCCTCAACACAGCCAAGAGCATGTGCTAGCTACCTCTCCTAGGCAAGGGGCCATGAATCTTCCTCCAAAAGGAGTGAAGCCTAGAAACACTAGATCTGCAAAGAAGAAGATCACTCTAGTAGTGACTAGCAATGTCACAAGAGTGCTAAGAAGTAGAGGCAAACTGCCTAAGAAGAGTATTGTTGAATTTACAAAGAGGAAAAGGACCAAGAAGTCTACCCAAGGCAAGGGTAAAGAAAAAGAGGAACAACAGGAGAGTAGTCATGAAAAGGAAAGGGAGTTTGACATCATACGAATAGAGAGTGATGCTGGAGATGATGAAACTAGAATTCTTGAGGCTCTTTTGGAAAACAAAGAAGTCCAAATAAATGACTTGGAAACTGATCTAGAAAGGTCAAAGGATGTCATACATGTTCTCCAAATGAAAAATAAACAAATGAGTGGTCAAATGGTATTTTATGAGGCCCAGGCATTCAAATACCAAAGGGAAACCTACAAAGCACAAGTCAAGCTAGAAGAGTATATGGGAAAATTTGATGATACTGAAGAAGAAGAGAAGCCAATAAAAAAAAGGCCTAGGACCATGGGTCTTAGGAAAGCTTTGGAGAAAAAGAAGGAAGAAGAAGCAACCCTTGTTTGATCTTATCCTCTCACACAATTGCTCGACCAAGAAATAGAAAATGATAAGGAATCATGGCTTGAAAGAGCCAACAAGTATTTGGAGGATAAAATAGAGAAAGGAAACAGTGACTTGGATCTGCAAAGGAAGATGACCAGGCACTACAAGAAATTGAATTAATTTTCCTGAAGAAAGCTCAAAATTTCTCAAGAAAGGCTCAAAGCTGGCCAAAAGAAGCGCCCGATAGAAAAAGTGGAGAAATGTTGTATGGATTAATCAATCTTGTGGACAAGATTGATCTCCCTAGTACCAAAAGGTAATTTAGCAACAAAAAACCAAAATAAACCTATCTTTATCTAAGCATATACGATTTACAAAAATCACTATAGAGGTGTGAAAGATTTACTATAGGTCCAAGGCTTGTTCGAAGTAGTTGTTGTCCCTCATGCACTTGAAAGAGTTATCTTTGTAAACCTGTAGTCACAAACAAGCAAACATTAAATAGCACCTGAATAGTAAACATCATAAATCATGCTTATCATGGTGATCAAGGAATCCATGAAATAAACAGTTAACTAATAGTTTATTGAGAAAAATGAATTCATTTGTATTAATTTTAAAAGAAGGAAAACCTTACAACCTTAGCCTTGATGTTGAACAGGCCTTCCTGGGGTCCGAAGCAGGAATCTCCTCTACTCTAATAAGCTTTGCACTCCTCCAACTGAGACAGATAGAGGTATGTGATCTCTCCTCACAAAAATCTTAGTTAAATGAGTCTGAATCCCAACAGCACTTAACCTCAAATAATCTAAAGCTTGAACTCTCTTTGAGGCTACCCAATGCCTCTTTTTATAATGGAAAAGAGGAGGTTTCAGTTCCAACTATGAAGGGATAGAATCCGCCTTCAAAGGGATAAGCTCCTCACATCAAGGGGTTAGCTCCATAAGGTAAGGCATACATGAACCTCAAAAGAGTGGTTCTGCCACCGCAAGATTCTTTCTAGAGGCTTCTAGAATTTACTGAAAGTGAGCTCTTTTAGTTTACTTGCGCCCTTTTTATATTTACAAGGGTCCACACCCATAACACAGAGAAAGTGCATTCAGGTACGCAGGAGACATGAACATTAGGTGCGGGACTGCAGGCAAGATATAGAGAAAGTGCGACACCAAAGTTAAGGATACTTTGGAAATTTTCTCTAATTTTCAAGGCTTGACATGAGGAACTGATATGTTAGACTTGCAAAGGAGGAAGTACGAGTAATAATGAACTCGTACACATAGCAGAATGTCAGGATGACAATTTTCAGTGTAACAGATTGCCCCCTAAAGTGCAAAGTCTGGAATAGATGAAGCTGAAGTCTGTCATATATGAAGAGTGCAATACTTTATCATTTCAAGGATCATCCCGTGGACACCCCGGTCAGAACCTGTAAAAAAATTCAATGCAAAATATATATATGTACATATCACCGCTGAGGTAGGCATTCCCATACTCAGATCAAAACTAACTAGAAACTGATTCAAACTATTCTGATACAGGAATTATTTTCAATACATCATCGGTATAGACATATGTAGACACAGTATGGACATAGCCATCTATTTATGAATAGTCCACTGTATAAATTATAACAAAATTCCTCGCAGCCTAGATGGTAGAAACTAGATCTAGGGTCTTGATTTCTGCATCTCGAACTAGTACGATTCTATCCATGTCAATGAATGTGTCGAAGTCGAACATGGTAGAAACCACTCGATTACTATTCAATAATGTAAATTGTTAACAAGTGTGAGAGTAACCACCAGTAATGTCAATGGCTCTCAAAGTACCCAGTACAATCCATGAAATGTGAATGAATGAGCTGAAGTCGAACATGTCACGGAATCATTCGATCGAAGGTCAATGATGCAACCTGTCGTCGAAGGTGAGAAACCTGCCATTGAGGCATGTAGATTTCAAGGTACTGATGATTTCTAGATCAACTTCCTAGATAATGAGTTGTCGTCGATAGAAAGTGATCCGTCGTAGGCAAGCCCACAACACGAAATCATAGATCCAGTTTTGAAGAAATATATTGGCAAGGACTAACTCGGGGATGGTCAAAAATGGATGACAGATATTTTACAGATGAATGGTTTATTTGAACTATCCTCTTGAACACGTAACGACACTGCAGATGGCTTGGTGACAATTGACCCAAAGCTAATACTCAGAAACTGGCTGAAGACTTTCAATATGGTTTGATTAACTATTAGGCAAAGGATTTCCCAACCTAGGTGAACAAAAGTGTCGTGTTCAAGAGTGATTAACTAGATTTTCGAAAAATCAAAATACAACAAACAAGTCCATTTTTCTCTCTTTTCCCCCACCATTTCTGGTAAGTACCTCTTTATTTTTGACAAACTTGAGGAGAATAACATTTGCTTATTTATATGCTCATCCTTCGGATGAGTCCAACTTATTTTAAGATTCAAACCCTAAGAAGGAGTGGTTCGTTCCTATTTAAAAATTGAATAGGTCCTTTTACTATTAAATTTTAACGATTCCAATATAGGAGAAACTCGGTGTTTTTCAATTTTAGGGAGTCAGAAGAAAAACTTAAGAAAACTCCGTGGGTATAATTTTTCGTAAATTTATTCTCTCGAGCCCAAAAAAGGATAAAATAATGCGGGAGAGAATTCTATTGATCGTAATTAGTCAATGTATACCTTTTTCGTAAATAGTCCATTTCAGTTCGTAATAGGGGTAAACTTATACTGAAGGGATGACCGTTCATTTACTTTAACAAGTTCGAATAGTCAAGTACTCGGAAATCTTTTCATTTTTAGAGAGTCTGAAAAAGGCTTAAAAGAGAACTTCAGGGTTTTGCTTTTTCGTAAGTTTTAACGAGTTCGAAAAAGGGACAAAAATGTACTCATGGTTTTCACTTTTTCGTAAGTTATAACGAGTTCGAAAAATGGATAAATATATACTCCTGTGGCTGACTTTCAATTTAATTTACGAGCAGAAAAGGATGGAAAGAACTCGGCATTTTCATGTGTTTTACGAGAATGAAAGATAGCAAAATAATCTCGGGATTTTCATGAGTTTAATGAGTCTTGAAAATAACCGAAATTGACTCAAGATAGGTTTCATTTATACAAAATCTTGAAACAGAGAAAAACTATGCTTTAGGGTGGTTTCATTTTTACACAAGCTTGAAACAGAGAGAAAACTGTGCTTCATGCCCCCTAAGTGTAACTGCTAGAGCGCATGCCCCCCCAGCTTCATTTCATTCAACTAAGTACACTGTTGGTAATTAATAGTTGGATGGAATGAAGGTTCATTTACGAGATCATATGAAAGACCTGACCTAAAACTATAAGAAAATTATGCAAAAAACTGAAATAAATAACCTAAATATACGACTTAACATTTATGAGATCTAGTCAAAGACTCGACTCAATTAGGGGAGGACTTGTTTCCTTTTTTAACGAGCTTGACACAGGAAAAGAACTATGCTCATGGCAACGTGTTTCATTTTTTAACAAGGTTGACACAGTAAAAGGAACTTTTCTCACATCTACTTTCTAAAATCTACCTATATAACCTATTGATTCATTTTTTAATGAGGTTGACACAAGAAAAGAACTATCCTCATGGCCCACTGATTCATTTTTTAATGAGGTTGACACAGTAAAAGGAACTTTCCTCTTGATCCATTGATTCATTTTTAACGAGGTTGACACAGTAAAAGGAACTTTCCTCATACTTGATTCATTTTTTTTATGAGGTTGACTCAGTAATAGGAACCATCCTCAGAAACTACTTATTTATAATCTATTAATCTACTCTGTAAAATCTACCTACTAATTCATTTTTTAATGACGTTGACACAATAAAAGAACTATCCTCATTGTCGACTGATTCATTTTTTTAACAAGGTTAACTCAATAACAGGAACTATCCTCACCAACTGATTCATTTTTTAACAAGGTTGACACAGTAAAAGGAACTATCGTCGGTCTCACTGATTCATTTTTTAATGAGGTTGACACAGTAAAAGGAACTATCCTCGCACTCACTGATTCATTTTTTAATGAGGTTGACACAGTAAAAGGAACTCTCCTCACCTGATTCATTTTTTAATGAGGTTGACACAGTAAAAGGAACTCTCCTCACTTGTGACCTTGTCATGGCTTCCAACTGGAAGAAATACATGACAATGGACACACCTTGATCATGGCTTCCAAGAGGTCTTCATCAGAAGGAAGAATTGTTCTCTGGAAGGAACACATGTCAAGGGACTCAAAAGGGATAAGAACATCGCGTTCAAATAATCCCATAGAGTTTTCCATGTCAATTACCGGATCTAAGTCAAAGGAAGACGAGGAAACAGTGAGAGGCTCACTTACATCGGTAACTGAAAACATGGGACTAATTGCCACATAATTAACCCGTGGCAGGGTAGATACCACTTGCATATGAGGAATATTCAGGGATGTTGGATCATTGGTAATCGAATCAAGACTTGGGAACGAAAGCTGGTCTACAGTCACAATATTTCTATTGCGAGGGAAAGACATCACGCGAAAGAGTGTCGATACGATAGCTTTCATTGCATAAACATAGTCTCACCCAAGGAGTAAATTGAAATCCAAGGGACCTCGAACTACCATAAGATCAATACAGACAATTTTACCCTCCAAAGTAATAGAAAACTTAGGAAGGATCCCTAAAGGTTCACTAATGGTTCTATTAAAATCTTTCAGATTCTGCGTAATAGGCACAAGCTGAGGGGAACCCAAAGCTTTCCAAGCAGTTGAGGATAAAATACTAACAGAAGCACCTTCATCTACCTGTGTATGGTGTATGTCCCTACCACCAAACTTCAAAATGATTTGGAAAGGGATGGAGGAAGGAAGACGAGGTTTTGTTAGTCTATTCCAATCAAAGGAAAAGACCTTAGTACTTGGAGGGGGTTCTGTAGAAATAGGTGAAATGCCCCCTAGCGTAGAAGAATCTGATGTAACAAGAAGAACCTGAGCGTTATGAAGTTCACTCTCTACAGAGAGAATTGGATCGACCGAATGTGAAATCGAATCGACCACTTGATCAACTAATGGATCATCAACCTAAGTGATATGAGTTTCAATCTCTAATGGAAGAGTTGGATCGACTGTACTTGAAATTAGATCAATCACTCTGTCAGTTGACGGTAGGTTGCGAGAAAGTTTACAGTAACCAGTTGGAAATTCTTGCTGTGGAATAGTAAGGTTTTCCAATAATTTCGAGGCTTCATCCATGTGAGGGCAAATGTGAGTTTGATGACTCCCTTTGCATAACTTACAAGGAAACCTAACTTTACCCTTTTCCCAGGAACCTAACTATCACTAGTTGATGGATCAACGGAAAGTTGATGGGATTTTTCTAACCATACTTCTAAGACCTTTGGAATACTGGGACAATTGATAAGGAAGTGGTCACCCTTACAAAGCCTACAAGGGTATTTGGGTTTACGATGCATGTTGGAGGTTTCCTCAACACAACTAACACTTACAGCCATGGTTGGTTGGTTGACTTCTTCCTTATCTTTCTTCTTCTTCTTCTTCTTCTTCCCTTTCTTCTTCTTCTTAGCCACCTGGTTACTAGTGTCAAGGCTTTTACCAAACGAAGAGGAATAAATGGAGGAAGAAATATTAGGCGAAGAAGGTAAAGGGTCAACACAAGGTTGGTGATGTTGAGATGGTGAACTCCGTTGAGGTGAAGCATCCGATTGAGGTGGAACAATTGGAGTATTCGGGGCCAACAAAGTTGAAAATAACCATATCAGTAAACCTATTGTAAATCCAGGTAATGACAAAGTAGCCATATAAGGAGGACCAACATTTCCAAAACAAGGAAAAGTACTAGGATTCTCGTTAAGAGGGGTTCCTTGGTTGGTAAATTCCGGAACAGTTGCCATTATATTCAACTTCAGTGAGTTTTATTAACAATTTAAAACTAAAATTAACAATTCACAATTCACACCTAACAATTAAAATTCACAATTCACACCTATGGTCTCTAAAAGTATAAACAAACAAATTAACACACGCTATCAAATCTAGGAGTCAAACGACACAAAAATAGTAGATTCCCGCACAAAAAACACTTTTTGGTGATGAAATGCAACATCGTAGAATTTTAATGCAGAAATGGCGGTTGGAACAGTTACCCTGATAGCCTGCTTAATGAAACAAATTGGCACAAGTTTCTTCACAAAACCATCTCGAGTGGAGAGAACCCCCTAGAGAGTCCAAGTGAGTCTAATTGACGTCTGCTCTAGGTACAGTGAGATCTTTCCTTCACCATCACCTTAGGAAATAATCTTAAGCTTATGGACACTAAGGTTACCAACAGTAACAAATATAACTGGGGGAACAGTCTATGATCCGATTCCACGTTCAAGGGCAGAGTAACAAAGCTCAATCCCCTTGAAGGTTCCTCGACATGGTTAATCCGAGGTTTATCGACAAGTGACTCGAGGCTCCTCGAAAATGGTTAATCCGAGGTTTACAGTTTGTAATGTGCGCAGATCTTGTATCTTTTCCAATGAAACAAAATTGATTGTCTCAAAGGTTCGGACATGATCTCGTGATTAGCTCCTTTAAGAGAAGCTTCCCAGAATGTACCAATTACAATTGGATTTATTTCCTACCACAAGATTTATCTACTTGTTTGTTTTTGTTGCTTTGGAAAGTTAACTACAACCTATTCCAAAGCACTAATCCTGAGCTAGATTGGTGGAAAGAGCCCTAAAAATGTAAAAATTACTTAGATGAATTTTATTAAGCGTTGTGTTATTTAGGCTATTATTACTGAAAAGGGTAAATGGATATGAAACCAATGGTGTTATGACCTGACCCAAAACTAAATGCAATCGAATATGATAATGTAATCTTTTCAATTTGATGAATCCTAACTAAAGTAAGGAGAGAGTTTCCATTCACTTCCAACAATGCAAAAAATTGATCACTAAGAGAAAATATAACAAACTCTCTAATGCACTAATTTCATCAAGAAAAACTAATGCAAATCAATTCCAAAACAACTTTTTCTTTTTGGTGTTTTTAAAACAAGCATAAAACCATCTAAATTCAAATAAAATAAAACTGATCTAAATCTACAATTGATTTTTCAGAATGTAAACTATGCAGTTGTAATCTATGCACAATTCACTCATATTCTGAAAATGAGAATTCTAATAATGAAAATGTGATCTATGCAAGAGAATTCTCAAACACAAGATGATTCTAATGTAATCTAAGAATAAATCAAGTGCAAGCAAAGAAAAATGGGTGAGAGTTCCAAAGATCAAAAATAAAAAACACTCAAAGGCGATTAACACTCATACACAATTTAGCCCCTCCCCCCCCGGCGAATGAGGGGGAATTTGTTTTGCAAAAACAAAAGCAAAAATATGTAAAATTGTGAAAATACCGAGACAAACCTCCAAGTAATGACCAAAGGAAATCAAATTAAGAATTTCTCAAAAAAGAGACTCAAAACACCCAATTAACTTAACGGAGATGAATGAGATGAAAAATTGTTGAAAGAAACTCATAAACAAGGCCTTTTGACATTAAAATATAGATTTGGGTAGATGCTAAGAATCCTAAATTAAATCTAAATTAAACTGAAAAAATAAATCTAAGTTTTTCAAGACTTTTAACAGGGTCTGCAACGATGTGCGGTCCCCAGAAAAATTCAAGAAAAACAAAAAAGACTTCAAAACTTTTCAAAGCAAAGTAAATCTAAGTTACCCAAGCCCGTACAAATCAATCAAAAATAAGAAAAAATCATTTTCTCAAATCAAAACAAAGGAAAATAAAAAATAAAATTCTTTCCCCAGCGGAGTTGCCAATTTGTTGTTCGGATTAATCAATCTTGCGGACAAGATCTATCTCCCTAGTACCAAAAGGTAATCTAGCAACAAAAAGCCAAATAAACCTATCTTTCTCTAATCATATACGATTTACAAAAAGCACTATAGAGGTGTGAAAGACTTACTGTAAGTCCAATTCTTGTTTGAAGTAGTTGTTGTCCCTCGTGCACTTGAAGGAGTTATCTTTTGTTGAGATTGCAACAAGATGAGGAACTTAGTAGAAAGGAGTCGCCTTCACTAAGTGGGCCCGCAGGCTATTTTTGGCGCAAAGTCTATTTTTAGACATATGGATCATGTTCTATGAGTTGCAGGATGCTATTTGTGGATGGTTGGTCAAGTCGGGAAAAATAGATGGACTTATATTTTTAGACATATTATGCAAATCTATTTTTAGATCACAAGCCTAAAAATAGATATGTCGAATATTATTAGCTCTTAATAATATTTGACTATAAACATTATCTTATCCTCTTTGGAGCACTTCGCTTGATGCTCCTGGATGTGGCACATGCAAATTTGAAAGAAGGAATTACGCTATTCTCAGGGTTTAGTGGAGCTATTGGATGTGGTTGAATTCAGTTAGAACTCATGTGGACAGAAGCCAGGAGCGATGAGAGAGTTAATGGAGTTGTGTTCGGGCGAACATAGTTGAGCTTTTTGTATCCAAGTTAACTAATAGATACAATTATTGAGAGTGGTGTGAATTAATTATTAATTAATTCACTAATTATAAACTCATAAATCAACTAAATAATACATCAGTTAACTTCAGTGCATGGACAGTTTCAGTGGAGACCAGTGCAGAAATAGGTGAAAGAGCAGGTTAACTATCAGTTGTGACTATACTGTTGCTATTTGCAACACACAGATAGGTGGAGTAATCAATGAGGATTGTACAGTACATACTGGTGGTATTTGAACCTTGATCTCATGCTTATCCATATTGGATTGCGCAGTAGAGGCTGGCTAACAGGTGGAGCAGATTCGAGCATGTGATTTGTATGATCTGAGCTTGTGTAGCGTGTAACAATTGGAGATAGTGCTGAGAGCTTGTGAGGATTTTGTACTATGATTGTTACATGATCTCTATCATTATAATATATAGATAGTTGGGGGTTTTTAGCTTTAAGCTTTCCCATAAATACTGTGTTTATATGTGTGATTGCTTTCATGGTTTTAATGTGCGTGACACATTTTTTTTAATTCCGCAAATTGATGATCAATGGTAGAAGAGGTTATGTATTATGCATGAAGCTCAAATAGTGTGTAATAAGGATAATCTCGGTGAATAAGTTATCTATTATTCAAATTTCTACATGGTATCAGAGCATTATTGATCATCGGAGCAATTGCAGAACATTGAAGCTGTTGAGTTTTTTGCTGGTGGAATTCGAATTTGCAGCAGTGTTTTCTTGGTGTCAAAGTTGAAATGTCTTTCAACGGATTGCGATTGGAGTATGCCCTTCAAGGCAGCTCGAATTATATTGCATGGAAGGACAGGATGGAGGCGGTGTTAGATGACAATGGGTTGAAGGAGTTCATAGATGTTGAAGTCCCAAAGCCTACTTCTAGCGATGCTGCCGAACTTGACTTATGGCAAAAGAAGACAGAAAAATGTCGAAGGATTCTATTGGAGGGTGTGAAGGATCACATAGTGTCCAGCCTTCATGGTAAGGCTTCTCCATTCTTGATGTGGAAAGCCTTGACAGATTTATTCCAAAGCAAGAGTGACCAGAGGAAGTTGGCGCTCAAAGATAAGCTCAGGAACATAAATATGGAGAAAGGAGACAGTATGCCCAAGTACCTCACGAAGTTCATCCAATGCAAACGGATGAGCTGGGAAGTGTGAGGGTGATTGTAGATGATGAGTGGACTGGGTGAGCTTGGCTCTCCTCGTTTTCGAAGAGTTGGCATTCTCATCAGGACTCTGTCAATGGCCCGGAGAAATTGCCGTGATGGGAGCGACTTTGGTCGGATCTTGTGTAAGAGGAGATAAGGTGGAGTACCAGGGACGAATCTTCATCAAAGAACTATGATGAAGAGAATTTCGCTTTGGCTTCCAAAGCAAAGAAGGGGAAGAGAAAGAAATCTTCTCAATCCGGTGCGAAAGGCAAGAAGCAGGACATGTCCAAGGTGAAGTGCTTTCACTATCACCAACACGGACATTACGCCACTAGTTTTCCACAAAAGAAGAAAAATAAGCAGGCTACTGGATCTGCAGCTGGAGAGGCCTTAGCCTCGTAGTTTGAGCTGGATTTTTTACTGATCGCATGCTTGGCTCAAGTGTGATGGGTTCAGTGTGGTTTCTGGACAGTGGTGCATATTTTCACATGACAGGAGATCGAGATTTTTTTACTGATCTGGATGAGAAAGATCTTGGAGTGCACATCGAGATGGGCGATGATGGTAGATACAGTGCGACCGGTATCGATACCATTTCCTTTGAGAGGGAGTCTGGTAAACCCTTCGTATTGAAGGGAGTGATGCATGTTCTTATGGATTGAAGAAGAATCTTATCTCTCGTGGCGATGTTAGAAGACAAGGATATGATGTTGTCTTTAGTGAAGGAAAGGCCTTCCCCGAAAAGCAGGAACCGGTGGAGACCCGAGCGCCCGAGGATAGGGGCTCGAGTTAAGAACCTTTATCAATTGCAGGTAGATGGCTGCGCAGCAATGGCATGCAAGGCAGAAGGAGTGGTGAGCCGGGATGATGGCGAGTTGTGGCACCGGAGATTGGGCCACCTTCACCATGGAGCTTTGAAGATACCGCAGCAGATTTCTACTGGGCTTCCTAAAGGCACTCTTGCGCAGTCAGATCAGTGCAAGGGGTGTACCTTGGGAAAATTTGTGAAAGCCACCTTTCACGAGAAGGATAGTCACGCCACGACGATCCTTGAGAGAATTCACACAGACGTGTGTGGACATTTCTCAGTAGCTTCGACAGCAAAGCACATGTACTATGTGATCTTTGTTGATGAATTTTCTCGAAAGTGCCGGATCTTCTTCATGCAGAAGAAGAGCGAGACATTCTCTAAGTTCTGTGAGTTCAAGGCTCTGGTTGAAAAAGAATCGGGGAAGCAGGTGAAGGCTCTTAGGAGTGACAATGGTGGTGAATTCATCTCCGGCGAATTCAAGGACTTTTGCAGCGCAGAAGGAATTCGAAGAGAGCTCATAGCACCTCATAACCCACAATAGAACGGGGTTGCTGAGTGAAAGAACAGAACGATCGTGGGTGCTGCATGGGCGATGTTGCATGATCATGGCCTACCCATTCACTTGTGGGCTGAGGCATGCAATACTGCAGTATATGTGCAGAACCATTTTCCTCACAGGATACTTAGCATGAGTACACCCGAGGAGGCATTTTCTGCTAAGAGGCCTGATATTTCCCATTTGAAGATTTTTGGTTCACCTGTTTACATTCATGTGACGAAGGATGCCAGGAAGAAGTCGAGCCGACCGCGCAGGCTGGGATATTTATGGGGTACATCGATACGCCCCACAACTATCGTGTGTATTTTTTCTGTGATACCGCAAGACTTGTTGTGCGACGTAATATCAAATTTCAGAGGAGAAAGCCATGAAGTGTTCGCTTGAGAGGGAGCTACACTTGCATGCAGATGAGGAGCTATTAGCTCCTAAGGATGAGCCTCAGGATGTGGATCAGCCACAAGAGGAGGTTCATGGAGTGGAAGATACCACTCATGTAGCACCAACCATCAAAGGGCGGAAGCGCACTACAGAAGCTGAGCGCGACTGATTCAGGATGCAGAGAAGATTGTAGGAGCACCTACATCACATCGCAGACAGAGACAGTCACCTGACCGGTATACTGGATACATGGCTCTTATGAGCAAGTGTATCGTGACAGAGCCATCCTCTTTCGAGGAAGCTGTGGAGGACCTCGCATGGGTAGATGCCATGGTGGAAGAGTATGATTCGATTGTCAGAAACAGTGCATGGGAGATTGTCCCGAGGCTGGAGGGGAAATCAGTGGTGGGTTCGAGATGGATCTACAAAGTGAAGCAGGTAGCTGACGGGAGTGTGGAGAAGTACAAGGAAAGATTTGTTGTCCGAGGTTTTTCACAGATAGAGGGGATCGATTATGAGGAGACCTTTGCACCTGTCGCAAGTTATTCTTCCATACGGACGATCCTAGCTCTCTCAGCGCAGATGGGGTGGCACATTCATCAGATGGATGTGAAGACTACGTTCCTCAACGAAGTCATTGAGGAGGAGGTGTACATAGAGCAGCCTGAAGGTTTCGAGATCTTCAGCATCGAGTCGCATGTGTGTAGGCTCAAGAGAGCATTGTATGGGTTGAAACAAGCACCTCGTGCTTGGTACACACGGATAGACAGTTATTTCACCGGACTTGGATTCTCCAAGAGTGAGGCGGATCCGAACCTATACCAGATTATGGTGGAGGGTAAGTTGCTGATCATTGTAATTTATGTATATGATTTGATTTTGACAGGTGATGAGCTGTTGCTACTCTCATGCAAGGAGGATCTTGCAAAAGAGTTTGAGATGAAGGACTTGGGCCTCCTTCATTATTTCCCGAGATTGGAAATTTGGTAGTGCAGTGATGGACTGTTTGTTTCTCAAGGTAAGTATGCTCGGGAGATACTGGAGAAGTTCAACATGCATGGCTGCAAGCCTGTTGATACTCCTCTTCCTGGTGGTTGGAGGAAGGAGGATGCTACTTCAGCGGAGGTAGTGAATGCCACTGTTTATCAACAGTTGGTGGGGTCGCTTATGTATTTGGTCAATACATGTCCTGATATATGCTATGCAGTTAACTAGCTTTCACAAGATATGGTTAAGCCTACCAAGCTCTTCTGGAAGGTGGGCAAGCATGTATTGCGTTATCTCAGAGGCACATTGGGATATGGATTGTGGTACACAATGTCGGATGAGGTGAAGCTGTGTGGCTTCATGGATGCAGATTTGGCAGGGAGCCCAACAGACAGAAAGAGCACATCTGGAGGGATTTTCAGTATCGGGTCGACAGCAGTTTCTTGGTATAGCAGGAAGCAAAGATCCGTGGCATTTAGTTCAGCAGAGGCTGAGTATATGGCAGCGAGTTTGGCTACATGCGAGGCTATATGGATGAGGAAGATCCTGGTCGGGTTGTTCAGTTCACATTTAGAGCCTACTGTGATTTATTGTGATAATCAGAGTTGCATCAAACTCTCGGTTAATCCAGAATTTCATGATAGATCTAAACACATTGACATCCGGTATCATCATATCAGAGATTGTGTGCAGCGGAGAATCATGTTACTTTCATACATTCCTACGGAGGATTAGGATGCTGATATCTTGATGAAGGCGCTCACCAGGAGCAAATTCGAAAACCACAAGGGCACGATAGGGGTTGCAGATAATCCTTATCTTGTTGAGAGGGAGTGTTGATATTGCAACAAGATGAGGAGCTTAGTGGAAAGGAGTCGCCTTCACTAAGTGGGCCCGCAGGCTATTTTTGGCGCAAAGTCTATTTTTAGACATATGGATCATGTTCTATGAGTTGCAGGATGCTATTTGTGGATGGTTGGTCAAGTTGGAAAAATAGATGGACTTCTATTTTTAGACATATTGGGCGGAATTTATTTTTAGATTGCCAGTCTAAAAATAGATATGTCGAATATTATTAGCTCTTAATAATATTTGGACTCTAAACATTATCTTATCCTCTTGGAGCACTTCAGTTTGATGCCCGGATGTGGCACATGCAGCTGACAGAAGGAATTACGCTATTCCTAGGGTTTAGTTGAGCTATTGCATGGATGACTTCAGTTAGAATTCAGGTGACAGAGTTTGGTGGAGTTGATGAGACAGTTAATGGAGGTGTGTTCAGCTTAACTTAGTTGAGCTAGTTGTATCTAGTCTAACTGATTGATACAATTAGTGAGAGTGGTGTGAATTAATTATTAATTAATTCACTAATTATTAACTCATAAATCAACTAAAGAATACATCAGTTAACTTCAGTGCATGGAAAGTTTCAGTGAAGACCAGTGAAGAGGTAGGTGAAAGAGCAAGTGTGACTATCAGTTGTGACTATACTGGTGCATGAGATTTGCACACACATTGATTGAGAAGCCAATGAGGATTGCGTAGTACATACCAGTGGGATTTGAACCTTGATCCGAAAATTATCCATATTGGATTGCGCAGTAGAGGCTGGCTAACAGGTGGAGCAGATTGGAGCATGTGTTTTGTATGATCTGAGCTTGTGTAGTGTGTAACAATTGGAGATTGTACTAAGAGCTTGTGAGGATTTTGTACAATGATTGTTACATGATCTCTATCATTATAATATACAGATAGTTGGGGGTTTTCAGCTTTAATCTTTCCCATAAATACTGTGTTTATATGTGTGATTGTTTATGGTTTTAATGTGCGCATGCGATTGTTTATATTTCCACAATTAATGATCAATAGTAGAAGAGGTTATGTATTATGCATGAAGCTCAAATAGTGTGTGATCAGGATAATCTCGGTGAATAATTTAACAGATATTCAAATTTCTACATTCTGAGGAGGGAATTGGTGAGAACTCGCATGTAAGTACTTCTCTGTGTGCGTCTTCTTTCTAAATACTTGATGAATGAAAGAACCATCATCATTTCTAGAAATAAGAACATCAAGAAAGGGTAGGCTACCATCCCCTTCAAATTCCATGGTAAACTTAATGAAGTTAGATTGATCGTTAAGATGATGGAAGAAAAGGTCCAAATTCTCTTTTCCATGAGGCCACACCACACACGTGTCATCAACAAACCTTTTCCAAAGCTTAGGTTGAAATAGGGAGGAGGAGAGAGCCCTCGATTCAAAGTCTTCCATAAAAAGATTAGCAACAACTGGGGAAAGGGGGGAACCCATGGCCACACCACAAGTTTGTTCAAAGAATTCACCCTTGAAATTGAAGAAGGTCAAGGTTAGACATATCTCCACTAAATGAGCAGTATCAAGGTTTGTGACCTGAGAAATGACATCAATAGCTTCCCTAATGGGGATACAAGCGTATAAGGAGACCACATAAAAACTAACAAACCTGTCATCGGGTTCCAACCTGATGGCTTTCAATTTTTTTGTGTTCAATATTATTATATTAAGTTATAACCATTAAGAAATGGTACCTATTAGTAGAATTCTGATTTTTTTAAAACATGTCCAAGTTTGAATCACGAGTATATCATGGGAAAATCTCGTCGGCTTATTTATAAAGTCTGGTAGGTCTTTTCATAATTTGTTGCATATGGAGTGCCGTGGATGGACTAAGTTATTGCCTTTTTTACTACACGAGCCGGACTTTTGGTCACGTAGCTTTAGCATGGGGACTCCACTGATGTGGGATTGCGTAAGCGCTTCCGTCATATTGTTGGTCGTTCCGGAGCAGGACAAAATATATTTTTAAAATCCTTATCGTTTTCAAGTGATAAATGTATTTTATATTTTTAAAATTCTTTTCAGTTTGCTGTAAAGTAAATGCTTTCTAGGGTTCAAATTTCTAAAATAATAATCAACTATATTGATCAGTCAAATTAAAATATATTGCGTAAGCGCTTCTGTCATATTATGTTCGCTACAGAACTGGACAAAATTAATATGATAGGTTGGAAGGTTCTATTCTCTGGTCTAGATTATATGATAGGTTGGAAGGTTCTATTCTCTGGTCTAGATTGTTAGATGTAGAATTCGGAATTTTGAGTCTCTATTTTTAGTTGGCATTAGATTATGGCTGTGGACAAAATGGAAAATCCTCCTAGTAGAACAAATATATAATATTTTATGCATTCTCAAAAAAAAAATTCTCCAGCCAGAGATCCAGAGATTAGATTATGGTTGTGGACAAAATGGAAAATCCTCCGAATAGAACAAATATATAATATTTTATGCATTCTCAAAATGATGAAACTTGTAGATAAATAGCCGTACTAAGAGAGGTGACAGGATATTGGCATACTGAGAGGAGTCTGAAGCTTCAGATTTGGAGACTTTGTAAACTTTGTGTAGCAATTTTTAGCTGGTAGCTGTCCTTAGAAGTTAAGGGAATGGAATCTTTAATGATGTTCGACTACAGCCAGCTTCGCGTTCTGGTGGTGTCTTTTCCAACGCAGGGTCATATCAATCCTTTGCTGCAGTTTGCCAAGCGGCTTGCCTCGAAAAATCTCGAGGTCACCTTTGTGACAACCGAGGCAAGCCGTAAGAGCATGTTACAGGCACAAGGCGCAGTATCGGGAGCCTCAGAGAAACGTGAGGAAGTTCGGTTTGAGACCATCTCAGACGGACTTCCTGCGGATTTCAACCGGAACAACGTAGATATAGTGGCAGATATGTTGTCGAAGATGGGAGAAGTGACGTTAGGAAATCTGATAGATAGGCTTAATGCTGAAGGCAACCGGATTTCTTGCATCGTTTATGACTCTATTTTTCCTTGGATTCCCAAGGTTGCAAACAAGTTTAGCGTCCCTTCGGCTTTCTTCTGGACACAATCGTGTGCCGTATTTTCGATTTATCACCATTTTTTCATAAAATTGGGTATGTTTACACTACTGAAATCTGTATCTATGTTTATAGTTTTCAAGACATTTTTTAAGTGTAGATGAATATTTTGGAATTCTAAGAATTGGGCTATATTCCCTGAATCTACAAAAAGGATAAAAGTTCCTAGCTCTCAGTACTAACTCTATCTTGATCTTCTTTCTTTTCTTCAGCCACCAGATGGCAAGAAACGCTGAAGACTACTGAGGTGATAGAAATACCGGGACTTCCACCGCTGAGTCACTCTGATCTGCCATCCTTTCTGCTACCTGGCAATACCTTTGAGGTTATCTTGCGATTAGGAGTGGAACAATTTAAGTGTCTTCCAGAGGCGACATGGGTAGTGGGCAATTCGTTTCACGAAATGGAATCGGAGGAAAACAACTCAATAAAATCAATAGTTCCGTTTCGCACCGTCGGTCCTCTCATACCCTCTGCTTTCTTGGAGGGGCAGAATCCCCGGGACACAGACTCGCGTGCAAATTTGTGGAAAACCATAAACTGCACGGACTGGCTGAATACGAAGGAACCTGCAAGGGTTGTGTATGTTTCTTTTGGAAGCCTTGCCGTTCTTTCAAAAGAACAAACTCATGAGATAGCTCTTGGGTTGAAGGCCAGTGGATATCCCTTCATATGGGTAATTCGTCCATCGAGTTCGAAAGCGGAGATTGAAAATGGCGAAAATTTGCCGGAGGGTTTCCTAAAAGAAACCTCCGATCAGGGACTTGTTGTTCCATGGTGTCCACAGCTAGAAGTGCTTTCTCATGCGTCTGTCGGTGCATTTATGACGCACTGTGGGTGGAATTCGACTCTGGAAGGTCTCAGCTGTGGAGTTCCCATGTTGGCGGTGCCTCAATGGAGCGATCAGATGCTTAATGCTCTATACATTGAAGAGAAATGGAAGACGGGATTGAGATTGACTAAACGATCAGAAGATGGTTTAGTGGGGAGGGAGGAAGTGGAGAGAAGTATAAGGACGGTCATGGAAAATAAGCGAGGAACTGAGCTGAGGAAGAACGCTTTACAGTGGAAGACGTTAGCGAGGCAAGCAGTGGTGAAAGGTGGTTCTTCAGACAAAAATATTGAAGAATTTATCGAGGAGATTGCTGCCAAGGCATCATGTATGAGTGGTTAATTAGCAGGGTCCGAATTGATGAGTGTGGATCTTCAATGTAGTGGAATAAAAGTGATGCCATCATAGTGCTCTAATAAACTATGAGATTTGATAAATATTTGAATTAAATCGGAATCTAACCCCAGATAAAAAAGTCCAATTTTCCGATTTGCCATTTCGTTAGAGAGCATAACGTGCGTAAATATATGTTTATGTGTGGGGCAAAATGTTTATATTATTATACACTACTACACCAGGGTGTTTTAAGATTTTTTTTTTTTTTTAAGACATAAGAAATCTTTGGTTAAAAAGTCACTTTTTATTTTATTTTAGTTATTTTATATTAAAATTTAATATCAATTGAATTGTCTTAAATATAAAATTTAAGACAAAAATTGTGTGAAATAAAAATAGTTTGAGACAAATCTTTATATTTAAGACAAAAGCAATTTGAGACAAAAATATCTAAGATAAAAACAATTTGACATAAAAAAAAATTAAGACAAACAAATTTAAGACAAGTATTTTAAGACAAAAACAGTTTGAGACAAATATTTTAAGACAAATCTTTATATTTAAGACAAAAGCATTGAGACAAAAATATTTTAAGACAAAAATAATTTGAGATAAAAATATTTTAAGACAAAATTGTATATTTAAGACAAAAGCACTTTGAGACAAAAATATTTAAGACAAAACTTTATATTTAAGACAATGGTGACTTAAGACAATGAAAATTAAGACGAAACCCATTTAGAACAATTAGCAATTAAGACAAAATCATTAACATTCAAAAGTTTGCATTGAAATATCCATGAGTGGATAGTGGATAATTATATTTTTTATTTTTGAAAATAGATATTCAAACCACATGAAATTTAATCATGACATATTTATTTTTTTCATATTATATTTTTCTTTTTTCATTAAACCACATTCTAAAAATATAATAAATAAATAAATAGAAAGAAAGATTATTTTCTGGTTGGCCCCTGAAAGGGATTTGAACTTTGAAGCTCATGTTTTAAAATAATACTTCATAACACTGTGATTGTCAATTGAGTTACATTTCGTGAACTAAAATTGTTTATTTTTTTTAAATGTGAAAAAATTCAAGCTAGCAATTGCACCAGATGTTGCAAAGGAAAGATCCCAAGGCATGAAGTAGACAAGAATCTTGACATATAAGAAATCACTGAATGATAAAAATTAGTAAACAAAACGTCATTCAAGAAAATATTCAATGAAGAAGGCTCATTAGGCACAAGGGATGAAACTTTGGTTTTCAAATAGTAAATTGGCATTTGAAATTCACCAATATGAAACATCAAATTATTCGAAAAATGTTATGGGCACAATAACATAAATAGATTGTTGGGGGTATAGAAATGATGTAGTTGAGTGAGTTCTTGAGGAAGTATTGCCTGATAAAGGAGAAGGCAGTGGTCCTTGTGGAAGACAAGTTGTCAGCTTCAGGAGTAGGGGTTGTTGTTAGCTTAATTTTTGCGAGTTGCCTTTTTTTGGGTGTGCCGCAACGTTGATCTTGCTGATAGTTCATCAACTGGCTACTTGAATGCCTCCTTGAAGAGCTTATCTGCTGGTTGATTGAGCTCATGATAAATGTGGGTGAAGGATGACCATTCTAGCTCCTGAATGGGTGACCAAATTTGAGACATCAGGGATTGAAGCTGTAAATTATACCTATAAAACTTTCATTAGCTCAGTCAATAACTATTTGAGATTCCATTCTCTTGCAACCTCTTTAAACCAAAAGAGCTTTCCAAATAAAGAACAACAAACAATGTTGAGAAAACGACCATTAAATTGGAACCAGGAGGCAGTGTATATCTAATATGAATGAATTGAAATGAATTTATATACAAAAAATAGTGAAGAGAAAGAATAATCAACATATAAGGAGAAACATACTTTTTTAATGAGATCACCTCGAGATTCTCTGATAATATGAGTAGGATTTCCTTCAAAATTTCTGCAAGATATGTTTCCGTCTAGATGTACGAAAAACACGAGACATTATAGCTACCTAACCTGATTTTCCAGGAAAAATTAATTTCTTCACCCAGAAAACTTTATTATGAATACCATTTTTGTGTAATCTCGAGATGTGGGCAAAAGTGCATTATATAAGAAAATAAAAATGTTCATGAACTTCCCATGAATGTGAGTGCATTGATCGATCTTAATTTTGTTGTTCCATGTTCGTCTCTCTATTGTAGAGTTGTGGGATAGTTGTATCATGTAACTAAACTATATTGAATAAATACTCTTGCACTTACCCTAATATTTGACGAGTAGTGCATTTTTATATGTAACAATATGGTTCGCGGTCTCCTAATTGTGAACTACGTATAGCATATCTAATTGGATGTTAGCCAAAGTTTTCCATAGGTATAACATACCCAATTTTCACCCTCTAAGGGTTTTCTTTCCCATGATCACAAACATCTTCTCATGACTGCTATAATTAGGCCACTTGCAATGCTTCTTCTAAAGTTTAAAGGAAACACCTCCTTTAAATAAAATAAATAAATAAAACAAGAAAAAATGTTGTAACATTTTAGTTAGACAACAATTAAAAACCCTCTTGAGGTGGAAAATTCCATCCCAATTGAAAACAACTCAAGGTATTGTAGAGATAAATCAAGATAATTATGTAACTTTTTCAAGGATGCAACAAGAACTTTTTCTGTATAGAATAAGAAAATATTTGCAAATGAGAAGATACCACAATGGGCATGCACAAGAAGAAGAACCAAAGAAATCAAATTCAATAAAGGAAGAACAACCACCACTCCAAACTCGCTTCTCTAAAACACATAGAACCACAATAAATCCCACTAAAGCTTACAAATTTATCAAACCCTAACTTACCAACAAATTCAACAAACCAACATGCTACAATTTGTTGAGTCACCCCGAGATCAATTAGTAATTATCGCATGAATGTACATTTGTTTGTACTTTTATTTAAAAGTTTGAAATTCTTTCAAGAGCGTATAAAATATATACAAGAGTTAAAAAATGTAAATTTTGCCTACCTCCACAAGGCATCATCATACTCGGATAGGTGACAACATACAAGTCTAAATTTTCTACCTCTATGTTTCAATGGCACTTCAACGTGTCAATAACATACTGGAAAAAATGCTTAATGAGTTTTGTCTATTGGCTAAAGAGATGTACATCTATCCATCCAAAATAAACATCTCAATCGATCCAGCACCATAAATTGTGCTAAATAGTTCATCATGTTATTTCAAATATTACATCATGGTCCTATATGAGCTCACATATTCCTTGAATATGTGAAATCCAAATTGCCTTAGCACAGTAGACCAGAAAGATTCGTACTCTAAAAGACAAAAAAAGACAACAAACTAAAATAACAACTTTAACTCTAATCCAGACACTTCATTCTTAGCAACATGATATCTAATGAAGATGATACATGGAAAAAAGCTTCATATATATTGTCTATCACATGTAAAACCGAGTGAAAAAATACATGCATACAACACATCAAAAATAGGGTTCATAGATCAACTTGTATTTTATGGTTTCAAACCCTTTTTGTCCCCTTCAAGGGGGTTTCTTGAGGTATTCAAAAAGACTTCTTTTTTCAAACCAAATGGATTGTTTCTTTCACATATGTATGGAAACGTACTTTCTAAATCATATTGTAATAGATTCGTAAGATGATATTATTGGCATTAGCTACACCTTATTTGCAGACATCATTTTTATTGTAGGGTTGGCACCTTTATATTGGATGTGGTTGGTGATGTGAAGACTACTCAACTTCTAGTAAATATTCATACTAACTCTAACAAGCTTATGAATGTTTGTTTACAAAGGGAGACCCCTCTAAACTTAACTCATTGGATTCTATGTTTTTTCATGCTAATTATTGTACTAAACTTCCTTCTCCAAGGGGTCCAGACTATTTTCTTCATTTATTTTACATGGCCCAATGGAAAAAGAAGAATGGAGATTGTCTCCACATCTTTTCCATTTCGCTAAGTTAAAAATAAAAAGAGTTAGATTCTATAGCCAATAGACTAATAGCCTCTTGATACACATTTAGTGAGCTATGCATAGCTCTCACCTCTAATTGCAGCTCAATGAAATGACATCTAATGGCTCCAATACACCATTATAAATGAAGTAGTTGTGAAGCCGTTGTTAAATGATAGCTCCAAATGTTCAATTCTCATGAATTTTGGGGGAGGGGGATATCTTGGTGTATTGAATGGGGCAAGGGGACATAAGGGTAGCATGGATGGGTAGAAGTGAGAGGTTCTAGCATGTTTTACTGAGATCTATAATCCTAACATTAGAGAATGAGAAGGATAGGGATTTCTGGCATAGGGGCTAGGGGACCTATAAGTAAGGCAATGAGAGAAATTGATAGGGGAACCCCCAATAATTGTGACAAGGGCATTAGGGGCTACATTATCACAACCCATACACTTAACCCATAACAACTAAAGTCCCTATCCCTTTAACCCAAAAGCCACAATCCCTTAACCCCTACACTCATAACTCATAACAAATTAACCCCTTGATCCCTTAAACCCAAAGCCACTAACCCCTTAACCCCTAACCCCTAACTTAGAATCCTTGAACCCCACAAAACCTAATCCCATATCCTCTTAAACCTTTACTCTTAACCAATAATCCCTTATGCCTAAACTCATTAAACCCTAACCCCTTAACCCGCTGACACCTAAATACAATAACCCTTAGGCACTTAACCCCTAAATACCCTAACATGTAATCCCTTGATGGTTAATTGTTAACCCCTAAATCCCTTAACCACTAAGCCATTAACCTCTAACCCTTAAACCCCTTATACCTCAACCCCCTAACCCCTAAACCCCATAATCCCTAACCATTTACCCTTAACCCTCAACCCCTTGCTCCTAAACCTTTAAACCCCTTGATGATCAATAGTAGAAGAGGTTATGTTTTATGCATGAAGCTCAAATAGTGTGTGATCAGGATAATCTCGGTGAATAAGTTGTCTATTATTCAAATTTCTACATCTTTGTAAACCTGCAGTCACAAACAAGCAAACATTAAATAGCACCTGAATAGTAAACATCATAAATCATGCTTATCATGGTGATCAAGGAATCCATGAAATAAACAGTTAAATAATAGTTTATTGAGAAAAATGAATTCATTTGTATTAACTTTAAAAGAAGGAAAACCTTAAGACATTAGCCTTGATGTTGAACAGGCCTTCCCGGGGTCCGAAGCATGAATCTCCTCTACTCTGATAATCTCTGCACTCCTCCAGCCGAGACAGATAGAGGTATGTGATCTCTCCTCACAAAAATTTCAGTTAAATGAGTCCGAATCCCAATGTCACTTAACCTCAAATAATCTAAAGCTTTAAATCAATTTGAGGCTACCTAATGCCTCTTTTTATAGTGGAAAAGAGGAGGTTTCAGTTCCAACTATGAAGGGATAGAATCCTCCTTCAAAGGGATAAGCTCCTCACATCAAGGGGTTAGCTCCATAAGGTAAGGGATACATGAACCTCAAAAGAGCGGTTCTGCCACTGCAAGATTCTTTCTAGAGGCTTCTAGAATTTACTAAAAGTGAAATTTTTGAGTTTACTTGCGCCTTTTTGATCTTTACAGGGGTCCGCACCCATAACACTGAGAAAGTGTGTTCAAGTACACAGGAGACATGAACATTAGGTGCGGGACCGCAGGCAAGATATAGAGAAAGTGCGACACCAAAGTTAAGGAGATTTTTAGGAACTTTTCTCTGATTTTCAAGGCTTGACATGAGGAACTGATATGTTAGACTTGCAAAGGAGGAAGTATGAGTAATAATGAACTCATACACATAGTAGAATGTCAGGATGACAATTTTCAGTGTAACAAGAAAGACATATCTAGGCTTGAAATCTTGGCCTCAGCTTCCTTACATGCTTCTAAGAACCCATAAGGTACTTGCTCGCCAAAATTGAGAAAATTTTGACATGATTTTGTTTTTTGTGTTTTTTGACCCTAATTGCACATTTTTCAAGGCGCTGCCATGGGTGCTAGGAGAATCCTTAGCTCATGAAAGTCATTTTTTTGGATGGAATAAATTTGGGGGCAGCTACTCACAAATTTTCAGATCCAAAGGAGGTGTTTTGGTCCCCCAAAGAGGCAAAAATCAGTCAAAATTCACCTTTCTGCCTCACATATCAGCAAATGAGACCCCCCTGGGTTTTTTCACTCAGTTCACCTTTTGACATACTTCCAGGGATTAGTTTGGGAAAAATAAAGTAGTTCCAGAAAATATACATCTAGGGCTTTCCAACGAGCTATGACGGGCCTTGTTTTGACATCAGTAGGTCCCTCAAAAGTTGTTTGCAAGACAGGAAATTTTCTGCTGCTACGTTCCTGTAGCATTTTGGCAAAAAGGCATATTTCTGAAGATGCTGATCCAAATGTGCGTTAAGCCTTTTTTAGCACTTGTCAGTCATGTAAATTCAATTTTATTTCCTTTTTTAGCATTTCATAGATATTTTTGAAGATATTTTGTGCCTTGGGCTTTGCAAAGCCTCAAGGACAAAATCATATATTGTAATAGGCCAATGGCTTTCTAGATGCTCTTGGATAGTTTCATTCTCTTTGGCCAATATATTCCAAGAGATTTCATTGTAACAAGAGGCTGAAATTGATGTTATAGAGCAATACATGATATTACAAGCTTTGAAGAAATACTTTGTCTCATGAAGTGGATGAATTCTTGCTTGTCTTGGATGGTGGAAGAGGACTGTTTGTAGGATTCCATGGCTTGGTGAATGGTATAGTGTTCCTTATCTGTTATGTTTTCCTTAGTTTATCATACATGTTTTCATGCTTCTTTCTTGCTGTAGGCCAGTAAAGAATATATTTGAGACATGCCCATGGAGGCACCTCAAGTTTCCTGATTCATTACAGCTTCTATGTTTTTCTTCTTTCTTAGTTATGTCAAAGAATTCTTAACTGCTCTTTGATACCATAAGAACTTGTTATCAATTTCATTAATGGTTATTATGTATTTTATCTAGTATGATTGATGGTATGCCCTGCTTACTTATAGCTATCCAAAATCCCATCACTGAAACCTTTCTCTGAATATTTGATTGTCCTATTTAAACCAAAGAGGAATTGTTTTGATCTTGCCCTTTACCCATGCTCTGCAATCTTAGTTCAAAGTTCTCGATAGCTCAAAATATGATGTTTAGGAGTTCCCTCTTCATAGATTGAGTTGTTTTTTTGAATTATTTGTTTTCCCAAAAGTCTGAAGGTGATTTTCCCAAAGTTAGAGGGTCTTATACTTCTATGTATTGCCTGAATGTTTATTTTATGCATATATCAGTTTGAGTTTCATTTATAGTGATTAATGGTTAGCCCTACCACATGGATTTTTGCTGTAAAACTATTTGTGCTTAAAAATTCTTTGTATTTCATAAACTTAGTGTCCATCTCATTTCACTTCACCTAAAAGAATCCATTTATCTCGACCAAATCGGCCCTGCAATATACCTTGTCCACCTTTTGAGGCAGTCTCGACCTTATCGACCCCATAGCCCAGTTGATCTGACAATCTTTTTATCTGTTTATCCATTGATCAATTCTCCCTCAAAAAACCTAAAAAATAACCAAAACATACTTAAAAACTAGCCTAAAATCAGATACATAGAAAGCAAACAAGTTTACATCCTTTGCACAAATAGAGAGAGCCCTCTCTGAGTCCAGGAAGGCTAGGTCCTTGGGCTCCAAAGTTGGTTTGATGTTGCCCTGTCATTTGGCTTGCCAATATGCCAAATCACAGGACCCTAACAGGGGGAAATAAAATTGGAAGAATATCAAAAGGAGTGGGGTCTATGAGGGTGAGATGGCAGATAATGAGTGGAGGAGGTGAGTTGAGTGGAAATGGGTTCGGGCAGGTAACATGGCATGGTAGTATTGGCGGATTGAGAAATGGTCAATGGTGTGGACCCTTCAGAGGGGGGGGGGGGTGATGCGATGAGGGAAATGATAAGGGGGGGGGGGGGGGTTGTGAGTTGTTGTGAGGGTACCATGTTACCTGGTTGGTCCACCTATTCCGGACCCCCCCAACCCCCAACCCCCCGAGCGAAGCGCTGTGGAGCTCGGGGGGCCCAAAATGAGTTCACTGCCATTGATCTAGGTGGGATTTAATTTGGACCATCTCTTTTTAAACCAAAATTTCAACTTTATTAAATATTTCATAGTACCTACTTTTTATTACATGCGCTCTAAAGCGTAATTAGGCATAACTTAATTATTTTTAGTGATAAACTAACTTTAAACTAAATGAAATATTCTAAGGGTGCATTTAAGTTGGTAGCCCTATTTTCTCTAATCTAACTAACCGTTTCAACCAAGATTAAACTAGATGGTTGATTTATTATCCTAAACTAACATATTTAACAAAATAGCAATCAATTCTAAGCAGAATTTAAACAAGTTGCAAACTTATCTGCAACCTTTCTAAATGAAACCCTTGATACATTTTATTTTTATTTTCCTAGTGCCATTTAGACTAGCTCACCTAGGGGGACGTTTCTCATATAGTTTTCCGTTTTGTATTATTTTTTATTTCATTTTGTTTTTTTCTATATCTTTTTTGTCCCCTACAATTTTATTTTTATTTTTTATATTTATTTTTATTTGTTTCTTTTTTCTTTGGAAATAAAATGGAAAGATGAAACATTATTTACATTTGGAAACAAAAAATAATCCAGTATAAATATACAACTCATCCTATGAAATATAGGACCCTAACATAGCAGACAAGTACTCAAAATGTAAAAAGAAGGGGAAAGGTAAAGCCAAATCCAACACCCATAAACATCATTCCGCTAAGTCGTTTGTTGAAAATTCTTCCAAGCATAAGCCCAAGTATCCTTTGATAATATGTGATGATGATCATTACACCAAGGATTTTCCTTGGTGTGTCGAAGTCTCCCATATTTTTAAGGGCGCACTCGAGACACCGATTGTCTTGAAAGAACCGTTTCCTTCTCGGGAGATGAAAATGATAGATAAACCCTAGTATTATGCATCCAGAAGCTCCCACGTTATTAAGAGTGGTATAGAACCTATTTCTATTGCTACTTGATCAAAAGAGTACCTGAATCCTTCAAAATCTCTTGTGGAAAAGGATGATTTAGATATCCCTTCCTCTTCCACTCATCCTAGTTCTAGTCCTCTTGATATCGAGAGACCTAATAGTGAGTCTGACCACCTCCCAACAATGCTCTTCAGAAATCATCTTATAATCCTAATGCACGAGCTACCCAGCACTATAACATCATAGAGGATCTAGCTCAAGTGCCTTCAGAGATGTCGACCTTGGAAGGCCTTCATTCGTTCCCATCACAATGAAAGTCACTATTGTCTACTATCAGAGGCATTGATCCGGTGGATTAAAATCTTATCACTTTCGATCTCGAGAGTCATGTTCCTCGAATCCCATCACAATTATATTTTCTTATCCAAAGCATTGTGATGGGTAAAACCACTCATCGAACTGTTATTGATGAAGGTGTCTCTACCTGCATCATGTCAGTAGCATGTTGGAAAGCCATCGACTCTCCTCCATTAAGTCTGTCCCCTAATACTCTGGAATATTACAGCAACATAGGTTCTCGGTTCTATGGTATTCTAAAATCCTTTCCAATTCAATTGGAGGGTAAAACGACAAACATATAAGTAGAGGTGGTGGATGCCAAACTCAATTATAACCTTCTGCTTGGACGTATTTGGACTCATGCGATGTTTTCATGGTCTCTACCTTTTTCCTTGTTCTTTGCTTTCCTCATGAGGGGAAGATTATCATTGTTGATCAACTTGCTTTCTTTTCCCTGGATTATTCAACTGGAATGATTTTGTACATTGGGAATACCTCTGGTTCTTATGAGAATGTTCGGTGGGGTATTTTCAAGGACTCATCCCTGATGGGAATTTTTCCGCTCCCGCCTCCTAATGTTGCCTCCGTTAACATGATATCATCTGGTCACAATCCATGGATTAATCCTATTCCTGACCATCTTGAAAAATTTTGTGGCGTTATTCCCCTCATCCCTATAGAAAAAATGTATCAAATAGTTCTTCTAGCTTCTGGGTATGCTTCCGAAATCAATGATAAACTGGTTTCATCTATGGACACATATTCAAAGTCTCCCTGGTTTGGCTCTTGGCATTTAGATGATCCCTTGAATGAGATATTTCTCGTGGATGAGAGTATTGTGGAATTTATGTCTCTCAAAGAAACCCCTTGGGATGATGGTCATCATCATTACTTGTTTCTCCCAAGCCTGGGTAAAATCTCTACTTGTCTAAAAACTCATGTTTCATCTAAATCGATTGGCCTGCTTCAGCATCCCATTCTAGTCCATGAAGTGTTGTTCGAAGGAAACATGGGTAAAATCTCTGCCACCACTCTGATCTTAATCTCTGTTAAACTAGGGGTTTTCGAAAATATCCATATCGGTGCTTCTTGTTCTCCTGATGAGGTAAATATTTAAACTGCTCTCTTTAAATAATTCTACAATGTCTTCGCATGGTCTTATGAAGAAATTCCTGACATAGAGCCTAGTATTGTGGTGCATAAAATTCCTACATATCTATACTCAAATCCTGTTCGTAAATGGCTTCGTCCTTTTCACCCAAGAAAGGTAGTTTCCATTAAGGGAGAGGTTGAAAAAATTCTCAAGGCAGGTTTCATCTATCATATACCATTGACAGATTGGGTATGTAATATTGTTCCTGTCACCAAAAAGCAAGGGACCATTCAAGTTTGTGTTGATTAACGTGATATAAATTGGGTGTGTCCTAAAGACAACTACCCTACTCCTTTTATAAATCAAATTATTGTTGAATGTGCCGGGAATGATATTTTCTCTTTCATGGATGGTTTTCCTGGCTACAACCAGATCAATGTTATTCCTGCTGATCAACATAAAAACACCTTTATCTATCCTTGAGGAACCTTTGCCTATAAGAAGCTCCATTTTGGTTTGAAACATGTTTGGTCTACCTTCCAAAGGGCCATGTCCTATGCTTTTCATGATATTGAGCACATAGTTTATCCATATCTTGATGACCTTCCAGCTCATTTCACAAAGCTTCAAGATCACCCTAAACATATTAGAGTGATATTTATTCACTGTTGACACTATAACATACGATTAAATCATCATAAATTTGTCTTTTTCATTGAATCGGGTCATCCCTTAGGTTTTGTGGTTTCTAAAGAAGGCATCTGGATTGATAATCTCAAAGTCGAGGCAATCATAAATCTACCTCCTCCCTCCTCCTTACATCAACTGCAAAGCTTGCATGGGAAAGCCAATTTTCTCCATCAATTCATCCCGAATCATGCTAAGGTTGCTAAAGGATTTACCTATCTGCTAAAAAATGGAATCCCATTTGTTTGGGATGAGATTTTTCAGAATTATTTTGATGCTTTGAATAAATTCCTTGTCAGTTCTCCTTTATTGCATCCTCTTGATTATCATCACGATTATTCCCTCTATCTTGCAGCCATAGAAAAAAATATTGGTATGGTGATGGTTCAGGATGATGATGATGTTCATGAACATGTTGTTTACTACTTGAGTTGAAATATGTTTGACGTTGAGACTCGCTATTCTCATGTAGAAAAACTAGCCTTAGCTATTATTCATGTTGTTCCACGCTTCTGCCATTATATTATCCTACATAAGACCATTGTGATTTCTGAATGTAACCCCATGAATTACATTCTTAGTCGTAAATTACTTGGGAGAATATACTTCAAATGGATTGTCATTATCCAGGAGTTTGAATTATAGTTTGCTACAACTAAGTCTAAGAAATCACTCATCTTTGCTGAATTGATCAACGATCTTCCAGCTATAGTTGATCCTACCCCTTTCGATGAGTTGATTCTCGATGAATCACTCTTTCTCATTAGTAATCTCAATCCTTGGTATAGAGATATCATTGTTTATCTCTAGACCCAAATGTTTCGACTAGAGTTATCTTACTCTAAGAGATGATGGATTCATTACCAATCCCAACCATACTGCATCATTGGAGATACGTTGTCTCGCACTAGTGTTGATTCCATACTTTGTCAATGCTTAACTCTTGAGGAAGTTGAGAAAGTCCTTAATGACTGCCACTCTAGGAACTGTGGTAGTCATATTTATAGTTATGATACCGCTTATAAAATCCTTCGAGCAATATATTTTTAGCCATCTATTTTCAAATATTGTATTCTTGCCATCTACAAATGTCATGGTTACAAAATTTATTCACGGAAAAGCACACCCCACCCACTCCCTTGCACCTAGTTATGACCGTTGTGCCATTTGAAAAATGGGGCATCAATTTCATGACCTGTAATCCTTTCTCGAGAAGGGGGTATGGTTATATTATCATCCTCGTCAATTATTTTAGAAAATGGGTAGAGGTGATTCCTACATATGATAATGAAGGTAAAACTGCGGCACAATTTCTTTTGAATCATGTCATATCTTGGTTTGGTGTCCCAAAAGCCATTGTCACTAACCATGGCTCTCACTTTAGAAATCATATCATGACATAGATTGCTACTCATTTTGGGCTACGCCACGATAGCTCCAATCCATATTATCCACATGCCAATGGCCATGTCGAAGCTGTCAACAATGTTTTGGTAATGATTCTTCAATGGACCATTCGGAGAGATAAAATAGGTTGGCATCTCATGCTATTCTTGGCTCTGTGTGCTTACTGAAATTTAGCTAAGACTACTACCAAATTCACACCATTTCAGCTGATGTATGGTCTGGAAGCTACACTCCCAATCGAGTGTGAAATCCCTTATTTGAAGCTAGCTATCGAAATTCTTCCTAGTTCTTCATCAAAAGAGGAATGTTTGCTTTATCCTAAGCATGTAAATGAGACTCAATGAATTTATGCTTTAGTCATTGAAGCTCAAAATAAACGAGTTAACGCTCAGTATGACAAGTCTTTCCATCCTCATGTTTTATCTGAAGGTGACTTGGTTATGCTCTTTGATCAAGCCCATGACAAATTATGGGTAGGAAAGCTCGAGCAAATGATGCATAGTCATCTGGGTGGATATTGGTGGCCACCTCACTATGCCACTTGGACTCCCACCATTGTTTCTTTGAATTTTTCAATTTCCTTAATTGTAGCACAATTTACTATTTTTGCCATTTTTTGGGGCCCTAATTTTTCAGAGCCTTTTTGAGGCCCTAAATGATGTTTTTTTTCAAAAATCATCGGTGCTGAATGTGAGCCTTCAACTTAAAATTTTCTATCATTAATTGTAGTCCTCGGATAGATCTTTCGAACGAGGTATCGTGCATGTCAAATGAAGATCGTATGCCAAAGTTACGACCCCTGGAAATTGATGTACCAATTTACCCCAATGGGGCCCATTGTTTGGAATTTCATCTCTGAGGGTTAGGTTTTTGGATGTTTATGGTTTTTCATTGTTTATAAATAATAAATAGGCCTATGAGCCTCATTGTAACAGAGTTCAAAGGCATGCCGTTGTCACATCTCTTCTCAGAAATAAGCTACCATCGCCCTAGCGAGTTTATGTCCATTATTTCTATAATCATATGTTAGTTATTTGATATTCATTAAATTAATTTTTATTTCTGCAAAATCTTTGCATTTAATTTTATTTATGTATTTTATTACGTTCCTACATAAATCTATATTGGTGGTATTAGAGAAGTCTTCTCTTTCTCGATCCTTCTTTGTATGTCCCCAATGAGGTCGAGGTATAAGGAGTTAGGGCTCAATTTCATTAGGGTAATTTTTAGGTCTAAAATGGGCCTCCTAAGGAAATTATAAAATAATAGTTGAAATAATAAAATAATATTTGATTACATCATCAAATTTTAGAGGGCAAAAAGAAAACAACTACTTTTTTAACTCATATTTTCAACTTATCTCCCAAATGTTTTACTCAAATATAGAGTGGGATTACACGTTGGATGGAAATTTTAATTCCTCATCCAAGGAGTACCCATGTTGCATACCTTCGATGAATCCTTCTACACAGAAAATGAGAAATACATGAAAAATGTGATTGCAATCACGTTTTTCATGTATTTCTCATTTTTCATGTAGCAGGGCCCATCAAAAGTATGCAACATGGGTACTCCATAGATGAGGAATTAAATGTTGCATCCAACGAGTACTCCCGCTTGAAATTTGAGTAAAAACTTTGGGAGATAAGTTGAAAATATGAGTTGAAAAAGTAGTTTTATTATTTTTCAATATTTTTACCCTTTTACTTAAAAAATGGTGAGTCATTCTCCATGGTTGACATCATCATATTCAATCCTATTGGTTCTTATAAATTTTATTTTGGTTGTATATTTTTCTTAGAAGGCCCAGTTTAGACCTCAAAACTCCGCTAATGGGTTGAACCTTTGCAAGATTAGCCTCACAAACGCTGATGGTTGCCCACGAGGGAAGAAAATAAAGACGAGGGAGCAGGAGATAGTATCAAAATATTGCTCAAGGAGGCCCTTAAGAAGCAAAATAATGCAATGATGGATAACTCTACCCAGATCCTTCACCGGTTGCACACCAGCGATGCATCTGCATCCAACAACCACCGTGGAGGCACCACTCATTTCAAGGTACAAGTAAACTTTGACATTCTTGTATTTGAAGGATAGATAGATGAAAACACCATAGATATATGGTTGAATTTTCTTGAAGGGTATTTATCATTCCATGATTTCTTTGATCGAGAAAATATTTCTTTCACACTCCTCAAAGTGAGCCCCCGTGTCAAAGACTAGTGGGAATTCTACTCTAAGAAAAAGGATGAGAGGGAACCCTCTCTGTTCTCGGTCGCACACACTTGGAATTCATTCTGAGACAACATTAAGGAGCAATATTACCCCATGGGGAGCTATGAGAACAAGTAAATCTAGTAGATCATGCTTCAACAACAAAGGGATCAAGATGTACATGAGTTGACGTATTTGTTCCATACCCTATGCACAAAGTTGGGTATTAAATATTCGGAGAAACATTTGGTGCTAAAGTACCACAATTTTTTTCATTGATACATTCAAGAGGAAATGGAGTTCCTCGACATTACCTCACTTGGCATGACATATCAATATGCTGCCAAGATTGACGAGAAATTAAAGCAGAAGAAGCGAGACTTTGGGTCAATGAATCCGAAGCCAGGGAAAGACACCCCTGAAACACATAACAAGGGGCAAAGTCAAAATATGGAAACTTAGAAAAACACCACAAATCTAAAGAAGGACGTGGGGAAGTGGTGTGAATTTCATAAAAGCTCCACTCACAACACAAGAAAGCGGTATGCCAAATAGGTGCTCATGGTTGAATTGAATTCATCTCAATTAGATGCATGTGTAAGAAAATTGTATATTATGGAGCAATGCAACACATAAAATATGCGAAAAATACAAGAACACAAAACACATAAAACCAGAGAGACACATATATACATGGTTCACCCAATTTGGGCTACGTTCACCCCGAACAGCTAGTCCTTCCTTTCTATTATCCAGCAAAAATTGAAGAGACAAAACCTACAACAGATCCGCTGTAATATCCTCTGTTCTCTTTCACAGTCTCTGTATCTATTTCTCGCTTTGAGAATACACACATAATACATAGCTGCAATACAATACCCTCATATATACAAGGGGGTTTCCTTCTAGAGCAAAAAAACATAAACTAAACATAATTTCAACCATCAGATCATCCGCCTATGAACAGCCCAGATTGACTAGAAATTACTATACTTTTACAAGGCAATTTCACATCTATTTTTAGCTTCGGGGGCGCTACCCCCGAAATCCCTCGCCAGGGGGGGCTCTCGTGGCAGCGATTAATTATGGGCAGAGTTGCCGCCCCTTTTAAGGTACAGGGGTCCAATGCCGTGATACAAAGTAAACAAGATAATCAGGCTCCACACCCAACAACATGTTCTGATTCTGAGTTAGAACTGGAAAAGGGGAATGACAAAGTGAAGCAGATCATTGATTCGAAACTGATTGCCACTATTTCCACTACCAAGCTCTAGAGGTAGGAGTTTGAGGATCCATAGGAGGGGAGCGCCTCTTCCATTCCCAGATGTGGGTGAAGGGTTATCCACTGCAATTCCTTGTAGATAGAGGAAGCCAAAAGAACCACATTTCAGCAGAGGTAATGAAGCAGTTCGGTCTACCGACCACAACACACCCACAACCATATACTATCGAGTGGCTTCACCATGGAAGAGATCGCTGCATCAGCCAGTAGTGCCGCCTTTCATAAAACATCGAGCCCTTCACAGATGAGGTACTACGTGATTTTTCTCCTCTTGATGTGCCTTATGTATTATTAGGCCAAACATACTTGTGGAAGTGACATGTTGTGTATGAGTCTGGACCTCATATTATTATTATTACTTTGGGAAAGAAATTGTATAGGATACTTGAGGTAGTATTGCCTTCCGCCATCTCTTTGAGTTCTACAAAGAAATGCAGTAATATTATTTCCCAAACCAAGAAATTTTTTTTCATTATGACTCACCCATAGGGAAAGAAGAAGATAATGGTCGCAACCGCCAAACATGGCTCCCCTGTGCGAAAACAACAAGTGGACAAATTCGTGAAGGAATACAAGGACATTTTCTCCTCACCCACAAGGGTTCTTCTAAATTTTCATGTCAAACACTCCATTTATCTAACCCCAAGCGCGTCACTTCCTACTGAGCCGGTGTATCGACGTTTTATTTTCGAGAATGATAAAGTCAAGAGGTAGATCCAAGAACTATTGCAGAAAGGACACATCATGCCAATATCCTCACATGTACTATCTGAGGTTGATAAAGCAACACAATTTATTGAACACATCCTGCAGGACCATGATATCTTGGATAAATCCAATGCTAAGTACAAGAAACAAAAAGATTAACATCGGGTGCCACACAAGTTCTAGGTGGGTGACAAATTTTAGTTTCATTTGTGGAAATAATGCCTAATTCGATCTCATCATAGTCTCATACCACATATATGGGCCTGACACCATTATCAAGGGCATGGGAAAAAATGCATTTGACCTCAACATTCCCCCATTCCTTGGATGGCAACCAGTGTTCATTGTGGATCACCTTCGTCCATACTTTCCACCACTACTGGACAAATCATACATTGCAGAAAAAATCACACCAATAGATTTAAGCCTGAACTGCATGGAACAAGCCACAACTTATCAGATCATGGATACACAGATCAAGAACACCCAACAACAAGGGATCCAGCTATATCAGGTTTTCAAAGTAGGCCAACTCCTTCACGAGGGAAAGTGCCTCACCAAGGACCCAATTCAACAAAAGTTTCCTCATCTCATGGAGGAACTCAACGCAATGGGGGCCATTGCTTCCTAAGGGGGGAGGAATGATCTAGTTGGATATTGGTGGCCACCCGCCTATTCCACTTGGACCCCCACCATTATTTCTTTTAGTTTTTCAGTTTCTTTAATTGTAGCACAATTTACTAATTTTGGTAGTTTTTTCGGGTCCTAAACTTTGAGAGTGATTTTGAGGCCCTAAACGATGTTTTTTTTGGGAAATCACCAATGGAAAGTGTTAAAATTGAACTCAAAATTCACTATCAGCAATTGTATTCCTTGGATAGATATTTCTAATGAGGTGTCGTGTGTGTCAAATGGAGATCATATGCCAAATTTATGACCCCGAGAAATTGATGTACCAATTTACCCCAACGGTGCCCATAGTTTAGCATTTCATCTCCTATGGTTAGGTTTTTGGATGTTTATGGTTTTTCATTGTTTATCAGTAATAAATAGGCCTTTAAACCTCATTGTAACACATTTCAGAGGCATGTAGCCACCATATCTCTTCTCATAGATAAGCTACCATCACCTTAGCTAGTTTATGTCCATTCTGTCTATAAACATATTTCAGTTATTTGATATTAATGAAATGAAGTTTTATTTCTGTTACATCTCTGAGTTTATTTTTATTTTTGTATTTTATTATGTTCCTACATAAATATGGATCACATGGTCCTTACATCGTTCAATGTGTATTAGAGAAAGGCACCTATGAGCTAGTTGATTATGAGGGTAACCAGTTGGCTAAGCCCTAGAATGGGCTCTATTTCAAGAAGTATTATGCTTGATTGCAAGTACAATACTTTGTACAATAGTGTGTGATTCATTAGTGTGCCTTTAGATTATTTTGTGTGATTTTTTTCTTTACAAACATGTTTCCTCTACTTACCTTGTGTTCCACTTGGTTTGTAGATGTCATCGAACCATTATGTCAGTTTTGCCGATGGTGCTTGATGTAGCACACAGAACTTATCTTCCACATGGGAAGTTTTTTCCCTTGATGGCGAGTTGGTGAATCTACAAGGTATTTTTCTGTGTCAAACAACTAATAATATTTTTGAATATAGTGTGGTCATCGAGCCATTATAAGATGCAATTTCTCTCAATATTAGAGACTTGGTTGTCAATCTAGACTCACAACTGGTTGTTTTACAGTTAAATGGTCAAATTTTGCGTATGTATCTACCTGTTTTATTACTCAAAATAAAATTTGATTATATTACTTATCAACACCTTCCATGAAATTTGAATACATTAACAGACACATTAGAAAATTATGTATTAGATCGACATTTGCATCATATGTAAAAAACCAAACACGTCACTATGATATAAGAACACTTAGTGACAGTAGAAACATGCCAACACACACACATGTGTGTGTGTTTGGGTGTATACACACACACACACACACACATGTGTGTGTGTTGGCATGTTTCTACTGTCACTAAGTGTTCTTATATCATAATGATGTGTTTGGTTTTTTACATATGATGAAAATGTCGACTTAATACATAATTTTCTAATATATATATATATATGTCGAGTCTATAAACATTTGTTACATAAAAATATCAAAAAATATGTGTTTCATGACACAAATGGTTCTATAAGCCTGCATCATTGCAGAAAAGTAAAAATAAAGGCAACTATCCACCCACATGGTGTTCATGATAACGAGTGACAGCCCAGATGACTTGAGATAGTAATCGGTGAAGTCTTCCTGAGTATCCTACAATATGCCTCTAATAATGCAGTGGCATGCCTTCAAAATTAGCATACTTTGGAATGCCTCTATTAAGGCCCTCCAGGTTGCACTCAACCTCCATGATTACGTTTTCCCCCTCCTTGTAGGGAGCATCCTCAATCTGTCATGATATCCTCCTCGCGATCGGGGAAATTCCTATTGGTCTCTCTAGTCCAACGTCTACAAAATAATCATAAGTTTAAATCTCAGAACACATAACTAAAAAAAACAAAAAATAAGAAATTCCAAAAAAAAAGCTTTTACCTTCATCGTTCCATTGTGCACCAAGTGGAAGGGGAAGATCTGGGCCTCCTCAGAAATCCATACCAACATATTCATAGTCATCCACTAGAATCAATTGACAACGTAACCAACTGAAAAATGTTGAAGGGAAATGCATCTGCTGGACACCTCTATGGTGAGGCATGATCTCACCATCTGAGAAGCCTCAAATGAGGGGAATTTTGAGGTATAAAATGGGCCTCCTAAGGAAATTATAAAACAATAGCAGAAATAATAAAATAATATTAGATTATATCATCAAATTTTAGAGGGAAAAAAGAAAAAACTACTTTTTCAACTAGTATTTTCAACTTATCTCCCTATTTGTTTACTCAAATTTAGAGTGGGAATGCTCATTGGATGCGTAATTTGATTCCTCCTCTAATGAGTACTAATGTCGAATACTTTTGAAGGACCCTTCTACACGAAAAATGAGAAATGCATGAGAAATGTGATTGCAATCACGTTTTTTCATGTATTTTTATTTTTTCTTGTAGCAGGGTCCATCGAAGGTATTCAACATGGGTACTCCTTGGATGAGAAATTAAATTTAGCATCCAATGAGTACTCCCACTTGGAATTTGAGAAAAAATTTATGGAGATAAGTTGAAAATACAGGTTGAAAAAGTAGTTTTTATTATTTTATTATTTTTTGATCATTTTACTTTTTTTTCTCAAAAAATGGTGAATCATCCCCCATGGTTGACATCATCATTTTGAATCCTATTGTTTCCTATAAAGTTTATTTTGGCTATATGCAGGGAAAATTTTAGGGGCTAATATTCGCAGGCAGGCTAATTTTCCATGGTTTTTTCAAGAAAAATATTTGCCAACTTCATTTTTTTCTAAAAATTATTCGCCCACATTTTATAGTATAAAATTATTTTACCCTAAAAATTGCCAAAATTTTATATAAAATAATATAAAATCACTAGAATTCTAAATATTTTACAAAAATATTGCCAAACATTCTACAATTTGCATATTAGGGACTAGTGAGATTCGCCAAGGTTTCTAAATTTTAAGATAAACTTCTATCCTTAAAATTTTCCTTGGCTATATGTTTTTCTTAGGAGGCCCATTTGGACCTAAAAAGTTTTGTAATGGGTCTCTCGAGGCTAGATCATCCACCTCAATCTAGTGGTATTGAAATAATGCCATGCGCTCCAAGAAGAGTGTGACCAATATGGGTCCATATCCAAACTACTTTAGTCATCCAATTTTGCACTTTGTGAGTTGTATTTTTGTATTAACCAACAATCCTTCGCACCAGTTGAACATGGTGGGATAAAGGAAGTCAACAACATACTGAAACTGGGACTTTTTTTCCTCATGCAATGGCTAAGCTCCAACTACACGGGTTATAGTGTGTAATATAGTCCTCAGGAGAAGATTGGTGATAGTTTTAATGTCTACCTTTCTTCTTGAGGTCTTCTCAACACCAAGATAATGTCTCTTGATGAGCATACTAGTGCTTCCACCCCCATTACGAGCTCCAGAGAGTTGAATTCTCTTTACTCTCCTGAATAATCTAGTAATGAAATAGATGTATGATATATTTATCTCAAGCTCTTGGTGTCTGAAAATGAAAATATGATGATCTGCATCCCATAGTCCAATGAGATATTCTAATACCTCAACTTGACCTCTAAGCACAGAAGTGTGAAAGAACTTAAGAAATCCAAAATTTCTCAAAGAATTGATACAAATTGGATCTTGGGCATCGTGATGATCTTCAGCTTCATGGCCTCTTTCTTTCAATTCAATGGCCATGTTCATTGAAATCACCTGCAAAACATCCATAAACAACATTTTAGTAGTTTTCAATGGATAAAATCTGGAAATAAACCCTTAAGAATGGAGATATTTTGTTTTTAAATTCTTCTCTCCGCTGAACATGACTTTCAGAATTAAAAATGTGTCGACAACACGATAGCCTAATGGGCTATGGGTGATTGGCACGGGTCTGACAGGTCAAATCCACGCTAATCACCTGCGATATAAAATTTGAAAATATCCTCTTAAAACATAACATTTCCAAATTAAATGGCTTGAAAATGACATGAAAGTGACGAGAAGAGATAGAGCTCTTACCTACAACTGACAGATCAATGATGGGTATCTTGGATTTGATGCACCACTTTCCTAACAATCAAAGGAAAATAGGGCAAAAATGAGTTCGCCAATTTACCCAAGGTGAAATGGTAAAAATGTTTTTTTCTTTTTGCATATTTATAAGTTTTAAACATATTTTTTCCAATATGTTATTGTTTTTCTCGATATCGGTGATGTGTGGTTATCTTTGTGCAGTAACAAGATATTTTTTTACGGTGATAGTGGTCATTTTTAACTGATGCAACACGTTATGTTTTATCTCTTTTTCAAACTTGTTCAAAATAAAAGGAAAAGGAACCCCCCTTGAGTCATATTTAAGCTCTTTTAGGACTCTCGAAAAATGAAAATATCACCGAGTACTCTTCATTTCGAACTTGTTAAACTAAATGAATTGGTGTTCTCTCAATATACGGTTACCCCTTTTTTGGGATGATATTGACTATTTACGAAAAATGAATACCTTGATCGAAAATGGTCAAGAGGTTCTCTCAGATATTGTTTTCTACCTTTTCAGATTCGAGGGAAGATTTACGAAAAGGGAATGTATGAAGTTTTCTTTTTTGTCTTTTTTTTCAAACTCTCTAAACATGAAAAATACACCTAGTTACTCTTCCGTCTAAATCGTAAAACTTAAATGGCGAAATAATTTTCACCATGACAAGACTGAGTTACTCCTTCCTAGGGCTCATTAAACTTACTAGGATGGATTCATTCGAAGAATGAAATTATACGCTATTAATATGATATCCTCTTCATGCTTGCTAAAAAAAATAAAGAGATACCCGTTAGCAATAACAGGGGAAAATTGAAAGTGAAACTTCCTATGAGTTTTGAGGCAGCATGTCGCTCTTGAACATGACACTCGTCTACATTTCGTGTCGGGGTGGGGATATCCTTCATTCATTACTCGCCTTCTTGGGTTTGGGAAATCCATTTTCCTTTCATTTGATCATTATATGTCGTCACCATGACCTTTGATCCTATTTTTTGAGTCAAATGTTGCAGACTCCAGAGTCGTGTCACCTATATGTTCAAGAGAATTCCTTGTTGTAAAAGTCAAACATATTCTGCTTATTTGAACCTCTCTGCAATAGTCCTGAGTCGCTCCTATAATCGTGAGAAATCCTTTGTTTCATGTTGATGATGTGGTAATAATTATGGACCTCCTTCGATTGATCACTTCCTATAGACTTCAGCTCATTATCCAGGAAGATGATTTAGAAACTCCTTTTCAGTACCTTGGAGCTTGCATGCCTTAATGGAAAGACCTTCACATTTGACGATATATTCACATCATTGGCCTTCGATCGAATGATTCTGCAGGTGTTCAACTTCAACTCATTTATTCACACTTGTATATTGTGTTGTCGTACCTTTAGGGCCATCACCATCATTGGTGGTTTCTCTCATGCCTATTAATGAATTAAATTATTGAATAGTAATCAGGTGGTTTCTACCATGTTTCGCATAAGTACATCTATTCACATGCTTAGATTCATACAGTTGGTAGATCAAGATAGAGACGATGACCGTGGATCACATCTGCTATTATCCAGGCTACGTGGAGTTTTTGAGTATTCATGATTTTACACATGATCCTTTCTATATGGATTCTTGTGATCATACCGTGGATCCATTTCCATGATCTCTTTCAGATGGATGGCTGCGACCATGCCGTGGGTTCATGTGTTATTTGACTCCTATTTAGAGTTATTTTATTACACATATTTATATAAGAGATGTCACATAATTTATTGTGCTTGATTTGGGAGGTCTCATGGTGGTAATCCGAGTCCTTGCCTTGGTTCGTAAAGAATTTCACCCATCACTCCCTTTTCTTCCTTCATGCTTTAGGGGACATCTCCTACACAATAATTTCTCACCCTGTTCACTTCCCGTGCCTGATCCTAAGGTGCCCTATGATGAAAACTATACAATATATCATCCATGTAAAATACATCAAGATATCCCTTGAATACCAACATAAATATTCCTTGAACATTTTATTATGAATCTTAGCAAAAAACCTAACTTTTTGGGTCTATGCTCTTTGTTAGTTACCTTCCCATGTTGATGGCATGTTGCAACACTTTTACCTAGCGCCGATAGTGCACTTTTGATAGGAAAAAATGTGTTGAACCCCTTATAGCAGTGTTTCCTCAAATGAAGAAGAAGCTTCATGCACTAGAAGTTTCCAGAATGATGAGCTGGATATGGTTTGATGCAAATATGCTCAAGCTCTCTCATTTGGAGCTCTTTATCTTATAATTAGGGATTTTTCCCTTGAGAAGTAGGCCTTTCCGCTTCCTTTATGGATCCATAACTCCTTCTCCCTGGCTATAAATTTAATCCCATCCTCCCACTTCTTGTTCATCTTGCCTGATTAATAATCATTTGCATCTCTATATTGTGATTATGCTCGAATTTACAATTGGGAGAAGGATTGCTTGAAGAGCCTCGGTTTGGAATTAGACATAACCAAAGGGAGGTCTCCAGCATCAAGGCCATGGTTGTATGCTTCCTATTTTATATATTTAATTATACAATTGTTGTTTAAATTTCCATATTTGTCTAGATATCTATGCAAGTAGCCTAATGCTCCTTGATTAGTTAGGTAGTTTTCATTTGATGTATGTTATGTATCTTGTCATGTTTCTTGTTGTTGTCTCTTGATCTCTTATAGGTATTCAAATTCCACAAGCAGCAAGGAGTGAGCCTAAAGGATCGTGGAGTCAAGTTATTCACCAAAGGACCAGATGATAACATCAAGAAGAGGTAGGTTATTCTTATTCTTCTTCCACTTTGAATACAAAATAGGAAAGAGTTCATTAGTTATTCTCGTGCATTTCTAGATCTACTCTAGGGCTAGAGAGATCGCCTATGTCTGCAGAGGTAATTTTCTTCACAATAACAACTGAGATGGGGCATGAGTTCAGGAATTTTCTCAGTACTCCTAACACAGTGAAGAAATCAACCCTCTATAGTAGGAGAATTGTGGGATTTTTCATTAATGTATTTACACAGCTAAAAATCCAAGCATTAGTTGGATGTTTAAAACAAACATAGGCTGGTAGTGAAATTTTGCAAGCAAGTGATCCTTTTGGGTTCTCTAATTTTGTGATTGCTATTACACGAGTTCATGAATATGTAGGAATTGTGAAAATAATGGGAGATTTTTGGATAGGAATAAAATTCAATTTTCCCTTGATCTCGCTTCCAGTCGAGGAATATCAACCATATTTCTAGCTGTGCAAATATGAAGATGAATATTGGTCGCATCAACTAATGGCTACTCAAGGATATAGGTCAGTTGGCAAAGACACTGTTGGCGCCTATAATTTGATAGAGTTGCATCAATGATATAAAAATGCTACCACGGATAGGAGACTTGATCATTCTGAAGATTCTGGATGAGGATGTGCAATGGATTCAGTTGTGGGGAAACGTTGGGTGTAGTATTTAAGGATATTTGAAGCACCTCTTCCCCTATTTTTGGTCATTTCCTATCAATAAAACTATGAATTCCTTGACACAATGCCACTCTCCATGGTTATAAAAGTATTTTATTCTTTGACATATTATTTTTCCATTTAATGTTAAATATTGAATGAAATGATGTCTTTTTGGAAGGACTAACCAGGGAATTATGGAAGAGATATTTTGGATATTTTTCTTTCAGGTGTTGCTATAATTACCAAGGACTAGGGGGTAAAAAAACTACTTTTTTCACTTGTTGTTACAACCTAAAGTTTGATGTTGTACCTTCAAGTTTATTTTTACACCCTAAAGTTGTTGTTACATAGTGAAGATGCTGCTACACCGCAAACTGCCAAAGACCATGGCCGCTATTCTAAAAGAAAATTGTTGAAGATCATGAGAAGTAAATCCATGCAGGTGGTTGAAGAAAGCTCTGAGAAATTATGATTGAAAATATGGTGTAACCATAATAGGTATTTTCATTGAAAACTATTTATAACAACTTATATTTTGTTTTAATTCGATCAACATGAGAATCAAGAGATTCTCATGACTGATTCGTCCCCTAATTTTAGGAATTGTGAAAGACAATAAAAATTCTTAATCTCATATAGAGGAGACGACAACATGGGAAAAATACCAAAATTTTAATCATGTACCTTTAAGTTATTTTAATACAATGCGCATTTGGTGATGTTTCTACAGATTTCGTGTTGAATCTTTAACTAGTTTTCGTTCGATCTAAGCACCCTTCTAAGGAGGAAGGGCCGTCCTCTTTAGCAGAGATCACAGTAATAGTAGATTAATTGTTTTCTTGATATTTGTGTGGATTTATTACTGCCATTTCATATGTTAAAGCACACACACACTTATGTTTTCATATTCATTATATGTTGTTACACCAGATTGGTTATATCTATAATATTCAATTAAATGTTACAATCTAGTTAATGATGCATGGCACACCTATTTCTATTCTGAGTTTATGAAGTGTGAATTCTTTCTATATTGAGTGAGTTTTATTCCTGCACTGTGACTTTTTAATTTATGCAAGAATTATTTGAATCTTGTAAGGGTGTTCCATGACATTTTCACATTTTTCCCAGGCTATTCATGTATCGGCACATATAGTGCATACACCTTTAAAATAAAAATACCTACACTGGTTGATAATTAATAGTTGTGGTTTAGTTGTTTTAAAAGTGATTAAACCATATAAACAAGTGCATTAAGAAAAATGTCTTAGGTGATCATAAGTAGTCAATGAGCAGAAGGGGGTATAGGTGTTGTCTGTAAGATACTATACAATTTTAGCTATCTGGATCTTTAAATTCTATGAGGGTATGATAAATATAATGGTAAGTTAAATTATCATGAAAATATATCCATCATGATGGCAGGGGAAAGAGTGAAATAAAGTATAAATACGTTAGCTAAATAGCATCTGGAAGTAGATGTAGAAAAGATTCCTAGTTTCATTAAGTTAGGATTTTCCATAAGGTTACCAGCCTTGGGATAATTATATTCATGTTAAAAAGGATAAAAAATTATATTCGAAACCTTGAAGCAAAAACATGGTTTCCATATTACTTCAAGAGAAAGAAACGATGCATATAAATACTAGTATTAAAATGGAACACACATGCAATCCACCAACATTATAATATTTTTATTTGGTCGATAACAAACAATGAAAATAATAGAAAGTATTTACACAAATGATATATGATAAAAATAGTAATATGTGTAGATATAACTACAGTGAAAATAGGGGACATCCATATTTGTAAAACAGAGAAAATATCGAGAATGAAAACATTAAAAGAGAGCAATAATCATAGGAAAATAAATCAATATGTATTAATATGCTCTTGACTCAGAGCGTGCACTCAGAATTTACATTCATCATATAAATAAAAAATAATATATCTAAACATAACATTTCTCAAGCGACCATTTTTCATCTGAAATTAAAATACAAAAACTTCTTGCTGCTAAGACGAAGGTAAATTAAAAAAAAATTAACATTGAGATGGATAGCTAACAAAGAGAGATTGTAGGCCCTCTAAGGGGGTGATAAAAATTATATTTTAATTAAAATAACAATTATCTCCTAAGAAGTCCCCATAGATAATTTAACTTCAATTGTTCTACAATTAAATTGAAAGGAGGCAAACTCTATAAGAGTCACCACTTTAGTTGAATCCTCAGATGCATGACAGAACCGTACCCTTGGAATCCCTATCGTAAACATGAATTCAATGCGGGGAAGGTGTAATAAATAATAACATAATATAAAGCAGGGGAATATTCAATCAATCGTGGGAAGGAAATAATTCTTGGAAACTCTTTAGTTAGTGACCTGGAAGATGAGAGAGCTGAAGTTATAGCAATGATAATGACGATCAACTACATGAAGAGTGAAAGAAAACTCGTTACGAACACTCATATATCTATAAACACCATATATCATAGAAGGTGTGAGAACGAATTCGTGTTAAAGGGAAAAATGTTGCTTATGAATTATAAAAAAGAATAAACTAAATTTATCTTAAAGTACGATGAACCTTACGAAACCCATACTTGTCCGAGCCTGATTCCTTCACATGCCAATTCTATGTACAACAAGGAGGATAAACTTAGCAGTGGGTGATTTCATTTAACATTAAGGGAAATGCTAAGCTCAAGAACAAATGTTCATCAACATATAATGACCCATTAGAGGCATGTTTAGGAATTTCAACATGCCATTCTAGAAACTATAAAAGGAAAAAAACCCACAGTATTTTCGTAAACATTACCTGCATAGCTAACCATCATGGTAATCCAACTCAAGTTTACTCTAACATGTCATCGTTGTTCCTAGAGGAATACCAAGACCAACCACAATATTAACCATATTCAAGTTGTAGATAGAAGAAACCAACAAAAGAAAAAAAAGGGGGTAAGATAAAAAATAAAAAGGTTGATGGGTAAACCTAATAAATAATGGGGTAGTATTTCCTGAGAGGACTATTCAAGAATCAACCAAATTACCTAATTTCGATCGGAAAACTCTAGAACCCTCACAGAGGAGAGGGTTTTCTTAAGAATGTGAACCACACCATTCCTTTGGTATGAGGAGAAAACATGGGACTCAAGTATGGAAGGAGATTGACAGAGAGGGAAGCGAACAAAAAAATTCAAGGAAGTATTAGGTAACTGATAACTTCCATAGCCATAAGAAGCAAGTTGTTCTTAAAATAAAACCCATGAATCTGCATGATTTGAATAAAAAACCAGAAAAGACAACCAATGACCCTGCAACATTTCAATAAAAACTGAGAGGGTAATAGGGCATGTTATGCCATGATAACCTTGCAACATTTTCCAAGTGCTAGACGAAGGTGAAAGTGATGCCGGAGCATCCACATTTCAGGAGACAGAAGGTGGTCGACTGTCTCGAAGTAAGTCGAAAGTTTCACGTGTTATTGGACAGGTTATCAAACTTGTTTTTTTTTGTTTATTATTATTTTCTTCATTTTCTAGAAATCAGTTAAAGACAACAGGATTAAGGTTGTGAACTATTTTAGTTTAATAATTAGTTAACAGTTGGTTATTCTCTTTTTAAAAGAACTGGCTAAACAGTTAGACAGTTTCTGGTTAAAACAGTTCAACCGAAAGCAAGAAACTGTTACACCTTGCAAGCATTTAAACAACGAGAAAATAAGTTGTAGGGTTCGAATCTCCACCCAGAGAAGACAAGTAGAATGACAGTATTTCTGTAATGAAAAAGATTTTGCCAACTAAAATACACAACAAACCATTTTATGCATTGAATTCCTGTGTTCGTTTCATAATTATTTACTGATGTACATTGTAATCAGAAATAGCTAAGAGTTGAAATCATTACAAGTAGAAATGCATTTGTAATCGATAGAATAGCGGACTGAATTCATTCCAGATAATTACGCATTGTAAACCCAAGACAGAGATTGAAACCCTTGCAGTCAAAAGCAGTTTTTCACTTTAAGGAGAAGCCACAGCTGTCTAGGACGAAGACAAAGTTTGCGCAAGCCAAGAGCGAAGGACACAGCACACAAGGAACAACTTCCAACGAAAGAGTAAAGGACATCCAGTCATCATTATAAACAGTCACCAACGAATTTCCAGGGTAAGCATACCATTCCATAGAATCATTTGAAAAGAATACAAGTTTCTTTAAAGCAAAACAAGGAACATTTTATTCAATTAAAACTGTAACACCACTGTCCATTACAGGCAAAGAGTGCACAGAAGGGTTTCTGAGCCGAGTAGACAGTGCGCATAGAACGGCTAACTGTTAAACCCTTTCTAGCTAAATAGAATATACAAGGAAAATTCGTGCCATGGAGTGACAGAGCAAAGTTTGGGCCAAACAATGACCCATGAGACTGTAATCACAAAAAGAGCGGGAACCAAGAACAACAAAACCCTATTACGAAGCTAATAATAGATTCGTGGTCGGAACGACCCTACCCGGTTGTTTGAATCGGGCCGGTTTTGTTTTGCTTCCCGAAAATTGCAGAAGAGCGAACCCTTGGCGACCAACAACCTTGGGTAACCTGCACAAACAGAGGAGGAGCAGGTTAGAAGTTGGAAGTGCTGAAACAGGAAAGAGAAGACAAAGAAATACTGAAATAGGGACGAAATCGCAGACGCATTCATATTTACCTGTGATTTAAGGGCGACGTTGTGAGAGAAGGCCGAAAACTGACAGACAGAACCTGATAACAAGGAGCGGGCACATAAGAACCTGAGAAAAGTGCAGAGAGGGTTATAGCAGGGAACATTGATTTACCTCGGATGCGAGAAAGGTCGAATGAACCGAGCCACGAGCGTGGAGCCGAAGGACCATCCTGTCACAACGAGAAGAACAGTTACGAAACCAGAGCAAGCGAACCTATAAATCCATAACAGTCCAGAGCAACAGGGTCGACTTAGCTCGACTACAAAACAGTCATACCATAAGCACAGAACAGGAAATTGACCGGGTTGTCGTTCTCAGTGAAAAACCCATCGCATAGAGCAGGAAAAACCGGAAGGCATCAACATCACCGCAGCAGAGCAGAACGGAGAGCCCGCAACACAATTGCACAAATGAAAATGACAGTAGAACGAGGGTAGGGTTTGTCGAAAGGCGGAAGTGATCGGATCGAGGAGACCGACAGATGGCACCCAATGACCGGCGCAAAGGACTGTAATCATTTGCGTAGAGATTGCAAAGTGGATCCAATCCACGTATGTTTGAAACTTATTTAATATAACAACACAGCAACCGTAATATTCATAAATCCATTAACATGTGTATTAAACCATAGTTGAAAAGATAGGTGGGACCTGTAACCTATCACGGTTACCAACAAGCGTTGAATTAACATTACGCACAGTTGGAGGGCTGGGCTATCGAGAAGCCATAGCAAGAGACGTGTTGCAATGGAGATAACATAAGCGGCGATGAACAAACAAAATGTAAACAACATTATCCCAGGGCAAAATTTGGGGTTTAGATCTTTGAGTTCCACCCTTTATTTACCAAATTTAATCGTTATTATTCAGTGTCTAGGTTAGGGTGGCCACCGGAAAATCATGTGGTCACTAGGGACATGGCTAACTCCATGTGGAGCACGAAATTCCAAATAGGGCTTAGTTAATGAACCCAAGCATTGTAAATAATGGAAATAGTGAACTTAGGTATGAAGACATAACTCATCTTTATATATTAATTCTAAATCAAAAGTATACATAGGGTCAAATTACGAAGACATATGTCATGTTCTAGGCCCTGAAATATTGATCTGAATGGTATTAAGTTGTAAAAAAATGGGGTTAATGTTGTAGTGTGCATGGAAGATTGCACCATCAAGGTATGTAGTAAGGGTACCATGGTTGTACTTCTGACAAGAGAAACTTTTCAATTTTCTTGGTATATATTAATTACCCTAGTAATGCCATATTGTAAAAAAAAAACAAAAAGAATGAAAATATTTATTGTGGAACGAAAATAAATTAGTTATGGGTATGATTCCAAAGTGAATGCATTCGAGCTATAACACACCATGTAAGTGAACCATTCAAATTAAACTGTATGGAATTAATTTATACATGGATGCAATAGTTAGGTATAGTGCTTAAAATTGACAAGAAATATGTACCCAACTATATAACGACTTCACTTAAAAAGAAACAAGAAACACAAACTGTAGCAAGAAGGGTATGCATTACCATGCATGATCCCCACCGTATGGAATAGGAAAAATAACTCACAAGGCACATGTTTTATTAAATGTATATTCCTTAAGGGTGAGTAGTAGTTGCTTGTAAGACTTAGTCACTTAAGCCATATGTGAAGACTGAGTTACCATATTTGCAAGTAACATAAAGGAAAAAGAATGGTAAGATTATAGCTCATAAAGATAGGTATGTGACATATCAGTAATTCAATCCATCTTAATACATAATTATTTACAACACTATCTATTGTAGAATACAAAACATTTTCCAATTTATTCTTGTGTTGAAAATAGATTCTATGTCTTAAGTAGTTCATAGTCATTCATTCTATTCAATCTATCATGAGATTGTAGTTATATTCAATGTCGATGTGTGAAGTTAACTATTTTTGGTATAGCATTTGGGGTTTTGAATTTTTGGATTTATAATATAGAGTGTTTAATATATAGGGCTTATTATATTAGGGTTTAACATTAAGGTTCAAAATATTAGCATTTAATATATAGGGTTTGTAATATTAGGGTTTAACATGCAAGATTTATAATATAGGGTTTTATGTATAGGGTTTATAATATTGCATTAAATATTCGATTGATAATATTGGCTTTGACATTAAGGCTTATAGTATTGGGTATAGCAACCACATTCTCTAATGGTCAAATATGGTTAACTTGGGTTACCATGGTAATCCTAGAGTCTTTAAAATTAATCCTAAGGTTTATAATATTAATCTTAGGGTTTATAATATTAATTGTAGGGTTTATAGTCCCAATGTTTGTGATGTGAATACTAGGGTTTATAATGTTAATCATAGGGTTTATAATAATAATATTAGTGTTTAGGTTCATAATATTAGTATTAAGGCTTACAATATGACTCCTATGGTTTATAATATAAATCTTAGGGTTTATAATATTCATCCTAGAGTTTATCATCCTAGTATTTATAATATTAATCATAGGGTTTATGATATTAATATAAGTGTTTAATATCAACCTTACGGTTCATAATCCTAGGTTTTAATATGTTAAACTTATAGTTTATAATATTAGGTTTTATAATGTTAGGTATAATATTAATATATTAATATTAGGGTTTACTAATCAACCTGAGGGTCAACCATATGCACCATAATCAACCTTTAAAAACTATGGTCAACCCATGCCCAATATGGCCAACCATTGTTAATACGGTCAATTTAGGTCACTATGGCAAACACGATGAACCGTAGTCTTACATTATCAATATAGAAAACCATAATCTATGATAGAAAACTATGGTCAACCATTGTTAAATTAGTCAAACCATGTTCATCTATTGTGAACTTAGGAAATCCATGTGAAAAACGTCATAAGTGACAAACATTAACGCAATGTGATAATTTTTTTTGCAATGTTACATTGTCGCATTGTGATATAAATTTATTGAACGTAACAATGTGACAACATTATCAAATTGTGACAAAAAATATTGCAATGTTACATTACATTGCAATTTATCCAATGTCATAGTAAATAATTATAAAGTTATTTAATCAAATTTATCAAATTGGTTGACTATGTTTGACAATTTTTTATTATGTTTAACACTGGACACTCTTCAACATTGGGCAAAAGACTCACTTATTAAAATTATTTATAAATATTAATAGTAAACTTAGCATTTATAATGTTAATATTATGGTTTTTAATCCACGGGTTTAATAAATTAAACTCAACATTTAATAAATTAAAGAAGGCATTCCTCTCAGACTGATAGTTAATGCCGTAGGATCTCCTACCTATGAGCTCACAAAATATGTTGCCAAGATACTTAAACCCCTGGTTGGAAACACTGATTCTTTCATTAAGGACTGTAATGATTTCATAAAGCTCATGAGTAATGAGAAGGTAGATGATGATGAAATTTTGGTAATTTTTGATTTAGTATGATTATCTACCAAAATTCCATTAGATGAGGTTGTTCAAGTTATAAAAGAATTTACTGATCCAGAAACAACTAAGCTTGTTGAGATTTGTTTATGTCCACTTTTTTCAGTTTCCAAGGAGCATACTATGAGAAGGTATTTGGTGTCACAATGGGATGACCTCTTTCACTTATTTTCGCTAAATTATATATGGAGCACTTTGAAAAAAGGGCCCTTGATTCCTTTCCCCTAAAGCCAACTTGGTGGAAGAGATTTGTTGACAACACCAATATAACGTGGACTCATGGTAAGGAGGATCTTGAGATATTTTTTAATCATCTTAACTCTATTTCATTGGAAATCAAGTTTACCATAGAGGTTGAAGAAAACAACAACATCCCATTTTTAGATGTCCTTGTCACAAGGAAGGAGGATGAAACTCTGGGGCATATATTATTTAGAAAGAAGAGTTACACTCATAGTTATCTTTATGCAGATTCCTACTATCATTTGGCTCAGAAATTTGGTGTCCTGAGTACCCTTACTGTTAAGGCCCTCAAAATATTTGAATCTGAGCACCTTAGCAAGGAAATAAATCACTTGACCTCTGCATTTAAGGGTATAGGATATAAAGAGAGAGATATTAGGAAGGCCATAAAGAGGAGTAAGGATTCAGTCCTCTCTCATAAGCATTAAGAACCTCAGGATAAGTTCGGCAATGTTTTTCCTTCCATACATCCAACGAGTTACAGATAATATCGTTAGGGTTTTGGGGAAGAAGGACATGGTCACATAATTTAGAACCGCCGGAAAAATAAGACATAAAATGCGGTCAGTTAATGATAATATCAATCACGAACAACTTAAGGCAGTTTACAAGATTGATTGTACATGTGGAAAAATTTATATTGGAGAAACTGAGCATTCTTTGCAAAAAAGGTTGAAATATAAAGAAGACAATATAAAGAATGGAAGATATCATACCTCATCCCTTGCAAAAAACTCGTCTAAAAATAAGAATCACATGTGCTTAGAAGGGGCCAAAATTATCGCCAAAGAGGAACAATACTAGAGAAGGAAAATCATGGAAGCTCTTGAGATTATTAAGCATCGTCATAATCTCAATAAGGATGGAGGGAACGAAATCAGTAATAATTGTCTTCCTTTAATGAGATAAATTTGTTCCACTAGCTGATAAACTAGTATCATGTAATTTTTAAAATTAGGATTTTACACTTTTATTAAAACTATAAAATATAAATAGAGAATAATATTTCTATAATATTAATAAATTTGAATAAAATAAAAACTATTAATCATATTGTTAATTAGTTATTAATTATTCAAAGTTTTAATTAAAATAAAGTAATAAATTTAATTAATTATTAATATTTTTAATTATAATTTAGATAATTAAAAAAAATAATAACTAAAAATATTTATTTGAATTTAAGATAAGAAGAAAATATTGCACATTTATAATGTAACTATAATATTACATTATAATCTAACTATAATATTACATTAGTTAATTTCCTTTATTAATTGGATCATAATTATTAATTTGATCCATTAGCAAGCTTATTATTGGATAGATAAATAAGTATTTTGTTATTAATACCTATTTATAATCTTATTTTAGTTATTTGTAATTTAATGCTATTAATAAAAATTTAATATCTATTGGATTAATAAAATGTTTAACAGTTATTGATTTATTTAATAATTATATTGATTATTTATTTATTATAAAAGAAAACATTATTAATTAATTATTTGGAATTAATTAATTTAATAAATTTATTTATTTAAATTATTTATCAACAATATTAAAATCAAAAATCAAAATCATTTATAATATATTAATAATATTAATTTATTAATAATATTAATTACATATTAATTAATTTATGGTCGACTCTTTTTCAGTAATTAAAACTTCTCTTCACTTTTTATCTTTGGTTTGAGGTCTTTCTCTTCTCTCATTCATATTCTGTTTTGAAGATGGATCCCCGTTGGGATTAGAAACATCAACCAAATTATGTTAGCACTGTGGAAAATTCAATTCACTCTCCTTCAATTAACAACCACATAAGTTTAAAAACCATCATTAATATTAATGTTATAATATTAGGGTTTATAATATTTGGTTTTGATATATTAAACGTAGGGTTTAGTAAATTAATATTCGGGTTTATAATATTAATATTACAGTTTATAATATTAACCTTAGGATTTAATATATTAGACTTAGTGTTTATAAAATTAATCTTAGGCTTTATAATATTAATTCACAGGTGACTAGTGACCCCAACAACAATGGTGGCTTCTTTACTTCAAATATGCAATAAATGTGTGAGAAAAACCTGTAGAAGATAGATGTATGCAAATCTAAAAGGAAAAATAGCAGAAATAAATCCAATGCAATAACACAATCTTGGAAAAGATTTGAAATAAAAACATTTCATTAATGACACTCGTAGAAAGAGATTTACAAAGGGTCGTAAGTCCCCCTCACTGGGATGGGTCCTTTGATGTCCTTGTCGCTCTAGTATTCATATCTTCGTTTCTCAAATGTGTGAAAGCCCAAATAATATAGAACTCAGAAATGAGAGCTTGAAAGGTATGTGACGATAATGGAGGCGATGATAATGATCATGGTGAGAAATGAATGAAAAACCCTCTTATTTATAATAAAGTATTAGGTTGATTTGGAAAATGGAGAATAATAAAATATTAATGACCAAAATCTACATCTAACCGCTTCGAATACTTTATTGTATTTTTGGAGAGGAAAAATATATTTAAAATGCTTAAATATATTTATTTAGAAATCATTAACAAATAAAATTATTTATTGAATATTTTGTGAATAATAAGAAAGGTGTGAAATGAAATAATTATTAAATAATGACTTAATAATTATTCCAATGATGGAGTTGATGAAAAATAAATAAATTATGATTTATTTAATTATTACTAAGTGATTAGTCAAATGTGACAAGGAATAATTATCGAACAATGATTTAATAATTATTCCTAGAGAAAATTAAATAAATAATGGTTTATTTAATTATTATCATGGATTTTAATTGAAAAATGACTTAATAAAATTGGTTTATTAAATTATTTCTTGTAGTGAATGTGATTTTACCATGGTAAAATTAAACTCACATAGTGTATTCTGATCCACCTAATTAGAAATGGCTAGGTGATCATTTTTTGGTGATAACAGATCACCCCCCAACATTCGAGCATTAGGAGAAAATCACATGAATGAAATACGTTGTAAGTTAAAGTTTCACAAGACACCAAAGGAGAGTCAAAGGGAGAGAGATAAGACTAAATCAATATAATGAAGGATAAAAATAAAGGGGGAAGACCTACTAAACTAATATAAGTCTCATTTTATTATGGAGTAGATGATCTCAAATGAGGCGGGGGAGGCATACCCATACCCGTCTAGATAACTTAGTACAAAGAATAATGGTGAGACCAACAATGTGGGACTGAGCTACAGAGTACATAATACATGATCCGTTGGCATTAATGGGCCCAAAAATAACACAATGAATCCCATATACATAACGTGCTTGGAAAAACATAGGCCAAGACTGAATACAATAACATCTGAGTACATGAGATATAATTCCCCTCAAGTTGTCATGGGGAGGGGGGACCACAACCAAAGAATCCCTGCTAAATAGGAAAGGGCTCTGAAGATTTGAATGGATCATTTGAAGAAGAGATGCATGTTATGGGTGTTGCAAGTAGCTAGAGCTGAACCCATCGAATATGTGGAACTACATTTGAGGCTTGATCATAATCTGAGGTCATCTGGGCATGTGGGGACGTACTTGAAGGGTCACCCCCTCATCATGGGGGCTTCACTCAATGAACCTCTAAAATATCACATGTGATTATAACATATTTAACAATACCCTTAATTTGAGTACATGTTGGTAAATGCCTCTAAAAATCACATTATTTAATCCCCCACCAATAAAAACCCAATACACCTTCCCAATTTAAAAAACCCCTACTTTCATTATATATTTTAGGTGTCTAATTTTTCATTAAATTTTTTTATACCCCTTTATATTTTTTAATTAAATTTCAACTCCATTTCTTATACGTGCCAATATAAAAACCCTTTACTGCCTATATATCCCCCAATATATTATGTCATTTTTTCCTCATTATATATCACCCAATGTGAACCCACGTTTTATTGTATTTCTCCCGCAGTGAAGCCCTCGTGCCCCTCATGAGGTCTGAAACATCTCACACGCACCCGAGAATCACTGGTACAATATGCTGGATCACCAGACCATCAAGTGTACTATTCACAATCATGTGATAATGAGTTGGACTCGAGCACATGAGGAATAGCCAAGTCAAAGGGAAATGTTGATTCCCTTTTCTTGATCCGAGGCACTAAATAGTGATGAAATCTGGAACCAAGGTACACCACCCTCTAGACCATTCTTATGGAATGAATGTGCTAAAGTTGACAAAAGAGGGCTCGCCAGATTTGAGGCAATGACAAATCCTCAAATGAGGCACGAGGGGTCATTGTAGAGCGATTGATGGACTGACATTAGGGATAATGATGGAAGGATATAAACTAAGAGGGAGACTAGTGAATTCCTTTTTCATATCATAAAATGCATGGTTGAACTAGCAACGACTGACTCAATTATGGGGGGGATGGTCAAGTACGTAGACGAAGAATTTTTTATAATGAAAAATATATATGGAGGCCAACGATAGAAATATAGGATAGATGCAATGAATATATGGATGGAATGCTGTAACAGATTTAATGGGACTCAGAACAGAGTCCAGACTCCATAAATTTAACGGTGACTTATCTGGGATGTTATGAACAAGGGTGAGTTGATTATGCTACCACACAAGATAGGCCTAGGGTGACCATAAAAACATTAGTAAAAAAGGGTTACCCATGATGAAAATCGACACATGAGATGATAAGTGCCAAGGAAAAGTTGTACTAGAGTACAGACGCCTCATATGAATAAATTCAGTTTGAATTGGGGAAAAATGAAACTTCGTGGAAAAAATGGCTTCTAGGTGAAGTGTCAAATTACCAAAAACAAAGGAAGAACTGTTATAGAACTAAATGAGAGATTTAAAATGGTGTTGATGGTTCAGAAAAATGAGATATGGTTTGGTTGAAATGGGCAACGGAAAAACTAGGGTTTTTTCCTATAAAAGGGTTTTTTCACTCCAAATCCAATTCAATTGCTAAGTGAGCTGTGGAGATTTTGGAGAGGACGAGAAGTCCCTAAATATTGTGTATATGGTAGCGAAAAAAACAACTATAGGAATCAGGATGTGTGAGTTGGAGGTAGGTGGCCTAACCTTACTCATTATTTTTAGCAGTTTAGATTTTCAGATTAGTGCCTCACGCTGATGTGGGATACCATTTCCATTCCTCACGGCTGCAATGCACTTTTTGGGGCCTGATATGCATTTTGGAACCAAGAAATAGGACCAAAAAATGCGTTCAACATTGTTTTTAGGGGAAAAACTATGTTTTGGGGAAGGAGGAAAGGCATTATGGGGGATCTATGGTAAGCTGATGTTGAGGACTTTTGATCATGCCTTTAACTATTAACTGAAAAAACATAATGGTATTTTGTAGATATTGCAAATATGAAGGTGTCATGGTGAAAATGAGATATAAAGACTCTTCATGCAGATATTCAGGGGAATCTGACAGTCAGAGGGGTTTTGGCTCACTATGGGGTTTAAGTTCTTGGAGAACGCATTGATGAGAGCTAGTGAGACGTTTCTATCGAGGATAGTGAGCTACTGGGACCTAGACACTAGTACAAAATGGCTAATTAGTTACTAAAAAAATGACTAAAATTTGCATATAAATGACTATTTTTCGGTCCGTGACCAATAGTAGCTAATTTACAGTATCTTATAACGCGAACAAATTTTAGTCATTTTTAGCATAGTCATCCATTTGTTGTCTCAATAGTGTTATGTAGTAGTATATTTGGTTATTAATTTGATCATTGATTTGGTCATTGATTTGATCATTAATTGTCACAATTAATGACCAAATATACAACAAAAATATTACTAAGTGATCACTAGAGAAAACCAATTAATGACCAAAGAAATATGACCAAAATCTTGGCCGTGTTATAAGATACTATAAATTAGCTACTAATAGTCATATATATGCAAATTTTAGTCATCGTTTTAAACCAATTAATGACCAAAGAAGTATGACTAAGTTTTAATCGTGTTATAAAATATTGTAAAATAGCTAGTAATAGTTGTATATATGCAAAATTTAGTCATCATTTGTAATCACAAATTTATCATTTATAGTAGTCATTTATCTTTTTTGATAGTTTCATATTTATTATATAAATTAATACTTTAGTATTTTATATTCATTTCATTTACGTTCATTAACAATCTCCATAAGAAAATAATTTAGTCATATATTCATTTTATTTTTGTTCATCATTAATAAACATAAACTACCTATTTAGTAGTTTTAAATTGATTTATTTGTTAATTATTAATTAACATAAATTAATTATTATGCTTTTGCAATTAAATTTGAAAAAAAATTCATACAATGTACATGTTCATCTAATATGAAAACACAAAGTTACATATGATAATGACAATACTAAGTAATATCAAGTGCAACTATAAATAATTCCAAACACATAAATTATATTAAATAAAATGTCAATTATTACAATATGAGTTTCCAACTTAATATTGGTTGGAGTACAATTTACACATGAAATATTGTTTCATCACTTCAAAACTTTATCACTGTGTTGCCAAGACATTGTAGGTGAATTCATCAACTCTGAAGACTTGACCATCAGTCTTTATGTGTTTCTTATGCAGGATATTGGATCTACAGGTACCGCTAGAAAAATTCTCTTCTCTCTCTATTTAATTTTCATTTTGTCGCTCTATTGTTATTGTTATGTTCTTTCTTCAATTCCCGCTTCTTACCATCAATTCTGATGAGTTCATTTTCTGCAAAAAAAAAATATAGATATATATAGCAAATGCAGAGTATAAGACATGAAATTCGATGAACACTGGAATATAAAATAAATTAGACTATAAAGGATTTATACGATATATACCTTAACATAATAAATATTTTTAATGTTATTTTTCCACATAGAAGCAATAAACTCGAACAAGTTTTCTTCAATTGGGCAATAGTGGCCACTATCTGGCCAAATGACCTGAATAAAAAAATCAAATAAAACGTCACCAAAGAATGAATTTTGTACCTATTGTGTTCTCAGTGCACAACATTTTTTGATGAAATGTTATCTTCAACTAAAGTAATAAATGCAAAAATAAGAAAACATTTCTATCCCAATATTTTTAATTCCCATGCTTATGGTACATTGCAATTTTGATTTTATCCAGCATAATTAAACACAACAGAGCTAGCAATTTCTACTAAGAGTTTCTCATGCTCAAATTTTGTAGTTTTATCGTTTCCTCTAGTTATCTTTAAGAAGCAGTGACACTTCAAGAATAAAACTTGTCAGTAGAAATCTAATGGGTGGAGAAAAGTACTAATGACACAAGATTACAACAAGAAACTAAAAAAGAATAAGACAAGACTTTGTAAATTTTGATACTAACGGGGAATATAGCTTCAATATAAAAATCTTCACTTTTCAACATACTATTCCAGGGGAAAAGGAATCCAATTCCCAGAAGCCAACAAATTATATGCAAAGAAAAAATAAACATGTTGGCTCCACATTCAAAGGTAAAGTAACTGGGGACTAGCTATATCATATACTTTTTAGTGTGTACGGGTAGCTACTAACACCATTAACAAGAAATTTAAAATAGATCTACGACGTATGATCTCCTCTTGCCTCAACACCACACTCAACCTCTTCATCTTCATTTTTATTTCTATACTTCTTGTTTGCACCATTATCCTCCCCTCTAGGCACATCTATACCAGAAACTACATTGTTAGCATTGGCATACAATGTGTTTTGTCCATCCTTAGTCTCTAGTGTAGGTGAAAACTCACCATCTTCTCTTTCAACTTTCAAGTTGCTATGTACAACTCCTTCTTCAAGATATCTCAAATCCATGGTCCTACCCTCCGTTCTTAAGCCAATATGGTTGTCTCTTAGTTTCCAATCCAAAATTGCGTGACAAAGTCTATTTACATAAGTGCATGTACATATAAAAGTTTTAACAAGGGTTCACATAAAGAACAAATTTTTCAGTTCATAGGAAACAAAAATAAAAGTTAACAGAGAAGAAAGATAGTGACTTGCAAGCAAAAACTCTCTCGGTATTGCACCTTTCATATCTCAAACCAAATAAATTATTCAGAACCACAAAATAGAAAGGAAAAACAAGTATGCATTTCACTCGACATCCAAACATAAATATGTTTTGGAATACCACAAACATATAAATTGTAATGACCTCAACTACCATGCATTATAAATTTATAATAATTAAGAGATCATGAAGTATTTCCACGACTTAGAGACGTATGAAATCGACATGGCAAGAGAATAGCTCATAGATTCTTTTTGCTCTGATTCATCATAATTTATATATCATGTCAAATGAATGAAACATAAGATAGGAGGATGGAGGTATTTCACCAGCAACCAGCTGTGTTTCAGTTAAAACTGATGCAATACTTATATTTGAGTTTTGTTAAGATTCCTAGTAGTGTATTTTAATCAATGATGTATTGCGTCCTATGTTCTTTGTGTATTTATAAAATTTAAAACAACAATGTACACAATTCTATAACGATACCTGTACTAAATGCCCCACCCTATCTTTTATGGAAGGCTTAGGCCTACTCTGAGCAACCATTTTCCTAGGCCTTGAATGTAGTGCACTCGTCCCTACGAAGAAGACCACAATAATCTGAAAATGAGAGACATAAACAACAAAATAGGTAAAAACAAACTTAAAATTCTCTATATTACATTGCATGTTAAACCAAATTCTTATAATAAGTCTTAAGTCTCTTGAAACTATGAGTGTTTCCCATACATGGGATAAGTATTGTAACCTGACACATGGTATAAATCCAATCATCGTGAACTTGACTCTGATGGAACTACAATCATAACATTTGAGTCATCTAACTTTTCAATGAGACTAACCTGCATGGCTAAAACCAGTAATGCCATCAATAGCATGTGTAGTGGAATGCAATTTTCCACCCTCAATTTTATGCCCATTTTGGTGTAGTAGAAGAGATTGTTGTTCCCATTATTAATTTTTCCTCGCCATTACCACCCAGAATTTTTTGTTTCACATTAGTGTTTTCAATATTAGCTCTAGCACTGTGATCACTCTCCCCTATTATACTTTCCACACTACCTTTTGCAACATAGTTCTTCACTTTCACTGCCTCCTCTGTGTCCTATGCACCATGAGGTTGTGGAGGGGGACCATGAGCTAGATTTGACATGATCATCATGAAAATCACCAACTTCAGAAGAATTCTCACTATCCTCAATCGATATCTGAGGACTCTCTTCCCCCTCATCATCTGCATCAACATCATGTTCTCCTCCTACCTCAGCACCACACTCAACCTCTTCATCTTCACGTCTATTCCTATACTTCCTATTTGCACCATTATCCACCCCTCTATGCACAACATATGTACTAGACACTACATTGCTAACATTTGCATATAATGTGCTTTGTTGATCTTCAGTCTCTCATGCAGGTGACAACTCACCTTCTTCTCTTTCAAATTTAAAGCTTCTATGTATAGCTCCTTCTTCAAGATATCTCAAATACATGGCCCTACCTTTCATTCTTAAGCCAATATGTCCTGTCTCATATATCTGTCCAACATTGGATCACAAAGTCTAGTTACACAAGTGCATATACATATACAATTTTTAGCAAGCGTTCACTTAGAGAATACTTTTGTTAGCTCATAGGAAACAAAAAAAAGGTGAACAAAAAAAAAAATACAGTGACTTACAAGCAAGAAATCTCTTGGTATTTCACCTTTCATCTCTCAAACCAAATAAATTATAGACAACCACAAAATTTCAAGCAAAAAAAAGTATGCATTTCACTGCACATACAACCATAAATATGTTGTGACATACTCCCTACATATAGATGGTAATGAATTAAAATTCCATGCATTGTAAATTTATAACAATCAAGAGATCGTAAAGCATTCCCACCACTGAGATACTTATGAAATCAAAATGGCAAGATAATATCTCATAAATTATTTTCACTATGAATCATCATAAGTTATATATCATGTGATATGAATGAAAAATAAGATGGGAGGACAGAGGTAATTCACCAGCAATCAATTATGTTTCAGTTAAAACTAATGCAATACTTATATTTGATTTTTTTAAGCTTCCTAGTAGTGTATTTTAATCAATGATATATTGCATCCTATGTCCTCTACGTATTTACAAATTTTAAAACAACAACTTACATAATTCTAGAACCATACCTCTACTAAAGGGCCCACCCTATATTTTATGGAAGTCTTAGGCCCACTCTCACCAACCATTTGCCTAGGCCTTGAATTCAGTTCACCGGTCGCTACCAAGAAGACCACAATAATCTGAAAATGAGAGACATAAACAATACAATAGGTAACAACAAATTAAAATTATTTATATTACACTTCTTGTTAAAGCCGAATTCTTCTAATAAGTTTTAGTCTCTTGAAGCTGTGAGTGTGTCCCATACATGGGATAAGTATTCTAACGTGACACATGGTACAAAGCCAATCGTGCTGAACTTGAATATGTTAGAACTACAATCACAACATTTGAGTCATATAACTTTTCAATGCGACCAACTTGCATGGTTGTACCAGGAATATCATCAGCATCAGGTGTAGTGGAATGCAAATTTCCACCGTCACTTTTATGCCCATTTTGGTCAGTTTCATGAACACCATCTCCCTTGATGGCACTCTCACCATTTTTCATTATACCCCTATTAGATATTGTTGTTCCCATTATTAAATTTTCCTCACCATTACTAACCAAAGTTTGTTGTTTCACATTAGTGTTTGCAATATTAGCTCTAGCACTACCATCACTCTCCCCTATTATACTTGTTGCACTACCTTTTGCAACAGATTTCTTCACTTTCACTACCTCCTTTGTGTCCTCTTCACCATGAGGTCTAGGAGGGGCACCATGAGCTATATTTGGCATCATCATCATCATGAGAATCACCAGCTTCAAAATCATTCTCACTATCCTCAGTCGATCTTTCAAGATTCTCTTCCCCCTCATCATCTACATCGGCATCATGTTCTACTCCTGCCTCAACACGAAAATAAACCTCTTCATCTTCAAGTCTATTCCCATACTTCCTGTTTGAATCATTATCCTCCCCTCCAAGCACAACATCTGTATCAAACACTACATTGCTAGCATTGGCATACAATGTGTTTTGTCAATCCTTAGTCTTTGGTGTAGGTGACAACTCACCTTCTTGTCTTTCAACTTTCAAGCTGTTATGTACAACTCCTTCTTCAAGATATCTCAAATACATGGTACTAACTTCAATTCTTAAGCCAATATTTTATCTCTCAGTTTCCTGTCCAACATTGTGTGACAAAGTCTAGTTACACAAGTGCATATATGTATACAATTTTTAACAAGTGTTCACATAGAGAACAATTTTTTTAGATCATAGCCAAAAAAAAAGTTAATGAACAAAAAAGACAATGACTTGCAAGCAAGAAATCTCTTGGTATTGCACCTTTCACCTCACAAAACAAATAAATTTTAGAGAATCACAAAATTGAAGAAAAAAAGGTACGTATTTCACTCCACATCCAACCATAAATATGATGTGGTATACTACAAACATATAAATGGTAATGAAATTAACTCACATGCATTGTAAATTTATAACAATCAAGATATCATAAAGTGTCCCCACCACTAAGAGACTTATGAAATCAACATGGTAAGAGAATAGCTCATAAATTATTTTTTCTATGAATCATCATAATTTATAGAATATGTAAAATGACTAAAACATAAGATGGGAGGGAGGTCTTATATATATATCAATGGAAGAAACTTATTTTTTTTATATAGATAAATATATCTAGGGTGGAGCCACCATAGATCCCTTCCATAGAGTGTTGTCATATGAAATCACACCTCTAACCTTCACCAGATCGATCAGACGATTTCGGTATTTTAGATAGTTGTCTTTATCAGCATCTATGAACATAAAATCACACGATCCATGCATTGCCTCCTACATATGAACATACATTTATTCAATCTTCAATTAATTTTACTATTCTGTCTAGTGAAGCCTAGTGATTTGTACTATTTAGAGTAGTATGAGAACGATGTGAAATGCTTCATTTTACATCTTAGTTTAGTATAATATGGATGGAGTAAGATTGCAATATGTGTATATGGTTATTTGTAGGTTTAAGAGAAGTTGGATAGATACAATTCTCAAATATTAAGCACCCTGAGAGATATTGGCTTTCTATTGTCCTTCCACCATGTTTAATAAAAAGCAAGATGAAAAAACAAGAAGCTAATCATTAACTTATTGTATTTCGACGATAAAAAGGCAAGGATCCAATCCTACATAATTCTTAATATTTACCTAAAATTAATCCACTTAAATATAATCAAATACCCAATAAAATTGATCCCAATAAATCTTCTAACAGATTAAACTAACCCTGTAAATTATGCTTAGAGTAAATTCACATTTCAATTTATTTCCAATGCCTTTCACATCCTAATTTCCCATTTCTTATGGAATCCATTTCAATAAAATTGATCACAAAGTCATCTAATAGCTTAAACTAACTATCTAAATTAAGCATAAGACTTAATTCCCATTACAATTTATTTCCAATCCTAATTTTCTATTTTCTTTATGATCCCTTTCAAATCTGTATTCTTTTTTCTTTCCCCTTCAAATTAGTGTTCTTTTGTTTATGAATAGATCGCGGGTTATCTGTGTAATGAGAGGTTCAATGGGAACTTATTATGGGTGAACAGATGTGTCGAAACTAAATCTGCAATGTTTGTTCTCTGTGGCTGCCCCGTTCTTCCCTGTTCTGCCCTACCCTGTCTTATCCCAACTTGGAAGTTGTCTTTCATCAATAAATCCAATAAATTCTTAGTTTACTCACTGTTGTGTTGTTGACGTGTGGCCTATTTGACAAGATGGCTCCAATGGGCATGTGCATCGTGAGTTCATGGGTGAACTGTTTCATTGTGGATGCAACAGGTGGAAAGATGTCAAGGCAGGTAAATGGTATTGTTTTGATAGGTGCTATTTCTGGGTTCTGTCTCATACTTCCTTCCTCATCTGTCCTATCTCTCCAACCAGGTAGTTCTCTATCCGTTTTCAACCCCACTTATCAATCGATACCAAAAACCCATTGATCAAGCCCATCCAAGAAGAGAAGCCAGGAAGCATCTAGGGTCTCATTCTATCCTAGAACCAACATATTCCATCCAAACATAAGGTTATTACTTCATCAGAACGGAGAAAGATATCGAGGTGCAGAAATAGAGGTCGAGATCAACATGCAGGAAGCTCAAAATATCAATCCAAGGTTTGTCGGTTCTATCTAGGCAGACGTATATTGTTCATTGGTTGGCGGTGTAATGAAATGAGCAAGAGGAACCGGAGGTCCCAATAGTAGGCCTACCTAGGGGGAAGAATGTTTTGATTAAGCCAAACGAAGAAAAATGTTATTTCACTCCATCCGTGAAAAATTTGAACAAGAAATCCATTGACATATGGATTGCCATATAGGATTTGAATAGGATTATGTTTTGATTAATCCAAGCGAAGAAAAACGTTATTTCAGTATATCCGTGAAAATTTTTAACAAGAAATCCATTGAAATATGGATTTCCATGTTGAAATATCATTTTCAAATGCCCTCTGTATAGCAAGCCTGCTTCTATCTTTTTTTGAAAAAAGACCCTGCACATAGCCTCTTTCCAAATCGGTGAACAGTCAATTTTACATTTGAAAATAGTCCTTTTGTAGGTTCAAATAGCAGTCCTCTGTACATTAAAAAGGAGCATCAGAGTTTTTTTTTAAAACATAGTACATGGCTATGTATTTCAAAAACAGGTTTAAAATAGAAAACAGGGTGTTTAAAAAGGAACAGAGTTTTTTTTATTAAACAACAGAGTATTGGTTTTGTTTTATGCGCGGGAGGATTTTTATTTAAAATAGCAGAAGAAAGGGAGTGGTGGTCCTAGCCATCCACGTGGAGCGATCTCATACGATTGCAATATTTTTTGGCTCGTTTGCAATGGTTCAAGCCGGACCCAAAAAAGTTTGAAGAGGATTTGATAAAAACCTTTCGTGTCACAAACTTGGCTTGCGTCAGCAGCCAATTTTCGGACACGATGTCATTTTATAAACGCGATTGAAAAATCCATCACACGTCCATTTCATTATGTCAGCAACCAAATTTTGTAACACAATATGTTTTATGGAGTTTGGCTTTAATTGCAGTTTTGAAGTCCGAGGTAATGGTTTATTAAGTTAAAAGGTTTTGATATAAGTTTTATATCACGCGACGAAGTTTGACATAGTTTTGTTTTATAATGTTTTTTTTGTTATTTGTATATCGTGCAAATGCAAAGGTTGTTAAACCATTGGGATGTTGTATTATCATATATAACACATGCGCATCGCAAGTTGAAGCCCGGTGGGCCTGAGAGTATTTTAGAAAGGTTTTAGTTTTAATTTTTTTCATTATATAGTTTTGTTTATTAAAAAAAGCGCTGTTGCATACAAAGTAAAAAAATCCCGAAAGGTTAGTTGCAAGTTTAACACACAGCAGTGTTAGTTTTTTAATATATGCATAGCAATGTGTTTTGAAATACAAAGACAGTGTAATTTTGAAGAGAGACAGAGCATTGTAAGAAATACACAGCAGCGTGATTTTGAGTGAGATAGTGAAGTTTGTTATTTGCACTGTGTTTGCAGCAGTCAATATTTTGTAATCCCTCTATTAGAGGAAGAGTCTGTAATAGTTTTTTTAGAGTTAATGAAATATTTTTTCAAGTGAAAAACTCTGTCTCCTGTGAGCAAATTTTTTATTTATTCTCTGTGTTAAAGAAGAGAGTATTATTCTCTCTAGTTTGTTCAGGAATTCTTAGAAATTCCAACATGGTATCAGAGCTAGTCTAGGCTCTTTGAAGGTGTCAAAGAAGCTGAAGGAAGGATTTATTTGTTGCAAAAGCTTCTCCAGCAAAGTGAAGACTCGGTCAAGAAGAATCCAAGGTATTTCTCAAGTCAGATTTTTTTTGTGTTAATGTTGAAGACAATCAGTTTGTTTTAAAAACACAGTCAAGTGTTTGAAGCATAGTTAAGAGCGCAAGAATGGCTAGAGCCAACACTAGCATGGGTATTGGTAATACTCAGCTCCCACAATTTAATGGGAAAAATAATAACTACTGGGCAATAACCATGAGAGCCCTGTTTACTTCCCAAGACTTATGGGAACTTGTTGAGGATGGCTTTGAAAAGCCAGAAGATGAAAATGAGTTTAATGATTTAACTCAGGCAGAGAAAGAACTGTTGAAGAGCAATAAGAAGAAGGATTCTAGAGCCCTCTAATTTTTGTATCAAGCAGTGCATGAGAGTGTGTTTCCAAGGATAGCAGTAGCTAGGAGATCCAAAGAAGCATGGAAAACTCTCAAGACAACCTATCAAGGCATGGAGAAAGTGAAGACAAAAAAAATACAATTGCTGAGGAGAGATTTTGAGACTCTTTGCATGAAGGAGTCAGAAAACATTAACTCATTCTTCACACATGTGATTGGAATGGTCACACGGATAAGGTCTCATGGAGAAACTCTTGAAGAAATGATGATTGTGGAGAAACTATTGAGGAGCCTACCCTCAAGGTTTGATGTGATTTTCACCACCATAGAAGAGACAAAGGATCTCACAAACTTTTCAGTTGATGAGCTACATGCATCACTGATGACACATGAGCAGAGATTGGGTAGAAATGAAAACTCATCTCTGGAGCATGCCTTTAAGACCCAGATGTCCTTTGGAAGAGGAAGAGGGAAAGGCAGAGGAAACAAGAAAGGAAAAGGCAGAAGCTAAAACAGCGGTGGAAGAAACAGTCCAACAAATGCTCAAGGAAGGGGCAGCAATCCAAATCAGAACCAAGGCCAAGGCAACAACCACCAAAATGGTCATCAACATGCTCAAGGACAAAGGTATGGTAAATCCAATGTCCAATGTCACTATTGTAAAAGATATGGACATTATGCAAATGAATGTAGGAAGAAGCAGCATGATATGGGTAATAGAACAAATGCAAATTTCACTAGAGAAAATATTAGCCAAGATAAATTGTTTTTAGCTTGTAATATGGCTGAGGAAAAGAGTGAAGATTTATGGTTTCTAGACTCTAGTTGCAGTAACCATATGACAGGAAACATAGCCATGTTTTCTATGTTAGATGAGAATGTGAAGTCATAAGTCACATTAGGGACTGATAGTAAAGTTTTTGTTATGGGAAAGGGAGATGTAAATGTTTTAACAAGGAAAGGTGTAAAGAAATCCATAGCAAATGTTTATTATGTTCTTGGAATGAAATGTAACCTCTTGAGTATTGGACAACTTGTTCAAAAGGGGTAAAATGTTTTCTTTGAGGATGATGTATGCACCATCATGGATAAACCACCGAGAAAATAATGTATTGCTGAAGTGAAGATGACAAGGAACAGGATGTTCCCTTTAAGGATGAGAGCATATTTGAAAAATGGAGAAGAGATAGCAGCAATGACACAAGAGGCTTTCCAAAGCGAACCAAAAGATGAAAATGGTTGTGGCACTTGAGATTTGGACATCTCCACTTTGGAGGTCTTAACTTGTTAAACAGAAAAGGAATGGTAAGAGGTTTTCCATTGATAGAGAAACCAGACAACCTTTGTGAAGGTTGTATCTTGGGGAAACAACACAGAGAAAGTTTTCCTTCCAGGAAAAGCATAAGGGAAAAGGCACCTTTGTAAATTGTCCACTCAGATTTATGTGGACCGATGCAAACTCCATCACTTGCTAGCAGCCATTATATGTTAACATTTATTGATGATTTTACTATAAAAACTTGGGTTTACTTTTTGAAAAATAAAAGTGAAGTGTTTGAAATATTTTGCAATTTCAAAGCACTTGTGGAAAACCAAAGTGGGTTGCATATCAAAGTTCTAAGAATTGATAGAGGAGGTGAGTATATCTCCAAATAATTTCTACGTTTTTGTAGATAAAATGGGATCCATAAGCAGTTTACAACAAGGTACACTCCACAACAAAATGGAGTTGCCGAAAGGAAGAATATGACAATCATAGATATGGTAAGGAGTATGCTTAAGGCAAAGCATTTGTCGAATGATTATTGGGCTGAGGCTATACATTGGGCAACATACATTTTGAATAGGTGCCCTACAAAAGAAGTCATGAACAAAGTTTCGGAAGAGGCATGGAGTGGTACAAAGCAAGGTGTCACACACATGAAAGTTTTTGGTTGTGTGGCTTATGCACACATTCCAGATCAGTTAAGGAGGAAGTTGGATAGCAAGGGGGAGAAATGTATTTTCATTGGATGCAGTGATGAATCCAAAGCTTACAGGTTGTACAACCCATCCACCAAGAAGTTTATTGTGAGCAAAGATGTTCAGTTTATTGAAGAGGAAGCTTGGGATGGAAGCATAGAGAAAACAGTGAATGTTAAAAACTATTTGTCTCATGATGAAGATGATGATGAGTTGGCTGAAATACATCCCCAAACAATAGAACCAACACAAGGGAAACAAGAGACACCCTGGAGGAGAAATGAAAGTGCTTCTCCAAGCACACCACAAGGAGGAAATTCAAGTTCTTCTTCAAGCATTTTTACACCTAATGAAAGAGGAAAGAAGTTCATAAATTTAAATGACATTTATGAACAAGAGGCAGAAAATGAAGGTATGAACTCTTTGTTTGCTTTATATTGTCATGTTGATGACCCTATTCATTTCGAAGAAGCTATTAAGGATAGGAAATGGATAGAAGCTATGGATGAGGAGATTAATGCCATAGAAAGAAACAAGACATGGGATTTAGTTGAACTCCCAAAAGGTAAATATTTCATTGGAGTTAAATGGGTCTATAAGATCAAGAGTAATGCTGAAGGAAAAATAGAAAGACACAAGGAAAGACTTTTTGTCAAAGGGTATAAGCAGCAGCATGGGAGAGATTATGAGGAAACTTTCACACCGATTGCTAGAATGGAAACCGTGAGAGCAGTGCTGTCCATAGCAGCACAAAACAAGTGGAAATTTTACCAAATGGACGTGAATTCAACATTCCTAAATGGAGTGTTAATGGAAGAGGTTTACATTGAAAAACCTCTAGGTTACGAAAAGAAAGGCCAAGAGAAAAAAGTGTACAAATTGAAGAAAGATCTTTATGTGTTGAAGCAAGAGCCAAGAGTGTGGTACAATAGGATAGATTCCTATCTACTGGAAAATGGATTTGAAAAATGTGAGGGAGAACCCACCCTTTACATTAAATAAAAGGATGGTAAAATGCTAATTGTTTTGTTATATGTTGATGATGTTATTTTTATAGGTAATGATGATTGCCTTGTTGAAAGTTTTAAAAAGGTCATGAAAGAAGAATTTGAAATGACAGATATGGGTTTGATGAAGTACTTCTTAGGAATAGAATTAGAGAAAAATGAAAATGGGTTTTTTATCTCACAAGTAGCACGCAGGAAAGCAAAGCAGCAATCATTCCCACAGTGATGGGATTAAAACTCGGCAGAGAGGACAACAACAAGGATTTTGATCCTAGTTTGTACAAGAGAATTGTTGGTAGCCTCATGTATTTGACTGAAACTAGGCCAGATATAATGCATGATGTTAGTTTGATTTCAAGATTCATGGAGAGGCCAAAGGAAGCACATTGGTAGGCAGCAAAAAGGATTCTGAGGTATGTTAAAGGTACTAAAAGATTTGGTATTTTATATACTGCTTCAAAATGATCGATTTAATTGGATAAATGTGGTGATATGGTAGTGTAGATGACCGGAAAAGCACATCTGGTTATGTTTTTCACATGGGTTCAGGAGCCATTTCATGGGCTTCTAAAAAACAGCCTATTGTAGCATTGTCTATAGCAGAGGCAGAGTATGTGGTAGCTACATCAGCAACGTGTCAAGAAATTTGGATGAGGAGAATGTTGAGAAGTTTGTGCCAAGAGAAAGTAAATGGTATAGTGATTTTTTGTGACAATAGCTCAATTATTGCATTATCCAAGAATTATGTGTTTCACAAGAGAACGAAACACATTGACACAAAGTTTCACTACATTAGGGAATTGGTAAATATTGGAGAAATTGTTTTAGAACACTGCAGAACTCAGGAGCAGTTTGCAGACATTCTGACCAAGCCATTGGGGCAGAAGAGTTTTGAGTTTTTGAGGAAATGTTTGGGTATGACTGATAACCCAGCAGTTGAAATTAAGGGGGAGTGCTGAAATATTATTTTCAACTACCCTCTGTACAGCAAGCCACCTTCTATCTTTGTTTGAAAAAAAGCCCTGCACATAGTTGCTTTCCAAATTGGTGAATAGTCAAATTTACATTTGAAAATAGTCCTTTCGTAGGTTCAAATATCAGTCCTCTGTACATTAAAAAGAAGCATCATAGTTTTTGTTTAAAGCAGAGTACATGGCTCTGTATTTCAAAAAACAATTTAAAATAGAAAACTGAGTGTTTAAAAAGGAACAGAGTTTTTTATATTAAACAACAGAGTATTGGTTTTGTTTTATGCGCGGGAGGATTTTTATTTAAAACAGCAAAAGAAAGGGAGCAGTGGTCCCAGCCATCCACATGGAGCGATCTCATACGATCACATTATTTTTTGGTTCGTTTGCAATGGTTCAAGCTGGACCCGAAATTTTTTGAAGTGGATTTGATAAAACCTTTTCTCGTCACAAACTTGGCTTGTGTCAGCGGCCAATTTTCGGACACGATGTCATTTTATAAACGTGATTGAAAAATCCATCGCGTGTCCATTTCATTACGTCAGCAACCAAATTTTGTAACACGATATGTTTTATGCAGTTTGACTTTAATTGCAGTTTTGAAGTTCGGGGTAATGGCTTATTAAGTTAAAAGGTTTCGATATAAGTTTTATATCGCGCGATGGAGTTTGATATAGTTTTGTTTTATAATGTTTTTTTTTGTTATTTGTATATTGCGAAAATGCAAAGGTTGTTAAACCTTTGGGATGTTGTATTATCATATATAACACATGCGCATTGCAAGTTGAAGCCCGGTGGGCCTGAGAGTCTTTTAGAAAGGTTTTAGTTTTAAGTTTTTCGTTATATAGTTTTGTTTATTAAAAAAAAAGCGCTTTTTCATATAAAGTAAAAAAGGCCCGAAAGGTTAGTTGCAAGTTTAACACACAGCAGTGTTAGTTTTTTAATATATGCACAACAGTGTGTTTTGAAATACACAGACAGTGTAATTTTGAAGAGAGACAGAGCATTGTAAGAAATATACAGCAGTGTGATTTTGAGTGAGATAGTGAAGTTTGTAATTTGCACTACGTTTGTAGCAGTCAATATTTTGTAATCCCTCTGTTAGAGGAAGCATCTGTAATAGTTTTTTTTGAGTTAATGAAATAGTTTTTCAAGTGCAAAACTCTGTCTCCTGTGAGCAATTTTTTTATTTATTCTCTGTGTTAAAGAGGAGAGTATTATTCTCTCTAGTTTGTTCAGGAATTCTCAGAAATTCCAACAACCATATAGGATTTGAATAGGATTTGGAAATATAATTCCACCAGGCAAAAGACATTTCGTTGGAACATAATTTAAAAAACCATGCAATTCTCTAGTTTGTAGAAGTAATATTTCCTTTTTTCTGGGTTCTAATAACCAAGATTCATGTTGAAATAAATAGATCTATGAATTGAGATGGACCATATTTATTCTAATTTCATCAGAATATAACAAAGCATTAGATTCTCTAATCAATCAGTACATACATTCTTAACCATTTCATCGAGAACTGGCAGAGCAGGGCCCTCTCTGAAGTCAATCGTTTGGGAAACTCCTACTTTCTGAATAATAGGCAATATGATAGAATAGTTCTCTCTGTTGATGTCCATGTCTAGGATTTTCCATCCCAAACATTAACCCACCATTTTTTCCAATCCACCAGGATTCAAAATTTTTTGGGAATTTGCTGAATAGTGAATCTAGCGATGGCTTAATACCTTTCCATCATTGGTAAATGCAAGGGTTGTTTTGAAAAGCAGGTATCCAATGTGCACCCAAATCTCCATAGCATTCTTGGCATTAATGAGCTTCAGCAAGAGGCCCAAAAATTGACCCTCATCACTAGAATTAGTCATGAGGTTCCTGTCAAAATCAATACAATCAATACTCTATTTCTTAACACTGTGAAAAATACCTATGAAATCTTCTTAAACCAACTTATTTGAGAATTCAAGAGAAATGGATATAGATTTATAGGTTGAGGGGATTACTAGGGATGCTTGGAAGTCACTTCGGGGAGCTCTTTCATTGTTTCGGGCTCACGAGGGTACACGATTGTTTACAATATATACAACAATAATCACATAGGAATTATAATTAATTCTCGAGGAAAACATTAACCTTATCAATTAATTTCTTTGCTAAACTTGCTAAAAAAAACTGAGGTCAAAGGGTTGAGAGAAACCTGATATAGGGAATCGCTCTACAAGAGACTTTTGTGGCCCACTTCTTGATGTCGAACAACCTTAGCCAACTTCGTTGCTTGGGTTGTATGTGCCTTCACCTCTGCCGCAACAACATCAATGTTTTCCATTTCTTAAAACCTGCAACACAGTTGGAAACATATCTAAATACCAACTAAAAATGAAAAAATAGAAAAATGCCAAAATTACTAGGCATTTCCCAATGGATTTGCAACTCATATCTTGCATTAAATATCCAATTACCCAAATTATCCAACAATCTAAGCTAACCTAACCCCAAAGCCCTGAATCTTAAAATGCCTGAATCTTAAAATGTCGTGATGTGAGTAATTACCTGTTTGGACAAGAACAAATCTTGGGACTCAATGAATACAGGTTGCATCAAAAAAATCTCACTCTCACCAACCATTTTCCCAGGCCTTGAATGCAGTGCGCCCATCCCTACCAAAAAGATCAAAATAATCTGGAAATAAGAGACATAAACAACACAATAGGTAAAAACAAATTAAAATTCTCTATACAACACCGTTACTGATGAAATAGTTAACCTGACCTCAAAACGGTAACTCTAGCCCAAAAAGTCTCAAAAAACATGAAAAAACACCCCAAAAACAAAAAGTGTGTCTTCCAGAACGCACTTGGTTTTTTTTGAAGGTCAAATTTCAACATTTTATAAAATTATCCTAAAAAAAAAATTGTTTGTTGAAAGAAGGATTGAAAAAACACCCTCAAAACAAAACGAGTTGATGCTGGAATAACAAAAAAAAAATTGTGTCATAATTTTGACACTTGTAACAATGGAATTAAAGATAACATATTAGGACATTTTTTAAAATCGTAAATTTCTAACATTTTTGATAGATGATGTTAAAGATAAACAAATACATGTCTGAAGGGCTTATCATTTCGAACAATTTTAATCCATGTTGTTAAACATAAAATATCTTGACTTTAAACAACCCCAAAATTGTAATTATTGTCAAGCATAACCTTAAAGATAAAATTTGGTAGCGCATAAAAACCTTAATGACAAGTTGTAAATCTAAAATTTTTCAATCTAAAGTGTTCGACATACTTGAACAATGAAATTATGGAGAAATTATAAGACTTAACAATTTAAAAAAATGAACAAGTAAATAAAAAAATTATCATTGAACAGAAACAAGTAAGAGTAATTTTAATTTTAAAGGATAAAAACTTATCTTTTTTCAAATCTTAGCATAAGACAAATTTAAATATAGTTTCAACCAAAACCTAAAAATCAAGCATCAAAACAAAGTGTTCTGTTTCAATGACGCATATAATTATTAAAACTTTTAAAAGTATCTTATACCAAATGGCAACAATACATAATATCATGGTAATATCACTGCATAATCTAAAAATTCAACATTAGTTTCTATTTTCTATTTTACTTATAATTAAAATATCAACATTGGTACATTTAATATAACATAAATTATTTTTGTAATTCATTGTTGCATTGTCGATATTCTAAAGAGATGAATTCTTCATAATTAAAACATATAATCCAACAAACATAGAAATGTCTCATAACTTCATGAAAAATGAGATGGAAGTCAAAAATTTTATTTCAAGTTACCATGCAAACATCAATTACATAAAAGTGTCTTAGATAGTTATTCAAAATCAGCCATAGGTTCTCGCACACCATCATAATCTACATCTTCAGATGAATGGCTCGATGCAGATGAAGATGATCCATATTCTTCTCTTTCATCAACTAGTGCTCCATCTGAGTCAACATGCATGCCCACCATTTCAAAGTTCAAAAGTCTTGTAGATCTACGTCTACATTCTGCAGAGTCCCATCTCAGCAGTAATTGTTCTGGTAGCGATTTCTTCAAAATATTTATGGTTTGCAACCGAAGAGTTCCTCTCTTTGTCAAATTGAAGTCATACACAAGTATGTCAACATCCTCCAATTTTAAGACATATGTGCGGCGACGATTTATATTTGTGCCCTTTCTTTTTCTCTTTCTGCCAATTCTTTTTCCACTACCATCTCTGGCTTGTACACACCATTGAAAGGGTGGGTACTTGTGGCATACCAATGTACATCAACAGCTGTAATCTCTTCATTTTCATTAATGACCTTTATAACCTTGGCAATCCAGAATGGATAGCCAAGTGGATCTTCATCTGCTAACATTGCTATCATGCAACCCTCCTTAAGATCCTGCATAGAACCCCTGTAAAGGTCTTCCATGGCTTCACGTTGTGCACGTGATCTTCTAGAACCAATATAGATTTCTCTTTCCTCTACCCGTGGGGAATTAATAATAGCTTGAGGCTGTTGTTGTTCAACATTGTGTGTTTCCTGATGTTCATGTTCATTTGGCATATTTTGTGGCCAAAAAAAAGGAGTCTTCAAAAGCGTATCCCCATTTATTGATCTTGAAATCATATCACTTTGATTACTGAAAAAATACTCCCACCAAACTGAATCAGCAACATCGAAGTATTCATATGTATCTCTAATACATCTTTTAATTTCCTCTAGACATTCAGAATAATTTATGTCTCTCTTCTGCCTTCGTGCATTATGGAGTTCAGAAACTGACTATAATAACAATATCTTTGATGAAAACATTGGACGCTCTGGAATGAACTTCAAAAATGCTAAACCTGATGATGGTCCCCATTCTTCAATAGTTGAATACTTCTTTCCCCATATAAGTGTTATCCCATCAATTTTTTTGATATGAAATTGATGCTGGAAGCTAATGTCATTAAGTTGTTCAATGCATTTCTCCTCACCATGCGATCCAAAAATAAACCTTCGCATGTCAATAGTTTCTTCCAACACATGAAAGACAGGCTCTGGAATGTGCGATTTCTTAATACATTCAATTAATGATGGCAGGCTCCCAACACCTTTCCTCCTCAATGTTACTGAAAAACGACCGAACATCTGATCAATATGATCATGAGTATGCCCAACAAGAAGGAAACCAACCTTTATCATTTTAAAAATCCCCAATTCAACGAGCATGTTTAGATACCCAAAAAGAACTTGATTTTTGTTCTCATGACTTGTGTTGTCTAATTGTAAATACAAAAATTCAGGAAGAATCCCAGACCAATGAGTAACCACATCATGGATTATAGTTATGGTCAAATTTGCATCATTGTGAATATTTGGAGTTGTGAAGAAAACTCTTGGAAACATCTTCTCATTAAATACCATACAACCAACCAAGTGAAACTAAATGAAATTTTCTTCCTGTAATTTTTTTGGCGTGCGGACAAAATGTGGAAGAAGTGTTTTCTTTTGGTCCATACCATCAATTATCAATCCCAGATATTTATTTGGATGATCATAACACTTCTTTCGATGTTTATACAACTTTTTCCTTTCACTTGTTTTCTGATTGCGATGGTCTTGAAGTTCTTTGACAACGGAATCTGTACATAAAATAAAAGAAACATATGAATAAATATATTTTCATAGTTGATAAGTATCAAATTTTAAAAACAATGTTTTGAACACATACCTCTTTCTGCCCCTTGACATTTATCTCTTTTTTCTTTAAGAGAAGCACATGTGCTGCAAATCCCCATCCTTGTCTTCTTAGGAATATGAACATTGTTGAATTCAGTTTTCCATATCCTTGTAAAATAAGAATATGTAATAAAATTACCAATTCCTTCAACAGCTTCTACATAATCTTTGTATAACATAAATATTTCTTGTCTCGAGAAATTATCTGGAATATGTATTGTGTCTTTATTTGGCATACACTCTCCATGATTTGAAAAGAAGTCTTTCATCCATGTCTTTGCAGTATTTGCAAACGGCCCCACCTCTCATTTATAATGTGCTTCTGAATAATATGTGGGATCCCTTTTCAATCTATCCCGGATTCTTGACAAACGACAATTACCAATTGAACACAACATTTTGAACGCCTTTCTGCAAAGCAATACATTCCCAATATGATAATCATAACCTGCTAGTGTAGATTGCATGCAACCCACTAAATATGAATTTTGCATGCTTTTATTCATTGACATATATGTTTTCCTTTTCTCCAAAGAAAAGTTGAAATCCATATTTTTCAAGCAATCCCTTCGACAACATTCACTTGAAATCAAATGAACAACATAACTTCTTGTCGTGAGATATTTTGTCTTCACCCTTGTATAACTAGAATGCTTTGGATTGATATGAAAAGGTCTATTCCTACTCCTAGTTGAAATATTTTCTTGCAACGGCTTCATCATTCCAACATCCTTTGTAAAAGTATTTTCATCACAATTAGGATGAATATTATCCCCACTATCATCATCCTCAACATGGTTAAGAAATTCATCAACATCATTGCGTGGAAAATTTTCTTTACCATCATCAGTTGAAGAAAACATTTCACAAGAATCATCGGCAATTTTGTAACTCTGACTCAAAAGAAATTCTTCACCATCTTGACCCATGCTTTCAAATTCTTCCCTGGGAGGATTCAATTATTCGTCACCATGATTTTCTTTGAAATGGTCACTTGGGAAAATGCAATATTCAGATCTGTGCCTCTAAAATTATCATTTGCAAGAAACTATTCATCCTCCCCTTCCTCAGTGGTGCTCTCATAATACTTGGGATTAGGCATAAGTGGAAGCTTTGAATTTGTATTCACTAGAATTTCTTCATCCTGCCCCTCCCCTTCCTCACTGAAGCTCTCATAATCCTTAGGATTAGGAATAAGTGAATGCCTTGAATCTATATTTATTGGAAATTCTTCATCCACCCCTTCATCAGTGGTTAAATTATAATCTTTATGATTAGGATTAAGTGAAAATTTTAGCTTTGGAAATTAATCCCCATCTTCATCAGTGGTGCTAGCATAATCCTTAGGATTAGGACGAAGTGGATATTTTGACGCTGCAAATTCTTCCTTCCCCTCTTCCTCAGTGGTGCTGACATAATCCTTAGGATTAGGACGAAGTGCATATTTTGACTTTGCAAATTCTTCATTCCCCTCTTCATCTATGGTGCTGACATAATCCTTAGGATTAAGACGAAGTGGAAATTTTGACTCTGGAATTTTTTCGTCCCCCTCTTCATCAGTGGTGCTTGCATAATCCTTAGGATTAGGACAGAGTGGAAATTTTGACGCTATAAATTTTTCATTTCCCTCTTCATCAGTGGTGCTGGCATAATCCTTAGGATTGGGACGAAGTGGATGTTTTGACTCTGAAACATTATCATTCCCCTCTTCATCAGTGGTGCTCGCATAATCCTTATGATTAGGACGAATTTGATATTTTGACTCTGGAAATTTTACATCCCCCTTTTCATCAGTGGTGCTGGCATACTCCTCAGGATTAGGACAGAGTGGATATTTTGACTCTATAGATTATTCATTCCCCTCTTCATTTGTTGTTCTCACATAATCCTTAGGATTAAGCTGAAGTGGATATTCTTCATCTCCCTCTTCATCAATGGTGTCCTCATAATCCTTGGGATTAGGACGAAGTGAAACTTTTGACTCTGGAATTTCTTCATCATGCCCTTCATCACTGTTTCTTTTATAATCCTTAGGATTAAGAGTAAGTGGTATAACTGGCGCTCGATTTACAGAAATTTCATTTTGCTGCACCTCATCAATTTTGTTCTCATCATCTTTAGGATAACGACCAAGTCGATTTTTTGACTCTCTATTCATGGTGAATGAACTCCCGTTATATTCATCACTCTGAATAGAGTTGTTGCGTGACGAAGATGTTGATGTTGTAGAAAGAAAAACTTCGCTATCAGAAGAAACCATGGCTTTCAACAAGAATAGGTTGAATGATACAAATTCCTCTCCCACTTACAATATATAGCTTAAAGACTAAAAATTTCCCTCCAAATTTTCCCTCCAAAAAAATTCACGAAAAAAATTCCCTCCAAAATTTCCCCCCAAAAAATTTCGCGAAAAACTTTCCCTCCAAAATTTTCATTTCAAATATTTGGTACAAATATTAGTCAAAAAATGTATTTAACATTTTTTTTAATAAACTGTTTATGTTGAAATATTTTACCGATATTTATATTCAAAATATCCACAAAATATTTCTATCTTGGATGCCTTCCAAACTAAAATAATGTTTTTATTTGAATCATTTAACATTGACTAGATGTAAGTATTAACTATAATATTACTATAATACCTACATGCAAATATTAACTATTTTAACTATAATGACTACATGTAAATATTTTAAATTTTAAACTTACGTTAGATTCATCTAAAATATATTTCACAATTTATTAATAAACTGTTGGTCTTCAAATATTTCACCATACTTTCTATTCAAAATGTCCACAAAATCTTCCTTTCATGCATGTCTTCGAAACTAAAATAATTTTCTTATTTGAATAGTTTAAGATTGACTACATGTAAATATTTACAAAAATAACATGTAAATATTAACTATTTAAACTATAATATTAACTATAATTAACTACATGTACATATTTTAGATTTTAAAATTTAATCCCATGATTTTAAACATTGATTACATGTAAATATTAACTATGATAAGTAAATACAAATATTAACTATTTTATCTATAATATTAAATATAATTAACTACATGTAAGTATTTCATATTTTAATTTTTAATATGAGATTATATTTGAATTATTCAACATTCACTACATGTAAATATTAAATAAAATATTAACTTTGATAACTACATGCAAATAATAAGTATTTTAACTATAGTATGAACTATAATAAACTAAATGTAAATATTTTAAATTTGAAATTTTAATCTCACATTCGTTAAACAGTAAACCAATCAAACAATATTCGCTATTTAAAAGGAATGATTGTTTCTATTCATCACATCACATCAAGTTTTCTGGTATTTGTTAGAGCAAATTTCTGGAGGTGTTGCGTTGGCATTGGTAACTTCGTGGAGGCATTGCATTGGCATTGGAGGCGTTGTGTCGCTATTGGTAATTTTGTGGAGGTGTTGCATTGGCATTGGTAACTTCGTGAAGGCATTGCATCGGCATTGGAGGCATTGTGTTGCTATTCGTAATTTTGTGGAGGTGTTGTATTAGCATTGGTGACAATAGCTTTTTGCATTTCAAAGGTTAGTTTTCCTTCTATTCTGTCAATTTAAAGACAATTGTAGGGAAAATCTGTTTTTTTATAGTTTTTTGTGTCCAAAAACTACTTTTTTAAGGTTTTTAGGTTCAAAAACCTTAATTTTTTTATATTTTTTTAGTGAAGAAAATGCAAAAAGAACTAACTTTTTTAGGGTTTTAAGGACAAAAATTTAGATTTTTTCTTTCTTTTTTAAGACTCATAGGTTCATCTAGACATAAAAATCCATAAAACGACCATGCACATAAAAGAAAAAGTAATATTATAACATTTTTTTTTTTTATCATAAATATATCAGTGATTTCATTATTTATTTATTTTTTTTTTTAATTTGAGAATTTCTTTAATTTTAAATCTTAATTTTTTTTTTCTTTATTGTTTTGTTCTCTCTCTCTCTCTCTCTCTATATATATATATATATATTATAATTGTATTGTGATATAGTTTTTTTTTTAATTTATTGTATTTTTATATTAAAAAAAATGTTTTTTTATTATTTATTATATTGTTTTTTTTTTTTAATTATATAATGTTTAGAAACAAGCCATAATTGTTATTTAATAAATTGTTTTTTTTTGTTTTTTTTTTATATATATATTTGTTATATTTTGATATTTTTAACAATTTTTTTATTATTATTAAATAATGTTTTAATAATTATATTATATATTAAAAAAAAAAAATTTAAAAACGAAATTAAAAAAAAAAAAATTTAAAAAAAATAAATAAAAAATAAATAAAAAATAAATAAAAAAAAAAATAAAAAAAAAATCATGCGCCGTTTGACTGTGCTCGTGGGGCACCAAAGGCCAGTCGGGCGGCACCACGGGGGCGGCCCAACCGGCCTCACGACCCCCGCTAATTTTTTATTTTATTTTATTTTTTTTTAATTTTTTTTTAATTTGTTTTAATAAAACATTTTTTAATTTTGGTTTTTTTTATTTTGTTTTTTTATTTATTTTTATTTATTTTTAATAATTTGTTTTAATAAAACAATTAAAAATTAATAGAAACATTGTTATATATAAAAATAATAAAAAAATTGTTATATAATATAATAAAAACATTGTTAAATAATAATTGTTAAAAATCTCAAAATATAAAATATATATATATAAAATAAATAAATAAATAAATAAAAAAAAATTTATTAAACAACAATTATGTTTTGTTTTTAAACATTATATAATTAAAAAAAAAATACAATATAATAAATTAAAAAAAAAAACATTTGTTTTAATATAACAATATAAATTAATTAAAAAAAAACTATATAACAATACAATTAAAAAAATAAAAAATTATATAATATTATAACATTTGTTATAAATAGTTAGTAACTTTTTTGTTTTTTTTTAAATATTAAACACAAACTGAAGTTTGAAAATACTAGTTTATTTTTTTAAAATTATTTTATACAATTTAAACACATTTTTAAATTTTTTATAAAATGTATTCAAAACATATTATATAGATATATATACATATGATTTATAATATTTTGTTTTTAAATGAAAATTTTTATAGTTAATTTTACTGCTTTAATTTGAAACTATTTAGTTTTAGAAATAAATTTTGTTTATTAAATTTATTTTATCTGCAATATTTTTCCATTAACTAATATATATATATATATATATATATATATATATATATATATATATTATCAAGAAAATGGTATGAAAACAGATTTCTGTGAATGTTTCTGCACCTAGGGCAGCAGCTCCCAAATCTACAGCTGCAGCTCGACGCACTATGGATACAACTCCCAAATCTGAAGTTGCAGATGAACGCACTATGGACACTGTTGGACGCAATAAGGACATTGTTGCACACACTAATAAAAGTCAAGCAAGTGGGGCACCAGGTTCATTAAAGTTTATTTCTGATTGGAAGAACGTCGAGGAAATAGATAAAACCGATTTCTCATGGTATCTTGAAGATAGTGAAATGGAGGTTGATATACACGTCTATCTGATTTGTGGTATGATTGACTTAAATGAGCCATATGATGTGATGGGCATAGTATGAGACATATGTATGGTCCCGAATACAAACACTATTTATGTTCTTTCAAGGAAGGCTCAGAAACGTGAGAAGGTTAGATATTGTCTATCAATCGTCAAGTATGACACAGATGAAATATCTTCAAAATTTTCTGAAAAAATATCAAGAAACATTGCAAATAACATTGTAAGTATGCTTATTTTTATTTCCTCTATGCATTATTGTAAGGATGATCCAATTTTTTTATAAATTATTGATCATTGACATGTTTTATTTTGTTTCATAGGATTTTGTTCCGGGTCTTTCAAACATGTTTGAAGGTATTTATATGTTGGTACCAAATGTTATGGATGTGATCAAAACTTTCCACAAAGACAAAGCATAGGAAAGGAGATTGAAGCAAAGAGCAATAGCTCGTGACACTGCAACAGTACAAAGAGGGGATCAACCAAGAGTCACTAAGGTGGATCAATATAGTAAACTTAAACATGTTTCTTTTGAAGGTGTCGAACATGAAACAGAAAATTATGATAGAATTAATGAGGAGGAGATGAGAACTGTTGTGCAAAAGGAGAAAACAGATCAGACACCAAAAAGAAAAATTGCCAAAGATGTCTCTCTTTTACCTCATGAAGGAGAGCTTGTTTATAAAAAAACCGATATGTTATCCAATAAGACTAGGAAATCAAATATTGGTGAACCTGTAAAGGTCGTGAGCAGCAGTGAAGACCAAATTGAAAGCTCTCACAGAAGTAGAGAAATCATAACACCAGGTGCTGAGTTAGAGGATGGCATTATTAAAACAAAACAAAATGCTATTCGACAAGAATTGAGGAAGAATAAATTAATTCTTGGTGGCCAAACATTTGAGCTTAATGTTAACCAATTTTATGGCCCAGATGAAGAACAATCTCAATATCAAATTAGAAAGGTCCATCACCTACATGTACATAATCTGAAAACATTGTTCAGGTTCAATCCATATGTGCATGTGGTGGATTATGTGGTTCTTGTCGATCCATGTCAGGTTCCCAACAAGCAAGCATTTGACAAGACAAAATGTTTTGATTATAAATATTATGTAATTGGAGGGAACCATTCGATAGAGACTAAGAGACAATTGATTGCAGAATATCCCAATAATTATCTTTTTCAAATAGTGAAATGCATCATTTACACTGGCTTAACAGAAATGGAATCAAATTTATTGGCATGGGATCATAATGCAGATAATGAGTACAAAATGAAAATGAATTTCATCCAAAGGGTCAGATTTATTCATAATGAATTCATAGAAAAATGTGGTGGGGATAAGACACAAGTTAGTGTAGCATTTCGAAAGGAATGTTTAATGGAAACATGTTATCAAATTGATGAAAAAAAAACAAAAGATGGAAAATTGAATACAAATCTCTTCAGAGGCACAGATAACATTTTTCAGTTGGCATTTAGAACTGGGGAGGTATGGGATTTGATTGATGAGATTTTTGATCGGTGGGAGAATATTTCCATAAAAAATCAGAAGGTTAGAAAGAGTAAACCCATAATATGTACCAACAGTAAGGGGGGTCTTGAAATGAAGCAGCTTCCAGAGGATATGACTATCACATCTTGGAGAACAATGCAAGATGTGAAGGATGATAAATTAGTCAAATTAGTGTTAGCCCGTGTGAAGTCGAGTGAATTATCAATGGAAGAAATGTGTGTAGAATTTCAAAAGTAAGTTTCTTGAATTATTTCTTATTTTTCTTTCATTATAATTTTCTTTTAAATAAAACATAATGATGTTGGTAGAATTTGTTATACATGTCAATATATTAACGCTTTTAACTTGATTTATTCAGTTAGAAATTTTTTATGAAAATACAAGAACACATGGTTAAAATGTTTAATGAAGACAGTTGGGATGATGTATGCAACTACCTAGAAGCAAGTTCTACATCAACACTAAAAGAGTTTTATATTGCATTCAATAAGGTATGTTGATTTATAAATTCATTTTATTCATATTTAAACTATTTTTATTTTATTACTTATACATATCTATACATATATTTTTATGTCATTAAAGATGTCGAAGAAGAATGGAAATGGAGTACCAGATACTTTCAAATGCTTTATTGAAAAAATTAAAATGGAGAACATGAGAAGGAAGCGTCTTATGAATGTTGAACTAGATCCTACTCTTAATCATTACATTTGGAATGGGCTCGACAGTGTCCAATATCAAATAATACAAGGTGACTGTGAAGACATTGCATCACTAATACCTAAAATGGAATATGGCCTAGTTATTGTAGATATTCCTCATGGTTTCAATTTCCCAGACATTGAATATGATAGAGAACCATATACTTATGAAGCTTTTAGTAAAGTGGTTACGGGTTTTCAAGAAGTGACAACATCACCACTTTGGTGATTTGTGACATTTCATTCAGACACACAGTTTCCAATGTTATTAACAAGCTTCAAGGGTAAAGCAAACTCAAGGATGCAACTTACATGGTAAGATTTTGAAATTGTATGTTTGATTCCTCCTAAATTTTTTTATTCATGTAAAATTTAATTGAACTTTTAATATGTTATGTTACAGGCAAAAGTCAAATATTGTTTCTTCCGAAGATCAGCCTATTATAAATGATTGTGAGTTCATTCATGTTGAATGTTGGACAAAAGACGATAGCTATAAGCATATTATTATGAATCGAGTAGATGGGAAGAGTCATAGTCAAGTATTGGTTTATGATGCAGTGGTAAGAAAACTAACATATGAGGATAAATATGCAAAAGGAGATATAGTTAACATTTATCAAAAACCACAAGCATTGATTAACTATCTTATAGATCTATGTTCAAATGAAGGAGAATGGGTTTTTGATTTATTCTCAGGTTCAGGTAAGTTTTATTATACAAATTTAAATTTAAATATTGTCTTTTTTACTTTTTATGTCTCCATACTAATTTTCTTACTTATTTTTTTTGTGCTTGATGACTAGGTACAACACTAGCATGTTGCCTACTAAAAGGAAGAAATTGCATTGCCATTGAGAAAGACCCAGTTCAATGCAAATTTATTCAACAAAGAATTAACGCTCTTGAATTCCTTCCAGATGCGAAGCAAGAAGTTGGTTTGAGGAAAGGAGATTTTAATGAATCACGTGTGGCAAAAAAAGCAAAGGAACCTCAACCACCATTATATGGAATGATTGGAAAGGGACACTTTGGAAGATTTGCTGACATGAAAGATCCATTAGAAGACGACAATGATCAAAATGAAGAAGAAAATGTTGTGGAAGAAGCCATCAATGTTGTTCTAGATGATGTTGAAGATGTATTAGTTGATGTTGTTGATGATGTTTAAGTTATGCTTGCAAACAAAGCTTATTTTTTAGAACTATTAATCAGTTTTACTTGTAATGTTTAGACTTTGATATTTTATGAGAACAACCCTTTTTTTTTCAAAAAACATGTGATTGCTATTATTTTTTGACATAAAATTCAATAAAAATGTTGTTTTCTTAAGTTTTTTTTGTTAAGATTCTCCCAAAAAATTAGTTTATTTAACATGTTTTTTCCAACAAAAACTCTGTAAAAGTGTATTTTTTGCATTGTATTTATATTGAAAAATTGTATTTATTGGTCATATGGTTCAAAATATTGGTTTCTTAGCGACAATTTTTTGATGTGCATTGAAAAATTATTTAACAATACATAAACATGTAGAAAATATAAACGTTAGAATATTGACCCTTTTTCCATCTCTTATGTATGTGAAAAAGTGAAGATATCATTACAAGTTTTTATTTTAAAAAAAATATTTTTTTATTTTTAAAACACAAGTACATAAATGCACTTTAAAATAAACATCTCACAGAAGAAGAAGACATTAGAAAATCTATAGTGTCAAAATCAATCCTATAAAAAAACGTTGGTGATGATACACCACCACTATTCAAAATCGACATAAAAAACATCACTTAAAAAAAAATTAATTAAAAAAAAAAAAACAAAATGAAAAAAACTTAAAGTGCCAAAAACATGTTCAAATTTTTTTTTCTTGATTCTGCATTGCCACTTTTTCAAAATCAGGTGTTTTTCTTGATACTTCAAAAAGTAGGTAACAATGAGGTTACCTATTTCATCGGTAACATTGTTATACTAGAAGTTGCCCCAAAAGGTGCAAAGAGAACGTTTTATCAAGGATGCATTTGTATGTATGTATTGTATTGCTTTGCATTTTGAAACACACATAATTGAAAATAAGAATAGTACATATTTAATTGGAAAATTTCTATGAGGGATGCATTTGTATGTATGTATTGCATTGCTTTGCATTTTGAAAAACACATTGAAAATAAAAATAGTACATATTTAATTGGAAAAGTTCTATAAGGCATGTATTTGTATGCATGTATTGCATTTCTTGCATTTTGAAGCACATTGAAAATGAAAATAGTACATAATGTTTTAAAATTCACCCCAGTTTTTGTAATTTGGCTTTTATGATAGCAAACAGATATTCAAGATTTTTTGGGCTTTTTTCCAGTTGAATTTGGTTATATCATTTTTTTTTAATCTATGTTACATTGTTTTATTGTTTATATCATTTAAGATTTTCTGATTTTTTTCAGTTGAATTTGGTTATATCATTTTTTAACCATATAAATGAGTTTTAATAAGTTCTGCAACTCACAAGTATGTTCTAATCAGTAAAGCCACCATTTTCTTTAATTCTTTCACGACTTCTTTCCAGGAATGGTTGGATTGTGCTTGACCAAGAGTAGTCTATTTTCTTTGTGCTTAACCATACATGATGAAACCAAGCATGGTTGGATTGTGCTTGACCAAGAGCGATTGGAACAATAAATTTTAGGTTTTCAAATTTATATGAGATTTATGCCATATCGAATTAAGCCATCCCTAATCCATTTTCTAGTGCTTGACAATGACTATACATCTCTAGTTTATTTTTGCTTAACCATACATGATCAAGACCAAACATAGTCTATTTTCTTTGTGCTTAACCATATATGATTGAAACAAGCATGGTTGGATTGTGCTTGACCTGTTTTCTTAACCATACATGATCAAGACAAGCATAGTCTATTTTATTTGTGCTTAACCATACACGATGGAACCAAGAATGGTTGGATTGTGCTTGATCAAGAGTGGTTGGAACAATAAAGTTTAGGTTTTCAAATTTATATTAGATTTTAAACATTAGATATCAATGTCATTAAGTTCGCATAAAATCTTTACCATTATCTTTAAATTTGCTGAAATTTTTTAAACATTCCATCCAAATGCCTTTATGTTTAAATAAAAATTTTAAACAATATTTTTATACCATTTAAAAATTAACCAAATTAACAAATTTTATACCATTTAAAAATTAACCTTATCGTTATCTTTAAATTTGTAGAAAATTTTTAAACATTCCATCCAAATGTTTTTATATTTAAACAAAAATTTTAAACAATATTTTTATACCATTTAAAAATTAACCAAATTAACAAACAATTAAACCTAAGTTTTTCATTCAATCCTTGGTACAATGTCTTTAAATTTAATAAATTTCTAAACATTAGATATCACTGCACTTTAAGTTTGCATAGTCAGAATGTTTTTAACTTTAATAAAATTTCAATTGAAATTAAAAGTAAATTTATAAATTTAATATTTTACAATTTTATAATATTAAAATTAATTTATGAAAAATATCATTTTTAATAAATTAAAAAATCATAAAATGAAATACCAACGTCCAAATAAAAGTTATTTTTTAATCAATACAAAAGTTTTTTTATTGGTATAACATTTATTTATCATTTTAGAGATTAATTTAACATTTTTTTACCTTTTTAAAAATTAATTTAAAAATTAATCTGGAACACACAATACATATTTATCTATTTTTCAAACTTCAATCTCCAAATCTATTTTCACAATCAAATATTAAATATTAAAAAATAAATTGTAAAGAAAATCCCTAGTGTACAGAAATCGTCATTGAGGAATGAAAATGAGAATATTTCTAGAAAAAACCCAATTGCCTCAACAAAAATTCGCAACATCCAAAAGCAGGGGAAAAAAATAACATCTGGGGACTTTCTTTTAGCTTGTTGGGAATGGCAAGAGGCAAATTCGAATTCATGTTCTTAACCAAAAGTTTAACCATGTAAAACATCAAAGAGGCATTCAGTTCACAAGTGGAATTTCCCCATATTAATACTTCCTTCTCTCTTACCTCTTCATTTGGAAGAGGTTGCTCTGTCTGTAGTTCATTACATTCAACATTATTCAACAGAATATTTGAATTTTCCAACTCAAATAAATCACAAATTGCATGACCATATCCTTTGTGGATTAGAAGCATCTCATTGTCGTCCTTTTTATGTTTTAAAAGGTTTACCAAGCTTGAGAATTTCATTTCATTCCTTCAATAACTTGAAGCACTTCTGGTTTGAAGAATGATGCACTTGCCATTATAAAGTTCAAAAGATATGCCTTCGGATATAACTCAATTAGTCCAGAAAAATGCCGGTAACAACAGAGGATGGAGTGATTGCACTAATGTAGATTCTAGAACAACATCTACAAGAAATAATACATTTTAATGCTCAAAATAAATGCGACCCATGAAACTTTCAGATGCTCCAAAACACACATTAAACAGAAAACCCTACTTGTGACACGGAAAACTTACATGGGTGATGAGCTAAGGCATACAAGACAATCAAATCCTTTGGAGTTGTCATGAGATTGATAAAGCTTTCTTAAATTAGGATAGCCTCTTAAGAGGTCCGCGGAAAAGGCATGTATTGATCCCTCATCTTTCTCTGCTGCATTTGGCTCGGTCTCTGCATCTAGAACTTTTAATTCATTCTTTTGAAAGCCTTCGATGGGGCATTCCTCTTCGAGAAGACGCTTTGAAACCTAATTTGAACTAGATCCTTGTAAATAGGTTAGCAATTTGAACACATGCCTTTTGTTTTTCGCCTGCAAAGGCATTAGGATCTTCATTCTCTTCTGTTGTCTGAATATTTAGATCAACCTTTTCATCTATAAGTTTACTACCAGTAGACAAAGGCCCTTCCTCCTTAGAGCCAAAATCAGAAAACACAACTTTTGATGTGACAATCTCATTGAGATATTTTTTTCACCGAGACCTTCTCTTCTGAAACTTGCTCTCTATCTACATTCTTAGAGACCTCTTCATCCGCTGAAGGCGCTCCCTTCACTGGACCACTTGATGAATTTTCTTTGAGATTATGCAAACGAAAGTATTCATCTGCGTGGGAAACCTGAGCATAAGGCCATTCCCGCAGTATTTTTGTTCCTTCCCACCTATTACCATGGTACATTGAATTTTCCATTTCTCTTTGATGATACATAAACCTAGATTGCCCATAAGGGTAAATCCTCTCGTTTTGAGAAACTGAATCCCTGCCATGGAAACCACCAAACCCAGGTGGCCATCTACTAGATTTATGCTGGTGAATAAAAGACTACCTCTCCAAAAAGGAATAAGATTTAGAAAACCTATCCCTCTCAACAACTAAAGATGGTTCCAGTTCTCCTTCCTCTTTTATGTACCTGTCAGTTTGAACCCTAAGAGAGTCAGGATCAGAGCCCTTGAGACTCCAATATGACTTACCGGATTCATCAACATCATCGTCCCGGGAAGAACTTGAACCCCTTCTAGATAGGAACTCCTTTCTTGGGTTGATCTAGAGGAAGATATCATATCCTTGCCTAGATTCAGGCAAGGATAGACTCGGGCAAGGATAGAAGTTTCCTGAAGAGGTTCTGATGGTTCCAGAGACTATAGCTAAGATAAAAGTTTCCAGAACGACCTTTTTCTGTGTTTCCAGAACGACCTTTTTTGTTTTTCTGATTTCAGAGTCGGGTAAGGATAGGAGTTTCTAGAAGAGTTTCAGAAGTTGAAGGAGAAGATCTTGATAGGTGTAGGTGTTTTGTTGAAATCAATAGTAGAAAATAAAATCAATAGTGGGACAGATGTCATAGCCTAGTTGGAGTTTAAATTATTAGACAGATGTCAAATGCAATCACATGGGTTGAAGAAACCAAAAGTGTATTGATTCAAAAGAATAGGCCTATCGGCCTAATTACATTGCTGGTTAAAGCCGAATTGGGAGCGGGAACAAAATTCTCTATATTAGGTTAAAGATGAATTGGGAGCGGGAATTGAGAGGGGGAATTGAAATTAATCTAAAATAAAAAATAAATGTTAATAATAATATTTGAACTAAAAAATTATATATAGTATTGACTTACAAATTCAATAAGATATTAAGTTGTATATAAATTATTTAATATGTAAAACTTATAAATATAATTAGTAGTTTTCTGAAGTGATATTTATGTGCGTCAAGATCATACTTTTTTTGAAGTTTTAGTTGTTTATGTGGTTATCCTTTCTCATGTATTGACAAAAATTAAAATATTCAAAATTAAAATTATGTTGTTTTTTCTTGTTTTAATATAGAAATAAAAATGTATGATAACATGTCCCCTCCTAGTGTTTGACATTTTTTTTTTGGACTAAGCTTCCACTTATCACAATGAGGCCAATTGCCTAGATTTAGCATTATGAGAGGTTATTACCAATGGACGAATTTCTATTGAGGTTTTTATCTTTACTAATATTTGCACAACGTTACCACATTTTTCACACTAGGAATAGCTCTCAAGGCCTTTACCAATGGACATGAAAATGGTCATAGACTAGGAATATGGGCACCATTATTATTATTTGCATGATAAGAATCAGTATGAGGGAAGGTCAAAAAAAATTTATTTTTAAAATGAAGCTTATCATGCTCAAGGGCCATGAATTTGGCATTGAACAACCACATAGATCCTCTCTAAATAATATTAGAAATATATGGGATATCAATTACATTAGGAATTTTTTCACACCATTGTTGGTCACTTTAATTTCTTATTAATTTAAACAATCAAGTGCTACATAAATTGTCAACCCAGGGAATTCTGTTTATTTCAAAGGCAATCACACACTGTATATGCTCAATCTCAAAAGCAATGAAAAGTTGTAGTAAAAATTACATTAACCACACCTTGCTTCAAACAAACTGATGTTCTACTTTGAGTTACAGCAAAATCAATATTTTTATTGTAGACAATTATCAGAAGAATCGTGGATTACATTAAGAAAACAACAATCTAGGAAAAGAAACCAATATGCAGAAGAAAATACCAATTATGCTATAACAGAGAACATGACCCTATTTCCCAAGTAGGAATCTTCAGCACCTATTTCTGACTACCACACTTTCACAAACTCATTTTGTAAACAAGATTACCAAATTGAAATAATCAACGATTACCTAGGAATGAATTATATGAAACCAATGTGACAATCAATGGAAACAGAGTTTCAACAATAGATAACAGAGTTCCAATAATGCATAAATAATTTCAGCAAGACTGAGTTTTAACAAGGCGTAAATGAAAATAACAATTAACACACTACAGAAATTAATGGGTGAATCTTGTGAGGAAGGTGGACCATTTCCTTCTCACAAGATTCCACAGAAAAGGAATTAAGAAGAAATGCTAAGAACAATCTTTTATTCATCTGTCAAAAGTAACATATTACAAAACGATCCACGTTCCTTCTTTGTAATTCCCTTTCAGCTAAACCTTCCGTAAAATCCCTTCTAATGCTAATGTCTCCTCTATTTAAAGAGGAGACATCTATTACACATTTTATTACATCATACAAATCCTATTCTTAACCTGATCTGATCTTCTATGCTAGAATAGGATATTCTGTTCTTCCATAGCAAAAATGTTGTTACAATGGTTATGATAATGCTGGCTTCGAGGTGCAGTTGTTGCGGCCAGTGTAACAACTCCCTTAATTATATTTTCTTGTTGCTGCCATAACTGAAATACTATTTTAGCATCGCAAATCATGGACTGTTTTCAACATCGCAAATCACGGATTGTTTCATGTCCTCAGGCAACTTCAATCTAAATCAGAATCCAGATATTGGCTCTTGGCGTGCAAATTACTTATGCAGTAGCTATAGAAGGTATTGGCTCTGTTGAAGCTCCGAACCCTTGCACATTTTTCAGCTTTTTCCAGGCTGCTGCTTCATCCTTCTTGGCCAGCCTATGATGAGCATGATGTTCCTCTGTTGGCATCCACTGAATAGGAAAATGAAAGTGATACCCTATCCACTTTTCAGCACATTACTAGACACACTTGATGTAGTGGGGTACCCTGGAGATTGTTGTTTCAAGATTAGTAGGACTGAAAGGATTGTACTCCTGCTTTTCCTTAGAATATTGTTGCCAAAACATGTTATTTGCTTTTAAGGTAGCATTTTCTTTGGCCTTAATAAAGTGTTGACAGTCTTGGAGCACTATTTCCTGTAGTTGCCGCATGTGTTGAGTCATCCCTGGTTTCTTTAGATATTGATAATATTCTGCAACAAAGGTGGTAGGGTTCTGTGGTTCTGGCCGTATCCAGAGAAGACGGTTATCTTCATTATGCCTGGCCACTATAAAATTAGTTTGCCACGTAATATAGTTGGCAAGGGAAGAGGCAAATTCCCGGATCTGGATGTCGCCAACAAGAGGGTTAAGATTAAGCTTTCTGTTTTCAAGAATGGCTTCATTATGAAGATATAGTTCACACAGTAAATGTTGGTCACTGGTAGAGGCTTCTGCAAAAGTTCGCACAAACTGTTTGGATGTAAACACCTCATGGGGTCTTCCATCTTTGATTTATTTTATCTGAAAGAATGCAAGGCGTTTTGTAAGGAAAAGAGAGTAATTTAAAGATGGTTTCCTGGCAGCTAATAATTTTTGTACCAAATCAAACATCAGGAGTAGTTTTCTTTTTATCTCTTTATTCTGCTTCTTATGAGTGCAAGATTGTTGGAGTATTTTCTCCAAAGCCTCCCAATTTGAATATATGTGGTTCTGCCAAAGTAATTTGTGCTCCTGCAAGATTTTGTCTTGCGAAATGGCATACTCTTTCTTCCACTTGTTCATTATTTCCTTCTCATCCCATGGTTCAGTTTGTGTTTCAGCATTACAAGTGGTAGGGTGAGGTATAATTGGAGTAGAAATAAAAATAGGAACTTCAGATCTAGCAGTTACAGTAGGCTAGGGTACTTGTGAATTAGCTTCTTTTTCTAGAATTTTTTAAGGCCCTACTGGTTCTTGTGTAATAGTAGGGCGTTCCTCTTTTATTGCAGAAGACGCAGATGCTCCCGGCATTGGGATTTGAACTACTTTATATCCCGCTTGATGATAAATATTCCCACATTGGCTGCACATGTATTCTTTATACTGATCATTTTCTGTGTTTTTCTCTGCCATGGATGCTGTGTGAGATAAGGTATACAAATTAAGCTCCTTGTCATAGGCTTCCCTTGCCATTACCAATTCTTGCTTGTAGGCTTCCAGTTCTAATCTTAGAAACTCATTTTCTTGTAAGAGGGAAGCGAGGGTGACTGGGCTTTGTGTAACAGTCACAGTCTCAGTAGCTGGTTCTTGTGTAGTAGCTACTGAATGAGTAGTTGGTTCTTGTGTGGTAGCTACTGAATGAGTATCTAGTTCTTGTGTAACAGCTACGTGATGTGCAGCATCCTGGGCATCTAGTTCTTGTACATCAGCAGTTGGTTCTTGTGTAACAGCTACTGAATGAGTAGTTGGTTCTTGTGTGACAGCTACTTGTTCTGAAGAAAATAATGTCGCAGTACCCTGGGCATCTGGTTCTTGTGTTTCAGTTCCCCTAAGTGAGGCAGGTAAAGATTTCGAGATTTGGGGTTGTGGTGGTGTATGGGCTTTTAGAAGAATGGGTTGAGAGTCTAGGGTAGTGGCAATGGTTGCTGCTTCAGTTGATGCTCTCATTTGTCTTCTAGGTAAAAAGGCAGCAAAAGTAGTAGTTTTCTTTTTTCTTTTATGAGTGGGTTTTTCCTGAGTGGAAAGGCTATCAGGAGTGGTGGTTGCTTTGGTTGTGGCCCTCGTTCATCTTTTTGGTAGAAAGGCGGTCATCGTTTGCCTTTTCCTTTTGTGAGTAGAGGAGGGGGGGTTATCTTCTTGAGAATCATCACTAGGGATATGAACAGTAGGACTAGATGATTCTGGTAAATTGTGGGATGGACTTGGTATGGTAGGAGGGTTAATTGTATCAATTGGCTCTGCGGGTGGAATTTCTGGAGGGTCAGGGATGTTTTGTGGTTGCTGTTCAGGAATTTCCTGAGGATTTTCAGTAGCTTGCTGAGGGTTTATGGATGGGTTATTTAGGGGGGGGTTTTGTTGAGCAAAAACATTTTGGATAAGTAACTGGACGAGATGGTGATGGGTGAGGGAAAGGAGGGGGAATTTTACCTGTATACAATATTGCGACATATTTCTAAGACATCCAAGTAAATAATAAGGAATATTTAGCAGTCCACTATGTCGTAAATGATTTAACAAGACAAAATCATGCTGGTAAACTACCTGGTATCGGCCTTCATAGGTGAGGTAATGTTTGACAAATTTTGCAACTTTCGGCCAAGGAGGCGGCAACGAGTTGAGTCGGACACCCCGACCTTTAGGCTCAATTTGTTCTCCTAGCAGGAGAAAATCCTGCTGTGCATTAAGAATGATATGTTTTCGGCTGAACCATCAAATGCTAGTGATAGGAAGGCCCGAAACCTATGCTATGTCACCCTTTGAGACTGGAATCTGAACTCCTTAAAAGATAGAATGATCTTCCTTAATATTTCGTGCAAATTCAAGAACCTGTTGTGGATCAAATTCCTGAAGCCTCTGAAAATAACCTACCTAGCCTGCCTCCTGAAAAATATGATATACCTTTGGGTATAATTCGAGCAGGGCTATCGTGGCGGGTTCATGTTGAATAGCAGGTCCTCCCATAGCTAATCATCTTTGGTAAAATGCACAGTCAAAAAGCCAAGTTACCGCACTCGAATAGAGTAAGTTTTGTGAATGAGAACATGGAATGATGGTGAAGAAACGAGGTAATGGGTAAGAAAAATGACATTAATCGACTTGTTGCGAAATGATGGCGTAAAGTTTCGGTATTCCCCCCCAACTACGGCTAAAATGATGTCTTTAAGTGTATGGGGATTGTGGTAATAATAAACGAAATATTCTCATTTAACCATAGTTTAATTGTACTTACATACAAAATTTACATATCTCATGTTTACCTTTAATTCGTACTTCGAAAAATATAGTGCTTGCTCATAATAGATCGACAATAGTCATGGAAGAAACTTTGGAAGCTTTTTGAAACATGAGGGAGATTATATTAGAGGTCTGTTTAATCATAGGAGAAGGTAGTGAAAGGACAGGATTAGCATGAGAAATAAGAGAAGTGAGAATGAAAGAACTGAAGAAGATTATTTCATGAAAGGAAATGCTGCATGGTCATGTCCTTGAAAAAAATGGTGTTTCAGCAACGGGAAAAGTGGGTAAAGTGTTGCTGAAGAGTGATGTTTTAGCAATGAGAAAAATAGGGAAAATGTTGCTAAAGAGTGTTATTTTCAGCAATGGGAAAGATGGGGAAAATATTGCTAAAGAGTGTTGTTTCAGCAATGGGAAAGATGGGGAAAATATTGGTGAAGAGTGTTGTTTTAGCAATGGGAAAGATGGAGAAAATGACAAGAAAAGGGGAAAAGAAATGAGGGGGGATGAATGATGGAAATGTTGAAAGAAAACTAGAATATGGGGAATGAACTATGAATGGGTTGAAGTAAGAGGAGCAATGCTTCACAAAATGAAGCTTGGATTTGCTTGTAGTGAGATTGTCCTTTCTTGGTAAGCCTTTCTTGAATCGAGAATTTGCAAAATAACTAATTGTAGCATGCCAGCCCTTGACAGGGATTATGAGTTAAGAAATCTAATTCTAATGCTAAAAATACAATTCAGAAAAATTAAATGCAATGAGGGGCAGGAGACTCCCCTAAAAAGAGATAATGTGAATCTTCCATGCAAGTAGCCTTAAAATATTCTTTGGAAATGGGGTGCTGGTATAGACAGAGTCGATGACCATTTACTAATAATGGTGTTTTAGAGTCATCAATTGTTAAGAGCCTTACTGTTCCATTGGGAAAAACAATATCTATTTCATACGATCCTAGCCATATTGTACGTAGCTTCCCTTGAAAGTTTTCAAACTGAGAGTCATACAATAAAGCCAAATTACCTTTTTGGAATTTCTTATGCTTGATGATTTTATCATGCCATTTTTTTCTCTGTTGTTGGATCATAGTTGTCTGATGAATGGCATCTAATATTTTTTCATTCAATTCATGAAGCTACTGCAACCTGACTGTCTGTGCATCAGTAAAATCAAGGTTAATCGCTAAAGCAGTCCTTAAGGTTTTAATTTTAAATTCCACAGGAAAAAAAACACTTTTACCATAAACCAATTCATAGGGGGGAAATCCTGTAGTATTTCTCCAGGTGGTTCTGTAAGCCCATAGCGCTTCAAGGAGCCTTTGAGACCAATATTTCCGTTTTTCCTTCAATGTTTTTGTTAGAATGGCTTATATTACTTTGTTTGTACTTTCCACCTGTCCATTGGCTTGGGGGTGGTATGGTGTAGTCATTATGTGATGAATATGATATTTTTTAAGGGTGGATTTAAAACCTTGAGAAGTGAAAGGAGGTCCTCCATCTGTAACTAGCTCTCTCAGCACTCCAAATCTAACAAATATCTCTTCAAATAGGAAAGCTAGGACAACTTCTTCATTAGCTCTAAGGAGTGCTTTAGCCTCCACCCATTTAGTCATATAATCTGTGCAGACCAATATATAAACTCTTTGGTTGGATGGAGGATTAATGGGTACTACAAAGTCTAAGGCCCATCTTTCAAATGGTTCAATTATTACCTAGGGATTTAATGGCATTTCATCTCTATTATTAGGTTGACACATTCTCTGACAGCTATCACAGGCCCAGACGTATTTCTTTTCATCTTTAAAGAGTGAGGGCCAATAGTAACCCATCCTAATAATTTTATGTGTCGTTCTCTTATCAGCAAAATGCCCTCCACATGGGCCATCACGACAAGATTTTAGTACATCATAAGCCTCATCTTCTCTAATGCATCTTCGAATTTCATGATCAAGTCCTGTGTAGAAAAGACACCCACTTATCTAGCTATACCGAGCACTTTGCTGAATGATTTTTCTTTTCTCTCAATGGGATGGATGTGATGGTAACTTCCTTGAAACCAAATAATTGGTAATGTCTGTATACCACGGTGAGTGATCAGATACTGCAAATAAATATTCATCAGGAAAGGAATCATCTACTGGAGTATTATCATCAGCTTTTAACCGAGAAAGGAAATCAACAACTACATTTTCTTTTCCTGGTCGATCTACAATTATAATATCAAATTCTTGTAATAACAATAACCATCTGGTGACTCGAGCATTTGTGACAGATTTTTTCATTAAATAATTAATAGCCGAGTCGTCAGTATGGACAAAAGTAGAGTAACCAGTAATGTAATGTCAAAATTTGTTAATAGCATAAATGACTGCTAAAAATTCCTTTTCGGTAACTGTGTAATTAAGCTCAGCAGGAGTCATATTCTTACTAATGAAGTAGATAGAATAAGGAAGATGGTTTTCCTCTTGTCCCAAGATAGCTCCAATTGCAGTATCCAAAGCATCAGAGGATATATGAAAGGGAAGTGCCCAATCAGGTCCCCTTAAAATAGGAGCTATAGATAACTGATGCTTGAGTTCATCAAATGCTTCCTGGAAAATATTAGTCCACTTGAATTCAGTAGTTTTCACAAGTAACACAAACAAAGGAGAAGCTATTTTGGATTTTTTTTTAATAAATCTCCGGTAATATCCTGCATGTCCTAAGAAACTTCTCACATCTGTTTGTGTTCTAGGATTAGGAAGGTTCTGAATGACTTGTATTTTGGATGGATCTGCCTGAATTCCTTGAGATGAGATAAAATGTCCAAGTACTACTCCTTCACTCATCATCATATGGAATTTTTTGGTATTAAGGAGAGGTGAGCTTGTACACATTGTTTAAGTACTTTCTCAAGATTCTGTAATGCATCCTCAAAAGACACACCACAAGGGGTAAATCCGTCCATAAATATTTCCATAAATTCATTAAGCATATCAGAAAAGATTCCTATAACTTCTCTTTGAAAGGTTGCTGGTGCATTACATAGTCCAAATGGGAAAACTTTATAAGAAAAAGTTCCACAAGGACTAGCAAAAGAGGTCTTATCTTGGTCTTGGGGTGCAATTTTGATTTGATTATACCCACTAAACCCATCTAAAAAGGAGAAGAATTTCTCCCCTAACAAGCTATCTAACACCTGATCAATGAATGGTAAAGGAAAGTGATCTTTTTGAGTGACTTTATTTAAGGCTCGATAATCTACACACACTCTCCATTTCCCCTTTTTCTTAGGAACTATTACCAACGAGGAAACCCATTCACTGTTAGATATAGGATATATAAACCCTGCATTAAGCAATTATTGAAGTTCCTCTTTAACAATTTCCCTTAAATTAGGGTTCATTTGTCGTTGAGGTTGACAGATTGGTCAACAACCTTCCTTGATATAGATACGATGAGTACATAATTCAGGAGAGATTCCCTTCATATTTGTATAGTCCCATGGGAATGCTTCCTTATTTTCAAGAAGTAACTTCATTAATTGTTGTGTTTCAGCAACTGTCAAGTTGGGGTTTATGTTCAGTGTTTTGCCAGGTTCAATTTCTACTGGTATACTTTTAGAAGAGATGGTGGTTGATGTTTGAGGTAGATCTTTAGATTTAAGTTTTTCCTGGGTATCTGATTTCAAAATTGCAGCTCGTTGATTATGTATTTATGGAATCACAGAGGAGGGTTCATAAATAAAATTATTAATTACCTCATCCTTAGTGGTATCTTTAAGGCTTAAATTTTGTCTGATAGTCAAAATAGGTTGAGAAGCATGATCATCATAGTCCATCGATTCATAATTATCATTATTAATCATGGGTGTGGCGTGAGGGTAGAGAGTAAGCTGCTTAGTTTCATATCCATCAGAAATTGTCATTGAACCAGATCTATAGCTGATAAAGGCATCGGCTGTGGCTAACTAGGGCCTTCCAAAAATTAGAGGATGCCCCCCCAACTTTGTTTTAGTTTGTAACACCACAAAGTCGGTTGGGTAATTCCAGGATTCAACTGAGATGATTAGGTCTTCAATAACTTCTTTCAGTTTGATTTTAGAACGGTCAGCTAACTCTAGAATGGTTGGTGTATCTCTGATTACGTTCTTCAGCTGTAACAGTTGTGAAGTTTCAAGAGTCATAATATTTATAGTAGCACCTAAATCTACCAGAACTCGAGGAATTATTATTTTTCCAATTTGAACAGTGATAGTAGGATGGCCGGGATCACCATATTTAACTGGAGGTGCTTTAACAGACATTAATGCAGATAGATCACCCATAACATGAACTGTAAGGGGATCTTTAGCTTTCCTACTAGGTTTCTTAACACAAATATCTCTCATAGTTCTGGCATAAATTGGTACATCTCTTAGTGCTTGTAAGAGTGTAATTTTAACATAAAGATTCTGTAATTCCCCTAGAAGATTGAAAGCAGGTGGCTCAGGCATTTTAGTTAAAGCTAAATCCTCAGGGAATGGTAGTTCTGCTATTCCAGTACCCTTATTAGAGGGTGGTTGTACCTCTTCACGTGAGTCACATTTTTCTGTCTCTTCTTTATCAGAATTAGAAGAGGTAACGTCATCAATAATGGGTTCAACTATTTTCCCAGATCGTAAATGAATATCATTTCATTGTGCAGGGAAAACAAGAATTATAGGCTGGTTCTGAATATCAATAACCTACACAGCTTTATTATTGGGGTTAGGGTTTGGTTGTATAGGTAGCTGGGGTCTCATCATTTGATTATTCGGTGGAGCACCTAATGGTAGATGGAGTGGTTACTGAAATTGAGGAAATTGATTTGGAAACGGGAGTTGTTGACCCCTCCAATTTGGATTCCAATGGTTAAAGTAAGATTGTTGTTGTGGAGGCCAAGGAGTCCACATTGCTGGGTCTACAATGGGAGGGTTTTTTTGTTGCATGGGTGGGTAATTCATTTGATTGAATGGCGGGTATTGCATTTGATTAAAGGGAAGGTAATTTTCTTGACTAAAAGAAGGATAATTGTTCCAACAATTAGAAGATGTAAATGGCATATTAGAGTTCATACCTTGTCCTCGTGGTTGCCATTACCATTGCCATAATCTTTCTATTGCAGACAATTATCAGAAGAATCCTAGATTACGTTAATAAAACAACAATCTAGGAAAAGAAACCAATCTGCAGAAGAAAAGACCAATTATGCTATAACAGAGAACAGGACCCTATTCCCCAAGTAGCAATCTTCAGCACCCGTTTTTCACTACCACGCTTTCACAAACTCATTTTGTAAAAAATATTACCAAATTGAAATAATCAACGATTACCTAGGAATGAATTATATGAAAACAATGCGACAATCAATGGAAACAGAGTTTCAGCAATAGATAATAGAGTTCCAATAATGCATAAATAATTTCAGCAAAATAAAGTTTTAACAAGGCGTAAATGAAAATAATGATTAACACACTATGGAAATTAATGGGTGAATCTTGTGAGGAAGGTGGGCCCTTTACTTCTCACAAGATTCCCCAGAAAAGGAATTAAGAAGAAATGCTTAGAACAATCTTTATTCATCTATCAAATGTAACATATTACAAAACGATCCACATTCCTTCTCTGTAATTCCCTTTCAGCTAAACCTTCCGTAAAATCCCTTCTAATGCTGATGTTTCCTCTATTTAAAGAGGAGACATCTATTACACATTTGATTACATCATACAAATCCTATTCTTAACATGATCTGATCTTCTATGCTGGAATAGGATAATTTGTTCTTCCATAGCAAAAAATGATGTTACAATGGTTATGATAATGTTGGCTTCGAGGTGCAGTTGTTGTGGCCAGTGTAACAGCTCCCTTAATTATCTTTTCTTGTTGTTGTCGTACCTGAAATACTATTTCAGCATCGCAAATCACATATTGTTTCAGCAATGGGATTTGCGTATTGTTTTGACTATTTCAGCAACGCGGTCTTCAGACAACAACGATGAATTAACTGCAGTCTTCAAACTGTTTTAGCAACTATATATTTCCGATTAATGGTTAAGTATGAAAGTAATGTAAAATTACATGTAAAACAAGTTAAACATATAGTAAAGAGAAGAAACGTTATATACCTTTGGAAGAATAGATAAAGTGATAATATAGGCTTTAAATATGGACTGGAAAAGGATGGAATGATAGCAAGATGTATGAGAAAAAAGGTACATTACAGGGTCCTAACAACCATGTATATGATTTAAGAAATGTACCATGGGTAGGGGAGGTAAACAATGGAATTATGCCTTACAAGAAGCTTGTTATTGTCAAGGGAAATGATCTAGAATTAAAAACGACATAAATTATTTATAAATAATATTTGGTCTTAAGTTAGGTTATATGGGCACCATAGGATTATTTCTCACCACATATCGGAGTTAGTGTCTATGTTATTGTTAGGAGAGGGAAAAAATTATCTTAGTCCCTAAATTAATCTTTCTCATGCTCAATTTCCATGAATAAGGCCTCTAGCTTGGAATATGGGAATTTATTATGATTTTCATAATAACAATGGGTCCCGTGGCCTTTAGTATGGCTAAAGAAGGACATTAAAGAAAAGGGAATTAAGTCTTAAATGATTAGTGGCCATTAAAAAAGCTCCAAACCACCACATAAATTATATTCTCTAAGGGATATTCATTGGCCTCTCAAAGGGATGTGTCTACCATTCAAAGGATTTTCACATTATGATTGGGTCTTGGAGCCTCATCATTAGACCTTAATGAAATTAGGAGGCTTTCAAATCACATGTGATGCTTACAAGTGTAGGTTTGGTAAAAATAGGAACTTCATAAGGGGCTTAGGCATTTTTTGAATCTTTGATGATTAAGCTTTGGAAGTAGTTCTCAAAGAAAAACATGTAACCTCTATAGGGGATCTTAGGAATTGTTGGCTTGAGGGGTCCTAACCCAGGTTCAAATTTAAGGTTTGCCAACAAACCCCTATACTACTAGTCCTTTCGGCAATTACCTACTTGCAGAGGCCAAGGTCTCACCCGAAGTAGTATGTGAGGGTGCTGGAACCAGGTTTCCACACCCTGAGAGAAAGAGAGTTAATAGAGGCATCCTTGTTAAGATCTATCAGATTTGTGCAGAGGAAATCTTACTGTAGAACCTTTAACAGTATACATGGAGAATACGAAGTGCATAAACCCACAAATAACATAAATAAGAAACTATTAATAATTATATCTCAGTAATATATTTTCATCCACGTGCGCATCAATATTAATCAACAAACTGAATCACTATAATACCATAAACACAACTAGTTATTATAACATAGAGATATGATCAAACAGATTTATCGTTCATTATCTTGCAAAATCCAATTACAAATCCAATTCCCAACGCGCACACACAGCCAGCAGGGTCCACACACAGCAGGACTGAGGATCTCCGTGCACATAGCCAGCCAGTGTCCTTACCCAAATACAACCCAAAACAGATCTCAACAGTTCGCAATTAGCATCAATCAATCCTAGCCTACCTCTAGACTCGATCTACCCATCTACTAATAGCATCTTAGCCTGCGCTATCCTATGGTTTTCAAACCATGGTTTGCGGACCCTTGGTCTACCCCTTTCACCCCTTACAATTCATTGGGGGTTTGACCCACCCCAAACCCCCTTCGCTAGACCAAATATTACAAAACTGGACAACATTAGGGCTAGGAACCCCTATTCTAGTAGTCCCCCAACACAATCTTGTGACTCATCTAGAGTCACAGCGCTGGTGGTGTCTTCATCCTGTTCTTGAGCTGCTCTATCGCAGCAGTAAGTGGAGGTAAAACATGAAGGCTCTGTGCGGTGGAAGTCTACCAATGTCCACCAGTTTCTGCGATGTTGGTCCTTCTGTGGCAGCAGTGATGTTGTCGAGAGCCTAGTTCAATTGTCTCACTGCCCCGTCTAAGTCCTACGATAGCTTGAGGGCATCATCCGACCACGGTGTGATATGGTCACTGAGTACTTGTTTCTTGCGCCACAACCCCATAATTTTAGTGCAAAGTGTGTGGCTGGTCCGAAGACAGGCTAAGCGCTGGGAGGGAACAAGAGTGGACATCGTAGCTTCTAGTTGCTTAAAGTCTTGCTCCTTTTGACTTAACTCCTTATCCATCTCTCAGAGGAGAGGGTCATGCTGTACCTGGGACCATAATTCCATAGCCTTCATAAGTAGAGTGACACTTTGGCTGATCTCTGTTGTGATAGTGGTCATGGCTTCCGTAACCAATGCAGCGCGTTGGGTGCGTACCTCCAGAGGGGTCTTAGGCTACAACTTTGCCTGTAAAGATGTGAGATGAAGTTCAAACTTAACCTTGACAACATGTACCTCAGTTCGGGATGCCTTCAGGGTAGTGAAAAATTCTTCAAACTTAGCATAGGGTTCAATGGAAGCAAGAATGACTTTGGGTATGTCCTCACAGAGCCCGTTGATCAGTTGTTCGAGGGAAGCTTGCTGCGCAATGCTGCTGACGTGCGCAGACTGGATTTGAGCGATTTCGGTGGCCTAGGTCAGAATAGTTTGTGCGGCTGTACTGAGGTGTTGTTGTACTTGGAGTTCGCGGTGCTATATTTCCATGGTGATGGCGGTCAATAATTTCTGCAGCTGCACATTGGCCAATCGAGCTCAAGGCTGATGGAGGAGCATGCCTGGACTTGGGTCCATAATTAAGTGGGTTCCAAGACAGAGGCAGCACTGAGGAGTGGGAAGATTTAGCTATCTGCGATTGTGGCTAGGGCTGTAACAGGGGCCAGTGTGCCCACAGGAGTTTGCCTCGCTTGATCCATGCTCTCTTGATGTGTGTTTTCTTTGAGCTAGAGGGCCTAAAAATCAGCTTGTAAAACATTGACAGTAGCCTTGTGTTGTTCTTCCGAAGTACTCCATCGATCAGCAAACGCAATCGTGACAGCTTTGACGATCTGATTGAGGTCATCCTCCATGAGGGTAACTTCCGTGTTGGTGTTGGTCTTAGTGGCCTTACGTTTTTTACGAGGCCCTTGAGAGAATTCGCGGGGCTAATTAAGGGTATGCAAGACGGATGTATCGGCATCATCATCATCGTTTATGTGGTGATTCAGTGGGGAGTCTGGCATCAGTTGCACGGCGGTGCTTTTGGGGGTTTCCTACGGCGTGGATGCTGGACGCATTGACTTTGTTGTTGGGTCGAGCGGAACGGTAGGTTTGGATATTGCGTTTGGCCCAGATGTGTCTACTACGTCCAGGTCAGTTAGCGGGGCTGCGACCTTCCACTCTGGTAGCCAAGTGGTGATTACCTGTTCAATTTCAACCTCAGTAGTCATGTATGGAAGATCATGCCAAGTGTGATCTTTTCGAGCCCAAATTTGCACATTGTGCATGGTTATTTGGAATGTTTCTATCTGCTTATACTTGTCACAGACGGCCAGGTAAAAGCAGGGTTGGGAATGAATGGATGCATATATAGCCCCATAGTAGAGTATCCAGAAGAAATTATTTTCCACGACCTACTTAGGGTCCTTTGAGTCCCACAGGTTGGCAAATCATGCCCCCTCGCACATGCCAGGCTCAAGAGGGGGGAAGACTGCTTCTTCAGTGGTCTCCCAGACAACTAAGATGATTAGTAGGATCAACCACAAGTAGTCGAAAGCTTTTCCCTGCTCCTGAGCATCGCAGATGTTGTCGAGAAATTCTTCAACCAGGTACTAAGACCAATTATAAAAAGCTCTCTTTTCGCACTGGCCATCGATTTGAATTACGTGAGCAGGGACAGTAGCAGCCTGACATTTCCGCATCAATTTGCAGGCAAGTAGTAAAGTTCCCATGCGTGTCCCTGGGTCATTGATGGTATTAATTAGGAAGCCCCGCTTATTGCATTCAACATTGTACCTCTTCCAGACAACTTCAGCAGTATGGTGCTCAAATTTCTTGCTCGTTCCGTCCCTAGGGTTGTGCCCATGCATAGGGAGGCCTCTAATGTAGTGAATGAGTGAAGAATCAATTAGTATGCAACCTTGAAGCCACAAGCATCCATCATGGACAATTTCCAGCAGTTGGAAAACCACGAGGTTAGTTATGTTTTATTGACCAAAATGGTGGAGGTGCAACAAGTTTAAGATGCCTGCCCCGGCTAATCCCTTGACCCAAACCATTGGCTCGACTTTGAGCACACCGTCTTCTACCACCTGTTCCAATTACAGTTGCAGATATAATGAAGGGAAAACATCCAAGTTTTCCAAGTCATGGTCATCTAATTTTATGTTGAGAAGCTGTCCTAACATATCTCCCCACTGGGGCACTTCTTTAGGGACCAGAGGCATTTGAAGATACGAATGGATGCCATCCACATTAGGCATACGAGATGTTGTTCTGTGCGGCCGAACATAAGGGGGAAACTAGGTCAGCTGAGTCATCTGCAAGCCTTAGGCTATGAGCGCCATCAGGTTCGAGGGTATAGTGGGCGATTTCTTCTTAGGAACATTTAGGGGGGAGCACCGAATTCGAGGGGAAGTATGAGGCTTTCCACCAGCCCATTTCATCTATTTTACCTTTCCCTTTCCCTTTCGGAGAATTGAAGTCGAGTCAATTTCTTCTGCTTCAGGGGTGACTTCTTAGACCTCATCGGATCCTATTTCCTCAGATGTTGATTTAGGCAGAGGTGCATTTGGATTGGTAGCAGTCATCCTTGCTTGAAAGATGAATTCAACGTGGTTACTGTTAGATAGCGGAGCTTGCTCAATCATGCGGATGATAGGTAGATAGAAATAATGGTATATACCCAAGTGGCCAGGGTGCAACAAGCTTGAGTAGTAATTGAATGCTGTAAAACAAATAACTTCGATCTTATAGCTTCTGTGAGGGAGAAATGGCCAGTGGATCCTTAATTTCCTTTCATCATTACGGGAATGGTAAAAATTCCTCGTAACTCACCACATTAATTACCAGTGACCTGCTTCATTAACCGGGAAGCACAGTTTTCCATGTGCCCTCTCCATTCCAATGGCTAGTTTTGTCCATTGCACACAGCAACTACGCCTGTCTCACACCCACCCATACTTCCAGTCCTACATATCACCCCTGCGCATCCATTCCTGCGCAACCTCCCTGTGTGCAGTGTCCATGGTACAACTACTCCGGCCATATAGTCATTTGATCTTGGTAGGGCTTTAGTCGACTCCTGTTAACATATCCTGGTAGGGAAGGGATGCATAGTGTAGCCAATCTAGCTGCTCCACCGTTGGTAATTTCTTTGACCACATACGGCCCCAGTGAGTGCCATCGAAACCTTCCTGGGTATCTTGCGAACTGTCTATCATATAGTAAGACTAATGCATCCTCCGAAAAGTCCTTTTGTCAAATATGTCGATCGTGCCATGCTTTCTCCCGCGCCTTTTGAACCTGTTGGTGGAATTGGTTGATGAACCGATCTTCTTCCAATGCTACCAGCTGCACCAAGCACTCCTCCATAATGTCAGGATTGACCATATTTGTGAAAGCCGAGATGTGCAAGCTAGGAACAATGTATTCTATAGGCATAATAGCTTCCTTTTCGTAGACTAGGCATAAGTGTGTTTTTCCCGTGAGCTTCTTACACGTGGTTCTATAGGCTGAGAGGACAGAGGGGATGCGCACGTCCCAATCACTCTGTTGTGCATTACAGACCTTGGTCAGTGCTTGTTCCAAAATTTTGTTGAATTCTTCTACGGTTCCATTTTCCTGTGGATGATATGGGGTACTTTTGGCGTGGTGGATCTGGAATTCCTCAGTCATAGCCTTAATTGTTTCATTAATGAAATGCGTCCCTCTATCGCTCATCAGGACCGTGGGGAACCCAACCATGGTTAAGATATTCTTGAAAAGTAAGTGTGCCACCGTGTCTGCAGTGTAGTCCTTAACAACTATAGCTTTGGCCCACTTGGTAGCCTACTCTATGGCCGTAATGATATATAGAGCACTTGTCTTATTACCGGGGGGGTTAATGGGGCCTACAAAGTTAGTGGCCCACTTATCAAATGTCGGCAGGGACATCTGTGGTTGCAAGGGCATCTCATCCCATCACGAAGGTCTTCCTGTCCATTGGCATGCATCGTAGGCTTTATAATATGCGCGGGAGTCGCTATGTAGTGTGGGCCACCACAACCCAACTCTTAGTACCTTCTGCACAGTTTCTTTTCTGACATAGTGACCTCTTGCCACTCCTCCGTGGGCTTCTGTTAAAATGGCATGTCTTTCATGCTCTAGTACATACCTTCGCAACAACTCATCAACTCCCAACTTGTACAATTGGCCTGAAATGATGGTAAAGTCAGCGACACGAGTGACCAATTCTCTTTTTTGTTGTACCGAGTAGTCTGTAGGTGCCATCCCCATAGTTAAGAACTGAATAATATCTACAAGTGCTCGCCAACCACCTTAATAGCAAATAGTTGCGCATCGGGAAAGCCTTCTTCTAGGTTAGTTGGCTCTTCACCACTCTCGATTTGGGACAAGTGGTCTGATCCAGCATTTAGTCTCCTAGATTTCACAATTATCTCAAAATCATATTCCTGAAATAGTAGTAACCATTGGAAAATCCTCCCCCCCAACACACGCTTATTGACTAGGTACTTCAAGGCTGAATGATCCGTGAACATCTTGAAGTGCCCTCCCAGTAGATAGTGTTGGTATTTCTGCAGGGCATACACCATTTCCAGTCCCTCGTGTTCTATAGTAGAGTAATTACGTTCTACGCTATAAATTTTTTCTAGGAAATGCAATCAGGTGGTCAATGTCCCCTTCCCCCTGTTACACCATTTTTTTGGTCATCTAACCTATTATCATTAGATGAACCCAAGTACACCATGTAAGACCAATTTTACCCTAAGTAAAATTGCTTTCACCATGTGAAATAACATTTGCTTATATTTCCTGGTCATATTTAACCCAAAACAAGGAAATTAATTAAATAAATCATTATTTATTTGATTATTTCCTAGGAATAAGTTATTTCAATCATTATTTAAATAATATTCCTAGTTAAATTTGACTAAATCATTTTTGAATAATTAAATAAATCATTATTTATTTAATTATATTCCCACCACCTCCCTAAAATAATAAATAAATAATTTATTTATTTATTGTTTATAAATAAAGGAATTTACCCAAGTCAAAAGATCTTTTCCCTCCAACAAATATAATAAAATATTCCTAAAGGGTGGTTCTAGAATTTGATTAATAATATTTTATTCATGCACCAAGTTCTAGATAACCCTAATATTTTGTTATAAATAGAAGGGTTTTCCCCATTCATTAGTCACCTCCATTGCATTAGATCACTCTGGATCTATACTAGGTCACATTCTCCATTTTTTACTTGTGAGCTCCCATTGAGTTCTATGTTTGTCTAGGTTTTCTACAACAACAAGAGAGAGAAATTTTAGATCTGAAATGCTGAGGACTTTTAAGAACCCATCCCATTGAGGAGAACCGGAAAACACCTTTCTTGTTTTCCTCTCAGGTGCCTCCTTTTTAATATAATATAAAAATTCTTTCAAATACATTGTTCCTGTCTTGTCTATTGGATGCATGGAGCCACATTTTACTTTATCTGCTTAACGTATTTTATGCTTAGATCTAGATTTGTGCAGCATTATTTGGATCACCTAATTGCAGATTTAAAGATATTTTGGCAGCCATAATCGATGTTAGGGCTATTTTTTATGCGTAGCTAAAGTGGTCTTTTACGACGAAAGATTCATACTAACACCCTCGGCTGCGTAAGGACAATGCCTAGGGAAATCCCTGAGGTGTCCACATGGATATCAAAAACCTTCGACTAGTTAGGAAATGTGAGGATAGGTGTAGAGACCATATTTTCCTTAAGCAACTCAAATTTTTTCTGACACTCCACGTCCCACAAAAAATATATGTCCTTCTTTAGCACTTCTCCATTGGTGCCGTGATCAGTGCGTACCCTTGAATAAATTTCCTATAGTAGCCAGTGAGCCCGAGGATGGAGCGTAGCTACTTATCAGTTGCGGGGACTACTAAATTGATGATAACTTCCACCTTGGCTGGTTCAACCATAAATCCTTGTGGATAGACCACATGTCCTAACAAGATCCCGAAAGGTACACAGAATATGCACTTCTTAATGTTTAGGGAAATTTGGTGCTTTCTGTAGGCATCCAACATCATACGCAGGTTCGATATGTGCTTCTTTACCAATCCAAGCACTATCCAATCATCAAAGTATACATCTAGAAACTTGTGAATGAATTCCTTGAACACTTCCACCACCACTCGTGAAAATATGGCAGGGGAATTTTTGAGCCCAATGCAGATTATTATTTCCCATTTTGTCTTCTTTTCTTGGACGACTATAGGGCTTACCCAATCAGATTTTTTTACCAGTTCGATGATACCTGCGACTATCATCTTATAGATTTCTTCTCTGACTTTCTGCTTATATTTGGGGTTCAATCGATAAGGTCGCTACTTGACAGGATGTGCATCTAGTTTTAAGGTGATCCGCATGACACACGAGTCCCCTACAATACCTTTGAACTCTGAAAATTTGGTGGGAAACAGAACCTGGTATTCAGTGAGAAGTTCTGCGTTTTTTCCAATGGTATTATCATCCTAGTAATCCCCAATTCTAGCCATCTTGCGTTTTTCGTCCATTCCAATGTTGTCTTTCTTTAATTTGAAAGGCTTAGTCACATCTGCTGCTTGTAATGAGGGTCAAGCAATTGCACATTAACCCTCAGACTTTGAGATAGTGATATTTCACGGGTCCTTGTCACACTCTTCCACTGATAGATTCCAATAGTTGGCAAGATCCCGCATCTGGGCATCCCAAGATGGTTCCCCACATTCAATGCGAGGGCGTGATTCATCAAATACTAGAGAATCTATGTCCTACATGGATTCATCTAATTTCTCAGTCCTGCCTACTAATCCGAACATCCCCAAAAAATCTTCCCTCATGGTGTTCGCGTGGCGAGTGCGTTGATGTAGCTCTGCATCCAAATACCCGTGGCGGGGATAGGTCCCAAGGCACTGATAAACATGTGGACCTATTCATACCAAGTCCTTTCGCACCATACTTCCATCCATACTGACCAGTGCTTGTGTGGGTCCCCGCGACCGAGGAAAATCTCCATGGGTAGGTGGACTGGAGGTTCAAATTGTAGGATCAACATTCTGTGACATTCCACCCAATCCTGGAAAGTCCCCTTATGAGTTTCTTACCACCACGCCGGGGTTGCATGCATAGCTAGGTTAAGTGCCCACATCCTCTATTCCCTTGGGACATCTACCTTGAATACTCTAAGAAAATCCCTAGGATTACTAGAATCATCAAAATAGGGTAGCTCACTTACCTCTGAGGAGATACATCGGAAGCTATTTGTGATCTTCAGGCATTGCAGTGCAGATACGTCATGCAACAGTTTCTGCCAGTTTTCTATCTCCCCGTCTGAGTCAGACAGACATTCACTGTCCTTCTCCTAGTAGAGCATGCCATCAGCAGTAGGGTTGATCCAATCCTCATTATGGGCAGTCAACTTGTAAACCTGATCAACATCATCCCCTTCGCACACTGGTTCTATATACCACTCTCCCTCTGCCAGATCTAGATGGACTATTACTCGCGTACCCTCATTCTCAAAAACCATGTTTCACCTCTTTAAGTTGATAATAACTCCAATGTATATAGCCCAATCTAGTCCTAAAAGCGCAGGGTAAGGGTCCGCATCATCTACAATTTGAATCACCTCAAAATCTGCGTATACCTTAACTCCTGCGATGTCTACCATAGCATTTGATAGCCTTCCTAGAGGTATGATGCTATGTTGGTTCGCCATGCGTAGCTGTATAGTAGACCATTCCAACTTGGGCTCTCCCATCCTCTGCCAAGTCTATTTAGGCAGGACATTCACATCGAATCCTAAATCAAGGATGACCTCATCCATTTGATAATCTCCAATCTAGGCAGTTAGCCTCATTTCCCGACTCATTCTCTTCTTATGCTTATAAATTTTTTTGACATCTCTCACTTCTGCTGGAGGGGAAATATTTTCTACACAACTGTCTACCAATTCTTGGAGGTTCTTGACTACCTTCTCATTGTGCAGTAACTTCATACATGCCTGTGGGAACGGCTTCACTTCTTCGTCTGCTTTCAGATCCGTTGGGGTCTTGGAGGTAGATGCCTAATTTTTGGTTAATTATTTTCCAAATTCAAGGAAGGTTTCTTTCTCTTTCTGTAAGTCCAGGATTTCCCTTTTGTCAGCAGATTTTCTGATAAGTGGTTCAGCTGCAGCCTTTTCCTTGGCTCCTCCTGTGGCCATGCCACTACGCATAATTATGTTAATACTGGGCCTCTCATCCTGCAGTTTCGCCTTAACCCTTTGCATATTCCATGTCAATTTTTTCTATTTTTCCTTTATCTTTGCTATCAGTACAAGACAGTCTTCGATCACATGATCCAACTTCCTATAGTACTTGCAATATTGTCGTGCAGGGTTTAGACAATCCCTTGCGAAGTGTCCCACCTCTCCACAGTTATAACATATCATTTGTCCTCTTCCTCGTCCCGTGCTTCAACCTCTTCCCCCCCCTCAGCCTCTTGCCAGGGAGCCTGCTCATCTAGAGGGAGATAGTGGTGTGGAAGAGTCATCTTTTACCCTATATAGGTTTCCTCTATATATCATCAAATCATATGTCCGATAGTTTTGCTCATCATGTCCTACAGTTGTGCTCATATGTTCGATAGTTGTGCTTCAATTCTAGGACATAGGCACCAAGTCGAGGGCAGTGGTTTGTACCATGCAAGCCGACTACTCGATAGTCAGTGCACCATAACGTGGGGATGCTTGGTCCCGCAACCTCTTTGTGGCGTAATGGGTTAGGCCCCCCAGCCTGCATGTAGTCTAATAGCAGAGGGCACTGATCCTTGGTGGCTTGACACCCTGCACCGTATGCACCAAATGTCTGTGCTGGATTCTTTTCCTCATTATTTTCATAGATTCTGGATTTCTAGGTGCATAGCCTCCAACTGGCTCTGGATCTGCTGCACCCCTAACTGGGCATCGTCCTTTGGTGTAACTTCTATCTTCATGGAAATTTCTAGGGCCTTTTCTTGTGTATCAATCGTCTACTGGCCCATAGGCCTGTGCAGGTGTGGTAACAACATGGAAATGAACCATTTTTTGTGCTATCTATCTTCGTACTTAAAATATCCATCCCTGATAACTTTCTTCAGCCGTTGATCTGCCTCCCATATCGACTCTATAGGTCCCTGTCGAAAAACTTTCAAGTAAATCACCAGTTGAGCATATGACTTCAGCTTCCGAAACTATCGTTTTAAGGCATCCTTAATTTCCTATATGGATGGATCCACATACTGGCCAATGTACTCCATGAACTAATCCAAAGCTTTTCCCTTAAAGGCTAGGGATAGCTGCGCCCTTTTTAGATCATCACTAGCAACATTTTGCGGAGTCCATACCAATTCTGCTACGAAAAAAATCGGTCCTTGTCCTCATCCCCCACACCCTTAAGGGTAGGTAGCTTCGTGTGTGTGGCCATGTCGTCTTCCAGTGGTGGTGGTGGGGTAGGATAATTCTTGCCCTTTCACATATTTGACAGTGGGGTAACTGGAGGACTAGTTACTGTGTGCATAGGCGGCTCTCTTAAGGGACTACATACCGATCTGTCCCCTTCTTGATTAACCTTGTAATATTTACCACTTCATGTTGTACTTTCGTTTTAATCGTAGGTCATTCACGTGGTGTGACTGCACAACACACCTTTTTCACACAATAGTATCTTAATTAGTAGCGGTAATGTTTGCAAAAACTTACCTCGGAACCCTTCGAAGAACCTCCACTCAACTTTAGAATAAGATACGAATTGATCAACTGCGAATTCCATTACAAATCCTCCCAAAAGACTATCCAACCTGTGATCTACAGTTCGGGTGATTTTTTTATTAGCCTTCTCCAACTGTTGGATCAATTCAGGAGTCCACTACGTAACTTAATCATTCTTCCCACAGGTCTAGAACTCCGCTAACCTTGCTAACCACTCCTATAGTTCATGTGTGAAGGTTACAAAGAAAATATCATATAATTCTATAAACATATACTTGTTTTTCCACTCTTTGGTAGTCAGCCTTGTACTTCGATTCTATTTTATGGAATATTACTGGATCTGTTTCTCGAACCAGTCTTCAAGCTCATATTTCTCAGGCTGCTAGTGACCTCATGGCATTACCCGATTTCTCTCAAACTTCTTCCTATCCTAGCAACGGAACCATTTGTTGGCTTGAGGGGTCCTGACCTGGGTTTGGATTTAAGGTTTGCCAACAAGCCCCTATACTACTGGCCCTTTTGGCGATGACCTGCTTGTGCAGACCAAGGTCTCACCTGAGGTAGTATGGGAGGGTGTTGGAACCAGGATTTCACACCTTGAGAGAAAGAGAGTTAATAGAGGCAACCTTGTTAAGATCTATCAGATTTGCATAGAGGAAATCGTATCGCAGAGCCTTTAATAATATACGTGCAGAATGCGAAGTGCATAAACCCACAGATAGCATAAATAAAAAAATATTACTAATCAGATCTTAGTAATACCTTTGCATCCATGTGCACATCAATATTTATCAACAAACTGAATCATCGTAATACCATAAAGACATCCATTTTGTATAACATAAAGATATGATCAAATAGTTTTATCATTAATTAGCTTCCAAAATCCAGTTACAGACACAATTCCCAACCCACGCACATAGCTAGTGGGGTCTGCACATAGCAGGATTGAGGATCTCTGTGCACACAACCAATCGGAGTCCTTACCAAAATACAACCCAAAACAGATCTCAATAGTTCAAAATTAGCATCAATCAGTCCTAGCCTACCTCTAGACTTCATCTACCCATCTACTTATAGCACCTTAGCCTGCACTATCCTATGGTCCACAAAACATGGTTTGCAGACCCTTCGTCTACCCTTTTTACTCGTTACAATTCATTGGGGGTTTGACCCATCCCTAGCCCCCTTCGCAAGACCAAATATTACAAAAATAGTACAAAACTAGGCAAAATTAGGGCTAGGAACCCCCATTCCAATAGGAATATATGGGGGATATTTAGTGTCATTGGTATGTTTTAAATAGTAAGAATGGGTCTTAGGCGTGTACTGTTGCAAAGGGATGAAAACAATGGCCTTAATCCCAAAATGAAACTTCTTTGGCTCATATTGCATGAAAAATACCATAAAGAACAATATAAATTATCTTTGAGGGATTTTAGGCCTCCATCTATTGATTAGCGATTGTCATTGATGTCAACCCAAGTAGCACCAGGGGATACCCCAATATTTCTTGGGAATTTTTACCTAACAGTTACTATATTTTGGGTCAATAATATTTTTGATGGTTTCTACTAGTCGAGATGTTTCCGTTGATATATGGCACGCCACGTAATTCTTCACGGTTTGAGAGATATTCATGTTTGAAGTTTGTAACCCTAGTTAGTGGGCTAAAACCCCATGCGGTTGTGGCAAGGGTCATTGAAAATTAAATAATTAATAATTTTTAAGCTCCTAAAATCCCTCCCATGTTCACTTTTTGAAGCCCCTCTCAACCTAATAATTTATATAAATTGTGATCCTCATATCCTCCTTTTGCAAAGATTTCGCTATCTGAAACAGGTCATCGTGGAATTTTCACCTTAAATTTTTTTATACAAAGGTTCAGAATCTGAATTTTTTATTAGGCAAAGCTGAAATCCTGAGGAAGCTCCTGTAAAAATTTCTGATCAAGGTGTGCAATATTTTCGGAGATATGATCTGTGGAAGTCAGTGTTTTTGCAGGCTCTTGAAATTCATCTCAAAGAAGTGACCCTAGGAAAATCATCATAACTCTCTCTCTCTGAGTATTGGAGTGGAAGTCGGTAAAAAGTGGTAGATATTTCACAGGCTATATTTTTCACTATATCAATTTCATAGCCTAATGAGGAAATAGTGACACGTGGCATGTTGTACAATTTCATTCTATGGAAACAATCCATAATTATGGCATTGTGAGAGATTGGGCATAACTCTCTCTTGAAGAATCAAAATTGTGTTAGACCTGTGGAATTGGAAGGAAAACTTAGAGGAATACTATAGGGCAAAAAAATCACACATTGGGGATTTGAAATAATAGAGAAACACCAGATTCAATATTGAGATCCTAGAAGGCAAGAAAAAGCTAGATCATGTGTTTTCAAGGGCTACAAAGGACCATAATTTCTAGGGCAGCAAAGCAAAGCAAGGTGCAACATAGGGTAGCATGACAAGAGCAACAACCAAGGTGCAGAACAACAACAATAATTTCACCACATGAAGTCTTCAAGTGGGCATCACTGCATACAATCATTGTAAATGCATCATTTTAAAAATTGTACAAGTGTCTATTTTCCAAGAGTTGAAGAGGCAGTGTCGGGAGGTTTAGGGTCATCATTAGGTGGTTGTGTCATATTTGGGGTTATGTTGTAGTCTGTCTTCTTCTTATACATCATTTTATATCGTTGTAAAGTGGACCATTTTCTATGGTATGAGAGTCCATTCTTGTTTTATTCTTCTATAGGGTGGTAGGGTGGTGCTAGGGTGAGTTGTAGCTCATTGGCTGTTGGGGCATCCGTTTAGTTGACTACTGATGAATCTCGAGTGTTGGAGCATCCATCCAGTGGGAGCTAGAGAAGAATGCTTTTCTAGATTCTAGGAAGTTGGAGCTTTATTTTCAATTGGAGTTGAATATTAAAGAATTATTAAAAAAACATTAGGTGGTTTTTGTCCCGAAGTGGGTTTCCACCTTGAAAACTATGTGCATTTGTGTTCCTTTGTTTACTGCTGTAATTGTACAAAAAATGATAATAATTGAAGATTAACTAATGCTCTAATTGAAAGAAATATTGATTCACCCCCTCCCCCCTCCTCTCAGTATTTCCAACAATTGGTATCAAAGCTTGGTTCCTTCAATAACAGTTTAATAGCTGGAAGGAGCTCATGGAGCATACCAGGAATGGTGTACCTCTATTCAATGAAAATAATTATGCACTATGGAAAGGAAGAATGGAATTCTATCTCTTGGCACAAGGTTACGAAGTATGGGACACTATTCAAAATGGATCTACATCAACCACGGATGAACAAGGTAAGAAGAATTTGGTAAATGATGCAAAAGCAAAGAATATTATTATTAGTGGACTTATTGAATCTGCTTATCATAAGGTGTTGGGTTGTAAAAACACAAAAAATTTATGGGACAAGCTTGAGAATATATATGCAGGTGACTCAAATGTCAAAGAAGCAAATCTTCAAAACTATAGAGAAAAAATTGAGCAACTCAAAATGAAATAGTATTGCAACATTGCTGCATACTTCCAATACATTGATGAAATAACCAATACTCTAGAAGGATTGGGAGAGCCAGTTGACGAGAAGACTATTATACGAATTATTCTTATAACGTTACCAGGGATATTCAACCCAAAGGTATCGGTCTTAGAATACAGTGAAAATCTTGACAAACTCAGCAAAGAGGAATTATATGGAGTTCTCATAGCATATGAAATGAGACTTGATGAAGAAGAGGGTACTTCACATCTAGAAATTGCGTTAATTTCATCTAAGAAAACCAATAAGGACAAACAACGTTCTATTGAAAAGACATTCCCCTATAAGTGTGAAGAAAAGGGAAATGATGAAGAAGGTCTTTCAGATGAAGAATATGTTTATTTAATGAGGAAACTAAAAATTGTTAAGGGAAAATTCAGAGGTAAACTTCCATTGATATGTTTTGGCTTTGGTGAGGTTGGGCATTTCACATCAAAATGTACGAACATAAGTGATGGCAACTCAAAAGGAAAGAGAGGCTGTAATAAATTCAATAAGAAAGGATCCAAAAGGACTTTTTTTCTAAAGAAGATAGCTCATCATCTGATGAGGACAATGAAAATGAAGAAGAAGCCAATGAGATAGTATGGTTTATGGCCAAGCACAATAAACAAGAGGTATCAAACAACGAAGAAGAAGGGTTAACCATAGAATAATTTTCTGAGGAAGCAATCAAGCTTATAAAAGAGCTCAAGGCTGAGAAGATCCATTCCAATACTCTTGAAGAACAAGTTCAAGGTCTGAAAATTGAGGTTGAGGAACAAAAATGCATTGAAGAGTCACTTCAAAAGAAGTTGGAAGAAAGAAACCAAGAAAGGGAAGAATTAGAAGCCAAAGTAGTTTCGCTGTGTAAGGAAGTGAAGAAGGGAAAAACTATCCAAAACTATGCCAATAGCTCAAGGGCATTGGAAGAAATCATCAACAATCAACGATCTTACAATGACAGAACTAGCCTTGGTTACAAAGAAGAAGAATAAAGATCTTCTACAACAAAATACAATGAACCTATGAGATCTGGCATGCATGTAGGCTTCATTGGACAAGATTCGCAAGAACAACCTTGGAAGACAATTCCTCGACGAATATTTCCATCTAGGTACCAAAATAATTTTTATGGCTATTGTTATTCATGTGGAAAATTTGGTCATAAAGTTGTAGAATGTCGCACGTACCCTAGGAACCAATACAATTTTAGGAGATCTGTTAAATATGAACCTCCTAGGGCTTTGCGAAACATCAATAGATTTGAACATTTAAGAAATAATATTGAATTTTACAAATGTCGAAACTTTGGACACACAATGAGAGACTGCAGACTTGAAAATCCTCCAGAAGAGTACTCTAAGCCACAGAATGAACAAACATGGAAGAAAAGGAAGACTAATAATTGTGCTCTCGCTCCCAAGGCTTAAAACAACAAAGATGTGTGGTATGTTGATAACGGCTGCTCAACGCATATGACTGGAGATAGAAATAAATTTGTATCTTTGAAAGAGAAGAAGGATGGAATCGTGTCCTTTGGAAATGATGGATCTTCAAATGTTATAGGATCATATACTGTCACTCTTGGAAGAAAACATGATCTAGCCAAGAATGTTATATTGGTTGAAAAAATGAATCACAATCTACTCAGTGTTGGAAAAATTTGTGATCAAGGACACACAATACTATTCAGCTCCACAAAATGTGAAATCAGGAAAGGAAGGTATGGTGAAATTGTGGCTACAACAAGTCAAGCTCCAAACGACATATATGTTCTAGATGAAGCAACTAAAGAACATCTACTAGCTAAAGAGGATGTGCATCAGAGGTTGTACATATCTATGATTGGTAGTCTTCTATATGTAACAACCTTCTGGTCAGATTTTATGCAAGTAGTTGGATAAGTAGCAAGATTCCAAGCAGCACCAAAATAATCACATATTATTGTTGTCAAAATAATTCTTCAATATCTAAAGGGAACAACAGAATATGGATTGTGGTATCCAAAGGGTAACAATCTCATTATTCAATCCTTTATAGATGCAGATTGGGTAGGAAGCGTTGATGATCGTAAGAGTACTTGTGAAGCATTGGAATATCTTCGCCAGAAGCTTGGGATTCTCCCAAGTTCTCATTAGATTTTCCTTATTCAGAATATAAAGAGGGAGTGGAAGTGTGTACAGGTTTGCAGGATGGTTGTGTGTTAGGGGGAGTTACCCTTTTCCATTGATTTCAAAGGGGGAGAGAATGTTGTAGGAAGAGGTGTCATGATCGCATGAGGAGTACTTGTGTTGCCATCAATGCCAAAGGGGGAGATTTTTTTATCAGCGGTTGTCATTGATGTCAACCTAAGGAGCACTAGGGGCTACCCCAATATTTCATGGGAATTTTTACCTACCAAATTACTATATTATGGGTCAAGAATTATTTTTATGGTTTCTATTTGTCGAGATGTTTCCGTTGATATATGTCACACCATGTAATTCTTCATGGTTTGAGAGATATTCATGTTTGAGGTTTGTAACCCTAGTTAGTGGGCTAAAACCCCATGGGGTTGTGGCATGGGTCATTGAAAATTTAATAATTAATAATTTTTAAGCTCCTAAAATCCCTCCTATGTTCACTTGTTGAAGCCCCTCTCAAACTAAGCATTTATATAAATTGTGATCCTCATATCCTCCTTACTCAAGGATTTCACTATGTGAAACAGGTCACCATGGAATTTTCTCTCTAACATTTTTTCTACAAAGGTTCAGAAGCTGAAATTTTTATGAGGCAAAGCCAAAATCCTGAGGGAGCTCCTGTAAAAATTTTATATCAAGGTACGCAATATTTTTGTAGATATGATCCGTGTAAGTTAGTGTTTTTGCAGGCTCCTGAAATTCACCTCAATGAAGTGACCTTCGGAAAGTTGTCATAACTCTCTCTCTGAGTATCAGATTTGAATTCTGTAAAATGCGGCAGATAGTGCACAGGCTATAGTTTTCTATGTATCAATTTTGGAGCCTGATGAAGAAACGATGACACATGGAACACCATAAAAGTTTTCTCTAATGAAACAGTCCATAATTAGGGCATTGTGAGAGATTGGGCATAAATCTCCCTTGAAGAATCCAATAGGGTCAAACCTATGGCATTGGAAATAAGACTTAGAGGAATACTACAGGGCTGAAAGTCACATATTGGGGATTTTAAATAACAAAGATACACCATATTCAATATCGAGCTCTTAGAAGGCAAGAAAAAGCTAGATCATGTGTTGTCAAGGGCTCCAAAGGACCAGAATTTCTAGGGAAGCAAAGCAAAGCAAGGTGCAATAGAGGGTAGCATGATAAGAGCAGAAACCAAGGTGCAAAATAGAAGCAAGAAGTTCACAACATGAAGTCTTCAAGTGGGCAGCACTGCATACAGTCATTGTAAAGGTATCATTGTACTAAGTCATTGTAAGTGCATCATTGTAAAAATTGTATAAGTGTCTATCTACCAAGAGTTGAAGAGGTAGTGTCGGGAAGTCTAGGATCATCATTAGGTGGTTGTGTCATAGTTGGGGTTATGGTCTAGTCTATCTTCTTCTTCTACATCATTCGATATCATTGTAAAGTGGACCATTTTCCCTATTATGAGAGTCCATTCTTCTTTTATTCTTCTATAAGGTGGTATGGTGGTGCTAGGGTGAGTTGTAGCTCATTGGGTGTTGGGGCATCCGTTCAGTTGAATAATGAAGAATCTCGGGCGTTGGAGCATCCATCTAGTGGGAGTTGGAGAAGAATTCTTTTCTAGATTCTAGGAAGTTAGAGCTTTATTTTCAATTGGAGTTGAATATTAAAGAATTATTAGAAAAGCATTAGGTGGTTTTTTTATCCTAGAGTGGGTTTCCACCTTAAAAAATGTGTGCATTTTTGTTCCTTTGTTTATTTCTATCATTTTACAAACACTGATAATAATTGAAGATTAACTAATGCTCTACTTGAAAGGAATATTGATTCACCCCCCCCCCCCTCTCAGTATTTCCAACACCATCTAGGATAAGGGTTCCATTATGAGGTTTTTCACGTCATATATGGGAGTTAGGTCTTATATCTTGCCCAAGGAATGAAAAATGGGCTTATCCCTAAAACAAGTCTTTCTCATTTTTAATGTCCATGAACATAATATTAGAATTGAAATATGGGAACAACTAATATGTTTTACATAATAAGAATAGGACTTATTGCCTCTACGATTTATATGGAAGGAAAACAATATCCTTAGTCCCTAAATAGAACTTATTTAGTTCAAGGGACGTGAATAAGGCCTCAAATGACCATAGATATCCTATATAACATATATCTAGACTTTAGGTGTGATATGGGTACTATTTGAAGGTTTTTTGTGACATATTTAGGTCTTGGGGACTATAAGTTTGGCCTTAATATCATTAGGAATATTTTTGCATCATGTATGGAACTTGGGGTCTTAACCATGGTGAAGGAAGGATCATAACATGCTTGGTTCATATTTGAGTCTTCCCGTGATCAATATTCTAGAACAAGTATTCCAATTACTACATGGAACATATCTAAGGGATATTTGGCCTATATGGGGGATCTTTTTCACCATGAGTATGATTTACATGGTCAGAATGGGTCTTCGGGAATATACTATCTTGAGAGCAGGAGAAAACAGGGCCTTAGGCCCTAAATATAGCTTCTTGAGTTTAAGGAACATAAATTAACCCCCAAACAACCACATAGATACTCTCTAAGGGATATTTGGATTTCAACTTGGATATCGGAGCCATGGCATGTTATTATACATAATTAGAGAGGCACAAGAATTGTTAGTATGTATGGTTTTCTAATAATAGTGTGTGCACATTATAAGAATGTGAATGCATTATTAGAATTCGTGAACCTTATTGTAATGCATGTATCTATAGAATAATATGGCTTTAGAGTAAACTTATAGAATTATATCAATTTACCACGTATAAATCAACATAATTTGAACTAAAATTAATGAAATAATTCTCTATGAATCTAGTGCAATAATCAACCATGGTGTGTAACATCGCCACAAAAAACCCATAACAAATAGTGTGTCCACAATTAAAAATTACTAACATAAATGACTAATTCATATACCTATTGTACTTGTTATTTGGTCATATTTTTATTCTTGGACTGTAATAGCCATTTAGGTTAATCATGATTATTAATTTTGTCACTTATTATCTAGTCATATATTTTAGTCCTAGACTAAATTAGTCATTTAAGTTATTATTTTTTAGTTTAGCCACTTATTATCTAGTCGTATATTTTATTCCTAGAGTAAATTAGTCATTTAAGTTAGTCATTTTTAGTTTAGTCTCTTATTATCTAGTCATATATTTTATTCCTAGACTAAATTAGTCATTTAAGTTAGTCATTTTAGTTCGGTCACTTAAAATTGCTCAATTTTAGTAGTAATTCACTTGAAATAATTGCGGTGACTAACATTTTTAGTCACCTAGTCACTAATTTCATCATTTTCTACTAGTGAGACCAGGAGGAATTCATGGTACAGGGCCAAAGGATTGAACTAACAATGTAGGAAATATATTTTCTGAAAGGACTCCCCCCCTTGGGAATTTTAGTGGAGATACATATGGTCTTTCCTCGTGGGAGAAAGATAGGTGATTTTGTGGATCGTCATTATATTTTAGGTGTTCGTTCAAAGGCCACAACCATTCAAATAAATGAAATAGAAAGGTTGGCGACACGATATAAAACCACAACAATGATAGAGATATTTTGTAGTCATGGATTTCATCACATCACTGAAGGGAAGATGATTCTAGTAGAGAGAGTGTTGGCAGGGACCTACTATGGGTGGTCTCAGATGATGTTGTCATCATTGAAATAACAGTTGACCTTATGTAGGAAACAAGCCAATGATAAATGCTCATTTGGGACAGTTGTATGCTTATTCTTCTTTGAGAAGATCCCTACCACCTGACCACATGTAAAGATTCGTGATGGGGGCCCACAAGAGCCCAAAATCCATCGCTAGGGGCATCTACTGTGACGAGGTGGAGGAGGCGGAGTCAGACAAGTGCGATGACCTAATATTTTTGAAAATTGGAACCACATGCCATTGTACATAGATGACTATTTGTACAGTGGCATGAACTATCAAGTTGATCCTAACTTTCCCCCATCGCCAGGACAAGCATGGGGTTCATATCGTAAGTGAAAGTTACTATATTTTTGGTTGCATTTAAGTTTTATAAAGTATGTGTATGTAGTACTAACTTCCAAACTTGTGTGATGCAAATTTAGAACTAGTGAAAACGACATGATATATATGTCGATCCGCAACACCTGGGGCTGTAGATGAGGGTGGATCGATGTCATGAGAGAGACCACACAATAGTGATCTATCAAAGGACCTCCATAATATATTTGACATGGTACTGACCGGGTTGAATGAACATATATGGAATGAATTAGAATATCGGTGTAAAGATGAGTGCAACGGTCTTCCCTCAAAGAGGCGAGGTATCATGTGGTGGATAGCTATGGTTGGTTAGGCAGTTCGAGATCTACAAGCTGGTGGTATGGATCCATTGGATCAAGAGCCTCCAAATGATAGTGACCATTGATAGGGACATATGGTTCCCTCTTCTTGGTTATGAAACATGTTATGGGAATGTGAGATGTATTTAGAGTAGTGGACTCCAAACTCTTATTTGTTTTGATATGATGATACATAATATGGTTATGCATCTTTTGTGATGATTGTGGTTTACCATTTGTTAATGTTTATGGTTTCATTATTATCTAATCAATTCCAATCGAGAATGCTATTTGAAATGGAATATACATAGTGATTTTGGGATCTAGGAACATGACTGAATGTAATGAATTCAAATTCATATCCCAAAATATTATCTCGTAGATATTTTCTAAATAGGATAGGATTATGCACATGATAAGCTCCATTCAATTGCATGACAAGTAGCACTGAATCTAGATGAACATGAAGATTAAAGATGTGATGATCAAGGGATTCAGCTAACAAACCTATCACATCATCATATTTAGCTTGGTTACAGGTGGCATATCCAATGCATATGTCATTGGAATGAACTAGCGAATGCATAGGGGTGAAAATAGCCCAAGCCGCCAATGCAAGATTCCAGGAGAAGCGACTCACACCATCGACATAACCAATATGAGTTGTGGATGATAGATCCTTTTGAAAGGTGCAAGAAGCCAACGAATGGGTGAGACAACGATGATAGACAATGTTGACACTGGGACAATAGAGATCATCACTGATGAGGAGGTAGTGATGTGCTTGATGTTGAATATGTCATTGAGCATCACAGTTAAGATGTTAGGTCCCTATAATACTAGTGTAGCCCCTTATTGTTATTGTTAATGTATCCCCCTTATTTTTATTTTTGTTCCCATGCAGTCCCCTAATTTTTATTATTGTGCCCCATAGCAGCCCACTATTCTTATTGTTGTGCCCTTACATTATTATTGTTATGTAGGTTCTGATTATATTGTGACCCATTAGACTCCTATATATAGAAATTTGGTTTTATCATTTGTATCATCCAAGAATTGTTCATTTATGTAATGTGTTATCACTCTAATAAATTTTCTATCATAAATATTTAAAACTTTGTAACTTACTAGAGGTAACCACAAACTTACTTTTGAAATCTAGGATCTAGCCCTCCTAAATTTCAGAGAGGGATCTCTCTTTATGATTTAAATTTGTTTTGGATTAAATTTTAGGCTAGGTATAATTGGGCACTTGGTTTTTTGTTTGGAAAATTTGGTGGGAAATAATATTACTTGGAGACAAATTAAAGAGGATCTACTAGTCCATTGGGCTATGGAGTCAAGATGTAGCAGGCAAGAATGGAGGGCAAGGCCAAAAGGATGCTAATGTGCTCAGGGCAAGGTAGATAACCCTAAGAGATTTGAATAGTTTGATTTGATGGGATGGATTGCTTTCAGGATAATGGGCAGTGAAGGATCCTTTGATCCATAAAAAGAGGAAGGAGGCAGGGTTCAAACAAGACTGCGAGCAATTAAGAATTCCTAAGTTTGGAAATTAGCGTAAAACATTGAAATGATCAAGTAGTTAAGACAGGGAGTTTTTACACTTATCCTGAAATAATATTCCTAATTAATCATTTGGATTGAAAAACATATATGAAATTTAATGAAACTTTAGAAGAGGAAACAATGACAGTAAGAAATCACTTTACTCATTAGCTTAATGCATGAATCCTGAGTTATGAAGTCCAGTTGGTTGTTTGCGTAGTACGCTGCTATGAAATCAACACATGAGCCTCCAAAGCACCAGAAAAATTTTCTATAATAATCTCAGCAATTTTATCCAACACAAAATACTTCAAAGAGTGAAGTATTTATACAAATTCTAAACTAAAATATCTTGAAAAATATCAAGATTGGTTTACAAATATTTCCAACTGTTTTACATAAATAGAACTTAATTAAAGGACACTCAAAACTAATGTATCTATTTGGCACTATTTTTTAGGGATAGGTGATGACAAAGAGGAGAATTCGAATTTTATCCAACTCTTAGTTGATGATGAGGCATCCAAGTCACTAAATGTTTCCTTTCTTTGTGCATTCTGCTCCAGCAATTCTGCAAACTTGGGGTCCAATTATATCTTTGTATTTCTCAATCTGAAATAGATATGTAAAACATGAAAGAGGTTATTGTATATAAATATGTTGGTGAGATAACCCTCTTTCAGTTCTCTAAAATTATGCTCCATTTGTCCACAATAGGCTTTGCAAAAATATGTGTAAAACAGAGTTTTACAGAGTCTGCAAAATAGGATGTAAATATGCAGATGTATCTCCTGTTTTGTAATACCTGTGCAAAAAGTGAGATAGGTTTTTGTAGATAGGGCTCTAAGGAACAAAAATAACCTTTAGTTTTGTATGATGTATTTCTGATTGGCCACACTCTTCTCTACCAAATGATGACTTAACAGAAATTTTCTGCAAAAAGTGCTTTAAAATATTGTTTAATATCTCCTAACCCATAATGGTTGTTAGAAAAGTGAGAGAGGTTTTTGTAGTTGAACACATTAGGAACAAAAAACCTTTAGTTTTTCAAAATTCATCTTGTATTGGTCAAAATAATTTCTGCAAAACAATGACTTAAAAATGAAATTTCTACAAAAATGTTCCTTCTTGTTATGTTTTCATCTTTTCACCTTTTGTTCTTTTAACTGTTTTACTTTCACTTTGGATAAAATTTATTATTGGTGAAAGTGTTTTTATCTCTTTTTACCATTTACTGCCTCTATATTTACTTTTACCGTTTACCTTTGACTTCTCTTTTTCACTATTATGTTTTCATTGTCACTATGAATTCTGATTTCACTTTTACCACTTACTGTGCAAATTTCACCATTCTGATCTCACTATGACTTGATTTTATTATTTCTTTGTATACAAACTGTTTGTTGAATGAAGCTTTTGACTTAAAATATGAGAATCTGGAGCAAACAATTTTGTCAACTAGTATTGAAACTGTTGGCCCAATTTCTTTTTCTGATAATAACCTGCAAAAATCAAACAATTTGTTAATGAAATCTTGGCTGCAGGGAGGTGATTGAAGGCTATTGAAAGATATATGGAATGAGATCAATCTATGGAGGTTTAAATCCGATTTTTAGGCATTTTTAGGTTTACTTCTGCAAGTTTAAACTGTTTGCAGGATTATTTCATTTTAGCAAAGGGATCCTTGAGAAAATTTGGTTAAGGATAATCTCTTTTGGGATTTTTGCTCAGTTAGGTTCTATGAGAGATGAAAACTGGGTTAAGATAGGAAACAGGGTTTCCTGAATGGTTTAAATTGTAAAAAAGGAGCTTTTTAATAGATCTGTAGGCTTTAAACTCCTTTTGTGTTTTGGAATTGATCTTCAGAAGTCATAAGCAGATGATTGGCTTTAAAAGGTTCACAGACGAAATTAGGTTTCCTGGAAAAATTGGCCAGGGTTTGGTTTGTTTTTGGGAAATTTACACAGTTAATTATTCTATTTAACAGTTTGTCTTCGAATAGAAGGATTCGAATTGACTGTGCAGGATGGTAATTTAATGAAAAATACCTTAGATTGTAGGTATTTTGATGCTTTTTAAAAGGGTTTTTGAATCTTCTGGTTATTCCTGTGGATGGATCTGGATCGCTGATGCAGAGAATGGATTTAATGATATTTAGAAGGGAAAATAGTGGTTGAATTTGTCCTTGGGATAAGAAATTAACAAACAGGGGCTTAGGGCTCTTTTACAATGCAAGTGCGCAGTTTAAACTGTCGGAATGGAATATCATGAGTTAGAAACTTTGATATTTAATCAACATAAATGCATTGAATATAGATCTCGTCAAATGCGGGAGGTCATTTGATCTTTCAAATGAGAAAATAACGAGTGGGTTTCACATTGGATTTACATGGTAAGTGGTTTCAAGCATTTCCAACGCGATCAAATTATTTTCGGCCACGTAGCATCGGGTGGTATTTCAAAACAACTTTTATCGCATGAATTTGGACAAACATCGAGCGATCACTTTCGGAGAGTGAAAGTGAACGTGCACCGTTGGATTTGCTTTTGATCAAGCAAACGGTTGGATTGATTTAAAAGCTGCGATGTAAACAAATGTGGAGCCACGCGATTTCATATACATGGTTGGTTAATATATAATTTAAATCTTTCAAAATATATCAACTAGGTAAAGGTATAAAATCATATATGGGTGGGGTTATATGGTTGCAAAAGGAAATATGGGCGGTAACATACATCAAACCTTTGTAATAGTGTTTATATATATATATGAGGGGTATATGTATCAAAGGTTTAGATACAAAGTAAAATGCGCATGAGGTGGGGTGAAATAAGGGTTAACCGGGGTTAATTTGAATATAAAACTTGAGGTTTTATACAACGGGAAAAAGGGGAAATTTCATGTTAGGCTAGGGTTAAGTCTCATGCGAGAAAATAACGATGTATTTACAAAGGTTTGGGGGTTATCGAGTTTAGCTTAGATTAAACTTTAGACAAAGCTCGGGGAATATATTTTTTGATTTCAAACATATATAAAACATGTTTAAAGTCTTTTGTATTTTATTTTTATTATATAGTAATAGGCTGATGTAAATGTCTATTTACTAGGGCGGAAATATTTATATAGTGCTAGTTTAGCCAAAGGGGGTTTATTGTGGGCATTTATTTAAAACATGTGGGATAAAAAACTTTGGCTAAAGATTTAAAATAGTGGGTTTTTAGGGGATATTTAGTTAAAGGGGAATTATATAAATATGAGAAGGTTATTTTATAGGGAATTAATAAAATAAGTAAGAAATTCATATGACAAAGGGGAAAATGAATACTCAAAATACACAATTATAACTAAGGAAAGTGAAAATTAAAGCAAAGCTTTACTGCCATACTTTTATCACTGTAACTTAGGATATAATGCCCTTTTAAGGGTTTTTATGCTTTATGAGATGTAGGCAGTTAATCAAATGGGGGTTTTATGTATCATTAAGTAAAAATGGTGTATTTACTTGTGAAATTTCATGGTGATGAATACATGAATGGCAGATGATGTAAATTTTGGGATTAACATAGAAATTTAACATTTTCAACTAGCTAGTCATTGAGCCTTGGATCCGGTCCCAACAGAAGTCAGAGAAATTCTTTGAGCTTGTTTGAATGAAAGTTTAGAATGTCAAATAGCTATAGGGAAGGGGAAATTAGTTATTGTAGCCTGGTGAAAGATATTTACAATGATTTTCCCACCTTCTTCTACCTACCCAATCTTTAATCTAACTTTTTTTCTTCCATTGTGCAGGTGCATTTGAGCTACAAACCTTGAACATTTTATTCTTTTTGAAAGCAGTAAAAACTATCTAATTCTACCTTATTTCATCCAAGGACCTAGATTAAACTGTTGGGTTCCTTTTTAATCTATACCTATCTACTGAATTGTCAGGATTAAACTGTCTAACAACTCTTTATTCTCCATCTAAAACAAGTAAATTGAAACATGACAAGTCAAGATTAAGCAGTTCAACTCATCATGGATTATGGCATTTACTAACACTCTGCCATAATTAACTGCAAAAAGTAAAAAGTAGTGGCATTTAGACTTGCACACTTTCATGTTTTATTTTCATCTTTTTCTTTTGGGGTCTATATTTTTTAAGTCCTTTGATCCTTATTTTATTACTTTTACCCTCTTTTTGGTTTTTGATTTTTTGATTTTATTTTTTCAAAATATGGGAAAAAAACTTGCAGAAAGCAAGGTATGTACATATTTACAAGACTATCAAGAGTCAATTCAAAATTATGAATCCTATATTTATAGGACCCTAACAGCGACTTAACATGGGGATGGCATCTCCTTGTGAGATGTCAAGAACACCGTTGACTAGTAGCCTAATCCATTGGGCGAATCCCAAACATGCATTTACTGTGGCTGAAAATATTGAACTGAATATAGTCATTTTTCTGCAAACTGAAATCTGATCTGAAACTAAAAAAATAATACTGCAATTCTCAAACCAAATTGATTAGATCTTAAATATCTTTAGGACCTTCTCCTTAGCTTTAAATCTTAATTAATTATTCCAAAACTAGCTGAGAACTTAATACTGAAAAAAAATGCTCATAGCTTTGAGCTTATTTGCACTCATCTACCTACTCTAATCTACTATTAATTTTGTTGAATTAGGTAATACAAAAATGCCAATGAAGCCAGTCAAGTAGTTGCAACAATGAATGGATAATTTGACTGATTTTCATCAAACTTGGAAGTATAACTTGATCATGTGTCTTCATAATCAAAGATATGATGTGAAATGGCAATTGCTGATATATTTGATCCTCATAGATAAAACATGTTTGCAGATTTGAGCTAAAAATATTCTCCATATAATTTTCTATAGGATCATCAAAAGCATAATGTATGATTTGTGCTTCAAGGCTTTCAATGACCAATTGATTAGTTGTATTATTAATATTAAATCCTGAAACTATTTCTTCAGTCTTGTGCTTGAAAGAATAGCCATCCTCAATCCGCAAGTCAAAAGGTAGTACAATTTCCTCTTGCTTAGGAGAAGGAATATTTTCCAAGAATCCTTTAGGATCTTGGAAATTATAGGATTGAATTTCAAAATGCAAAAGTTTAATGTCATTTTCATTTTTTTCAGAAACTAACTCAAGAACACATATTTTAAGTTTAGGAGAATATTTTCTTGATTTCAAAAGAAGAAAGAAAGCTCTTAGAAAATCCTCATCAAGTTGAAATTCTAATAACACATGCTTGAGTTGATTGAAAATCTCATGAGATGAAAGTTTTGCCACAGACCTTGTCATCTTGTATCACCATTAATGATTTGGAATATGGGTTTTTGGTTATGTTGTTTCTTCTGAACTTTTAAGTTTTGGATCTTGAAAAATTGAGTCGCCAGGTGGATGATTTTAACCTTTATATGTCTTATCATTATCCACCATCATAGATCAGATATGAACCTGTAAAATATTTCTGAAGGAAACGTTAGTCTTCCCTAGTATGGTCACCATTATGTTATCACTGTGGTAAATTTTCTATCAGAAATATTTAAAACTTTGTAACTTACTAGAGGTAACCACAAACCTACTTTTGAAATCTAGGATCTAGCCTTCCTAAATTTTAGAGAGGGATCTCTCTTTATGATTTAACTTTGTTTTGGATTAAAGTTTAGGCTAGGTATAATTGGGCACTTGATTTTTTGTTTGGAAAGTTTGGTGGTAAATAAGATTACTTGGACAAATTAAAGAGGGATCTACTAGTCCATTGGGCTATGGAGTCAAGATGTAGTAGGAAATAATGGAGGGTAAGGCCAAAAGGATGCTAATGTACTCAGGGCAAGGTAGATAACCCTCAGATATTTGAATAGTTTGATTTGATGGGATGGCTTGCTTTTGGGATAAAGGGAAGTGAAGGATCCTTTGATATGGAAAAAGAGGAAGGAGGCAGGGGTCAAACGGGACTGGGAGCAATTAAGAACTCCTAAGTCTAGAAATCAGCAGAAAACATTGAAATGATCAAGTAGTTAAGACAGGGATTTTTTACACTTATCTTGAAATAATATTCCTAATTAATCATTTGGATTGGACAACATATATAAAATTGAATGAAACTTCAGAAGAGGAAATAATGACAGTAAGAAATCACTTTACTCATTAGCTTATCGCATGAATCCTGAGCTATGAAGTCCAGTTGGCTGTTTGTCCAGTCTGCTGCTATGAAATCAACAAATGAGCCTCCAAAGCACCAGCAAAATTGTCTATAATAATATCAACAATTTTATTCCACACAAAATACTTGAAAGAATGAAGTATTTATACAAATTCTAAATTAAAATATCTAGAAAAATATCAAGATTGGTTTACAAATATCTCCAATTGTTTTACATAAATAGAACTTAATTAAAGGACACTCAAAACTGATGCATATATTTGGAACTATTTTTGATGGATAGATGATGAAAAAGAGGAGAATTCTAATTTGATCCAACTCTTAGTTGATGATGAGGCATCCAAGTCACTAAATGTTTCATTTCTTTGTGCATTCTGCTCCAGCAATTCTGCAAACTTGGAGTCCAATGATATCTTTTTATATCTCAATCCGAAATAGATATGTAAAAACAGAAATAGGTTATTGTAGATAAATATTTTGGTGAGATAAAACTCTTTCAGTTCCCTAAAATTGTGCTCCATCTATCCACAAGAGGCTATGCAAAAAGATGTGTAAAACAGAGTTTTACAGAGTCTGCAAAATAGGATGTAAAGATGCGCATGTATCTCCTGTTATGTAATACCTGTGCACAATTTGAGATATTTTTTTGTAGACAGGGCTCTTAGGAACAAAAACCTCCTTCCGTTTTGTATGATGTATTTCTGATTGGCCACAATCTTTTCTGCAAAATGATGACTTAACAGGAATTTTCTGCAAAAAGTGTTTTAAAATATTATTTAATATCTCCATCCCATAATGGCTGTTAGAAAAGTGAGAGAGGTTTTTGTAGTTGAACATCTTAGGAACAAAAAACTCCTTTATGTTTTCAAAATTCATCTTGTATTGGTCACAATAATTTCTGCAAAACAATGACTTAAAAATGAAATTTCTGCAAAAATGTTCCTTCTTGTTATATTTTCATCTTTTCACCTTTTTGTTCTTTTAACTGTTTTACTTTCACTTTGGTTAAACTTCATTGTTGGTGAAATTATTTTCATATTTGTTTACCATTTACTGCCTCTTTATTTACTTTTATTGTTTACCTTTGACTGCTCTTTTTCATTATTATGTTTTCACTGTCACTGTGAATTTTGATTTCACTTGTACCACTTACTGTGAAAATTTCATCATTCTGATCTCTCTCTGACTTGATTTTATTCTTTCTTTGTATAAAAAATGTTTGTTTAATGAAGCTTTTGATTTAAAATCTGAGAATCTGGAGAAAACAAAATTTTCAACTAGTATTGAAACTGTTGGCCCAATTTCTTTTTCTGATAATAACCTGCAAAAATCAAACGATTTGTTAATGAAATCTTGGCTACAGGGAGGTGATTGAAGGCTCTTGAAATATCTATGGAATGAGATCAGTCTGTGGAGGTTTAAATCTTCTTTTTAGGCATTTTTAGGTTTACTTCTGCAAGTTTAAATTGTTTGCAGGAATATTTCATTTTAACAGAGGGATCCTTGAGCAAATTTGGTTAAGGATAATATCTTTTGGGTTTTTCTCTTAGTTAGGTTCTATGAGAGATGAAAACTGGGTTAAGATAGGAAACAGGGTTTCCTGAATGGTTTAAATTGTAAAAAAAGAGCTTTTTAATAGATTTGTAGGCTTTAAACTCCTTTTGTGTTTCAGAATTGATCTTTAGAAGTCGTAAGCGGATGATTGGCTTTAAAAGGTTCACAGAGGAAATTAGGTTTCCTGGAAAAAATTGGCCAGGGTTTGGCCTGTTTTTGGGAAATTTACACAGTTAATTCTTCTATTTAATAGTTTGTCTTCTAATGGAAGGTTTCGTATTGATTGTGCAGGATGATAATTTAATGAAAAATACCTCAGATTGTAGGTATTTTGATGCTTTTTAAAAGGGTTTCTGAATCTTCTGGTTATTCTTGCGGAATGATCTGGATCGCTGATGTAGAGAATGGCTTTAATGATCTTCAGATAGGAAAACAGTGGTCAAATTTGTCTTTGGGACAAGAAATTAACAAACAGGGGCTTAGGGCTCTTTTACAATGCAAGTGTGCAGTTTAAACAGTCGGAATGGAATATCATAAGTTAGAAACTTTGATATTTAATCAACATAAATGCATTGAATACGGATCTCGTCAAAGGTGAGAGGTCGTTTGATTTTTCGAATGTGAAAAGAACCAGTGGGTTTCACGTTGGATTTACATGGTAAGTGGTTTCAAGCACTTCAAACGTGATCAAATCATTTTCGGCCACGTAGCATCGGGTGGTATTTCAAAACAATTTTTAACGCGTGAATTTGGACAAACATCGAGCGATCACTTTCGGAGCGCGAAAGTGAACGCGCACCTTTGGATTTTCTTTGATCAAGCAAACGGTTGAATGGATTTAAAAGCTACGGTGTAAACAAATGTGGGGCCAGGCAATTTTATATACATGGTTTGTTAATATATAATTTCAAAATTTCAAAATATATCAACTAGGTAAAGGTCTAAAATCATATATGGGCGGGGTTATAAGGTTGCAAAAGGAAATATGGGCGGTAGCATATATCAAACCTTTGTAACAGTGTTTATATATTTATGAGGGGTATATGTATCAAAGGTTTAGATACAAAGTAAAATGCGCATGAGGCGGGGTGAAATAAGGGTTAACCGGGGTTAATTTGAATATAAAACTTGAGGTTTTATACAACGGGAAAAAGAGGAAATGTCATGTTAGGCTAGGGTTAAGTCTCATGCGGGAAAATAACGATGTATTTACAAAGGTTTGGGGGTTCTAGAGTTTAGCTTAGATTAAACTTTATACAAAGCTCAGGGAATATATTTTTTGATTTTAAACATATATAAAACATGTTTAAATTTTTTTTGTATATTATTTTTATTATATAGTAATAGCCTAATGTAAATGTCTATTTACTATAGGGGCATAAATATTTATATAGTGCTAGTTTAGCCAAAGGGGGTTTATTGTGGGTGTTTATTTAAAAGATGTGGGATAATAAAATTTGGCTAAAGAATTAAAATAGTGGGTTTTTAGGGGATATTTAGTTAAAGGGGAATTATATAAATATGATAAGGTTACTTTATAGGGAATTAATAAAATAAGTAAGAAATTAACATGACAAAGGGGAAAATGAATACTCAAAATACACAATTATAACTAAGGAAAGTGAAAATTAAAGTAAAGCTTTATTATCATAATTTTATCACTTTAACTTAGGATATAATGTCCTTTTGAGGGTTTTTATGCTTTATGAGATGTAGGCAGTTAATCAAATGGGGGCTTTATGTATCATTAAGTAAAAATGGAGTATTTACTTATGAAATTGCATGGTGATGAATGCATGAATGGTATATGATGTAAATTTTGGGATTAACATAGAAATTTAACATTTTCAACTAGCCAATCATTGAGTCTCGGGTCCGGTCCCAACAAAAGTTAGAGAAATGCTCTGAACCTATTTGACTGAAAGTTTAGAATGTCAAATAGCTATAGGGAAGGGGAAATTAGTTATTGTAGCCTGGTGAAAGATATTTACAATGATTTTCCCACCTTCTTCTACCTACCCAATCTTTAATCTAACATTTTTTCTTCCATTTGTGCAGGTGCATTTGAGCTAGCAACCTTGAACATTTAATTATTTTTGAAAGTAGTAAAAACTATCTAATTCTACCTTATTTCATCCAAGGACCCAGATTAAACTGTTGGGTTCCTTTTTACTCTATACCTATCTACTGAATTGTCAGGATTAAACTATCTGAAAACTCTTTATTCTCTATCTAAAACAAGTAAATTGAAACATGGCAAGTCAAGATTAAGCAGTTCAACTCATCATGGATTATGGCATTTACTGACACTCTGCCAAAATTAACTGCAAAAAGTAAAAAGTAGTGGCATTTAGACTTGCTCACTTTCATGTTTTATTTTCATATTTTTCTTTTGAGCTCTATATTTTTTAAGTCCTTTGATCTTTATTTTAGGACTTTTACCCTCTTTTTGATTTTTTATTTTTTATTTTATTTTTTCAAAATATGGGAAAACAACTTGCAGAAAGAAAGGTATGTACATATTTACAAGGCTATCAAGAGTCAATTCAAAATTATGAATCCTATATTTATAGGACCCTAACATAATGTAAAGGGCTTTCCCCCCTCGAAATGGATAATTTTTAAATTTTTTATCTATATTTTCTTCTATTTTGTGAGCTTGTTTCATAACATTTGGTATCAGAGCTTTGGGTTCTAGTGTTTGTCTTATTCAAACATGTCATCTTGGAATTTTCGCTATAATTTTTTTTCTACGAAGTTTAAAAAGCTGAAATTAAAACCACATGGAGTTGAAATATTGGTGAACCTTGTGTACATATTTCCATTCTTGGTTCTTCAGAGATATGATCTATGGAATTTATGGTTTTTGCAGGCTCCATAATTTCATCGCAAACACCCGACCGAGGGAAAATCGTCATAACTTTCGTTTTAGAAATCATATTCGAATTCTACAAAAAGTGGTTGAAAGTGCACAGAATGTAGTTTCTTTTATATCAATTTCAGAGCTGAAGTTTGAAATAGTGACACGTGTCACTCCATAAAATTTCTATCTACTCAACCAATCCATAATTAGGTCATTGTGGAAGGGCGGCCATAACTTTACCTTGAAGAATCCAAATTAGGTTTGACCCATGGCATTGGAAACAAGACTCAAAGGGATACTACAATACTGAAGTTCAAATATTGGGGATTCAAAATTATAGAGGTACAAAAGATTCAATATCGAGCTCTTATAAAGCAAAGAAAAATGTGTATATTTTTTTAACAAAATTTTCATAAGTTTTGTTTGAAAAAACAATTTGAACTAATTTAAGGGGCACAGTGAAGAATAAATATCGTTGTTTCATTCCAAAATGAATCAAAGCAATAAAATAGAGGCACCTAGTAAGCAACAATAAAACCCTACTATGACGAAGCAGAGGAATAAATGCAACATGATATATCTAAAATTACGAGACCAAGTGCAAAAAATGTCGCTCTCGCAAAGAGTAACCAAAAATGAAATGGAAGCTAAGATGGATGATTTAAAGAATTTTTTAAAAATAGACATGGAATTTTTTAAGAATGGTTTAAAATCATACATGAAAGGTTTGAAAGATGGCATAGAAGCAAAAATGAAAGGCAACATGGAAGATTTGAAGAACAGTTTAAAAGCAGACGTGGAAGGTTTGAAGGGAGGTTTGACAAAGTTTCTACAAGAAATGCTTCCTAATGGAGAAAAGGTATTAGATGAAACTCATGATGAGAACAAAATAAAATTTAATCAAGGTTTCATAGACTCTAATGCTGAATCTGAGAGCCACCATATTCCAAATATCGATATGAGGAAGTTTGATGGAAAGGATCCAGTAACTTAAATACTACAAATGGAGAAATATTTTGATCTCCATAATGTGCAACACAAAAAAACGGTACGTATTGCAACTTTATATTTAGAACCCAATCAGTTTGTAAGGTATCGATGGCTTTGTTCTCATAAACCACTTGTCAGTTGGTCAATTTTGATGGAGGAAATGATAGCACAGTATGAATATACAAAGAGAAACACTTTATTTAGCCAATTGATAAATCTCAAACAAAAGGGTTAAATGGTGGAGCACATTGAGGACTTCCAAAAATTGAATATAAGTGTAAATGATATTCTAGATGAGCATAGGATTGATGTATTCATAGGGACTTTAAAGGATAAAATCCAAGATGAGGTTCACCTTTGGGAACCTGATTCATTGGAGAAAGGATTCAGGTTGGCAAGATAAAATGAAATAAAAATTACGAAAACAAGGAAGCCTACCATTCACAACTATAAAGATAAAAGTGTTTTTGCTCCTAGCCTTCCACAACCTATAAGGTTGACACCACAAAAATTGGAAGAAAAAAGAGAAAAAGGGCTTTGTTATAGTTGTGATAGAAAACACACTAAAGGTCATAAGTGTGTTGAGAAGAAGTTATTTTACATTTATTGTGAAGAGGAGGAAGAAAAGGAACAAGAAACTTCAAAAGAAGAGTATATCAACACTACGAACCAACCTTAGAGAAAGAAGAAATGAATCCAACACTATCTTGTAATGCAATGGAAGGAATTACCACTCCTCAAACTCTCAAGATAGAAGGACATGTCAATAAGAGAAAGTTATTAGTGTTGATTGATTCAGGTAGTACCCATAATTTTATTCATTGTAAGATAGCTAAGGAATTTAATTGATTCCTATATCCAATACTAGAGTGTGAAGTGGCAGTTTCAAATGGAGGAACTATAAATTTCTATGGAAAGTGCCATAATATCAAGCTAATAATGGGGGAATATGTATTGAATATCCTAATTATTTCCATTCCAATGGGTGGTGTTGATGTTGTACAAGGAGTTCAATTGTTACAATCTTTGGGTATGATAGATTTAATTTTCAAGAACGTTTCTTGAAAATTTTTGGAAGGAAAGGAATATTAATGGGGTATTGTAGGGAAACAAGAAAGATAATCAACCCTAATGCGATGAAAAAGCTTCTAAAGGAAGAAAAACGAGGTGTAATTGCACAATTATGCTCACTAGAGTTTCAAACATTGAAATCATATATTTCTCCATATCTCCCAAAAGTCTTGGACAATCATTCCAAGGTGTTTGAGACTCCCAAAGGCCTCACACCTATTCATGATCATGATCATCCTATTAATTTTATTCTATGAAGTGTTCCTCCAAAGATGGGGCCTTATAGATATTTCTAGTGAGCCCTGGAATTGCACCGATAGTGCTGCAACTCCCAGAGGCTACTCTACTTCACTTTATCAACCCAGGGTTCGTACAAACTTGGAGGTGACAGTGCTATATACACATCAGATGCATTCTAGTCATGTCATCCTCTTCTTAGTGCTATTAATGGGTGCTATTACTTGGGATATTTCTAGGGGATGAAGTCTATCACACTTCTGAATGAAACCTAGTGACTGTAAATAACTCAAGACCATTACTCTATCAACAAGAAATAAACTAGTTTGAAGCATAAGGACACACCTAACTATTTGCAAGAAAGGAAATACACAATTAGGCCAAAGCAAGAAATAAATTTAAACTAAGTGTCATTCATAAGTAAATTTTTGGATTAAACTTGCAGAAAGGGAAATTGATCTAAGAACACATTGTTGGGAAAAATGGCTAATTAACCTCTAACTACTTCATGCTTGACTACTATGTTTTAATAATGCATCTATTCATGAGCTAGCTATGCTTGTAAATACTATGTTTTTCACCAAAATAAGGAGGAAATGAGGTGGCTTAAGAAGGTCTTGGACTCATGGATTGAGAGCTGAAGGTATCTTGGATGTTGTGTTAGGTATAGGTGAGGTGAGAGATGGTTTTTGGCTGAATAAGTGGCTGAATAGTGCTGCTACAGGATCTCCTATAGGGTGTCTTGTAGTGCTACAAGATGTCCTGAAAAACTACAAGAAGCAGGCCAAGGGTAGTTTGAGGCAAAAAATGACGAGGAAATGGGTAGGAAAGGTGTGATGAAGGCAGATTTAGATGGATGGAAAGTGGCCAACCCCATGACCAATATCATAACGTCTTTTAAAGACCGTCTTGCACCTCTAGGTTAACTCTTGGTGTTGTGCTGAAGATCTCAAATAACAGGGATTAAGAGGTTGGTGTAGGGTGGAAACTGAAGCTAGGGATGATGGTTAAGTCCTCCTCTATTGTTCTACTCAAACCTGGTAGAAAAATAACTATTCATTCAATTAACATTGACAAATTTATGATGAAAATGGTGGAAAAGATGAGTTGAATTTAATAAGCAAACCTACCTATCCATTTGAATAACAAACCTAACTCATCATTATTAACATGTTCATGAAAAATAAAAAATACTATCTATCCCTTAAAAGAAATCATAAACCGAAATAAATTTTATGTCTATGGTGAAGATCTACCCTCCTCAAGCTCCAATGAAAGAGGTGAGAGATGGAGGCTTTGATGCAAATATTTGGAGTTTTATATTCTACTATACCATGATTTACAGGAGCCTAACTATAACAACATGAAATGGAACCAAACTAAACACAACAAAATCAAATGTAAGAAAACTAAATACAACACATGAAATAAACTAGCTACAATGGAATGGAAAGTAAACATAAATATAGAGGAGAGGTTGAGGCCAATGGATTGTGCCCTAACCCACAATATTAGCTCTCTGAAACTAAATCAATGAAGAATAAACTGAATACTCATTTTATTGCAGAAACAATCTCATTACATAGCCGTGAAAGTCACAAAATTATTTTACAAGAGCTAAGAGTCTCATAGCTATCTCCAAAACTAGAATCCTAATGAGCTCTTGCTCTACCCTATTTAACATAAAGGGTAGCTACCAATATCTCCCTAAAATGTAGGTGATTTGTCCTTTGAATGCAAGAGAAGTGGATCTTTTTCTCACTTTCTCTTCCACTTGCATGTCTTCCTTTGATTTTTAGTTGTTGGAGGGAATCTCGAGGATCCTTGAGTCACCTTTAGGAGTTAAGGAGGTGTTAAACCCCCCTACAATCTCTCCATGTTGTGTAATCTGAGATTTGATTGCATAGTATTCAACAAAAATGGCATATCTTTGTGATTATCCTTCATTTAAACCATATTGGGAATTCGAAGCATGACAAGCCATAATCACCATCTACACTAAGAAACATATGACCATAATGTAATTAAATGTGAGAAAGAGGGACTAATAAGGCTAAAAATATGACAATTAACCCCTCAAAAGATATCTAATGATGGTGGTCATCATCACCCCCATATCAAATGGTCGCTCATCCTCTGAGCAACTTATTCCTCCATCTTCATCTCTTTTAGTGCCTTAGTGGCCCCTATGACATCCCAAGGAAGAAGTGAAGGAGTTCCCTCAGGAGGTTAGAATCCAACATTCTTTTCTGCCTCTTCCCATTATTTGTCTTCCTTAGATTTTTCTTTCCTTTCACCCAGTCCCAACAACAAAGGTGGACTAAGTTTCATGTCAATCCAGTGGATCTTCATTGCCTACATAATGCTCTTGTACAATGGTGCGCTATCTAAGGCATTTCTCAATCTTTCTTGGGTATCATATTCCATGTTCTTGAGACTAAGGGTGAGGATATTCCATCTTCTTTGACTTTCCATTACACATTCATCTCCCAACAATCTAGAAATGTCATCAAAATGTGCAATGGCCTGTGCTTGGGTGCTAAGGTACTTGTGTGCAAGGCTGACATAATTTTCTATCATGAGGTGATTGTTAATTACTCCCCTAGGGTTGAATATCTCTTCCCTTATGTGTAAAGGCTCTCTATTTTCTCTTCTCATCAAAATTTTTACCTCCTCTACACATGCCTCCTCATTAACCATCGTAGGGTTAGGGTCTGAAATATTTAAACAAGTCAAAATAAGATTTTTCATATAAAATTATTCCAAATTTTCCTTGTCTCCTATGTTGGGCTGATTGAAAAATTCAATAAACTGCCTACAGTTTTGAAAAGGAAATGATCCATGAGATGCTAGTGTCTTAATATAAAATTACAACCACTTTTATTTTAGGTAGATGGCATAGGAGCTTGAAGGAAATCTATGTTGGATTTCCTCCATGCACAAATCTACCAGGGTGGAAATTTGTTTGTCCTTTTGTTGGAGTTGGCTTTGTAACCTTGAATTTTTTGCTTGTGTTTCTTGAAGCTACTCCTTTAACATGGTTTCTATGATTCTGAAATGAGCTAAATCTTTCCCCATTTCAGCGACCGTTTCTTCCATGATTCCTATTTCACACACACCTTTTGTTTTTGAAATTTTCGTCCAATGATCTGTGCGTGCTCTTTCTTGTTATTGCTGATAAAATAGGGGGAATGCAAGCTTTTTAGGAATCATTATTCCTCCTTCAATAAATGTATAGTAGGAACTTAGATTTGGCTGAGGGCTGGGGTGTGAAATTGTTGAGATGTCTTTATGTACAGATTTTGGGGAGGTAGGCTCTGCCTTTTGTCCCTTCTCTTCCTACCCTTTGGCATCCCGCCCTTCAATATGTGCCTCTTTTTCAACATCCTGGGCCTCTTTTCCTTCCAAGGGTGCCTTATCTTCCTCTCCCATGGTTTTCATCTCTATTTGTGGCACTTCTGGAGTTTCCCGTAGCACATACATAGTTTCCTGTAGCAAACCCTCCTTTTCTTGTTGCTCCTTCTTTTCTTCCTCTTGAGAGTTTGTGGGGGTTGGTACATGCTTAAGGTATGCAAACCTTGAAGAATGTCTCCTTTTATATGTCAAATTTTTCCTCGTAGGTGAGGTGACCTCTTGAACTTTCCCTTCTTCTAAGATTATCTCCTCTTCCCTTTTAGGTGACTCCTAAATTTTTATAGGGATTTTGGTTGGAGTTAGTGGATTCACTTGCTTTACCCTGGCACTCTTTCTAGTTATGAAGAGCATGTGATTTTGTATTTTTATTTTGACATTCATTGGTGCGGTTAAAATGGCTAAGGTAGAAGCCACTTATTTCTTTGATATTTCTAGTGAAATGTTAGTCTGTTGGGGAGAGGTATCAGTGCCCAGTATAGGGTCTGATGTATCTTCCTCCCCTGTCTCATTTTCCTTCTTCTCTTCTACTTCATCCTCCTCTTTTTCATACTCCTCTTTTTCTTCTTATTTCCCTTCATATTTTTCTAGGGCTTATGTGTTTTCTACTGCAGTCACCATCTCTTCCTCTTCCTTATCTTCTCCTTTTGTTTCTTCAAAATCCACTCCTCCTTCTTCCATTCCCCTCCCTCCAAGATTAGAGTTAGGGGTTTGTCCAGTTTGTGTACATATGAATGCTTCCCTATCCATATCTCTGAAATTGGACCAAATACAAGGGTTTTCAATATATTTATAGCATCTCCTATTATCAAGTTGATGCAGCCATGGTGAGCTAAGTGATGGTACTTTATATCCCTCACCTTTTTGCTCATGCCCCTAATTGAATGTATAAGGAAGTAGGGAATGTTCAGTGTGTGTTCTATAAGGATATCTCCTTGGAACCTAAGCTCATTCGATAGTCTGAAGTGGTATCCATAAAACACACTGAGTCTTCCCTCACAAGAAATGTATTTCATTATGTGAAATGCTACTACAGCCCAAGGGTATGGAAGGTTCTCCCTTTTCACTCCATTTTTGTCCTCAATTAATTCTTCATTTGGAAGAAAGATTCTCTTTTTGGTTGTAGTGTTGGAAACCCTATCTTCTCTGTTCCACTTGAATCCCATAAGAAAAGTGGTCACTCTACTAATCAATTCAGGTCTAATGGTTATTTTCATATTGGGAAAATCATTGCCACAAGGTGACGTTCGACCATAGTTTACCATGGTTGGCTATGATTGAACATAGTGGACTATGATTGATATTATAAACCAAAGGGAATAATAAACCCAAGGGATTAATATTATAACCCCAAGGGAATAATATTAAACCCAAGGGACTAATATTATAAACCCAGGGTATATAGACCCTAAGATAAATATTATAAATACTAAAATAAACATTGTTGACCATGGTTTATTTTCATATTGAGACCATCCTTGTCATAATGTGATTTTGGACCATTGTTGACCACAAAACAATGGTTGATTTTCATAGCAAAAAAATATTTGTGACAATGTGATTTTTGACCATGGTTGACGATGATTGACCATGGATGATCATGTTTGATTTTATAAAACATGGTTGAATATGGTGGAATAAGGTTTACCATGGTTGAGCATGGTTGATGATGATTATCATATTGAGAAAATCTTTTTCATAATGTGACATTGGACCATGGTTGGGTGTTATGAAACCAACTCCAAAAATAGAAGAAAAGAGAGATAAACGCCTTAGAAATCAACCACTTCGAGGGGGAAACCTACAATACATTATATAATGGAACAATTCTTGGATGATACAAATGACCAAAACCTCCTTCTATATATAGGAGTCCATGGGCCCACAATATAATCCTAGCCGACCTAACAATAACAATGTACGAGCACAATAATAACAATATTGGGGTTATAGGGGTACACCAATAACAATAAGGGGGCTACACTAATAGCAATAAGGGACTAAACTAGTAATATAGGGACCTAACATACCCCTCTCCTTCAAAAAAGTGTTGTCCTCAATGCTTGAGTAGCTCTGGGTGCTTTTGTATAGAATTATCATCCTCCCATGTAGAACCTTCAATGGGTAAGTTCTTCCACGTGATGAGATACTCTGAAATTGATCTATTTCATAGCTATTGATTTCTTATTTCCGTTACCGCTTCAGGTTCCAATATGATTTTTCCTTCCTCATCAAGTTCTGGCAATATTGTTTGAACTAGAATATTTTCACCTATAACCTTCTTTAACCATGAAATGTGGAACACTGGATGCACTTGCGAAGAAGCATGAAGCTCCAATTTGTATGCCATACTACCAATCTTTTACAACACCTTATAAGGACCATAGTAATTTGGAAATAATTTATTATCCTTCTTATCTTGCTTGAGGGATGTTTGTTTGTATGGTTGTAGCCGTAAAAATACCCAGTCTCCTACATCAAAACTTCTCTTGCTTTGATGTTGATCTGCCTATTGTTTCATTCGATTTTGTGCCAAATTTAGGTTATCCTTTAAGAGTTGGAGAACTTCTTGTTGGTGCTCGATGCGACATTCCACTACTTGAACCTTAAAATTTTCTCTTAAATATGATGTGATGGACGATGTATGATGTCCATAAACTGCCATAAATGGGGTAATTTTTGTTGCAGTATGGAAGGAAGTGTTATACCACCATTCAATGAGAGGTAACCACTTGAGACATTATGTTTGTTTATCAGATACAAAACAACGGAGATATCCTTCCAAACATTTATTCACTATCTCAATATAACCATCGGATTGAGGATAATAAGATGAGCTATGAGCTAATTGAGTACCCAAACCAGCTCCAAAAATAGAAGAAAAGACAGATCAATGCCTTAGAAATTAGCCACTTCGAGGGGGAAACCTCCAATACATTACATAAATGAACAATTCTTGGATGATACAAATGACCAAAACCTCCTTCTATATATGGGAGTCCATGGGCCCAAAATATAATGCTAGCCGACTAGTAACTATAACAATGTAAGGGCACAATAATAACAATATTGGGGTTACAGGGGTACAACTATAACAATAAGGGGGCTACACTAATAACAATAAGAGACTAAACTATTAATATAGGGACCTAACATTGAGACAATGATTTATTTTCATATTGAGACAATCTTTGTCACAATGAGATGTTGGACCATGGTTGACTATGATTGATTTTATAAAACATGGTTGACCATGGTTGACCACGGTTGAATAATATTAAAATCAAGGGACTAATATTATAAAACCAAGGTATGTAAACCCTCAGATAAATATCATAAACCCTAAAATAAACATCATTAACCATGGTTGACCAAGGTTGATTTTCATATTGAGACAATCATTGTCACAATGTGATGTTTGACCATGGTTAACTATGATTTATTTTCAAATCGACATAATATTTGTTACAATGTGACACTGTACCATGGTTGACCATGGTTGATTCTCATATTGAGACAATATTTGTCACAATGAGGCGTTGAAACATGGTTGACCATGATTGAATTTATAAAACTTGTTTGACCATGGTCAATATTATAAACCCAAGGGTTCATAATAAACCCTAGGGATTAATAAATAAATCCAAGGGATTATAAATCTAAGAGAATAATGTTAAACCCTAGGAATATGAAACCTTATATTAATAAACCCAAGGGATAAAAATTATAAGCCCATGGTATATAAACCCTCAGATAAATATTATAAACCCTAAAATAAACATGGTTAACCATGGTTGACCATGGTTAATTTCCATATTGAGAAAATCCTTTTCATAATACAATGTTGGACCATGGCTGATCATGCTTGACCACGATTTATTTTCATATCGAGACAATCTTTGTCACAATGCGACATTGGACCATGGTTGATTTTCATATGGAGATAATCATTGTCATAATGCGACATTTGACCATGGATGATCATGGTTGGCTATGATTGACCATGTTTGACCATGATTGATATAATAAACCCAAGGGAATAATAAACTCAAGGAATTGAATTATAAAACTAATGGAATAATAAAGCAAGGGAGCAATACTAAAAATTCAAGGGATTATAAACCCAATGGAATAATATTAAACCCATGGGACCAATACTAGAAACCCAAGTTATATAAAACCTATGATAAATATTATAAACACTAAAATGAACATGGTTTACCATGGTTGACCAGGGTTGATTTTCATATTGAGACAATCCTTGTCACAAAGCGACGTTGGACCATGGTTGACCATGCTTAACCATGGATGATTTTCATATCAAGACAATCTTTTTCACAATGCGATGTTCGACGATTGTTGACCATGATTGACCATGGTTAACCATGTTTGATTTTATAAAACATGGTTGAACATGGTTGACCAAGGTTGAACATGATTGACCATGGTTGACCATGATTTTCATATTAAGACAATGTTTTTCATAATGAAATGTTGGAGCATGGTTGAGACAATGATTGAATTTCGTATTCAAACAATGATTGTCACAATGCGACATTGTACCATGGTTGAACACAATTGATTTTAAAAAAAATGGTTGACCATGGCTAACCATGATTGAATTTATAAAACATGGTTGAACATGATTGATATTATAAACCCAAGGAATAATAAACCCTAGGGATTAATACAAAAAACCAAAGTGACTGTAAACCTAAGTGAATAATATTAAAACCTAGGAATATGAACTCTTAGATGAATAAACCCAAGGGTTTGATATTATAAAGCTAAGGGATACAAACTATGAACCCCTGGTATATAAACCATAAAATAAATATTATAAACAATAAAATAAACATGGTTCACCATGGTTGATTTCCATATTGAGACAATCCTTGCCACAATGCGATGTTGGACCATGCGTGACCATGCTTGACCATGCTTGACCATGATTTATTTTAATATTGAAACGATATTTTTCACAATGTAACATTGGACTATGGTTGACCATGGTTGATTTTCATATCGAGACAATCTTCGTTAGAATGCGATATTCGACCATGGTTGACCACGATTGTCCTGGTTGACCATCATAGTTGATCATGATGAAAGGTGTTTTAATAAAAGTTGATCATGTTTGATGAAATTCAACCATGTTTAATACTAGTTGACCATGGTTGATTTTCATTTCAAGACAATCTTTGTGAGAGTCCAACGTTCAACCATGTTGGACTATGATTCACCATGGATTACCATGTTTGATTTTATAAAACATGGTTGACCCTAAAAGACCATGGCTCATGACGGTTGACCATGATTGTCCATATTTGACCATCATAGTTCATCATGGTGAAATATATTTTAATTAAGGTTGATCATAGTTGGTGAAATTCAACCATGGTTAATCATGGTTGACCATTGTTGGCCATGGCTGAACATGATTGGCCATGGTTGGCCATGGTCAACTATGGTTGACCATAAAGACATTGACCATGGTCGACCATATTCAAGGATGATTAACCATCGTTGATCATGGTTTACAGTAGAGACATTGATTAACCATTATGACCATGGTTGATGATGGTGGACCATGCTTGACCATGAAAGATCACCGTTGAACATGGTTGATCATGGTATATGACGGTTAACATTGATTGACCATGGTTGAGCGTAGTTGAGCATTTTTTACTCGATTCAATCATGATTAATCATATTCAATTTTATTAATTCATTAATAAATTTTATTAATTTATTATTTAGTAGTAATTAATAATTGATTTAAGGTCATTTATTTATTATAATTATTATAAATATATAAAGTAATATTAATATAGTAATCTAAAAATGGTTAAATTAAACGTTCAATTAATGTTCAATGTTATCATAATTTTCCAATTATAATTATTTATAATTCAATTATAAAAAAATGATTGGTATTAATGTTCCTTAATATTATTAATACTATATTTAGTAAAATATTGTTATTTATTTATAATATTATTTTTTATTATTTTATTTTTAATAATATTATTGTTTATTAATATTTAATTAAGTTATTGTTTAATAATACTTATTAATTTATCAATTTATTATTCTAAAATAAGGATTGATATTAATATTATTATTATGATTATTATTCAACATAATAAACTTAATCAAACATGGGTTACAGTTACTTTAATGAGTTAAGTAGAAACACTTCTCTGACATTTATGATAGGGTATACAAAATTTGTCTCCCCTTTGCCTAACATTGTAATTATTTTTTATATTTTGTCGATTAAGTGAAGACATTAATGCTAAAGGAGTTGTCTTTAGTGCGACTTTTTGAAGGTTTTTCTCGTGGATTTTTCGGTCTAATTTTTTAAAATCTGGCAAGAATTTATTGAAAACAGAAATTTGATGGGTAAATTGCACAATCTAAGTGTCCTAGGGGTTTTTTAGGGTGTTGAATCTATATTTACAGGTAAAAAACTAGTTTAAATAATAGAAATCAAGATTTTACCTTAATTATTTCACCGAATTCTGACACCGAAAACTCCAAAAAGTCACACTAAAGACTACTCCAATTATAAATATTATTGTTTTGGTTTAAAGAGCTAAAATATATAATGCATTCGCTTCACTAAAAAAGGGTTGGATGTGGACATATGCGTCAAGCCACTTCATATAAAACAACCCTAGTCGCACATGATATACACAATTTTCCAAATGGCCTTTGAATTTCGTGGAACATATCACAATCGACATATTAGGTAAACAACCATGTAGGATAATGAGAACAAGGCTCATTCATATTTCAACACCAAACAAAAATAATTGACATTTCCTTTCATTTTTTCATTACATTTAACCCCATCTCTGCCCATCATTTCATTCCACGGGAACAACCAATTGCATGGCCACAACGCATTCATTGATGGAAGAACCGTTACCTACAAGGCGGCTACCATGGGCATTGGTTCTCATAGACCCGACTGCCAACACTCCATCCCAAGAGGTTGAGGTGGGGAATTTCAAGCTCACCTTAGTGGCCTCATCTAACAGATATTGGATAACAATGCCCACCTGGATAGTTATCATCTGGGAAACTTTGTTAAAAACTAGAGTGGTTGGATAGTATCTGTTGTTGATGATGATGTCCTCATCCCCCACGAAAACTAGTTTGGTGCGGCTGTGAGCAAGGCCACTAACGACGTTAATCTTGTGCTTTCTCTTCACGACTTCAGTGACTACGAACACTCTCTCTGCCTCCGTGATGGGAAAAATATCGACGACCACCCTATAAGGGGCTCGATCCTCCCAAAAGCCTTGGTTGTTGACGATGTTACACCCAACTTATCCTCTTGAGCATACGAATATGGGAGGAGAAACGATGCATCCCTCCATGTCGGCTGTCATGAAATAAATGATAACCAAGATGTACACGCACAAAGCCATACGTGTGACAATATTTTTCAGAGAAAACACCATCTCTCCCCCTAAAAAATAATTGACAAATGTTGACGGTTAAAGTCTCTCCTTTCATTTGACAAGGGGGAATTGATGATGAAATTAAAATTGAATTGATGATGACTGTTGTGAGAATAAAAGTTTTGCCAACACAATTTGTCATTGCACGTCAAATTTTCTAATGGGCATCTCAATTTTCTAGTGGGAAAGAAATTGGGATGTTGATTAAGAGAAAATTGTGGAGATTTTTGTTCACTCGGATGGTCACTTGACGTAGCAAAGGACAAATGGATAATTTTTCATTACAACTTGGTATTGGATTGAGTTTTTAAGAATTTTTAGAGATGTATCGGACTTGCAATTGACTCACTTCTATTGCTTTGTTATGTTCATAGTGCAGTTTTCGGCGTCCATTTTTTGTAGTTCTTTGTTGAGGCTCAACTTAGGCTTTTCACCTTAACTACTTGGAGATGGTACTAGTCTATTTTTCATTTATGGTATTATTTCTCATAGTTATGATTGAGGGGAAAAAGTCACCGTCTTTCTCATGTTACAATCATAAAGTCCTAAGTATACCACTTTATTTGTTTTACATCTTGGGATATAGTTTTATCCAAAGTTAGTTCTAGAGTTTCTAGATTCTAGATCTTATTTTCTCTCTTATTTGTTTATCTCTTTTATGGGGTATTAAGGTTAGAACATATGGGCGGTTTATTCATTGTATTATAAATATGTGTATCATTAAATATTGATTAATCCAATAAGGTTAGATCCTATTTTCTCTGTTATTTGTTTATCTCTTTTATGGGGTATTAAGGTTAGAACATATGGGCGGTTTATTCATTGTATTATAAATATGTGTATCATTAAATATTGATTAATCCAATAAGGTTTTAATCTTATCCTTTTTTGTTAGGTTCAAGTTTAATTTATTGATATTATTATTTTGTTTATTTTTTGTATTATTAAATAAGTAAAATGTGAAAAAATGAAAAAAAAGAAATACAATCACATACCAATCATAATCAACAAAATATATTTTTTGGGAAATCCTTATGGGAGAAAACCCAACTAGAAGATGAGGCTACTTTTTCTATTATGTGGAATCAAAATAATGCAAGTGAAAGAAAAAGACATTCTCTATGAAGTTATCTAAGTCTTATTGCTTGATAAACGACTATATGTTTTAAAATCCTTTAGCCCAAGAGCTATCTCGTGCATTTTTTTCTTTTGAAATAAAAACAATTCTTCCAAACGAAACATATAGAACATTTTTTAATTCCTTCATATTTAACCAATCCATGTAGTCTGAAGCTTGCCACAAATGTGCGAGAGAGTCTGTATATGTTAGATCCCATCCCTCCAAGAAAGCCAAGGACATGAGAGGATTTACTATGAAAATGAGAGCTATAAATTTCATTAAATTTATTTCTTCTGATTCGAGTTCGGAAAATGAGTTTCCAAGAACCCACGTGGCCTTTGGAAGAGACTTAAAATGATTTGTTGCTAGTTGAAGGAGGAACGTGCAAGGATTTGAAGGTTGCAGAATGGTTGGCATGCCCGTCTCACTCAGTAATGGAAAATATTGGTATTTATATTGCATCCATTGTTTTGTCTGTTTCATTTGGTAATTTTTGTACATAAGAAAAATGATTAAATAAAATCAAGATTGATAGAAAAAATAGAATGTATAGAAATCACACAAGTCAGCTAAAAGAAAACATACCCACTTCATTGATAAAATAGTGATAGACAAAGTAAACTGCACATGATTTCATTCTAAAAAACACTACAAGGATATTAAACTTTCTTGCAACTTCCAGAACCCAGAGAAGGAAGGAATCACAAATGGTGCAATATATTGTTGGAATTTCTGAGTATTCCAAAACGCAGAGAGAAATAAAAATAATTCCTCCTCTCAACACAGAGATTAAAAAAAACTTTGTGGACAGAGATGACACACAACAGCGATTTCATTAATCTTGAAAAAGTATTACAAAAGATGCCACATAATTATTTTTCTGGCACTTACAAAAATTCTTCAACTGCTGCACACATAGTGTAAATCAAGCTCTCTGTCTCTTACAAAGTGTACAATAAAAGGAGACTCTGTTTTTTCCTTATGGCAACAAAAGAAATACATAGTTTTGCATATAAAAATACTCTCTGTTTTTCATACAGATTCAAACACTATGTTTTTACATACTCTGTATCGAGCAAAAAAATTACAATTTTCTGCACTCTATTTTTCATATAGAGTCACTTTTTAAAAAAAATAAAGCCTTCGAGCCTTTTTAATACAATGCACACTTTTTGACTATTGTTGTGTTATATTATATATATAACAAAAACTAAAAATTATATATATTATAAACTTTGAAAGTTTATAATATATATATTAAAACCTTTATATATATTACGAAAGGTCAAAGCATATGCTGCCCTAAACAAAAAAAAAAAACTAAACCATAATAAATTTAACCGAAGGTTTTAATATTTGTAGCGGATTTCAACCACAAAATTAAACTCTTTTACAAAAAAAATCGCGTACCAAATCCTCCTGTTGACGTTAGGGCCCAAACCAGCGCGATCGTGATCTGATTGGTCGGTGGTGGGACCCCGGACTTCAAAACAAAAATTAAACGTGTATGCATAAAATTATCGCATACCAATCGGGCCTTGTGATGTCACCCTAAAACTAGCGCGATACGCTCTGATTGTTTTCTGCCGTTGACCTGGCACATTCAAAAATTCAAAGGCTGGCGGTAAAAGAAACATGTTTGTTGCAATGTTTAAATGCTGTTGTTGCAGGTTTGAATGTGCAGCATGGAAAATATTTAAGTTGCAGGTTTGCGTGGTCAATCCATGGCTTCTCCATACCATACAGGCTACGGCCATTACCAAAATTGTTAACTTGCAGAGTTTGTTAAATGTGCGATGGCGAGTAAGCAAACAAAAGAACGCTGCTGCTGTCCTTTGTCCTCCTCTGCTTTGTTGCAGTTGAAGTTAAAATTCAACATATAACTTGTTTCCTTGATCGTTTAGTCTCTCTATGCGATTTTATATATCTTGTTTCCATATTTTGTAGCATCTGAAGGAACACCTCAACTTCTTTGGAGCGGTAAAATATAGAGGAAGTTCGTCTAATATATTTCAAACTGGACATCCATAGAGGACCTTGATGCCTTCGGTACTGCATTTTGTACTTGTAAAATGGACACATGATTAGCTTCAATTATGACAAACATGACCATGAGTATTTTCAAGATGATTTGCTTGGAAAACTGTAGCATAGGATTGATATGGAGTTGTGATGGAATGGGCACCACCAAAACACGAGGATTGCAACACTCTAGCTCCCCTAAGAAACTCATTTTACTACACTTTACAAAGGAATAATTGCAGAAAAATGTTCTATTCAAATATTTCATTCTTTGAACTGAAGGGTTAATCAATAGAAGGGATATGATATTATCCCAGTGCATGGGATGCTAGACCGTATATGGATGCTTTGGTTTAATGCTTTGGTTTGACGTTGAGACATCTTCCACAGATCCTGAAGGAGTGTTGTTGATAGTGTTGAGATATCTTCCACATATCCCTGAAGGAGAGTTGTTGATAGTGATGTGGAATACATGAGAAATTGTTATGAGATGGCTTGTTTCTAAAATCTCTTTGAAACGAAATTTTATATGAAAAGAGTGCTTACGTAATTGCATGATGCAGCTAGAAAAAAATATGCGAACGATCCAAATGTAATATTCACTTACTGTGCAAAAAAACAATATAATAACTAACATATAATCATATTGGGGAAATGAAATTTCTCAATGAAATGAAGTATAAAGGGAAAGTGGAAAATGGAAAACATATTTTTCGTTTATTTATGTTTTAAAGAATATTGGAATATTTTTTATGGAATATGAAGACATATAAGTTTGGTTTTATGTATTAAGACATTTTCATTGATTATTGATACAACTGAATTATAGGTTTGGAATTATTTTTTATATTTACAATTGAATTATAGGTTTCGAATTATGGTTTATATTTCAAGTTTATGAGAGATTCATTATCTCAGTAATTTACACTATTCAAGACTTAATAAGTCATAAGTGGAAGATATGAAGAACGAAATTTTGTAGAAAATGCACATAAAGTTTGCACATGAAAGAATGAAGAAAAACATTCTAGTTGATATAACCATTGAAGCATTAAATCTCATGAGTATTCTATGTATCACTACTGCATAAAAGGGGGTCTTAAGAAATTTATTTAAGACGACATTATCATTTCCTCTTAAATTATGATTTTTTCTCAACTATTTATTATAAATTTTGATTATTTTGAATTGAAAATTATGAGATTGGTCTAAGTAAACGTATTTTATATTATTACTTTTGCCATTTGTATAACTAGATTAAAAACACTTCATGCTTCACACACATATACTTTTCATACCCTAGGAAAACTGGAATAGTGGCCACACCATCTTCGTATCATGTGATGGACCACGATTCAACACACATATTCAACGAGTTGATCTTCAGCTCTTCCTAGATCGTAGTTATCAGGTAAGCTGCAAACCCAATTGGGATTTTCTAGTTTCTTAAATTTCATCTATACGTTGTGTAACTTATTTGTTTTACCTTCACTGCGGTGGTTTCTTTTTATATTGGACTCAGCATTGGGTTATTAATGTGAGCAATGGCCTTCCCGCGAGATGATGTTAATAAGACCTCGCCTTACAAATCATGTTTATCAATTGAGCCATACATTGTTACTAACAGTTAAAGTTATGAGGGGTTTCATTGCCTTCGTTATGGTTTGTTCCCTAGTATTTTCTTAGGGTTAAATCACGTCTTTTCATTTCGCTTTTAGCTTACTAGTTAGGTATAAAACATTTACAATTTTTTTTTTTCAAGGTGATATGAACCCTTCCTCTTTCGGCTTCTATGCAAGTGCTTACATTCCCTTTACTATGTGGTTCCATTTTAATTTAACAAAATGGGTTGTTTGTTTCTTTATATTTTCTCTCTCTTATATTAATATAGGTTGTTTGTATAAATATCTCTAAAGGTATGCATCATATTCTAAGTCTTAGTTTATTTAGTGTTCTTCTAGGAATTATCTTCTCATTCAAGTAAGATCTTCATAATCTTTCAGGTTTCAAGATTTTTCTATGTAATTCTCTCACTGCTCTCAATAACTTGTCTCTTTATGGTTCCTTTAGGGTGAATTTTTTAGTATTCATGGTATGAGCTTCAAAGATTCTTCCATTAGAGGTGATAGAATGACAACAAGCTTTTATTTTGCATAGAATTTGAGAATATATTACCCTGCTCAGATGTTATATGTAACCATGTATAATTACTAAAATGTTTTCAAATTCGAGAGTAATAAACCTTTTTCATCTTACAAGTTTGAAAATTATTTTCTACAATTCTTTTACTTATTTGGAAAAGTTGTCTCTTTATGGTTTAAAGTACATTATTAGAAAAGGAAAAGGAAAGTATCTATGTAGGTAGTTGTTCGTTAGCCAATTCAATATCAATATCTAGATGAATAGGTTCACCTCTTGTAAAGGAAAAGTAAAAGGCTGATGCAAAGGAAAAGGAAAGAGAGAAGGTGATATGAATTTAAAGCTTCCACCATACTCTGCCACCCCACTGTAGCACGAGGGTAGGAAAGTTAAATGGAACAAATATAATTAGGAAGGAATCCATCTCAGGGAGAGAATTTCTAATGCAATTTTCAAGGAAGTGTCATTATATTCCAAGAATAAAGATTTCCCTACTTTTGGGATTTATTCTCTTTCATCTCTTCCCCCTCGCTTGATCAAAGAGTCTTCTTGCATAATTTTCCAACCTATAAGGGATGGGGTTTTTGATTTTTTCCCCATTTTGGATTCTTCCCTTAGTCATCCCTAGTCCTTCTTGAAGCATATGTTCAAGTAGAAAAGCCAACAACATGCACAAAATAGGAGTTTCAACACCCTTCACACCAATTCTATCTTGAATGGAAGCTTCCTAGATTGTCATCTACTAATATCTATAAGCTAAATCACTTTCAATTAAAATCCCTCATCCATGTGCATATTTTTGAGAAAGTAATTCCCATATAATAGACTTTGAAACTTATTATGACCTTAATTTACACCATTCATTAGATCCCTTTAGGAATTTATTGATTCTTATTCAAGTATAGCTTCATTTGATCATATGGTTTAGGGATATTGTAATGACGTGTTTATGGTTCACCTTCACGACTATCTCAATGGGTAGAGGTATTTTATGATTTCTTCTATCTAACTACTCTATCTTGATCTATTGTTAATGATGAAAAGGGAATTTTGGTGATTAATTTAATATGTACACTTTATTACCTATGTTGTGCAAGTGGTAGTTATTTCAATGGAATGCTACTTTAACATCAATAATATATCCAGTGACCTAATCAATCCTCCCTAAAAGCAATTTAAAAAAAAATTTCACCAATTTGTTTGTAGTCTGAGATGGTAATGTGTTCCATATTCTCTTTTAGTGGTTAGAAACAATCTTGATCTTCCCATCCTTGACATCTATTTAAAGTAAGGATACAATTTATTTTGTAGTCACATATATATCTTTGACACTATTGTTTGTGCCAACTCCTAGGAATTGTTTCTCTTATTAGTAGTATTGTATTGAAGAGGGTTTTGGATTTTTTATCACTCAATTTTTTGTTATTTTTATTCATTTAATGCTAAAGAAATGCATACCCTCATTGTTGAAATAAACTTAATTATAATTTGCAAGGAACATATCAATTTGTATATTATAGATGTTAATTCAAAGATTATATCTTTCTAGAAACGTCAAATAGTGTGTAGTGTTATAATCGCTACTCATCGATATCTTAAATTTTGATGTAAACTTCACTGAAAATAAATAACTTAGGATAATGTTGAGTCTTGACATAACTTTTTCCCTTAATGTCTAAGGCAATGTATTAAGTTTACAACAAGGTGCAAACTTCAAATACAACACATGAAGAAACTGAACTTAGTAGTTACACTACAAAATTAAGGATAAATATACATTTATATTCATGGATCAAGAGAATAATATAACACTAATAATTTTTAGAGATATATCTTACACTCGAATAGTTTTCCTAATTTCATGGTTTCCTCATAATATTGTAATTCTATCCTTGTAGCAAACTTTCAAAACAACTAATTCACCAGCAACAACATGGTCTCAATACAGTATCCACGATCTGAAGAGCAGTAATCTAAAATTGACTTCTCTAATAAAATCAAAATTTTCCTTCGCTGCATTCATGTTGGATGAGGTAAAATGGAAAAAAAAAAAAATGGGTACACGAACTATAAAGAAACAAAGAAGCAAACTTCATTCAAAATTATTCTAGATACCATGGATTGACATTTTATGCATAATGAGGAAAATGGAAAATCAAGACAAAATTTCACTACTTCCATTTAAACTTGATCATTATTGGGGATTAAAATCAAATCCAATGGCTTTACCTTGTAGTTTTTTTTTTTTACCAAATCAGTTAAAAATAGGAAGTTTGAAGATATAAAAGAAACATAAATCACTCCTAAATGAAAAGAAACATATTGGGAGGACTAAAGAAACATCCCAAATTATAATACAAAGAAATTATAAAAACTTCATTTGATAGAATACCAACTTTGAATCATACTCTTTAACTTTCAATAAATCCCATGCTTCTTGAACCACTATTATTATAGCTACACATTATGTAATTTCTTCACATCAAAACAACATCGTGTAATTTCTATAGATGAGGCACAAAAAAGTATCAAATCTTGTATCCATGGACAACGATGGTGACACAAATTCTAGAAAAATGGATGAGGGAAGAATGAATGAATCCTTGAAGAAGACAAAATAAGTAACATACAAGCATATGTTTTTGATACTATAGTCAAAATATATAGCTTAGGGTTGTGACTAGTGCAGTCTATAATGAAAATATGTTGATGCTACTACTTGAAAACTCGAACAATCAATATAGAGAACTAGAATTAAACAGAGTAGTGACTTCAATATACCAGTGACTAAAGATACTAACATGGATGGCAAGCTCATTAGGTGTCAGACCTTTTTTTCAATTAGTTTCACCCAGGGGCCATATATGAATAAGCATCATAAATATTTTAAATAAATCAATCCTAATACCTCAAGACATCCAAAATTTGCTAGAGAGATAAAATTAGATAATTTTATATCAAGGTCAAGGTGAAATTTTGGAATTTTCATTAAGCACAAACTTTTAATATTTCCACATCATATTCTATTACAATAATATATTCCACAAGGCTTACATTGAGCTGAATGAAAAATGGCGTACACCCATGGTATTCATCCACCCATGGTATTTATCCACCCATTGTATTACCAACGATATCTATCCATGGTATTCATTCATCCATGGTATGTATCCACCCATGGTATTCAACCACACATGGAATTTACCCATGGTATTGTAAATGGTATCCACCCATGGAATTCATCACCCATGGTATTTATCCAGCCATGGTATTGTAAGTGACATCTTCCCATGGTATTCATTCACACATGGTATTTAACCACCCATGGAATTTACCTTTGGTATTGTAACTAAAAAATGTTATAAGTAACAAGTTGCATCTTGTAAAAGGATAGATTGTCCACCACAATGTAGCTTCTATAGTTATTCTCTGTTTTAATTAAAATATTTGTTTGTAGTTTTATTTACTATGTGTTCTCTCCTTTTCGTGGCATTCTAATTTTGCAGATCTTGTGAGATCCATTTCACTTTTTTACATCTTGGGGGCCTCCCCACAAGATCTGGATCAGTGGTATCAAAACAGGTTACGAATCCATGGGAATGAGCTTTTGAATTATATTTCAGTTACAACATTTTTCATCCATATTTAGCAAAATCCACACAAGTTCCACGAACTCCACATAGCACTTTCTTGGGAAAAGCCGGAAGAAGTTTTGTTTTTTTTTTTTTTCATTTTTTTGCAGGAATTTTTTGGGCGACGAGTTTGTAGACCAGAATGAATAGATTGGTGCAAAAATTTCAAAAAAAAATATAATATATGGATTCCTTTCACAAAATTTTTAATTTCAAAAAACAAATCAGTCGAATCGGAGTTAGGATGAAGGAGATATCGTTGGTTTAACATCAATAGTGCTGCAGAAATGTTTCTGACAAAAATTCGTGGACGAAGGCTCTCCTATCGCTTTTTGTAGTTTTAGTGAAAATTTTAGAGAAATGATTATAGATATGAGCCCCCGTTGAAAAATTACCTGATTTCAAAAAAACAATCGGTCGAATCGAAGTCCAGATGAGGGAGTTATCACTGATTTAAAATCAACTATTTTTCAGACATTTTGTGATGGAAGAATAGCTACATCACGATTCTAAGTTTCCAGAGTCTCAAGATAGAAATTCCAAACACATGGGAAGATGCACAATTATCATTATATTTCCAAAAATACGTCATAATAAATATTATGAGTTATATTGATAGCGTTATGCCCATTTTAAATCTGGAGCAAAATTCATAGCAGGTTCCCTTTGGAGACGTGCCCTCCCACCTCACTTTAGTAGGAACCTACTTCACGTTCATCATTTTCAGCATAGAAACATTCAACTTGGGTTCTTTGAACATGTTCCCTCCCACCCCAAGCTATGTAGGTGCCTGCAACTTCATCAATATTCAACATCACGGTTATGGGTCAATCGCACAAAATACTTCTCATCGAAGTCCATTTTCTAAGCCACACACTATTAGTACCACAGTTGGTCACAAGAACTATGGGGTATCTCTATCCTCAGATATTCGTTTTTCGTGGTTTTGGGTCATCCATAAACCCACACTTCAACAAATTCCATTTGTTAGGCCGCACACTGTTAGCATCACAGTTGATCACAAGCATTACAAGGTATCTCTATCCTCAGATCTTCATCTTTCATGGTTATGGGTCACCCAAAAAACCACACTTCATCGAACTCCATTCGCTACGCCGCAAAATGTCAGTATCACATTTAGTCACAAGAATTATAAGGTATATCTATCCTCAAATCTTCGTACATCACAGTTATGGGTTAACCACACAAAACCATTCTCTTGATTGGCTCCTCATATTCAACAAATGCTTCTAAGGAGGGAAATTCACGCAATGGTGACCATTTCTTTTCAAGGAGGGAGGAATGATCTAAATGAAAAATGGCCTACACCCATGGTATTTATCCACACACGATATTATAAGTGATATCTATCCATGGTATTCATTTACCCATGGTATGTATCCACCCATGATATTCATCCACACATGGAATTTACCCATGGTATTGTAAATGACATCCACCCATGGTATTCATCACCCATGGTATTTATCCACCCATGGAATTTACTTGTGATATTGTAACTAAAAATGTTATAAATAACAAGTCACATCTTGTAAAAGGACAAATTGTCCACCATAATGTAGCTTCTACCATTATTCTCTGTTTTAATAAAAATATTTCTTTGTGGTTTTATTTACTATGAGCTCTCTCATTTTCTTGGCATTCTAGTTTTGCAGATCTTGCCAGATCCATTTCAATTTTTTAGCTCGCAATTGCAGTTATTGCTTTGATTTCAAGGCTACTTGTTGAAGGAATCCAAGGTTCAATGACAAATTAAAGGAGATTATATGTTATTTGGGGAAGTGGATAATGGACAAGTTTGAAAAAAAATGCAAGCTTGGAATAATCTTGATATTCCACTTGCTTGGAAGGTTACAACCGTGGATAGAATTCTATTAGCAAGGAATATTTATTAATCCTCTTGTATCTTTCCTTCTTAACCATCCTAAGAAGGTGCTCACGGGTTTTCTCTAGGGAAATAAAGGCAGAGAAAAAATTATTCTTCTAATGGCTTGGGATATTTACACTATAGTAAGGGATCAAAGGGGTATTGGCCATCCTCAACATCAAAGCTCAAGTTTTCCTTACTATTAAATTGGTAGTGTGAGCAATGGAAGGGATTACTCAATGAAAAATTTTATTTTACCACCACATTTAAAATAACCAACTTTTACTATTTTTCATTATCTCAAACCCAAACATTTCCTTGTAAGAGAAATTGAGCCATGGCTTGAAGGGTCATGATGCTTGCGGTTATTTCAAAAGCTATGGTTGCATTATTGTACAATCCTTTTGCATTTAATATAAACTAGTAAAAATATCCAGCCTCAACCTTTCTATCATAAGGAAGGCATTATGAACTCACCCAAAAGATCTATTTTTAGTTTTGGCTCTTTAATGTCCTATAAAGTAGAGGTGGTAATGAAATTGCCTATAAAAAAATTAGCCAATAGGTATATCACAATCCAATACTAAATAAAGTGTCCACTATTCGATAGAATACTACCGAAGAAAATTTTAACTCCAATGTTTCAGATATACAATGACAATGAGTCGAATAGCCAAAGAATATACATAAAATTTTTTCCACATTTGTACTAGTGAGTTGTACGCCCGCACCGCCCCACCCCCACTTTCCCCCCTCAAGAAAAACATGGGAAGTAAATAAAGAAGAATAAAACCAAAAAATGGGTAATAGAAATAAGGATTTCTTAGGTACACATGTACAACCTCTCTAAAGCTGATAAGGAGAGAAAAACACGTATGAAAAAACTCCCCCAAAAAATATTTTAGCATGGAGCTAAAATTGTAGATCCCCTAACAATCCACTAAATGGAAACAATAAAGGTCTGGTATAATCAAGAAGTGTGAAATGTTGAAGTACCAATACTCTCAATTTGATAGCCATGAAACCTCAATGAGGTCATTTGATCCATAAAGTGGAAATGTCGCAGACAGACAATGTAGGAAAGCAATGTCAACTTCTTAGAAAAAGCTTTAGAGAAAAGTGGCATTGGAAAAGAACCATGACAAATAATTCCAACAGAAGAAACAAAATAAACCAACAAATGAACTATGAGGCCTATAATTACACAAACTTATCTCAAATATTATACAACAACACTCATGGAGGTCTATGAACACCATCACTATCACAATGACTAAAGACAAAAAATAACATTAGTAAAATAGAGAAAATAACAATATCTGTCACCATCTAACTACCCCCCTAAAGTACAATTGCAAAATGAGTTGGAATGAACATTCTTTGTGGTTAGAAACCCCCCCCCTCCTCTAAAACACAACCAAGGGAACAATGAAAATTAAACAAAAACAAGAGAAACCCTCTATGGTACACAAATGGTGCAACATAATGATATGAATTTTGCAGACATTGGTTCAAATGATGCCATAACCATATGTCGATCCATCCACAAAGGATATTTATGTTTTGTAGTGGTCCATGATTCATTCTCTCACATATATTCTATAACAGTCTGAATGCAGGACTACCATTTCACCAAGAATGATGATGTTTGCGTCATTTTCTCTAATGCTTAAGTGGATGTTGACATGATTTAGTATTTTTTTATAGACTCAAAGCTAGATGCAACAAATTTGTCATCTAGAATGACATTTGGAGTCATGTCAATGATATGTTTATCACAATCAGCAAAAGTGTTTTCTTCCAACACTTTAGTTTTAATTTATCCAATAAGAAATGACACCTATTAAGGCTCAACATAGGTGGATGTAGTAGATGATGAAGCATAAATAACATATCTAAGACCTACTCTTGATCTCTACACTATAGGGTTAATAGGAATAATGACTCCCTATCCATTCTTCCCAAGTCTGACTCTATTATATCCCATTTTTCTCAGTAGCCGAGACCCAATATTAGTAGTATGTTTTTCAAAATGGGGTGCAACAAAATCATCTCACAAGTTATGATCATAAATATTAGGCTTTTTACAATCAACATCATGAACTGTGTAAGACGGTAAGTCTGGTAGCTCATCATCAACTATCTCCTTCTCATTTTTCTAAATATGACTAAGTTACAACTAAAGGTTCTACTAAAACTCTTGAAGGTTTTGAACAACCTCATAGTTCTCAATCAATTGTTGTGACAATGCATCATAATCTTGTATCCAAAACTTGATATTTTTCCAACATTGATTCTTTTAAAAATCTAATCTCTATAATCCACTACTCCTCCAACACACGTAGTCGCTTCTTCAAAATTTCAGTTTCAAACGTAGAAAAAGACTCAACTTATCCTCCAATTCATATTGAGAAAACATATCGTTCGCTAAATAGGGATGACATGTGGAGGATTAGTAGATGTTGGATCCCGTCTCTCTATTCTTAGGGTTCTTCTTTTTTCTCGTTTTGTCACTTAATTTTTTTTTTTGAATATTGTGTATTTTAATTTTCAATTTATTGATTTGTTATAATTTATATATTTTTATGATTTATGATATATATTTTTTCCCTCTTAAGTTTTAGGTTTGTTTGTTTGTTTTTTTAAAGATCCATGGTATATTTTTAATATTGTTTTTAGGGTGACTTTTATTTTATTTTCATTTGATTTTCTTAGTTTATTTTTTTAATTTACAGTTAGTATTCTTGATTATATAGTTATAAGGTGTAAAAATTAAAATTTTAATTACCTATTTTAATTTGTTAAAGACTATTTTATTATTATTACTAGGTCTCTAAGCATTTATATGTTTTTATTAATATTTATTTTATTTTTATTGATTTAGTTAGTATGCTGGCTTTTAATTTACTTTCATTTTATTTTCTTAATTAATTTATATAATTTTATTAGTATTTCTTTATAGTTAGAATGGGTACAAATTATAACTTTTAATATTAGTTATTTAACGTCGCTTTTATGATTAGTACTAGAATGTTATTATTTATATATATATTTTTAATTTATTTAGTTATTATGTTGGCTTCTAATTTTTTTTTTTAGTAAATTTTCAATTATAAAATAATATTTTATTAGTTAGTTAAAATGGTAAAAACTTGAAGTTCTTAATGTTTATTTTATTTTATTTTATTATTATTTTGGTTTTTATCGTTGCTTTCTCTGCACTATTTATTGATGAAATTGATTAGTCAGTCATCATTCTCCTGATGATGAACTACACTTGGTAGTTTGAAACACGTCGATTCTATGATTGATGATGTGATTACCCGAAAGAATATATTTGAAAAAGAGGTTGATCTTCTCTTGCAATAAATCTACAAGCATCTGAAAATATATGCCCATGGTTCATGTTAGGGTCTTGTGATTTATTAGATTGGTGAGAAAAAATGCACAGGGTAACATCAGACCAGTCTTTGGAGTCCTAGGACCTAGCCTTCCTGGACTCAGAGAGGGCTTTCTCTATTCTGTGCAAAGGATGTGATCATGTTTGCTTTTGGGGTTTGATTTTAGGCTAATTGTTAAGTTTATAGTTTGTTTGTTTGTTTTGGTTGGGTAAATGATTAAGTAGAATATATGGAGTGAGGAAATATTCAAGTCATTGGGCTGTGGAGTCTATAAAAAAGTCATGGAAAGTTCAACAATGAATCAGGGTACATCACAGGAAAAATCTAGCATGATCAAATGGATTTTCAAGGTTTGTGTGAGATGAAATGAACATCATGTTTATGAACAAAGTAGGGCAAAGGGAAATTAAGAATCCTTTGTCAAATGCTTTAACAAGAAGGACCTTCAACACTATTTAGCATAAATAAGTAATCATAAGACATGGCACACTAATAACTCTTTGATTAAACTCAAGAAAATAAGCATTTAAGACAAACAATCCAATGAAATATAGAAGGCAAGAAACTTATTTAACTTCTAGTGATTTCACTTTAACGGTTATAAAACATTTAAGATAAACATATAACTTTAATCAAAGAAGAGGGAACTCCTAAACATCATTGATCATAGGCATAAAGATCTACAAAAAAAAATTTCTTGAGCATGGACAAAGGGTATGATCAAAACATAACCTCTTTGGCAAAACCTAATTAGTGGTACTTCAAAGAAAGATCTCAAGAACAATGTTTTAGTAATATCAAACAAGCAGGGCTAGCCATAAAACATATTTGATATCTACTGTATTGAATCATTCATGAGATAAACAAACTTGGGTGGGTCTAGAGAGCAACTAAGAATTCTGTAAACTGACCTAGTAGAGGAAAACATAGAGGCAGTGAAAAACAAACAGAGCTAAGGTGCCTTTGGAAAACATTTCTTAGTCTAAAACCTTTGTTCTACTACAATATAGAAGGATGAAACAACATGATACATAAGAAAACAAGAACTGAATAGAAGCACATCACCATTAACCAAGTTTAGGGATCTTGCAAGCAGGCCTTCTCCATCATAAATCAAAACAAGCCATTCACAAACTCCACAACACCAATTTCTTCTTCAATCTCCAAAAAAGCATATATTGTTCTCAAGAGTCATCAAATGCCAAATTTTTACAAAAAATCCCTCATGCTCTATTTATCTAGCAAGGGAGGGAAAAAATCCTAACTAGGGTTTGAAAATGACAAAAATAGTCATAAATGTCATTTATGCCTAAGAGACCATACAAGGTCCAAGGCACAGAATATCTCATGAAATAAATGCAAAAATAACTCCTAGCACCTAAATTTGGAGTGATTTGCCTCAAAAAACACTAAAATATCATTTTTCCATTAATGAGTGACTTTTGTTGACTTTTTGGCCAAAAACGCAGAATGAGGTATGAACGCGTAGCACCTGCAAGGGAGAAACTGGGTCCACTTGCAGCCAAATTTTTATGAAATTCCCGATGTCAGAATTGGCTCCGTGATGGCCCATCGGAAAGCCTACTGAGTCTACTTTCCAAAAATGCCCTTCATTTTTTGACTGGGCTCCACTAAACTGTCCAAAAAGTAAATTTCCAAAAGTTTCTCTAGGCGCAGCGCCAGGCTTGAAAATGAAGCAGAAAGGTAAAAAATGAGGTGTTTTCTAGCCTTTTGAGGGACCAAAAATGCTCGAAATGCTGTGAAATTTGGTGATTATATTGTACTTGAGCTGAGGATTCCAAAAATTCAAATATTTCCTCCTGAGGATGCTTGAGGTGAAAGCGTAGCGCTAAGGGTGCTGCACTTATAGCCTTAATATCAGTAAAAAAAATAAAATTCCAAAAAGTTCTCAAAATTTACAATCATATTCTTCATGGAGTTTGGGATGGTCTTCAAGGGCATAGCAACAATAAAATTGAGTTTGTCTCTTTTATTTTTCTTGATTAGGGCTTCAAGTCTTGATTTGGTCTTTGTGGCCTATTCGCATCATCATTTTTTCTCTATGCCTTATTACTCTTTGTTTCATTGACATATGATCTCCTCCTTTATTGACTTGTGTCTCATCATTGTTAACATGGCTTTTTGAGCCATTTTCAACACCCTCATTGATTTCTTTATTCACATTAGCCTCACTACCATTTCTAATATGATTTGTCATTGTCATTTCCTTCTTTGTTAGATGCCTCATATGCTATATGTTTTATCACTGACCTCATCTTCAATGCTTTCTTATTCCTTGTCCCCTATCTCATTTGACATTTTGGCCAATTTTTTTTTTAGCAAAACCCTAGGACTGCACAATAGAAAAGAAATGAAGGCATGGAGGATGGAAGTCTTTGTAAGTGGATGATATGGATGGGGTGAGTGAGGGTAATGGTATAGGGATATGAGTGGGAAACAAAACTCAAGGACAACCTCAGTTGCTGACTATAATTCTTATTTTTAAAAGAAATTGGATTGATGGCAAATGGATATGAAGGAGGGAAAATGAGTGAATGGAGTGAGCGAGAGTACAACTTTAGATGGATGTGCAATCTTTTAACAAGGTAATTCTCTATGTGTTATTTACTCTTTTTTGCAAACAGGTGGATGAGGGTCCTTTAAACAATGGTGTTCAAGTATAAAAGTTAGGTTTTCCCCCTTAGGTCTTCAATTTTACAAACCATCAAATATTTGGAGGGGTGTATGACATTCACTTACCAACTAGAAATTCTCTAAAAACCTTTGATGGTAGTTTGGAGGTATATTTTTGATGTTTTTTGGTGTTTGCAGGTGTAAAAAAGAGCTTTAGGCGAAAGCGTAGCACCTACACATAGATTCAGGTCCTCCCAGCCCTAAGCGCAGTGCCTGAATGCTTTCTAGGCATGTTAGGATTCCCTATGTATAGCGCCTGCATGCGTTTTGGCCTGTCGGGCTTCCCTATGCGTAACACCTTTTTGAGAGGGAATTTGGGGGCCTTCCCGATGTCCAAATTGGGCTCATGATAGAGCGTTGGAAAGCTTATCCTGTATAATTTCCAAATATACCTTTTTTCCTCTGATTGGAGTTTATTTGACATGTATAAAGTTGATTCTCCAAATACTGTTCAAAAAGCGCTGAATGATGGTGCAGAAATGGAGAGTGCTGGTGTAGACAACCTTTGGAGGCCTTCCCCAACTCAAAATTTAGCTCATGATAGCTCATTGGAAATATATTCTAGTCTAGTTGTCTTTTGATCCATCAAGCAAGTCATTTGGACACTCTAGCTATTAGAAAACCTAATTTTCCCAAGGTCACTCCAGAAGTGCAACAATTCTCTTGTGACACCTGTATTTTTGACATTGCTCCCAAACCATGATACATGTGTAAAATATGAAGGAATTTTTTCTTCTTGGACCTATCATGGATAAAATGTCTCTCACGTTTGTCGAATTTATCTCTGTTTGGTCACAAACATAGTTTGAAGCAAAACTGGCCATAGGTGTGGTAAATGATTTGTCCTTTGGAATGAATTATTGGAAAATGATGGGGGCATGATGTTTATGAGTTGGTATGGCCTTATGCTTGCTAATATGACCTATCATATAGATCCTCTGATCTTATGCCTCCTTTCCATAGCAAACCCTAGCTTAGTTGGAAGGGGAAATTAGGGTTTGGTGTAGGAAAAACAGGGGATTTAGGAATGCCTTGTAGAGGGAGGGGAATGAAGGGGTTAAGGGTTGTCTAAATTTTGGGGAAATTTTGGGGGATAGGGATAGATGTTAGAGAGTAGGGGAAAGTGGAATTTCAAGGATTGAGTGAGGGAAAGTGGTCCAAAAGGGCAAAACATACGCCTAGTCTCGAAAAGTGTCAAATTGTAGCAATAGGCTGGGTTTTATAGAAAAATGATGATTTTGAGGGATATGAGTGATGGGAAGTGGTTTTGAAGGTATACTAAGGATAGGAGAAGGTGTAAGAACATCAGGATACAAGCCTTGTTGATGATTTAACCATGGAATTCATGAAACCAAGAAAAATGTGCTAAAAAACCCAAGTCATCTATAAGAACAAAGGTAGGTAAAAGCACATGAGAAGTCTTTTAGGAGCAGCAGGGTGACCATGGAATGGAAAAATGGTAGAACACTGGAAAATTTTCTCTAAGGATAATGAAGGCAGTGAGATTTCTAAAACTCACAATTTTCATGTAATTTTGTTTTTAGAAATCTAGGACCAATATATAGTCATCTACAGATAGTAAAAATTATGGATGACTAACAGTTCATTCCAGATGTTCAACCTTCTTTATTTTCTCATCTATTAAAGTTGCAACCTATTTTTAAGTGTCACATTCTCTATTTGTAAATTTGATATCAGTCATTGCAGCTAAATGGCCCATTCATGATGAACGTCCATTGCATTCTTCTCATGAATCAACATCCATTTCCTTCTTCTCATGAATCTCCTATAACCTTTTACCGATCTTGATAACACCAAGTTTGGAAATGTGTTTCCGCCATCGCTACAAATTAAAAAACTACAAAAAAAAGCTAATAATGACAACAATAATAGATTTTCACTTTCAATCACAGTCACAAATCAAACTAATCTAACTAGGTTTCCATAGGTATCCGACAAGGAAGTGTTTTAAACCACCAACCATCAAAACACCAAATACATAAACCGAATGGATATATGAACATATAGCCATTAACCAAATACTTAGAAAAAGATTTTGTATAAATAAAGATTTTAGATAAATACTAAGATAAATAAGAATTTTAGATAAATAAATTTTCAAATTACAAAAGTATTTTAAATTTAAATTTGGAAAGAAAAAGAAGTTTTGAAGAGAATAGATAAATAAAGTTTAAATTCAAAATAAATTCAGAAAATAATAAATATTGCTCTTACGAGGACGAAAATTTAATATAAATTATTTTCTAAATTAGAATTTTTTTATTTAAATTCTACCGTATCGAATTCAAATTCGAATTAAAACTCGAACTTAATAATGCGGACATCCCTTCAACTCGATAACCTTAAGTTGTTCCAGCAAGTTCCCAATAAACTTCAAAATGTTGTGCAAACTGAGAACAACCTTTTCTTCAATGGATTCACGTATTAGGAGCAGTTAAACTTTCTCGGCATTTTCAAAGAAAAAAAAATTGCTTATAAGAATGGCTTGAACATCGAGCCGAAACGTGACATCAAATCAATAATTTGATAGTAGAAAATATCTTTGACCAAGGAAGAAACCAATAAGTTGAATTCTAAAAGATCATCCTTGCCAAAATTTAAAATATCTAAAATAATAGTAGATTTGTTCAAATCATAAATAGATCTATTTAATAAATCTTTTGGAGCATAAAATTTGATTACATTTATCCACAACTAAAAATAAAATGGAATTCCCATTAAGATCTCAACTATTTTGAAGTCGTCATCACTCAATCAAATTTGTACCTCTGGAATAAAGAAATTTCATGACCTCACTGGAATATAACTCCATTTCGATCATTAAAATATAAAAATATTAAAAAATTTCAGGAAAAAAAATCATCAAGATACAAAACAGTTGTTCTAATATTATGAAATAGTTTTATATTACTCACATTGTTATGTGAAAAATATATAAAATACTTTCATATGAAAGAAATTCCATGTCTACAAACCATGACAATTGAGAAAATGTAAATACCTCTGTGAACTTACAATTCACTATAAATAGCTCCTAAGAAAATGAAGTTTCCAAAAAAAACCAACTCTAACACAACAAAGCTCAAAAAAACCAAAACATAGAAAAAAATTCAAATTTACCACATTTATTCAACTCTATCTGATTCTAGCTATTAAGAAACTCCAATCTTTCTTTTTTCTTAAAATATTGTGAAACTAATTATTTTCATTAAAGTTTAGGTTTACTATGTTTCCCATCAATTTTTAATGGCTCACATTTATGATGATAATCAAATCAATGTGCTTAATTTGGATGAGTTTCATAAGGATGTGGATTTAAATTATTTTTATCATAATAAAAAAGGCGTGTTTGTTCTAGAAGGGAGTGGACGTATTAATTAGTGTTCTACATTTTTTAATTCCTCACATTTATAATGATAATCAATGTGCTTAAGTTGGATGAGTTACATAAGGGTGTGGATTTAAATTATTTTTATCATAATAAAAGAGACGTGTTTGTTCTAGAAGGGAGTGGACATATTAACTAGTGTTCTACATTTTTTTTGAACTTTTTTTTTCCAAAAGTGTAGCCGACTTATTTTAATTATTTACCAAGTTTTATGCTGATTTATTTTTAAGGTTTATTTTGGATAATTTTTTTTGGTAATTCAGGTATATTTATTACATTTAAACATATGTAAGAACAATGTGGTTTACTTCATTACCAACACATATTCATTTGATTTATTTATTTATTTATTTTTCTTTATTATAATTTAATTTATATGTTTTGAATATACAATTTTATAATTCCTAATTAAAAAAATTTGGGGAGAAAAGTTTGCAATGTTATACTAATGAAAAAATTATTGAGGAGCTATTATGCCCATTAAAAACCAAGAAATGATGTTAGCCTATGTCATAAAATATATTATTATAAGTATCATCAAATGAGACCTTGTTAATTTTGATGTTAAAAACTAAATTTCATGTTTATAATTACCTTATTCAAGTAATTTCTTAATCAAGGTCTATTTTTGTGAATTATGTCACATTGGGATGTCACCAAATTTAATGCTAGGGACCTTGGCTTTTATGAGCACAGAGAATAGATGAGACATTATTATTTATTTAGTGAAAGATATTGGTAACATTTCTCATTCAATTTATGTGGAAGGTTGTAAACCCATAAACCATATTTATTATTGTATAGTTTTTTGTCACACTTAAATGGTGACAATTAATTAATGGTATCTAGATTGATAATTAGAGAGTTCCTCAACATTTTAGGGTCAAAAATATTGTTTGTGATAAAGAAGAATAGTTACTTAATAGGAAACAAATAATTAATTTTTTATAATGGTCCTAATTAAAAATATTGTGTCAATATATAACAACTGATTAAATAATTTAAATAAAAAAAAAAGTACATAGGCAATATAACTCGTAACATTAACATTTGCAACAATTCAAATAAAGATAAAATTCCTAAACAATATAACACGATATTTTAGAGGAAAAATTCATTGATTAGAAAGGGCTTGGCTATGACCATATAATGCAAAAAAGTAGTAAGAGGATAGATATAATAATGATAAAGATGAATATAAAGTGATTCAACCTTACAACACAATATGTTAATGGATAAATTCAATGAATATAAAAATCTTTGACAGAGCAAAATAATGGAGCTATAGAGAAAGAATAGTATGAAAAGGGAGGATGAAGATGGATACAATAAAAGAAGGTTTAACTAAGGATCTCTCTCTCTCTCTCTCTCTCTCTCTCTCTCTCTCTCTCTCTCTCTCTATATATATATATATATATATATATATATATATATATATATATATATATATATATATATATTTGGTATCTTTAACTTTTACTTAGTATGATGTAATATATAACTAATGCTACATGCTGTAATATAAAGATTTTGTATGTCTTAAGAATAAATGTACTATGTACTTTTATTTAATTAGTATTGTTTATTTTTAAAAACTAAAATAGGAAAATCATTAATAAGAAATTTATGGAGTAGTATGAGGCACAAAGTTATTATATTATTTGTGGGATGATTAGGTATGAAATGACAAGTTATTATAATATATGTGTGATGATTAATTACTATCCAGAAAAAATATCATATTTATTAGAAAAATAATTTAATTAAATTCAATTTTAACTTTGAAGATAATAAAATGTGATTATAAATAAATAAATGTTAAATTGAATGACTATGAAAACTCTAAAATCATGAAAATAAGTATATTAAGAAAAAATGAGGCATTTATATGATAATAAATCCTTCCTCAGATGTATCATGTAGGTCAATTAAATTTTTAAAACATGGATGCATACTATGGCTTTATATAATTACTAAATACCAACATAGATCCATCTTAACTTCAGATCTACCATGTGTAGAGAGATATAAAATATAATTTTAAGTGAAAAATTTGAGGAAAGGTTTGGATCTCTAGTGATTTGATTTGTCTTGTTTATGGGTATATTAGTATTTAATATGAATCTATACATATTTTTAGAAAAAACACTAACTACCAATTGCACCATATGTTGCAAAGGAAACGCTGTAAAGCAGTATCATAGGAAAGAGTAGTATAGAGGAAATGCTCTCACATGAATCACACGCAGGTAGGAAAGAGTAGTATAGAGGAAATGCTGCCACATGAATCATGCAGGATAGATATAATGCCTGTGGTGATGAGGAATGCCAATGAGAATTTGGTTGGCTAATAAGTTTGAAGCTATGTTTGAGCCTTGAGACTGAGAAATCAATCAAGTAAATAAAAAAAAGAACCCCTATAAGGATCTACAGGGACTTCTAGAAAAACAATAGAAGTATGCCTATCAAAATCTACAGGAACCACTATTAACACTAAAAACATAAGAGGAATGCCCATCAGGATCGAAACGTTGCTTCCTCCGTCCCAATCCCATGATGCTCAATCCATGGAACATATAGATAAATTTGTATTAAGCCAATTCCATCTATTTACAAAATAACTCTCTGTAAAATTAATAGATATATTTCTAATTGGACATAAATTTGTATTAAGCCAATTCCATCCATTTACATAATAACTCTCTGTAAAATTAATAGAGGAAATTACATTAGTAAACTATATATATAATCATTTAATATGAGAAAGATTCTAGTTCACCTCAATATTTTCTTACATGAAATAGAAGAATAATGGAATCCTCAGCAAACCTCTTTAATTTAAAAGAGTAAAACTAAAACATACATAAAGTAAATTTTTATTAGAACTATCAATGCTAATTTTGAACAGAAAATTAGTTACCATAGTTACTTAATATAAATAATACTATTGTAAGCATGAGAAAATTTACAAAGATATTGTTTTCCAAAATATATGCAATCTCTCTTTACAATTTGAAATAACAACATACAAAGACAAATGTAAAAAGAGGTATTTTCAAACGTGGGTCCTGTTGAATGGTTCTCTCCAAATTCATTCATACTTTTTTACTTTGACAAAACCAACTGTTCAATTTCTGAATTTTCTTTTCATATAAATAAACAACATAGATGTATTAGTAAATAAAATTCTCATTAAATTGATGGATTTTATATAATAAATGTATATATACACATTAAATTTGAATTTATTAATTCAAGAATGGCTTATGATCCCCATTAAATTTAACCACTGATTTCAGTGCAGTGGGATAATGGGCACCCAAAAAGCATTCCGGCGCACTCTAAAGACTAGGGTAATGGTCACTCAAATTGTTCTTCATTTTGAAGGGATGATTTTATCTTGTAGCAGTCATATTAACGAACCAAATTTGCAATCCCCTAATTTTGATATAAATGTTTATGTCATATTTAAACAGTGGTTACAAGTTCGCGGTGTAAACGATATCTGAGATCCTGACATCAGCATTTTGTGAGCAGATTTTTAAAATTAGTTGTGAACTTGCAAGGAATATCACATGCCATTCAAAGATCTCCACTGAAGCATTTAGTGCACAGATTTTAAAATGTAGTTGTGATCTTGCTGGGAGTATCTAAAAAGGTGATCTCGATTTGAAATAATTGCGTCTGTTTGGATGTAAGGAAAGGGTATCACCCATTTGTGTAGTACTTTTCTTTTGATTTAACAATTTTAGAATGAGACAAATCGTGAAACAAAATTATAAAATGTATGGAAATTTATCTGGTGAAGCTTCAGTCTATGTTTGTGTAATGCTTTCCTTTTGATTTAACAATTTAGAATGGGAAAAAATTATGAAATGTTTGAAAGTTGATCTGAAGCTCAAAGTATCATTGAAAATGTGACCACCTTTAGCCTTTTTAAAATTTCAGTGGACTCTTTCGTGGCTATCAGAGCTTGTGGCTGTCAGTGAAATGCCACATTACCGCCCCACTATACTTCGGCTGTTTTAAACTTCAAATAACAATATACAATTATTTTATCGAAATTAGGTGGATTGGATGACCTTGAGGTAAGTGGTGGTGGTAGCCAAGGATCCTCATAGAGAGTGGAGAGCATCTAGGTCATGTAGTTTCGTGTTCTCATTTATTCTAAATTCATTTACAGAATGTCATGGTCTACTTGTTCCAATTAGTTTGTAAGTTTATTTTTCTACATTTTGTTTTCAGAAATTTTTTGATGAAATCTCGTTGAAATTTTATATTTTTTTGGAATTATAAGGTTAAGTTATAAATTCTACCAATTTCACAATTTAAATGACTAAAATACCTTCAAAGAAACCCAGATTTGATGGCCTCTGCAGCTGCCGAGAATGCTCCTGAGGAAGTAGTTGCTGTAGTCACCAAGGAAGTTGTTATAACGGTGCCTGAAACAAAGGGCAAGGATCCCAAGGCCGCTAAGAAGGCGAAGGCTCCCAAGGAAAAGAAGCCCAAGGTTGCCAAGGGTTTGAAGGCTGCCCCGACACATCCTCCATACTTTCAGATGATCGAAGAGGTGATTTCTTCCTTGAAGGAGAAGGGAGGTTCAAGTCCCAGGGCTATTGCTAAATACATGGAAGAGAAGCATAGGGCAGTTCTGACCCTAACTACAAGAAGATGCTCGCCATACAGATAAAGAAACTCGTATTGGCCGACAAGATTACCAAGGTGAAAGCTTCTTTCAAGCTTCCCGAGGCAGAAGCCCAAGGCTGCCAAGGGTTCGAAGGCTGACTCGGCACATCCTCCATACTTTCATATGATCAAAGAGGCGATTTCCGCCTTGAAAGAGAAGGGAGGTTCAAGTCCTAGGGCTATTGCTAAATACATGGAAGAGAAGCATAAGGTGGTTCTGCCCCTTAACTATAAGAAGATGCTCACCGTACAGATAAAGAAAATCGTATTAGCCGGCAAGCTTACCAAGGTGGAAGCTTCTTTCAAGCTTGCCGAGGCAGCCAAGAAGGCTCCTGCAAAGAAGCCTGTCAAGAAGACTATGAAGCATAAAGCTAAAACTGTTTCCAAGACTAAGGCTGCCCCCAAATCTCCCAAACCTGCAATGAAACCTACGACAGTTAAGAAGGTCGCGAAGGCTCCTGTTGCAAGTAAGACCGTTGCTTCCAGGCCAGCCAAGGCTACTAAACCAGCTGCCCCAGAAAAGAAGCCAACTGTGAAGAAGGTCACTCCTGCTAAGAAGCCTAAAAATTTAACTGATTAAAAATGTAACAGTTTTTAAGCATAAGGTAGAGATGATTTGAATCGTCTAACATTAAAATCAAAAGCTCATAATGGTACACGTAGCAATTTAGGAAAGTTTTTTTCAAATAAGTACGCTTTAAAGCGTAATAAATTGTTCTAACTCTTTGGGTAGATTTGGATTTAAGATGAATCTTTACTGATTTTAAGAAAAACACTAATAAATTGTTTTAGCTATAATTTTTATTTTTTATTTTTTTATTTTAAGTATTTTTATATAATATATTTCTCCATTATAGAATGTTAAATACATGCCCCCACTTACTCTCAAGAAGAAACATACATCCATATGATATAATATCTCTCTATACACACACTCATTGGATTGGTTTTGCTATTGATATTTTTTAAAATGTTACATGTCTCTATTTATGCACACAAACATATAGTCGGACATTGAATTAAATTTGCAATTAATACTTTTTAAAATGTCACATGTCAACAATGGAATTACAAATCTCTCTTATACCTTGAATTAGAAAGAATTTATTAATGTGATCACAACGCACTTTCTCCATGTATATTTGATGTTAAAATCTCTTACTAAACGCGCATATTGGAATATTTGATTTATGACCCATATTATTATTTTTTAATTAGTTTTTGTTAAATTTAATATATAAAATACATTAAAAATTAAATAAATTAAAAATTTTCAAATCTCTATCATATCTTGAATTAGAAAGAATTTATTAATGAGATCAAAATGCTCTTTCTCTTTCTCCATGAATATTGGAATATTTTATTTATGACCCATATTATTATTATTTTATTATTATTTGTTAAATATTATATATAAAATACATTTTTTTTGTTTTAATAAGACTAAATCTATTAAGAAAAAACATATGGCACAAACAAAGCTTTGCCATTAGGCAAAGTATCAAAGCAGGGAAGCCAGAAATGATAGATTATCAACCTCGATCCCAAATAGCAACCTAGGACAAGCATAAGGTAACAAAGATAGCTGAAAAACAAAGATGGAGACAGAGGGATCTACCCAGAGTGGGTAGATACTTCCAAACGACATTTTTTCACTTTCTTCTTGCTGACTTTAATCCAGCCATTGTGACTTGGCTAGACAGGAACCAATTGTTGATTATTCTGTTCTGAAGGAGGAGTCTTCTTATCTGAATCAGAGGAGGAGGGTGCATGCATGCGTTTCTGCGAGATCTGAGGAGCCAAAGGATCCTCATGGTGGATCAAGGGGGAGTCCTTCGTGTGCTCAGCATGTTCTTCATCTGCTTCTTTTTCTCCTCATCCAAGCTGAAGGAGTCTATGTCATCCATTGGGGGTGGATCACATGGTTTCCAGCTCTTCGATTTGGATTTAGATTTTTTGTTCTTCTCTTTGCTGAGGAACGTGGCACATGAGTTTTGGAGATGTCCCATCTGATGGTAGTGATGACACCAGAAGGCAGTGTTCTCATAGTCTAAGGTCTGAGTCCAACGGAAGTCCCCAATTTTGAGATTGATCTGATCAGGTAGCCCATTTTTGATGTCTATTTCTGAACAAATTTTTCCAAAGGTGTATATTCCTTTCTCCCCCCTTGAGGTGTCCGTGGCCAAGAAACAGCCTAAGCTATTCTCGATCCCTTGGAAGACTGCGAAGTGCCAGAGATGCGCAGAGAGGTTTGGAAGCCTGACCCAGATGGGGAGCTTGGTGATGACCGCTGAGATAAAAATCACACTGAATTGAAAAAGAAGGAGTTGTAGCTTAGAGGTGAGTACTGCACCTAGAGACTACACTAAAACAGAGAGATCACTCTACATCCATTAATCAGAAAGATACAACCTTAAGTACATAGCAAAGAACTAGGAGATGGTAACCAAAATCCTAAATTCTAGGAACTAATCCTAAACTAAGAAGGTACATATCAAAGGGTAGACTGATAACAAAGGGTTACTCACAGCAAGAGGGAATAGATTTTGATGACACCTTTGCTAGACTGGTAGAAAAGGGTTACTCACAGCAAGAGGGAATAGATTTAGATGACACCTTTGCTCCTATAGCAAAATTAAACACTATTAGAATGCTAATTTCCTTAGCAACAAAACATAAGTGGCAGCTACACCAGCTAGATGTTAAGTCTGCATTTCTGAATGGTGACTTGAAAGAAGAATTTTTTTTAGTTTAGCCTGAAGGGTTTGTGAGAAAATGGGAGGAACATCTTGTTTGTATATTGAAAAAGGCACTTTATGGTTTAAAACAAGCACCCAGGTCATGGTATGAGAAGATTGATTCATTCTTTGTACAACATGGCTTTCATAGGAGCATGAATGATCCAAATCTGTATACCAAGTTTAATATACACAGGGAAATTATTTTGATTTCTTTGTATGTAGATGATATGATCATAATAGGGAATGCTAACAATCTGATCAAACAAATCAAATGATAGATGTCACAAGTGTTTGAAATGAAAGATCTCGGAAATCTCCATTATTGTTTGGGATTGGAAGTATGGAGAGATTATGGATAGACTTTTCTTACTCAAGGGAAGTATGCTAGAAGTTTGCTAGAAAAGTTCAGAATGGGGCAGTGTAGATCAACAGCAACACCATTGCAGCAGAATTTAAAGTTGAGCAGTGACGATGGTACTAAAGAGGTGGATGCCACTATGTACAGATAGCTAGTTGGGAGTTTGATATACCTTACTACAACTAGACTAGACTTGACATACTTTGTTATTATGTTGAGCCAGTTTATGTAAAAACCGCTCGAAATTCACTGGGTCGCAGCAAAAAGCGTGTTTAGGCATCTTAGTGGTACTAGTAATTATGGTATTTTATACACTGACACATTTGATGCTACTCTAGCAGGTTTTTCAGATTCATATTGGGAAGGTAACTTGGATGATCGAAGGTCTATCATAGGTTATGCATTCAACATTGGATCCGGGGTCATAGCATGGAGTAGCAAAAAGCAAAGCACTGTAGCTTTATCTTCATGTGAAGCTGAGTACCAAGCATTGTGTGCAGCCATATGTGAAGCTATCTGGTTGAGAAGACTTCTCAATAATGCAGGAGAAGAAAAAAAAGAATCAACTATCATCAAAACTGACAACCAGAGTACCATCAAGCTTTCATACAATGCAGTCTTTTGTAAAAGCACCAAGCACATCGATACTCCGTTCCATTTTGTTCGAGAGAAACTACAGTCAAAGGAGATATTTGTTGAATATTGTAAAACTTGTGACAATATGGCTGATATTTTTACTAAGCCTCTTGGGCGTGTAAAGTTTGAATTGTTTAGAGGGATGCTAGGAGTTCAGGATAATCCTTTCTCCATTAAGGGGGGGAGTTGAAAATAATTAATATTATTTTTATATTAATGGAGAAATGGTTACATTGGTGTAAAATACCTCCTTAGTTTAGAATTAGTTCCTAGAATTTAGGAGTTTGGTTACCATCTCCTAGTTCTTTGCTATGTACTTAAAGTTGTATCTTTCTGATTAATGGATGTAGAGTGATCTCTCCATTGAGTGTAGTATCCAAGTGTAGTACTCACATGTGATCTACAACTCCTTCTTTTTCAATTCAGTGTGATTTTTATCTCAGCGATCATCACCAAGCTCCCCATCTGGGCAGGCTTCCAAACCTCCCTGTGCATCTTTGGCACTTTGCAATCTTCCAAGGGATCGGGAATACCTTAGGCTGCTTCCTGGCCATGAAAACCTCAAGGGGGGAGAAAGGAATATACACCTTTTGCAAAATTTGTTCAGAAATAGACATTAACAACGGGCTACCTGATCAGATCAATCTCAAAATTGGGGATTTCCATTGGACTCAGACCTTAGAATATGAGAACACTACCTTCTGGTGTCATCACTGCCATCAAACGAGACATATCCAGAACTCATGCGCCACGTTCCTCGGCAAAGAGAAGAATAAAAAAGGTAAATCCAAATCGAAGAGCTAGAAACCATGTGTTACACAACAATTTGTCACCGCCCCTGCAATTCCCCATCCAGCACATTGGAGGGCTTATTCCGTGACCTGTGACCATTGACATGATCTGAAAACACTTTCATGGAATTCCCCTAGACATGGACTTTCATTCCCCTAAAGACAACTCCTTGTGAAAAACCCTAAAAATAGCCTTTTCATCCTTGGCGCGACTAGCCAGTGTTATACCCGCACCAATGGGGGAAATCCTCCAAATAGGGCATGCCAATTGGTGCTCTGTCTTAGAGTCACACTCGCGCCAGGCTTAATAAAGGGTGTTTTTAAAAAATAAATGGTGGAAGATTGACTCCAACCAATTCCTAAATTGGCCTCTAAATTGAGTTGGGAGGTTGGCTCAGGATCTCCATGTAGAGGAAGTAGTTTTCCACCTCTCATGGAAGCTTCCTTGAGGATAGGGCCAGTCCCATGATTGTAGGGATCCCAACTCCCCTTCTACCATCTATATAAGCTTGCCATTTCCCTTTGCAAGCTAGTCTCCAAGAGTCTCCAAGAGCCTTCATAGCCTAAAGAATGCTGCAATAGTCCTCATAGAGCCAAATCAGTAGCAAGGAGATTGACGATCAAAGAGAGAGGCTTTTCCCATCCTGACGAGCTTTACCGAGACGTATTCCACTGATGACCCGCCAAAGGAAGATTTAGCATCAGAGCCAAGTTGTATTTTCCTTTGTATTAATTAATGATAAGCGACTATTAGTTATGGTTCCACTCGTATTGTTCAATATGATCATGAGTTGTGTCCTCTCTGACTGATACATGATTGCATATATTTGGTTTTACACTTATGTTTGTCGTGTTTCTTGTGTGTGCAGGTGTTCGATCGCAGCAAGCGAGAGGATTGGGATCTGCTGGAGCAAGGAAACAGGAGCGTTATCTTCTCTACAAACAATAGTGTTGGACTTGAGGTAGGCCTTCTTCGCAATTTGGTCTATTGCAATTAGGAACTTGTACCTTAGCATGATATGATTGTTGCTAGAGCCGGTCTAGGCTAGTAGAGATCGCCTCTGTCCGCAGAGGGGATTTACACTGTAATTTGTCACCATCCCTGCAATTCCCCGTCTCACACATTGGAGGGCTTATTCCGTGACCTGTGAGCAGTGACATGATCTGAAAAAAATTTCATGGCATTCCCTTAGACATGGACTTTCATTCCCCTGAAGACAAATCCTTGTGAAAAACCCTAAAAATAGCCTTTTCATCCTTGGCGCGACTAGCTAGTGTTATACCCGCGCCAATGGGGTAAATCCTCCAAATAGGGCACGCCAATTGGCACTCTGTCTCAGATTCGCACTTGCGCCAGGCTTAATAAAGGGTGTTTAAAAAAAATAAATGGTAGAAGATTGACTCCAACCAATTCCTAAAATGGTCTTTAAATTGAGTTGGGAGGTTGGCTCCGGATCTCCATGTAGAGGAAGTAGTTTTCCACCTCTCATGGAAGCTTCCTTGAGGATAGGGCTAGTCCCATGATTGTAGGGATCCCAACTCCCCTTCCACCATCTATATAGGCTTTCCATTTCACTTTGCAAGCTAGTTTCCAAGAGTCTCCAAGAGCCTTCATAGCCTAAAGAATGCTGCAATAGTCCTCATAGAGCCAAATCAGTAGCAAGGAGATTGACGATCGAAGAGAGAGGCTTGTCCCATCCCCGACGAGCTTTACCGAGACATATTCCGTTGATGACCCGCCGAAGGAAGATTCAGCGTCAGAGCCAGGTTGCATTTTCCTTTGTATTAATTAATGATAAGCAACTATTGGTTATGGTTCCACTCGTATTGTTCATTATGATTGTTATCACTCAGGTTTTCCTAGAAGTTGTGTAAGAGGAAAGTATACCCGAGGTAACCACAAACCAACCTTTTAGATGCAGAATCTAGCCAATCTGCATCCAGAGAGGGCTCTCTCTTTATAATTTATCTTTGTTCTTAGAAGTTTTTAGGCTAGTTATAGATCCAAGAGTTTGTTTTGAGAAATGGTGGAATCCACAAACTAAGGGCAAGGTTGAAAGTTTTCAGTCCATTGGGCTATGGAGTCAAAGGATGGCTTTACTGGATTTCTATTCTACACACAAGATGGCTTTACAGGGCAAGATAGCTAGGCAGAGAACAATCCTTAAAATTTAAAGTGGATGGGATGATTTTGAAGGGATGAAAGGCAGCTAAGAATCTTTCACCATGTTCAAAAGAAAGAAATGAGATGATTACAAACAAAGAGCAATGAAGAATTCTTTATTACAGTAATCAACAATGTTTAAATTAGCAAAGTAAGAGCATTTAAGAATTCATGCTTATAACTAATTCAGAGGAAAACATTAAGAACAATCACATCTGAAATCAGAGTACAATTAAGTAAATTCTGATTCAATCCTTTATGTAAATTATTCAGAAATGGACATAATGATATTATAAACTGATAAAAAACTTAAGACAAAGGGTAGAAAAACTTATTGAACTGCAGTCCAACACATGAATCCTGCAAAAAGTCTTGTACTTCAAATCGTCATCCAGTAAGCCACGAATAAATTTCTCCAAAATGATTTTGTTCCAAAAATCTCAATTTTACAACAGAGTAATAGAATCCACCCCAAATGCTTCCAAGAGTGGAGTATTTATACAAATTCTAAACTAAAATATCTTGAAACAAATATCAAAATTGGTTCACAAATCTCTCCAACTATTTTACATAAATAGAACTTAATTAAAGGACACTCAAACTAATGCATCTATTTGGAACTATTTTGTATGGATAGGTGATGACAAAGAGGGGAATTCGAATTTGATCCAACTCTTAGTTGATGAAGAGGCATCCAAGTCACTAATTGCTTCCTTTCTTTGTGCATTCTGCTCCAACAATTCTGCAAAATTGGGGTCCAATGATATCTTTTTATTTCTCAATCCGTAATATATATGTAAAACGTGAAAGAGGTTATTGTAGATAAATATGTTTTTGAGATAAACCTCTTTCACTTTCCTAAATTGCCTCTCCAGCTGTTCACAATAGGCTCTGCAAAAAGATGTGTAAAACAGAGTTTTACAGAGTCTGAAAAATAGCCTCTAAAGATGTGCATGTATCTCTCAGCCTGAAATCACTGTGGAAAAAATGAGATAGGTGTTTGTAGATGGATCTCTTAGGAACAAAAACCTCCTTAATTTTTGTAAAATATATTTCTAATTGGCCACAATATTCTCTGCAAAATGATGACTTAACAGGGTTTTTCTGCCAAAAGTGCTTTCCAACATTGTTTAATATTTCCAAAACCATAATGGCTGTTAGAAAAGTGAGAGAGGTTTTTGTAGATGGCCCTCTTAAGAACATAAACCTCCTTCAGTTTTGTAACATTCATCTTGGATTGATCACAATAGTTTCTGCAAAACTATGACTAAAATATGCAATTTCTGCAAAAATGTTCCTTCTTGTTATGTTTTTTCATCTTTTTACTTTCTTGCTCTTTTGACTGTTTTACTTTCACTTTAGACAAACCTCACTATTGGTGAAAGCATTCTCATCTCTTTTTACCATTTTCCTTCCTTCTGTATTTACTTTTACTGTTTACCTTTGACTGCTCTGTAACTTCATCTTAACTGTCACTGACTTTTACCTGATACACTTTAACCATTGATACTCTTTAGTTGTTATGCTTTCTAACCTCTGTTTGAATAGATTTGATAACAATATTGGAGAAAAAAATCTTATGACTAGTATTAAGACTATTTATCCAAGGATGTGATCTTCCGATTACCTCTTCAGGGGACAACCGAGTAGATTTTTCAAGCAATTCCCCAATGGACAAGGGAGTGAGGTTTTGACCAGGTTCAAAATGGAGCATCACATTGATAGCTTGGGGAGTAATGGGGAAAATAACACTCTGGTCAGGGGATATTACAGCTCTTTGAGTCAGATCATAGTTAGAATGGCAATAGTGGATAATTTCTGGGAAAGAAATGACTGAGGGGATGAGATATCTCGGGAGATTGGATTCCCACAACCCAATGATATATTTCCCCTTTGAATAATCGTCTCTGCAGCGACAATAACTCAGAAGGGGACTTTCAACAAAATGAAAATCTTTAATCTGAAAATCTTTATCTACTAAAGGCAAATATTCCAACTCTCTGTGGGGGGCATTCAATGGAGTCACATTCAGGGCTGCCGGGGCTTCCATTTTGGTTCTTGTGGATTCAAAACGGAAGTTTCTGGGTTTTCTTCACAGGCCGGGCGCGATTTCAATTTTAATGAGGGAAATTGGCACAATTGCAGGTTCGGGGGAACAATTCACAGTTTTAAACCTCAGAGAATGATCTCAGTGATAAGATTTAATCACTAATCCAGTGGAAAACAAGGAAAACAAACTTTCTTTTGAAGTTCGAAGCGCTATAGGATAAATACCTGTTCTTGGAGGAAAGCTGGCTTTTAACAGGTATCAGGCAGTAGCAGGAGGATGCTTGAACACAGGTCTGGCGGAATTCTGGAGCGAAATAGAATTGAACAGTGGATTTCAGTGGAAATTTGAAATTCGTAGCGGAAAGCGCAGTCGTGTTCAAATGATGAAAATGACATAAAAACACGCGAATTTGTTTTATTTCCAAAGTCAAAAAAGGGGTTTTTAGTTTTTCGAGGAGTGACGTCACTTTGGTACGGGCTGACGTGGGGCAGGGGGGCCGGGCGGTAAGCGGTTAGTCCCCGCACTGCTTATTGGCAAAGGTGGTATTGATCGCGGGGGGAGCGATTCCATTGGATCGTTGCCACGTGGACAGAGGACTGGTCAAATACCACCAATCCCCCGCGCGTTAAAACTCTGACAAAGGATGGGTAGCGGGATTGACGTGGAGCGTCGATCTGCGGAGGGACGATCCAACGGTGGAAAAGGACATGGAGTAAGCGAAGGTTTAAGGTGCGGGCCCGTCGGGTTTTGAAACAATTAATGTTTAATTTAATCACCCCGGGAGGCTTTTAATTGGTGAATGGAAGGTTATTAATTAGTTCAGATAACTAATTAATCCCATATTTATAATGAAAAAAGGGTTGCGGCGGGATTTCATTGGATGGTTGAAAAGTCGGGTGGAATGCCAGGTGGATGGGCCACGGTGGCATAGGATCTTTCCAAGGTTTTGGTTTTTAAAAACAAACTTCGGGTTTTTATCCTTTTTTGCATTTAAACATATAGAATTATATGTTTAAAGTTTTTTCTTATATATATTTTTTATTATATGATCAATTAACCGATGTAGTTAACTTATCATAGGGGCGGGACTATAATATAACGATATATTTTAACCAAAGGGCTTGTAGAAGCGAGTTTTAATGAATATTTAGGAGGTAAATACTTTGGTTAAAACATTATAATAAATGGGTTTTCGGATATTTATATAAAAGGAGCTATATACTTAGGATAGGGCATTTCACTAGGGATTTAGTAAAATAGAGTTAAACATTAATATGAGAAAGGGACAATGGAACTCAAAACACTTTGCTCATCTAAGAAAGTGATATTTTCTGAAGTAAAATTGCAATATCTCATCTTCAACACTTAAACATAGAATAGTAAGTTATTTTGAGGGATTTTTATGGAATTTTGCATAATTTTCCTAAGCAAAATGAGATTTTACTTAGGAAAAGGTTAAATATGAATGATTATAATGATGAATTATCTCAAGTACTTAGGTCTTTTTGATCATTAGGCCGAGGGTCCGGTCCCTCCAAAAGTCAAGGAAATGCCTTGAGCCCCTTTGATCTCCAAATACCTTAGTACTTTGGGGGAAATTAGTAAAACTTTTGAGGGGAAAGTGATGAGGGAAGTTAATGAATTTGACTTTGCTTGCTGTGCTTTTCCAGTGTATTTCCTGCTTCAGTATTTGTGATGAATAGTAAAGGATCAAAAACATGTAGCAGCATCATCATCAGATAAAACTTTGCAGCACCATCTACCTACCCTATCTACTTAACACTACCATTTTCTCTTCTTTATTAGGGTGCATTTAGACTTGCAAACCCTTATCAATATTTTCTTTTTTACAAGGCAAATCTATCTAATTCTACCCTTATTACATCCAAGGGCTCAGATTAAACTGTTGAGCACCTCTTATTAACTCTACCTATCTACTTATCTGCCAAGATTAAACTGTTTGGTCAGATATTTATTCTCTATTCTATAACATGAAATTGAAACATGAATGAGTCAAGTTTATACAGTTTGACTCTTCATTAATTGTGGCAAAAGTTTGACAAGCTGCACACAATTATTTATTTACAAAAATGAAATAGTAGTGGAATTTGGATTTGCACACTTTCCTTGGTCTATTTTTGTTTGGGGTTCATTTCTTTCATTTTCTTGACCAATTTATTTTTCTTACCCTTTGATTTTTCTTTTAGGGTATACCCTCTTTACATTTTTTAAATTTTTTGATTTTTTGGTTTTTCAAGAATATGGAACAGCTTTGCTCAAGAAAAAGGTTTGAACATATTCCATAGTTCAATCAAGACAATCATGAAAAATGACACCTATTGGTATAGGATACTAACACTGGCTCCACTCGGGGATGGCTTTTCCTTGTGAAAAGTCAAGAACCGCAGGTCAGTTGCCTCAAAATGTCTTCAAACTAAACCATGTAATCTCCTTTTTCTAGTAGCTTTATTGTATATATGATAGTGGAACTTTTGAAGCTTAGGGCCTTCGTTTTGGGCTTCAACTCCAAAAAGTCACCATTCAATCAAAACTGATGCATTAGCTGTGGCTGAAAATCTTGAATTGAATATAGTCCTTTTTCTGCAACCTGAAATCTAATCTTGAAACTTAAAACAACACACAAAAATTTTCAAACCAACTTAATGAAAAACTAGTTGTAAATTGAAAACTAAAAAAAAATTGCTCAAAATTCTGAGCTTATTGGCACTCATTTACCTACTCAATCTACTGTTCAACTGCTAGTTAAGTAAAATGAAATAGCCAATGCAACCATTCAAGCATTATGTACTTTGATAGACTTTGTTGCATTTTCATGTTGATTATCAAAAATGTACTTCTGCAACCTATTAGAAATTTGTCAACAAATGAGAGGATAAGGAAACACTTGATTTCCTTTGTTGACTCTAGAAACTGTAGAAAAGGATCTTCAAAAATATATACACTGATGTTTAATTGATCTGAACAACTGTACATCTGTTCTGGATGGCCTCCATACCATGAATATGAAATGTTATTTTCATCTTTATCTCCCTGTAAACTTTCAGATAAGATTTGTGATGATATTCCTACTGATTGTAATGTTTGAGTATTGAATCCTTTATCATCTTGATTCTCAAAATCATAGTTAGTTAATAGAGGAATGCTTCGAATGCCTTCAATATTCAACATGTATGCTATTGGATCCTGAAAATCTTGGGAAAATTGCTGGAACCTATGACATATAAAATTCCATGGGACTTCATAAACTTCAACAAGTTTCCCATTCTTTTCTTTAAATATGTTATACCACATTTCCTTTAAAAGCTGAAATGGTTCAAAAAATAGTGGTATGGAAATTTCTTGTGTCATTTGATCATTTATTTCAATGGGAACTGATAACTGCAATTGTGAAACTGAAAAATCTTGATCAATAGTTTCATTATCTTCTTTGTTGTCAATCACAATTCTTAAAGATTGCTGATTATTGATGGCATGATAGTTTTCTCTAATGAACTGAAATGAAGCAAAACAAAGAGGTAAAGAATATTTACTTATTTCCACATTTTCTGCTCTTCCTTCCTCACTCTCATGGCTGATCTGTATTGGCTGATCACTGTCTTCAATCTGCTGAAACTGCATTTCTTCATCCTCCAAACTAGCTTCTGATATCTCTGTAAAGTTAGCTTGACATTGGAGAACATAACTATCATCATAATGATCATACTTAGGCAAATCATCAAAATAAGGAATGTCATCAAACATACACATTAGAACAACAGATTCCTCTTCCTCATATTGATTTGTAAATTCATTTTCTGATTTATGATAATTTGAATTAAGAGGAATTTGTTCATGGCTATCAACCTTTTCTATTTCTTCATGGTGATTTTGAATAAAAAATTCTTCTTTCATAGTGATCTCTTGTGTTAATTCATATAGTTTTCTTACGAAAAGGTTGAGTTTTACCTCTGCAATGTTTTTCCTTTCCTCTTCTTCTACTTTCAACTTTTCCTGTTTGATTTGGAGATTAACTTCCACATCAACTGCAATATTTTGCATCTCTACAAGTGTTTTTGGATCTCTTTCTCTTAACCGAAATTCTATTTCTGAATCAAAGGCACTTGGATAATGCAAGAGAGCTGAATCATGAGGAGGTCTAATATTTTATGGCATTGAATAATAAACTTGATTAAATCTGTCAGAAAATTGTTGTATCGTTTCATTTGAATGTCTTTTTAATTGATTATATTCTTCCATGATCACAAAATGATTAAATTTTATTATCCATCTATCAAGGAAAAGTTTGATAAACTGTTGGAAATTTGAGATGCTAGCATTAGGCAGATTTTTGAACCAACTCTTTAATCTATTTTGCAAAGAAAGAGAAAAAAGTCTGATTTTAACATCATCTTCATCAATCTCAAATAAATCCAAATAATTTTCAAAACCTTGAATATGTTTTTGGGTCGTGATACCATTTTCTCCATCAAATCTAGGAAGATACTTGTAGTATTTTTCAGGAAAATCATGGAGTAAAGGAGGTAAAATAAGGGGCTTATATCTATCTGGAACTTTATATGGCACAGGGATATGTACAGGGATTGTAAGATCAGTCTTGATTATTTGAGGCTTCTTAATTGGAAAATGATCATCATTAGATTCATAAGAAAGCTGCTCAAAGAGATTAGGAGAATTATTACTTACAATATTCAAAGGAAAATAACTAAAAACTAATCTAAGATCTTCTATAAAATACAATATACATTGAAAAACTTTCTTAATGAGAAAGAACATAATGTCTTGGATTAAGATCCAAGTTGAAAGCCTGATCTTTCCATATTGTCCTTTGAGGTTCATTCCTCCAGTGGAGTCTTGATTCTGAAATTGATTTGGAGTCGCCAGATGGATGATTTTAACCTTTGTGTGTCTGATCCCTATCCACCATCATCGATCAGATCTAAACCTGTAAAACAATTCTGAAGAAAAATTTAGTTCTTCAGGAAATCAAATTTTGAATATTTTATGATTATTTTATTTTTTTATGAATTTTCAAAACAACTTCTATGATTTCTTTAAGAAATTTAAGATTTTTAATTAAAATTTTCTCAAAGATTTATTAAACTAGAGAGTCTGATTGAATGTTTTGAATCCAAAGTTCAGTTTATAAGCTAAACCAGAGATAGACTCGAAGCAGCATTTGTTTACTATGCAGTTGCAGAGCAAAAGCATTTCAAAGGCTACCTGGCTGATCTTCAGACTTTGTCTATAGCTTATAAATCAAACAATAGTATCAATAAAATGATTCAGATCCCCAGTATGGTCGCCACTATGTTATCACTCAGGTTTTCCTAGAAGTTGTGTAAGAGGAAAGTATACCCGAGGTAACCACAAACCAACCTTTCAGATGCAGAATCTAGCCAATCTGCATCCAGAGAGGGCTCTCTCTTTATGATTTATCTTTGTTCTTGGAAGGTTTTAGGCTAGTTATAGATTCAAGAGTTTGTTTTGGAAAATGGTGGAATCCACAAACTAAGGGCAAGGTTGAGAGCTTTCAGTCCATTGGGCTATGGAGTCAAAGGATGGCTTTACTGGATTTCTATTCTAAACACAAGATGGTATTACAGGGCAAGATAGCTAGACGGAGAACAATCCTTAAAATTTAAAGTGGATGGGATGATCTTGAAGGGATGAAAGGCAGCTAAGAATCTTTCACCATGTTCAAAAGAAAGAAATGAGATGACTACAAACAAAGAGAAATGAAGAATTCTTTATTATAGTAATCAACAATGTTTAAATTAGCAAAGCAAGAGCATTTAAGAATTCATGCTTATAACCAATTTAGAGGAAAACATTAAGAACAAACACATCTGAAATCAGAGTACAATTAAGTAAATTCTGATTCAATCCTTTATGTAAATTATTCAGAAATGGACATAATGATATTATAAACTGATAAAAAACTTAAGACAAAGGGTATAAAGACTTATTGAACTGCAGTCCAACACATGAATCCTGCAAAAAGTCCTGAACTTCAAATCGTCATCCAGTAAGCCACGAATAAATTTCTCCAAAATGCTTTTATTCTGAAAATCTCAATGTTACAACAGAGTAATAGAATCCACCCCAAATGCTTCCAAGAGTGGAGTATTTATACAAATTCTAAACTAAAATATCTTGAAACAAATATCAAAATTGGTTCACAAATCTCTCCAACTATTTTACATAAATAGAACTTAATTAAAGGACACTCAAACTAATGAATCTATTTGGCACTATTTTGTATGGATAGGTGATGACAAAGAGGGGAATTCGAATTTGATCCAACTCTTAGTTGATGATGAGGCATCCAAGTCACTAACTGCTTCCTTTCTTTGTGCATTCTGCTCCAACAATTCTGCAAAATTGGGGTCCAATGATATCTTTTTATTTCTCAATCCGTAATATATATGTAAAAATTGAAAGAGGTTATTGTATATCAATATGTTTTTGAGATAAACCTCTTTCACGTTCCTAAAATTCCTCTCCAACTGTTCACAATAGGCTCTGCAAAAAGATGTGTAAAACAGAGTTTTACAAAGTCTGAAAAATAGCCTCTAAAGATGTGCATGTATCTCTCAGCCTGAAATCACTGTGGAAAAACTGAGATAGGTTTTTGTAGATGGGTCTCTTAGGAACAAAAACCTCCTTCAGTGTTGTAAAATGTATTTCTAATTGGCCACAATATTCTCTGCAAAATGATGACTTAACAAGATTTTTCTGCAAAAAGTGCTTTCCAACATTGTTTAATATTTCCAAAACCATAATGGCTGTTAGAAAAGTGAGAGAGGTTTTTGTAGATGGCCCTCTTAAGAATATAAAACTCCTTAAGTTTTGTAAAATTCATCTTGGATTGATCACAATAGTTTCTGTAAAACTATGACTAAAATATGCAATTTCTGCAAAAATATTCCTTCTTGTTATGTTTTTTCATCTTTTTACTTTCTTGCTCTTTTGACTGTTTTACTTTCACTTTAGACAAACCTCACTATTGGTGAAATTATTCTCATCTCTTTTTACCATTTTACTGCCTTCTGTATTTACTTTTACTGTTTACCTTTGACTGCTCTGTAACTTCATTTTAACTGTCACTGACTTTTACCTGATACACTTTAACCATTGATACTCTTTAGTTGTTATGCTTTCTAACCTCTGTTTGAATAGATTTGATAACAATATTGGAGCAAACAAATCTTATGACCAGTATTAAGACTGTTTATCCAAGAATGTGATCTTCTGATTACCTCTTCAGGGGACAACCGAGTAGATTTTTCAAGCAATTCCCCAATGGACAAGGGAGTGAGGTTTTGACCAGGTTCAAAATGGAGCATCACATTGATAGCTTGGGGAGTAATGGGGAAAAGAACACTCTGGTCAGGGGATATTACAGCTCTTTGAGTCAGATCATAGTTAGAATGGCAATAGTGGATAATTTCTGGAAAAGAAATGACTGAGGGGATGAGATATCTCGGGAGATTGGATTCCCACAACCCAATGACATATTGCCCCTTTGAATAATCGTCTTTGCAGTGACAATAAATCAGAAGGGGACTTTCATCAAAATGCAAATCTTTAATCTGAAAATCTTTATCTACTAAAGGAAAATATTCTAACTCTCTGTGGGGGGCATTCAATGGAGTCACATTCAGGGCTGCCGGGGCTTCCATTTTGGTTCTTGTGGATTCAAAACGGAAGTTTCTGGGTTTTCTTCACAGGCTGGGTGCAATTTCAATTTAAATGAAGGAAATTAACACAATTGCAATTTCAAGGGAACAATTCATAGTTTTAAAACCTCAGGGAATGATCTCAGTGATAAGATTTAATCACTAATCCAGTGGAAAACGAGGAAAACAGACTTTCTTTTGGAGTTTCTGAGCGCTATAAGATAAATACCTGTTCTTGGAGGAAAACTGGCTTTTAACAGGTATCAGGCGGTAGCAGGATGATGCTTGAACACAGGTTTGGTGGAATTCTGGAGCGAAATCGAATTGAACAGTGGATTTCAGTGGAAATTTGAAATTCGTAGCGGAAAGCACAGTCGCGTTCAAATGATGAAAATGACATAAAAACACGTGAATTTGTTTTATTTCCAAAGTCAAAAAAGGGGTTTTTAGTTTTTCGAGGAGTGACGTCACTTTGGTGCAGTGGCGCGTGAAGCGGGAGGTGATGAGAGCGTGGCAACGGACTATTAATTGCTGGCGCAGTAGCAAGGTGATATTGATCGCGGGGGGAGCGATTCCATTGGATCGTTGCCACGTGGACGGAGGACTGGTCAAATACCACCAATCCCCCGCGCGTTAAAACTCTGACAAAGGATGGGTAGCGGGATTGACGTGGAGCGTCGATCTGCGGAGGGACGATCCAACGGTGGAAAGGGACGTGGGGTAAGCGAAGGTTTAAGGTGCGGGCCCATCGGGTTTTTGAAACAGTTAATGTTTAATTTAATCACCCCGGGAGGCTTTTAATTGGTGAATGGAAGGTTATTAATTAGTTCAGATAACTAATTAATCCCATAATATAATGGAAAGAGGGGTCACGGCGGGATTTTAATTTGTGGTTGAAACGTCGGGTGGAATGCTAGGTGGATGGGCCACGGTGGCATAGGATATTTTCCAAAGTTTTGGTTTTAGAAAATAAAACTTCGGGTTTTATTTATATTTTTGTGTTAAACATATAAACCATATGTTTAAAGTTTTTCATATATATGTTTTTTATTTTATTATATGATAAAATAACCGATGTAGTTAACTTATCATAGGGGCGGGACTATAATATAACGATATTTTTTAACCAAAGGGCTTGTAGAAGCGGGTTTTAATGAATATTTGGGAGGTAAATACTTTGGTTAAAACATTTTAATAGATGGATTTTTCGGATATTTATATAAAAGGAGTTATATACTTAGGATAGGGCATTTCACTAGGGATTTAGTAAAATAGAGTTAAACATTAATATGAGAAAGGGACAAGGGAACTCAAAATATTTTACACATCTAAGAAAGTGACAATTTCTGAAGTAAATTGCAATACCTAATCTTCAACACTTAAACTTAGAATAGTAAGTTATTTTTGAGGGATTTTTATGGAATTTTGCATGATTTTCCTAAGCCAAATGAGATTTTACTTAGGAAAAGGTTAAAGATGAATGATTATAATGATGAATTATCTCAAGTACTTAGGTCTTTTTGATCATTAGGTCGAGGGTCCGGTCCCTCCAAAAGTCAAGGAAATGCCTTGAGCCCTTTTGATCTCCAAATACCTTAGTACTTTGGGGGAAATTAGTAAAACTTTTGAAGGGAAAGTGATGAGGGAAGTTAATGAGTTTGACTTTGCTTGCTCTGAATTTTCCAGTGCATTTCTTGCTTCAGTACTTGGGATGAAAGTAAAGGATTAAACACATTTAGCAGCATCATTCATCAGATAAAACTTTGCAACACCATCTACCTACCCTATCTACTGGACACTACCATTTTCTCTTCTTTATTAGGGTGCATTTAGACTTGCAAACCCTTATCAATCTTTTTTCTTTTACAAGGCTAATCTATATAATTCTACCCTTATTACATCCAAGGGCTCAGATTAAACTGTTGAGCACCTTTTATTAACTCTACCTATCTACTTATCTGCCAAGATTAAACTATTTGGTCAGATATTTATTCTCTATTCTAAAACATGAAATTGAAACATGAATGAGTCAAGTTTATACAGTTTGACTCTTCATAAATTGTGGCAAAAGTTTGACAAGCTGCACACAATTACTTATTTACAAAAAATGAAATAGTAGTGGCATTTGGATTTGCACACTTTCCTTGGTCTATTTTTGTTTGGGGTTCATTTCTTTCACTTTTTTGACCAATTTATTTTTCTTACCCTTTGAATTTTCTTTTAGGGTATACCCTCTTTACATTTTTTAAATTTTTTGATTTTTTGGTTTTTCAAGAATATGGAACACCTTTGCTCAAGAAAAAGGTTTGAACATATTCCATAGTTCAATCAAGACAATCATGAAAAATGACACCTATTGGTATAGGAGACTAACAATGATCATGAGTTGTGTCCTCTCTGACTGATACATAATTGCATATATTTGGTTTTACGCTTGTCTTTTTCGTGTTTCTGGTGTGTGCAGGTGTTCGATCACTGCAAGTGAGAGGATTGTGATCTGCTGGAGCAAGGAAACGGGAGCGTTATCTTCTCTTCAAATAACAACGTTGGACTTGAGGTAGGCCTTATTCACAATTTGGTCTATTGCAATTAGGAACTTGCACCTTAGCGTGATACGATTGTTTCTAGACCCGGTCTGGGTTAGTAGGGATCGCCTCTATCCGCAGAGGGGATTTACCTCTAAAACAAATTGGCGACTCCGCTGGGGAGTTAGCTTGTTGTTTACTTTATAAACTACAGACGGAGCCTGAAGTTAACTAGATAGCCTTCGAAACGCTCTTGCTCTGCATTAGCGAAAGTAGATGAATGCTACTTCAGTCAATCTCTGGTCTAGTTTATGAATTGAACACGTGAAGTATTGTCTTGTCTTTCGGTCGATTCTTGACTTTGCTTGCTTGATCAGCTCTTTTGGCTGGCTCTTTTCATGTGTTTGGATTTTGGTTTGAGATTCAACATCACTGGTCTATTTCTTGGATTGCTCTTTTTTATTTTTTCCTTAGTAAACTCGACTGGCGCGCTTATTAGCCTGACAGTCGCACCCATTGGTGCATGTTGCTAGTGTATAACCCACGCCAATCATGTCCTGGCTCTAGATTCCGCCTGACAGTCGCGCCAATTTTGTAAGGTGCCAGGGTTTTGTCTATTTTGAGCTTTCTGAGCTTGATCTGTGTGTTTGGTTTCATTTTTACGATTGCCTGAGTGTTCTGGAGCATTGCTTGACTGACTGTGACCTTCATCATTTGGTTGTTTGCCCGTTTCTATCGATTTTACATTCTAGCCCTAGGGCATCTAGGTGCTATTGTGTGTCGAGCCTCCTGTGGGAGTTTTTGGTTTCTATCTGTTCAGTCAACTTTGTGATTGCTTCTCTGCATTTTTTGGGTGGTTGTCTATCGTTTTATTGCATTATTTGAGTGATTGGATTCTTCTTCATTCGAATTCCACTTTGTATCACTTTGAGCCTAGATTACATGGTTCATTTGAGTCTTGGAGATTTTGCTTGAAGTGGTGAGTCTGGTCTTGGTTGGGAGAAATTCTTTGTTTTTTCATTTTCAGGCATTGGCGCTTGTTTTCAGTTAGCAACCCGCGCCAATTGACCATTGGCGCTAGTTGTTAGTGAGCAAGTTGTGCCAATTGGCGTTAGTTTCACCTATCAAAGTCATGCCAATTTCAGGGTGTGTGAAAATTTTGAAATTTTTTCCCTAAATCCTTCACCAGTGTGTCTTTCCCTTTCGGTCTTTTCACTGTATGAGCATAGATTACATTTCTGATTGTTTGAAATGTCTTATTTCCATGATTGTTTGATGTAAAAGGGAATGAATGCCTTGTTTGATCTCTTGCTTTGGAAGTCCTTTTTGTGTTTGACCTCATATGTCTTGTCACCTTTTGAGGGATTTCATGACAAAGTGTTTGAAACAATGATTGCATTCTTAGTGTTTGTTTACATCTCTTTTGCATTCATCCTTCATTAAGGAGATTTGCATTCTTTTAGTTTTCGTCTCATATTTTGCTTTTCGCTAAAATGCATTAGATCACATTGCATTGAAAAGTATTTTTTGAGATCCATCATTGAACTTAGATTACATTGTTTAATGATTGAAAACTAGAAATCGCTTTGACTGCATTCTCTTTTATTAAAAGCATGCATTAAGTAGATTCTCATTTCATCGAAAAATGCATTGAGTGCATTCTTATAATTTGAAAAGGAAAGGAAATTGTGCATAGATTACAATTGCATAGTTTTCGAAAAAGAGGATTTTGCATAGATTACATTGCATTATTCGCATCGTTGAATGTTTGGGATTGCTCTTGGATAGTGAAAGTCATCTACTTTGGAAAAATTTCGTTTCCAGTGTTGTTGTTTGTTGCATCATTGTTTGAAGCTCTTCCCTTAACTAGATAACATTCATCGAATTGAAAAGTTTTCTTTTCTCATGTAGTGTGCATATAGGAGATTTTGAGACATAACACTCGCTAGGGCCTGAAAATTGAAACATAATTGAAGATAAACCTTAAAATTTATTCAATTTACACTAAGGCAACATTGAAACATTAACAAAATATTTAGAGGTCTAGGTTAGAGACGTGTTCCGGCGTCTTTAAACCTAGTAGCTTTCGTTCGCCTCTTGGCTTTAGACAACACTAGTATGGACTTGTGCTCCTCGTACCGTCGCGTATATAAAGGGAAACCCCACTAGGTTTCTATCCTTTATCCATAGGAAGCTGAGTCTGCTGCCATATACCCGTGATACACCGGACACAACATTCAGGGAAATTTCCTACACATACGTCAAGTCCTTGGTTGATTTCTCTTTCATTTTGAAACCAAGGTGTATTTTGTAGTTCACGGTTATTTGGTACACCCTTTGCCTAGTATTCCTAAGCAGTCATTTTGATCTCATCTGACTCTTTAAATTTGAAAAGGTCACCAAACACTTGTCCTTTCACGCTTGCTTTAAAGCTGAAAGAGATAGAGTCATCTTTCATCCGTTTCTCGACTCTTAAAACATGAAATGGTGAAGTTTCTAAGTTTCAATGTCGTAAAATAAATCACCTGCGATCACACGCCCTGCTAGAATTTGCTTGTTGGCCGTTTGATTGTGTGCCTTGGTTTTTAGCTCGTGTGCGATTTTGAGTTGTTGATGGCAACTTTTCCAAAGTTCACCAACTAAGGAATCCCCTCTGATGGGAATCCTGGTCATTTTCCTCCTTTTCGAAATGTTGGTGCTCCTTATATGGCAACATTGTCCCTTCCTGGGTTAATTGTTGGGTTGCCTGTTTGGTTGTTTTCAACCTCTGTGGTCCCAAATGTCTCAGCTACTGTTCAATCAGTTCCTCCGCCTGAACAACATCATGTTGATTCCAAGGTGGACCTCTCCCCTTCTTTGCCTATTTCTGCGTCCTCCTCTTCTACTTCGCCTGGTGAAAGTTTGGATTCGAGTAACCAGGTGGCTAAGAAGAAGAAGAAGAAGACAAAGAAGAAGAAGTAAGATAAAGGAGAGGCTAGCTCTATGGATATTGCGCCTAATAAGCCTTCCATTGATAAACCTTCCCACCCTCCGTGGAAAGTCAAGTTCCCTTGCATGTTGTGCACGGGAGACCATCTTCTTTGACTGCCCTGACATTTCCAAGGTGCTCGAAGTATGGTCCAACAGCTGCTCACCGTTGCCTTTGGCTTCTAGGAGTCAGGTTGGGGGCACGTCTTCAACTGGTGCTAGTAAGGCTCCTAAGAAGCAGGGTAAGATTACCAATCCCTGTAAGTTGTGTGAAGGGCACCATGCCATTCACCTTTGTCCGTATATGGATGAAGCCAAGCGAGTGTTGGACAACCCGACTATTTCTACACCATGCCTCCCGGCTGGTTATAAACAGCTTTCTTTGAGTCCTCCACCAGTTAATCCTACGATTGGTCAAGAGTCATCCTTGGTCAATCCCGCTCCCTCAGAAATTCAAATTCAGGAATCCATCCCCAACCAACCATTGGTCGTGGGATCGGTTGAACTGACCCCGTCTGCAGTGCACTTGGTATTTTCCGTTGAGAGCGGACCTCATCCCCCTCAGGTTCTTCTTGTTTCTTCAGATTCTTCAGACTTGGAGAAGGATTCTCCTGTCCCTATACCTCAAGAAGCGGCTCCTCCACCTCCCGTGATAGAGGTCCTGGAGGATGCCCCTCCTGCCTTCGAGATGGAGGTCGTGGAGGATGCTCCTTCTTCGATCATAACACTAGGGGAAGACCATCTCGGTTTGATGGTAGCGCCTCTGAGTAGTTTGGTTGCTTTCTTCGATTGGAGTTGATTTGCAGGACACCACCTTCCGTCTTATGTGCCTTTTGAGATCACAGTACAGGCTTTTGGTCTGGTCGTACCCAGCACCATTATAGACGAAGGCGCATCTATTAGTGTTCTATCCTCAACTACTTGGAAAGCTTTTGGCTCGCCGCCGCTAGTGCATGTTACGCAGAATATGTTGGCATTTAATAGAAGAACTAGTCAACCATTAGGGATCCTTCCAAGGTTACCTGTTACTTTGGGAGGTAAAACCATCCATATGGACGTGATGGTTGTTCCAGGCCCCTTGGATTTCAATCTGCTCTTGGGGCGCGATTACACCTATGCCATGGGAGCACTTGTCTCCTCCCTTTTTTGTGTGGTTTGTTTTCCACATGAAGGACGGATCATGACCATTGATCAACTTTTGTTCTTTGGTCCTAATGTGGCAGCTAGCCCGCTATCATCTCTTCCTGGTTTTTATCCACCCATTGTATCTGCCCCACCGCAGGTAAACTATGTGGCTACCTACCCTGTGCCTGTACTCAGTGATAGTACCGTTGTGCATCAAGTGCTAGGGGCATTGGGTCCAGACTTCCAGGATGTTTTCCTTCCATCAGGTGTGGAACTCTTGGAAGTGATGAATTCTTGTTCATTATGATGAAATCTATCGGAGCATGGTTCTTTTCCTGTGTCAAGCTCCTTAAAAAATGAAGCCGGGTCTGGTTGGAGCAAAGTTCCTTGTCTTGTGTCAAGCTCCTTATAAAATGAAACAAGGTTGTCAGAGCATGGTTCTTTTCTTGTGTCAAGCTCCTTAAAAAATGAAACAAGGTCGTCGGAGCATAGTTCGTTTTCTTGTGTCAAGCTCCTTAAAAAATGAAACAAGCTCTTATGAGGATAGTTCTTTTAATGTGTCAACCTCGTTAAAACAATGAAACACTTTCTCGTTCAATTCGAGTCTTTGATAAGATCTCGTAAAATCCCAGTCGAGTCTTTCTCTTGATCTCGTAAATTGAACCTTCACTCCATCTGCCTTTCATATGGACTGAAGCTTGGGGGGCATGCACCTCGAATTGAGTCACCATGCTGGGGGCATGCTTACTTTTTCAAGCATAGTTTTGTTTCTCTGCCTAAGTTTGTGTAAAATGAAACCTGCTGCAAGCATAGTTTATCTTTGTTTCAAGCTTTCTGTGTAAAATGGAACCAACTTCACAGTAGTTTTATCACAAGCTTTCAAAAAATGAACATTTCAGATTTTACCTCTTGGTGACTGGTTGCTTATCAAATTGCTGCTTTTGCCGTATGAGCCTTGGTTTTCTCACTCCATCGTCACTATCTGCTTGGCCGATCATATGCCTTCACTTGGTTGTTTCACCCATTCCTGAGGAACCACTGCGATGAGTGGTCTTGTTAGCCAACCTCTTAACCTTTACTTGTTTTGAGCAGTTCCACCATTACCGGAACCAGTTGCTACCCTTTATACCACTCGTTCCTCTAGGAGGAGTCATCTTTCAGCTCTTTTCTGACTCTCTAAACATGAAAAGATTGCCAAGTCCCTTGTCGTTTCGATCTCATTAAAGTGGCTGCGAAACGACATCTACCCAGTATACGTTTACCCCTTTTTCGGGATGGGATAGATTGTTTACAAAAAAGGAATACCCTAGCCTATCACGACTAGGAGGCTTTCTCAGACATAGTTTTCTACCTTTTTGGATCTGAGGAACTATTTACGAAAAGGGACCGTTGGATTTTACTTTTTCGCTATCTTTTCAAACTCTCTAAACATGAAAAGACGCCGAGTTCTTCCTTTGTCAGACTCGTTAAACTTAAATGACATCGGAAATCGTCAATCATGACGATATTCGAGTTCCTCCTTCCTAAGGCTCATTAAATGTACTAGGATGGATTTGTCCGAAGGACGAACTTATATGACAAGAATATGGTATCCTCTTCAAGCTTGTGTAAAAATAAAGAGGTACTCGCCAGAAATGGTGGGGAAAGAAGGAACCAGTATCATCATTGTGTTAAAGATGTCGCTCTTGGAATATGGCACTCGTCCGCATTCGTGTCAAGTTGGGGACATCTACCTCATTATCTCTGCTTGCCTTCTGTGGTTTGGGCGATCCCTTTGACCTCTCATCTTCTCTTTGCCTCGTCATGACCTCTAATATTTTGATGTCAAACATCGCTAAACCACCGTTGTGTTGCTACATGTTCAAGACAAGTTGACCCCTGCAAAAAGTTTCAACCTCTCTCCTCGATTCTCATCTAATCTTGATTCACAAAGACATTGTGTTCCTCCGTCTCGTGTCGACAAGGAAACATTATGGCTCACCTTCAATCAAGGTCACTTCGTTGACTTCACCATTATCTAGGAAGTCGACCTAGAGACCTCTTTGCTACTCGAGCTCGTATGCGCCATTGGTAGGTTCGTCGCATTCGACGTGAGGTTTTCATCATTGACCTCCGATCGAGTGATTCTGCGGGTGTTCGACGTCAACTCATTTATTCGCACGCCGTAGATTGTACCTGTAGTACCTTGAGGACCATTGTCATTATTGGTGGTTTCTCTCGCGTCTGTTAACAGCTTTCATCATTGGCTGGTAATCAAACGATGTTCTTGCATGTTCGACTTCAGCTCACATATTCACATGCTCGAACTTGTACTTTGTTTGGGTCGAGATGGAGTGCAAGACCTCAGATTTTGTCCGTTAGGATTTAGTTACCATTTTGTGGATTATTATGATTAGTTACATGACTCATTCACTGGATGGCTGCGACCATACCTGAGTCTATTTATCGATCCTCACTGGATGGTTGCGTCCATACCTTGGATCTGGATTATTGTATACTCTTCTATGGATGGCTGCACCCATACCACACATATCATGTATTTGAGATATCAGTTGTACTTATCTACGTAGGTTTTCCGACGGCGGTGTTTTTGGTTGGAAACATTCTCGTAAAGCATTTCACCCCTCTCTCTCTTTCGAGCCTCATGCTTTAGGGGGCATTTGTTACATAACAATTTGTCAATGTCCTCACAATTCCCCGTCCCGCACATTGGAGGGCTTATTCCGTGACCTGTGAGCAGTGACATGATCTGAAAACACTTTCATGGCATTCCCCTAGACATGGAATTTCATTCCTCTGAAGACAACTCCTTGTGAAAAACCCTAAAGAAAGCCTTTTTAGCCTTGGCGCGACTAGTTAGTGTTATACCCACGCCAATGGGGGAAATCCTCCAAAGAGGGCACGCCAATTGGCGCTCTGTCTCAGAGTCTCACTCGCGCCAAGCTTAATAAAGAGTGTTTTTTAAAAATAAATGGTGGAAGATTGACTCCAACCAATTCCTGAACTGGTCTCTAAATTGAGTTGGGAGGTTGGCTCCAGATCTCCATGTAGAGGAAGTGGTTTTCCACCTCTCATGGAAGCTTCCTTGAGGATAGGGCCAATCCCATGATTGTAGGGATCCCAACTCCCCTTCCACCATCTATATAAGCTTGCCTTTTCCCCCCCCTTGCAAGCTAACCTCCAAGAGTCTCCAAGAGCCTTCATAGCCTAAAGAATGTTGCAATAGTCCTCATAGAGCCAAATCAGTATCAAGGAGATTGATGATCGAGGAGAGAGGCTTGTCCCATCCCCGACACGCTTTACCGAGACGTATTCTGCTGACAACCCACCGAAGGAAGATTCAGCGTCAGAGCCAGGTTGTATTTTCCTTTTTATTAATTAATGATAAGTGACTATTGGTTATGGTTCCACTCGTATTGTTCATTATGATCATGAGTTGTGTCCTCTCTGACTGATACATAATTGCATATAATTGGTTTTACGCTTGTGTTTGTCATGTTTCTTGTGTGTGCAGGTGTTCGATCACGGCAAGCGAGAGGATTGTGATCTGCTGGAGCAAGAAATGGGAGCGTTATCTTCTCTACAAACAACAACGTTGGACTTGAGGTGGGCCTTCTTCGCAATTTGGTCTATTGCAATTAGGAACTTGCACCTTAGCGTGATACGATTGTTGCTAGACCCGGTCTGGGCTAGTAGGGATCGCCTTTGTTCGCAGAGGGGATTTACCTCTACAACACCATGTGATCCACCCCCCATGGATGACATAGACTCCTTCAACTTGGATGAGGAGGAAAAAGAAGCGGATGAAGAACATGCTGATCACATGAAGGACTCCCCCTTGATCCACCTTGAGGATCCTTTGGCACCTCAGATCTCACAGAAATGCATGCATGCACCCTCCTCGTCTGATTCAGATAAGGAGACTCCTCCTTCAGAATAGAATAATAAAAAAACTGGTTCCTGTCTAGCCAAGTCACAATCGTTGGATCAAAGTCAACAAGAAGAAAGTGAAAAAATTTCGTTTGGAAGTATCTACCCAGTCTGGGTAGATCCCTTTGTCTCCATATTTTTTTCAGCTATCTTTGTTACCTTCTGCTTGTCCTAGGTTGCTATTTACGACCGAGGTTGATAATCTATCATTTCTGGCTTCCTTGCTTTGATTCTTTGCCTGATGGCAAAGCTCTGTTTGTACCATACGTTTTTTCTTAATAGATTTAGTCTTATTCAAGAAAAAAAATGTATTTTATATATAATATTTAACAAATACTAATAAAAAAATAATAATATGGGTCATAAATAAAATATTTCAATATTCATGGAGAAAGAGAAAGAGCATTGTGATCTCATTAATAAATTCTTTCTAATTCAAGATATGATAGAGATTTGAAATTTTTTAATTTATTTAATTTTTAATGTATTTTATATATTATATTTAACAAAAACTAATAAAAAAATAATAATATGGGTCATAAATCATATATTCCAATATGCTCGTTTAGTAAGAGATTTTAACATCAAATATACATGGAGAAAGTGCGTTGTGATCGCATTAATAAATTATTTCTAATTCAAGGTATAAGAGAGATTTGTAATTCCATTGTTGACATGTGACATTTTAAAAACTATTAATTGCAATGTTAATTCAATGTGTGACTATATGTTTGTGTTCATAAATAGAGACATGTAACATTTTAAAAAATATCAATAGCAAAACCAATCTAGTGAGTGTGTGTATAGAGAGATATTATATCATATGGATGTATGTTTCTTCTTAAGAATAAATGGGGGCATGTATTTAACATTTTATAATGGAGAAATATATTATAAAAAAATACTTAAAAAAAAAAAATTATAGTTAAAACAATTTATTACCATTTTTCTTAAAATCAGTAAAGATTCATCTTAAATCCAAATCTACCCAAAGAGTTAGAACAATTTATTACGCTATAAAGCATACTTATTTGAAAACAACTTTCCTAAATTGCTACGTGTACCATTATGAGCTTTAGATTTTAATGTTAGACGATTCAAATCATCTCTACCTTCTGATTAAAAAATGTTACATTTTTAATCAGTTACAAGACCCTCTGCCTTTGTCTTATTATAATATCAAAATCGATGCTTCAGTTATGCTCTCCCTACGCTTGAGAGGAGGAGCCTCTGGGTAAACTTCCTCTACTCCTGCCTTCTCTTACAAGGATGCGGTTCATACGCAACCCTCTAAGAGACCCGCTCAACTAGTTGAGGCTCCCAAGGCTTTCCTGGTGGATAAAAGGGAGGAAACCCCCTCCATTGAAATTTCTCATCCAACATTGGAGGTTCAATTTCAGACGTTTGCAGAAAAAGCCATAATTTGCAGGTTTAATGGACTGTGGCCTCGATCAGGAGATCTCATCCAGTGGATCCATTCCAGCTGGACCAACAACTGCAAGGTTTTCTTTTGCTCGAAAGGCTTCTTCTTTGTGGCCTTTTCCTTCAATGAAGACTATTAGAAAGCATTAATGGAAGGCCGTTGGTTTTGGGGTTCTGTGGGGCTCTTCCTTACCCCATGGTTTCTAGACATTGACCCTTCCACAGCGAGTTGAATAATTAATATTATTTTTATATTAATGGAGAAATGGTTACATTGGTGTAACATACCTCCTTAGTTTAGGATTAGTTCCTAGAATTTAGGAGTTTGGTTACCATCTCCTAGTTCTTTTCTATGTACTTAAAGTTGTATCTTTTTGATTAATGGATGTAGAGTGATCTCTCCGTTTGAGTGTAGTCTCCAGGTGCAGTACTCACCTGTGAGCTGCAACTCCTTCTTTTTCAATTCAGTGTGATTTTTATCTTGGTATCAGAGCACAGAGTAGGGGGAGCCTTATTTTTTTTAGCATCATTGACTATAGAACCTTAGTGGCGGAGGTGTACACAAAATCTTTCGTAGGAGCAGGTGGACTGTAACAACACCTAAAGCATAGGTCTTAGATGACTGATCATCTCTGAGTGGAAGAAATGGTTGGCGCGTTTTTATCACGATCAGTCGCGCCATTGGCACTACTGTGAGGGAAATACTCATGCCGGCGTGCCAAAATATGCCATTTGCGCGTAGATACAAGCCAAAATCGTGCCAATTTTTGGAGATACACACATTTTGATTTGGGCGCGGTTTTTTCGCCTTAGAGAAGCACTAACCTCTTTCTCTTTGGGAAGGTCTGCAATTTTTTTGTAGATCGGACCTGCCCGGTGGTGGCACATTGAAGATCTAAATTCGCCCGGTGGTGGCAGATCAGACTTGCCCAGTGGTGGTGTATTGAAGTTCGTTATTTGCTCGGTGGCAGCAGATCGGACTTGCCCGGTGGTGGCATATTGAAGTTCCTGATTTGCTCGGTGGCAGCAGATTAGACTTGCCCGGTGGTGGCGTATTGAAGTTCCAGATTTGCTCGGTGGTAGCAGATAGAACTTGCCCAGTGGTGGCACATTGAAATTCTTGATTCGCCTGGAGGTGGCAGATCGGACTTGCTTGATGGTGGCATATTGAAGTTTCGGATTTGCTCGGTGGTAGCAGATCGGACTTGCCCGAGGGAGGCAAGTTGAAGGTACGGAATTTCTAGGAAAACAGTGGTCAGGATCTAGTATGTATTAGTTTTTTTTTTTAGTGTGTCCTGTAATTGTTCAGTTGGGTAGAATTATTCATCGAAAGATCAGAAAGCTTATCAGTCCAGTATGAATAACAGTATAGAGTCGTATCTCCATGAGTCTGGCAAACTCGATGGATCTAATTTCACGAACTAGAAATTAAGATGACCTAGATCAATCTTAACTCTGGATCTACCAAGAGCCAAGAGAGATCAAATGCATTTAAGATTAACATTTTTATGTTGTCATGAGGATATTTTTTATTTTTCATGTCAATTACCTTTTATAACTTTAGGAGGTTCTTAATATCGCTTTTTTTTTAATAAATTAAACTAAATTATATATTTAAGAAGATGATTATGTAAGAGAATTTTAGGATTATAATTTTTTTTGGTCCAAGTTGACAATGTGAATGCTTATTTACCTAAAGTTTCCTCCCATGTTCAATACCTCCCCATGGGGTTTAAAGATAATAGGTAATGGAAATTGAATGACATATAAAACAAATAATTTATACGTCAAAAAATTAGTTCTATATACTATAGTAGTTATCGCTTGAGTAATCTTTCAATTTGGCATCCAATTCTTCATTAATAAAGTTGTCTTACTTAGTAGGGAGTACAATAATTTTGTAATAAATTAATAGGATAAAACATATTCAAAATATAATTTATTTGAATGAATATATGTGTGTAAAATATTTTAATAAGAAACTAGATTTGTAATTATAAAATATAAAACTATAACTTAAATTTGTGAAATTACTTTGTATTTTTTTCTTATGTATATAGAGAAAGACTAAACCAAGTTTGGATTTAAGAAAATAAACTAGAACATGAATGACAATATCTCCTTCCAAAAATGTCTCCATATTAAAATGACATTGACTTTCTTGTATGCCAAGACTATTGTTCTTCATATACAAATTCAGACAAGCATGCAATTGGCACTAGGATATGCAGATGAAATTGGAGTAAACGCTATTTCTGTTAATATAAATTTACTTTATTTACATCTATGCTAGATAGATTGTACTTGAATGTATTTAAAACATCTTATTTGAGTTACATGCTCATTTCATGCTTGTTGCAGAGGATTATTAATCACCAAAGGATTTTCACCCCAATTTCCTATTTCAATATCTATAACAAAATTTTTATATATGTGAACAAATTATGTTGGTTTACATATATGTTTTCACCCACTATTTCTTATTTCAATATCTATAACAAAATTTTCTGATTGATAACTCTTATAATCAATATCTTTGAAACCTCCATACCTTGCTTCCATGGAAGAAAAATATGCCTTTCATTCCTTCACAATGACTCCTTCTCTGCAACAAATTATTTCATTATGTTGGTTTACATATATGTGTTCACCCACAATTGCCTATTTCAATATCTATAACAAAATTTTCAAGTTGAGAACTCTTATAATCAATATATTTGAAACTTCCACGACTAGCTTCCATGTAAGCAAAATTTTCCTTTCATTCCTTCACGATGGCTCCTTCTCTGTAACATCTTGTTTCTTCTAGGCTACTCTTTCCTATGCTATTGTGTTACATTTCTTTTGCAACATATGGTGCGATTTCTAGTATATATCTTTTGGAAATTACATGTGTACTAAACATGAAATGAATTACCCATTATATAATATTAATAATATTATTGTTATTTATGTATCTCTCAACTCTTATTTTTACATGTTATTTTTAAACATCATATTAAATAGCTAATGTAAAATTAAGGTGAAAATTGAAGTATTGTAAAGTGTCTCTGGATAGAATAAATTATGGAGTTGAAAAATCATGTTAAAAATATAAATTCATATTCTATGAAAAATCACGTATTTCATTAAATACATTAAAATTTAATTTTCTAAATTAAATTAACACTGCTAATTTTCTAAATTAAATTAACACTGTTAATTTGGAGCTTTCATAAACACTATCAATTTGTAGCTTTGATGAACACTATCAATTTGAAACTTTAGAGAAAAGATTAGCTTTTGTTTATGATTATTAATCTTATTAAAAAATATGTAAAAATATGGTATAATTTTAACTTTAAGCGTTCAAAGTATAAATAAACATAAATAGTATCCTAATGCTCCCCATATGATAAGAGTAAGTTATTTGAGTATATAACATAAAGTGGATGGGCATGAGAATGAACTGGAGGTAATTTATGAATATAGTGTCTTAGATACCAAGTTAAATACTTTTGGGTTAATACTAGATGTAATATAGTAAATTCATCTTCGAATATTTTAACAATGTACTAGTGTGATGAATGTGTTTGTAGTATTTTCCAAATGGTTTTTATGATGTAGTTTTTCTTAATTTTATAATACAAATGAAATAATGGATAAATAGTGTAAGATATATTATGAATTTTGTTGGTTATAATATATGATTTATCATAATAAAATATATTTCTTAATTTTATTTCTCTATTTTATATATAAAACATGTTTGTGAAGAAATAATTTTTTTTTTACAAATTATAGTTTTTTTTAACTTATATTTTTGGTTTAAAAAATAATAATTAATTTTTATTTTATAACATATCAACTTTATATTGGTTTGAAAATTTGCTTCCTTAATTTGGAGGTATGCTCATTAAATATAAATAAATTTGTAACTTAATATGATTAAATTTAATCAAACATATTCATGCTTAATCATTATTCATTAAAATTATTTTAATGATTTTAAATAAATTGTAAACGAGTAAACTTAATTTTATAATTAAATATATACACTTATAAACATTATTATATCTACAACACTCATGGTATTACTCATTTAGTTTTTCCTTTGATTGTCTATGAGTTAGTGGTTAGTGGTTTGACCAAAAATTTATCTCCCTTATCCATAATTTAATTTTGGTAATTTATTTTCAGTTATGTTTTATTATTATTGAAATTTATTTATTTGTAAGGTGATTGGTTGAGGTCTTATTATGGATTGTTTGGTAAATTCTATTTCTATTAATTACTAATTTTTTTTAAGTTTTATTTTCTCTTTATTTAACTTTTTTTATTTTAGAGTAAGTTTCTCCGTGATCCAACATATTAGGATAAAATCTCGGAAGATCACATGAGAATTTTAGACCGAATAATGCTGAATCTCACTAAATCGTAGTTCATCATCGTGATAATGAATTGCGTTGGTAGTTCAAAACACGGGTCCTAAAATTTCATGTGATTTTCTAAAGATTTTTATCTAATATTTTTTTTTATTTTAATTTTGTCTTTTTTCTTATTTCCATTTTTATGAATTATAGTTTTTCTCTATATTTTCAGTTTAAAATATCTTATTATTATATTAAAAACATATTTTAATAAATTTAATTATAAAAAGTTATATATATTAATAATAATAATTTACACAGATAAATAAACATATATATTAAAATGTATATATGTTATAAAAAATAATATTATTTAATAATATTTCTTAATTTTTGGTGATGATATTTAAAAATACAATATTTTATTAGTTGTTTTAAATTTATAATGAAATTTTTGTTTTTATGATTTTTTTAGTTTAATTAAATTATATTTAAAATAGCATAATAACTCTTATATTAAACAAAATATTAATAAACCACTCAAAATTACAAGTTGTTTTTATAATATTTTTTAATTTAATTAAATTATATTTAAACTAAGCATAATATCCCTTATTATATTAAACAAAATATTAATAAACCACTAATATATAACCAAACCAAAGTCAAACCATATGAGCAAGCAAAATTACAATAAACCAAGTTCAATGTTTTTTCCATGATGAAACAGGGACCATACTGCAACCAACACAAACTGAAACCATATAAACAAGAAAAATTGAAATAAGCCAAGGTCAAACTTTTCCCACGACCTTCGTAAATTATCTTGCTCTTGTGAAGGAGATCTGCGCATGTTTTTCTTATGTGCGTCTCCTCTCTTCTTTCTTTCCAGGTTTCTATCATGATGATCATGAAGTTTGTGACAATATTAATATATGACAATATTAAAATATGATAATTAACGTAAATAAATAAATTATTGAATCAGCATAGTTACTAGCACCAAACTCTGGGAACAAACGCCATCTGCAAATTGATTCTACAAATTTGCTTTGACAATATAGTAACAGCCAGGATAAGGGGTGGATAGGGTACAGAAAATGATTTTCACGTACTGTTTCAAAGCAATGAATAAATCAAAATGCGAATTAAAACTTCGACTTGCGAAACAATTGTAGGAAGTTTTAAAAGTTAATGAGGATATAGATAATTTGAGCCTAATCAAATACTAAATTCAGGCACAGACGATGCAGATAGACATGATCTGGCAATAACCTCATCCACAAATTCTTGAATATTTCTTTCGGATGAACCGCCTTTCACCATTGACTCCCTCGACAATTTCTTCCATCGTACAGCGTTCTTCCTCAGCTCACCACCGAGTGGGCTTTCCATGATCAACTTTATACACTTTTCCACTTCATCCTTCCCTACAAGTCCGTCAGCTGATCGTTTATTCAATTTCATCCCCGTCTTCCATTTCTTCTCAACGTATGCCGAATTAGTTGTCTGATCACTCCACTGACCAAGCGCCAACATTGGAACCCCAAAGCTGAGGCTTTCCAGTGTCGAATTCCATCCACAGTGCGTGATAAAAGCGCCGACGGAGGTATGAGAAAGCACTTGCAGCTGATGACACCATGGAACCAGTAGCCCTTGCCCAGAGATTTCGTTCAGGAAACCGGTCGGCAAGGTTTCTTCAATACTAATTTCCCCTTGGGAAGAAGGTGGACCAATGACCCATAGGAAAGAATATCCACTAGCCTTCAACCCAAGAGCTATCTCATTAATTTGTTCTTTTGAAGGAGCAGCGCCGCTTCCGAACGAAACGTACACAACACTTGCGGGTTCCTTAGCATTCAGCCAATCCATGCAGTTTTCCGCTTTCCGCAAGTGTGCCACGGAGTCTGTGTCTGTCAGATTCCGTCTGTCCAAGAAAGCTGAGGGTATGAGAGGGCCGACTGTGCGGATCGGAGCTATCGATTTCACTGAATTGATTTCTTCCGATTCCAGTTCGGAAAACGAGTTTCCCAGAACCCACGTGGCCTTTGGAAGAGACTTAAACTGATCTGTTGCTAATTGAACAAACGCGGAGGGGCTTGAACGCTGTAGATGGGTTGGCATGTCCGACTCGCTCAGCAACGGCAATCGCGGTATTTGTATTGCCTCCGCCGTTTTGTCTGTTTCATAGGGTAAGTTTTGTGCGTACAAAAAATGATTAAATAAAATCAGGTTTGGAAGAGAAAGTATAACTTATATCCATCATAGAGCTTTCCTAAATGAAAACATACCCAGTCCGTTGATGAAATAATGATAGACGGAGTAAACTGCACACGACTGCGTCCAGAAAATCGCTACAGGAATATTAAATTTCCCCGCAACTTCCGGAACCCAGAAAAGGACGGCATCGTAAACGATGCAAGATACGTTGCTGCCTTGACCGTTTAGTCTCTCTATGAGATTTGCTAAGGAGAGGCTTCCCATCTTGTGTAGCATTTGAAAGCGCACGTCCAGGTTCTTGATCGAGCGGTCGAAATCCAGTGGAAGTCCGTCTGAGATTGTTTCAAACTGAACATCCATAGAGGAGTTCGAAGCCCCGGGCATTGCATTTTGCGCCTGTAACATTGACACACGTTTTTCTGTAGTGACAAACGTGACCATGAGACTTTTAGAGACGAGCCGCTTGGCAAACTGCAGCATTGGATTGATATGGCCTTGCGATGGATAGGACACCACAAGAACATGAGGATTACAGCACTCTTCCTCCCCTGAGGAACTCATTTTTCTACTCTTCGGCCAGGAGTAATTGCAGACAAACTTTCTGTTCGAATATTTCGTTCTCCAAGGTGGTCTGAACTCTTGGGTTAATTCGTAGAGGGCATCTGAATTTATATCAGTGGAAGGCATTCCGGAGCGTATCTGGATGCTTCAACTCAATGAAAGGAGTAAACGAGTATTACTGAAGTTGGGATGTCCTCTGAAGGTCCTGGAATGATAGTTACTGCTAGTGATGTGGAATGCATGAGAAATTGTTCTCATTACGATCATAATCAGATGGTTGGTTTCTCGAATCTCTCTGAAACGACAAGATATCTTAGAAAAGCGCTTACGTTATCGCATGATTCAGCTAGCAAATCAGGATGGAAGTGATCGCACGTTATTATTGACTCACGATGATAAAAACAATAATCAGATGGTTGGTTTCTCGAATCTCTCTGAAACGACAAGATATCTTAGAAAAGCGCTTACGTTATTGCATGATTCAGCTAGCAAATCAGGATGGAAGCGATCGCACGTTAATATTGACTTACGATGATAAAACAATATATTAGACGCCATTGGTTGTGCGACCTCCCTTCCACGCTGGCCATTGATGTCGACATACTCTCATTTTTCGTGCAACAGGTGTCGAGTGGGACGTGCCATTTGTTGTGGTTGGTGTCAGGCAAGGGTTTCTTCCAGCCCATTTTGTTTCATGTCTTTGCCGCTCTATGCTATCTTGTTCGAGCTCGGTGTGTGGCCATTTCACTACGATGGCTATGTTCAGCTCTATTACTTGTACACTTGTTTGCCATTCTAGCGCTGCTCATCGGGCATTGTTGTTGTTTGTAGAGGTTAGTTATAGTTTAGGGTTGCGCGTGTTATTATTCATTTTGCTTTGTGGGGTTTAAACAATGGCTCAGTGGTTGTTCGTTCTGCTTTCGTTAATTTACTATTTCTCCATTGTTCGCCTGTAATCGTTTAGCTCATATTTTTCATGGTTGTTGAAATATACTCACTCAAGAGTTCGACACCATACAACAGGCAGTTATTGTCCGCGGGTCGGCGAAATTAAAGGCAGGTTCATTTTAATTGTCGTACATCATCACAGTTAGAAGGGGCCCACCTATAATACGGCCCATATGACATATATTATATGTTGTATATTGATCACCAATTTAAATGTTTGTCACGGAAATTTTTTTTGGTTGGTTTTTAAGAGGTTTTAAATATTGTTTTGATTTTAATATATGTGAAGTATATATTAAAAGGGCCCGTAAGGTGTAGATATGTGCCCAGCACATTGTAAAAGTCAAGCACTTTATTACACAAATAGCAAAATAAAAAAGGAAAACACAAGAAAATGTTACTCATCTAAATGTAATTTTAATTACACAAAGACAAACAGTTATGAGATGAAAAATCAAAGCGTAAAGTCACCAGATTAATGCTATCTAAGTTGTCGTAGAAATTTATGATACCACAAATGAAATCGATGTGAAATTTAAAAATGAACAATGAATGGCATTAACAAAGCCGAGATATTTATGATATCATGGTTACATAAACAGAGCCATTATTTGTAATGTAATGTTTTAATACACAACAGCGTATTTTAAAACAGAGAGCAGAGTTTTATGCACAGCAGTGCATTTGTAAAAGACAGAGAGTTGTAATTTTTAATTACACAGAACAACAGAAACAGGGTATTTCTCTGTGTGAGACAGAGAAGAGTTTTTTTTTGGTCACTGTGTGTGAAGCAGTACCATGTTTTGTAATCTTCCAGCAGCGGAATGTTATCAATCTGTAATATCAGTTTTTTTTTTATATGAAATAGAAATTTTTCTGAGTTGAACTCTGTCTGTGAGTGATTTTTTTTAATTATTCTCTGTGTTAAGGAAGGACAGTCTTATTGTTTTGGAATTCTAAAAATTCCAACATGGTATCAGAGCCAATCCAGGCTATTTGAAGGTCAAATAAGCTGAAGGAAAGGGGTTCTTAGTTGCAGCAACTTCTCCAGCAGTGTGAAGACTCAGCCAAAGGAATCCAAAGGTATTTCTCTATAAAATTTGTTGTGTAACTATTGCAGAACAGTGAGCTATTTTAATACACAGTCAAGTGTTTTTAAATCATAGTTAGAAGTGCAGAATGGCTGGTTCTAGCACATGTATGAGTTTGGGAAATGTCCATCTCCCACAATTCAATGGAAAGAATTATGACTACTGGTCAATAACTATGAAAGCTTTATTTACCTCACAAGAATTATGGGAATTAGTTGAGGATGGCTTTGAAGAGCCAAAAGATGAAGCATAGTTTTATATGTTAAATCAAGCAGGAAGAGAACTGTTGAAGAACAATAAGAAGAGAGATGCCAAGGCTCTTTTCTTCTTGTATCAAGCAGTGCATGAGAGTGTGTTTCCAAGGATAGCAGCAGCCAAGAAATCCAGTGAAGCATGGGAAACTCTCAAGACAGCTTATCAGGGAATGGAAAGAGTGAAGACAGCAAAACTTCAGTTGCTGAGGAGAGATTTTGAGACTCTCTGCATGAAGGAGTCAGATAACATTGACTCATTCTTCACTCATGTGATTGGAATGGTCACACAAATCAGATCTCATGGAGAGACTCTTGAAGACAAGAGGATTGTGGAGAAACTCTTGAGAAGTTTACCCTCAAGATTCGATGTGATTGTCACCACCATAGAAGAAACAAGAGATCTCACAAAGTTTTCAGTGGATGAACTACATGCATCACTGATTACCCATGAACAGAGATTGGGTAGGAGTGAAAACTCATCTCTTGAACATGCTTTTAAGACCCAGATGTCTTTCGGAAGAGGAAGAGGGCAAGGCAGAAGAGGAAGAGGCAGAAGCCAGAACAGAGGTGGAAGGAACAGTCCAGCAAATGCTCAAGGAAGGGGCAGCAATCCAAATCAGCATCAAGGCCAAGGCAGCAGCCAACAGAATGGTCAGAAGAATGCATAAGGACAAAGGTATGACAAATCCAATGTCCAATGTTATAATTGTAAGAAATATGGTCATTATGCTAACGAATGTAGAAAGAAGAAGCAGAATGACATGAGAAGTGAAACTAGTGCAAATTTCACAAAAGAAAATAGCAGCCAAAGTAATTTGTTTTTAGTTTGTAACATGGCTGAAGAAAAGAATGAGGATATATGGTTTCTAGACTCCGGTTGTAGTAACCATATGACAGGAAACTTAGCAATGTTTTCTTTGTTAGATGAAAGTGTGCAGTCACAAGTCACACTAGGAACTGATAGCAAAGTTTCTGTTATGGGAAAAGGAGATGTAAATGTTTTAACAAGATTAGGTGCAAGGAAAACCATAGCAGATGTTTATTATGTTCCAGGGATGAAGTGTAACCTCTTAAGTGTTGGACAGCTTGTCCATAAGGGGTATAATGTTTTCTTTGACAATGATGTTTGTACCATCATGGATAAACCACCCAGCAAACAGTGTATTGCTGAAGTGAAGATGACAAGGAACAGGATGTTCCCTCTCAGAATGAGAGCAGACTTGAAGAATGGCGAAGAGAAAGCAGCAGTTGCACAAGAGACATTCCAAAGCGAACCAAAGGATGATAATTGGTTATGGCACTTGAGATTTGGACATCTCAACTTTGGAGGTCTTAATTTGTTGAACAGAAAAGGGATGGTAAGTGGTTTACCATTGATAGAGAAACCAGATAGCCTTTGTGAAGGTTGTATTCTTGGGAAACAACACAGAGAAAGTTTTCCTTCCGGGAAAATTATAAGGGCAAAAGCACCCTTAGAGATTGTCCACTCAGATGTATGTGGACCGATGCAAACTCCATCACTTGCTAGCAGCCACTATGTGTTAACATTCATAGATGATTTTACAAGAAAAACTTGGGTTTACTTTTTGAAAAATAAAAGTGAAGTGTTTGAAAAATTCCGCAATTTCAAAGCACTTGTTGAGAACCAGAGTGGGCTGCATATCAAAGTCTTAAGGACTGATAGAGGAGGTGAGTATATATCTAAAGATTTTCTACGTTTTTGTAAAGAAAATGGTATTCATAAACAGTTTACACCTAGATATACTCCGCAGCAAAATGGAGTGGCCGAAAGGAAGAACCGAACCATAATGGACATGGCGAGGAGTATGCTTAAGGCAAAGCATTTGCCGAATGATTATTGGGCTGAAGCTGTACATTGTGCAGCGTACATTTTGAACAGGTGCCCTACAAAAGAAGTTATGAACAAAGTGCCAGAAGAGGCATGGAGTGGCGCAAAGCAAAGTGTCACACACATGAAGGTTTTCGGATGTGTGGCTTATGCACACATTCCAGATCAGCTAAGGAAGAAGTTGGACAGCAAGGGGGAGAAATGTATTTTCATTGGATACAGTGAGGAATCCAAGGCATACAGGTTATACAACCCATCCAACAAGAAGTTTCTTGTGAGCAGGGACGTACAGTTCATTGAAGAGGAAGCTTGGGATGGAAGCATAGAGAAAACAGTGAATGTTAAACACTGTTTATCTCATGATGAGAATGATGATGAGGTGGTTGAAATACATCCCCAAACAGCAGCATCAACACCGCAAAGTACACCCTTGAGGAGAAATGAAAGTGCTTCTCCAAGCACACCACAAGGAGGAAATTCAAGTGCTTCTTCAAGTACTTGTACACCTACTGAAAGAGGTAAGAAATTCAGAAGTTTGAAAGAAATTTATGAACAAGATATAGCTAATGAAGGTATCAATTCTTTGTTTGCTTTATATTGTCATGTTGATGATCCTGTTCATTTCGAAGAAGGTATCAAGGATAGGAAATGGATAGAAGCTATGGATGAGGAAATTAATGCCATAGAGAGGAACAAAACTTGGGATTTGGTTGAACTCCCAAAAGGTAAAGATGTCATTGGTGTTAAATGGGTCTACAAGACCAAGAGTAATGCTGAAGGCAAGATAGAGAGACACAAGGCAAGGCTTGTCGTCAAAGGCTATAAGCAGAAGCATGGGATAGATTATGAGGAGACTTTCGCACCGGTTGCAAGAATGGAAACCGTGAGAGCAGTGTTGTCCATAGCAGCACAAAACAAATGGAAAGTTTACCAAATGGACGTGAAGTCAGCATTTTTGAATGGAGTGTTAATGGAAGAGGTTTACATTGACCAACCTCTCGGCTATGAGAAGAAAGGCCAAGAGCACAAAGTATGCAAGTTGAAGAAAGCTCTTTATGGGCTGAAGCAAGCGCCAAGAGCGTGGTACAGTAGGATAGATTCATATCTACTGGAAAATGGTTTTGAGAAATGTGAGGGAGAACCCACCCTCTACATCAAAGAACAAGACGGTAAAATTTTGATTGTAGTCTTGTATGTTGATGATGTTATTTTTACAGGTAATGATGATTGCCTTATTGAACATTTTAAAACAGTCATGAAGGAAGAATTTGAAATGACTGATATGGGTTTGTTGAGATACTTTTTGGGAATAGAAGTAGAACAAGATGAAAGTGGGATTTTCATCTCACAGGCAAAGTATGTTAATGAGGTGCTTGAAAGATTTAACATGCAGGAAAGCAAAGCAGCAATCACTCCCACAGTGATGGGATTAAAACTCAGCAGAGAGGACAGCAGTAAGGATTTTGATCCTAGTCTGTACAAGAGCATAGTTGGCAGCCTTATGTACTTGACTGCAACTAGGCCGGACATAATGCATGCTGTTAGTTTGATTTCCAGGTTCATGGAAAAGCCAAAGGAAGCACATTGGCAAGCAGCAAAAAGAATTTTGAGGTATGTTAAAGGTACTAAAAGCTTTGGTATTTTGTATACTACTTCAGAATGTTCAGATTTAGTTGGATACACAGACAGTGATTGGGCTGGAAGTGTAGATGATCGGAAGAGCACTTCCGGTTATGTTTTTCATATGGGTTCAGGAGCCATTTCATGGGCTTCTAAGAAACAGCCCGTTGTAGCATTATCTACAGCAGAAGCAGAATATGTGGCAGCTACAGCAGCAGCGTGTCAAGCAATTTGGATGCGGAAAATGTTGAGAAGCTTATGTCAAGAACAGGTAAAAGGGACAGTGATATTTTGTGACAATAGCTCAGCTATTGCATTGTCTAAAAATTCTGTTTTTCATAAAAGGACAAAACACATTGATACCAAGTTTCATTTCATACGGGAATTGGTAAGCAATGGCGAGATTGTTTTGCAGCATTGCAGAACAGAGGATCAGTTTGCAGATATCCTCACAAAGCCACTACAGCAGAAAAGCTTTGAATATTTCAGAAGATGCTTGGGTATGCAGGAAAACCCAGCAGTTGAAATTAAGGGGGAGTGTTGAAATATAATTTCAACGGCAGCCCCACACCATACAGCGGCAAAGCATGTCCGCGGGGGTCGATGGAAATTTGTGGGCAGAGGTTCTTACCCCCCCGGAATTGCTGACATCACCGCAGCAAGGGGCCCACATATAATACGGCCCATATGACATATATTATATGTTGTATATTGATCACCAATTAAATGTTTGTCACGACATTTTCTTTTGGTTGGTTTTTAAGAGGTTTTAAATATTGTTTTGATTTTAATATATGTGAAGTATATATTAAAAAGGCCCGTAAGGTGTAGATATGTGCCCAGCACATTGTAAAAGCCGTGAAGTAATTTTTATTACACAGCAGTGTAAATAAAAAAAAAGGAAAACACAGTAAATGTTAATTACCCAGAAATGTAATTTTAATTACACAGCACAGCAGTGCGGGAGATGAAAAATCAAAGTGCCAGAAAGTCAGTTTGTGATTAATGCTACTTCCAAGCGGTGCCTGCAGAAATTTATGATACCATAAATGAAATCTGAAGCGGTGAAATTTGTGGTTGAATGTCAATGAATGGCATTAAACAGGCTGAGATATTTTTATGAGATATTTCTGTTTTGTTATATGCAGAAACAGAGCCATTATTTGTAATGTAATGTTTTAATACACAGCAGCGTATTTTAAAACAGAGAGCAGAGTTTTATGCACAGCAGTGCATTTGTAAAAGACAGAGAGTTGTAATTTTTAATTACACAGAACAACAGAAACAGGGTATTTCTCTGTGTGAGACAGAGAAGAGTTTTTTTTTGGTCACTGTGTGTGAAGCAGTACCATGTTTTGTAATCTTCCAGCAGTGGAATGTTATCAATCTGTAATATCAGTTTTTTTTTATATGAAATAGAAATTTTTCTGAGTTGAACTCTGTCTGTGAGTGATTTTTTTTAATTATTCTCTGTGTTAAGGAAGGACAGTCTTATTGTTTTGGAATTCTGAAAATTCCAACAATGGCATGTGGTTTGCGAAGGAGCCAATGGGAGATTCAAGCAAGTTTGGTGGTCACCATGCAGTTTTCGAAGTCCATTTGGGTAAGTCTTAAAATTCATGGTTTTATTTTGTAATTTTGATGTAAATTTTGTTGGGTTTTTTTCCGAATGCTAATTTCCCTATGTGTTTGCAAGTTTGTGTTGTAAGTAATTTGTATGGTTGTCACAAAAGAGGTATGGCGAGGTTTGGGGCGAGGTTTGGACATGATGGTGGTTTCTATGGCTCTCTAGTAGGATTTTAAATCTTACCACCCACTATGTTTTTCAACACTTGAATTCGTTGTTGGGAATTTAGCTCTTGTTGCAATTATGTGATTTTCAATAGTTGAATTTGTGTTTTGTCTTGCTGTGGAGTGGTTATTGTGACTTGAGCTTTGTTGCAGGGTTTATGCTAGGGTTCGACGAGGTTATAATCTTGCTATATGTCTTGCTCTACACAAGTTATTGTGACTTGGGTTTTGTTGCAGGTTTATGGTAGGGTTCGACATGGTTATAATATTTCCGTATGTCTTCCTCTATAATGGTTATTGTGACTTGGGTTTTGTTGCAAGGTTTATGGTAAGGTTTGGCAGGGCTATAATCTTGTTGTGTGTCTTGCTCTCTAGTGGTTATAGTGACTTGGGTTTTGTTGAAGGGTGTATGGTAGGGTTTGACATGGTTATGATCTTGCTTCGTGTCTTGCTCTGCAGTAATTGTTATGACTTGGGTTTTGTTGCAGGGTTTATGGTAGGGTTCAATAGGGATATAGATGTTTTGTTTGTCTTGCTCTAACTCTGGTTATTGTGATTGTGGTTTTTTTTTTTGTAAATTTCGTAGTGCCTTTCTATTTTCTATTTTTTTAAGAGCAAGTTGCTATACATATTCTATTGTATTTGGTAGCCTCAACCTACCCGAAGGAAACAAGGTCTGTTGGCCACCTCAGAGAGTTATATTACCAAAAAAAATTGGTATTGTTTTTTCCTTCTACTCAAAGCTAATATCCCTTTACTATGTCCATAAAAGTTACAAATAAAACAAAAACTATACATACTATCCTCCAAAAACATACAAAACTATAAACTAGGAAGTGTCAACCATCTGAAGAATCCACAAGTACTGGGTCCTTTGTAGTAGACCCTAGAATCTTTGCTTGCTGCATGCTCAAGAGTTGTTGTTCAATCCTTCCTATTCGCGCATTTGTTTGTATCTGAGCCTTGGCCATTTCACGCATATCATGTTTAATCTATTCAAGTTCAAAGAGTAGTGAGGAATTGGCTTCCTTTTCTTGCATACTCAGCATCACCTTTGCTAATACACATTTAAAATTCCAATATGTCTTAACTGATTGTTGAAATACAGAAACTCTGCCTCTTGTATTTCGTGGGTTGGAAATAAAATCCATTCTAGCCTCTTGTTCTTTAAGATCATCATCATCATCATCATTAGTTTGCCTCTCCCAACCTGAATAGTTTTACGAATGTGCATTGGAGTCCTTGAATCATAAATATTTTCTATGTTTTCAAGAGTCTTCTTGTTACTGTTTTTGCCTCTTTTACTTGGACCAACAATCTGAGTTGGTTGTAGCTTCTTCCGTGTACCTGTGTTTTTACGATTACCATTTTTTCCTTTTGTCATTCTACCATGACAGAGACTATCTATTATTGTGATTAACATGAACCCTGTATATCGAAAGGGAAAAATTATATGAAACTTAGATTCAATATTAAACTCCGGATGATTCTCCATTATCTGAAAACTCAAATATTGCTTGCCCGGTTCAATCTTTCGAAAGCTAAAAAGCTTTGCTCTTCCATTTCCAACATTCATCCACCATTGAATTAAGAAGAAAATGGTTTTATCCATAAAAAACAAATTACACTCAGTGCCCTGATTACTAGGACCGAACCAATGAAATTGAGACATAAAAGAAGAGTAAACCCATGTTTTAATTGACCTCCCATTCCAGATAGAGACGCATGAATAGTTTTTGAAACAAAGAGATCTCCTATTGCAGACGAAGACACTGAGTTAATTTATGGACAGAGTGATACGAAAAGGGACATAGAAATGCCGACAACAAGCACTACCCCTAATCTTATGATACCCGTTAATTTTCTCTTTCGGATACTTTTGAGTAAGAAGAAGGACCTTTACCAGACCATTCAAGACAGTAATAAAGGAATTCCAGAACATACCTTCATAACCATTAGAAAAACACAAACTTAACCAATGCAAATTAACATAACTGAGGTACTGGTAAAGACGGCACTTTTTTAAAGCTGAATTCAATAATTCTGGTTAGAATTCTTTAGGGGGGTATTCCAATAATATATTTAGAATTTTTCACAGGGTAGTGAGGATTTTGTCTATTAATTTACTATTCTACCCATTAGTTTACTTTTACAACGAGGAAGTAACATTGTTCTGCTTAAGACAAAATATTACATTACTATTCCAATCACAAAGTAACACTTCTCACTAAGATATATCACCACTGCTGTAATCTTGTTAAAAATTTGAAGGATTCTAATATAACTTCACTATTCAATATTTTGGTTTTCATTTTTGAGGAAGTAAGAATTCAAATATAACTCACTATTCCACTATTCCAATTAAGAAATGAAATTATTCCGACTAATATTATGACCAAGTGAAACCAAGTAACACTATTCTGGTCAATATTTTTCCTTTGTTTAATATTCTGACCAAGATTTCCCAGGTTGCAAAGGGCTCCCTCACCTTTTTTGTATTTAGCTATAATTACCAAGGATGAATGGGTATTTTATTGTAGAATTTCTCGTAGTTCCTATCATTTGAAAACCTGTTGACTATTGTTTTAATTACACCACAGGATGAATCTAATAATCCAATACTACCTATAACATCAAATCAATAACTAATAACATAATAAAACAATATATACATACTACGATGCACTATCTCTGAACAATAATATTTGACCACATAACTTGAGTTTGGTGGCTCGACCATGGGGGCTTCACTCAATGAACCTCTAAAATATCATGTGCGATCATAGCATATTAAATAGTATTCTTAATTTGAGTACACATTGGAAAATACCTCTAAAAATCACATTATTTAACCCCCCACGAATATAAACCCACACCTTCCCAATTTAAAAATCCCCTACTTTCTCTATATATTGTAGGTATCTATTTTTTCATTAACATTTTTTATGCCTGCTTATATTTTTTTCATTAAATTTGAACTCCATTTTTTATACCCACCAATAAAAAATCCCTTTACCCCCTATATATCCACCAATATATTATGTCGTTTTTTCCCCATTATATATCCCGCAATATGAAAGCATGTGCTATGGTATTTCTTCTGCCGTGAAGGCCCCATTGAATAAACAAACTCATGATTCAATCCCTTGACCTTCTATAATGAAATCAATTTATTCAACTTCACATAAATTTTCCCAGAGAGCTCCATCAAAACATTTGCACCCATAAATGCCATAAAATCATTCTTTGATCCATCATAATTGCTCGATGCCAAGCAATGTAACCCAATTCCTATTTTTTTTATTCCTTGCCAAATACCAAAGGAAACAATACAAAATCATTGAGTAAACCTTTAATTATTGAGTCATGCAGATTCTAATGAAGTATAATTCACAAATCATTGCAAAATATTAAAGTTGAATACATATATAACATAAACTAATATATCTTTGTCACAAAAATACAGACACCCAGTATCCTCGAAACCCGAGAAATCAAGGGATACCAAGATAGAATATCAATACAGAGGATAAACTGTGATTTGATTAAGTGAAAACAATATTGTAGAATTTTTCCTCAACAGTTAACTGAGTTTTCCTATTCTTTTCCATTTTTCAAATTCGAGTTTATGTTTTACGAGGCTTTCCCAATCCAAACATTTTTCCACTTACCCACAAAAAAAATCTTGTTTCTCATATTTTTCTTATTGATGCTTCACCACACATGCACTATGTTTGTATTCTAAGTTAAATTACAACAAATGAGGTTTCATAAGGTGTGAGGTTAGGTAATTATACTGTTCACTGCTTTATGGATTATCTTACTATATGTTGTCTTTGGCTTGAGGTAGATTGCTCATTTTTTTGTGTGGCAAAGTGTGACAGTAGTGCAAATGAGCTTCCAAAGCTTTCTAAGGGAAATGTGGAATTTATTTAACCAATATAATATATATGCCAACCTCCAATTTTTCCATTATATTTTTTTTTCTTATTGACATCTCTTTGACATAATTAAGGTTGCAGTGGAGACAACTAAATTGTCTTTGGATAACTTTCCTAGTTTTCTGAGAAAATTGATTGGATTTCTTAAATTTTATAGTGCTTTGGATTTTTAAAATCTTAATACGTCCTTGACATAGCCTCAGTTGGTGGTTGTAGTATATTTGGATGATCCAATTGTGCCATTTAAAGAAGACCTAAAAATTAAGGATGATTTGGCAACAATAAATGAAGTTTCTCATAAACTTGATGAAGAAGATGGAAATGTTATTGTTGTTTTAAAATTAAAAGTCACTCTTACTTACCGGTTGATTATGAGGCATTGAACATTGCACACGATTTCATTATTCACTTGTTTGTCATTTAATTATTCTATTGGCCTTTTGAAGCTTTATTTGGATTGTTTATGCTTCACTACACATGCACTTTGTTTGTCTTCTAAGTTAACTTACAGTAAATGAGGTTTCATAAGGTGCGAGGTTAGGTACTTTTACTATTCACTGCTTTATGAAATTTTCATATTAAAATAAGTGACTTGTTGAAGATTTCATTAATCCCTTGTTCTTCATTTAATAACAACTCAGTTGATGCTTGTTGATGTTTTATTATTTAATTAACAACTCATTTGATTCTTGTTGATTTCATTATTCACTCATTTGTCATTTAATTATTCTCTTGGCTCCTTGAAGATTTATTTGGCTTGTATATGCTTCACTGCACATGAACTCTGTTTGTCCTCTAAGTTAATCTACCCTAAATGAGGTTTCATAAGGTGTGAGGTTATGTACTTTAACTGTTCATTGTTTTATGGAATTTTCATATTAAAACAAGTGACTTGTTCAAGATTTAATTATTCATTCATTTTTCATTTAATTAAGAACTCAGTTGATTTTTGTTAATGCTTTATCATTTCATTCGAAAATAAGTTGATACTTTTTTATTTCATTATTAACTCATTTTCCATTTAATTATTCTATTGGCTTGTTGATGCATTATTTAGCTTGTTGATGCTTCACTACACATGAATTATGTTTTTCTTCAAATTTAACTTACAATAAATGAGGTTTCATATGAGGTGTGAGGTTAGGTAGTTTTACTGGTCACTTTTTTTATGGAATTTTCATATTAAAATAAGTTCACTTTAAGATTTCATTATTCACTCGTTTGTATTTTAATTAAAAACTCAATTATAAATATGTAGTTAATCAATTGGTGTGTAGAGGCATAACATAATTTCTTATTTGCATTCTCATGTAATATTTTTGCATTATAATAGACTATAGATATTCCTTCTAAGATGGATTTTGGTTGCAATGTTGCATACAGTATGAAATAAAAAGCCTAGGTTCTAAGCCAAAATCATCTCGTGACAAGAAAAATATATAGTCCATCCAAAATCGACATCATAATGTGGTTACATCCAAAAAACCATGACAACCCTATCATTTATGGCCTTGAGAATCTTGAGTGCCAAAATTCCCTAAGTTTCCTGCTTGAGCCAAGTAGGTTGGCCTACCTAAAAAGGGTTGATTATGATGTGGTGGATTTCTCCCATATGATTGAGTCCAATTTGCCTCTTTCAACCATGGAGTAATTGAGTATCAGTACCCCATACTTGTGCTACTAACCCCTGCATTAAGTGGATATGTGTGATGATCATACATAAAATTGACACTTGCTCTCGTAGGAATAAAGAAAGTGGGTAAACCCCCATTTTGATAGTGAGGGATTTGAATGTTTATGAAGTCCTGGAATGATGGTGTATTATCTGCAATATTTTCCAATGTGTTTGACATAATCCTAGTTTCATCAGTTGCTCTTGCATCATTGTCAATGATATTAGTCATCCCTTGCTCCTTTATAAGAATTTGTTTAGCGTTTCTTGATTCCTTTTCATGTTTTACCATTTGTTTTTAGGGTTCTTCTCTTGCCTTACTTTCTCTCTTTCAAGCCTTTCATATGCTCGGCATTTTGTTGTAACAATCCTTGTTGCCTTATTCTCCTTGGCTACATCCTTATTTTTCTATTTTAATTACTGAATTTCAAATTTCATTTTTTCAGACTCAACCAATAGGTTTATATAGTCTTCTCATGTGAGTAACTATGAACTTCGGCCCAAACGAACACTACCTAGTGTTCCTTTCTTTTTTTTCAATGACATTCTTTCTACTGGTAGCTTTAGGAATTGACCAAGTAGGCCACATATCCTATCCCATGCCACATATAACATTATGTACCCCCACATTTTGGTAGATGAATGGGGCCATTCATCTCTTGAATATGTCATATATAAAGCTCTAGAGCATTTTTCACATGGATATTCTAGCACTATCACATCAAATTTCATTTTGGTTCCCATGCCATTCAATCACCTTTTGGATTAGCAATATGGTTTGTCTTTGTACCAATGTTAAATTTGATTAGGCTCAAATTTATTACTTTAATTTATATGGTATAGTTTATTTTTAAAAACCAAATTAGGAATAATTAATAAGAAATTGATGGAGTTCTATGAAGTGGCAAGTTCTTATATTATTTTTGTGATGATTAATTACTAAGAGGAGAAAATGACCATATATATTAGAAAAATAATTTAATTTAATTTAATTTTAATTTTCAAGATAGAAAAATGTGATAGAAAAAAAAAAATTAATGGCTATGAAAACTCTAAAATTATGAAAATAAGTATATTAAAAAAATGAGCCAATTAAATTTTTAAAAAATGGATGCATATTATGACTATATATAATTACTAAATACCAACATATATGTTTCTTAACTTCAGATCGATCAAGTGTAAAGAGAGATCAACTATAATTTTAAGTGAAAAAATTGAGGAAATGTTTACATCTCTAGGTATTTGATTTCTCTTGCCTATGGGTTGGATTTAAGATGGATTTATAATGATTTTGAAAAAAAAACTAATAAATTGTTTTAACTCTTTGGGTAGATTTAGATTTAAGATGAATCTTTTTTGTTTTTGAGAAAGATACTAAAAAATTGTTTTAACTATAAGAAATTTTTTTATTTTTAGTAATTTTATATAATATATTTCTCCATTATAAAATGTTAAACACAGGCTCCCACCCATTCTAAAGAAGAAATCATACATCCATAGGATATAATATCTTTCCCTATACACACACTCACTGAACTAATTTTGCTACTAATATTTTTTAAAATGTTACATTTCTCTTTTTCTATGCACACAAACATATAGTCACACATTGAATTACTATTGCTATTAATAGTTTTGAAAATGTCATATGTCATCAATGGACTTACAAATCTCTCTCATACCTTGAATTAGAAAGAATTTATTAATGCGATCACGACTCTCTTTCTCTTTATCTTTGTATATTTGACGTTAAAATCTCATACTCAATCTAGGATATTGGAATATTTGATTTATGAGAAATATTATTTATTTTGTTATTAGTATTTTTTAAATATTATCTATAAACTACATTAAAAAATGAAATAAATTACAAATGTCACTCGCAACAGAAAATGAAAATATCAATTATTTTATTTATGATTAACACTATTTTTTTGTAATTAAGATATTTTTTTGGAAATTACATGTCTACTAACCATATAATGAATTACACGTATATAATATTAATAATGTTCATTTTACTTGCATCTCTCAACTCTTATTTTTACATGTTATTTGTCAACTCGATATTACATAGTTGATGTAAAATTAAGGTGAAAATTGAAGAATTTTATCTATGAGTTGTAAAGGGCCTCTTGTGCAATAAATTATGAAGTTGAAAAATCAGGTTAAAGATATAAATTTATACTCAATTAAAAATCATTTATCTCATTCAATACATTAAAATTTAATTTTACAAATTAAATTAACACTATTAATTTGGAGCTTTGATGAACACTGTCAATTTGAAACTTCAAAGAGGGGGGTTTACCAATATGAATATTATTTCTTTTGTTTATGACTATTAATATTATTAAAAATAAAATAAAATATGGTATAATTTTAACTTTGAGTGTTCAAAGCATAGATAATATATTGAAGCTCCCCATATGATATCAGTAACTTATTTGAGAATATAACATAAAGTGGACAAGCATGAAAATGAAGTGGAGGTAATTTATGCATATAGTATCCTAGATAGTGATTTAAAGAGTGTTGGATGAATAGTAGATGTATTGTAGTAAAATTATATTTTGAATATTTTAACAATTTAGTGGTATGAAGAATGTGTTTGTAATATTTTCCAAATGGTTTATATGTTCCCCTTCTTCCCAATTTCATAATAGAAATGGACTAATGGTGTTGTTAAAAACTGAATCTATTAACTATGAATTAAATGGCTCTCCAGGTGAGATACCTGGAAAGTGTAGAAAAACTCATACAAGCACTGAATATTGAGTAAGATGAGCCTCAAATATATAGGCATTCACACTAACAGGATGGTTTCAATCACTCCCTAGATATTAGGATCTGAGGTCTAAGATTAGAGTCTCAAACCTATCCTCATCATAACAACAATCTAAGTCTATCTTTCTCCATTAATTCCAACACTCCACCTTAATGGAGAAAGGGTCTTAAACAATAGCATACGCCTGCTGGTCTCAATCTCAGCTAGGCTTACATAAAAACATAAAACTTGGTAACAAAGGTTTTAATTTTGGTCTTTATGCTTGTGAGTGCATACTTTTTCATTTTGAGGTGAGACTTCATCTTCGCTTTCCTAGCCGTGAGGTAGTGATGTATCTTCACCTCATTTCTTCCATAGTGATGGAATTCTTGAACTCTTATTCTCGCCCTTCTCAAAATTATGACAGGATTAATAGGAGAATGTTTTCTCTCACTATTTCTGGTGTCACGCATGTGAATTTCAACGATGCTGTCTTCAACATTTATGGATACAACTTCTGTGCTGATTTCATAAAGATACAGTGTTTTAAGACATGCTTCATGAAACTTTAATTCCTCTTCAAACCTTGTTTCTTTTTCCTCGTTGTTGTTGCTAATATATGCACACACAGAAATATTCATGAGATCATCATTATTTGAATTCTCTCCAGCTCTGTCTTCTTCTTCCACGTCTTTGCAATCAGCTTCATGTGGCTCGTCCAATTGATATTCAACAATTTTTTCCTGTTTACATCCTTCCTAAATATCAGCTTGTGAGTCTTCAATCTCAGGATATTTCACAACAGAATGTGCCTCTTGATTCTTGTGGCCATCAAAGGAACCACATTGTTTTTCTGAAATTTCTTCAGACTAAAAAATACTACTCATGCTAACGCCTCCAAATGACCACATAAGAAAGAGATCATCATCATAAGAATAAAAAATATCTAAAAATATATACATGTTGGGAAAGTCCAACTTATCTAGCTTTATCTTTCTTCGAGATTTCTTTTCGACTCCACTCGATCCTCTAATGAGCTCGAACGACCCCGTTACCATACAGGAAAGAAACTTCTCCCTTTGGCAGCTCTTCAACTGTAGAACCTTGTAGACTGTGGCTTTTATGCCACGCAGCCTCAGTGCTCTTTTTCACAAATGGATAACTAGTGTAAGAAAAATTATATATATTAATCATAATAAAACAAACATATAAAATAAACATACATATTAAAGTGTATATATGTTATTATGAATAATATTATTTAATAATATTTATTAATTTTTGGTGATGACATTCAACAATAAAATATTTTAATAATTATTTTAAATTTGTGATAAAATTTTTGTTTTTATTACCTTTTAGTTTAATTAAATTATATTTAAACTAAATATAATAAACCTTATTATATTAAAAAAAAATTAATAAATCATTAATATATAACTAACCCAAACTAAAAACCAAACCATCACCACCCAAACTCAAAACCAAACCATATGAGCAACCAAAATTACAATAAACCGAGCTCAATTTTTTTGCATGATGAAACCGCAACCATACAACAAACACAAACTGAAACCATATAAACAAGAAAAATTAAAATATACCAAGGTCAAATTTTTCCCATGACCTTTGTAAATTATCTTGCTGTTGTGAAGGAGATCTGTGTATGTGTTTCTTATGTGCATGTCCTCTCTTCTTTCTTTCCATATTTCTATCATCATGATCATGAAGTTTGTGACAATATTAATATATGAAAATATGAAAATATGATAATTAATGTAAATTATTTCATAGCATGAATCATCATAGTTATCATAGTTATTAGCACCAAACTCTGGGAACAAACACCATCTACAACTTGATTCTACAAATTTTCTTCGACAATATGTAGTATTTGTTACTAGTAACAACCTGGATAAGGGGTGGATAGTAGATAGGGTACATAAAATGATTTTTACGTACTGTTTCAATGCAATGAATAAATGAAAATCCGAATCAAAACTTTGAATTTCTAAGAAATTCTAGGAAGTTTTAAAAGTTATTGAGGATATTGAATAATTTGGGCCTAATCAAATATCGAATTCGGGAATATACGATGCAGATAGACATGCTCTGGAAATAACCTCATCCACAAATTCTTTAATATTTATTTCGGATGAACCACCTTTCACCATTGACTCCCTCGATAATTTCTTCCATCGTAAGGCATTCTTCCACAGCACACGACAGAGTGGGATTTCCATTATCATCTTTATAAACTTTTCCACTTCATCCTTCCGTACAAGTATGTCAGCTGATCATTTATTTAATCTCATCCCCATCCTCCATTTCTACTCAACGTATGCGGAATTAGTTGTTTGATCACTCCACTGAGGAAGCGCCAACATTGGAATCCCAAAGCTGAGGCTTTCCAGTGTCGAATTCCATCCATAGTGCGTCATAAAAGCACCGAATGAGGTATGAGAAAGCACTTGCAGCTGATGAGACCATGGAACCAATAGCCCTTGCCCAGAGTTTTCATTTTGAAAACCGATCGGTAAGGTTTCTTCAATACTAATTTCTCCTTGGGAAGAAGGTGGAAAAATGACCCATATGAAATAATATCCACTAGCCTTCAACCCAAGAGCTATCTCATTAATTTGGTCTTTTGAAAGAACAAACACGCTTCCAAAAGAAACTTACACAACACTTGCGTGTTCTTTCGCATTCAGCCAATCTATGTAGTTTGCGGCTTTCTGCAAGTGTGCCATGGAGTCTATGTCTGTAAGATTCTGTCTATCCAAGAAAGCTAAGGGTATGAGAGGACCGACTGTGCGGATCAAAGCTATCGATTTCACTGAATTTATTTCTTTCGATTCCAGTTTGGAAAACGAGTTTCCGAGAACGCACGTGGATTTTGGAATAGACTAAAACGAATCTGTAGATACTTGAAATAGGAACGCGTTGGGATTTGAAGGCTGCATATGGGTTGGCATGTCCAACTCGCTCAACAACGACAACCCTGGTATTTTTATTTCCTTTGCCATTTTGTCTGTTTCATAGGGTAAGTTTTGAGCGTACAAAAAATGATTAAATAAAATCAGGTTTGAAGGAGAAAGTAGAACTTTTATGGATCATATAGTTTTCATAAATGAAAACATACCCATCCCATTGATGAAATAATGATAGACGGAGTAAACTGCACACGACTGTGTCCAAAAAAATGTTACAGGAATATTAAACTTCTCCGCGACTTCTGGAACAGAGAGAATGTTGAAATATTAACTTCAACTGTAGAGCCGAAGGACAGTAGCAAATTTTTATTTGAACGTGCACTCAACCCAACAATTTAATTTCTGATTTAAATTTCCTGCAAGTTCATGCCTTTGGTTCAAGGCCGTAGGCATGTCTCTGCATTGAAGAACTGACATTTGAATTCTACCATGCCACTTCTTAAAAACACGCCATCCCTACATTAAATCAACTACACCAACCTCCATTAAAATCTCACGCATTGTTTGAATTTTTGAATGGGCCAAGTCAACACCTGCGAGCTCCACTAGTAGCCAATCAAATGGCTATCATGTAGAAATGAGGGTGACGTCATTGAACTGATTTGGTACGCGATAATCTCATGCAATGGAGTTTATGTTTTTGTTTGATAACTGATGGGTCCCACCTCCGACCAATCATAGAACGATCATGCAGTTTTGGAGGCCTATGTCATCAGGGGCATTTGGTATGCGATAAATTCATTCAAAGGGATTTAAATGCTATTTTTGAAATCCGTAAAGGTTTAAAAATTAGCCGTGAGAAACTTTATTAAAGTTTTTATTATTATTAGAATATATGCTATATTACACACACACACACACACACACACACACACACACACATATATATATATATATATATATTAGAGCATACGAATATAAAGAGTGGAGTGTAATGTTTTAAGAAGTAGGTTTGGTTATGATAAAAATAAAAAATGCCCGAAGGCAGATAAGATGTTGTGTATTTAAAAAAAAAAAGAGACGGTGTGTGAAAACAGTGTGAGACTCTGTATGAAAAACATAGAATAGATTGAAGCACTATGTGTTCATTTTGAAAAATATAGAGAGAATATTTTTGGACTGTGTGTTGTAGCAGTCAACATAAACTTTTTTTGTAAATGCCAGAACAACAGTTCCGTGCCATAATTGTGATTTGTTTTGCTTAATGAAATAGAAGTATTGTGTGCATCTCTGTCCAGCAATTTTTAAATGATTTCTCAGCATTAGAAGGAGATGTTTTTTTCTCTATGTGTGTTTGGAATATTTCATAAATTCAAACATGGTATCAGAGCTAGTCCAGGCTCTTTAAAGTTTTTCAAAGAAGCTGAAGGAAGGAGTTGTTGAAACAGTTCTCCAATAGTGTGAAGGATGAGCAAAAGTCCAGGTATTTGCAAAAACAGATTTTTTTTGTCTTGTGTTTAAAAAGTACAGTCCAGAGAAGTGTTTTTGAGGACAGAGTTTAACTCTCAAGCAGTGAGAAGGTTTATTTAAAAATGTAGTCAAGTTTAAAGCATAGTTCAGTGTGCTAGCCATGGCAGGAGCTAGCACAAGCACGAGTATTGGAAATACTCAATTCCCATAGTTTAATGGGAAGAACTATGATTATTGGGCAATCACAATGAGAGCCTTGTTTGCCTCTCAAGATTTATGGGAGCTTGTAGAAGATGGTTTAGAAGAACCAGCAGATGAAAATTCATTTAATGCCTTAACACATGTAGAGAAGGATTTACTGAAGAGAAATAGGAAGAAGGACTCAAAATCCCTCTTCTATTTCTATCAAACAGTGCATGAAAGTGTGTTTCCAAGGATAGCAGCAGCTAAGAGGTTCAAGGATGCATGGGATACTCTCCAGACAGCCTACCAAGGTATGGAGAAGGTAAAGAATGCAAAACTTCAATTAATGAGAAGAGATTTCGAAGTTATTTGCATGAAGGAGTCTGATACAATAGACTCATTCTTTACTCTACTAATTGGGTTGGTTACCCAAATGAGATCTGATGGAGAGATAGTAGAAGAGAGAATAATAGTGGAGAAAGTATTGGGGAGCTTACCCTCAAGGTTTGATGTGATAGTCACAACCATTGAAGAGAAAAAATATCTCTCAAAGTTTACCGTTTATGAGCTTCATGCATCATTGATGACTCATGAACAAATATTGGGTAGAACAACAAACTCATCTTTGGAGCATGCCTTCAAGACCCAAAGGTCCTTTGGAAGATGAAGAAGTCAAGGCAGAGGAAACTGCAGAGGAAAAGGAAGAGGCAGAAGCCAAAAGAGAGGAGGAAGAAGAAACCCTACAAATACTCATGGAAGGGGCAGGAATGAAAAGCATAACCAAAGCCAAGGCAGCAACCAAAAAAGTGGATAACATCAAGCACATGGAAAAAGGTATGATAAATCCAAAGTCCAATGCCACTACTCTAAGAAGTATGGCCATTATGCCAATTAATGTAGGAAGAAACAGAGTGAAATGGGTAATAGACCCAATGATAATTCTACTAAGGAAAATATCAGTCAAGAGAGGTTGTTTTTAGCATGAAATATGGCTAAAGAAAAGAATGAAGATATATGGTTTCTAGATTCAGGATGTAGCAACCATATGACTAAAAAAATCATGTTTTCCATGTTAGATGAAAATTTAAAGTCTCATGTAACATTGGGGATAGACAGTAAGGCCTCTGTCATGGGAAAAGGTAGAGTGAGTGTTTTGACAAAGAAAGGAGAAGGAAGATCCATATCAGAAGTATACTATGTGCCTGGTATGAAGTATAACCTCTTCAACATTGGATAACTCATTCAAAAGGGGTAAAGTGTTTTCTTTGAAGATGATGTATGCACCATCAGGGAAAAACCACCAAGAAATCAATGCATTGCACAAGTGAAGATGACAAGGAACATAATTTTCCCTCTCAAGATGAGAGCAGATTTGAAGAAAGGAGTTGAAATGGTAGCAGTCACACAAGAGAAATTCCAAAGAGAAGAAAAAGATGAAAATTGGTTATGGAATTTGAGATTTGGACATCTCAACTTTGGAGGTCTGAATTTTTTACATAGAAAAGGAATGCTAAAGGGATTACCATTGATTGAGAAACCAGACAACCTATGTGAAGGTTGCATCTTGGGCAAACAACACAGAGAAAACTTTATGTCAGGAAAGAGCATAATGGCAAAGACACCCTTAGAAATTGTCCATTCAAATTTGTGTGGACCAATGAAAACACCATCACTAGCGAGCAACCATTATATGTTGAATTTTATTAATGATTACACAAGAAAAACTTGGGTGTATTTATTGAAATATAAAAGTGAAGTGTTTGAGAAATTCTACCACTTTAAGGCTCTTGTAGACAAACAAAGTGGGCAGCATATTAAATTTTTAAGGACTGATAGAGGAGGTGAGTATATCTCAAAATAATTTCTGCATTTTTTAGAGAAAATGGCATATACAAGAAATTTACAACAAGGTACACACTGCAGCAAAATGGAGTTGCTAAAAGGAAAAATAGGACCATCATGGATATGGTAAGAAGTATGCTGAAGGAAAAAAAATTTCAAAATGAATATTGGGCTGAAGTTGTACATTGTGCAACATACATCTTGAATAGATTCCCAACCAAGGATGTAATGAACAGAGTTCCAGAAGAAGCATGGAGTGGCATAAAACAAGGTGTCACCCACATGAGAGTTTTTGGTTGTGCGGCTTATGCACACATTCCAGATCAGCTAAGGAAGAAGTTGGACAATAAGGGGGAGAACTGCATATTTATTGGAGACATTCAATAATCCAAGGCATACATATTGTATAACCCATCCACCAAGAAGTTTTTTATAAGCAAAGATGTGCAATTTATTGAAGAAGAAACTTGGGATGGAAGCATTGAGAAAATAGTGAATGTTAAAAGATATTTGTCTCATGAGGATAATGAGGAAGAAATGGTTGAAATACATCCCTCATTAGCAGCACCACCTTCACCAACACAAGGAAAGCAAGGGACACCACAAGTAGGAATGAGAACGCCCTTGAAAAGTGATAACAATGCTTCTCCAAGCACACCATAAGGAGAAGATTTGAGTGCTTCTACAAGCACAAGTTCAACAACTGAAAGAGGAACCAGATTTAGAAGTTTGAATGAGATTTATGAGCAAGAGGTAGCAAGTGAAGGTATGAACTCTTTATTTTCATTGTACTATCATGTATATGATCCTATTTATTTTTAAGAAGCTATAAAAGATAAGAAATGGATAGATGCTATGGATGAAGAAATGAATGTCATAGAGAAAAATAAAACATGGGAATTGGTTGATCTCCAAAAAGGCAAGGAAGTCATTGGAGTGAAATGGGTTTATAAAACCATAATCAATGCTGAAGGTAAGATTGAAAGGCACAAGGCCAGAATTGTTGTCAAAGGCTACAAGCAGCAACATGGAAGAGATTATGAAGAAACATTTGCACTAGTTGCAAGGATGGAAATAGTAAGAGCAGTGTTTTCCATAGCAGCACAACACAAGTGGAAGGTTTACCAAATGGATGTGAAATCAACATTCCTAAATGGAGTATTGATGGAAGAGGTTTATGTTGAACAACCTTTGGGATATGAGAAATAAGGCCAAGAGCACAAAGTTTGTAGATTGAAGAAAGTTGTTTATGGGTTGAAGCAAGCAGCAAGAGCATGGTAATGTGTTGATTGTTTTTTTTTTATGTTGATGATGTGATATTTATGTTGGAAATATTGTCATTGATAGTAAAGGAGATGGCAAAGAAGGAACACCTGAAACAACAACAAGGCAAAGAGAGAAGCAAAGTAGCGGAGAACACAGGAAGCAAAAAGAGAAGTAAAGAGCAGAATCAGTCAAGGAGCAGAGGAAGAAAAAGTAGTGAATTGAAGTAGAGAGCTATTCAAGATATAGAGTAGTGAAGAAGAAGTTTTTCATTACATGAGACTCTGTAACTGGGGGTCTAAATGGGTCTATGATGCTGTGGAGTGCAATTATGAGTTTTGGCGTGTGTCGAATAAATAAACTCCGTGGTGAGGGTTTTGTGGAGTTCTGCAGATAAATGAAGAAAATCCATATCCTGTTCAGAGCCAGAGGTAGAGAAGGGCTGTAGATCTAGCTAGAATCAAGAAAATCTGCGTGAGGAGTGCCTTAAGTCCTAGAGAGAGAGCGTATAAGAAGTGCATATTGAAGCTTTGTGTTAAAATTTGAACTAGTAATTGTAAGTTTCTGTGAATCGATCACAAAGTGACCGATTTCCCAAATTGCCTCTATTATTGATTTAACCTCTATGTGGTGGTCCTTGAGTTCAAAAAAAATAATATGAGAAACGCATGATAAAGCTCTGTCTTAAGGTTTAAAGCCAATGGTTTGATTTATAAACAATTCTGATAGGCTGAGGATATATGTTGTGCCATTTGAATTGAATGAAATAAGGGTTAGTATAGATATATGAAGATCCTCTGTTCTGAACTTAGATGGGTTGTATTGATTGAATAACTCTGAAATAAGGGTTCATTCGAGATTCTGCACATATATATCTAAAGGGTCATATGGACTAAGGTCTTATCAATTGCCGGAAGGATCGATGTCACAAAAGGAGAGGCAGAACCAGAGTTAAATGCGCAGTGTGAATGGAGCTATGCATTGTAATAGATGAAAGCATCGTGGTAAAATATCGATGAACCAAAGGGTCTGCGTATAAAAGAATGGAATTGTGAGCAGAAGCGGAACCATGAAGGAACAGTAAAGGCGAGTTTCTGGTTTTAATCGCACCACCTTTGTGGGACGAGCGGTAATTGTGAATTCAGAGCGATTCCATAGACTGGAGGACACGTGGCATGTGATGGATTTTCAAAACCGCCCCATCGCACATTAACGTTCGACTGAGGAGGCAGTGCGATATCAATGAACATCATCGATCTGGAGGAAGGCTCATTGAACGACGATCGCATTCGGAAGCAGCTCGAAGGATAACCCAAGGTATGGAATACATATTTAGTTGAGCCATCGCTTATATATGTGGGCCCGGAGCCAAAGGTACGTTATAAGTGGTTCAGTTGAATTAAATCTTGAGATATATATTTAAGATTCCCAAGGTCTGAACATTCGAGTAAGAATTATATATTTAAGTGGGGAATGTAATATAGTTTGATTTTTTAAAGGTTATAAAACCGTGACCATACTTATGTTGGGTGCTAAGCAAAAGCCATAGATTATTAATATTTTTTAATGCTTGACTCGGGGAATATGCATACTTGGTGATATATTTATATATTGTGCTAAAGTCGAAACCTATATGAAATGAGGTGTGTGTTGGGCATACGTTAAAGTGAATACATGGGTCTTCACAATTGGTTGGGAACACACACATATATATATATATATATATATATATATATATATATATATATACTACGCTGGTATTTAATATAGTGGGTTTTATAAAGTTCACATATTGGGTTTATTACAAGAGCCTGCAAGAACGAAATAGAGAGAGACAACAGCAGAAAAATGGTTCAGGAAAAAGATGAATTGAAATTGTAATGTGAATTTCAACTATTAACTTAAAGCTCATATATGAACAGAGAACGTAAGTAGGCAGCCCGAGAACAGAGATTGGTAATGAGCAAACATCGCCCAGATTCATATGTATTTGAGAATAAAACCTGAAAAGCAGCTGTGTATGTAGCTGGTGCACACAAGTACAGTGAACAGATGAATAGACACAGAGGTGAACCAAAATATTCAAAACAATCACTCAACAACAACAAAAAAGACAAATCCAGTTTAAAGCCAAAGTCTAGTAAAGGACCTTAGTGGAATTGAAATGTGTAACTAAAAATGTAAATATTTTTGTTTTATATTGATTGTGATGCAAAGGCAAGTATCCTAAGGAAAATAAAAATTCCACTGCAGCATGGATATTTGTACATATTTCTATAATTTAAAAATGAGTTGGATAAAGGAATGAGAAGACAGAAGCTGAAGAGTCATGGCTGATCACTCCAAATTTCTTGTGAAATACAAACAGTCATGCGAGGAACTCTATATATAATATCAACTTGATATGCAAAAAAGAGAGTGAGAGAGTAAGGATAGAGAATGAAAATCATACAAGATTGAGACAAAGAAGATAAAAAGGAGAGGAGAAGAAAGAGATGCTACAGAACATAGCTGATATCTGAGGTAAATCAACAAATATTTCTTTTGATAAATTGAGGAAGTTGGAGCTTCCCTATCAGGTTGAAGCTTGATAGCTGTTAGTTGTAGCTGACTGAGGTTGGAGCCTCCCGTAGGTTGGTGCCTGCAGAAAATTGAAGGGAGTTGGAGCTTCCTTGCAAGTTGTAGCTTGCAGAATTGAGGTTGAAGCCTCCTATAGGTTGGTGCCTGCAGAAAAATAGTGGTGAGAGGGAGTTGGAGCTTGCCGTTGTATCACAAAAATAATAAGATGTGGTTTTCTCCCTTTATGGGCTTCCACTTATATTTGTTGTCTCTATCTGTGTTGCCTATGTACTGAGATGATTTACTAAATCTACTTAATGTTTGCTCCTCTCATAATAAGTTTGATGTCACATTAATTGAATACTTGCTGCAACATATTAAGACTGTTCATATACTAAGGTTGATTATAAAAGCAAGCTGTAAATAAGCTGATGAGAAATTTGTAAAGCTCATGTATGTGTTAAACTAATTCACCCCCCCCTCTCAGTTTAACTAAGAATTCAACAATTGGTATCAGAGCCAAGTTCCTTTGTACCAGTTTAACAACTGAAAGGAGATTCTAGGTTCTCAGGATGGCTAGTAAAGAAGGATGCTCAACCAACAAAGCCCCTTTCTTTACAGGTGCAAATTATGCTTTCTCGAAAATCAGGATGAGGACATACATAATGTCTCTAGGAATAGAAGTTTGGGGTGTTGTGGAATTAGGATATTCCCTAAAGGCAACTGACTTAGAAAAGGAAACCAAACAAGATTTTGTAGCCAATGCAAAAGCCATGAATTCCATCTTAAATGGATTGTGTGAAGCAGATTTTATCAAAGTAATGGACAAAGACACTGCCGAAGAAATGTGGGACACTCTGGAGAATATTCATGAGGGAGACAAGAAGGTAAATACTGCCAAACTTCAAGTCTATAGAGCCCAGTTTGAGAACTTAAAAATGGATGATGATGAAGACATTTCTAGCTTCTTTCTAAAGGTTGCAGAAATAGTAAATAACATGAAGGCTCTAGGTGAAACCATAAAAGAAGTTGAAATTGTTCAAAAGATTCTAAGATCTCTTCCACCCAGGTTTAATCCCAAGGTGTCTGCAATAGATGAGACAAAAGATTGGGAGACCTTGACCATGAACCAGCTACTTAGAAATCTAACAACATATGAAATGAGGCTCCCACAGAAGAAGCCAAGTACAAGGGAGGCAACCTTTAAAGCAGAAAATAAGAAATAAGAAGAGGAAGACCTATGTTCTTGCTCGGATGAAGAAGAAGCAAAATTCATCAAGAAACTGGATAGAGGCTCAGGTAAATAAAAAGGTAAAATTCCTTTCAAATGCTTTAACTGTGGAAGAGTTGGACACTATGCAGCCAAGTGTCCTCATAAGAAAGTAAGGAATCAGGCCCAAGAGTCAGAGAAAAATACATTAAAGAACTAGCAGAAAGGAAAGAAGTTCAGCAGAAAATCATTCTATGCTCAACAAGACAGTAGTACATCTGAAGAATCAGATGAATCCTCAAGTGAAGAAGGAACCTCTGAATTTTTATTGATGGCCATTAAAGAAATTGAAGGACTCCTGCTAGAAGATGAAGAAGAAGAAGGTGAAGTCGACCTTGAGGGGGAGCTAAGAAGTGCTCTGGAGGATATTGACAGACTCAAACTGAAGTGTAGAAAACAAAAGGACATTCTCCTCATGTATGTAAGAGAAGAGAAGAATTCAAAAACCCTCATGCAGCTGAAGGTAGAGCTTGAAGAAGCCAAGAAGATAAAAGACATGTTACTTCAGAAAATCAAGGATAAAACTCAAGAACAAGAGAAGCTGGAAGAAGAAGTTGTATGTCTGAGGAAGAAATTAGAAAATGCTCAGAGGAAAGTATCTACAAATTCCTCTCAAACAACAAGCTCTAGTAAGTTGAAATAAATTTTGAGTGCTCAAAGATCTCCTATGATAAAAACGGGAATAGGCTATGAAGGAGAATGAAGTAAAAGCAAAGTAAAGGAAAACAGAGAGATTATTTTTGTAAAAGCAACGAAGAATGACGAAGCAGCTCAAACAATTCCTACAAAAGAAGAAACATGTAATGAGAAAGATAGATATTAGAAGAAACCTCTAGTAACAAATAAGGCCATAAATACTAAGACAATAGAAAAAGGATCATATGCCCCTGAGTATGTCAAATTTGGAAGCCATCAAAGGAGATTCTTCCCTCCTATGTAGAATTCCACCTGTTATGTCTGCCACAATCTGGGACACATTGCTGCATATTATCATGCAAGAAGGAGTAATTCAAACCAACAAAGTATGAAAACAGTAAAGAGACTGTCTCAAACAAACAAATGGAGAAGACAACCTTACATCAGGTATGTAAATAGTTTCTATGGTTACTGTTTTTATTGTAAGGAATTTGGTCGTAAGATCATTGAGTGTAGAAATTATGGACAAATATTGATGTTCAACACCTCAAGAAGGTTTATGAATCAAAGAAATTTTGTTCATACTCACAATTTTACAAAAATTATGACCAAGTGCTGTGTATGCAATCAAGTTGGACATATGCCTTCCAAATGTCCTCTCAGAAGAAGTAGTTCTTAATCTCACAAAAGATACCAAACAAAAGGATGCTTCCAGTGGATAAATAAGGTGAATAAATGTGACTTGGATCTAACTGCTCAATACCTAAAAAACCAGTGGTATTTGGACAGTGGCTGCTCAAAACACATGACTGGAGACAGAAGTAAGTTTATAAATCTTGATGAAAAGAAATCAGGCAATGTTACTTTTGGCAATGATAAATCGAGTAAAATAAAAGGAAAAGGCTCAATCAACCTAGGCAATGGCAGAGGAAAGGCCCAAGATGTACTATTTGTAGATGGGCTGAAAGAAAATTTGCTGAGTGTCAGTCAAATGTGTGATAAAGGATGTGAAGTTCTTTTTAGAGCACAAGATTGTGAAGTCAGATCAAGCACCACAGGTAAGACTCTGCTCAAAGGAGTTCGAATAGAGAGTAATGTATACATTGTGAAAGAGGAAGATGAAGCATGTCATCTTATAAAACTTGAGGAGTCATGGTTATGGCATAAAAGGTTGGGACATCTCAGCTTCGATCACATCATCAGACTAAGCAAGAAGAAAGCTGCTAGAGACATGCCAGAAATAAAAATACCTTCTAATACCAGCTGCAAATCTTTTCAACTGTGCATACAGACCCGCACACCATTTAAGGCCAAAGATGAGTTATCAACAAGAATACCACTCCAGCTTGTGCACATGGACCTGTGTGGACCTGCAAGAACTAAAAATCCAAGTGGAGAATCCTACTTCATGATGATAATTGATGAATTCTCTAGAATGACATGGGTGGCATTCCTCAAGAATAAATCAAAAGCTCTGGAAAAATTCAAGATATTCAAAGCATTAGCAGAAAATCAAATAGGGTGAAAATTAAAATGCGTTAGATCAGACAGAGGAGTTGAGTTCACAGATTATGACTTTGCTGACCTATGCAATGAACACAGAACAAAACAACAATTTACTATTGCAGGGACACCTCAGCAGAATGGAGTAGCAGAGAGACAAAACAGATCTGTACAGCAAATTTCTAGAGCCATGATGCAAGAGAGTAATATTCCTCAAACCTTCTGGGCAGAAGCAGTACACACAACCGTGCATATCCTTAACAAAGCTCACTTAAGGCCAAGTAGTGACAAGACTCCCTATGAACTATGGCATGGGAAACCAGCTTCAATTAAACATTTTAGAATATTTGGAAGCAATTGTTACATAAAGAATAATGATGAAAATCTTGGGAAATTTGATGCAAGAGCAGATGAAGGGATATTTCTAGGATATGCTTCCAAAAGTAAAGGGTATAGATGTTACAACAAGACTCCTCGAAAAATAGTAGAAAGAATTGATGTGAGATTTGATTAAGAACTTCCAAACAATACAAAAGATACAGACTGCAGTAGTCCATCAGATAACCATGAAGAATAATACCAAGATAATGATGAAACAAGAAGGACAACAGAAGATGCTGAACTGAGCCTGAAAGCCCCTTCCAAATACACTCAGAAGAACCATCCTGAAGATCAGATCATAGGAGACAAGAAAAAAGGGGTCCAGACAAGAAGGCAGCTAACTGAACAGACAGAAGAGGTATACATAGCCATGTTATCACAAATAGAGCCAAAGAAATTTGAAGAAGCCGACAAGGACAAGTCTTGGGTAAATGCTATGAATGAAGAATTGGACCAAATTGAGAAAAACAATACCTGGGAACTAGTTCCTAGACCCACTAGGAAAAATGTCATAGGCTCAAAATGGGTATTCAAAAATAAAATGAATGAGGAAGGACATGTAATCAGGAATAAAGCTAGACTAGTTTGCAAAGGATATTCACAAATCGAAGGACTTGATTATGATGAAACATTTGCCCCTGTAGGCAGAATGGAAGCCATCAGAATATTTCTGGCCTTTGCGTGCTACCAAGACTTCAAGGTATATCAAATGGACATGAAATCTGCATTTCTGAATGGAGATCTAGAAGAAGAAGTCTACATGGAACAGCCATAAGGTTTCTCCTTAACAGACAAAGAAGACTATGTGTGCAGACTGAAGAAGGCTGTATATGGACTGAAACAGGCTCCTCGTGCTTGGTACTCAAGATTGGATAAATATTTGCAAAAACAAGGCTTTAAGAAAGGCAGAGTAGACAACAATCTATACATAAAAGCCCATGAAAATGAACTTCTAATGGTTGTAGTATATGTTGATGACATTATGTTTGGAAGAAATAGAGATGAACTAGCAAAACGGTTTGCTGAGGAGATGAAATCAGAGTTTGAGATGTCCATGATTGGAGAACTCAGTTTCTACTTAGGACTTCAAATACAGCAAAAGAACACAGGTACATTCATCTCACAAGAAAAATACTTAAAAGAAATGTTGAAAAAGTTCAAAATGGAGGATTGCAAATCTGTGTCAACTCCCATGATCATGGGATGCAAGCTGTGTGCTGATGATGGATCTGCTGGTATAGATCAAAAAATCTACAGATCCATGATAGGAAGTCTGCTGTATCTGACATCATCAAGACCAGACATCATGCTAGCTGTAAGACTAGTGTCTATATATCAAGCAACACCTAAACAAAATCACCTTCTTGCAGTAAAAAGAATATTCAGATATCTACAAGGAACTGCACATCATGGACTTTGGTATCCTAAAGGAAAAATTTTCACTTTAACATCATACACAGATGCAGATTGGGCCAGCTGTGTGGATGACAGGAAAAGCACAAGTGGAGGTGCATTCTATCTAGGAGAAAGTTTGGTGGCATGGTTAAGCAAGAAACAAACATCTATCTCTCTATCTACATCAGAAGATGAATATATAGCAGCAGCAGCATGTTGTACACAAGTTATGTGGATGAAGCAAACACTCCAAGACATGAAGGTAAGCATTGATGAACCTATCTCAATCAAATGTGATAATACAAGTGCTATAAATATCTCAAAAAATCCCGTGCTTCATTCAAAAACTAAACATATCCCAATCAAGTATCATTTTCTCCGAGAACAAGTGGCTTAGAAGGTAGTAAAGCTGGAATATGTACCAACAAAAGAATAGGCAGCTGATATATTTACCAAAACTCTTCCTAGAGAACCATTTGAATACTTGAGAGATAGACTAGGGGTAGTATCTGTAGATGCTACTATCTGATATAAAGAGAAAGCACAGTTTCAGGGGGAGAACAGAAATGAAAATATCATTCTAGGGGGACATTAGCCAACAAGAGAAGTATGAAACAGGTCCTCAGGATCAAAGGACTATGGAAAGAATACGTCCAGCATAAAAGGATCAATGAAAAGGCTAAAGGGGTGCAAAGTCAGAAGATCTTAGAGAGAGGAAATGCAAGAAATATTGAAAAAAGGATAAAAACAAAGGATCAAAGGATAGAATATACACTAAGAAATGTGCAACCCCTTGCCATTGCTGTCAAAGGGGGAGGAAAAACAGGTAATAGAAGAAAGGGTCTTCTAAAAGGAGCTAGGAAGAGGAAGACTTGGAGGAAGTATTGAATTATCGGTGGATGTGTTGCCATCAATGCCAAAGGGGGAGACTGTTGGAAATGTTGTCATCGATGACAAAGGAGATGGAAAAGAAGGAACACCTGAAACAGAAACAAGGAAAAGAGAGAAGCAAAGTAGCGGAGAACATAGGCAGCAAAAAGAGAAGTAAGGAGTAGCATCAGTCAAGGAGCAGAGGAAGGAAAAGCAGTGAATTGAAGTAGAGAGCTATTCAAGGTACAAAGTAGTGAATAAGAAGTTTTGCATTACATGAGACTCTATAATTGGGGGTCTAAATGGGTCTATGATGTTGTGGAGTGCAATTATGAGGTGTGGTGTGTGTCAAATAAATAAACTTTGTGGTGAGGGTTTTGTGGAGTTCTGCAGATAAATGAAAAAAATCCATATCCTGTTCAGAGGCAGAGTTAGAGAAGGGTTGTAGATCTAGCAAGAATCACGAAACTCTGTGTGAAGAGTGCCTTAAGTACCAGAGAGAGAGCATATAAGAAGTGCATATTGAAGTTTTGTGTTAAAATTTGAAGCAGTAATTGTAAGTTTCTGTGAATCGATCACAGAGTAACCGATTTCCCAAATTGCCTCTATTATTGATTGAACCTCTATGTGGTGGGCCATGAGTTCAATAAGAAAATATATGAGAAATGCATGATAAAGCTTTGTCTTAAGGTTTAAAGCCATTGGTTTTATTTATAAACAATTCTGATGCACTGAGGATATATGTTGTATCGTTTGAATTGAATGAAATAAGGGTTAGTATAGATATATGAAGATCCTCCTTTCCGAACTTATATGTGTTGTATTGATCGAATAACTCTGAAATAAGGGTTCATTCGAGATTCTACACATATATATCTGAAGGGTCATATGGACTAAGGTTTTATCGATTGCCAGAAGGATCGATGCCAAAAAAGGAGAGGCGGAACCAGAGTTAAATGCACAGTGTGAATGGAGCTATGTGTTGTAATAGATGAAAGCATCGTGGTAAAATACCGATGAACCAAAGGGTCAACGTATAAAAGAACGAAATTGTGAGCAGAAGAGGAACCATGAAGGAACAGTAAAGGTGGGTTTCCGGTTTTAATCGTACCACCTTTGTGGGACGAGCGGTAATTGTGAATTCAGAGCGATTCCATAGACTGGAGGACACGTGGCATGTGATGGATTTTCAAAGCTGCCCCATCGCACATTAATGTTCGATTGAGGAGGCAGTGCGATATCAACGAACATTGTCGATCTGGAGGAAGGCTCATTGAATGATGATCACATTCGGAAGCAGCTCAAAGGATAACCCAAGGTATGGTGCACATATTTAGTTGAGCCATCGCTTATATATGTGGGCCTGGAGTGAAAGGTATGTTATAAGTGGTTCAGTTGAATTAAAGCTCGAGATATATATTTAAGATTCCCAAGGTCCGAACATTCGAGTAAGCATTATATATTTAAGTGGGGAATGTAATATAGTTTGATGTTTTAAAGGTTATAAAACTGTGACCATACTTATGTTGGGCGCTAAACGAAAGCCACATATTTTTAGTAGTTTTTAATGCTTGACTCGGGGAATATGCATACATGGTGATATATTTATATATTGTGTTAAAGTCAAAACCTATATGAAATGAGGTGCGTGCTGGGCATACGTTAAAGTGAATACATGGGTCTTCACAATTGCTGGGGAAATTATATATATGCTGATATATATACTACGCTGGTATTTAATATAGTGGGTTTTATAAAGTTCACAGATTGGGTTTATTACAAGAGCCTATAAGAACGAAAGAGAGAGAGACAGTAGCAGAAAAATGGTACAGGAAAAAGATGAATTGAAATTGTAATGTGAATTTCAACTATTAACTTTAAGCTCATATATGAACAGAGAACGTAAGCAGGCAGCCTGAGAACAGAGATTGGTAATGAACAGACATCGCCCAGATTCATATGTCTTTGAGAATAAAAACCTGAAAAGCAGCTGTGTATGTAGCTGGTACATACAAGTATAGTGAAGAGATGAATCGACATAGAGGTGAACCAAAATATTCAGAACAGTCACTCAACAGCAGCAGAAAAGACAAATCTAGTAAAGCCAAAGTCTAGTAAAGGAGCTTAGTGGAATTGAAATGTGTAATTGAAAATGTAAATATTTTTGTTTTATATTGATTGTGATGCAAAGGCAAGTATCCTATGGAAAAGAAAAATCCCACTGCAGCATGGAAATTTGTACATATTGTTATAATTTTAAAATGAGTTGGATAAAGGAATGAGAAGACAGAAGCCAAAGAGTCATGGTTGATCACTCCAAATTTATTGTGAAATACAAATAGTCATGCAAGGAACTCTATATATAATACCAACTTGATATGAAAAAAAGAGAGTGAGAGAGTAAGGATAGAGAATGAAAAGCATAGAAGATTGAACAAAAGAAGATAAAAAGGAGAGGAGTAGAAAGAGATGTTACAGAACAGAGTTGATATTTGAGGTAAATCAACAAATATTTCTTTTGATAAATTGAGGAAGTTGGAGCTTCCCTATCAGGTTGAAGCTTGATAGCTGTCAGTTGTAGGTGACCTAGGTTGGAGCCTCCCATAGGTTGGTTCCCGCAGAAAATTGAAGGGAGTTGGAGCTTCCTTGTAAGTTGTAGCTTGGAGAATTGAGGTTGAAGCCTCCTGTAGGTTGGTGCCTGCAAAAAAATAGTGGTGAGAGGGAGTTGGAGCTTGCCTTTGCATCACAACAATAATAAGATGTGGTTTTCTCCATTTATGGGTTTCCACTTATATTTGCTGTCTCTATCTGTGTTGCCTGTGTACTGAGATGATTTACTAAATCTGCTTAATGTTTGCTGCTCTCATAATAAGTTTGATGTCACATTAATTTAATACTTGCTACAACATATTAAGACTATTCATATACTAAGGTTGATTATAAAAGTAAGCTATAAATAAGCTGATGAGAAATATGTAAAATTCATGTATGTGTTAAACCGATTCACCCCCCCCCCCCCACCCTCTTAGTTTAACTAAGAATTCAACACTTTACAGGTAATGATGCTTACCTCATTGGGAATTTTAAATCAGTCATGAAGGATGAATTTGAGATGACTGATATGGGATTGCTGAAATAATTCTTAGGAATAGAAGTAGAGTAAAATGAAAATAATTTTTTTATCTCTCAAGCTAAATATGTAAATGAAGTTTTGGAAAGATTTAATATGCAGGATTGCAAGGCAGCAATTACTCCTACTGTGATGGGATTGAAACTCAGCAAAGAGGACAACAGTAAGCATTTTGATCCAAGTTTGTACAAGAGCATAGTTGGTAGCCCCATGTATTTGACTGTAACTAGGTTGAATATTATGCATGTTGTGAGTTTAATTTCCAGATTTATAAAAAGGAAAAAGGAGGCACATTGGCAAGCAGCAAAAGGAATTCTGAGGTATGTGAAAGGAACAAAAAGGTATGGTATTTTGTATACTACTTCAGAAAATTCTGATTTGGTTGGATATACTAATAGTGACTGGGTTGGAAGTATAGATGACCAGAGAAGCACTTCTGGTTATGTTTTTCATATGGGTTCAGGATCCATTTCATGGGATTCTAAGAAATAGGCAATTGTGGCTTTATCTACAATAAAGGTAGAGTATCTGGCAGCTACAGTAGCATCATGTCAAGTAGTTTGGATGAGGAGAATGTTGAGGAGTTTGGGTCATGAACAGGTAAAAGGCATGACAATTTATTGTGACAATAGCTTAGCAATAGTATTGTCAAAGAATTCAGTGTTTCAAAAAATAACGAAACACATTGATGCCAAGTATCACTACATCAAAGAGCTAGCGAACAACGGGGAAATTGTTTTGAAACATTGCAGAATAGAGGAGCAGTTTGCTGACATTTTGAAAAAACCATTGGGTCAAAAGAATTTTAATTATCTGAGAAAGTGTTTAGTTATGGAAGGAAACCCAGCAGTTGAATTTAAGGGGGAGTTTTGAAATATTATTTAATTTCTGATTTAAATTTCCTGCAATTTCATGTCATTGGTTCAAGGCTGTAGGCCTGTCTCTCCATTGAAGAGCCGACATTTGAATTCTGTCACGCTGCTTTTTAAAAACACACCATCCCTGCATTAAATCAACTACACCAACCTCCATTAAAATCTCGAGCATTGTTTGAATTTTTGAATGGGCCAAGTCAATGCCTGCGGGATCCACTAGCAGCCAATCAAATGGCTATCGCGTAGAAATGAGGGTGACGTCACTAAACTGATTTGGTATGCAATAATATCATGCAATGGAGTTTATGTTTTCGTTTGAAATCAGACGGGCCCCACCTTCAACCAATCAGAGAACGATCGTGCAGTTTTGGAGGCCTACGTCATTAGGGGCATTTGGTATGTGATAAATTCATTCAAAGGGATTTTATTTCTGTTTTTGAAATCCGCGAAGGTTTAAACCTTAGGGTAAAATGTTTCATGTTTTAAAGTTTTCAAAATTGACGTGACAAGCTTTATTAAAGTTTTTATTATTATTAGAATATATGCTATATATATATATATATATATATATATATATATATATATATATATATATATATATATATATATATATATATGGGTGAAAATGGGAAGATGGGTAACACTTTTGTGACAATTCAGGGCAGAAATTTTTTTTCCTCCATAGTTCAGCCGAACTTCGTTTGCTGTTTACATTGACGGCACACTGACAGCAATGGCGAATAGATTTTTCACCTGAGTTTGGAAAACTGGAAAATAAATTTCGGTCGAAATATTATTTTATAAATATATTGCCCACAACCTTTTCTGAGTTTCTGTTCACATTTACTTACTACGCACTCGTATTTGTCCAGCATTATCGCATGCTCACTTCTGTCCAGCATTCGTGCACACTCACTTCTGTCCAACATTCTCACACGCATTAAGCTCAAGGAGGTAAGATACCAAATTTTAAATTTCTGTAATTTTTTGTTGTTGTTGTTGTTTTTAATTTGGTTTTAATTTTTGTTGAATTTTTAATTTCTGTTGATTTTTTAATTTGGTTTTAATTTCAGTTGATTTTTTAATTTCTGTTGAGTTTTTTGTTGCAGAGGTCTTCCACGACGTCTTCAGTGTCCTCTACTGCGACTTCAGCATCCTTTGCAGTGACTTCAGTGTCTTCATCGTCTTCAGTGTATTCAGCATCCAGGTACGTTTAACATTCACTTTTTTTCAGTAGGGAATTTATGAATGAGAGAGGCTTTGTCTTTGCTTTTTTTGGCCCTGTCTCTGCTTTTTTTGGCTGTCTTTATTTATTAGATATGAGATTTATAATACTACTGTGTACATTTGAGAATATTTTGGAACATGTTTATATAAATTATATATACACATGTACTTTTTTTGGCTATCTCTGCCTTTTTCAGCTCTGTCTTTGCTATTTTCGGCTCTGTCTCTACTAATTTTGGCTCTATCTCTGCTAAAAGTCGAATCAAATCATGGTCGCCCTTTAGACAATAAAAAAAATGACCTTCCCACAACCTCGGGTCTATCAATCATTACCTCGTTTTCATAATTACATGAATCTCTGGAGATGGAGGTTCATGTTATTATAGATTACCTTTGCGAATTGCTGATAAAAAAATAAGCTAAATATTGACCATGATGCATCGGTCGGTGAATCTACCCTCACACACATGCTCTTCCATTACTTCAATTAGTAGGAGATCAGACTACCACCTTACCTCAATACCGTATGATATACCTTTACCATATGACATACCATGAACACCACATCCATGTACCTTATTTTCGGCTCTGTCTCTGCTATTTTCGGCTCTGTTTTCTTTTTTTTGGCTCTGTCTCTATTAACTAGACTTGAAAATTTATAATACTATTGTGTACATTTGAGAATATTTTGGAACATGTTTATATAATTTATAGATACATCTGTACTTTTTTTGGCTCTGTCTCTCCCTTTTTAGGCTCTGTCTCTATTAATTAGATATGAAAATTTATAATACTACTGTGTACATTTGAGAATTTTTTGGAACATGTTGATATAAATTATATATACATATGTGATTTTTTTGGCGCTATCTCTATTAATTAGATATGAAAATTTATAATACTACTATGTACATTTGAGAATATTTTGGAACATGTTTATATAAATTATATATACATATTTACTTTATAAATATTTTGGAACATGTTTGTTGTGTGAGGAAGTGGTACTTTATGATGATATGTTTGGTGATTGAAGGAAGTAGAATATTTGATTTTTGAAACTATTATTACAGTTGTATTGAAACACTTAATAGATATGTAGTTTCACTGAAATTTACCTTAATATCTTGTAGGGCCCATTTCATCCAAAACACTGAAAAAGAAGTAACTACTATGTATTCCACTTCTACTCTAGATAGAGAAAGTAATGAATCTTTCTTGCTTAACCATTAAACCAAAGACTCTTCCTATGTACAATTATACATTGTCCACTTGTACTTTTCATGTCATCCACACAAGCCTCTAGTTGAATCTCTATATGTTTTCAATGTAAATTTCTCACCTTTTGGGTGCTAGAGTCCATTGTTTTTAGTCTCTTTAAAGTATCTTAATATCTGTTTGTTGGTAATAGATGACTTTCTGACCTTTTGGGTACTATATTCCATTGTTTGTAGTCTCTTTAAAGTATCTTCATATCTATTTTTTGGTGTTTTTTGGTAATAGATGACTCTGTTTAGTTGTTGATTGAAATATCCCAACTAATATAAATTCCAAAATTATATCTAGTCTTTAAACCTTGTTATGTATATCAAGCTTCCTATCATATAGATGTAAAGGTTATGATCAACAGATCACCTTATTCATCATCCATCATCTGCACATAACTTGCATCCAATTGATATGGAGATTCACTTAGGTCATTCATCATCAATCATCTGCACATAGCTTGAATTCCAAAATGATATCTATTCTAAACCTTGTTATGTATATCAAGCTTCCTATCATATAGATGTAAAGGTTATGATCAACATAACCTCATTCATCATCCATCATCTGCACATAACTTGCATCAAATTGATATGGAGATTCACTTAGGTCATTCATCATCCATCATCTACACATAACTTGAATTCCAAAATTATATCTACTCTAAACCTTGTTATGTATATCAAGCTTCCTATCATATAGATGTAAAGGTTATGATCAACATCACCTCATTCATCATCCATCATCTACACATAACTTGCATCCAATTGATATGGAGATTCACTTAGGTCATTCATCATCCATCATTTGCACATAACTTGCATGTTATGTGCATCCAATTGATATTCAACATGTATATAGTATTTAGAAGCAAAAAGTAATTTGATACAAAACATAGGTTTTAACAAATTATATAGTTTTTCAGTTTCATATTCATGGTCTCAAACAATGAGAGAGAGAAAAACTTTTATATTCAACATGTAAAACAAAAATTAGCCATAAAAGTTTCCCATTGAAACCAAAAGTGATTTGATACAAAACATAGGTTTTAACCTAATCCAGTAAATGCCCCTACATTAAATTTCTAGAATAGATCTAATTAGAAGTTTTTCATTTTCATATCCATGATAGTTCTATAGGCAGAGTCTGTAAAGGGCCAGGTAGCCTCTGGATCTCATCTTTTATGAAAGGTGACATATCTAGTAAATGCCCCTACAGTCAATCTTTGGAATAGATCTAAATGCCCCTACAGTAAATGCCCCTACAGTCACATGTATCTAGTATTTAGAAACAAAAAGTAATTTGATACAAAAAATAGGTTTTAACCAAGTATATAGTTTTTCATTTTCATATCCATCGTCTCAAACAATGAGAGAGAGAAAACCTTTTATATTCAATGTATGTACAACACAAATTAGCGATATCTCTAGAATAGATCTAAATAGAAGTTTTTTATTTTCATATCCATGGTCTCAAACAATGAGAGAGAAAAAAACCTTTTATATTCAACATGTAAAACACAAATTAGCCATAAAAGTTTCCCATTGAAACCATAAGTGATTTTATACAAAACATAGGTTTTAACCTAAGAGTAAATGCCCCTACAAATAGAAGTTTTTCATTTTCATATCCATGGTCTCAAACAATGAGAGAAAAAACATTTTATATTCAATGTATGTAAAACAAAAATTAGCCACATCTCTAGAATAGATCTAAATAGAAGTTTTTCATTTTCATATCCATGGTCTCAAACAATGAGAGAGAAAAAAACCTTTTATATTCAACATGTAAAACACAAATTAGCCATAAAAGTTTCCCATTGAAACCATAAGTGATTTGATACAAAACATAGTTTTTAACCTAAGAGTAAATGCCCCTACATATAGAAGTTTTTCATTTTCATATCAATGGTCTCAAACAATGAGAGAAAAAACATTTTATATTCAATATATGTAAAACAAAAATTAGCCATATCTCTAGAATAGATCTAAATAGAAGTTTTTCATTTTCATATCCATGGTCTCAAACAATGAGAGAGAAAAAAACCTTTTATATTCAACATGTAAAACACAAATTAGCCGTAAAAGTTTCCCATTGAAACCATAAGTGATTTTATACAAAAAATAGGTTTAAATAGCCTAAGAGTAAATGCCCCTACAATTCAATCAATCTCTTGAATAGTTTTAAATAGAATTTTTTCATTTTCATGTCCATGGACTCAAACAATGAGAGAAAAAACCTTTTATATTCAATGTACATGAAAAACAAAAATTAGCCATATCTCTAGAATAGATCTAAATAGAAGTTTTTCATTTTCATATCCATGGTCTCAAACAATGAGAGAGAGAAAAACCTTTTATGTTCAACGTGTAAAACACTTGAATTAGCCATAAAAGTTTCCCATTGAAACCGTAAGTGATCTGATACAAAACACAGGTTTTAACCTAAGAGTAAATGCCCCTACAAGTCATTCAACATGTAAAACACTTGAATTAGCCATTAAATTTTCCCATTGAAACCATAAGTGATTTGATACAAAACATGGTTTTAACCTAAGAGTAAATGCCCCTACAAGTCAATCAATCCCTTAAATAGTTTTAAATATAGAATTTTTTCATTTTCATATCCATGGACTCAAACAATGAGAGAAAAAACCTTTTATATTCAATGTACATATAAGTTATTTAGAAACAAAAAGTAATTTAATACAAAACATAGGTTTTAACCAGTTATACAATTTTTCATTTTCATATCCATGGTCTCAAACAATGAGAGAGAAAAAACCTTTTATATTCAACATGTAAAATACAAGTTAGCCATAAAAGTTTCCCTTTGAAACCACAAGTGATTTGATACAAAACATAGGTTTTAACCTAAGAGTAATTTCCCCTACAACTCAATCAATCTCTCGAATAGTTTTAAATATCTAGAAGTTTTTCATTTTCATATCGATGGTATCAGACAATGAGATAGAAAACATTTTATATTCAATGTATGTAAAACACAAATTACTCATATCTCTAGAATATATCTAAATAGAAGTTTTTCATTTTCATATCCATGGTCTCAAACAATGAGAGAGAGAAAAAACCTTTTATATTCAACATGTAAAACACTTGAATTAGCCACAAAAGTTTCCCATTGAAACCATAAGTGATTTGATACAAAACATAGGTTTTAACCTAAGGGTAAATTCCCCTACAAGTCAATCAATCTCTCGAATAGTTTTAAATATCTAGAAGTTTTTCATTTTCATATCCATGGTCTCAAACAATGAGATAAAAAAACTTTTTATATTCAATGCATGTAAAGCACAAATTAGCCATATCTCTAGAATAGATCTAAATAGAACATTTTCATTTTCATATCCATGGTTTCAAACAATGATAGAGAAAAAAACCTTTTATATTCAACATGTAAAACATTTGAATTAGCCATAAAAGTTTCCCATTGAAACTATAAGTGATTTGATACAAAAAATAGGTTTAAATAACCTAAGAGTAAATGCCCCTACAAGTCAATCAATCTCTTGAATAGTTTTAAATAGAAGTGTTTCATTTTCATATCCATGGACTCAAACAATGAGAGAAAAAACCTTTTATATTCAATGTACATGTAAAACACAAATTAGCCATATCTCTAGAATAGATCTAAATAGAAGTTTTTCATTCTCATATGCATGGTCTCAAGAAATGAGAGAGAAAAAAACATTTTATATTCAACATGTAAAACACTTGAATTAGCCATAGAAGTTTCCCATTGAAACCATAAGTGATTTGATACAAAACATAGGTTTTAAACTAAGAGTCAATGTATGTAAAACACAAATTAGCCATAGCTCTAGAGAATAGATCTAAATAGAAGTTTTTCATTTTCATATCCATGGTATCAAACAATGACAGAGAAAAAAACCTTTTATATTCAACATGTATATAACTTATTCGGAAACAAAAAGTAATTTAATACAAAACATAGGTTTTAACCAATTATATAGTTTTTCATTTTCATATCCATGGTCTCAAACAATGAGAGAGAGAAAACCTTTTATATTCAATATGTAAAAAAAAAATAGCCATAAAAGTTTCCCATTGAAACCAAAAGTGATTTGATACGAAACATATAGGTTTTAAAACCTAATCTAGTAAATTCCCTTACATTCAATCTTTAGAATAGATCTAATTAGAAGTTTTTCATTTTCATATCCATGGTAGTTCTATAGGCAGAGTCTGTAAAGGGCCAGATAGCCTCTGGATCTCATCTTTTATGAAAGTTGACATATCTAGTAAATGCCCCTATAGTCAATCTATGGAATAGATCTAAATGCCCCTACAGTCAACATGTATATAGTATTTAGAAACAAAAAGTAATTTGATACAAAACATAATTTTTAACCAAGTATATAGTTTTTCATTTTCATATCCATGGTCTCAAACAATGAGAGAGAAAAAACCTTTTATATTCAACATGTAAAACACAAATTAGCCATAAAAGTTTCCCATTGTAACCAAAAGTGATTTGATACAAAACATATAGGTTTTAAAACCTAATCTGGTAAATGCCCCTACATTCAATCTTTAGAATAGATCTAATTAGAAGTTTTTCATTTTCATATCCATGGTAGTTCTATAGGAAGAGTCTGTAAAGGGCTAGGTAGCCTCTGGATCTCATCTTTTATGAAAGGTGACATATCTAGTAAATGCCCCTACAGTCAATATCTAGAATAGATCTAAATTCCCCTACAGTAAATGCCCCTACAGTAAAAATGTATATAGTATTTAGAAACAAAAAGTAATTTGATACAAAACATAGATTTTGACCAGGTATATAGTTTTTTATTTTCATATCCATGGTCTCAAACAATGAGAGAGAAGAAATATTTTATATTCAACATGTAAAAAAAAAATCAGCCATAAAAGTTTCCCACTGAAACCAAAAGTGATTTGATACAAAACATATAGGTTTTAACCTAAGAGTAAATGCCCCTACATTCAATCTCTAGAATAGATCTAATTAGAAGTTTTTCATTTTCATATCCATGGTAGTTCTATAAGCAGAGTTTGTAAAGGGTCAGGTAGCTTCTGGATCTCATCTTTTATGAAAGGTGACATATCTAGTAAATGCCCCTACAGTCAATCGTTGGAATAGATCTGAGCATAAGTGTTTCATTTCTCCCATGCATTTGCAATAAATGTCAATTTAATATATATATTCTTATTGAATTTGTTTTTTTTAGGGATAAGAAAACCATTAAATATGGTTGAAAGATGGAAATTATACATAGAATTTTCTTGCTATCCCATTCCAGGGAATGTAGTGATTACATATGTGCTTTCCAATATTACGACTAGCAAAGTCATCCAAAGGAAAATGAATACACCGGGAAGAACAACAAACAATGTGGCATTTTATATTGGATTGATAGAAGGCTTGGGAACAACTATGGAGTATGGATCAAATGGAATTGTAGTTTTCACCAATTTTGAACTTGTGTGCAACCAGATGAATGACGTATACCAAGTTAAGAAGGAGAGGCTAAAAGAACTGCATGGAATAGCAAACAATATCGTTAGCCAATTTCAATTTTTTAGTATAAGGCATTGTGCAAATGTGAATAAGATGTCTACTGATTTATTATGTGCGGCAATGCAAATTCAGGATTCATCTATCAAATATGAATTAATAGATGGATTAGAATTATACGGGGCAATTCCAATGCCAATTCAAGATTCATCTCTCAAAGATGTATTAGTTTTAAGACGCTCTTCTTCAAAAATTCAAGATTCATCTCTTAAATATGAATTAGTGTTGAGATGCTCTCCTTCAAAATTTATTCATCGACATTGTAACATATCTTGGATATGTGTGTGTTGTGTACTTATAAATGTGTCTTTTTTAATGACCATGTGTTTTTTTCAATTATATACCAAGTGTGCTCCCACCACACCATGTAAAGCGCAACTTGGTGAACTTCACATTTGCAACAAGTAGTGAACTTCACATTTTTATGAAATTAAAATGCTCGGAATTCAACAAATTTTTGTTTAAATGATGTTTCAATTATTTTTTAATGACAATGTGTTTTTTCAATTTTATACCAAGTGTGCTCTCACCATGTAAAACACAATTTGTTGAACTTATGATTTTTATAAATTTGTTTTTGTTTAAATTGAGTTTCACACATCAATTAGTGCTTTGAAATTTGTGTTTTACATAATTTTTTTACACTAAATTAAACATTAATTTTATGAGTTTATCTTGAATTAAATTTAAATTAGTTATTTAAAAAATTAATTGTAAATTTCCACCATAGATATATATATCACGGAGGAAGAACGAAGAAGATCAACAGAATCCCATATCTCTACAAGAGGGGAGGAACAGGGGTCAGGATCGAGCGCTATTCATGGTAAATTTAAATATAATCTAAAATCTCCATACATGTGTGTACATATGGAATTGATCTTTTATCAACTTTGTGAGTTAAATTAGTTGTTAATAAGTTTTATTTTTTATTTTTTAGGAGCTAATAAGAAGAGAAGGGTCTCTACTCTGGCCATGGATGCCCATGTTTCACCCAGTTGTGGTATGGTTTTAACACAATTTAATCAATGAATATGTACACGTGTGTTTATATGTATGCATATATTTTTAAATTGATTATAAATTCATATTTGTTTATGAAGCTTTTCTCTCCTCTCGAGAGGTTGGTGGTGGTTCAAATCCCCTTAGAGGGCCATCAATAAGTGGTAGCAGGTTGCGTGAAGGGGGTGATATTTATTCTCCCGGAGGCCAATCAATGGTTGGTGGTGCTGGTTCTCAGCAGGGTTGTTCTGGGTCTCAACAGTTACAGGGTGGAGAAGATACTAACCAACCATTTCGAGGTTGCCATCAATTTCAATATTTTTTTCATTGAATTTGTAAAAATTTGTTTACATGTGTTTTTTATAATATACAAAATTTTAAATATATTGATGCAGAGGCTAAAAATGTTCCAAATATTGGTCAAAATAGATGCAGGGCAGAATGCTACATTCAAGAAGAAGGTTGTCTACCCACCACAACTTATTCGGCCGACATTTCTGATATATCATGGGAAAGAAACATGGTGCAATGCACCTTACAAAGGTGTCAACAACTTCATGAAAAATTGCGAAGAGATCTCATGGCTTTGACTCTACATGCTGAGAGTTGACAAAGCCTCGAAATAGTTACACATTCATTGGGAAAAATAGTAAATGTGTACAAAAATCTTGGGTGAATGACTGATACATTTGTAGAACTCATGAGAAAGTGAAAGGAAACAGTAATGGGTCCCGATAAATGGGAGGATGTAAAACAAAGAGTTACAAAAGATATGGCCAAGTCAATGTTTAATTTCAAGGAAGGGCCAAAAAGAAAAATGCTGAAGGTGCAATATTTCAAGCACACCGATATAGCTCACTATTTGTATGATAGGCACCTTGCGGCCTATGGAAGGCTCCCATGGAATGACGCAATTCGTGTTTATTTTGCACAATTGTTTTACGCAATTTTTTTTTTGAAAATGAAACCCAATTACAATGACCTTCCGTCAGAATTTTTTGGTTCAGGGAAAGGTCGATTATATGACCGAAAGGGCGCTAAGCGAGATGTGGAGTTGCCTCACCCAGAGCTGCCATTTGTGAGTCGACCTTTTCGGGTCAAAACTCTACAGTTAGACATGGATGTGACTTCTCAAATAAATCGAAAAGCAAGGGATGTCATGATCGACAATTTTTACAGTAGATTGGGTGGAGTCGATGTTTGTCTAAATCGACAAAGAGCACGTCAGAATGCACGTGCCAATTTTGTGTATTGTATAGATGAAGAGATTGACAACATGAATGTTGAAGATCTCTGAGGATATGCAAAGAATTGTCGCAATGGTTGACAAGACTTAATTCTTCATGAGGAAGAGGGCACGAGAATGGTATGTGTTAATGACCTTAGGGTTCAATTATTTTAAAATTTATGTTTAAGTTATATATATATATTCCACCTTAAAAAGTTCCATTATATATATATATATATATATATATATATATATATATATATATATATCTTGAGTTATTTTAAATTTTTTGAATTTTAGGTTCTTGGAGATTTTCATTTGGAGCCTCTCTTAGGAGATGTCCCAAATTCACCTACAGAAGTATTCAATTTTTCACTTTTAAATATGTGTGTGTGTGTGTGTGTGTGTGTATTTTTAATTTAGTTATAATTTATAAATTGAAGTTTATTTAAGTTTTATTATGAATTGAGATCTTGATCTTGAGTTATTTTATACTTATAAAATTTTGAATTTTAGGTTTCTATAGAAGATTTCCTTAATCCACGGACTCTAGCAACGGAGATAGGAACATCCACACCATTTCAAACATTTGAAAAAGTTGTCTAACTTTTTTTTTTAATATTATCGAAAATAAGTTTATATATGTACACATGCATTTTCATCTGAAATTTTTTAATATATATATATATTGTACAGTTTACTGTTGGAGATGTTCCCATGGAGGAACTTGTAGCAGGTGAACAAATGGAGAGGGAACCTCGTGAGGTATTGCATGATTTATTTATTTATTTATTTTTTATATTTTGTTTTTTACTTGAAGTTCTATATATATTCTCACTCATTTTTAAAACATCAAATTTTAATGTTTGTACATGTGCATTGTGTACAGGTTTCCCATGCTTCGCATGATAGTGCGCGGATTGAGACTCTGATAGGAAAGACACTACATCCATCTCTATTTGATGGACATGATTTGTAGATTTGATTTCAAGATTTAGATAGTCTTAATTTTTTTATTATTATATATTATCTAGATGCACTGTCATATATATATATATAACTTGATGCTTGATACTAGATCTACAATTTTTGGACATATTTTATTACAATGTTAATATAATTTGTTTTGTTCCAAAAAGTTAAGTTTTGGATGGTTTTAATACTTTTGGCATGTGAATGTGAAGTAATGTTGTTATATAATTTGTTTGGTTTTTAAAACTTTTAAGTTTTGGATAGTTGAACTACTAGTAATGTTGTCATCTATAAATTAATGTTTTGCTTCTGAACTACATTTGGCATGTTATGTAATGATGTGTTATAATTTGTTTTGTTTTTAAAATTTAAGTTTTGGATGCTTGAAGTACATATGGCATGTGAAGTAATGTTGTGATCTATAATTTTTTGTTAAATTAAAAGTTAAGTTTTGGATGGTTTCAATCTACATTTGGAATGTGATATAATGTTAAATGTTTTTATTGGATAGTTTAACTATAATTGGCATGGCATGTGAAGTAATGTTACATGATATAATCAAAAAGTTTTTAAAACTCAAGTTTTGGATGGTTTCAATCTACATTTGACATGTGATATTTAATGTTAAATGTTTAATGTTTTTATTGGATAGTCAAGAACTACAATTGGCATGGCATGTGAAGTAATGTTGTGATCTATAATTTTTTATGGTTTAAATTTACATTTGGCATGTGATATAATGTTAAATGTTTTTATTGGATAGTTGACTATAATTGGCATGGCATGTGAAGTAATGTTGCACGATATATAATCAAAAAGTTTTTAAAACTTAAGTTTTGGATGGTTTCAATCTACATTTGGCACATGTGATATAATGTTAAATGCTTTTATTGGATAGTTTAACTACAATTGCATGGCATGTCAAGTAATGTTGTGATATAGTCAAAAAGTTTTTAAAACCCAAGTTTTGGATGGTGGAAGTACATTAATCATGTGAAGTAACGTTGTGATATAATCAAAAAGTTTTTAAAACTAAGTTTTGGATACCATTTCAATCTACATTTGGCATGTGATATAATGTTTTAAATGGTTAATGTTTTTATTGGATAGTTGAACTACAATTGGCATGACATGTGAAGTAATTTGTTTTGATATAATCAAAAAGTTTTTAAAATTAATGTTTTAGACATGGTTGAAGTACATTTGGTAAGTTCTTAAAAAAAAATTCACTCAAATAATAGCATGTATTATGTAAATTTTTCGTCAATGCACATACAACATATTCGACCATTGGACAAACAAATTTTGTACTAGAATTTCAGTCAAGAATAGAGATGTGGGTCAAATCCCACCAAAAGTCAAAGAAGTGCTCCGAGTCTCTTGTCTAAAAGGAATCTTCATACAAAATTATACTGCAGATGATTTATTTACATTGTGGATACTTTTTACCAAAAAATCCCACAAGAAAAAATGCGTGCATTGAGTTCATGTATATATCCAGTACATGCAACATTTTTCATCAATGCACATAGTAAAACTACTTGAACAAATAATTGCATTCTATAACATATATATATATATATATATATATATATATATATATATATATATATATATCCAATATGTAAGAAACATTTTTCATCAATGCATGTATAAAAAAGCTACTTTCAGTTGATACTAGAGTGTGCATGTACAAAAAAAAATTGTACATGTGCAAGCACTTGCACAGATAACATAACAAGGCAACTCAATTTTTAATTGAGTAATGGATGTTCTAGAACATATAATCCAAAGAGAATAAATTGTTGGGCAGTTCAATGAAAAAAATTCCAATGGAATGCCATCTTCAATAATTCGTTCATGATCGGATTTTGACATTTTCCATTTCTTAATATTCGTTTTTTTCTTTGATTAAACCTAGATAAACTTTATGTGTGCTGCACACACCAAGTGACTATATTGACAACTTATGAAATCAAGTTCATAGTCTTCAAAGTAAACAAAATCCCCACTTTGATTAGTTTGTCTGAAAAAATAACCTTTCAGTATAATAGATCCTCTTTCATATGGAAATCTGTGATCATTATAGTCTTCTAATAATTTCATTTTTCGTTCAGTGCAACGCATCAAATAATACTTCACATTTTCATCGTTTTCAGTAGGTGCAATTACAGCAAAAACATCTCCTGCACAATAAAACAAACTTAACAAAATTATACATATTTAAATTTATTTCTAGATCTTTATCATTAGAAAGCAATTCAAATGTTACCTTCTCTAACAAGATCAAAAACTCGATCACCATCGGATGATATTGTAGTCTCCTCTGATTGCATTTCTTCAAACATTGCAACGGACATTTTTCCCTTTGTATTTAGCTCTGTATGTTTCCAATATCTTACATCCATTTTGTTTTCACAAACATCATTGGATTTTGTGTTGTCTATGAAAACAGGACAAAAACAAGAATATTTTCTTTTATCCAATGCAAACACATTTATGGATGAATTTGTTTTAATTGAATGCAATTTTTGAGTCCCTTTTATTTTTTCAACGTCATTTCCAATTGATCTATCTACGTCTTCGATCCCAATATGCCAAAAAAACCTTTATATGGAAAATTTAAAGAAGAATGTAAATATGATATCAAAATACAATCAAAGATAGTCATTGTGAAATGTACACTATTTATTTAATTAGATATCCAATAAAAATTAAATTGAATGTACCTTCGCACTTCCCCTGATCGGTTAGTCTCATGGATTAGAGCAGCGATGCACCATTGAATAACTTCTATCGTGTCCACCAATTGGTTTGCAGAGGGGTTCATTTGATATCTTCGAAGTGCTCGTTTTATGTATGCCCCTGCACCATCATGTTCTCCTTTTCCATGGCCAGTCTCAAAGAAATTCCAACAATGTTTAATGCAGGTTTTCTTATGAAGACAACACAACCAAAAGAATGATCGTGTAGATTTGAATTGTCTTGCGCATCTATTTGACAATATCTAATGTTCATTGAATGTTATTCCACGATTTTTCAAGGAATCATAAATTTTTCCAAAACAATGTTGTACAAATATGTATCATGTGTATGATCGTCACTGATATAAAAGTGATATTCTTTAATAATATGTCGATTTTCACTGGTGCTTTCTATACGATCAATTTTTTGTTTAGCATGTCTATATAGAATATGGACGAGCATGGAGATTTGGTCAGAATGATAGTATTCACTCTGAATTTATTTTTGTGGAAAAAATGTGTAGTTTTCTACAAAATCAATTATTGACAGAATGGTCCCTAGTGGTAAAACTTCACAGGATTTTTTGAATTGCAAGTCTTGCCAGCGAGCTCTATGGGAATTCTTGGTGCATTTGTAAATTTCTGCCTCAAAATTTCTCAAAAAGTCTATCACAAAAATTTCTTCTTCTCGTAATTCAATACTTTTAACACTATTTGCACCTTGAATCAATGTATGGATATATTCATATCTCTTCCATTTCACTTTCATGTTGGACAATGATTGATCATTTATATCAGTATGATATTTGTTTTGAAATATAGTCAAATTTCCACAATCATTGCATTTTTTACCACCAACACATTTCCTTTCGTAAAATAGTTCATCGCTTTCTCTTTCACATATAATTTGAGATATTAAATCATGGATAGTGGAAGGAGGAGGTGAATCCTTCCAAAATTTTCTACCAAAATCAAGGAATGTGTCATAATATAACTCAAATTCCACATGATAACGACAACAACAAGTGTCGCATACGGTGATAGGTTTTACATACCATGGTTTTTGTTGAACAAAAGCACTGATTGAAACATGAATTTCATGATTCTCTTCTTTGAACTTGTTGAACAAATCTATCTGAGTGGTTTCAAAGAAATGTTTTTCATGTTCTTCATACTGATTTCATGATATTCTTCTTTTCATCACATGCTTTGTAGTTGACGAAACAAGCGAATTGTTCTTCCAATATTCATATATTATTTTTTTAACATTTTCTCCAAGTCTATCTTTATATGGTTGCCTACAAATAGCTCTCCAACAAGCAAGTTCATCATTTACATCTATTTGCAACCGAAATTTCTGATGTTTGTGCAATGTTTTTCGCGAGGTTCCTAATGCTCATGCCATAGATTTTACCAGGAAATTGTCTTTAGTACTTGATGAAACCACTGCCATATGTATTTCTCTACATACAACTGAAACATTTTTCTGTCTAGATCTTTTCATTGAATTTATAACACTATTTATATTTTTTATCACAATTTTCTTCATTTTTTTTATCTTTGGTTGATTTCGAATACCCAATAAAGTCGTAGCTTCTTTTAATTTCCTTAATGATAGGAGACCTTTCAACATTTGGGCTTGTATTGTCACATTTTCCTTTATGAAATACTTCTCAAAAATGTGGTTAACACAATATCATATATAATGGTCATCTTTTTTATCTCCATATGTGTAAGTGTCAACATTTTCTAACATCTCATCATCGACATTGATTTCATCTGTACATATTCGAATGAATAGTACATAATAAGTTTACATATTAAATAAATAACTAAATTAATAAATATATGTATAATTTCAATAATACGTGCATGTGTTCAACATATATATATATATATATATATATATATATATATATATATATATATATATATATATATATATATATATATATTGTGTGTGTGTGTATGTGTGTGTGTGTGTTTGTACATACCTTGTGATTCAATTTCTTCACATGAATTTCTTTCATCATTTTCACCATCTTCAATCATTGGTTCAATATCTCTTTCACTTTCTCTTTCAAAATTTTCTATCTCATCATCAATGTTTTGAGGAATATCTCTCACTGTTTACATTGCAAAATATTTTTCAAATAAGTTTATCAAATAAAAATTAAGCTTCACATTTTACACTACGAAAATTTTAAATATATCAAAATCATAATATTTATATTTACATACATGTTTAAACTTCTAGTTGAGGTTGATTTTCCCCTTCAATATTTGAGAGTGCTTCTATCTTTCTTTTGTGAGATTGTCTTGTCTCTTCTCTACGTTCCTCAACATCTCTTTTTTCGATCATATTTTCTCGTACAATTTCTTCGATTTCCCATGATAATAGAGTATGAAGTTTAAAAAATTTCCTTCAAAAATTTAGATAAAAAATCAATTAAAGAAAACATCACAAAATATTTAATTTAAAAAAAACTCATTTTAAAATTTTTGCAAAAAATACATACTCCAATTCAAAACACTTACTTTAAAAAATTAAAAAAAAAATGTCTTATAAAAATGAAATGAAGTTCAAAATATTTCCTTCCAAGTCCTACAAAAAAATTTCATTTAAAAATTTACACAAAAATTCATTTTAAAAAATCATTATAAAATATTTACTTCAGCCCAAAACCAAAAAATGTCTTTTCGAAATTAAGCCCAAATTCATAATTTAAAAAAAATGAAGCCCAAAAAACTGTATCACATACCTCCAAGAAATGTCTTTTGAATTTAACTCCAAGAAATTTTGAATGTACCTCCAAGAAAACTATTTAAACCCAAAAAAATTCCTTGCAAAATCAGATCAAATGTATGAAAATAATGTGTCTCCAAGAAAAGTCCTCAAACACAAAACAATTCTTTGCAAAATCAGATCAAGAATTTTGTAAAATCAGACTATATATATATATATATATATATATATATATATATATATATATCAGAGAATATTAATATAAAGAGTGGAGTGTAATGTTTTAAAAAGTAGGCTTTGTTATGATAAAAATAAAAAAGGCCCAAAGGCCGATAAGATGCTGTGTATTTAAAAAAATGAAGAGACAATGTGTGAAAATAGTGTGAGACTTTGTATGAAAAACAGAGAATAGATTGAAGCACTGTGTGTGCATTTTGAAAAAGAAAGAGAGCATATTTTTGCACTGTGTGTTGTAGCAGTCAACAGAAACGTTTTTTGTAAATTCCAAAAAAAAAAATTTGTGCCATCATTGTCATCTTTTTTGCTTAATGAAATAGAAGTATTGTGTGCATCTATGTCCAGAATTTTTTAAATGATTTCTCTGTGTTAGAAGGAGAGATTTTTTTTCTCTCTTTGTGCTTGGAATATTTTAGAAATTCCAACAGAGAAGGACTAAATCCTAAACGATACAAGATATGTTGCTTCCTCGAGTGTTTAGCCTCTCTATGAGATTTGCTAAGGAGAGGCTTCCCATCTTGTGTAGCATTTGAAGGAACACAACCAGGTTCTTGATCGAGCAGTCGAAATCTAGTGGAAGTCTGTCTGAGATTGTTTCAAATTGGACATCCATAGAGGAGTTCAAAGCCTCGGGCATTGTATTTTGCACCTGTAACATTGACACACGGTTGGCTTTTGTAGTGACAAACGTGACCATGAGTCTTTTCGAGACAAGATGCTTGGAAAACTATAGAATTGGATTGATATGGCCTTGCGATGAAATGGACACCATAAGAACATGAGGATTACAACACTCTAGCTCTCCTGAGGAACTAATTTTAGTACTCTTTGGCGAGGAGTAATTGCAGACAAACCTTTTGTTCGAATATTTTGTTGTCCCAGGTGGTCTGAACTCTTGGGTTATTTCGTAGAGGGCATTTGAATTTATATCAATGGAAGGCATTCTGGAGCGTATCTAGATGCTTCAATTCAATGAAAGGAGTAAACGAGTATTACTGAAGTTGGGATCTCTTCTGAAGGTCTTGGAATGATTGCAACTGCTACTGATGTAAAATGCATGAGAAATTGTTCTCTTTACGATTGTAATCAGATGGTCGGTTTCTCGAATCTGTCTTAAACGACAAGATATATTAGAAAAGTGCTTACGTTATTGCATGATTCAATTAGAAAATCAAGATGAAAGCCATCGCACGTTAATATTGACTTACGATGATAAAAAAATATAATAAGTATTAGGGGAGTGACGCCATTAGTTGTGCGACCTCCCTTCCACATTGGCCATTGACGATGACATACTCTCATTTTCCTTGCAACAGGTGTCGAGTGGATGTGCCATTTGTTGTGGTTGGTGGGAGTAGTAAATTATGCTATAAACCCTCCATCAAGGGTTTCTTCTAGCCCATTTTGTTTCATGTTTTTGTGGCTCGGTGTGTGTTATATTTTGTTTGAGCTCGGTGTGTGGGAATTGCACTACGATGGCTATGTTCGGCTTCATTACTCGTACACTTGGTTTTCCATTCTAGCACTGTTCAAGGGTTTCTTTCAGCCCAACTCGGTGTGTTATATTTTGTTTGAGCTTGGTGTGTGGGCACTACACTACGATGGCTATGTTCGGCTTCATTACTCGTACACTTGGTTTTCTATTCTAGCGTTGTTCATTTGGCATTGTTGTTTGGAGAGCTTCATTTGGGTTTAGGGTTGTGCTTGTGATTGCTCGATTTGCCTCATGGGAAGTTAAAAAATAGCTCAGTGGTTGTTCATTCTCTTTTGTGGGGGGTTAAACAATGGCTTAGTGGTTGTTTGTTCTGCTTCGTGGGGGGTTAATCAACATCTCTCTGGTTGTAGTTCAACACTTGTTGTCGTTTCGTCCTCACGACATGTTTTTGAAGGAGCCAATGGGAGATTCGAGCAAGTTCAGTGGTCGACATGTAGGTTTCGAGGTCCATTTAGGTAACTCTTAAAATTCATGTTGTTTTTTTCGCAATTTTTTTGTAAATTTTGTTGGGTTTGTTTTCCGAAATTCTAATTTACCTCTGTGTTGCAAGGTTGTGTTGCAGGCGATTTGTATGGTTGTCACAAAAGAGGTGTAGCGAGGTTTGGGATGAAGTTTGGACATGGTGGCGGCTTCTACAGATCTCTCATAGGATTCTAAATCCTAGCCACTATATTTTTTAACACTTGAATTTGTTATTGGGAATTTAGCTCTTGTTGCAGTTTGGTGTTTTTCAATAGTTGAATTTGTTTTTTTGTCTTGCTCTTTGTCTTGCTCTCGAGTGGTTATTTTTACTTGAGTTTTGTTGAATGGTTTACGGTAGGGTTCAACAGGGTTATAATATTGCTCTGTGTCTTGCTCTACAAAGGTTATTATGACTTGGGTTTTGTTGCAGGGTTTATGGTAGGGTTCAACATGGGTAGAATCTTTTTGTATCTCTTCCTCTATAGTGGTTATTGTGAGTTGGGTTTTGTTGCAGGGTTTATGGTAGGGTTCGACAGAGTTATAATCTTCCTCTGTGTATTTCTCTATAGCGGTCATTGTGACTTGGGTTTTGTTGTAGGTTTTGTGATAAGGTTCAACACGGTTATAATCTTACTCTGTGTCTTTCTCTGTAGTGGTTATTGTGATTTGGGTTTTGTTGAATGGTTTATGTTATGGTTCGGGAGGGTTATAATCTTTCTCTTTGTCTTGCTCTGCAGAGGTTATTGTGACTTGGGTTGTGTTGCATGGTTTATGGTAAGGTTTAGTATAGATAAACCTGTTTTTTTTGTCTTGCTCTGTTTCTGGTTATTGTGACTTGGGTTTTGTTTAGATATCACCTTTTTATAGCCGAGTTCAATAACTTGGATTAGAATTTTTTAGGGGAGTATTCCAATCATTAATTTAGAATTTTTCACATGGGAGTTAGGATTCTTTCTATTAATTCACTATTCCAACCATTACTTTACTTTTGTAACCATGAAGTAATGCTATTCTGCTTAAGCCATATTATTACATTACTATTCCAATTTGAAAGTAACACTTCTCACTAAGATATATCACCACTTCTGTAATATTGTTAAATTTTTTAAGGATTCTAATATAACTTCACTATACAATATTTTGGTTTGAATTTTTCATGAAGTAAGAATTCAAATATAACTTCACTATTCCACTATTCCAGTTAAGAAATGACATCAGTCTCACTAAGAGTATCACCAATCGCAACCAAGTCACACTATTCTGGTCAAGATTTTTCTTGTGTTTAATATTCTGTCCAAGATTTCATAGGTTACAAAGGGCTCCCTCACCTTTTTGGTATTTATCCAGAATTACCCAAGATGAATGGGTATTTTATTGTAGAATTTATCTTAGTTCCTATCATTTGAAAACCTATTGAATACTATTTTAATTCCATCACACGATGAATCTAATAATCCAATAGTACCTATAACATCAAATCAATAACCAATTGCATAATAAAATAATATATACAGAATACAATGCACTACCTCTGAACAATAATCTTTGACCACATAACTTGAGTTTGGTGGTTGAACCATGGGGGCTTCACTCAATGAACCTCTATCATATCACATGCGATCATAACATAATAAAAAATACCCTTAATTTGATTACATATTTGAAAATACCTCTAAAAATCACAATATTATCTCGCTACGAATATAAATCTAATACACCTTCCCAATTTAAAAAGCCCCTGCTTTCACTATATATTGTAGGCATCCATTTTTCATTAACATTTTTTACACCCCTTTATATTTTTTCATTAACTTTGAACTCCATTTTTCATACTCGCCAATAAAAAAACCATTTATCCCCTATATACACCCCAATATATTATGTCATTTTTTCCTCATTGTATATCCCCCAATGTGAACCCACCTACTATGGTATTTCTCCCACAGTGAAGCCCCCATCGGATGAACAAGCTCATGATTTGATCTCTTTACCTTCAATAACGGAATCCATTTATTCGACTTCAAATAGATTTTCCCACATAACTCCATCAAAACATCTGCACCCACAAACACCATAAAATAATTTTAATATCCATCATATTTTCTTGATGCCAAGCAATATAACCCAATTCCTATTTATGTTGTTCCTTGCCAAATATCAAAGGAAGCAATACAAAATCATTGAAGAAACCTTTAATTATTGATTCATGGATTCTAATGAAGTATAATTCACAAATCATTACAAAATATTAAAGTTCAAAACATATATAACATAACCTAATATATCTTTCTCACTGTAATACAAGCACCATGTATGCTAAAAAATGTAGAAATCAAGGGATACTGAGATAGAATGTCAATATAGAGGATAAATTGTGATTTGATTAAATGAAAACAATATCTCCTAATTTTTCCTCAACAGTTAAATGAGTTTTTCTATTCTTTTCCATTTTTCAAATATGAGTTTATGCTTTGCCACATTTTCCTAGTCCAAAATTTATGCCACTTACCCACCAAAAAATCTTGTTTCTCGTATTTTTCTTATTGATTCTTCACCACACATGCACTATGCTTGTCTTCTAAGTTAACTTACAATAAATAAGTTTTTATAAGGTGTGAGGTTAGGTACTTTTATTTTTCACGATTTTATGGAACTTTCCACTATACTTTGTCTTTGGCTTGAGGTAGATTGGTCATTATTTTTGTGGCAAAGTGTGAGAGTGGTGCAGATGAGGTTCCAAAGCTTTCTAAGGGAAATGTAGAATTTGTTGGATCAATATAATATGTAGTCCAACCTCCATTTCTGCCATTATATTTTTTTCTTATTGACATCTCTCTAACATAGTTAAGGTTCCAGAGGAGACAATTAAATCATCTTTCGATAACCTTCCTAGTTTTCCCATAACATTGATTGGATTATGCACATTTTATAGTGCTTTGGATTTTTACAATATAAATACATCCTTGACATAACCTCATTTGTTGGTTTTAGTATATATGGATGATCCAATTGTGCCATTTAAATAAGACCAACAAATTGAGGATGATTTGGCAACAATAATGGCAGATTATGATAAACTTAATGAAGAAGGTGGAAAGGTTCTTGTTGTTTTAGAATTGAAAGTCCCTCTTGCTTACTAGTTGAATACTAGGCATTGAATGTGGCACAAGATTTCATTATTCACTTGTTTTTCTTTTAATTATTCTCTTAGATTGTTGAAGCTTTATTTTACTTGTTCATGCTTCACTGCACATGCACTGTGTTCGTCTTCTAAGTTAACTTACAATAAATGAGGTTTCATAAGGTGTGAGGTTAGGTCATTTTACTATTCACATTTTTATGGATTTTTTATATTAAAATAAGTGACTTGTTCAATATTTCAGTATTCACTCGTTTGTCATTTAATTAGCAACTAATTTGATGCTTGTTTATGCTTTATCGTTTCATTAACAACTCATTTGATGCTTTTTGATTTCATTATTCACTTGCTTGTCATTTAATTATTCTCTTGGCTTGTTGAAGATTTATTTGGCTTGTATATGCTTCACTGCACATGAACTTTGTTTGTCTTCTAAGTTAACTTACCATAAATGACGTTTCATAAGGTGTGAGGTTAGGTACTTTTACTGTTCTCTCTTTTGTCCAATTTTCATATTAAAATAAGTGACTTGTTCAAGATTTCATTATTCAGTCATTTGTCATTTAATTAAGAACACAGTTGATATTTGTTGGTGCTTTATCATTTCATTAGAAACTCCGTTTATTCTTGTTGATTTCATTATTAAATCATTTGTCATTTAATTATTCTCTTTGATTGTTGATGCATTATTTAGCTTATGGATGCTTCATTGAACATCGATTCTGTTTTTATTCTAAGTTAACTTAGAATAAATGAGGTTTCATATCACGCGTGAGGTTAGGTACTTTTACTGGTCACCTTTTTATGGAATTTTCATTAATTATTCTCTTAGCTTGTTGAAGATTTATTTTTCTTGTTCATGCTTCACTGCACATGCACTCTGTTCGTCTTCTAAGTAAACTTACCGTAATTGAGTTTTCATAAGGTGTGAGGTTAGGTACTTTTACTATTCACTTTTTTTATGGAATTTTCATATTAAAATAAGTGATTTGTTATTCAATATTAACTCATTTTTCATTTAATTAGAAACTTATTTGATGCTTATTGATGATTTATCATTTCATTAACATCTCATTTGATGCTTGTTGATTTCATTATTCACTAGTTTTTCATTTAATTATTCTCTTGGCTTGTATATGCTTCACTACACATGAACTCTGTTTGTCTTCTAAGTTGAGTTACCCTAAATGAGGTTTCATAAGGTGTGAGGTTAGGTACTTTTACTATTCACTCTTTTGTTTAATTTTCATATTAAAACAACTGAGTTGTTCCAGATTGAATTATTCACTCATTTGTCATTTAATTAAGAAAACATTTGATATTTGCTGATGCTTTATCATTTCATTAGAACTCGGTTGATGCTTGTTGATTACAATATTAACTCGTTTGTCATTTAATTATCCTCTTAGCTTGTTGATGCATGATTTAGCTTATTGATGCTTCATTGAACACACTTTTTTTTTATATTCTAAGTTAACTTACAATAAATGAGGTTTCATATGAGGTGTGAGCTTAGGTACTTTTACTGGTCACCTTTTTATGGAATTTTATATTAAAACAAGTCCACTTCAAGATTTCATTATTCACTCATTTGTCATTTAATTAAAAACTCTGTTATAAATATGTTTTTAATCATTTGTTGTGTAGAGGCATAATAGAATTTTATACTTCCTTATAATAGAATTTAATAGACTATAGACATTCCTTCTAATATGGATTTTGGTGACAATATCACATACATTATGAAATGAAAAAATCTAGGTTTTAAGCCAAAATCTTCCTTGTGACAAGAAAAAGATATAGTCCATCCAAAATACACATCAGAATGTGGTTACAGCCAAAAACACATGACAACCCTATTCTTTATGGCCTTGAGAATATACAATGCCAAGACTCCATAAGTTTCTTTCTTGAGCCAAGTAGGTTGACCTACCTAAGAAGGGTTGATTATGATGTGGTGGATTGCTACCATATGATTGAGTCCATTTTTCTCCTTTCAACCATGGAAGAATTAAGTAAAAATACCTCATAATTGCACTACTAACCCCTGGATTAAGTGGAGATGTGTGATTAGCATACATAAGATTGACACCTACTATGGTAGGAATAAAGAAAGTAGGTAAACCCCCATTTTGATAGTGAGGGTCTTGAATGTTTATGTGGTCTTGGAATGATTGTGTATTATCTACAATATTGTCCAATGTGTTTGACATAATCCTAGTTTCATTAGTTGTGCTTTCATCATTGTCAACTATATTAGTCATCCCTTGTTCCTTTTCAAGAATTTGTTTAGCCTTACTTGCTTCCTTTACCTGTCTTGCCATTTTTTTACAGTCCTTCTCTTTCCTTACTTTATCTCTTTCAAGCCTTTCATGTGCTCGATGTTGTGTTGCAACAATACTTGTTTCCTTATTCTCCTTGGCTAAAACCTTCTTTTTATATTTTAATTCCTAAATTTTAATTTTTTTTTTTTTCAGACTCAACTAATAGGTTTATCTAGTCTTCTTAGGTGAGTAACTATGAACTCTGGCCCAAATGAAGACTACCTAGTGTTCCTTTTTTTTTTTCATTGAAACTATTTCTATTGGTAGCTTTAGGAACTAACCAAGTAGGCTTCTCCACCCCTCCTGCCCGTATGTTATTTCTTTTCACTTGCCTTTTAATAACCAAGACACTAATTGAACTATATTGTTCTCTTAATATGATGCCTCATTATGTGCTTCATCTTGTTCCATGATCTCTTTTCCACAAAAAAATGAACAATTTCATTGTTCAATTCTCCTGGTTGTGAAGGCATGTTCATGATTTTTTCATTGGTTCTTGAGACACTATGTTCATCAATTAATCATGGCTTCTACCAACCATGATGGTGGGGTTACATGGATTGGAAATTTCAATTTATCATTGTTTATTCCTAGTTCAATATCAACAATTTCATTTTCAACTACATATTCATTATCAATTCCAGTTCAACAATGTCAGCAACAATGTCAGCAACAGAAGTTCCCTGTGCTTTAGTTGGTAGAAAAAAATCCATGTTACTATCAATTGGTTCATGATTATAATGTGTTTCACATACATGTTCATCATAATTACCATATAAGTCTCCTTGAGAGTTGGAAATCATATTACCAGCTGCAACCACATCATCTTGTTCATCTATTTCTACTTTCACTTCAACACATGTTTGGACATGCCCTTCTTCTTGACCCATCACATGAAATTCCTTGCTACAAATAGTATCATGCATAAGAGCATCATAATTCAGTGGCCGTCTTCTTGTCCTCCTGAAGGAAACTTTGATATTTGATGGTCTTAGAGCCCTTTTAAACGCTTTACATGCAAGTTTTTCTAGCTCGAACCTTTTCACCTCAACCCCTGTATTATTTTCCATCCATGCAACATGATCTGACCTAAAATAATTCTTGAAAGGGACAAACACACTCACATCAAGACGTTGCAATATGTGAGTGATATGAGCAGGTAATATTAACAAGACAATGCCAAAATTGTTTGCTTCCTCAATTGTTTATACAATGATGTGGCTTCCATGGCCATATATTATCAATAGGTGCCTGTTTTTAGGTGAGACACCACCTCGTAAAGATGCAACAAAGTTACAAAGGGAATTTAAGAAAATTTATTTAGCTATCGATGCATGGGGATGTGCAGTCATGCATGCACCTCGTTCAGAGTTTTGTATATAGTTTTTCAGTTGAATTTTCCCTTTGAATAGATAAAATCATGGGATTGAAGCACCAATTGCATTGACACAACATAGAATAATTATCCACTCCATTCTCTCAGGAAAAATATTTGGCATGTTTCAGCTCCTTCTCTTGGAAATTACCCGCATGCCACAATTCCTTCCTTCGTGTAAACATGTTTCATCATAGTTCCATTTATGGTCTAAACCATAATAATGTTTATCATATGCACTAGAAAGAGTTTCATAGAACTTACATACAACTACGTGGCGAAAATTTAATGCTATGTCTCTGTGAGTGCCCTCAAGTGTACACAATACAAGGTCTAAATGCCTTTTCTTGAACCCAAGCAACTATGATTTACCAAGAAACCATATTTGAATGGGTTTTCCCTCCCTTGACATATTTTAGAAACTATGTATTTGAGTTGTATCAACTCTAGCCCATGTCCAAATTGGGCCATCTCTTTACACCACTTAACCAACTCTACCTCCTCTTCAGTCATAATTTTCAGAGGCCCTCTACATTTTCTATGAGTGATAAAATTATCCAATAATGTATTGATGAGGGAGGAATAACATGTTTTTTTGCAGATGCCTAAACTGAATATCAATTAAAATTTATGCTGTAAATTACAACTAACATGCCTTTTTTTTTTTCCAACCTCTTATAGTGGTGATATTTTTTGTTGAACTTTCCCATTAGACAATGGTTGATGGTGGCTCTATGGTTGATGGTGTGACAAAATCAGCTTCAGTCACATGGTAATCATTAACAACATTGTTGGGATCATTGTCAACATTCACATTACTTGTCCTATCCTTATCTTATTAATGGCATCGCAGCTGGGCACCCCTAGTCACTCTCCTTTGTCTTCTCCTTGTAAATTCAACATAACTAACTCTTGTCATAGATGCAACTACCTGTAGAATTATTGCATGCATTTAGTTAATAATAATTGAAATTGTGCTTTCATACAAGTGAATAGTGATTATTATTTATTACAGGAAATTATCAACATGTATGTTAGTAGCAGCTTAACATATTTTCATACATATGCACTTTTTACAATATCCTTAAAAAATCAAATCTAGAGAAGGAATTAGTTGTATGTCTTAAAATATGTCACTGATTTTTTGATAACTTATTTTTACACTTAAAATACCATGACTGTATTTGTACTTGGAAAACTACTGCCAGTGTGTTGAAATTGACCCATACTTGGTTGTATGTCTTCAATTATATCAATATATTTTTTGGATAAAAACTTTTATACGTTATATGATGAATTTCAAGTAACATAAGTATCTTTCTCGTTAGAATGTTGATATGGTCTAGTTATTTTTTATAAAATGTTGTATGACTTAAATTTTTTAGCCTCATGTTGGTCAACATTGTTATTCCTAATCATCAAAATATACATGCATGAAGGAAGTGATGTTGATATGGTCTAGTTATTTATTAAAAAATTTTGTTTGATTTAAATTTGTTAGCCTCATGCTTGTCAATATTGTTATTGCTAATCGTCAAAATCTACATGCATGAAGGAAGTTGTAGGATTTCCTCACTAAAAGAATTGAAAACTGTATAGAAGCTCTATATAATCTCAATAGGGAATGGCTATTAGTTTTTCAGTATTTTTTTTCTTATAGAAATACTCTTCAGGCGTGAAGGAAGCTCTAGGAGAAATTTCAACTAAAAAAAGTTACACCTGATTTATTTTCTAGTTAAGATGTTGATATGGTCTAGTTACTGTTATTTGAATTAAATTGTTTAGCCTTGTGTTTATAATTATTTTTATTCTTAGTCATCACAATCTCTAGGCATGAAAGAAGTTGTAGGCTTTCCTTGCTAAAAGAATTTAGTAGCTCAATAAAATCTCTAGGCTTGTGTTATTAATGGTTAGTGATTCTCTTATTGTGGGAATGGTTTTGAGTTTGTAAAATCTACTGTTGGAATGGTTTTGTGTTTATCAATATTTTTATTCATATAGATAAGATGTTTATCTGGTCTAGTTACTGTTGTTTGAATTAAATTCTTTAGCCTCATTTTTTTCATTATTGTCATTCCTAATCATCATAATCTCTAGGAATGAAGGAAGTTGTAGTCTTGCCTTGCTAAAGGAATTTGGCAGCTCAATAGAAGCTATATGCTTGCATTAGTAATGGTTAGTCGTTCTCATATTGTGGGAATGGTTCTCAGTTTTCCAATATTTTTATTCCTATAGTTAAGATGTTGATCTGGTCTAGTTACTATTGTTTGAATTAAATTATTTAGCCTCTTGTTTTTCATTATTGTTATTCCTAATCATAACAATCTCCAAGAATGAAGGAATTTATATTCTTGCCTTGCTAAAGGAATTTAGCAGCTTAATAGAAGGTCTAAGCTTACGTTAGTAATGGTTAGTGATTCTCCTATTGTGCGAATGGCTCTTAGTTTTTCCAATTTATTGTGGGAATGGTTTTGAGTTTTTCATTACTATTCTTCCTATAGATAACACTCTTTAGGCATGAAGGAACCTCTAGGAGGAATTTCAACTAAAAAAAGTGACTTCCTAGTTCCTTTTCAGGTTAAGATGTTGATCTGGTTTAGTTACAGTTGTTTGAATAATATTCTTTAGCCTCATGTTTGTCATGATTATTATTCACAATAATCACAATCTCCAGGCATGAAGGAATTTGTAGGTTTTCCGTACCAAATGAATTTAGCATCTCAATCGAAGCTCTAGGCCTGCCTTAGTAATGGTTAGTGATTATCCTATTGCAGGAATGGTTATGAGTTTGTAAAATCTATTGTGGGAATGATTCTCAGTTTCTCAATACTTATTCCTATATATAAATCTCTTCAGGCATGAAGGAATATCTAGGAGTAATTTGAACTAAAAAAAGTGAAACATGGTTCCTTTTCTAGTTAATATGTTGATTTGGTCTAGTTACTACTGTTTGCCTTAAATTAAATCCTCAAATATTGAGAAATGTAAATTTTGCTGAATTTTGAATTGGATATGGAATTATTATTTCTCCATTTCAAGTATGACAAGGTTGGAAACACTCAAATATTTCCTAAAATAATTAATGGAAATTTTAAAAAACTAGTTAAAAGGATAAAATGGAAGTTTGGAGATTGATTTGATTGGATGTTCCATAAAATTATTGACAAGCTACAGGGAGAGGATGCTATCAGAAAACATGTTGCAGTTGATGAAGGGAAGTATGGTGTGGGTTTAATAAAATATTAAAGAAAAATAAAGTATCCTGAGTATTTGAATGCTAATTTGGTAAGTAGGTTATAGAGAAACATAGTGATTATGAAAATTTTGCAGGGGAAAAAAATTGATAGAGATTTCCTCTTCAAATGCGACTGAGAGAAATGAAAAAAAATAGAGAATGAAAAAATGACGATGATATTCATCTTATTCACTATAAATTTAATCTAAATTTCATCTATATTGGTTTCATGTCTCTACAAGTATGAAAAGTACTAGAAGAAAAGGATTCATAAAGGAGTTTCTTTTTATTTCCTCATGTCATCAATTTATCATAAATCCTAGACAATGTTTTCAAAAATTTGTTGTGGATTCTCCTTTTTAATTCAGGTGGTAATCTAGTTGTCCCTAAATTGGAGCTAGGAGGCTCATTTTCCAATTAATTCTAATTGAGGAACTAATTTTTATGACATTATTTCGGACTTGGGGTGAATGTGTAGAAATTTATATGAAGTCCTTCCCGTTTGGAATGTGTACTGTAGAAAAGGATTTATGTTCAACTAGAAACAAGTTTTTGTTCTTTTTCATTTGTAGGTAGCGATACTAGCCAATACTTTGCATTGTGGGTGTCATATTTTCCAGTCAACTTCCAAATGACTCATAATATAGAAAGATAGAAAAAATATATATTTTTATGAAAATAAAACTGTGAGAAAACTGTGAGAAATCAAAATAAATTGAGAGTGCAAGCTTTTGTGATCCATAACATTTTAATTATAAATCTTTCGGGAAATCACATAAGGAATTTTTGGAACCGACGCATTTCGAACTACCAACTGTAGTTCATCATCAGGATAATGAGGAATGGCTGATCTGACATACATATTTTTACCATGAAGAGAGAAGCAACGGTCAAGACCCCAAGGAGTAAAAAAATGGTAAAAAAATTAAATACAATTATAAAATAATCCAAAAATATAAGTCACACATCCTTAAAATTAAAACGGTCAAAAAATAAAACTAAAAATAAAAATATAGAAAGACCTAATTACCCAATCATATACGATTAACTCAAAAAACTAACTTAACTCTCCCACCTAAACAATATAAAAATAAGTGATTAAATGAACAAATATTCCAGTCAAAGGCATAAATTATAAATAAATTATAAATAAAAAATAATAATAATAAAATAAAAACCATAACTAAAATTAGAAACAAAAATAAAATAAATTAAAATAAAATAAAGAATAAAAGGACCTACTACAGAGTAAAATAAAAACTAACGAATTCAAGTCAAAGTCATAAAGTAAAAATAAATAATTCATAAATAAATAAATAAAATAAAAATAGAAATAAATTAACAGTATTTTTATTTTTAATTTAAAAAAATAAATAAATAGATTAAAAATAAAAAGAAAAAGAAAAATAAAAATAAATAAATAAATAAAGAATAAAAGGACCTACTACACAGTAAAATAAAAATTAACGAATTCAAGTCAAAGTCATAAAATAAAAATAATTTATAAATAACTAAAATAATCAATACAATAATTTATGAATGAAAAAAAAAACTTTTAGAAATTAAAATAAAAATAAAAATAAAAATAAATTAAATGTATTTTATTTTAATTATTAAATAAATAAAATATAATAATTAGACCAAACCATAAAAACCAAAGAATAAAAGGATCATTACAAGGAATGAAGAGATGGAATCCAACAACTGCTAACTTTCCATCCGTCATCCCTATTCAATGTGGGGGACCTCTTCTCAATCTCAATCGCCTCCCTAAATTTTCGGTGATGGAAATGGTCAACCCTAGCAAGAATTCTAGCGTCCTCCATACAAATGTGATGCTTCGTCTTTTCTTCACGCTCAGCTAATGCAGAGGACTTGGTTCTACCATGCCTAATATCCATAGCATGCTCCTCGAACCTCTTATTAATCGACCTACCAGTTTCACCAATGTAGGGAGTCCTGCAAGAGCACGGAATCAAATAAACACCTTTCACACTTTTAGGGTCCAACTAGTCCTTAACCGATTCAAGGGAACCCTGAATGGTGTTTAAAGGTTTAAAAGAAGAAGAGATTTTATGCTTCCTTAAAATCCGAGCGATCTTATTCATAGTACCCTGAATAAAAGGTAAATTAACTTTACCAACAACATCACCACTAATCTTATTCAATCTAGACCCATTTTTAATACTATTTTTTGGCCTACCTATCTCCTAGCTAAGTATTTGGCCCATAAGCTTAGGCCTCTTGTTGGTCAGACAGATTCTTATGCGAAATATTCTGCTTCTTTTGTTCACGAGTTAAAAAGCTGGGTTTGCGAACCTAATGACTCTATGGTTAGTTTTGATGTTGTTTCTCTCTATACTAACATTCCTATCATGGAGGCGATTGGGGTTATCAGGCGTATCACTGATCCTGATACTGCTAAGTTGGTGGAAATTTTCCTCACGTCTACCTTTTTCAGTTTTGAAGGAGAATTTTATGAGCAAACCTATGGTGTAGCCATGGGTTCCCCGCTTTCGCCTGTGGTAGCCAAACTTTTTATGGAATATTTTGAATCAAGAGATTTGGCGACTTCTCCTTTAAAACCAAAGGTTTGGAAGCGTTTTGTTGATGACACGTTCATCAATTGGTCTCATGGTCATCTTGAATTAGAGGCTTTCCATCGGCACTTGAATAGTCAATTTGACTCCATCAAGTTCACAATGGAAACTAAAACTAATGGGAACCTTCTTTTCCTAGATGTTCTCATCTCTAGAAATAATAATGGCTCTTTCTCGCACCATGTGTTTCAGAAAAGGACGCACATAGAGTAGTATCTGCATTCTGATTCTCATAATTTTCCTGCTCAGAAACTTGGAGTTTTGAATACTTTAGCTATAAGAGCTCTTAGAATTTCTGATAATGATCATTTAGATGAAGAGAAAGCCTATTTCCTTAAAGTCCTTGGAGATAACGGTTCTAGTAGAAGTCAGGGTTTGAAGCCTTTCATGAATGCGAGCAAAGGTCCTAGACTGAATAAGATTAGTGGTGATGCTGTTGGTAAATTTCATTTACCTTTTATTCAGGGTACTACAGATAGGATCACCCGGATTTTAAGGAAGCATAATATCTCTTCTTCTTTTAAACCTTTAAACACCATTCGGGGTTCCCTTAAATTGGTTAACGACCAGTTGGACCCTAAAAATGTGAAAGGTGTTTATTTGATTCCGTGCTCTTGCGGGACTCCCTACATTGGTGAAACAGGTAGGTCGATTAATAAGAGGTTCTAGTAGCATGTTGCGGATATTATGCATGGTAGAACCAAGTCCTCTACATTAGCTAAGCATGCAGAAAAGACGAAGCATCACATTTGTATGGAGGACGCTAGAATTCTTTCTAGGGTTGACCATTTCCATCACCGGAAATTTAGGGAGGCGATTGAGATTGAGAAGAGGTCCTACACGTTGAATAGGGATGACGGATGGAAAGTTAGCAGTTGTTGGATTCCATCTCTTCATTCCTTGTAATGATCCTTTTATTCTTTGGTTTTTATTATTTGGTCTTATTATTATAGTTTATTTATTTAATAATTAAAATAAAATACATTTAAGTTATTTTTATTTTTATTTCTAAAAGTTTTTTTTTTTCATTCATAAATAATTGTATTGACTATTTGAGTTATTTATAAATTATTTTTAGTGTATGACTTTGACTTCAATTCGTTAATTTTTATTTTATTGTGTTGTAGGTCCTTTTATTATTTATTATTTATTTTTTTTTATTTTTTTTTATATATTTATTTATTTTATTTTTTTTAATTAAAAATAAAAGTACTGTTAATTTATTTCTATTTTTATTTTATTTATTTATTTATGAATTATTTATTTTTACTTTATGACTTTGACTTGAATTCGTTAGTTTTTATTTTACTCTGTAGTAGGTCCTTTTATTCTTTATTTTATTTTATTTTATTTTAAATAATTTTATTTTTGTTTCTAATTTTAGTTATTATTATTATTATTATTATTATTATTATTATTTATTTATAATTTATGCCTTTGACAGGAATATTTGTTCATTTAATCACTTATTTGTTTATTGTTTAGGTGGGAGAGTTAAGTTAGTTTTTTGGGTTAATCTTATACGATTGGGTAATTAGGTCTTTTTATATTTTTATTTTTAGTTTTATTTTTTGACCATTTTAATTTTAAGGATGTGTGACTTATATTTTTGGATTATTTTATAACTGTATTTAACTTTTTATCATTTTTTGACTCCTTGGGGTCTTGACCGTTGCTTCTCTCTTCATGGTATAAATATGTATCTCAGATCAACCATTCCTCATTATCCTGATGATGAACTACAGTTTCTAGTTCAAAATGCATCGGTTCCAAAAATTCCTTATGTGATTTCCCAGAAGATTTATAATTAAAATCAAAATAAAATAGTAAGAAAATTGTGTTGTAGCTTAAATAACTAACCTGAATATATTGTGAAAATTTTGTGATGGTTTTTTCTCGAGGGATGGTGAATAGTTTGAATGTTAAACATGCAACTTCAACAGTCGTTGAAATTATTTTATTGTTTTTTTTTTCACTTTAATTTAATTGGTGGAAAGGATGGACATGGATTGCAATGGAAAAATTAGTTATGTCCTTAATAAGAAGTATGATTTAGCACTTATCAAATTGTTTAATAATTTATAATAGTTTCATTTTTGGCTTGTACTATCATTCATCCTTGATATGTACAAGAATTTTACAATGTCAACATCAACCTACACTATCATCATAAATTAGTTATGTCCTTAATAAGAAGTATGATTTAGCACTTATAAAATTGTTTAATAATTTGCAATAATTGATATGTACAAGAATTTTACAACTTCAACATCAAACTACACTATCATCATATCATTGTAGCCATGTCAATATAGATTATTTATATCCATTAAATCATAAAACATTCCACTTTTAACATTTTAAAATAATAAAGAAACATGGAAGGTGTTAATTTAGGTACATTAATACACTCCACTTTTAACATTTTACAAGAATAAAGAAACATGGAGGGTGTATATTTAGGTACATTAATAAAATATATCCATGCCTATCTAGATTATTAAGATCCATTACATCATATTTAACACAATCTATATTACTTATATCCATTACATCCTAAAACACTCCACTTTTAACATTTTAAAAGAATGTTTTAAAGCAACATGGAAGATGTAAATTTAGGTACATTAATAAAATACAACCATGTCAATCTAGATTATTAAGATCCATTACATCATAAAACGCTCCATTTTTAACCTTTTACATTTTACTCACCTTGAGTTTGGGGGATACTATCCTATGGAAGTTCAATACAGCCGTGTCAATCTAGATTCTTAAGATCCATTAAATCATAAAACACTCCACTTTTAACATTTACATTTTACTCCATCTGAGTTTGGAGGATCATATCCTATGGAAGTTAAGCTACTTTCAGTTTTTAGGCCTCAAAGTTTACCTTGAATTAATGGGAGAAAGCCAATGACACATGCTTTAAACTTTTCCTTAAGTGTTTATGGGAGAAATGACACATGTATACGATTTGCCTTAAAGTGGTTCTGGTTTATGGATATTGAAATGAAGAACTTCTATTTAGATCTATTCCAAAGATTGAATTTAAGGGAATTTACTAGATATGTCACCTTTCATAAAATATGAGATCCAGAGGCTACCCGACCCTTTACAGAATCTACCTATAGAACTTGTAGAAGTTAACACTACCTGTCCTAATTATACCCTATGAAGTGTGTAGAGGACTCGCAGAATCACTCACACTAATTTTTGTAGACATAAGGGTGTACAAGAGTGTACTAAGCTCAAAAATTTGGTCGTGTTGTTTGATATATTTCCCAAGAGCCCAAATGTACTCCTGAAGTATATGTGGGGTCTATATAAATATCTACAAAACCATGTGATTCTATCCAAGCTAAGGATAATGTACAAGCCATGTGTATACACACATTATCTAGAAACCATAGGCCAAAATAAACGGTACATAAGTGGTTTGAAGAAAAAATAGCACCAAGAAGCTTTGAAGGAGGGAAACAAGAACTGGAAATGGGGGAAGGATAAGAATAAAATAGCCACCACACATCCATGCAAGGGTAGTAGAAATAATTCTAACCATTGCAACATTGACGGTCACATTAAGGAGAATTCTTGGATGTTTGGTATGTGTTATATTCTTTATGTGAATATCCCTATGCACTATATATTTTACTAAGCATAGTGGTGGGAATAAAATGGGAGGAAAGGACCCCCACTTTAGGGTTTCATAGAGATTAAAAATCCCCCACACACAAGTGTTCAGGGGTAGTGCCCCAAAAAAATGTTTTTGGGAAAAATAAATTCTCCCTTTATGATGGTTTTCATCACATGGTTTATTCTTTTAGCATTTTTGTAGTGTATGGTAGTCTACCCCATGTTTCTACAGTTTCAGTTAAAGAACTAAAGTTTTAACTGATCCAAGGTAATGGATTGGTAGTTTATAATTGTCGTGGGCTATATGCATATATACATACATATATATGTATGTGTGTGTGATGGTCGAAAAATTAATATACTAATAAAAAAAATGATCTTCTCATTTTGGATTTCTTGAGTAAATTATATGTTAATGCATGTGTTTTTCATTGAATATTTTTCATTTTATTAAGAATCTATTTGAAACGATTAACTTTATAAGGTTAAAACCTATGTTTTGTATCAAATTACTTTTGGTTTTAATGGGAAAATTTTATAGCTAATGTGTTTTTCTCGAAATGTGATAGACCCCATTAAAATGGGAGATATATCGAATTGATTCCAATGGTGAAATAAAATAGTTGAGTAGTTTAAAGATATAGATGCATAAATTCAGTGAGCATAGTTTTGAGATATATAAGCCGAAAATGGAATAGCTGTTGGTGAACAAATATCAGTGGATCACCATGGATATATCTGCTTCATTAAAAGGGATTTTTCTAGAGGGATGGACTAAGTTGGAAATAAGGGAAAATATCACAATTATATGTTAATGCATGTGTTTTACATTGAATATTTTTCATTTTATTAACAATATATTTGAAACAATTAACTATATAAGGTTAAAAACTATGTGTTGCATCAAATTACTTTTGGTTTCAATGGGAAACTTTTATGGCTAATGTGTTTTCCTCGAAATGTGATAGACCCCATTAAAATGAGAGATATATCGAATTGATTCCTATGGTGAAATAAAATAGTTGAGTAGTTTAAAGATATAGATGCATAAATTCAATGAGCATAGTTTTGAGATATATAAGTCCAAAATGGAATAGTTTTTGGTGAACAAATATCGGTGGATCACTATGGATATATCTGCTTCATTAAAAGGGATTTTTCTAGAAGGATGGACTAAGTTGGAAAGAAGGGAAAATATCACAATACAATTGTGTCTCTTAGATGTTGAAGAATGTAGCTAGGTTTAGTCTTCATTATTAACATATTTCTCAAAAATAATTTATAATTATTGTTTCCTAACAAAAATCTATAACTATTATCAAACAAAAATTTTTGTTAGGAAACAATAAAAGGCTAGACAAGCGACAAATGGTCATACTAATGATGAAAGAGTGAGACCTTCAATCTAGGAAGGTTGTATAGTATGTCTCTTCCAATTCACTACAACTTTTAAGTGGACTAATATTTGGATTCGTCGTATTTATGCATACTAGCATTTAGTGTTGGTTAACATTTATGTCTATTGTTTGTACAAGATCTTTGAATTGTTGTTGATGTATGTTTACTGGATGAAAGATACGATAGAGTCCAACTAAATTTTTTCCTTATAGCTATTGTTTCTTCTATTGAATACATTTCATTATCTCATTCATTGAGTCACTAAGTCATGTCAGCTCATATATTGTGGAAAAATAATATGTATACCCAGCTGAGGTTTTCGGATTACCAACACAGAATTTTGTACTAAAATTATAGAGATAGGTTTATCCTAATTACAGGTTTATATGGGTGACTTTAGGCTTCGGTAGAATTACAGAAGGACTAAATTTTAGGCTAAATACAAATATGCAATTCAGATGAAGTTTGTTTTTCTTCAAAGGATAGTTTTGGTGTTATATAGTTTTGATTCTATTCAGTGTAATTGTAGTTAATTAAAGCCACACTATTGGTGCTATTTATGTTTCATTACCACCACATAAAGGAGCTTGGATAAGAGAATATTTTAGTGTTATATCATTCAATGAACTCAATGCTACAAAAATATGTTCTATTACAGTTAAGAGTTATCACTTATTGGACACAGCCACACAAAACATGCATGAAAGCAACACGAAATTGAAAGCAGGAAATTCGAAATTCAAACATTTTTATCAAGAATTGATTATAGAATTTACAACAATTGAAAAATCAATGCTAATACAGTCAAGAGTTATAGCTTATTGGACATGGCCACACAAAACATGCATGAAAGGAGCATGAAATTCGAAATTTAGACATGTTTATCAAGACATGATTATAGAATTTACGACAATTCAAAAATCAGTGCTACTACAATCAAGAGTTATCACTTATTGGATACGGTCACACAAAACATGCATGAAAGTAGCAGGAAATCGAAACCAGGAAATTCGAAGTTCGGACATGTTTATCAAGACATTATTATAGAATTTACAACAATTGAAAAATTAGTGCTAATAAAGTCAAGATTTTTCACTTATTGGACATGATCACACAAAACATGCATGAAAGTAGCAAGAAATTGAAAGCAGGAAATTCAAAATTTGGACATGTTTATCAAGAAATGATTATAGAATTTATAGCAATTGAAAAATCAGTGCTAATACAGTCAAGAGTTATCACTTACTAGACACGGCCACACAAAACATACATGAAAGCAGTAGGAAATTGAAAGCAAGAAATTAAAAATTCAGACATGTCTATCAAGACATGATTATAGAATTTATAGAAATAGAAAAATTAGTGCTAATACATTCAAGAGTTATCACTTATTGGACACAGCCACACAAAACATGCATGAAAGCAACAGGAAATTGAAAGCAGAAAATTCGAAATTCAGACATGTTTATCAAGACATGATTATAGAATTTACAACAATTGAAAAATCAGTGCTAATATAGTCAAGTGTTATCACTTATTGGACACGGCCACACAAAACATGCATGAAAGTAGCGGGAAATTGAAAGCATGAAATTCGAAATTCGGACATGTTTATTAAGAAATGATTATAGAATTTATAGCAATTGAAAAATCAGTACTAATACAGTCAAGAGTTATCAATTAATGGACACGGCCACATAAAACATGCAGGAAAGAAGTAGGAAAGTGAAAGTAGGAAATTCAGAGCCAGCCTGCAAATCCGAACAACAAGAGCCGAGGCCAAACAACAAGACATAGATGCAGACGTGAGCCAAAAATATCAAAACGTAGATAGCAGGCACGAGATGAACATCAAGACATAGAAAAAATATGCAGAAACATGTTCACATCAGTAATAAGCACGAAACCCATTAACTGCTCTAGGCTGGTGTATTTATAAACTAAAGGTCGACCGGACTATTTTAAAAGTTTGACCGAACTTATGTTGCCAGTTTTCCAATCTCTGGCAAAAAATATGTTTGCCCACGCCATCACTACACCGTCAATGTAAACGATAGAATGATTTTGGCCGAACTAATTTCTAAAGTTCGTCCGAACTCTCTAACAATTCAGCCGAATTGTTGACAAAAAAAAATTTTTGCCCCCGATTCTCACAAAAGTGTAACCCAACTTAGTGGGCTTACCCTATAATATATTTCTCCATGTATGTTAAATATAGGCTCCCACCCATTCTAGAGCAGAAACCATACATCCATAGGATATAATATCTTTCTTTATACACACACTCACTGAATTAGTTTTGCTACTAATATTTTTTAAAATGTTACATTTATCTTTTTCTATGCACACAAACATATAGTCGCACATTGAATTACTATTTCTATTAATAGTTTTGAAAATGTCATATGTCATCAATGGACTTACAAATCTCTCTCATACATTGAATTAGAAAGAATTTATTAATGCAATCACAACTCTCTTTCTCTTTCTCTCTGTATATTTGACGTTAAAATCTCATACTCAAACTAGGATATTGGAATATTTGATTTATGACCAATATTAGTTATTTTTTTATTAGTATTTTTTAAATATCATCTATAGACTACATTAAAAAATGAAATAAATTACAAATTTCAGTCGCAACCAAAAATAAAAATATAAATTTTTGAATATAAATTATTTTATTTATGATTAACAATATTTTTTTGTAATTAATATATATTTTTGGAAATTACATGTCTACTAAACATAAAATGAATTACACATTATATAATATTAATAATATTCATTTTACTTGCATCTCTCAACTCCTATTTTTACATGTTACTTGTCAACACCATATTACATATTTGATGTAAAATTAAGGTGAAAATTGACGAATTTTATCTATGAGTTGTAAAGGGCCTCTTTTGCAATAAATTATGAAGTTGAAAAATCAGGTTAAAAATATAAATTTATACTCAATCAAAAATCATTTATCTCATTGAATACATTAAAAGTTAATTTTCTAAATTAAATTAACACTATTAATTTGGAGCTTTGATGAACACTATCAATTTGAAACTTCACAGAGGGGGTTTACCAATATGCATATTATTTCTTTTGTTTATGACTATTAATATTATTAAAAAAATTAAAAATATGGTATAATTTTAACTTTGATTGTTCAAAGCATAAATAATATACTGAAGCTCCCCATATGATAACAGTATCTTATTTGAGTATATAACATAAAGTGGATGGGCATGAGAATGAAGTGGAGGTAATTTATGTATATAGTATCCTAGATAGTGAGTTAAAGACTGTTGGATGAATAGTAGATGTATTGTAGTAAATTTTTATTTTGAATATTTTAACAATTTAGTGCTATGATGAATATGTTTATAATATTTTCCAAATGGTTTATATTGTCCACTTCTTCCGAATTTCATAATATAAATGGACTAATAGTGTTGTTAAAAAATGAATCTATTAACTATGAATTAAATGGCTCTCCAGGTGAGATACCTGGAGAGTGTACAAACACTCATACAGGCACTAGCTATTGATTCAGCTGAGCCTCAAATATATAGGCTTTCACACTAATGGGATGGTTTCAACCACTCCCTAGATATTAGGATCTGAGGTCTAAAATTAGAGTCTCAAACCTATCCTCATCATAACAAAAATCTAAGTCTAGCTTTCCCCATTAATTCCAACACTCCCCCTTAATGGAGAAAGGGTACTGAACAATAACATATGCCTGCTGGTCTTAGTCTCAGCTAGGCTTACATAAAAACATAAAACTTGGTAGCAGAGGTTTTCATTTTGTTCTTTATGCTTTTGAGTCCATACTTGTTCATTCTGAGGTGAGACTTCATCTTCACTTTCCTCACCGTGAGGTAGTGATGTATCTTCACCTCATTTCTTCCCCATTGATGGAAAGCTTGAACTCTTTTTTTCCCAAGGAAAGATCATAATTTTCATTAATTTTGAAAATTACATGCTGTAGATGCTTTTGCATATGCATACTTGTGACTATTGTCACTTACAAGTTTTTCTCAGAATCCCCTCTAAGATGTACATCAGAGTCCATAGAGTGGCATAAATACAATAATTACATAAATAGTTCTGGATGTATCCAGTTCATCATTCAAAACGGACAAAAAAACAAAATCCATATATATCAGATCTGCTGATATGTAATATCGAGTTGTTCTATGTATAGTCGGTGGTAATAGCTGAAATGTTGAGTATAAATCCGCCCCTTTATGTGCCAAATCTCCCTTTCTTGGAACGCTGCCTCCTTGGAAAGTTCGTCAGAAATGTTGTTGCGTTCCCTGTATATATGAGACCAAGAGATAGATGAGAATTGCTCTCCAAATCATGAAGTGTCTTCCAAAATAGCAAGAAGTGTGTGTACATGACATGATGCAGTTTTGTTGAACCAATTTATAATGGTTTCAGAGTTGCCAAAAACTTGAATATGATGGATGTCATGTTCTAAAGCAAACTGTAGTAGATGACGGAGAGTGATAAGCTCGGCATAATTTTTTGTGCTTAGACTGAATCCCATTTTGATTCTGAAGGAGTGCTGATGAGTAAGGTGAATAAGAGCACCCCCTCCACATCCCTACGGTTGTGCTGAACCATTGAAAAAATCCTAGGATATATTATATTTAATGACCTAAGGTACGATATTACGGGGCGGGTTGGGAGAGTCGTCTTCTGGAATGCAGAAGTAGCTGGATACAATGTGGGATTTTATTAGGTGCCAGAGAGGGAGTCGGTTGGAAAATCTTGAACTCTTATTCTCACCCTTCTCAAAATTATGATAGGCTTAATAGGAGAATGTTTTCTCTCATTATTTCTGGTGTCACGCATGTGAATTTCAACGATGCTGTCTTCAACATTCATGGATGCAACTTCTGTATCGACTTCATAAAGACACGGTGTTTCAAGCCATGCTTCATGAAACTTTAATTCCTCTTCAAACCTTGTTTATTTTTCCTCGTTGTTGTTGCTAACATCTACACACACAGAAATATTCATGAGATCATCATTATTTGAATTCTCTCCAGCTCTGTCTTCTTCTACCACGTCTTTGCAATCAACTTCATGTGGCTCGTCCAATTGATCTTCAAAAATTTTTTCCTCTTTACATCCTTCCTGAAGATCAGCTCGTGAGTCTTCAATCTCGGGATCTTGCACAACAGACTGTGCCTCTTGATTCTCGTGGCCATCAAAGGAACCACATTATTTTCTGAAATTCCTTGAGACTCAAAAATACTACCCATGCTAATGCCTCCAAATGATCACATGAGAAAGTGATCATCATCATCGGAATAAAAAATATCTAAAAATATAGACATGTTGGGAAAGTTCAGCTTATCTCGCTTTATCTTTCTTCAAGATTTCTTTTCAACTCCACTCGGTCCTCTAACGAGCTCCAACAACCCCATTACCACGCAGGTGGCAAACTTCTCCCTTTTCCAGCTCTTCAACTATAAAACCTTGTAGATTGTGGCTTCTATGCCACGCAAGTATAGTGCTCTTTTTAACAAATTGATAAGTAGTGTAAGATATATTATGAATTTTGTTGGTTATAATATATAATTTATCATAATAAAATATATTTCCTAATTTTATTTATAAAACATTTTTGTGAAGAAATAATTCTTTAGCAAATTATAACTTCTTTTCAATTGTATTCTTTGGTTTGAAAAATAATAATCAAATTTTATTTTATAGCATATCAACCTTGTATCACCTTGAAAATTTGTTTCCGCACTTTGGAGGAATGCTAGTTAAATATAAATAATTTTGTAACTTAATATGACTAAATTTAATCAACATATTCATGCTTAATAATTATTCATTAAAATTATTTTAATGATTTTAAATTAGTTGTAAACAAGTAAACTTAATTTTATAATTAAACAAAATATATACACCTATAAACATTATTATAGGTATGGTATTACCCATTCAATTTTTCTTTTGACTATCTATTAGTTCGTGGTTGACCAAAACATTATCTAGCTTATCCATAGTCTAACCTTGGGAATTCATTTTTTGTTATTTTTTAAATTTATTTATGTGTAAGGTGATTGGTTGAGGTCTTATTATGGGTTGTTTACTAACATACATTTCTATTAGTTACTAATTTATTGTTTCAAGCTTTATTTCATTTTTATTTAACTTTTTAATTTTAATTTTTTCCTTTTTCTTATTTCCATTTTTTATGAATTATAGTTTTTCTTCATATTTTCAATTTAAAATAACTTATTATTATATTAAAACCATATTTTAATAAATTTAATTAGATAAATTATATATATTAATAATAATAAAACACACATATAAAATAAACATATATATTAAAGTGTATATATATTATTATAAATAATATTATTTAATAATATTTATTAATATTTGGTGATGATATTCAACAATACAATATTTTATTAGTTATTTCAAATTTGTGATAAAATTTTTGTTTTTATTATATTTTAGTTTAATTAAATTATATTTAAACTAAATATAATTAACTTTATTATTTAAAAAAAATAATAAATCACTAATATATAACTAACCGAAACTCAAAACCAAACCATAAGCACCCAAACTCAAAACCAAACCATATGAGCAAGCATATATACAATAAACCAAGCTCAATTTTTTTCCAGGATGAAACCACGACCATACAGACAACACAAACTGAAACCATATAAACAAGAAAAAATAAAATATACCAAGGTAAAAAAATTTCCATGACCTTTGTAAATTATCTTGCTCTTGTGAAGGAGATATGTGTATTTTTTTCTTATGTGCATCTCCTCTCTTCTTTCTTTCTAGGTTTCTATCATCATGATCATGAAGTTTGTGACAATATTAGTATATGACAATATTAAAATATGATAATTAACGTAAATTATTTCATAGCATGAATCATCATAGTTATCATAGTTATTAGCACCAAACTCTAGGAACAAACACCATCTACAACTTGATTCTACAAATTTGCTTTGACAATACCTAGTCTTTGTTACTAGTAACAACCCAGATAAGGGGTGGATAGTAGATAGGGTACAAAAAATGATTTTCACGTATTGTTTCAATGCAATGAATAAATGAAAATGCGAATCAAAACTTCAAATTTCTAAGCAATTCTAGGAAGTTTTAAAAGTTATTGAGGATATAGATAATTTGAGCCTAATCAAATATTGAATTCAGGCACAGATGATGCAAATAGACATGCTCTGGTAATAACCTCATCCACAAATTCTTGAATATTTCTTTTAGATGAACCGCCTTTCACCATTGACTCCTTCGATATTTTCTTCCATCGTAAAGAGTTCTTCCTCAGCCCACCACCGAGTGGGCTTTCCATCATCATCTTTATACACTTTTCCACTTCATCCTTCCCTACAAGTCCGTCAGCTGATCGTTTATTCAATCTCATCCCCATCCTCCATTTATTCTCAATGTATATCGAATTAGTTGTCTGATCACTCCACTAAGGAAGCACCAACATTGGAAGCCAAAGCTGAGGCTTTCCACTGTTGAATTCCATCCACAGTGCTGTTGAATTTTTAAATTCAATTAATGCTGTGCAGAAGGACGAAGTAAAACAGGGGCAGAATTTTGGTTGTTGGCACTTCACCGTGCATTTAAAATTGATATTAAAAGCCTGCAAGACATTTTTTTTGGGTTAATGGTCATAGCCATTTTACTATGTTTTGAATTTAAACTTGTGGTTCTAAACCATGCAACCCCCACCTCTTACTATCTACACCAAACACCATTAATCTTTCGTGCCATTGTTTTGAATTTTTGAACGAGCCCACGTCAATGATGGGGGAGCCCACAAGCCCATGTCACCATTTGGGGAGCCAATCAAGTTTCAATCACGTTAGTTTTGAGCCTAGTAACCAGTCCTCTCACTGACGCAAAGAACCGGACCCACTGCCAAGTCATAGGACGCGTGGACCAATCAGAGCTTATCACGTAGATTTTAGGTTTACACCATGGAGCCCATTTGGTATGCGATAATTATATGAAATAGAGTTTAGTTTTCGATTTGAATTTTGGGGGTCCCACCGCTGACCAGTCACAGAGAAATCGCGCAGATTTGGACCCTGATGACGTCAGGGAAAATTGGTACGTGATAAATTTTTGAATGGAGTTTAATTTCAGTTTGGATTCCGTGACAAAGGCTTAAAACATTGGTGTAAGTTTTATTTTATGCGGCAGTCATATTAAGGTTCAAAAACTTCTTTTAAACATTCCCCTTATATTTCTTTTAAATGCTGTGACTAAAGGTTTTTTTTTTTATAAGGTTAATATGCATATATATTATAAACTTTAAAGTTTATAATATATATATATTTTTCGATTGTTTGATTTAATATATGTTGTGTCATATATATATATATAAAGAGCCTGAAGGCTGATATGTGTGTTGACTGTGTGAAATTTTTTTTTTTTTTGTAAGAGAGCCTGAAGGAAAAAACATAGTGACGTGAGAATAGAGCATTGTAAGCATTGTGTGTGCAAATTTTGTAAGAGACAGAGAGGAATTTTAGGACATTGTGCGTGGGAAGTAGTTCCATTTTCATAATCCCTCTGAAGGAGGAAGAATATCAAATTGTAATAGAATTTTATTTTTAATGAAATAGAAGTTGTTTGTGTGCTATCTGTGTCTAGAAAAATTTTAGAATGAGTTCTTTGTGTTAAGAGGAGATATTTTGCTATCTTTGTGTGTTTTGGAATACTCAGAAATTCCAACATGGTATCGGAGCTAGTCTAGGCTCTTTGAAGGATTGTCAAAGAAGCTGAAGAAAGGAGCTTGTTGAAGCTTTTTGACCAGTAGTGTAAAGGCTCAGCAAAGACCAAGTATTTAGAAAATAGAGTTTTTGCTTCGTGTTTAAAAAGTTTAGTCTAGAGAAGTATTTTTGAAGACAGAGTTTGTCTCTTGAGCAAAGAGAGAATTTGTTTGAAAACACAGTCAAGTTTAGAGCATAGTTCAGTGTGCTAGCCATAGCAGGAGCCAGTACAAGCATGAGTATTGGAAATACTCAACTCCCACAGTTTAATGGGAAGAACTATGACTATTGGGAAATCACCATGAGAGCCTCGTTTACCTCTCAAGAATTATGGGATCTTGTTGAAGATGGTTTGAAGAACCAGCAGATGAAAATGCTTTTAATGCCTTGACACAGGTAGAGAAGGATTTGTTGAAGGGAAATAGGAAGAAGGACTCAAAAGCCCTCTTCCATCTCTATCAAGCAGTGCATGAAAGTGTGTTTCCAAGGATAGCAGCAGCTAGGAGGTCCAAGGATGCATGAAATACCCTCCAGACTGCCTATCAAGGTATGGAGAAGGTGAAGACAACAAAGCTACAATTGTTGAGGAGAGACTTCGAAACTCTCTATATGAAAGAGTCTGATAACATAGACTCATTCTTTACACATGTGATTGGGTTGGTTACCCAGATAAGGTCTCATGGAGAGACACTTGAAGAAATAAGGATAGTGGAGAAAGTGTTGAGGAGTCTAACCTCAAGGTTTGATGTGATAGTCACAACCATTGAAGAGACAAAATATCTCTCAAAGTTTACTGTTGATGAGCTTCATGCATCATTGATGACTCATGAACAAAGATTGGGAAGAACAGAAAAATCATCTTTGGATCATGCCTTCAAGACCCAAATGTCCTTTGGAGGAGGACGAGGTCAAGGAAGAGGAAGCTACAGAGGGAAAGGAAGAGGCAGAAGCCAAAACAGAGGAGGAAGAAACAACTCTGCAAGTACTCATGGAAGAGGTAGCAATCAGAATTAGAACCAAGGCCAAGGCATCATCCAGCAAGGAGGACAAAATCAAGCACATGGAAAAAGGTATGATAAATCCCAAGTCCAATGTAATTATTGTAAGAAGTATGGGCTTTATGTCAATGAATGTAGGAAGAAACAGAGTGAAATGGGTAATAGACCCAGTGCTAACTTTACTAAGGAAATTATCAGTCAAGAAAAGTTGGTTTTAGCATGTAATATGGCTAAAGAAATGAATGAGGATATATGGCTTCTATATTCTGGATGTAGCAACCATATGACTGGAAACATCTCCATGTTTTCCATGTTAAATGAAAATGTGAAGTCTCAAATAACACTGGGGACAAACAGTAAGGTCTCTGTCATGGTAAAAGACAGAGTGAATGTTTTGACAAAGAAAGGAGAAGGAAGATCCATATCAAATGTTTACTATGTGCCTGGTATGAAGTGTAACCTATTGAGCATTCAACAACTCATTCAAAATGGGTACAATGTTTTATTTGAAGATGATGTATGCACCATCATGGATAATCCACCAAGCAAGCAATGCATTGCACAAGTGAATATGACAAGGAAGAGAATTTTCCCTCTGAGGATGAGAGAAAATTTGATGAAAGGAGTTGAAATGGATGCAGTAAGACAAGAGACATTCCAAACAGAAGCAAAGGATGAAAACTGGTTATGGCATTTGAGATTTGGACAGCTCAACTTTGGAGGTATGAATTTGTTGCATAGGAAAGGAATGGTAAAGGGATTACCATTGATTGAGAAAATGGACAGCCTTTGTGAAGGCTGTATCTTGGGAAAACAACACAGAGAAAGTTTTCCACCAGGAAAGAGCATAAGGGTAAAGGCACCCTTAGAAATTGTTCATTTAGATTTGTGTGGACCAATGCAAACACCCTCACTAGAAAGCAACTGCTATATGCTAACATTTATTCATGATTTCACAAGAAAAACTTGGGTTTATTTCTTGAAATATAAGAGTGAAGTGTTTGAGAAATTATGCCACTTTAAGGCTCCCGCAGAGAAAGAAAGTGGGTAGTATATTAAATTTTTAAGAACTGATAGAGGAGGTGAATATATCTCAAAATAATTTTTGCGTTTTTGCGGAGAAAATGGCATACACAAGCAATTTATAGCAAGGTACACCCTGCAGCAAAATGGAGTTACTAAAAGGAAAAATAGAACCATCATGGACATGGTAAGAAGTATGTTGAAGGAAAAACATTTGCCAAATGAATATTGGGCTGAAGCTATACATTGTGCAGCATACATCTTGAATAGATGCCCAACCAAAGCTATAATGAATAGAGTTCCTAAAGAAGCATGGAGTGGCATAAAACAAGGTGTCACCCACATGAGAGTTTTTGGTTGTGTGGCTTATGCACACATTCCAGATCAGCTAAGGAAGAATTTGGAAAATAAGGGGGAGAAGTGCATATTTATTGGATACAGTGAAGAATCCAAGGCATATAGATCATATAACTGACCCACCAAGAAGTTTTTTATAAGCAGAGATGTGCAGTTCATTGAGGAAGAATATTGGGATGGAAGCATTGAGAAAATAGTCAATGTGAAGGGTTGTTTGTCTCGTGATAGTAATGAGGAAGAGATGGCTGATATACATCCCTCATTAGCAGCACCACCTCCACCAACACAAGGAAAACAAGGGACCCCACAAGTAGGTGTGAGAACACCCTTGAGAAGTGATAACAGTGCTTCTCTAAGCACACCACAAGGAGCCACAATTACATCAAGTGAAAGAGGAACCAGATTCAGAAATTTGAATGATATTTATGAGAAAGAGGTAGAGAATGAAGGTATGAACTGTTTATTTGCATTGTATTGTCATGTAGATGATCCTATTCATTTTGAAGAAGCTATAAAATATAAGAAATGGATAGATGTTATGGATGAAGAAATGAATTCTATAAAAAAAAATAAGACATGGGAATTGGTTGATCTCCCAAAAGGAAAAGAAGTTATTGGAGTGAAATGGGTCTACAAGACCAAAAGAAATGTTGAAGGTAAGATTGAAAGGCACAAGGCCATACTTGTTGTCAAATGCTACAAGAAGAAACAAGGAAGAGATTATGAAGAAACATTTGCACCGGTTGCAAGAATGGAAATAGTAATAGTAGTGTTGTTCATAACAGCACAAAAAAAGTGAAAGGATTACCAAATGGATGTGAAATAAAAATTCCTAAATGGAGTATTGATGGAAGAGGTTTATGTTGAACAACCTCTGGGATATGAGAAAGAAGGGCAAGAGCAAAAATTTTGCAGATTGAAGAAAGCCCTTTATGGGCTGAAAGAAGCACCAAGAGCATGGTATAGTAGGATAGATGCCTATCTACTGGAAAATGGGTTTGAGAAATGTGAAGGAGAACCCACATTATACATCAAGGAGAAATATGGTAAGATGCTGATTTTTTTTTTTATATGTTGATGATGTGATCTTTACAGTTAATGATGCTTACCTCATTGATAATTTTAAATCAATAATTAAGGATGAATTTGAGATGAATGATATGGGATTGTTGAAATAATTCTTAGGAATAGAAGTAGAGAAAAATGAAAATAAAATTTTTATATCTCAAGATAAATATGTAAATGAAGTTTTGGAAAGATTTAATATGTAGGATTGCAAGGCAGCAATTGCTCCTACAATAATGGTATTGAAGTTAAGCAAAGAGGTAATTAGCAACGATTTTCATCCAAGTTTGTACAAGAGCATAGTTGGCAGCATCATGTATTTGACTGCAACTAGGTCGGATATTATGCATGCTGTGAGTTTAATTTCCAGAATTATGGAAAGGCCAAAGGAGACACATTGGCAAGTAGCAAAAATGATTCTGAGGTATGCGAAAGGAACAAAAAGGTATGGAATTTTATATACCACTTCGAAAAATTCTGAATTGATTGGATATACTAACAGTGATTGGGATGGAAGTATAGATGACCGGAAAAGTAAATTTGGTTATGTTTTTAATATGGGTTCAGGAGCCATTTCACGGGCTTCTAAGAAATAGCCAATTGTGGCTTTATCAACAACAGAGGCAGAGTATGTGGCAGCTACAATAACAACATGTCAAGAATTTTGGATGAGGAGAATGTTGAGGAGTTTTTGTCATGAACAGGTAAAATGCACAAAAAATTATTGTGATAATAGCTCAGCAATAGCATTGTCAAAGAATTCAATGTTTCATAAAAGAACGAAACACATTGATGCCAAGTATCACAACATCAGGGAGCTAGTGAACAATGGTGAAATTATTTTGAAACAGTGTAGAACAGAGGAGCAGTTTTCAGAAATTTTAATAAATCCATTGGGGAAAAAGAGTTTTAATTATCTGAGGACGTGTTTGGGTATGGAAGAAAACCTAACAGTTGAATTTAAGGGGGAGTGGTGAATTTTTAAATTCAACTACTGTTGTGCAGAAGGAAGAAGTACAACAGGGGCAGAATTTTGGTTATGTGCACTTCACTGTGCATTTAACACTGATATTAAAAGCCTGAAAAACATTTTTTTTGGGTTAATGGCCATACTCATTTTACTGTGTTTTGAATTTAAACTTGTGGTTCTGAACCACGAAACCCCTGCCCCTTAATATCTACACCAACCACCATAAATCTTTCGCGCCATTGTTTTGAATTTTTGAACGAGCCCGCGTTAATGATGGGGGAGCCCAAAAGCCCATGTCACCATTTGGGGAACCAATCAAGTTTCAATCTCATTAGTTTTGAGCCTAGTAACTAGTCCTCTCACTGATGCAAAGAAACAGACCCACTGCCAAGTCACAGGACGTGTGGACTAGTCAGAGCTTATCGCTTAGGTTTTAGGCTTACGTCATGGAGCCCATTTGGTACACGATAATTCTATGAAATAGAGTTTAGTTTTTAATTTGAAGTCCCGGGGTTGGACTGCCAACCAATCAAAGAGCGATCATGCAGGTTTGTACCCTGATGACGTCAGGGAAAATTGGTACGTGATAAAGTTTGCAATGGAGATTAATTTCAGTTTGGATTCTACAACAAAGGCTTAAAACATTGGTTTAAGTTTTATTTTATGCGATAGTTGTATTAAGGTTCAAAACCTTGTTTTAAACATTTCCCTTATATTTCTTTTAAATGCCACGATTAAAGTTTTGTTTTGTATAAGGTTAATATACATATATATTATAAACTTTCAAGTTTATAATATATATATATATATTGACAGTCTGATTTAATATATGTTGTGTCATATAAAAAAAGAAGAAGAAGAGAGCCCGGAGGCTGATATGTGTGTTGACTATGTGATTTTTTTTTTTTTGTAAGAGGGCCCGAAGGAAAAAACATAGTGAGGTGAGAACAAAGCATTGTAAGCACTGTGTGTGCAAATTTTGTAAGAGACAGAGGGGAATTTGGGGACATTGTGTGTGGGAAGCAGTTCCATTTTTGTAATCCCTCTGGAGGAGGAAGAATATTAGATTGTAATAGAATTTTATTTTTAATGAAATAGAAGTTGTTTGTGTGCCATCTCTATCCAACAAAATTTTAGAATGAGTTCTCTGTGTTAAGAGGAGAGATTTTTTTCTCTATGTGTATTTTGGAATACTCACAAATTCCAATAATTTCACCATAAAAGCGTTGACGGAGGAATGAGAAAGCACTTGCAGCTGATGACATAATGGAACCAGTAGCCCATTGCCAAATATTTCATTAAGGAAACCGGCCGGCAAGGTTTCTTCAATAGTAATTTCCCCTTGGGAAGAAGGTGGGCGAAAAACCAATAGGAAAGAATATCCACTAACCTTCAACCCAAGAGCTATCTCATTAATTTTTTCTTTTGAAAGAATAGACACTCTTTCGAAAGAAACATATAGAACACTTGGAGGTTCCTTCGCATTCAGCCAATCCAAGTAGTTTGCGGCTTTCCGCAAGTGTGCCATAGAGTCTGTGTATGTCAGATTCTGTCTGTCCAAGAAAGCCAAGGGTATGAGAGGACCGACTGTGCGGATCAGAGCTATCGATTTCACTGAATTTGTTTCTTCCGATTCCAGTTCAGAAATTGAGTTTCCCAGAACCCACCTGGCCTTTGGAATAGACTTAAACTGATCTATTTCTACTTGAAATAGGAACGCATTGGGATTTGAAGGCTACAGATGGGTTGGCATGTTCGACTCACTCAGCAATGACAACCCTGGTATTTCTATTACCTCCGTCATTTTTATTGTTTCATAGGGTAATTTTTGAGCATACAAAAAATGTTTAATAAAATCACGTTTGGAAGATAAAGTAGAACTTATATGCATCATACGGATTTCCTAAATGAAAACATACCCAATCCGTTGATGAAATAATGATAGATGGAGTAGACTGCATGTGACTCCGTCGAGAAAAATGCTACAGGAATATTAAACTTCCCCTCAACTTCCAGAACCCAGAGAAGGACGGAATCGTAAATGATGCAAGATATGTTGCTTCCTTGAGTGTTTAGCCTCTTTATGAGATTCTATAAGGAGAGGATTCCCATCTTGTGTAGCATTTGAAGAAACATAACCAGGTTCTTGATCGAGCGATCGAAATCTAGTGGAAGTCCGTCTGAGATTGTTTCGAATTGGACATCCATAGAGGAGTTCGAAACCCCAGGAATTTCATTTTGCACCTATAACATTGACACATGGTTGGATTTTTTAGTGACAAATGTGACCATGAGTCTTTTCGAGATGAGCCACTTGGAAAACTCTAGCATTGGATTGATATGGCCTTGCGATGGAATGGGCACCACAAGAACATGAGGATTACAACACTCTAGCTCTCCTGAGGAAGTCATTTTACTACTCTTCGGCCAAGAGTAATTGCAGACAAACTTTCTGTTTGAATATTTCGTTCTCCCAGGTGGTCTAAACTCTTAGGTTAATTCGTAGAGGGCATCTAAATTTATATTAGCAGAAGGCGTTCTAGAGCATATCTGGATGCTTCAATTCAATGAAAAGAGTAAAGGAGTATTACTGAAGTTGGGATCATGATTTCAACTGCTAGTGATGTAAAATGCATGAGAAATTGTTCTCGTTACAATCATAGTCAGATGGTTAGTTTCTCAAATCTCTCTGAAATGACAAGATATCTTAGAAAAGCGCTTATGTTATTGCATGATTTAGCTAAAAAATTAGGATGGAAGGCATCGCATGTTAATATTGACTTATAATGATAAAAACTATATAATATGTATTAGGGGAGTGACACCATTAGTTGTGCGACCTCCCTTCCATGTTGGCCATTGACGATGACATACTCTCATTTTCCTTGCAATAGGTGTTGAGTGGACGTGCCATTTGTTGTGGTTGGCGGGAGCAGTAAATTCTGTTATAAATCCTCCAAGGGTTTGTTCTAGACCATTTTATTTCATGTTTTTGTGGTTCGGTGTGTGTTATATTTTGTTTGATCTCAGTGTGTGGGAATTGCACTACAATGGCTATGTTTAGCTTCATTACTCGTACACTGGGTTTTCCATTCTAGCGCTATTTAAGGGTTTCTTCCAGCCCATTTTGTTTCATGTTTTTGTGGCTCAGTATTTATTATATTTTGTTTGAGTTCGGTGTGCAGGCATTGGACTACGATGGCTATGTTCGGCTTCTTTACTTATACACCTAGTTTTCCATTCTAGCGTTGTTCAATTGGCATTGTTGTTTGGAGAGCTTCATTTGGGTTTAGGGTTGCGCTTGTGATGTTCGGTCTGCTTCGTGGGCAGTTAAACAATGGCTGAGTGGTTGTTTTTTCTCCTTCATGGGGGGTTAAACAATGGATCAATGGTTGTTTTTTCTGCTTTGTGGGGGTTTAATTGACATCTCTCTGGTTGTTCGTTCAACACTTTTTTTTGTTTCATCCTCACGACATGTTTGTGAAGGAACCAATGGGAGATTATATCAAGTTCAATGGCCGACATGTAGGTTTCCTGTGTTTAATATTTTGACTAGGATTTCGTAGGTTGCAAAGGGCTCCCTCACCTTTTTGTTATTTAGCCAAAATTACCAAGGATGAATGGGTATTTTATTATAAAATTTATCTTAGTTCCTATCATTTGAAAACCTGCTGACTACAGTTTTAATTCCATCACACGATGAATCTAATAATCCAATAGTACCTATAACATCAAATAAATAACCAATAACATAATAAAATAATATATACAGAGTATAATGCACTACCTCTGAATGATAATCTTTGACCACATAACTTGAGTTTGGTGGTTGAACCATGGGGGCTTCACTCAATGAGCCTCTATCATATACGTGCGATCATAACATATTAAACAATACCCTTAATTTGATTACATATTTGAAAATACCTCTAAAAATCACATTATTTAACCCCCTACGAATATAAATCCAATACACCTTCCCAATTTAAAAAGCCCCTACTTTCACTATATATTGTAGGCATCTATTTTTCATTAACATTTTTTACACACCTTTATATTTTTTCATTAAATTTGAACTCCATTTTATATACCTGCCCATAAAAAAATCATTTACCTTCTATATATACCCTAATATATTATATCATTTTTTCTTCATTATATATCCCCCAATTTGAACCCATGTGCTATGGTATTTCTCCCGCAGTGAAGCCCCCATGGGATGAACAAGCTCCTGATTCGATCCCTTGGCCTTCAATTATGAAATCAATTTATTCGACTTCAAATAGATTTTCCCATCGAACTCCATTAAAACATCTGCACCCACAAACACCATAAAATAATTCTAATATCCATCACACTTTCTTGATGCCAAGCAATATAACCCAATTCCTATTTATGTTGTTCCTTGCCAGATATCAAAGGAACCAATACAAAATCTTTGAAGAAACCTTTAGTTATTAATTCACGCAGATTCTAATGAAGTATAATTCACAAATCATTACAAAATATTAATGTTCAAAACATATATAACATAACCTAATATATCTTTCTCACCGCAATACAAGCACCATGTATGCTAAAAAATGCAAAAATCGAAGGGATACCGAGACAAAATATCAATAGAGAGGATAAATTGTGATTTGATTAAGTGAAAACAATATTTCCAAATTTTTCCTCAACAGTTAACTAAGTTTTCATGTTCTTTTCCATTTTTCAAATTTGAGTTTATGCTTTACCACGTTTGCCCAGTCCAAAAGTTATGCCACTTACCCACAAGAAAATCTTGTTTCTCATATTTTTATTATTGATGCTTCACCACACATGCACTATGCTTGTCTTCTAAGTTAACTTACAATAAATAAGTTTTTATAAGGTGTGAGGTTAGGTACTTTTATTGTTCACTTTTTTATGGAACTTTCAACTGTATGTTGTCTTCGGCTTGAGGTAGATTGGTCATTATTTTTGTGGGAAAGTGTGAGAGTGGTGCAAATGAGCTTCCAAAGCTTTCTAAGGGAAAGGTGGAATTTTTTGCACCAATATAATCTATAGTCCAACCTCTAATTCTGCCATTATATTTTTTTCTTATTGAAATATCTCTAACATACTTAAGGTTCCAGTGTAGACAGTCAAATCATCTTTCAATAACCTTCCTAGTTTTCTCATAACATTGATTGGATTTTGTACATTTTATAGTGTTTTGGATTTTTACAATATAAATACATCCTTTACATAACCTCATTTGGTGGTTTTAGTATATTTGGATGATCTAGTTGTGCCATTTAAAGAAGACCAACAAATTAAGGATGATTTGGCAACAATAAAGACAGATTATGATGAACTTAATGAAGAATATGGAAAGGTTCTTGTTGTTTTAGAATTAGAAGTCACTCTTTCTTACTAGTTGATTATTAGGCATTGAATGTGACACAACATTTCATTATTCACTTGTTTTTCATTTAATTATTCTCTTAGCTTGTTGAAGCTTTATTTTCCTTATTCATGCTTCACTACACATGCACTCTGTTCGTCTTCTAAGTTACCTTATAGTAAATGAGGTTTCATAAGGTGTGAGGTTAGGTACTTTTACTATTGACTTTTTTATGAAATTTTCATATTTAAATAAGTGACTTGTTCAATATTTCAGTTTTCACTCATTTTTCATTTAATTAGCAACTAAGTTGATGCTTGTTGATGCTTTATCATTTCATTAACAACTCATTTGATGCTTGTTAATTTCATTATTTACTTGTTTGTCATTTAATTATTCTCTTGGCTTGTTGAAGATTTATTTGTCTTGTATATGCTTCACTCCACATGAACTTTGTTTGTCTTCTAAGTTAACTTACCATAAATGAGGTTTCATAAGGTGTGAGGTTAGGTACTTTTACCTGTTCACTCTTTTATTGAATTTTCATATTGAAACAAGTGACTTGTTCAAGATTTTATTTATTAGGAGAATTTTGAGGTCTAAAATGGGCCTCCTAAGAAAATAATAAAATAATAGCTAAACCAATAAAATAATATTTATGAATTTGCAATTGACTTTTTGCACCAAAATCCATGTAACCATGGTTAAATTCATTTGAAAAGTTTACCAAAATAACATTAATAAAAAAATTATATTGATGTGACTATAAATAAGAATGAGCTTTTCAGGAAAAAGTCATTATCATTGCACAACTAATGCATTTGTACTTTGTACTTAAATAAATTAAATTAAAATATAAATGTAAATTTATAAATTATTAATTACATTATATACTATTAATTAAAATTTATTCAAAAGAGTGTGAAATGACAATAATAATATTTTATTCAAAAAAGTGTGAAATGACATTTATTATCAATACTTTAATTTTTTACTTTAAAAGTACTTGGAGCATTACTATGGTTAACAATGAGTTTTTATCCACCGTTGATAATGTGAAAAGTAGGTACCTTTAACTCAAGCAATGCCATCTCAACCATTAGGGATGATGTCATCCCTTAAAATGTGATTGGTTCTCATAAAGTGAATTTTGATTCCCCTAATGATTCACTCATTTGTCATTTAATTAAAAACACAATTGATATTTTTTGAAGCTTTATCATTTCATTAGAAACTCGGTTGATTCTTGTTGATTTCATTATTAAATCATTTGTCATTTAATTATTCTCTTTTCTTGTTGATGCATTATTTAGCTTATTGATACTTCATTGAACATGCATTATGTTTTTATTCTAAGTTAACTTACAATAAATGAGGTTTCATATCAGGTGTGAGGTTAGGTAATTTTACTTGTCACAGTTTTTATGGAATTTTCATTTAATTATTCTCTTAGCTTGTTTAATATTTATTTGGCTTGTTCATGCTTCACTACACATGCACTTTGTTCATGTTCTAAGTAAACTTACAGTAAATGAGTTTTCATAAGGTGTGAGGTTATGTACTTCTACTATTCAATTTTTAATGTAATTTTCATATTAAATAGGTGATTTGTAAAAGAATTCAATATTCACTTGTTTTTCGTTTAATTAGAAACTCAGTTGATGCTTGTTGATGCTTTATCATTTCATTAACAACTAATTTGATTATTGTTGATTTGATTATTTACTTGTTTTTCATTTAATTATTTTCTTGGCTTGTTGAAGTTCTATTTGGCTTGTATATGCTTTGCTGCACATGAACTCTATTTGTCTTCTAAGTTAACTTACCCTAAATGAGGTTTCATAAGCTGTGACGTTAGGTATTTTACTGTTCACTCTTTTATTGAATTTTCATATTAAAACAAGTGACTTGTTGCAGATTGAATTATTCACTCGTTTCTCATGTAATTAAGAACACAGTTGATATTTGTTGATTCTTTGTCATTTCATTAGAAACACGGTTGATGCTTATTGATTTCATTATTAACTCGTTTTTTATTTAATTATTCTCTTGGCTTGTTGATGCATTATTTAGCTTATTGATGCTTCATTGAACATGCATTCTATTTTATTATAAGTTAACTTACAATAAATGAGATTTCATATGAGGTGTGAGGCTAGGTACTTTTACTGGTCACCTTTTTATGGAATTTTCATATTAAAACAAGTCCACTTCAAGATTTCATTATTCACTCATTTGTCATTTAATTAACAACTCTGTTATAAATGTGTTAATCATTTGGTGTGTAGAGGTATAATAGAAGTTGATACTTGCATTCTCTTTAAGATTGATCCATTATAATAGACTATAGACGTTCCTTCTAAGATGGATTTTGGCTACAATGTCACATGCATTATGAAATAAAAAAATCTAGGTTTTAAGCCAAAATCTTCTAGTGACAAGAAAAAGAGACAGTCCATCCAAAATACACATCATAATGTGGTTACAACTAAAAACACATGAAAACCCTATTCTTTATGGCCTTGAGAATATTCAATGTCAAAACTCTTGTAATATCCCGTTTCGGGGATATCTCTAAAACACAAGCAAACTCTAACTAGAGATAGACTGGGAGGGCATTTACCAGATATGTTGCCTCTAAAGAGGATGAGATCTGGAGGCTACCTGGCCCTTTCTAGAGTCTGTCTAAGAGTGAAAGATAACACACCAAGTGGTATAGAACTTAGAATGCTCAAAATCAATAATAGACATACAATAGAAAGAGTACACGGCAACCACGACAACTACGAAAACTATGGAAAATCATCCAGAAAACATATAGAAGAAATGCTGAGCCATTTTATTAATCTAAGAAATGTAATGGAGTACAATAAGCTAATCTTGCACAAGGCAAGTGAGAAAACACTCTCAGAGAATACTGGAAATGCCTGCTCTAGGAACTGTGTCCTAGCTGCTGGAAACTGCTGTGTAGCTGCAACTGCTGGAATGGACAGAAAAATAGGGGTTGATCCTCTTGCCAAAATGAGCTGAAAATCTGCAAACCTCCTCTCCTCAACAACTCAGACAAGATCCGCAAACCATTCCAAGAATGGCCAACCCCCAAAAACACCAAAAACTGCCTCCCCAATGAATTACGCTGGCCTCCAATGGATAGTGCAATAGCTGGATAGAAACAGCTGAAATACTGCCAGAAACTCCACCAAAAACCTTCGACAGGAAAAGGCTGACCCATTGCTTGAAATCCTGGCGAAATCACCTGCAGAAACCCCAATCCGAAGCTCCGCCACAAGGGACTGCGTCCTCTCTCCCAGTGACTGTGCAGTCTCTCTAAGCTCCAGCTCCGCAACAAACACAAACAATGAAACAAATCACAAAACACTAGAAAAAAAACCTTGCCCGAGCAGGCACTCGAAGTCCCCCAGGGCTAAGGGTGAGATCTCTGTACGGAGACACTCGGTGCACTAAACAATGCTGCAAAGAGGCTAAACAGCCAGCGTGCAAAAGAAGACCAAAGTCTCACTCCAAAATCAACAAATCTAGAATGATCCAAATGAGGAGGCTCCTCCATCTTTTATAGCATTAGCTTCCCTCCAAAACCAACGTAGCCTCTCTCTCCTCCACATCCTCATCCTTATCTACATAGAAGCTTCTAGAGTTCACATAGGCCCCCTCCTCTACGTGGTGTGTGGCCCCCCTTGACCCCCCTTGAGTCACAACGTTGTGCTACTAGGCGGATGTATTATTCTACTAAAGTGAGTTAGACCCTCTTTCTTACTTTTTTTATTTATTTACAACCCATAGACGGAAAAACTATACAAAATCAAATATTCCAATTAGTTGTCGCTAATTAGGAATATTACAGTCCCCCCAGAAAAATGTTGCTTGCCCTCAAGCAACTGAAGTGATTGTTGCTACAAAATCTTCTCGTTCTCCCAAGCAGCATCCTCATCCAGCAAAAATTGCTTGTCCTCAGGCAATGCCTGAACAAGCCTCCTCTCTAGCTGATGCTCCCCACCGACACTGCAAAATGTGCCTGGGTCCCAGATGCGCCACTGATTCTTCCCTGTCTTCTGCATCATCCTAATATGAAGGAATCTCTAAATGTCAGGATTCCATACTGATCTCTCACGATACCAGCCAACCAAAAATCCTCTCGGATCCCATCGCCACCTTGGCCAATAATCGCCCAAGTCCCATGGCTTAGACTGCGCACTGCCTCTGGCTATGACTGATGCTCTAAGAGGTGAAGATCATGACCCATGCTACGTTGTATCTGTGGCTGTATAAGCTGTCCCATCAGTTGTATACCTACTCATCACCTCTCTCCAATCCAAGTCCTGACTCAATCCCACGTTGATCCTGCTCTGTCGAAATCAGGATGGAGTGCTGAATAAATGATGACCTGTGCCCCCCTTCCAGCTAGAATTTGTATCATCTACTATGTCCAAAGGCCCCTCCTCCACTATTCTCCCTACAAAGCATACCATACCATCAAGAGGGAACCAACTCATGATCTCCCACCAGTCCATCCTGGAAGAATAATCCGATGTAGCAATAACAACGACATATGGAACATGCCTGGGATGTTGCCGCCCGCCCGTAATCAACTCCCACTGCTCTGCCCTGTTTGCCAATGAAAGATGCCTGTAGAAGGAAGCCCCTCTCTCTATAACGGGCCAAAGTGGGCAAGATATGCTGCAAACTCCATCGATGTACTCCAAATATATGGACAATTTACCTCAAAAAGAAAAATATATTATTCCAACATCAACACTTTCCATTTTCAAGGTGTTTTTTGCACACCAAAAATTGTTGACTTTATTCCAGTAGCAACACTTTTCATTTTTAGGTTTCTTTTTGCACACAAAAAATTGGTGACATTATTTTAACATCGACACTTTTTGTTTTCAAGTTGTTTTTTGCACACAAAAAATTGGTGATGTTATTCCACCATTAACACTTTTTGTTTCGAGGGTGTTTTTTCAATCATTTTTTCAAGAAAAGTTTTGGTTTTTACCATAATTAAAAAAAAAAAAAAAAAATTGACCCTAAGATAAAAATAGTGTGTTCTGGAAGACACACTTTTCATTTTTTGGCTGTTTTTTCATGTTTTTTGAGTTTTTTTGGGCTAGAGTTGTTCTTTTGAGGTAATAGTTCCTGTTTTATCGATAAGTATGTTCCCAAGGCGATACACTTGCCTTGATGTATCCTTTTTCAAGAATTTTCTTCAACTGCAACTTCAATTCCACTAACTTCAGTGTGATCATAATGTATGGTGCTTTGATGTGGATGCTGCCCCTAGTACCAACTCAATAGAAAATTCGACTTCTCCCTGGGGCGGAAAGTCTGAAATTGTTGCTGGGAACACATCCTGAAACTGTTGTAGAACAAGTTACATGTTTAATACCTTTGCATTCTGAACATCCTTACCTTCATCACTGGAAATATTTACTATGAAAAACACACACTCTTTTCTGTGACAACGCTTCGCTTGCAGAGTTTTAACCATTATGAGTGATGTTTCCATCTTCTTACCCTGTAATATTCTTTGTTCCCCATTAGCATCTAGACACTAAATAACTTTTTCATGTAAAACCACCTATTTCCTATGAAGATACAACCTGTCCATACCCAACAACATATTGTATGATCCCAACGGAAGAATATTCAAATATGCCGAGGTAGGAATACATTCAACTCAAATGTATTAGCTACTACCCACTAACGAACTCTATTATTTATACCTATGCCAACTGCACTAACTAAGATTCTGCATGCACTTATTTATTTAAACCACATTTATCCACCATGTCAGGATTAAAATAAATATAATTATATCCAAGGTCAATCAAAATAGAAAAAAATTGATCACAAATCTTATTGTCCACCTCAATGATAGATGCCTGGTGATCTACCTGCCTCTTATCCAATGCTGCATAAATCCAAGGAATACTTGTCCAACATCCCCCAGTGTTTGTGCCTCCTGAGCACTGTAGATCTACGGTCTACCACCATTATGTTGTGGGAAATATGACCTACGATGATCCTTCCCACAATTCCATTACTGTAAAAGATTTCCGATCAAACCCTTGTTCTTCTCCTGAAACTGAAATCCTTGTCCTCTTTCATATGCATTGAAATTCTTACACAGTGTTGCATTTTATTTGTTACATGTGTCCTGAGGTTTTTTTCGCTTCTTATCCCATTTTATATTATTCTTTCCTTTTCCTTTCTAGTCTTCTTTAGTCTCATATCTATGCTTTGTGATCCAAGAGCATCATGGTTCCAAAATTTTGTACATTTAGTAGAATCTAGGGGGTCTTATATTTTCAATAGGGTTGTATTTAATTAATGTAATTTTAAATATTTTGAGTGATTTATGTGAGACATTTAGAATAGGGTTTAATTAATTAATGAGGTACATACTTGTAAATGTTCTCGAATATAGGAGAACATGAGTGATTGATGAGTGATTGTTGTGGATTGAGATATTCTGAAATATTGTAAATATTAGATTATAAAGTATTTCATTATTTTATGGATTTATAGAGGATCCTTAGGATTTAGTTGAATGTTGATATCCTCAAGGGATAAAGAAGAGATTTTAGGAACTAATTGAGGACTTAAAGGATTTTTGGGATTTTGTTGAGAAACCTATGGATTTGAGTCAAAATTGGTTACAAAACCTCTTGTATATAATTGTAAAGCCTCAAAGGCACAAACGATAGAAAAAGGATTATTATTCTTAGATAGGAGGTTTGATTGTAAGCCTATGGGCATAGAGAGAGAGTGAAGAGAAAAGGGCCATGTAAAGGCAGATTAGGCCAAAGCTAGATTGTAAAAGAGGTTTTTATTTGTATCTGTACATTTTTTTAATGAATTAGAAAATTGAATTCATTATGAATGTGTGTGTTATTCCTTTTACATGCTGAGTGATCTGTAACTGTGAATTTATGGTTTCCGTGTGATAAACCATGCTGAATGAATTCAAATTGTATATATAAGTCTTTCTGAGTGATAAATGACATAAGGGGTTGGGTAGAATCTGTGTGATTCCAGTCGGGAGCTAGAAAATGTGTCTATAGGTAAAATAAAGAACAATTTATGAATTCTGGGAGAAGAGGAGAAATACAGAGAGTGCTCTATATTCGAGCTAGAGACAATGCTAAGGGAAACTTGAATAAGAAAAGGAGAAATAGTGCTAAAGGAGATAGAATAAAATAGGAGGGGTCAAAACTTAAAAATATTGAAGATAAGCTCAGGAGAAATAGACTTGAAGTATTCTGAACAAGCAAAAGAGGAGTAGCCAAGAGGAGACTATAGTGCAAAGCATTAATACTATAAAGAATAGAAGCTGACCAAATACTGAAGAATGGAGAATAATTCAAAAGGGGAATTCAATGGAAAGGATCAAATCGCAATAGTGAGGGTTTATTAATTGATGGTAGAGATTAAAGCAAGTAGAAGAGGCAAAGAAGTGCCACGTTTCGGCACTGCGGAACATTGCACATCGACAGTTTTAAAGTTTATTGTTAAAAACTTCACCAGGTAACGAATATAACTTGCAACGCGATGTGGTAAGGAAGAAAAGCTACGATGCGATCTGTGGAGGCCACGTATCAGCCTTGTGCATTAGCGCACATCGTAGGTTTTAAAGTTTAGTGTTAATAGTTTGCATGGTAAAGAGTTTGTTTGCGATGTGATGCGAGTAAGGATGGGGCGATGTGATGCGACGTGTTAGCACTACGCAATAACGCTCTTCGTAGAGTTTATGGTTTATCATTATCAGAAAAGAATGAAACTTGTGGGTGAGTGATTGTTAAACACCATGTTAAGACACACACATGGTGTATGAGAAGGATGAGCACACACACAAGAGACTCAACACACAATGAAGGATAAGCGTGAGGCTTTCTCATTTTCCATTATACAAATATGTACATTTATAGTACAATGGTGTGACTCTTGGTTTCATATTCCAAGGTCACTTGGACTCCATTGTGACTTTTCGCATTCCACACCTACCCATGTAGGATTAGGTGTTCCAACATCCCCCCTTAATCCGAAGGGGTATGTGTGAGTCCAAGAAGAGAGTTGTAATACAAATCTCCAAAGTATACATGGCAGCACTTGGGCTGAATCAACTCTCTGAAATGTTGGAAAAAAGAGGTGGTTTAAGGATGACCACCAACACTGGAATGCAATACTTGTTGCAGTTCCCGGAACTCTTCCAAAACTGGCAAGAAGCTGAAAGCTTTTGCTAGAGGAATTGTCCCTCATAAAAAAGGGAGACCTTCAACCTAAAAGAAGGGAGGTCTACTACCTGTGATGGTTTTAGGATTACCAACAACTCTGGAATGCTTGAAGCATGTCCTGGAACTCAACCAATGCTGGCAAGAAGCTGAAGGCTGCTAAGCTGAAGGCTTCTGCTAGAGGAAGTGTTCCTCATATATGAAAGGGAGACCTTCGACCTAAAAGAAGGGAGGTCTACTACCTATGGTGGTTTTAGGTTGTCCACCAACCAAAGATGATGGTTTTAGGTTTTCCACCAACCGAAGGCATGCTCATGGGCATCCGTGTCTCTGGCTACATCTCTGAATTCGGAATGACGAATTGTGGCTCAGGCTCGCTTGAACTGCTGGCTACAAATCTGAACATGGAATGAGAGATTGTGGCTCAGGCTTGCTTGATCTGTCATCGAAGCTTTTACATGAACACCATTTTCCCCCCTGTCAGGGACAAGGTGAGATGATGGTGAAAAATCAACTGCAAGTTTTCTCAATATCCGTGAATAAGTTCTAACATGTGTCGTAAACATCTTCTTGGCTGCTAATGGCCATTGCCAAGAAGCGATCCTTCCAAGATGAATCTTGGTTCTTGCAGGAGGCTTGTTTCTGAAGCATCTGTCTGAAGATTGGGTGTGTCGACCACAATGCTTGCATGGATGAAGATCGAAATAGCGATCTTTCATGTGGCCAACTCGATCACAGTGTTGGCATCTCTCAATCTGTTGTGGAAGTGGTATAGGATCTGGAACAGCTGCAGGTGAACTATCATACATGAATCTGACACTCTGAAACTTCATGGGATTTGTGTAGTCTAGAATATGAAAGGACACATCCTTGTCATATCCAAGACCATTTCGGTGCTTGTTGTGGACAAGCTCTTCCCAAGGTCTGATGATGGGCTTGAGAAGTGCAGGTTGAGTTGTTGCATCTGCATGAAAATCTGCTCTAGTACAAGGAACTGAATGGGAATCAACTGCAACTTTATCTTCATTCTTCTGATGAGAGTCCTTCACAATCTTTTGAACAGAAACAAGTTCAGAATGGTGACTCTTTTGTTGAAGTTCGTCTTGTTGGAGCTGGGATTCCAACTGCAAAAACTCAATATTTTCATGTGCATATTGAAAACAACTGTGAATTTTACAAAGAGCATCCTTGCTCATTTTTATCATGTCATAAACATTGGAATGAATGGGGTTATTCAACAACACTAATGCCTCATTGATTTTAGCCATTTTCAACAACTTAGGCTCAAAAAATGAAAAGGTGTCGGCTTCAACCAAAAATGAACCCGTTTACAATGTGATTCCTTTCAAACAATTACAAATGACTCCAAGGAATTCCAAAAACACAAAATCTGCTCCTCAAATGATGGAGGGCAATCAACAATCCAACAACTAAAATACTGATTGCAACTATGAAGAAGATGCAAATTCCACTCAAAATATAATGTTAGCTCAATACATATCTCTGCAAAATATTTGTAAATGTGTAGCTGAAAACATGTGCAAGAATCTTTTTATGGCAGCGGAATTTTCTTCTTCAAATAGTTGTTTTCAATGATGGCAAACTTGTCTTCAAATGCCATTTTCTTCAAAAAATCACCCTCTTATATATGCCACAAATCATAAAATGTAAAATCTGCAATTTATGTGTACTATCCATTTTCTCTTCATTTACTGTTGTTCATTTTCTCTCTCTTCCTCTCTTTCTGCTCTTCCTCTCTCTCTGCTGTTTTTTTTTTCTTTAATTAATTAAAAAATAAATTAATGGGAATTAATTAGAAGGAAGGAGAAAAGCAAATGTAAGGGAAATAATGAATTAATTTAAAAATTAAAAGAGAATGAAGGGGGGTTAAAATAAAAAATTAAAATGGGATGGGGATTTTTATTTTTATTATTATTTTTTTTTTAATTAATTAAAAAATAGATTAATGGAAATATGGGGGGAATTTATAAACTCAAATTTAAAAAAAATGAAATGTTGGGAGGTAAATGTATTGAGAAGGGAGAGGGGGTATTATATGGGGGGGCATGGAGAGCGTATATTAAAATAAAAAACAAATTTTAAAACAGAAATGTAATTAAAAAAGGGAGAGTCGTATGCAATGGAGAGGGCGGTGGTGTGTGAGGAATGGTGAGTGCGTTGAGAGGGGTGGTTTTATGCACGGAGAGGTGTTTGTGAGCGGTGAGGGCGGTAAGGGGCGGGGTAGCTTAGGTGAGTTTACGCGTGAGGAGGAGGGCGTGTAATAGAGAGAGGGGGGCCATATAGAGTGTAGGTCTGTGAGGTAGTGTGAGCAGTGTAGATAGGCCACGAGATAGTGAGGATAGGTTGCAGGGTAGATAGCAGTCGGGGGGTGCCGAGAGAGAGGAGCCCGCGTGGGAAGAAGGCGGGGTTTGGGCGGTGAGTGACAAGGGTTGCAGAAATTTTTTATTTTTTTTTAATTTTTAATTTTTAATTATTTTTAATATAACAACAGAGTAGAGTAAAAGAGCAGAAATTTCACCAATGTAGCAGGAAAATAATCTTTTTCTTTCAGCAGCAGAAAAATACAGTCCAGAAGCTCAGAAATTTTTCAATGAAAACTTAAAAATCTTTCCAGGAGCCCAGCAGCAGGAAAATGCAGAGATGATGAAATTTTCAAAAAAACTCAGAATTCTTTTCCATTAAAAACCAGAAACTTCTTCAGAAATTCAATTTAAACAATTTTCAGCAGCGCTTCAAAATGCAGAATTTAATGGGCAGAAATTGCAGGAAGAAATCAACCTTCAGATGCACAATGCTTCTTCAACACCACTGCTGCTCTTCTTCAAAGTCAATTTCTGAATGCTGGGATTTTGAATGATGCTCCTCTTCAAAACACTTCTGAATGGCGGCAAAAACGCTGCTGTAGAAACTCTGAGCGCTGCAAAAATGTCAAGAATTTTTGCAGATATGCACAGGCCATAAACACAAATGGCTCACTCAATTTGGAGCAGGGCCAGCAATCGCCCACTCTGATACCATGTTAAACACCATGTTAAGACACACACATGGTGTATGAGAAAGATGAACACACACACAAGAGAATCAAACACACAATGAAGGATAAGCGTGTAGCTCTCTTATTTTCCATTATACAAAGATGTACATTTATAGTACAATGGTGTGACTCTTGGTTTCATATTCCAAGGTCACTTGGACTCCATTGTGACTTTTCGCATTCCACACCTACCCATGTAGGATTAGGTGTTCCAATAGTGATGACGATAAGATAAGAGGTAAGGTAAAACCATTAGATTTGGCGAAGATCTACGGTGAGGATTTCAAAGCAACTTCACATCAGTTAATTGTAAGGTTTAGTGAGAATGTTAATTGTTGTGTTTTGCGATTTGTGATGCCTTATGATTGGTCGAAGGATGGTGGACCATGAAATCCTGTTCTTTGCATATGTATATGAGATTTGGGTTGATGTGATCTTTTATAAAGAAAAGAATTGTTGTTTGCTAACATATGTATGTTATATCCACTGTGTGTATGAAGGATTATGTGGGACACAGAACTATAGTCAGCGAGTTTGGTTAAAGTGGAAGTCATGCATGTGATAAGGTAAGGTTTAAGGTTTAAAGGTAAAAGTCGAGAGCCACTTATGGATAAGCTTACACATGAATTTGATTAAAAAGGTTTAATGATGTGTTTAGGTGTAGGTTTAATTCCACTAAATCTACATAACTAAATATTTGTGGCCTATGGCTACATAAATTTGATATTAGAGCAAGAAAAATCTCTTTTGGGATAAATTTAGAGTGGGTATGCTCTATAGAAGAGAAATCAGAGTGGGTTTGTGTTTTGAAGATAATTCATAACTTGTGGATATATTTTATTTCATAGCTAAATTTGTGAACAGAGAACATATTTTGAAGAGTTTTCTTTGAAGAGAACAGAATGGGAAGAATTTTTAGAGAATCAGTGTGGTGGATTAGAAGCAAAGAGAAGAATCATATCTGAATCTGATTGAGGTAAGAAAGAAAATTATTTTCTTATTGATTTTGAAATTAGTGATTGATAAATTGATTTTTGAAGGAACACTAAAGAGGTAGAAGAAAAAATGTACTTTGGGGAGAAAGTAGATCAGATTGAAGAACAATTCATAAAATTGTTTATGAAGAGATAGTGACAACTGCAAATAGTGAAGTAAAGTCAGTAGACAAAAAAGATTAACTGCAACAGCAGCATCTGTTCAGAAAATTGGATAGTAAGGTATGGTATTCATGTTTTCATTTCATTAATGATGAATTATTAATTGAAAGAAATGATATGAAGATGTTTGATGATTGTAGCCAAGAACAAGTAGAGTTTTTGATGATAATGGCAATGAACCTATCCAACTAGAGGTTGGAAGAAATTATATAGTTGACTGAGTGCAGCGGCCAGAGGAGCAACAAAGCTCTAAAATGTTCAAGATAGTGAACCAAAAGAGAGAGAACACCTGGAGAGAGATCAACCTTAGAGAGGAATCTTGATAGGGTATTGAGTAGCAAGAGGATATTACTACAAGAGAAGGCTATGTTGCAGATCACCAATTGAGCATGGATGAGCTCATGAATAAGATGGCCATGGAGGGTCATAGAATAGGTTGTAGAGAATGCCATAAAGGTAAGTTGAGTAATTAGGAGCGAGAGATAAATCTTGCAATGCTGATAGTATAGTTGGAAGTACTATAGGAATGGCTACAAGAGAAAGAGAATGGATACAAAAAACATGGATGGAGAATGAGGAAATGGGTTAGATGCAACCTATTGAAGAAAAAATGGAATGTCAAATTGATAAACGAGTTTAGAGAACTCGAGAAGAGACATATTGAATTGTTGGAGAAGGAGAGACTCAAAGGAGTTGTGTCACAAAAAAGAGGATATAATGAAATCCAGAAATTACATTGTGCAGGATTGGTGCCTGAAGCATGAAATGAGACCAAAATTTCTTGTATTTTTAAAACTAATGATTTTTGTATGATTGTAGGTACATCAGTGGATGATGAAAAAAATTTAGAGTTTGTTAAGAAGAAGGAGAAGAATCTGGAAACTTTTCAGATTAATACTGAGATAGCAAGATATCAGAAATGAAAGGAGACAGAGAGGTCTCATGGAAATATGCAACAGAATATTGGAGCTAGTAATAGTGAATATTGGAATAGCAGATATGAGTTAAGACATGAAGATGAAGAAAAAGTATTTACTATGCCTAATGAGTTTGGAATTTTTAAACATGATGATTTAGACATGTGTGAAAATTTAGCATAGGAAGAAGGAACATTTGATGATGGGTCAACAACAAGTGAAGGTACTGAAAACTATGTAAAGTTTCCAAATTATACTCTGATCGAAATTATTGAGTTATATAGAAAGTTAGACCTTCAAAGAAGAAAGTTGGAAAAGAAGAGGATATATACTTAGGATAAATTGCTAAAGAAGGAAGACAAAGAAATTGTCATGAATGATAATCTTAAGGAAGATAAAATGGTAATAAGAGTTCAGAAAATTGACATTGCAGAGGAAGGAGTTCATTATTGTGAACTAGAGTAGGGAGACATCCTTGAAATAGATGATATGAAGGAGAGACTGGTTGAGAGTCTCGTAAATTCTTTGGAGAATTCAAATCATCATATTGATGTGCTGACAAAGGAGTTATAGAAAAAATCAGTGCAACATATTGAGATGTTACCAGAGAAGGAAAAAGAAATGAGGCCTTATATTTTATATTATGATAATTTTTTTATGATTACAGGTTTTGGTGAAGATGAGACAGACACATTTCAAGTTGAAGGACAGTTAGTTTTAGAACTGAAGAAGACTGGAAGTGTCCAGGTAAAGAATAATGATGAGGAAGATGTAAAGCATGAAGATACCATGCTTTAAGAAATGAAATTGAATGTCAGAATCAGTAAAGGAAATGAAGGACAATCACTAAGGCTTGTCAAGGAAGAGGAAGGAAAATATGTTGGAAATGATGAACAACATAGTGATGTATTTGAGAAAAATAAAGTACAAAGGGAATTGGAGGAAAAAATATTTTTTGAAAGTAAATTTACAGATATTGAATAGAGGTTGTTTGGATATGAGATAGAAGTTCAAAGGCAACAAGAGGGTAAGGATGTAAGGGCGCTAGTTAGAATCAAACAACTTAAAAGTGAAGATAACCAAAAACAGTTTGAAGATGAGTGGATAGAGTGCAACAACAGTGGGCAGAGAGAGTATGAGTTAGAAGATAAACTAGACATGGAGATTGAAAGGATAAGAAATTTGATGATAAAGGTGTCTCAGAAGAATACAATAGCGAGGAAGCAAAGCAACACCATCTAGAGAAATAAAATAGTAGACTGTGAGAGCATAACCAGTGGAGAAATGCAACATAAAGTGTGGAGACCTGGAGAACAACAAGAAACAACAGCAGAAGCCAAAGACAGATTACAAAACAAAGTATGGGATCCAAGAGGACAGATATTGGAAGCACATGATCTTGAGATCATGATTATTTTCTACCTTGAGAGTTAGATGCAGGAGCATCATGGTTCCAAAACTTTGCACATCTAGTAGAGTCCAAGTGGTCTTATGTTTTCAAGAGAGTTGTATTTAATAAATATAATTTTAAATATTTTGAGTGATTTATGTGAGACATTAAGAATAGGGTTTAATTAATTAATGAGAGGCATATTTTTAAATGTTCTCGAATGTAGGAGAACATGAGTGATTGGTGCGGATTGAGATATTCTGAAATATTGTAAATATTAGATTAGAAATTAGTTCATTATTTTATGGATTTATAGAGGATCCTTATGATTTAGTTGAATGTTGAGATCCTCAAGGGATAAAGAAGAGATTTTAGGAACTAATTAAGGACTTGAGGATTTTTGGGATTTTTTTGAGAAACCTATGGATCTGAACCAAAATTGGTTACAAAACCTTCTGTATATAATTGTAAAGCCTCAAAGGCAGAAATGATAGAAAAATGATCATTATTCTTAGATAGGAGGTTTGATTGTAAGCCTACGGGAACAGAGAGAGAGAGTGAAGAGAAAAGGGCCATGTAAAGGAAAATCAGGCCAAAGCTAGATTGTAAAACAGGTTTTTGTTTGTATATATACATTTTTTTTATGAATTAGAAAATTGAATTTGTTGTGAATGTGTGTGCTATTCCTTTTACTTGTTGAGTGATTTGTAACTGTGAATTTATGGTTTCTGTGTGATAAATCACGCTGAATGAATTCAAATTGTATATATAAGTATTTCTGAGTGATAAAGGACTTAAGCGGCTGGGTAGAATCTATGTTATTTTAGTCGAGAGCTAGCAAATGTATGTACAGGTCAAATAAAGAACAATTTACGAATTCTAGGAGAAGAGCAATAATACAGAGAGTGCTCTATGTTTGAGCTAGAGACAATGCTAAAGGAAACTTGAATAAGAAAAGGAGAAATAGTGTTAAAGGAGACAAAATAAACCAAGAGGGATCATCACTTAAAAATATTGAAGATAAGCTTAGGAGAAATAGACTTGAAGTATTTTGAACAAGAAAAAGAGGAGTAGCACGAAGGAGACTGTAGTGTAGAGTATTGACAATATAAAGAATAGAAGCTGACTAAAGGCCGAAGCTCGAAGAAGGATTCAAAGGGGAATTCAATGACAAGGATCAAATCACAATAGCGAGGGTTTAGTAATTGACGACAGAGATCAAAGCAAGCAGAAGAGGTGAAGAAGTGCCACGTGTCAACACTGTGCAACATCACACATCAGAAGTTTTAAAGTTTATTGTTAAAAAATTTGCAAGGTAACCAATATAACTTGCGACGGGATGTGTTAAGGATGACAAGCTATGATGCGATGTGTGGAGGCCACGTGCTAGCCTTGTGCATTAGTGTGCATTGCACGTTTTAAGGTTTAGTGTTAAGAGCTAGCATGGTAAAGAGTTTTTTTTGCGATGCGATGCAAGTAAGGATCGGGCGATGCGATGCGATGTGTCAGCACTATGCAATAACACTCCTCGTAGAGTTTATGGTTTATCATTATTGGAAAATAATGAAACTTGCAGTTGAGTGATGGTGATAAGATAAGAGGTAAAGTAAAACCATTAGATTTGGCAAAGATCTACAGTGAGGATTTTAGTACAACCTCACCTCGTTAATTGTAAGGTTTACTATGAATGTTAATTGTTGTGTTCTATGATTTGTGACACCTTATGATTAGTTGAAGGATGGTGGGACCTTGAAAACTTGTTCTGTGCATATGTATCTGAGATTTGGGTTTATGTGATATTTTATAAAGAAAATCATTATTTATTGCGAAGGTATGTATGTTATATTTGTTGTCTGTATAAAGGATTATGTGGGACCCAGAACCACGATCAGCGGGTTGGGTTAAAGTGGAAGTCATGCATGTGATAAGGTAAGGTGTAAGGTTTAAAGGTAAAATTTTATAATAAAAAGTTAAAACTTGAGAGCCACTTATGGATAAGCTTACGCATGAATTTGATTAAAAAGGTTTAATGATGTGTTTAGGTGTAGGGTTAATTCTTCTAACTCTGCATAAGTAAATATTTGCGGCCTGTGGCTTCATCACTTAGGTTCCTCATAACAATGCTTTAACTTTTTGATGGATTCCTCCAATGATCTAGGTTCATCAAACTCAATCTTTAATTTGAATGCTACCGGAAACCCACTGATGAATCTTTGAATCTTTGCTTTCTTCTCCTTCAGATAAGGCACATACCTCAATAACTCCAATAATGTTATAATGTACTCCTCATTGGTCATATATCCCATCTTTAGTTCATATAATTATTTTTCCCTATCATCGTAACATTTCTCTGATAGATAATTCTTCCTGAATAGTTTCTCGAACTCACTCCAATTCCACTCCTCCTCATGAATACCTCTGACATTCTTTACATATTCCAACCAAATATATCTTTCACCTTTAAGAATAAATGTATCTATTTTTCCCTTCATGTTTGTTTAGTAGTCATGCGATCTGAAGAAATTATTCATTCCAAGAAACCAAGCTTCTCCATCTAGTGACCTTCATTTATCCATCAAATGTAGGTGTCTTTGATTTCTTGACACTAAAAGGAAAAGATCCTCTAACGGATGATTTTGAGGAACCCCTTATAAAAATACCCCAAACATCCATTTCTAGCAGAGTTTACCAGAGGAGGTTGGTGGGTGGAGGTTCTAGCAGAGTTTACCAGAGGAGGTTGGCGGGTGGAGGTTTTTGTGGATGTTTTTAGTTCGGTGCGCTTATCATCCTAAACCACACCGGTGCGTTCAATAATAGAAAGCATCGATGCACACAAAACATTGGCACATCGGCCACCATGCACTCCATACATGCCCACCCAATGCATCTTATTACTATAGTGCACAGATTCTTTACAAATAATTTGCACCGTTGTGTCCAAAAACACCGCACCAAAACTGAAACCGCATAGTTCGGTCTTAAGAAACCACAACGGTGTGCCTGTAAAACCCCGCGCACTGGAACAAGGTTAAATAAAAAAAAATTACGGCCAAAAAACCACATTTTTCACTTTTTTCAATGCTCCGGAGCTCTCAAGCACCGGTGCAATTATCCTTGTCTGAGCTGCCCTGACATCAGTGCTCCCATTGCTGCTGTGCATTTCCCACCAATCTCTAGCTTGAATTTTGTAAAACGGTGGGAAAATTTTCTTTTGCAAATTATACAACTAATATGCATCCTCGATGGACAAATGTACAAATATTTTTCTTTCTTTCCAATAATTAAGCATTTTAGTGGATTAGAATTTCAAATTACCTTAAAATTAACCATTTAAAAGAAAAAAAAAAATTGTCGTGCAGTGCACTTGAGCCATTCGGCTCACACCGGTTCGCAGCGCTACCTCTAAATTTACAGGTCGCACTACAACTAGTGATAATGACATCCACAATGGTTTCGGGGTGGTACCGAAAAGCACACTGTGTTATTTTTTTTTTTTTTTAAAAGGGAAGTGCGGTCAGTTACCCAGCCCCACCATTGACCATGTGTAATAGTATCTTTTGGGGTCCTGTGATTTGGCATATTGGCATACCGAATGACAAAAAAACATCAGAACCGCTTTGGAATCCTAGGATCTAGCCACTCCTAGATTTAGAGAGGGATCTCTCTATATGTGTTTTCTAGAATGATATACTTTAAGGCTTATGATATGATGTTAGGCTAGTTATGAATCACGAAGGATTTTTTTGTTTGTTGGTTGGGGATCATTAACTGAGAAGGTCATGTGAAGTGTGAAGGAGGGAAGAAACTGATGGATATTTCAACATGTAAAGATAGGTCAAGAAACAGTGCTAATCCATTGGGCTATGGAGTCATAAAAGGGTTTACTTGCACCACAACTATCCAAGGGTTTCCATAGGGCAAGTCATCTATATCAAAATATCTCTTTAAGTTGATTTTGTGGTATGGAACATTATGATATGTGGTGAAAGAAGCAAACATGTAAGAAAACAAAGGGCACCCTAAGATCAAGTAAGGACTTTTAACCTATCCTGCTTTCGGCATGCTCTCAAGGGAAGACATTTAAGATAAACATAAAAAGTAGCCTAAGGTCAAGTAAGGACCTTTAATCTATCCTGCTTTTGGCATTCTCTTAAGGGAAATATTCAAAACAGTTGTTAAGACTAAACAAGACATAGGGCTAACCATAAAATTCCTTGATTAGGACTCTATTTATCATGCAGTGAAAAGATCATTTAAGAAAAACATCTCAAGTTCTACTCAACAAGGCATGGGCTCACCAACATTCCTTGACTGGTTATACTCTATTGAATTATCCTCAAACGCACAATTAGAAGAAAAAACGGAGATAAAACTTATAACTGAGAAATAGGGTACTTTGCAGTAAATCCCACTCTATATTTGTTGTTCTTTATCAGAGAAAATGGACAGTATGGAAAAATAAGGAAAATAAAAATTACAGTAAGAAAACATCATCAATAATATAGACCAGGATCCTGTGAATCTACTTGTCTATTTGATGTCCAAAACCAGTTACATACTTCGAGTCCAATATATTTTACAGTATGATACTTCTCTTTCCATCCTACTATATTACAACTACTCAGCAACTCTTACTCAATAACAACTCAACAATTAACAATTTTCCAACCCTACACAATAAAACTTCAATGAGTACTTATAGGTGAATGAGGAGGAGAAGTGGAGTAAATGGTCTCAATGGATCGATTAAGACAGAGTAGTGGTCGTTTCAAATGCTCCACTCTGTTTAATAAATATCACGTCAACTACTTGGACCATTTTAGTAGTTTTTTCTGTCTTTGAAGCATATCTGGCAGGCTGGTAATAACTCCAACGTGTGTTCTTTTGGAGATGTCTTCTGACTGCATTGGTTCTATTTAGGCTCCTAGGACAAGTTAAGTGAAAGAGTGGGCTTTGAGGCTTTCCCATACTTTCACAATAACTACTCTGACAGTTGAAATGTCTCTGTTTGTAGTAACTACCAGTTTCGTCCTTGGTAGGTAAAATGTAGATCATGGTGGCTGTCAGACATTCTGACTAAATTAACTTCTTTGCTCTGACGTGCACGAGGCCTTCTATCTTGTGATTTTTCCTGGTTGAATATTTTGACTTTAATTTATTTTTCCTCAATACTGTGCTTTATCTTTAATATTCACGGGTTAAGCTCTTGATCTTCAGGCTTTATGCTTTAACCTTTATCTTAAAATTTGATACTATTCATTGTTTCTTCATTTAATCTTCACTGTTTGTTGACACATACTTTCTTTACGTTGGAGGGTTTTATTTAATAGTCAATATCATGATTTATAGAATAAAATTTAGAATTTAACCCTTTTTCCATTTCTGCAATTGAATAGGCCACATGATCGTCACCCTGAGCTCTATGCCACCTTTAGTGACTGCGGGATGCTTTGAATAGCTCAAACCACCATAAAAATTGCAAAAAACAATAAACCATTATAAAATCCTGCATTTGTGGTTTAACTGCTAATAGAGGGCTCAACGAGTGGTTATGGAGCAATGCGGAGAGGGATAATGATCATAGGAAGGCCTTTACCACAAAAACAAGGAAAAACCCAAACAATGTGAATAGTGGCGTGGAAATGGAGATAAGAATTTTTGTAGAAAAATGCGATTTGTTTTCGCGTGGGGTTAAGGAGGTAAGTGTTATTATATGAAATGGATGCGATACAGCTTGGTGCCTGATGCGTGTCCACGGGAAAACTGCCTATTTCACGTTTAGAGAAGCTAATGAGTTAAACTGTTTAATATGAACTCATGGAAGTTATAAGGGTAGATTTAGATTAGTTTTTCCTATTTTCAAAAGAATAAAATGTTGATGTATCCATCTATTTTGGGCAGATGAGGCAGGATGGATTTCCCCAATGAAGTCTAAGCCCCACTGTTGAAAAGGAGCTTCAACAGTGATTGGTTGCAAGGACAAGGAAAGAAGTTTTCTCTTGCCTTCAAATATTTGGAATTTGTGGCAGGCAACTATCATTTTCTGGACATATTGAAAGAGGGTGGGCTAGTAATAACCAGCTCAAGGGATTTTATTAGCAGTGGCTTTCCAATAGAGATGGCCTCCACATTCTCCTTCATGAAACTCATGCTTAATTCTATCTGCATCAATCTCAGGAAAACATTCAAGAAATAAACCACTGACATTCTTCCAATATAAACATTTATATATAATGAAGTAATTAATAGCCTTTAACTTCAAGAATCTTGCCTCTTTTTTAGACATACCAGGAGGGGCATTGAGATTAGTAAGCACATACAAAATATCAGCATACCAAGATGAATTGAGGAAATGATATTCAATAAGAGGAGTTTCCAACTCTTCCTGTTCATCTAATGCATCTAACATGTTTATATCAAGTGCTTGAAAATTAGATTCAGCCATTAATAATGCTAGGTCTTAACCCTTGATGAGTTTAGTGGGCTTAATTTCCAAGTCATATTCCAATATCACAACAATCCACATTCCTCTTTTTCCATCAGGATCTTGTGACAAAATGTCCTTTACCACTACATGAGGCACAAATTCCATAATGTGAGAGTGTAATATATAAACTCTAAAATTCTTCAAGGCTTTGACCAAAGCATAGGCCTGTTTTTCCATGATATTATATTTCAAAGGTGCATCTCTTAATGCTTTGCTGAAAAATGAAATTAGCTGCTTTTGTCATTTTGGATTTTTCTATAATAGGACAGCGGCCATAGTATGTTCTGATGAAAATGAAAATATGATGAATTCCTTAGTGAAATCAGGACTAATAAGAACCGGTGCTTGAGTAAGTGCATGCTTGACCAGTTCAAAGGATTTCTTTGCTTCTAAGGTCCATTTAACTCATATCTCTTTCTTTAGCATGTTCCTCATGTTCCTAAGGAGTTCTGCCAAGTTGGGTATGAACCTTCTTAATAAATTAATCTTTCCAATGAAATATTGAAGTTCTTTGATGTTTCTGGGATGACTGATTTGGAATATAACTTCAACCCTTTTTGGGTCTATTTTAATCCCTTTTTCAGATATGCGATGACTAAGAAGTTTACCTTCTTGGAGACCAGACAATGTCTTCTTGGGATTCAAGGATGGCCCATACTTTCTACATTTCTCAAAGACCTTTCTTAGGTGTACTAGGTGTTCTTCATTTGTTTTGGAATAGACTGTAATTTCATCTAAATAAATCACGATGAAGTGGCCTATTTATTCTGAGAAAATAATGTCCATGGCTCTTTGAAAGGTGGCACCCACATTCATTAATCAAAAAGGCATTTTCACATACATGAAAGTTCCCCAAGGAGTAGTGAAGGTTGTTTTTAGTTGGTCATCAGGGAGTACCAATATCTGATTATATCTTGAAATTCCATCTAGCAAAGAAATCCTCTTGGAACCAACTACCCTTTGTAAGATGTGCTCCATTTTAGGCAAGGGATAGTTGTCCTTTAATGAGGCTCTGTTCAAGTTCCTAAAGTCAATACAGAGCCTTATTTCTCCTGTTTTCTTTCTTACAGCTACAAGATTAGATACCCACTTTGATTATCTCATAGGGACAATAATTCTGGCATCATACATTTTCCTAATTTCTTTCTCAACCAGAGGTAATTTCACAGGGTTTATTCTATGTAATTTTCTCCTAAACGGTTTCTGGTTTTCTTTAAGTGGTATCTTGTGTTGAATGGTATCTGTGTCATATTGCCTTAAATATTCATAGATCCAAGCAAATACATCAGAAAACTCTTTAAAAAACTCAATATATTTTAGTTTCATGTGAGCTGGCAATGTTTTAGATAACTTGATCATTTTAGGCTTGTCTTTACTGCCCATATTGCATTCCTCAATATCAGATTCAGTGGGTTCTATTGTTGGTTTCCTAGCAACATCATTAAAATCCAACAAGTCTTCTAGAGGTGCTAGTCCTTTGGGTAGGCCTTTGTCTTTAGACTATAGTACCTCTATGTCTTCTCTTCCTAAGTTTATGTACTCTTCTGTTTGATTTTCAAACTCTCTGGTTAGCAGATTTATTTTTTTAATGGGAGGAGGTTCTTTTTCAACAAGTTGTTCCTCATTAAGATAGTATTTATCATACTTTGAGTCTGAATTTGGCAATTCAAACTCATTTATGAACTACATGAAGTCCTCTATCTATTTATCTCCCTCAAAGAACTGCCAATACTTTTCATTGTCTAGGGCAGATGGTCTATATTTCACTTGGACTATGAACTGTTTGTTGTCATAGGGTCTTTGACATGAAGTGGTAGCACATGCTAAACCATTGGCAAGAATGGTTTGGTTTCTAGGGACAAAAACCAGTTCATATTCCTCAAACGTTTTCAAAAGGTCCATGGCATAATTTATATAGGTTCTTCATCTTGGATGTTTGGAAGTGTACTCTCCATTTATTGGCCTAATGATCAGTTCGGAATCTCCTTGAACAACTACCCTCCTGGCTCCTAATTTCTTCAGTAACTGCAGTCCTAAGAGGAGTGCTTCATACTTTGCTATGTTATTTGTGCATTGGAAGTTGAACTTGTGTGAATGGATTTTATCATAATTATTCTCTATGTTTTGAAGCCACAGATCTGCTCCTGCACCAGTTCTATTACAAGACCCATCAAAACTCATACTCCAAAGAGGGTTAGTTTCAGACTTGTTCTTGTTTTCATTCCTATCCCCTTTGTCCTAGGTGTTCTAGCTCTCATTATGCAGTTTTATGGGTTCTACAACATGTTTATGTTGGTCTTGTTCCTTAAATTTATAATAGAGTTGAGGCCTTTCTTCTTGACTCTCATGAGTTGCACTAAGCTGGTGGACAGTGGGTTGTTCAAACTCTCTGTTTTGTTTGCTATAATTCTTAGGTTTGGAAAACTGTTTGAGAGCCCTTCCCTTCCTATCCTCTCCTCCTATGTTTTCTGTTATGTTGGGTGATTTCTCACTTTCGAACTCTAGTTCATCAAAGCTTTCATCATTGTAAAGAATGAATGAGTCTAGGTCTGTAGGGATAGAATAAAGAGGGGAATTTTCATATTTTTCTTGACTACTCACGATAAATTTCATGTGTGATTCCCTATAAAGTCTTCTAAGTTGACTGAAGATAGGGATGGTGGCATATGTCATGTCCATTTGCATGGTACCTTGAAGCTTAGCACCCCATGATATTGAAAGAAGCATGCCATATTTGGGGGGCACATCAGCCACTACCACATCCATCACTATGCATTTGGCTGGGATTTGGGTCAAGTTCACACAAATATATTTGATCAGGCCTAACCATTTTACTCTACTGGAGTCAAAAGAATACAAATCTTTATATGGTATAGTTATTTCAAGGCCTAATATTTCCATGATTACTTTGGGCATGAGGTTATGTGAAGCCCATGAATCATGCATAGCATTCTGTAAAATCTTATCGTGGATATTCAAACTGACATAGAAAGGAGGGACCACTCCTTCTTGGAACTTTCCTTCAATTTTAGGACCAAATAAAAAGGTTGGTTGATCATCATTTAGGTTTATAGAGTCATTATTTTCTTTTATGTTTAAAGCTTTTAACACCTGACATTTATATACATCTTGAGTGACTAACTCAGTGAGGGGGATTGAGATATCTATTTTAGCAATTTCACTTTCCAAATTGAAAGGGAACTAATTCTTTGAAAGGCTCAAATCTGTCTTATTAGTCACTAACTTATCAGCAAAATTAGCTTTCTAGTTTTTACTATGTACATCAGTTAAAACTATTTTTACAGGGGCACTAGCTGAAGTGCTAGTGCTGTTAGGGTCACCACAATTTTTATCAGTGGTTTGAGTGCCTTTCCCCTTGTTTTTACCAGAAATTTCAGTTGTTGTTTTGCTGTTTTCGCCAGCCCTTCTAACCACCTTTTCAGATCTGTTTTTAACAGCAGTTTCAAAGGTCTTTGTTTGGGTATTTTATTTGTTCTGTTTGCTCCTAAGGTCATATTGTTTATGGAATTCCATGATGGCATTATCAAAGCCTTGCCTATAGTCTTTAGATTCTAAGCCCTCATTATCATCATATGTATATTTGGCCTGGTCATGCTTTGTGAAAAAGGAAGGGTCTTCATTACTTACTCCCAGCATGTTTATATCAGTTCCCTCTAGCTCTTCTATCATTCCCTCATCTTCATCAACATAATTTTCTTGGAATGGAGGGCTGATTTGTTGATCAGTATCTCTTTGTCTAATCTAAGGGGGGTTTCTCCTAAAGTTCTGGTTCTGATTTTGAGGGTGATTCCTATTCTGAGCATTTGTTTGGATAGTTAGCCTCTCCAACATTCTTTCTAGCCTATCCATGCTCTTGGCTAGAAGGTTTGAGTTTGAATCAGATGTGGAAGGTGCAGTGTCATCTCTATATTTTACTTTCTTTTCGTTCCTTATCCTATTTCTTTTGGAAATCAAATTTGCCTCAACGATCATTGCCCCTTGTTGCATATCTTCTAATGTGAGGTATTCCTTTTCCCTTAGTTGGCAGGCCATTTCAGGATCAAATCCATCAGGGAATTTCATTAAATCTTGGCCCTGTGGAGGTTTCACATGAGCTGGTATGGCATTGTATGCCCTATTATATCTAGCACAGTATTCCTGTACACCTTCCCATGGATTCCTTTTCATATTCTCATACTCTGGAAGAATTTGGAGAGGGTTTTTCCTAACTTCTCACTTGTTCAGAAATAGTTGATGAAAGGTGGGAAGATCTTTGATGCTCTGTGGGGTTAATTTTTTGAAACATTTTCTTACTTCTCCCCCTAAACTCTAAGCAAACAATCTGAGTTTAACAGTCTCATCACCTATTTCATTCCTATCAAAGTAATCATTCATTTGGTCGACATGTTGTGGAGCAAAAATGGAACCACTGGCATAATATAGAGGAATGGTGGTCAAATAACCTTTGGTAAGGTAGCTAAAGGTAAAGGAAGGAATAGAGGAGCATACCATGCAGCTATGATGTAGATGGGAGGGAAAAATGGGGGTTTTACAAGTAGAGGGTTTATGAAAGGGGGAGGATGGTGGAAAGGAGTGTTTTTAACAGTGGGTGTATGGATAACCGAAGTTCTTGGACAAGCGAGAGACTGTTCAACAGATTTGGGGTGAGAGAAACCAAAGTTATGAATGAAATGAAGATTGGGTGGAGTGGCTTCTCTATTGCTACTATGGTCACCACTATGTTGGGGTGAACTTGGAGGCTCAAACTATGTTTGATCTATACCAGTAAGTGACTTGGTTCTTGGTAAACTCCTTGAAAAGGGTAAGTCAACTTTGGTATCTGATAGATATGTAAGGACTTCAGGCATGGAGTGTTCTCTATGAATGGGTCTAACAACAGTTGGATCCCTAGATACAAGAGACTTCTTAAGAATTCTTTCTGGATTATCAACTATCTCAGGAGGATTTGGGTTAGGATAGGCTCTGGTATGAATTATTTTTGAAGCCATTATGTTAAGATTTAGACCCAAAGAAAAGAAATTTAGCCAGATATGACCATCTTTAGAGGCAAACTAGTCTTTAACAAAGAAAACTTAATCCTAAAAGTTTCTAATCATGGGTGTGCACAATGTTTCAATGGTAGTGTGGGTTGTCCCAGTGGATTCTTTGTGAAACCAGGGTAATCAGTAGGTCTATTGATCACCAGTGGATTCTTTTGGTCTTTTAGGAGTTGTGGAGTCGCCAGGTGGATGATTTCAAATGTTTTAAGACAAGATGCTATCCACCATTAGCAATTAACTACCAATCTAAGGATGTTGTTGGTATTTTGATCTCTTAAGGATGTCTAAGATGCAATTTACTCAGAATTCGGAGTTGCCATTATGTTGGGGTCCTGTGACTTGGCGGATTGGCATACCAAATGAAAAGGAAACATCATAACCAATTTGGAATCCTAGGATCTAGCCACTCCTGGATTCAGAGAGGGATATCTCTATATGTGTTTTTTAGAATGATATACTTTAAGGCTTATGATATGATGTTAGACTAGTTATGAAGCACGAAGGATTTGTTTGTTTGTTGTTTGGGGATCATTAAATGAGAAGGTCATGTGAAGTGTGAAGGAGGGAATAAATTGAAGGATATTTCAGCATGGGAAGATAGGTCAAGAAACAATGCTAATCCATTGGGCTATGGAGTCATAAAAGGGTTTACTTGCACCACAACTATCCAAGGGTTTCCATAGGGCAAGTCATCTATATCAAAAGATCTCTTCAAGTTGATTTTGTGGTATGGAACATTAAGAAATGTGGTGAAAGAAGAAAACATGTAAGAAAAGAAAGGGTAGCCTAAGATTAGGTAAGGAATTTTAACCTATACTGCTTTTGGTATGCTCTCAAGGGAAGACATTTAAGATAAACATAAAAAGTAGCCTAAGGTCAAGTAAGAACCTTTAACCTATCCCGCTTTCAGCATAATCTTAAGGGAAATCTTCAAAACAACTATTTAAGACTAAACAAGGGACAAGGCTAACCATAAACTTCCTTGATTAGGACTCTACTTAGCATGCAGTGAAAATATCATTCAAGAACAACATCTCAAGTTCTACTCAGCAAGACATGGGCTCACCAACGTTCCTTTAATGGTTATACTCTATTGAACTATCCTCAAACGCACAATTAGAAGAAAACATAGAGATAAAGCTTATCAGTAAGAAATAGGGTACTTTGCAGTAAATCCTACTTTATGTTTGTTGTTCTTTATCAAAGAAAATGGACAGTATGGAAACATAAGGAAAATAAAAATTACAGTAAGAAAACATCACCAATAATATAGACCGGGATCTTGTGAATCTACTTGTCTATTTGATGTACAAGACCAGTTACATACTTTGATTCCAATATCTTTTACAGTCTGATACTTCTCTTCCCAGCCTACTGTATTGCAACTACTCAGCAACTCTTACTCAATAATAGTTCAACAATTAACAATTTTCCAACCCTTTACAATGAATCTTCAATGAGTACTTAAAGGTGAATGAGGGGGAGAAGTGAAGTAAATGGTATCAATGGATCAATTAAGACAGAGTAGGGGTCCTTTCGAATGCTCCACTCTGTTTAATAAATATCACATTAACTTCTTGGACCATTTTAGTAGTTTTTTTTGTCTTTGAGGCATATCTGGAAGGCTAGTAATAACTCTAACGTGTGTTCTTTTGGAGATGTCTTCTGACTATAGTGGTTTTATTTAGGCTTCTAAGACAAGTTAAGTGAAAGAGTGGGCTTTGAGGCTTTCCCATACTTTCAAAATAACTACTTTGACAGTTGAAGTGTCTCTGTTTGTAGTAACAACTAGTTTTGTCCTTGGTAGGTAAAATGAAGATCATGGTGGCGGTCAGACATTCTGAATGAATTAACTGCTTTTCTATGACGTGCACGAGGCCTTCTGTCTTGTGATTTTTCCTGGTTGACTATTTTGAATTCAATTGATTTGTCTTCAATACTGTGCTTTATATTTAATCTTCACGGGTTAAGCTCTTGATCTTTGGGCTTTATGCTTTAACCTTTATCTTAAGCTTTGATACTCTTCACCGTTTCTTCATTTAATCTTCACTGTTTGCTGACGGGTACTTTCTTTGCACTAGAGGGTTTGATTTAATAGTCAATATCATGATTTATTTACTAACATTAAAAATTTAACCCTTTATCCCTTTCTACAACTGAATAGGCCACAGGATCGTCACCCTGAGCTCTATGCCACCTTTAGTGACTGCGAGATGCTTTGAATATCTCAGACTGCCACAAAACCTACAAAAAACAATAAACCATTATAAAAAACTATGTTTTTGGTTTAAGTGCTAACAGAGGGCTTAGCGAGAGGTTATGGGGTGATGCAGAGAGGGAAAATTCTCATAGGAAGGCCTTTACCACAAAAATCGGGAAAAACCCAAACAATGTGAATAGTGGCGTGGAAATAGAGATAAGCGGATTTGCAGAAAACTGCGAGTGGTTTTCATGCGAGGCTAAGGTGGTAAGTGGTATTATATGAAATGGATGCGATACGGCTTGGTGGATGACATGTGTCCACGGGAAAACTACCTATTTCGGGTTCAAAATGTACGATGGAGGGGTTGGGTGGAACAAGCATGAAAATGAATGCGGGTTGTTGGATCTGGGGAAATAAACGGTGGATATTGAATGAAAACATGATGAAAAGCTCAGCGCGTTTGGGTGGGACTGGCGGGATTATATGGGAGGAGAGCCAATGGCTGTCAGATCTGGAGAAGGTCGACGACTGAGATCAAACACGGGGGGACGGAGGGTACGGATGGGTTTACGGGCTGGGTGCCTCCGCAATGAATATGGACCATTGGATGAAAACCATCCTTAGTCAAATGAGTCAACTGCAGGGCCACTGGGGAGTATGGGCCACTTTTGTCGGGTGCCCTCGTAGTGAACCTGAACTGTAGATTTGGGTTAATCGGACGGTTGAGGATGCATCGCAGAATCACAGAAAGGCATGAATGGTGCGAGGGGAGGGGTGAAAGGTGAATGTGCGATGAAGCGAGGGTTGTTAGATCTTGAGGATCGATAGCTTGGATGGTTTCAAAGAACGAAAGGTAGAAGGGGCTTGGATGGGAGGAAAGTGATAATGCGATGGCGCGATGACCATTCGATCAGGAGGATCGATGGTCCAAATTAAATCGGGACTTCGCAGAAATGAATGATAGAGGTGGAGGACAGTGGAACGGAAAAACAACACCGACCGTCAGATCTGGGGGAGCCAGATCAACGGTCCAAAATGCATCGGCGGCGAGGCTTTGGTAAGTGATGACCGAAAGGAACACTGGTGGTGCGACGGAGGGAGGACCGTTAGATCTGCGAGATCAACAGCTCAAATCCCATCAGTAAGGGAAACCATCGTGCGGAGGAAATATAAGGAAATAAAGGAAAAAGGGCGGAGCAAAGTGCAATAGCACGAAAGCGGCTTAAAGACTGAGGCCAACGGTCACAGGTCTCGGTGACATGGAGGAAAGGGCTAATAACTTAAGCTTGTATGGGCTTAAGGGCTAATAACTTAAGCTTGCGAGGTTTTTCAGAGGTTCCGATGGGGTAAAATAAGGGTTTTAAACCAAGTAAAATAAGATTTACAAGGTTTTAAAGGGATTTATTGAGGAAATGGAGGAAAAATAAAGGGAAAAAGGGGATTTTAGGAGGGAAATGATGGACAAGAGATTTTTTGAAATAGTCCTTGTATATCAGCAAGCTTCTTTGAGGGTTTTGAGTGAAGAGATCAAATAGGTGGATTTTTTAAGGATAAGGAACACAATAGACTTCAAGAACTCACATATTTGCTTCAAATTTTTTTCTTGAAGGCTAAAGACCTGATTTAGCCATCTTTGAATATGTCAAAATTATGGATGGCTAACAGCGGCAACGCGGTGCATTGATTTAAATATGTACCCTAGGGTGGGTATTTTTTTTAGTGCACTGCATTATGCACTTCGACAGGGTCAATGGTGCGACCTGGTAAAAGACTGCACAATTGACTATGTAATGATGCCAGGAGGTCGATGCGTTGACTGAACTATATGCTAGTGGCATAGAGTTTAGTCAGTGAACCACACTCTTGACACCATACATAGTCAATGGTGCGCTGAAAATTTTCAGGTGCACCGTCGCCAATGCGTTGAATATTATCTGGTGCACCGCCATCGGTGCGCGACAAAAAAATATTGACCGATACCAGTGCATGCTTGTTTTTTATGGTGAACCAATTATTTTTTTTTTCTTTCCAAAAAAAATTATATATGTATATTCCTAAATACATGTCTCATTTAATAAAAAATTGTATTTAATATGTCAATCAATTAGAGACTTGAAAGGAGAGAAGAGGGGGAATAGCAGCAACAATAGGCGGACCAGTATAACATGGTTCGCCTGTGGGAGGCATGAGAGAGGGAGAGAGATGCGTACTGTTATCACCCAAAAATTCTCATAATTTCAACTTGAAATGTGTCAAATGTTTCGTTTAAAATTGATTAGGTTGCAAGGCATCATGAAATGATAAATTTTATGATGAACTTAGGTTTTAAGTTTTGTCTTAGGATGTTATAAATAAGCCTAAGCCACACCAAAAGAATAAGTTTTGAGTAGATACCTTGAAGTGACCTTAAATCTAAAATCTGGCCATCTGTCAAAATTTATTTGAGTCCGTAGCAAATTTAGTATAAAATTAACAGAATTCGTTTCGGAAACACCTAGTAGTTTCGTAGCAAAACTAACACTTGTCAAATGAAATGTGCTACAAAAACTGTATCAGTCTATAACAGTTTTCTCCATAATGATGAATGGTTAATATTTGAGAGTTTCAAGGACATGTTGCCAGAGTAAAGTCATCATTCAAAAGTTATGCATTTTCTGACATCAACCATCATTTTTCTAATGCCATCTCATTCTTCTTTTCAAATTATCCCTCATTCCTCTTACTCAGCTTTTCCGCTTTCATAATTTTCTACCAAAGCAGCTTTCTGTAAGTTACATCTCCAGTAGAAACACTTTTGCTATATCAATTTCGTTATACCATAATAGCTTGTTGTCATCAAGGGTTTTTTACCTAAACAGGTGTAAAGATACAAAGAAGACCACCGCTGCATAACATAAGAAATGGCTACACCAAAGAAGGTTTATAAAGGAGGTTTGCCCTTCAGGTATGAACCTACAAATCCAGGTTTGGTCATGGAAGATCCATATTTCGTTGAGTTCTTTACAAAAGCAGGCTACATTCAGTTTTTCCATAAGTTGCAAGGTCATCACCAACAGATATCACAAGACTTCGTACTCAATTTCGAAGGCACATATACAAAGGTCGGTTGTCTTCATGTTCCAATTTCACCTGATAGCATTTCAAAAGCAACAAGGATTCCGAGGAATGGAGAAGAATGGTTTAAAGCTACCAAGTTTTATTTGAAAATTTGTGATGCATATCTAAAACTTGAACATGTATGGATTAAAATGACTGAAGGGATTCCCAAAACTTGCCATAAAGATAACTATTCAAAATTATTAATAGTCATACATAAATACTTTACATCTGAAGGCCGGTTTCAAACAATCTACATGTATTATTTCAAACTATTGCTTCATTTTATAGGGAAGATGTTGATAGACATTCCATTTTATCTTTTTAGAAGTCTCAGAAAAATGGTAGACAAGGTGCAAGGAAGACCTAAAAGAATTGAAACCTTTATTTTTCACCATGGAGAGATGAAATTGCGAATTCTGGAGGAATTAAGTAAATTAAACAAAGACTGGGCATCGTTCTAGTTTATGAATGGGTATGAGTTAGGTGTTTTATCTCCAAGAAAATCCTCGAAGATCAAAGCTTCTTCTTCTAGGCAAGAGAAGAATGTCAGTGCAGAGTTAGAAGGAAATCAACAAGAAGGTTTAAAATCTATAGATAAAGACATGGTAGAAGAATTTAATTTCATCCAGGAGACATCATCACCTCTAACAACTAGCAAACAAACAAACAAGCATGTCACAGATAGCAAGACCAAACCTGCAGCAAAAATTTCTAAAATAAATACTAAGGAAAGTGTTGGATTTAAAGGAAGACTTGAAGACATTCTGCAAGATATAGACATAGAAGAAACCCCTGTAGTGAAAGCAGCTAAGGTTAAAATATTCCAGGTAAAAGGAAAGGGACTTGTAGCCAAGAAATTAGAGTTTTCTTCAAAAGATTCAGATTTTCTTTTTAAACCTTGAAAACCTTTCACTAGATCACAGACTTCTGAAACTATCACTATTGGTAATAAGAAGCAGAAGGAGGATAAATGAAAAGGAGCAGTGGCACAATAAGTTATAGTAATATCTCCTATTGAGACAGAGGTTACCAAAGACAAGAGGGATCAATCAAAAAGAAAGATTCAAAGGAAATCTGAAGTAGACTCTTTTAAAGGACAAAGCAAGGTCAAGGAAGAAGCAGTGAAATAGAGAAAGGGAAAAAATAAAGTCATAGAACAAACTGAAAAGGAGGTTCTTGAAGAAAAGCTGAGAGCTATTAAGGATGAGTTGACTGAGACAATGAGAGAGATGGAAAAATACAAGCAAGATAGATAAATGATAGATGAAGTGGAGAAGAAAGTGAATGACCAGGTTACTCATTTTGAGAACTCTATTGGAAAAGCCAAAAATTTGCTGAAGAGAACACAACCTTTACGCATCATGATTTCACATACAAGGAAGAGGAACTTATGGTTACAAGCAGAGAGGATAAGAATTCAAAGACAAGTCAAAGAGTTGAAAGAAGATATGGAATTGATGGAGACAGAACCAGAGAAAAAAGGCTTGGAAAGAAGAACCATGGAAAAAACTATTGAAACTGCTCAAAAAGAAACTGCTGGTAAATAAGGAGTTAATAAATGGATTATGGATATTTTTTGTCTTATATTATCACAAGTTACATGCAGGTATGTTCATGGAATTTTCCAGAGATCAAATCTTAAATTTTGTCAATTCTCTAAAATATTAGGTAATTTTGCAGCATAAACTAGGCTTAAAGCTCATTTTCTACTGTGGAATTTATGAAGAATCCTTTTTGGTTTTAAGGTACCTAAAATGATAAGGAGGAAGAGTTTTGAAGGTTGTGTCTGATTTTTTTTTACTACTTAACATCCTCAAATGAATAAAATAAAGTAGAACTGTATCACATATCATCCTTTTGTTTCTACTACTAAATTAGCTATGAAAGTAGCTCAAAACAGAGTTTTGACAGCAAGGTCAGTTTTGATGGTAAATTTTGGGAAGAGGGAGAAAGGTAAGCAAATACTTAAAGTTGTTCCCCATCATAATGACAAAGAATGTCAAGGAGTTGACAAAGAGTATCAAATCAGTGATTTTACAAGTGAAAATATTCAGTTATGGGTATAGTTTGAAGACACCAGTCCACATGTTGCCAAGTCATCAAACATACATCTCATTAATAATAGGCAGTGTAACTTCACGAAGGCAGTTATGATATTAATGTTTTGTTGATGGCGAGCATGGCTCAAAGGCATGGTTCCTTTCGAGGAAGATTTACATCACTTTAGTTTAAATGTAATGATTAGGTGTTTGAGTCATAGTATGACTTTAATTGCTGATTCGAAAAGGTGTCAGTGTTAGTTTTAAATATATATTTAGTAGTTAGATTTTGTGTCAGTGATAAAATTTAATGGTCTAGCCACATGGAAGACTAGATGTAAAGTCAAGATGACTATTAGTAAATACTTTGATGTATTCAAGCTTGGAAAATGTTATAAAAAAACTACTTTTGTAAAGCTTTGTATTGACTGATATATATACAGAAGCAGTTTAAATTTTTAGACCTAATATTCTCTTTATATTTCAATTAGTTTATATAGTATTTTTGAAATGTTTCCCTTTCACAGTTGCGATGCTTATTACTCATAATTCATGGTTAGTCATGCTCTGAATTCCTTTAAGTGTTGAACTATGGTCAAATGAGTTTTTTGGGTTCTATCTTTGGAAGGTTTTCTTCAATGTTTTTAATGCTTATTACTCACAATTCATGGTTATTCATGCTCTGACTTCCTTTAAGTGTTAAGCTTTGATGAAACTCTCTTAATACTTTCTTTTTCAATACCTTTATGTATCATTACTCAGAACTCATATATCATATCCTCTAACTTCCTTTGAACCTCAAGTTTTTGGGATTTTCCTGAATGTGTCATTCTTTCATTGGGCTATATACAAGCCTCAGTATCTATAAGAAGAGTTATTGTTATCTTTATCCCTTCCACTGACTCCATAGCCCAATGGTAGTAAGCCTTACAAATTTTCAACCTACAAATATACAAAATCAATACTTAATCCATTGAATTAGCCATCTATCTATATCTGTATTCCATGTCATTAACCCTTGAAAGAGCCCTCTTAGTCCGAGGAGGCTAAGCCTCAGTCAAAATATTGGTTTGAAATAGTTACACAAGGTTTACTTGATGAGCAGCCCAATTAGGTTCGATTTTGGTGATAACATTTTGATGCGTCTACCAGGATTCTGAAGATATACATCTCCTGAAAATTATGAAGTTGAGCTCTTGAAGGTAGCAAGAGCTCAGAATATGTTCGAGGCTACAACTACCTTGGCGACTCCATTTTTGAAGAATTCAATTTTTTCATAGACTCAAGGTGACTTTGTTCCTCCAAGATCAGTAGCTTGATGAAGTTTCAGAATGAATTCCATTGTAAGCAAAAATGCTAGGTATGCTCCTATGAATCGGTCTCATATCCCTAGCTTTCAAAATCCTATGCCAAAATTTGAGTGGTTAGAGGATCTTCCAATATTTAAAGATGAAAAAAAATATAATGATGCTCTTCATTTGGTTAGATTCCATATGCATGTACACAGTCTTAAGGTTTAGTTCCCTAAATATTGTCTCATGAAGATGTTTATGGCCACTTTAGAAGGAAAAGCATGGTCTTGTTATGAAAGTTTGCCAAATGGTTCATTATATTCTCTTGCTGATTTCCATGTTGAATTTTATGAGATGTATAAAGAGTGCCATCCCTCCTTATTGCTGGTCAAAGACTGTTGTAAACACTTTGTGAGTTTTATGGAATATTTGGAGAATTGTTATGAAGATGATGAGTTCATAGATGAAGAAATTTTAGAGGCCCTTCATGACAATACCTTTCATCAATAAGAAGAACACTAAGAAGAAAGGATAACATTTCTTTTAGATAAAAATGAAACCAAACAGGAGGTCATTTGTGAAAATTATGATACATCCTCTGAGTTTGATAAAAGGTTGCAGCAGACTAGTCAATCTTTTGATCATCGGAGTATGAGAATCATTGCACACAACAAGAGGAAATACTAGGAGATAGTTTCTATAACCATCAGGGTGAGGAAAGGGTTGATTTTTTATGTCATTTCATGCAGAAATTTACATCAAATAATGATCATATTAGTGATCAAGAATACACTATTTTTGAGAATCAGTTGGAACAACAATTGGATAGCATAAAAACGAAATCTTGTGTGGCTGAACAAAGCATATGTGAGTTGTCCAAAGTTACATAATGTTGTGAGTATCATAAAAAATATCATGTCTTGTTTGACCCTATAGTTGAATACATGCAAGAGTTTTACTCTCCAGTGTTTCAATTTCATACTTATTATGAAGATCAGATACATTTTCAGTGGCATTGGTCATCTCAACATCATGGTTACTTTGGGTTTGAGTGTAGTCAAGAAACTCAAATATCATATAAGATAAATGATTGGCTTCATTGGAAATTTCATGTTGTTTGAGTTAAAATGGAGATTGTAGCTGCTAGGGTAGGTAGCAGTATGTCAATAAGCTCAAGGTTAAATGAATTTTTTTTTTTTAGTAGGTGCAGTTTGGGTGCTTCTTGCATAAATCATCAAGCTTGAGCCTGAGGTGAAGGCCATTAAAGCTTGAGCAGAAGCTTGGAAAAATTTCAAAGTTTTATTCTAAAATATGGATAGCAGCATTGGAGCTACTAGTTCTTAGAGTACCATAAGGGCACACTATCCCAAGTGGAGCCACTGTTATCATCCAAAAATTCTCATAATTTCAACTTGAAATGTGTCAAATTTTTCCTTTAAAATTGATTAGGTTGTAAGGCATCATGAAATGATAAATTTTATGATGAACCTAGGTTCTAAGTTTTGTATCAGGATGTTAGAAATAAGCTTAAGCCACATCAAAGGAATAGGTTTTGAGTAGATACCTTGAAGTGACCTTCAATCCTAAATCTGGCCATCTGTCAAAATTTATTTGATTCTGCAGCAAATTTAGTACAAAATTAACATAATTCGATGTGGAAACACCTAGTAGTTTTGTAGCAAAACTGATACTTGTCAAAGGAAATGTGCTACGAAAATTGTGTCAGTCTATAATTTTTTTCTCCATAATGATGAATGGTTAATATTTGAGAGTTTCAAGGAGATGTTGCCAGAGTAAAGTCATCATTCAAAAGTTATGCATTTTCAGACATTAGCCATCATTTCTCTAATGCCATCTCATTCCGCTTTTAAAATTGTCCCTCATTCCTCTTACTCAGTTTTTCCGCTTTCGTAATTTGCTACCAAAGAAATTTTCTGTCAATTACATCTCCAGCAGAAACCCTTTTGCTATATCAATTTCCTTCTGCCATAATAGCACACTGTCATCAAGGGTTTTTTTCCTAAACATGTGTAAAGATACAAAGAAGGCCACCATTGCATAACATAAGAAATGGATACACCAAGGAAGGTTTATAAAGGAGGTCTTCCCTTTAGGTATGAACCTACAAATCCAAGTTTGGTCATGGAAGATCCATATTTCATTGAGTTCTTTACAAAATCAAGTTTCATTCAGTTTTTCCAGAAGTTGGAAGGTCATCACCAATAGATATCACAAGACTTCGTACTCAATTTCAAAGGAACATATACAAAGGTTGGTTATCTTCATGTTCCAATTTTTCCTGATAGCATTTCAAAAGCAACATGGATTCTGACAACTGGAGAATAATTTTTTAAAGCTACCAAGTTTAATTTGATATTTTGTGATGAATATCTAAAACCTGAACATGTAGGGATTAAAATGACTGAAGGGATTCCCAAAACTTGCCTTAAAGATAACTATCCAAAATTATTGACAGTCATATAAAAATAATTTACATGTGAAGGCCGGTTTCAAACAATCTACATGTATCATTTCAAACTATTGCTTCATTTTACAGGAAAGAAGTTGATAGATATTCCATTTTATATTTTTAGAAGTCTCGGAAAAATGGCAAATAAGGTGCAAGGAAGACCTGAAAGAAACGAAACCTCTATTTTTCACCATGGACTAATGAAATTGCTAATTCTGGAGGAATTAAATAAATTAAATAGAGACTGGGCATTGTCCTTGTTTATGAATGGGTATGAGTTAGATGTTTTATCTCCACGAAAATCCTCGAAGCTTAAAGTTTCTTCTTCTAGGCAAGAGATGAATGTCACTGCAGAGTTAGAAGGAAATCAACAAGAAGGTTTAAAATCTACAGATAAATACATGGTAGAAGAAGTTAATTTCATCCAGGAGACATCATCACCTCTAGCAACTAGCAAACAAACTAACAAGCATGTCACAGATAGCAAGACCAAACCTGAAGCAAAAAGTTCTAAAAGAAATACTAAGGAAAGTGTTGGAGCTAGAGGCAGACTTGAAGACATTTTACAAGAAATAGACATAGCAGAAACCCCTGTAATGAAAGAAGTTGAGATTAAAAACATTCTAGGTAAAAGGAAAGGGACTTTAAGCCACGAAACTAGAGTTTTCTTCAAAAGATTCAACTTTTCTTTTCAAACCTTGAAAACCTTTCACTAGATCACAGACTTCTGAAACTATCACTATTGGTAATAAGAAGCAAAAGGAAGATAAAGCAAAAGGAGCAGTGGAACAAGAATTTATAGTCATATCTCCTATTGAGACAAAGGTTACCAAAGAGAAGAGGGATAAATAAGAAAGAAATATTCAAAGGAAATTTGAAGTAGAATCTTTTAAAGGACAAGGCAAGGACAAGGAAGAAGTAGTCAAATAGAGAAAGTGAAAAAATAAAGTCATAGAACAAACTGAAAAGGAGATTCTTGAAGAATAGTTGAGAGCTATTAAGGATGAGTTGACTAAGACAAAGAGAGAGGTGTAAAAATACAAGCAATATAGGCAAATGATAGATGAAGTGGAGAAGAAAGTGAATGACCAGGTTACTCATTTCAAGAATTCTATTGGAAAAGACAAAAAATTGGTGAAGATAACAAAACCTTTACACATCATGATGTCACATACAAGGAAGAGGAACTTATGGTTACAAGTAGAGAGGAGAATTCTTCAAAGACAAGTCAAAGAGTTGAAAGAAGATATGGAGTTGATGAAGACAGAATCAGAGAAAAAAGACTTGGAAAGAGGAACCATGGAAAAAACTATTGAAACTGCTCAGAAAGAAACTATTGGTAAATAAGGAGTTAAAAAACGGATTATGGAACTTTTTTGTCTTATATTATCACAAGTTACATGCAGGTATTTTCATGGACTTTTCCAGACCTCAAATTTTAAGTTTTGTCAAGTCTCTAAAATATTAGGTAATTCCGCAACATACGCTAGGCTTAAAGCTCATTTTCCGTTGTGTAATTTCTGAAGAATCCCTTTTGGTTTTAAGGTACCTAAAATGATAAGGAGGAAGACTTTTGAAGGTTGTGTTTGATTGTTATTGACTACTCAACATCCTCAAATGAATAAAATAAAGCAGAAGAGTATCACATATCATCGTTTTGTTTGTGCTACTAAAGTAGCTACGAAAGTAGCTCAAAATAGAGTTTTGATAGCAAGGTCGGTTTTGATGGTAAATTTTTGGAAGATGGATAAAGGTAAACAAATACTTAAAGATGTTCCCCATCAGAATGACAAAAAATATCAGGGAGTTGACGAAGAGTATCAGATCAGTGATTTGTCAAGTGAAAATATTCAGTTAAGGGTATAGTTTGAAGACACCAGTCCACATGTTGCCAAGTCATCAAACAAAAATCTCATTAATAATAGGCAGTGTAACTTCACGAAGGCAGTTATGATATTAATGTTTATTTGATGGCCAACATGGCTCAAAGACATGGTTCCTTTCGAGGAAGATTTACATCACTTTATTTTAAATGTAATAATTAGGTATTTGAGTCATGGTAGGACTCCAATTCCTGATTCGAAAAGGTGTCAGTCTTAGTTTTAAAGATCTAGTTAGTAGTTAGATTTGGTTTCAGTAATAAAATTTAATGGTCTAGCCACTTGGCAGACTAGATGTAAAGGCAAGATGCCTATAAGTAGTAAAGACTTCCATATATTCAAGGTTGGAAAATCTTATCAAAAAACGACTTTTGTAAAACTCTGGATTGACTGATATATATACAAAAGCAGTTTAATTTTTTAGACCTGAGATTATCTCTATATTTCAATGAGTTTATATCTTATTTTTGAAATGTTTCCCTTTCATAGTTGTGATGTTGATTTCTTAGAATTCATGGTTAGTCATGCTCTGACTTCCTTTAAGTGTTGAACTATGGTCAAATAAATTTTTTGGGTCCTATCTTTGGAAGGTTTTCTTTAATGTTTTTAAGGCTTATTACTCAGAATTCATGGTTATTCATTCTATGACTTCATTTAAGTGTTAAGCTTTGATGAAAATCTCTTAATAATTTATTTTTCAATACCTTGATGTATCATTACTCAGAATTCATATATCACATGCTCTGACTTCCTTTGAACCTCAAGTTATTGGGATTTTCCTGAATGTGTCATTCTTTCATTGGGGTATATACAAGCCATAGTTTCTATAAGAAGAGCTATTGTTATCTTTATCCCTGTCACTGACTCCATAGCCCAATGGTAGTAAGCCTTACATATTTTCAACCCGCAAATATACAAAATCAGTACTTAATTCATAGAGCTAGCCATCTATCTATATCTTTATTCCATATCATTAACCATTGAGAGAGCCCTCTCAGGCTGAGGAGGCTAAGCCTCAGTCAAAAGATTGGTTTGAAATAGTTACACAAGGTGTACTTGATGAGAAGCCCAATCAGGTCCAATTTTGGTGATAACACGTACCCTCACCCTATTACAGAAGCTACCCAGGGGCTCCTAAGGAAAGTAGGCCTTCTCAAGTTCTATGATGAGGCTACTTCCTAAAAGGGACATGGTGTGTTTTTGAGACATCTTATCCGTAGGTGGAATGCCAACCGACAGATTTTCTGGGTTGGTCCTAACCAGTGGTACGCACCCAGTGAGGACGACATATATTTCATTACAGGCATATCAAGGAAAGGGGTGTATTTTCCCTCGTTCCGAGAGGTTCCATTTGGCTATGAAGCAGGGAGTTACTTGGTGTACTCCAAGAGATACATTAGTGTGGATACACTGTCTCCGTCATATTTTCAGGTTTCCAGAGGTCAGTTGCGTATTGGTGGATTTGGTGGTCAGGAGTTGAGGTGCCTCTCACTTCTGATTTAAACCATTTCACACAACACTAGTGATGGACAACGCATTAGTTTCTCACTTCTATATTATTTTGACTCTTTAGTATAGGAGCCACGACTTGTTAGGTGGTTTGCGATATTTTTGTGGTAGTTCTGTACAACCTTAGATAGATGTCGTTCTCATGCACAAGGGAGGGTCAACTTCCCTTTTGCTTCAGATATTTTTTGTTTATTTTTTGAGAGGTTTCCAGAGACAAGGCCTACTTTTTTTCAGCAGCCTTGTAGGCTGATGTTGGAGGCACAAATGCACATGTGGGGACAGATGATGCCCAAGAGGGGCGATAATATGTATTCCGTGAAGATATCGCATGATGCACTGGAGTTGCTAGCCAGTGTTTACGAGCATTCCTTAATTATGGTCCTCTGTCCTTATGCTAATTTGGATCGCTGAGTGTTTTCCAACCTCCTCTTCACAGATGATGAGCTACGGGATGATAGAGGTAATATTACTATATTATTTAAATTTATTCTAACATGTTCTTTAACTTGTTTTTATTAAATTATGTAATGAAATTGTCTGATTATTGTTGTGTAGTTGTATATATTTTGTAGAAATTGGGTCTTTTGATGGCGAGGACATGCCAACACCACCACATGATTAATGTGTGGATCCTGATGACGATCAGGATATGCTAGATGTTGAGGATCATCAGGATGTTGGTGCAGAGAAACCTGCTCCCATTGGTGCACTCGCACTGCCTTTTGCTAGGCGCGGTAGGCATAATAGCAGATACAGGATGGAGTTTGGCGACCAACTCACTGCATTTATTGTTGAGGTGGGAGTCAGGCCCGCTATTATGAGAGACATACAGGCTGATGGTATGCTGTTACATATGTGGAGAGGTATGTTGCGTGACATGTACAACCTGACGCGGCATGTCATAGGAACGCAACTGAGGAGGACCATTGCACGTTATAGGCATGGTGATCAAGACACAGTAGATGATCGACAGTCTGAGAGCAGTGACACATCATCTGATGATCATTCACCTCACGTCATGTAAAATGAGCAACCTCCACTAGCATTTAGCAACAATCGTCATGGAGAGAAGGCTGGACCATTGGCCACGTCCAGTCAACAATCTGAAACATCCAGCAGTACTCATGACCATGAGTAGGCTTGACCATCAACGATGTTGAGTCATCACGATGAGCAGATGACAGTTGATCCTGATCAGCATGAGGCACCAGTACCAAATCAACAGGCATGTGATGATTGTCATGTATCTGAGCTTGTCGAGGGTGCACCATTGACTAAGAAGATCTCGACTAGTACTGCTATTGATGATGTACCACCAGCTGATCCATGGCATTTATATTATGGTTGTATATTTTTGACATTATTCAGTTTTATATATATATATATATATATATATATATATATATATATATATATATATATATGGTCCATGTACTTTATGTTCATGTTGTAGTTGTACTTAATTTAAATGTAGGTGATCATCATGATGTGTATATTGTTAGGTCATGTTAGATATGTTCATTTAATGTGGAACTTGCAGATAGATATTGATGTGATAGTAGTTATTTGACATGAGATGTATATTTGATGTTTGTGTTGTGATGATGTTATACAATGCTAATTGTGTTTTGTTAGATGATCATGATCACGATGATGTTAGCGAATTTGAAAGTATTTTTTAGTCGAATATGATGTTTGTATAATGGTTATCATGATTGTGATGTTTATTAATTATTTTAATATTAAATGACCATGATATTTATTAAATATTATGTCATGATTGTAATTGAAATTTTAAATTTTAATTGTATGTAAAATTGTAAAATTGTATGTAAAATATCTGTAAAATTTTAATTGTAATTATAATATTTAATTTATTGTGAGATGATTGTAATTGTATTGGCAATTGTAATTTTAATTGCAATTGTATGCAAAATATTTTTAAAATTGTAATTGTAATTGTAATTTTAATTCTAATTGTATGTAAAATATTTGTAAAATTTTAGTTGTATTACTGTGAAACGATTGTAATTGTAAAATTTTAATTGTAATTGTAATTGTATGTAGAATTCTAAAATTGCAATTGTAATTGTAATTGTATGTGAAATTGTAAAATTGTAATTGTAATTGTAATTGTAATTGTAAATGTAATTGTATGTAAAATATTTGTAAAATTTTAATTGTGTTAATGTGAAAATTTTAATTGTATTAATGTGAAATGATTTTATTAAAATCTTTTAATTTGTAAATTTGTAAAATTGTAAATAATTGTAAAATAATAAATCTAGAATAACATAAATTTTTGTAACATAATAAAGTTTAGAAAATAATGCAAATAAATTCATGTACTTTAGAATTATCATTATTTTATTATGATCTTAGATACCCAGAAAAAAAGAACTTTATAGTGTACGCCATTTTTACCGAGATCAACATAATTTCAAATTATCAAGAGAAATATTGATTTTAACATTAATTCAAAATACATATTATAATGTTCCAAAAAAAGAGTCTTATAAGGTATAAGGTAATTGCATCCTCTTCTTTATAAAAAACCATCTTAAAAGGTATAAATATTGATGAATTAATAACACATGTACCATTTCAAATGTACTAATTCCATTGAACATATTTTAGAAGAATTTGAGTATATTACCATTGCGTTGCCTCTTATGGATGCTAATTCCATGAATAGATTTTAAAAGAATTCAAGTGTCAAGAATGCAATACCCCAAAAAAAAAAGGACTATTTTGCATTTTATTAAAAGGTTTTTGAGATATTTGTGGGGTTTATGGGTTCATGGGACAGTAGATAGTACCAACCCTTCCGTATTGGTATTTCAGTTGAATTTTTCCTAGCAACGATATGACCGAATCTTGTAGCTATGCATTTAACAAAGAACCCATATATTTTAAGAATATGATTGAAGATTGTTGTCATATACTTGAGCACTATTCCATTTCTTCACCATATTAGCAGAAAATAGAAAGAATAATTTATTTCACCATAATAACACACAACTTTCAAAAAAGAAAACACTCCATTATTTGTTTTGAGGCATTTTACGCAAATGATAGGCATTTTTATGGAGTTTTATCCATATTCTACAATTTAATGTGGGTTCCAGGGAGCTTACAATCCTGTGTTAGTAATTTCACCCTTCGGTAGAACCAAATAAAATTGAGGCAGATTCCTCAGTGAAGAAGATTGGCCAAAATCAATTTCTTTGAGACCTAAACAGAAGAAATAGATATGCATATTAGAGGCTCTTGTTGGCACCTTTTCTTGTTGCAGGTTGTGGAAAGGTTCAAGTTTATTTTTCTGAAAGAAGAAGAGGTGTAGTTTTGAAAATAAATGGCCCAAATATTTTCACAGCAAAATGTACATTTCCAACATGTCTAAAAACTAAAATATCTCCAACTTCAATAAACTACTCAGAAACAAAACTTACCCAACCATTTGTGAAAACTTCTCACGCCTTAGCATAGTACAGGTTCACATGCCATAATTTCCCACTTGGGCCCTATAGTATTGCATGTTTACACTCCCCACATTGCATTTTATCCACATTCTCTCCACCTCCTGCAATAAACAAAATGCATTGGAAGAATAGTTATTTCCATCAAGAACTTATCCAATTCTAATTCTCAAGAATAAAAAAATTTATAATTCTATTTGCATATTTCCATCAAGGATAAGCAAAATTCTAATTCTCAATTTCTATGGTTGGAATTCACTAAATTTTGGTGTACACACCTAAAAGTAATTTCGGTGGCTTAACCGCAAATTGATGCTAATGTACATATAACTGCACCGTTTCGTTTTAGTTACTACGCACCGGTGTTGTGTTACGAATGGACGCATCGATGTGACTCTATTAGGTGACACACCAGTGAAAAATAACCACAAATAAAAAAAGAAGTAAATTGAAAAATGGGCGGAAAAATATTTTCGAAAATTGAATTTCATAAAACAATTCTTTAAATACTAAACGGTTTTCATTATTTCACTCTTTTTGCAAAAACTTTCAGGCAAAGATTTGCAAGAGATATACCTGGAGCAAGAGAGCATGAGAGAAATGTGGAGCAGTGAAATACGTTCGAAAAAAAGTATTCAGATAATCAAAAATTTCAATTTGTTTTTCATTTTTGAAAAAAAAAATAAAAATCCATTTTTACCCTAAACCCTTCATTCTGTTTGTTTCTCCCCTTTCTTCTCCCTGTTTCTGTGATTTCTGAATTACAACTTTTCATTTTAGATTCACATTCAACCCACGGGACGACTTGCATAGCCGAAACCTAATCCATTTCGGCCCTGGTGTGAATTTTTGAAAAAAAAATATATATATTTTTTTATTGGTGCACCCTTCATAACATAGTGCACCAGTGCACTGTATTATCCGAGTGCACCACGAAAGTACTATGTAATAAAAAAAAATAATCAATGCGCCATATGTAAAATAGGTCATCGATGCACTATTTCATTATGGCGCACCATGAACATCCTGTTTCACAAAAAAATCATTTATTGTGTTAATCAGTGCACCATGTAACATATAACACACCACACCGGGTCTCATAGTTGAAAGACAGTACCGTATGGTGGTCCCTTGTTTGCGTAGGGTGGTCTCATAGTTGACGATTTTTATTATTTTCTCTGTGTTAATCGGTGTAGTGGTTAACATGTAACACATCGGTGCTCCGTGTTGACATAAATCATCATACGGTCTATTATATTGTTTGTATGGTGCGTTTAAAAGACCCCCACGCACCGACGTTGGTGCATACACTATGAATGGCACACCAGTTTCTTGAGATTTTTTTTTTTATCTTGAAAAGTTGACAATTTATTTATAAATATATTAATGAATGATATGTACAGGTTTCAGTTTTATAAAGAAATGACTGACAAGAGATCAAGTAACAAAAATACTGGTAACACATCAAGAAAATTAGAAAATGCAATTTCTTTGTAAATTCTTTACAAAAAATATTATTTTTGAATGCTATGTATGTTTAGCTAATATGTATTGTTTACTGTGTATCGTGCAGAGCCACAAAATGATGAAGCTCGATAATATTATTTCTAATCTAGGACAAGAAGAGCATAAAATCTTGATGGAAAAATTGCAAAAGGATGAATCAAGTGAATGAAAAAATACTATCGGTCCACTATGAGTTTATTTTTTTAATTTTCATTAATAATGTACTTAAAATTACTAGATAACATGTGTCAAACAATCTATTAGTTCACATCTGTTTAATGTTCTACAGGGACCAAGAACTCAGAAAAGGAACAAATGTATAGGTGTTCTGGAGGTTAACGAAAGGGGGAAAACTTTTACAAAATTTTGAGGGATCTAGAGGAACAAATGTATAGATGTTATTTCCACTTACAATATGAAAATCAATCCAATGATTTCAAGAACCAAATTTAATCTAAACTATAGGAAGAGTTTCAAGGAAATTGTTCAATGAGACATGTGAGATTTTTAATATAAAAAACATACAAAAACAAAAAATAAGTAATGAGAAAGTAATATTCCTTTAAATGTTTGTCTACCTAGAATTATTTATAGATATCACTTTTGTTATATTTACTTTTCATATATCAATATAAAAATTAAATAGTTTATTGTCATGGTACACTTTTAGGAATATTATGAAAATATCAAAAGATGAATGAGCTGATATCAGAAATATTCCAGTAGGAATGTCCAAAAAGGTGTACATGATGATGGTCAAATAAATGGACAAAATTGCATCACAGGAGGAGCCATGTCAACAACAACGTGATTCAAATGTAATATGTAATAATTCAATTTTTTGATCATTAGGTACAATAAATAAACAATCTGGCATTAAATATTAATTTTCCAGTATTTTCTTGCAGAAAAGATAAGAAAATGGAACCCATTCAGTACATAAAACAGGATGACAAGGAAGAAAAGGGTTGATATCTAAGTTTGTGAGTAATTATTACTTCCGTATAACAACTTAACTAGATTTCATTTTTTGTATTTTTTAAGTTGTTTTACAAAAATCATCATTGAATGTCTTCAAACAGGTGCTAACATACAAAGAAGAACCATCAGACGAATTGATTGAAATTGAGTTAAATATGGGTTATGAGTATATGTTGGCATATCAAAAATTAATTGTGGAATTTGTAAGCATCTATCGATCTTGTTTTACTTAGCTCCATCTATAATTCATAAAACAAAAAAATGTTTTATATTAAATATATGATTTTTTATGGGGTATAAAACTTGCAGGAAACAAAGTATGGAACTGCGCCAATAGTTGGAATCTTGAAATATGGAATAGTACATGGTTTTGAAAGAATGTGTATAGTTTATGATTCAATTCTTGCTATGGTATGTCATTTCTTTTCGATTTAAATTGATGTGTATTATTTAATATTTAAATTTTCATTATTCTCACCAATGTATATACACTCATTACAATTTATTTTTATGTTTGTAGATGGAAGGTGAAGAAGAAGAAAACATTCAACACCATGAGCAAAACATTCTTTAAAATAAGCCAAGTCATGGAAGTAGCTCTTGCAGTGACAACAGTTCAAGTGAAGAACGATGATCACTATGTTTGGATATCAAAGCAAGGCGTTGTATTTTTTGAAATATTTGTCTGTGAAATTAGACATTTTGTTTAATGTAATGGACATAATGTCCCAATTGAAAGACAAATAGGTACCAATAACTGTCCCATTTTGTATGAGAAAGACTGTCTTATATATATATATATATATATATATATATATAATAAAATATGTTTTAATTTATTCTATTGCGTTCTCCATTGTCACTGTGAAATTGAAAACCACTGTTTAAATTTATGGATGATTAAATATTATAATGAAGAGATTTTAAATTTGATGATATGATATAACAAATTAATCCAAACATCACATTCAAATGCACTAATAAAAATTTAATTCATATGAATACTATTATAAGATATATATATGTGTCTACTTTTGATGAATAATGAATTTTAAAAAGTCACAATAATTATGATATGGTATAACAAATCAATCCAAATATCACATTCAAATGCCTTAAATTTTAATTAATATGAAAACTGTTATAAGATATGTCGTCTTTTGATGAATAATGAATTTAAAAAAAACATAATAATTGCACTGTCACTGGTCAATGTTTCTAAGAAATACAAAATGAACACTAGTGCATGTCAGTTACTGTACACCAGTGCATTTGTATGATGCAGCGCACCGGTGCGTTTCTACGACCTATGGGCATGGCGCAAATACCAAAACCAATTAAAAATCTCAGTGCGTTTGTGCAATATTGAGCACTGGTGCATTTATGTGATACTATACACTGATGCATTTGTACGACCTATGGGCACTGCAAAAATACGAATACCAATTATAAATATCTATGTGTTTGTCGGATATGAAGAATCGGTGCATTTCTATATGTCTACGTACTGGTGTGTTGAGACGACCTATGGGCATCGCACAAATCCCAAGAATAATTAGAATGGCCTCATGCATTGTATCACCAACATTGCACCTGGTGCAGTTTTATACCTTGATGGCCTAGTGCATGCACCTTCGACCGCTTTAGGCCATCTTCTAGACGACACACACTAGGGCATTTAAACCTTAGTAGTGCACTGATGAAAAAAACATCCGTAATAACCTCCGGCTACCCAATCTTTTTAGTTGTGTTGAATTTCTGTTAAAAGCTCTGCCAAAACCTATGTAACCATAAACGGATGTTGTAGAAAATGTTTTTCTGACAATTTTGGAAATTTTCATAACACTAAAAACCTCATTTATAACCTCCACTAGAGGGTATTTTCCTTGTAGTGTGAACTCATCTGGTATCCTCTATCACTCCTCCTATAACGATGATAACGATGATGAAAATAATGCATGTATGAGCTAGAATTAGAGTGGATTCCATGTACATTTCCTCATCTATCAGATGCATCCAAGAATCTTCCATCCCTGACCATGTCATCTCTATCCAACATGTGTACACCATGTGACCTACTACCATATGCCCCATTAGTCATATCCTCTTATCCATGAATGAATATAAGTGGTCCATGCATCTGCAAGTCTGACAAGCTTTCAAGAATAACTTCATTGACTTCTGCTTGTTTCTCTTTTTTCCTAGCAAGTCTCTCTTGTGATTGAATGATTCAGTCATTCTCTTCTTTGCAACTCCTTATTTATTCCTTCAATTTTATCAAAGTGTATGCTATGTGAGGGGACTACTCATCCCCATGTTTCTCATATGATCTATAGGGATAATATTGTGCACAATATTCTACCATCTTGTTATTCATATTTTTACTTCTCTTCTAGCAAGGAATATTATGTCAGCTAAAACAAATAATAAAAAAACCAACATACCTTAGTATAGTTTGGGGAGGATATCTCAACTGCAATACCAACCAGATAAGCATAATATATGTATAATCATAATAAAAAAATTTTACATACATCATCTCAATCACCATCTGTTCACAATGCATGATACCACAACTACAACACCAAGTTGACCCAATGCATGCATAAAAACACATGGACGACACACATGCATAAACAATACATACAAACACTGACAAACATTCATGACAAACATATTGCAACAAAAGAAACATCAACTTTTGCATGAAATCACAACAACAACGATGAACACCACCACGCATACACAAAAATAACATAGACCACCATCATAAGGATACATATGCAACCAATGTGTACACATGACAACATATTCATCAAAGGAGTACGAAAATAAGACATCACCCAAGGAGAATGAAACTTGGCTCTAATACCACCTTGTAACCATCATCCTCCCACATTTACCCAATCTAACTGGTCCACTAGAGTAAGAATGTGATGAGGAGGTACTATGATGTAATTAAACTTCTAATTTACAGCTAAGGTATTGAAACCGACAAAACAAAACCATTATGACCTTCCTCAGGAGCACAAACCCTTCGTTAGGAAACAAACTCTTCTAGGTGTGTAACCCCTGTGACAACTTGTAATTTTACTAATATGTACCCTCAAATACTCCCATGAAAATCCATGAATGTGTCTAAGGTCTTCGAGTTTCTCACACATCAAGGAATTCCAATGGTTGTGGACTTTTTGAGGTAGTTTTGAGCCAACGAACAGAGCTTTTTAGCCACTTTTTCAGGGCTACGTCTCAGGCCACTACCCAAAACTTCATGAAGCTCTCATAAATGATAAAAAACAGTGGAATACGATTACTAATGAAATTGTTGGTACATGTACTTGATCTGACCACTACTAGCCATGAGAGGCATTTCGTCAAACATGTCACAAATATGCAATCTACAGGTCATAACAATAGAGATGACCATAAGGGTGTCATACTTATCTAAAAATTGTTAAGAAGGATTAATGCCTTTCCACATTAACTACAATATCATGAAGAAGGTCATGCATTCATTAATATTTCATATACTAATCAAAACATGATGAGGGCCATAACTCAAGTTTGTCATAAACCATGCTCATAACCATCATATAACCAAAATAATAATAATGATAAAACAACCATCAAGATCACATAATAACAATAAAATTTACCCATCAATTACAAGTGGAAAACAACTCTTATTTACATATGAAAAATGAAACCATGTATGAGACTTCCACATACCACTTGACCATAGATTGGGTTGAACCAAGTATTTATTTCATCCAATCACACATGTGCCATATTCCAAGCATGAATCTAGGATATCATGACACAAATAAAAAAAAGAAAACCAAGACTTCCAGAGGCCAAACCAGCTCAACCCTCAACCAATGATTCCACCTCACTATCAAACATCACTAGCCATCATCATACCAATCTATACCCAAGTTGTCTAGGGTTCTAGACCATTTGTTCCAAATAATACTTCCAGTACTAGTAACTCAGCCCATAGCTACTTTTGGGCCCTAGATTGTTTGTCGAACCAGGGCTTCTAGAACTAGTAACGCAACCCACCAAGGGCTCCATAGCATTTTTCCAACGAAGGATACGTGAACTAGTTACCGAACCCATATACATAAGGAACATGAGAACCTTCAAGAAAATAGAAGGAAATAAACCCACAACACCATGGCTTTCTAGGAAATGGTAAGGCTAGGAAAAACCACTACCAATCCAGGAAATCCTCCATGCCAATGACAGTTCATAACCAAGATATCACATGCATGTGCCATTCATGCCAAAATAGAAAGGAAATCATACTTGCAACTCAAAACCTCCAAGGGAAACCCATTGTAGCTATTAATCCTAATGTCCTCTTGTGATTTCTTTCTCTTCATTTTCATTTTTGATCCAAATATTAATTATGATGCACCGCTCTAAGAGTTCCCCAATAAAAATCAAAGTATCCAAGGGTATGAGAGAGAGGGAGAATATAATGAGAGCTCCAAAATTGAACTGACAAAAGCTAAAAACTGATCCTGAGAAGAATTCTTTATTAATGATGCCTATGTTTTATTCAATTTTCCATTATTTTCTTTCATTTTCCTCCTCCTATGAAACCTATGAATTTTCACATTCGTTTTCTCCTATTTTCCATTATTTTCATAAATAAAATACCAATAAATGTCTCATGCCTTTCCAAATCCTTTTCCATTTCCTTTGCCAATTTCCAAAACCATTAATCAATCACAAGTGCTCCCCATTGTTAGGATCCTATAAATTATAGGATCTCAAGGTGATTGAGAATTTTCTCTCAGTAATCTTATATTGTAAATAATTTTCAATATGCAAATGATTTCCAGATAAAATTATATATAAAATAAAATGAAAAGAGGGTATATAAAAAAGAAATAAAAATTAAAAAAAATTATAATAATAAGAACCCCACAAAAGAAAAATAGAAAAATAACACTGAAAGCACTGCAAATTCAAATGCTACTACTGATAGATTAGTTTTATTTATGTCATCATCAAATAAGGTTGTGCGCAACTTGTTTAAAAATGACACAATGACTAGATATTTTTTCAAATCCTATAGCTTAATCATGATTGAACAATTGTGATTTTTTGTCAATTAAGTTAGTGATCAAATATTTTCCAAACAATTCGATCTTTGTAAATAAGTAGTTAGGTAGAAAATGAAATCGTTTCAACTACTTAATTTGAATCAATAGAAGAAATAAGTGATAAAGTATATTAGATTTTTTCATAAAAAAAGTGATGTGGGTTTGCTAGCCTAAATGCACCCTTATAAGAAAGAAGAAAAAATGTTAGTTTAGCAAAATAAATAAAATTCAATGGATAGGTAGAAGTGTTTTTGAAGCCTTGGAGAGGATTGAAATGGTTATCCTAATTTTGGTTTTCAAATATTTATGCATATAAGAGGAAACAATGGTTAAATAACTTTATCATAACTATAAGCATTTGGGTGCATAATGAAAATATTGGGACATTAACCATATATCCTAAGTTTTTACTTTGACTAAACCTGCCGCTACTCAACAACCCATCAAATCAACTGACATTAAACCTTGGCCACCTATCTAGCTTCCATTTCCTCCACCTATAGATCTACAATCGACATCCACTTTCAGCCCCCCACTCCATCCTAGCTTTACCGCTGGAGGGCTTATGGTGGTCCGATTTTTTTTTTTTTAGCTTTTAAGCCCATGATGACATGGTGGCTTATCCACGTTTCACACTCCCTCTACTCATACTGCTTACCACTTCAGCCCCCCCCCGCCCCCCGAAAATTTCCATTCTTCACCATTCAAAATCCACTTACCTATCTATTGTACCCACCAGTCCCATCGCACCAATTCACATATGCCTATTTCGAATCACATCCCTTCCCTCAGAAATCAACCCATTACTAGATTCAATTAAGCTAATGACCATTAATATATCAGATTTGTGCCATAATGAACAAAAAAACCTAATTGTTTATAAAATCATGCATTGTAAACTAATTTAACCTTTACTCTGCTCATTTCTCTATGATTTCCATTGTTTTTACAGGTTAACAGAGCTCCATTTTGATTCATCAGTTCATCGCCGACCCAAGCTACTGCATTCAATTTACCTCCTTCAACTATTTTCAGAGCTTTGGATAATCCCAGTAAACATGTTCCCTGTTCAATTCCTTTGAATTACTCTGAAACCAATTCGTAATGCCTCATAAGAAGAAAATCCACGAGGATTCATTTAATCCTTTGATCCATGCTCCTGTTGATATAGACCATGTCCCTCTAGCTGACTGAGACTGTAAGATCTATGAAACTCTCTGTGAATTCAAACTATTTGAGATGTATTGCATGTTAGAGGACAAATACATAGATAAATAGGATGACATTGGACTATGGGAGTCAAACTTACCTCACTATATTTTCCCTCATACTCACAGTGCCCCTAAATTCATTCGGAAATGTCAATCTTTTTATATACCTAGTGAGAGAGCCATAGTTTCTCCCATAAGGGAAATTATCTTCACCATCACTACAAAATCCATCGATCAGATGATTCAAGCCCCTTCTATGGAAAACAACACTGCCTTCTCCCTAGAAGCCGTTAATGAATCATATCAGAAACTAGATTTTTCCAAAAGGGCTAAATCCTTTAATCTTTTCCTAGGAGAAGATACTCAGTTTCCTAAGAAGAACCCTCCATACTCTTCTTCTATTTTCCCTGAAAGAGCCAAGAAAAGTATAAAATTCATTTCATAGCTGCTTGGCTACTATTTTGACCAGTGGATATATGAACCCATCGTAGGTTTCCTATCCATATTTTCTACATATTCTAAACCATGTATCTTTTGCAATTTCAGCCAATTCCTGGTAGATAGTATTCATGAACAATTTGTCAAATCTAAGATAGAAGAGAGTTCAAATGCTCCTATGTTTTATTTTATATGTTTCTAGACTTCTAGGAAGATAACATTAAATTTTCCATGAAAAAATTGGATGGCGATGGAAAACAATAGTCATTCATCTTCTGGACTACATTAGTGATGAAAAAGTAGAAAGAGTATTCATACAAATAGTTCATTGAATTTTTTGTACATCCAGAAATGATCCTTCTAAGTAGTAGAGCTAAACCAAGAATTAGTGAAGACATCAAAAGTATTTTGCATCTATCAGATCAAGAAAAGACAGGATTTTGGTTGTGAGCTTGCTACTTACAAGCTTCCAAAATTTCTCCAATGAGGATTTTTTCCTTAGAGTATATTAGGAAGATGTTAAATGTCGATTAAATCCACTTTGTGTCATCAAAGAAGAAATCACAGTTTAGGATCAAAACACAGATTGGGCCATTGATTTGCAATAGAAGGTTAGCAGGGGATGAAGCAGGCAAGATCTTTAAGGAAATGCATTTTAGTCTCAGCTTTACCCGACCCTATGATCCTTTGGAAAGAATCTTAAAGTTAAGGGTAGAAAATAAGACCACTCCTTACATACACACCCATAGGCCAGAAATAGAGAAGTACATGAACCAGTTGGAGTGGGCTGAGAACACTTTGTAGGAAGCTGAGGAGCAGTTACTCTCAACATCAACAACACAGACCCCTGTCCCACAGGAAAAAAGAAGAAAAACGCCAAGGGATGAAGAATCACCTTTAGTGACTAAAACTACAAGCAAGGATTTCCAGATACTGTACAGGAAAAGAACCAAACTTAATCCTAAATCCAATCCAGACAAAGATTCAGAACAAGAGGTTGTTATAATCACTAAGGATAAACCTACATCTTCTTCAGTTGGTGGCCAATCCACCCTTTATCCTACTACTTCTTCAACTTCACAGGACCATCAACAGGTTATTCAAACCAATAAGGTTGTCCCAGGGGAGAAAGAGAAGTAAGTGTTTGATACCTTCATGGAAATAAAATTGAAGAATGAGATTTTGAAGAACAACACATACAGTCAATTCTGGAAGAAAAATTCCAATTCTCAAAGTATATTGTTGACATCTTTTGACTCTGAGAAAGGTAAAACGTAAATTTCCTTTCTTCAAGCACAAATTTCACAACCTAAGACCATAATTGATTACAATAAGACTTCTTTTGAGTTTGACATCAAAGACATTCATCCCATTGATCAAATGGATATGCACAAGAAAACAGGTGAAATTATTTCCACTACTTTCACTAACACAACCATGATTTTATCTAAGTTGCAGGTTTCCTTGGACAATGTTCAATCATAGCTAAAAATGGAGAAAATATCCTTTCTTGGCAAGGATACAAGGATAAAATCTTTGGAGGACTTAGTGGTTAAGATAGGATATGATCCCTCTACCATGAATTCCGCGGAGGAGATAATAAAGAAGAAGAATGCTGACATAGAAGCACTAAGGAAATGGCTAAAGCTGTTAGCTACAGAAGACCCTCCCATCAAAGCTATTGAAGAAACAGAGTCTCAAAATATTGATATGATGAGGCTCATCATGAAGAAAAATGCAAAACTGAGACAAATGGAGACAAAAATGGAAAAGATGATTAAAGAGATGGAGGAGGCTGAAAAATTTTCCATGGTTCCTTTTGATGTTGCTCCTCTTACAACCATCCCTATAGCTAAAACTTCTGCAACACATACAACATATGGTGCATAATAGTTGACACAGGTAGTGGATAATATGTCTATCCAGATAGAGGAAATCAAGAAGTTTCAAGATCAAGTCAAAGTGTTGCATCATCATAGATCAAGGAATGAAGCCTCAAATTCAGGAGAAACATAGCGAGCACAAGAAATAATAGAGATATTGCAAAATTCAGAGAGACAATCAACCCTTGGAAAAACCTTGGCCCAAACCAAAGAAATCATCTGGCCATATATTATGAATTCCATTAATGAAATCTGGCCCTGCATTCAAATTATTTTTGAAAAAAAAGAGTTGATTCAGAAGGAAAATGATGCTATCACAGCTATCAAAGAGGAGCTCAGGGATATGAATACTATAAAAAATAATATTATCAAGTTCATAAACTCCAATAATAGATATGAGCTAGATGAATTGAGAGTGGATGACAGAACACAAACCATCTTAGAGGTGAAGAGGATTCTTACCAAGAAGAATCTGGTTGTTTAGTTGGAAGAGAAATGCCATGGCTTAGATATAGAAGTGAATATATTTTTTAACTGGATTGAGCCTTTAACACAAAAGGGTTTTCCTTCTCTGTTTGTTATTAATGATAAGTTAATAGCTCAGGAAGATTATGTGAAGAAATTTCCAGGGACAACACCAAATTCTGCAGTATGATAGGTAGAGCATTTCTAGAGGCAATCAACAATGACTGTTTTATTCATCATGAGGTAAACCACGTCTTTGTGGTAAAGTCTACCTTTTCCAGATATAATAAGGTTGATGAGATTTACCTTTTCCAGATATACTAAGGTTAGAAAAAATAATATGCCCCAAAGGAAAAAGAAATAGAACATGAAAGTGTGCAAGTTCAAATGCCACTATTTTTACTTTCAGATGATTATGGAAGAATGTCAATAAATTCCATAATCCATGATGAGTTGAACTGTTCAATCTTGACTTGTCATGTTTCAATTTACATGTTGTAGATGGTGAATAAAGATTAGTCGGATTGTTTAATCTTGACTAATTAGTAGATAGGTAGAGAATAAAGAGGAGATAATCAGTTTAATTTTAGCCCTCAGATGATATAAGGTAGATTTAGATAGTTTTTATGCTTTCAAAAGAATAAAATGTTTCAAGGTTGCTAGTTCAAATGCACCTACAAAATGGAAGAAAATAATGTTAGATTAAAGTTGGGTAGGTAGAAAGAAGTGGGAAAATCATTGTAATATTTGTTACCAGGAAAAAACACTAATTTACCCTCCCCTATAGTTATTATGCATTCTAAACTTCCAGTCAAAGAGGCTCAGAGCATTTCTCTAACTTCTGTTGGGACCAGACCCAAGGCTCAATGAATGTTAAGTTAAAAGTGTTGAATTCCTATATTAATCCCTAATTATCATCATTTACCCTACATTCATCCATTACACTTCAATTTCATAGGTAAAGACCTTTTTACTTAATGAAAAATAAAATCCCCCTTTGATTAATTTCCTTTATTAATAAACACATAAGAAACCCTCCAAAAATATTATATTCTAGGTCAAAGTGGTAAAATTATAAATGATAAAGCTTTGCTTTCACATTATCACTTTACTTAGTCATATAATTATATTTTGGTGTTTTTCATTGTCCTTGGTCATATTAACTTCCAATTTATTTATTAAATCCCTATAAACAAACCTTATCCTATTATTATAACCCCTTTTATCTAACTATCCCTGAAAAGCCACTATTATAAGCTTTTTTGACAATGTTAATTATCCACATGTTTAAATAGAAAACCCCAATTATATCCCCTTTGGCATAAAACTAACATTATGTAAATATTCCCGCCCCATATGGTTATTAGACCCCTCCATGGTCTAAAACTATATAATATAAATATAAATAAACTTTCAAAAATAGAGCCTTATAACCCACCTCACACGCATTTTTGACCATATATATATAACATTCACATTAAACCCCTTTCTAAAAATATGTACATACTCTGTCTGTGCATAAAACATATGATAAAAAATTTGGTTATAAACTTAAATATATATATATATATATATATAGAGAGAGAGAGAGAGAGAGATCTATATATATATATATATATATATATATATATATATATATATATATAGTTTTTACATGTTCCATCGCATGAGCCAACCAGGACCTATCCAGCCTTTGCACCACAGCTTTCCATTTAATCCCAACCGTTTGCTCCCGTGCTCCAGATCCAATGTCTGACGATGAGTTTCACACTTGCAAACCAATCGTTATCCCAAACAGAAATCGAGCACGAAATGGGTGGTTTACTCATTTCCACCTCCTGTGATGTGTCACAATTCAATTTGATCGCATTTATTTGGCATAATACAACATATTTCCTGAGTTCAACGCAAAAATCATTTCCATTTTTCGCATTCGAAAACAGAAATACCTCCACTTTTTGATGAGAGAACCATTTAATGTATTAATGGCCTTTGATAACACTATTTTCACTACCTATTCACCCATTTGAACTGTAAAAAGAGCTTCTCTTGACTGTATTTAGCCATTTCAAGACCCTATTTACACAGTTTTCATTAAATACCAAGATTTGACCACCGATTTGAAGACTGGGTAATCCATTCGATACACCAGTAAGCTGAACCAGAGCTCAAATTCAACAACAATGAATTGCAAAAATCCTTTCGACTACCGAAATACCTACAAAAAAGGTATTTTCCCAAGTCTAGCCTGCAAAATTCATGATTTAAATCTCCAAATTGAACCAATTGAGCTATAATTAGTGAATTTGTCCATCCTAGTGTGTCCGAAACCTTGAAAAAATAGGGAAAACCCTCACAAAATTTATCTAGAATTCTCTGATTCATAAAACATTCATTTAAAGCCAAATCCTCAGTCTAAAACCCCTGAAAGATTAATTCCACGGCTCAAAAAGGTTTTAAAACCTATAGAATACCTAAAAATCCTCTTTTGTAGTCACAGTCATTCAAAAAGCTTGCGTTTTCTATCTTAAGCCTGTTGCATGTGTCCTAAATTCCTAACAGAGCACTCAAGTACCCACTGCCATCATCTTTGCCTATAAGACTGCTCAATTACCCTCTATTTCAAAAAATAAAACTATTGCAAACTGTTTAATCTTGCTTTAGTTATTTAAAGATGACCAAGAAACAAATGACACCTAAAGCTGGAGGATCCAAGTTTGTTAAACCTAGAGGATCCAAACCTCCCAAGTCTGAAGCAGGAAAAGCCTGAAAATCTACTTCTGCAATCACTGCAAAAACCACTGTGTCTGTTAATCCCCTTCAACCACCAGTGTATAATGAAGAATTTATCCCCTTAATTGATGTGGATTATAAAATTGCAGACCCTGTGGTAGAATTCAACTTATTAGAAGTTCACAATTGGTGTTATGAAAATTTCCTAGATAAAGATTACATGCCTCTCTGGGATACAAATTTACCCAAATATGTAGTCCCAGTAACACATCCTGGTCAAGACTTGGTAAGAATGTGCCAAAAGGACTATGTTCCAGACCAAAGAGCAATTGTGAATGATGATAGGGAGATTCTTTTTTCTATCACAGTAGAGTCTATAAAAGAAATGTTGCAACTACAGTTTGACCAAAGGACAGTTCCATTATCCATTGAAGCATTGACTCAGTTATATTTGGGATTGAATTTCTGTAAGAGATTCATGATTTTTCAGAACTTCATGCCATCTCATGTGGAAATTCCAAAGCTGAATCCTTCCTATTCCACTTCGAAGTTTCTAGAGGGTTCAAGACATGTAATTTCAATGTTATCCTTCATATTGGGCTATTTCACTGATGAATTCACTGATGAATCCATCCTTGGTTTTTTGTCTATTTTGTCTCCTGGTCAACCTCCTGTTATGATTTTTGACTTTGCTAGGTTTATAGCTGATTCTATCCATCATCAGTAGACCAAGTTGCCCACTGAAGGGGTATTCAGATATTCTTCATATTAATTTCACTTGTTCTTATTCTCACAAGCTGTTCACTTTCCAATAGCATTACAGAAAATGAATGTATTGGGACAACCTCTATCAGTTGTCTTTTGGACATCACTAATGAGAAAGGAAGGAAGTGAATATAGCTACACAGATTTTATAGATTTATTCACTAGGCCAGCTATGAATTTTTTACAGAAATCAGAACAGCCTAGGGTAAGTGAAGAAATGAAAAGGATATTACAACTATCAGAGAAATGCAAAATGGGAGATTGGTACTTGTATGAGAAACACACTGAATTGAGAATATTTGGAACCAATCTTCTTCCATAAAAATTACCTAGGTTTTTGACTATCATAGTCTTTTCTTTAGAGTATTTGAGGCAGGTTTTGAATGTTGATGCCATCAATTTCATGGCTTCCAAAAAGAAGATCCAGTTCAAGTTGAGAAATCAAATTGGTCCTTTCATAGTGAATAACAGAGAAGTTGATAAAGAGGTTGACAAAATATTGTTAGAGCTAAATTTTCAAAAAAATTTCCCTTGGAATTATGACGCTCAAGGTCTTCTCAGCAATATAAGGGTTAAATGTAAGTTGTCTCCATTCATACATGAACCTAAGCCTGATATTGAGAAATTTTCAAATCAGATAGAATGGGTAGAAAACACATTGGTAGATACAATCATCAATACAGAGCCAATACAAAAGAAGGATACCATAGTTACCATGATAGCTTCAAAACAGCCAGAAACTTCATATAAAAGAAACAAGGATGAAGGAGCCTACACAACAGAGATTAATAAAAAGACTAAATTCAAGCTCATCTATAACAAAAAGCTCAAATTTGTTTCCATAGGGAAAGATAAAGTGATTGAAATTGATGATACAAATGGCCAAGAAACAAATAATGAGCCTGAGGTAAGCAATGATGAGGCCACTGAAATAATTAAAGAGAATTTAACAGAAATAGAAAAAGAGCAAGTAGTAGCTAAAGAATAAGATAATAAAATGATTGAAAAGCAGATTAATATGGAAGCTTCTTCTTCTTCTAGAATAGCAGATGAGAAAGACTTGGACATTAAAGAAAGATATAAAGAGATCAAGAAAAATAATGAAGAGATAAAAAGTGAAATTTACTCTCAATTCTTAAAACATAAACCAAGTAATCAAAACAGGTTACTTTCAGCATGTGATTATGCGACCAACAAGATGATGATGTCTTTCATACAGCCCACCACTTCAACTCCAAAAACAGTGACTGATTATAAGAAGACATAATTTGAAATAGATGCTGAAAGTATTCATGAACGTGACCAGATTTAATTTCATAGGCACAATTCAGAAATGCTTTATTAAATAGTAGTATCAAAGGCTATGAGTGTGACAAATTTGCAGAATACCATTATCAACATGCAAGACCAAATGAAACTTGACAAAGGCCTTTTTTATGCCAAATATTTAAGGATCAAGGCCTTAGAAGATTTGATTTTACAAATAGGAGTTGACCCATCAAATGTGCAAGCTGTTGAAGTATTGATCAAGAAGAAAAATGATGATATTGCTGCTTTAAGGAAACACTTAAAATTTCCTCAAAGTGAGCACCCACAGAGTAAGGAGATACTTCAAGAACATAAAGAAAAAGAGGATATGGTGTAGTTGATCATAAAGCTATCTTCCCAAATCAAAGATATGGAAAAGCAAATGGATATACTTATAAAAGAATAATAAACTTTGAAGGAAACTGATACTTCATCATTCCTACAGTCATACCTATTATTACTGTTGTTGTTCCTTCTACACTGGGAGAAAAGTTAGCAACAAAAGTGCCACTGGAAACTGCAGTGTTAGTGCAATTAGCTACTACCTCCAATACAGAATCTTCAACATCACAGGTACAACATATAGAAGAAGTAGGGCAGATAGTCAAAGCAATGGAGGAAATGTCTCTAAAAAATAATGAAATTAATAGTTTGAAGAAAATGATTCAGAATATGGAAATCTCCAACAAAACAACATTAATCAATGCCAACAATTATGAGAAAAGGGCCAAAAGACTTGAAGAGAAAATCAAAAGCCTTCAAAAAGACTTAATTTTCACTGCACAAATTTCTTACATAAGAAATTACCTATGGACCAATATAATTGAGGCTATACATCTTCAGTGGCCATCAATCCAGATCATATATGAACAGAGAGACTTCTAGCATCACAATTGGAAATACAAAAAACAACAAAAGAATTAGCAGATAAACCAGCACAGGCATTAAAGTTAATCACTTTCTTGTACAGTAAGAACAGAACAGAGCTAGAAGAATTGAAGATACAGGATAGAACATAAAAAATATTGCAGATCAAGAAGGTTCTAACAAAGAAAAATTCGATGAACAATTTGAAAGAAAAAAATGATGCCATGAATGTTTCAATCACTAAGTTTTTAGCAAAATATACCATGTTGAGAGAGGTTGGTATTCCAGATATTCATGTCTTCAATGAGAAGTTGATGGACCAAAAAGAATATGACAAAATTATAAGGGATTATTCTAAAGAACAGGTCAACAATCCACTACCATAGGTCTCTCCCGCTGAAAGGGTCATACTCCAATATATTGAAGACTTGTTTTTCCTTCAAATTGAAATTAAACATCTGTTTGTCTTCAAACCAAATTTTTCCAAGTATACTGATGCTGATGAGAACTTCAGGAAACTCAAAAGTGTAAAAATACCAAATGAAGAACAATGGTAGGTGTTTACAGATTTTTTGTAGCAGTAAAGAAACAAAAAAGTAAAAGAAAGTGTAGGTGAAATAGTCAATCTTATAAGGAAACAATAAAATAGTTATTTGATTTTTATTTTTTACTGATGAGAAGTCTCTTTTTACAACAATTAAAGTTTAAAGTATTAGTTCAAAGTGTATCAGAGAGAAAATAAGCATCCATCTAATTTTGACTGCTGTAATTTCTCTTTTTACAGCAATAAAATGATAAATAAATAGTGTAAAAGAGCATCATGGATAAAGTACAGTGTTAAAGAGTATAAGTGGAAAGGGTATCAGTTAAGTCATCTTCCAAAAATATATTTTTCAGTGTGCTAGCAAGCATGGACATCTATTCAACAAACAATTTTTGTTAGATAAGTTAGCTTTATATTTTCTAGATAAGAGGACAGCTTGCTAAAGTTGTTAAGCAACTGTCCCTCTTAATGTGTAAAGATATTTTATATTTCCTAGAGTTATTCTTTGATATCTCTAGGATATTTATAATAAACATTTGTATAAATACTTCAGTTTGTGAAGTGTTTTAGTGTGGAATAAAATTGTTAAGATTACTATAGATTTTTGCTGATACATTGGAGGCCTACATGTGTTGATTTCGAAAGTAGCAAACTGTACAAAGCTAATTGGACATCATAATTCAGGATTCTTGCGATAAGTTAAAGATTAAAGTGCATCTCTTCTTTTCATTGTTTCATTTATGAGTTCTATGCAATCCATTATGTGTTTGATCTATCTTAATGAGTAACTAGGAATATTACTTCAGGATTAGCTTATTTCTCCTTGTTTTAACTAAGTTACCATTTAAATGTTTTCCGTTGATTTCTGGTGTTAGGAATCCTTCATTCCTCCTACTCCCGTTTGATCCCTGCCTCCTTTCTCCATTGTCCGGATCAAACGATCCTTTATTTCCCTTTATCTCAACTATACCATTTCATCAAAAAACCTTTTACCCAAAACTCTGAGGGTTATCTACCTTGCCCTGAATACATTTGTACCCTTTTGGCCTTGCCTTCCAGTACTGCTATCAGCACTTAGACTCCATATCCCAATGGACAAGTATATTTCTCTCTAGTTTAATCCAAAGTGATTTTTACCCACCAAAACCTTTAAAAACAAAACCAATTGTTCTATCATAACTAGCCTAAAAACATCAATCAAAACAAAGATAAATCTTAAACAGAGAGCCCTCTCTGAATTCTAGGAAGGCTAGATCCTAAGATTTGAAGTAGTTTTATGGTTACCCCTAGTTTTCTTAAACTAAAAACCAAAAGCCCACAATCTTGAGAAATTACTAAGGTGATAACATACTGGCGACCATACTAGGGAACTAACCAATCTCCATTTTTAAAATTTAGTCCTAAAGGAAGATCTTTCAATTATAATTTACTTTAAGATTATTTTTAAAGGGTTGTGGGTATTCATAAACAATCATTTTGGCTTCTAGGAAATCCTACTATACCAGGTCTAATCGGGATCCTAAGCCTGCAGTTATAGTAGATAACGCAGAACAGATTGGAAAAAACAAAAAGAATTTTTTTTTTGTCAATTTAGAAACTGAAGTACCATTAAGAAAAGCTAATTCTTTACCCAAAGAATTAGTGAGCTTATATGATATTGATTTTGATTTCAAGTTTGAACAATAATTGTTTAAAAATAAATCTAAAACTAATTTAAAAGATACTATAATAGATCCTGTTTTTACTTCCTTCTTGAAAGAAAAACAGAATATTATTTCAGCAAAAATAAAATCAGATAAATCTGAATCTCAAAGTTAAATAGAAATGATTAATGTTACACTAATTAAAGACATTGATGAAGCTATTAAATTAGCGCATTTATTATCTCACATTAAGCCTCCAGTTTCTCAATTGCACACAACAATAATTCCAACAACAGATTCAACTCTGTATGCTGTCACCTAGTTTTTAGATGCCACTGCAAGTTCATCCACAGAAAAATTTAGTCCTAAGTGGCCTTTGCAGCCTAGGATATTATTCCCCTCATTCATTCAATCCACTGCATCCACTAGTTTTATAAGCACTACATCTTTATTTCCAAATAGTTCCATATATATACCATCCTCTTTTCCAAGCTCTTCAAGTACATTTTTTAGCACATCAACTACTATATCCAGAACTGCTCCTATCATTACTGTTATACCTCCTATTTTAGCAAAAATTCAAGCCATGGCTGCTAGGTATGCTCCACTTCTTTTACCACAAAACCTCCATGATATGACCTAATATTACCAGAAAAATATACCACTATTTGATGGCCTGTCACAATATACTGCTCAACAACATATCACAAAAATAACATACTACTGTGAAATCTACAAAATCGATGAGCTAGATGTTCAAATGAGGTTATTTTCCCAAAGTCTAATAGGAGAGGTTAAGAAATGGTTTAAAGAATTTAGGTGCTGGTAGTATAGCTAATTTAGCTTCATTTCATAGAGAATTTTTAAATAAATAGGAAAAGAAAAAGAACCCCCTGTAAATTTTATCTGAATTTGATGCTTTAAAAAGATCTCCTAATGAGTTTGTTCAGGGTTATTGTACCAGGTATAATAGTGTTTATAATGCCATTCCTATTGATATTAAACATACACCCTATTCTGTACTTCTTAAATTTCCTGATCGATTTGATCCAGATATGGCTTACCAACTAAGAGAAAGGAATGCTGAAACATTAGAACAAATACAATTAGATGTTTTTGTTGTAGAAATAAATATTCTAGCTAATAAAGCCAGACTTAGAAATAAAAGGATAGTCACAATTAAGGAAGAAACATCAAATTCAGATGCCAAACTAGATTTCTTTGCTAAAACTTAAGAAAGGGTGGTTGATAGATTAGAAAATATTGAAATAAAACCACAATGGGACAGCCAACAACAAATCAGAAATCCCAACTTCAGAGAAAACAATAACCCTGGAAAAGCTAAAGAAGTTGCTCCAAATCAAAACATTAGGCCCCCATTTCAAGAGAACTATGCTGAGAGTTCTCATAGTAATGATGAAGATGAGGATAACATCAATTTAATAATGGGGATAGATGAAGAAAACACTATTTTCCTCACTCAGGAGGATCAAGAACTTTTTGAGCTTCAACAACTGAAAGTAGAATCTAGTGAATCCTTTGATTTCAAACAAGGTTATGAATTCGCTATTAATGAAATTCAAAGTCATTATAACCTTAGAAACAGAAAAAAGAATGAAACATCTACAAAAAACACTTCTCAAAATCAAACTAAAAAGAATGTAGAAGCACCAAAAACAAATATTTTGCAAATTCTCCCAAGGGAAAACATGCAAAACTCCAATCTTCCCAGTCCCAAAAAATTGCCAAGTCCAAAAATTGTTGACATCACTGAAGAAGTGGCCCAATCCTCCAATAATTCCCAAAAGGCCAACAATACCAAAGCCCCTAATTCAGTAAAATCAGCAATTCCTGATCCAAAAAGGAATCCTGCTGATTCTAAATCAGCAAATCCCAAAACTGTTAATATTAAAGCTTCTGCTGAAAGCTCAAGATCTGAAAAAACTTTTGCTGCCCCTGAATCTGTCCCTGAAAAGAAAAATAAAGACAACAAAATCAAGAAAATCAGACAGAAAACAAAAGAACAACTCAAGATAAAATTACATCTATTGAAAATCATGAAAAACCCACTCAGGTAACTGTCACAAAACATGAACTAATTTAGATTAGTAAGTCTCAACCATCATTTAATAGTCAAACTGAAATAGTTAAGTTAAAAATACCAATTCCTTTAATAGAATTGGTAAGAAATGACTTATATAAATCAATAATTACTAAAACTTTGAATATGAACGATGGTGAAGATTCTATTAATTTAAATGATGATCAACCTGAATTAATTTTTGGCCTTGATGTAAATGGTAAGCATTTAGATGGATGAGTTCCTCCCTTCTATATCAGTCTTACTATTCACGATCAGATTTTACACAATGAAATGTTAGATTTAGGAGCTTCCCACAATTTAATGCCAAAAGCTATCATGGAAACTCTAAATTTAGAAATAGCATGGCCTTGTAAAGATTTGTTCTCTTTTAAATCAAGTAAGGTTAAGTGCATAGGATTGATAAAAGACTTATGTGTGAATTTGGTTCAGTATCCCGGTAAAATTATGGTTATGGATATTGTAGTAGTTGACATCCCACCAAAATATGGTATGCTTCTTTCTCGCCCATGGGGAGCTAAGTTGTAGGTATCTCTACAATTAGACATGAGTTATGCCACCATATCAATGTTTGGACAACCTAAGAAACTTTATAGAGAAACTTTAATGAAATGCATGGTTAGCAGTGCTGAGAGATCAATAAATTACCCAATTTACTCAACACCAACTGATCTTGATTCTTTCATTTTATGTAACTCTGATAATAATGAAATCCAAATTGAATTAATTGAAATAAAGCCTAAACCAAACAATGATAATATTTTTCATGAAGTCCTTTGGAACTTAGACTTTGATGGCTCAATGAACAAGTCAGGAACAGGAGCTGGAGTGTGGATCACAAACATTGAGACCAGTCATTCGGAGGGACATGTCTTTAGACTCAACTTTAAATGCACCAACAACATGGAAGAGTATGAGGCACTTATCTTAGGCCTCCAAATCTTCAGAAATTTAGGAGGTAAGAGAATTTTAATTATGGGAGATTCAGAATTAGTCATTAAACAAATAAATGCTGAATATTTTGTTCATAATCCTAGATTAGCTAGATATAGAGATGCAGCAACTGATTTGGTTGACGATTTACTAGAATGTAAGTTTTCTATTATTCCTAGAAATCGAAATTTGCAAGCACATTGCCTAGAAAAATTTGCTGGAACATGTAATTTGCCTTTTCAACGAACACATAGATATACTGTTGTAGTTAAATATATACCCATTGTCCCAGACAATGTCAAATACTGGTAGATTTTCTCTGAAGATGAACAGATTTACCATTTTTTGAATAATGAGGATGAATTTCAAAATTTTAAAATAGACAGAGATGGTAATTTAGATTTAGAATGTAATATAGATTCAGATGTTAAATGTGAAATAAATAACATAGATGTACATAAACTTACCAAACCTACTATATTTACTCAATCTGACATAGATAACTTAGAGAAGGTAGATATAGAGGAAATTATTGAAGATAAAATTGAGATGTTATATTTAAAAGATAATTTCTTACCTAAGGGTTTAACTCCTTTGGAGGACTTGTTTGATTCCAATGATGTGCCCAAAAAGCCTAAAATGGAACTAGTCAAGTCTGACATTGTAGAGTGTAACATTGGGACAGAAACAAAACCAAAAATGATCAAATTTTCAAAATCTTTACCCCCACAAGAAAAAGAAAAATACATTGAACTTTTAAAGGAATACCAAGATGTTTTTGCATGGAGTTATGAAGATTTAAAAGCATATGACACAAACATAATTCAACACAAGGTTCCTATAAAAGATGATAAGAAACCATTTAAACAAAAATTGAGGCGGATAGATCCTATTTTATTAAATTTGATTGAAAAAGAAGTTAAATGCATGTATTATGCCCAAATCATTGCACCAATTAGATATTCTGATTGGGTTTCTAACTTAGTACCTACAAGAAAGAAAACTGGTGAAATCAGATTATGGGTAGATTTCAGGAATCTTAATAAAGTATCATTGAAGGATAATTACCCTTTACCCAAGATGGATCATATTTTGCAAAGGGTAGTTGATTCTTCCAGGATATCTTTGTTAGATGGTTTTTCAGGATATAACCAGATACTTGTCCAAAAGGAAGACCAATCCAAAACTGCTTTTACCACTCCATGGGGCACTTTCATGTATGTGAAAATGCTTTTTGGCTTGATGAATGCTGGAACTACCTTTCAGAGGGCTATGGACATAGCCTTTGCTAAGGAAATACATGAATTCTTTGTTATAAATTTAGATGATATTATCGTTTTTTGTAAAAAAAATAATGATCATTTGGATCATCTGAGACAAGTTTTCATTAAGTGTAGAAAATTTGGTATATCATTAAATCCTAAGAAAAATATTTTTGGACTAGAGGAAGGAAAATTACTTCGACACATAATTTCAAAGGAAGGTATTAGGATATATCCAGCAAGGATAGAAGCCATACTGAAAATTCACCCACCTAGGAACATCAAAGAGTTACAAGCATTTTTAGGTAAAATTAACTTTTTGAGAAGATTTATTTCTAATCTAGCAGAAATCATCAAAGAACTGAACAACATGTTTAAAAAGGACTCTGTTTTAAAATAGAAAGTTGAAGTAAAACAATCATTTGAATCCATTAAACATGCGTTAACAAAAACTCCAGTCCTAATCAGTCCAGACTTCAAGAAGGATTTTATAATATTTTCATTTTCCTCAGAACATACCATAGCTGGAGTTCTACTGTAGAAAAATGACCAAGGTTTTGAACAACCTATAGCATTTTTTAGTAAAACCCTTAGAGATGCACCTTTGAGATATAAAATAATGGGAAAAAAAGCTTTAGCCTTGGTTAAAGTGATAAAAGATTTCAAGGTATACATTTTTCTACAGTAGAACCTTGGTTAAAGCCATAAAAGAATTCAGTGTATACATTCTTTACTCCCACATTATTGCGTGTGTCCCTAATTTTGTAGTCAAAGATATTTTAACACAGGATGGGCTAGATGGAAGAAGAGGAAAGTGGATTTCCATTATCCTTGAATATGACATAGAGATTAAACAAACCAAGCTCATAAAAGGACAAGGTTTAGCCAGACTGATGGTTGAATCCAATTGTAATTCTTTAGATATAAATTTTATTTCCCAGGTTGATGACCAGGAAGAGATGGCGACTCCATTGATCAGTGAAGGCTTTCTAGACTCACCATGGCACTCAGATATTATCTTTGTATGTATAAATTTACAAGCTCCTCCTGGATTAACTAGAACTAAATCTAGATTCATCAAACTTAAAGCAATGAGATATTGTATACTAGAAAATGTACTTTATTGGAAAGAACAAAGTGGGATATTAGTGAGCTATTTAATAAAATCAGAAGCTGACAAAATTCTTGGAGAATTCCATGCATGTGATTGTGGAGGCCACTTATACTGGAAAAGTACAAGAGATAAGATTCTTAGGGCTGGTTTCTACTGGCCTACCTTATTTGCAGATGTGAAAAAATTTGTTACTTCATGTCACAAATGTCAGATTTTTGAAGGAAAAAAGAAGTTGTTACCTTTACCCTTCAAACCTATTTCTACTGATATGCCTTTTCAACAATGAGGTTTAGACTTTATTGGAGAAATTCACTCTCCATCCTCTGGCCAACACAAGTGGATATTGACTGCCACAGATTATTTCACCAAGTGGATTGAAGCCATTCCTACGAGACAATCCACTGATTCAATTATTATCTCTTTCATAGAAAACAACCTTTGATCTAGATTTGGATGCCCATAGAAAATAATCACTGATAATGCAGTTGCATTTAAATCTAAGAAAATGATTGCCTTTTGCCACAAGTATCATATTACCCTAGGCCACTCTACTACTTATTACCCTTAGGGTAATGGTCTAGCTGAATATTAAAATAAAAGCCTTGTGAGTATCATAAAAAAACTACTTGAAGAAAAAAAGAAAACTTGGAATAAAAAGTTAGTCTATGCCTTATGGGCAGATAGAATTACTACCAAGAAGTCAATTGGAACATCTCCTTACCAGATTGTATATAGGATGGATGCATTTTTCCCATCATCTTTAGGTGTTACAGTAATGAAAATTATCCAAGAATCACAAGTAGAACTCAATGATATACAAAGAAGGATAAATCAAACTATTCATCTGCAATAGACAAGGGAACAAGTATATGAAAAATCTCAAGTAATTCAAGAGAAAATCAAGAAAATATTTGATAAAATAACTAAAGAAGATGAATTTTCCATTGGAGATAAAGTGTTAAAATGGGATTCCAAGAGAGAAGAAAAAGGAAAGCATGGAAAGTTTGACTTTATATGGAAAGGGCCTTATGTCATTTATGGGTATAAAGGTAACAATGCATTTTTCATCAAGAATTTGGATGGAACAAACATTCCAAAATGACCAGTGAATGGTAAAATTCTCAAACACTAATATTCTTCTGAGTTAACTAATAGTTAGTTAAAATTTCCTTTTACATCATTGTAAATATCCATTGCAATTTATAGGTTGGATTAGATTTTTTATTTCCAAAGTTGAAGACCAGAGTGAAGGCCCTAAGCTTTGAAGAGTAAAATGTCATAAGTAGGAGTTGTTGCAGAAATCAGAAGATAGTTACACGATCATAATGGTCAAAATGGAAGGCTACTAGTCTTAGAATTCTTGACATTTCACCAGGAAATGCCATCCCCATGTGAAGCCGCTGTTAGGGTCCTATAAGTATAGGATTCATAATTTGGAATTGACTTATAATAATCTTGTAAAAATATTTACATACCTTTCTTTCTGCAAGTTTTTTTCCCATAATTTGTAAAATCTAAAAAAATAGAAAATAAAAAAAGAGGGTAAAAGTCCTAAAAGAAAGATCAAAGAACTTAGAAAAAATAATATACCCCAAAGAAAAAAGAAATAAAACATGAAAGTGTGCAAGTCCAAATGCCACTACTTTTACTTTCATATGATTATGGTAGAGTGTCAATAAATGCCATAATCCATGATGAGTTGAACTGTTCAATCTTGACTTGTCATGTTTCAATTTACATGTTGTAGATAATGAATAAATATTAGTCAGACTGTTTAATCCTGACTAATTAGTAGATAGGTAGAGAATAAAGAGGATCTCATCAGTTTAATCTGAGCCCTCAGATGATATAAGGTAGATTTAGATAGTTCTTATGCTTTCAAAAGAATAAAATGTTTCAAGGTTGCTAGCTCAAATGCACCTGTAAAATGGAAGAAAAGAATGCTAGATTAAAGTTGGGTAGGTAGAAAGAAGTGGTAAAATGATTGTAATATTTGTTACCAGGAAAAAATAACTAATTTCCTCTCCCCGATTTTTATTATGCATTCTAAACTTCCAGTCAAAGAGGCTCAGAGCATTTCTCTGACTTCTATTGGGACCGGACGCAAGGCTCAATGATTGTTAAGTTAAAATGTTGAATTCCTATATTAATCCCTAATTATCATCATTTACCCTACATTCATCCATTACACTTCAATTTCATAAGTAAAGACCTTTTTACTTAATGAAAAATAAAATCCCATTTTGATTAATCTCTTGTATTCATAAAAACATAAAAAACCCTCCAAAAATATTATATTCTAGGTCAAAGTGGTAAAATTATAAATGATAAAGCTTTGCTTTTACATTATCACTTTACTTAGTTATATAATTATATTTTGGTGTTTTTCATTTTCCTTCGTCATATTAACTTCTAATTTATTTATTAAATCCCTATAAACAAACCTTATCCTATTATTATAACCCCTTTTATCTAATTATCCCCGAAAACCCACTATTATAAGCTTTTTTTCCAATGTTAATTATCCACATGTTTAAATAGAAACCCCCAATTATATCCCCTTTGGCATAAAACTAACATTATGTAAATAAACCTGCCCCATATGGTTATTGGACCCCTCCATGGTCTAAAACTATATAATATAAATATAAATAAACTTTCAAAAACAGAGCCTTATAACCCACCTCACGTGCATTTTTGACCATATATATATATATAACATTCACATTAAACCCTTTTTCTAAAAATATGTACATATTTCGTTTTTACCCACCAAAACCTTTAAAAACAAAACCAATTGTTCTATCATAACTAGCCTAAAAACATAAATCATAACAAAGATAAATCTTAAAGAGAGATCCCTCTCTGAATTCTAGGAAGGCTAGATCCTAGGATTTGAAGTAGGTTTGTGGTTACCTCGATGAGTTCTCTCTTGAACCTGGAGAAATTACTAAGTGATAACAGGATTAGTGTGGTGTATTCGTTGGTTAATTTTTTCTTCTATAACTGTGTTATTTCATTTTTTTTCCTTTTTATGTAGATCAAAAAAATATTAATTGTAAAATAGAAACTGTGATGAATAGGACATGTTAGTGAGAACACCTTATTCTAGCTTCTTTTTTTAATTTATATGTTTTCTATTGAAGTCAGCTTGAAGAATACTTAATCACTTTTAAATCTCTATTGAAACACACGTTTCTTCCATCTCCAAAATTAATTTAAAATCTCAAAAGGATCCAGTTAATGCAGCCTAACTTTCCCTATGATAACTCTTTTAAATATTGATGCAAAACCAGTAATATTTTTGACTCCATAGCCCAATGGGAATATAGTCACTTAATGAACCAAAAAAATTAGAATCAAACAAATAGTCAAGAATAATCATAACTAGCCTAAGATTTATTAAAAACAAAGTTAAATTTTATATAGAGATCCCTCTTTGAAGCTGGTAGGGCTAGATCAGAACTTCGAAAGAGGTTTTGATGTTGTCCTCTATGTTTATTCTCACAATCTTGTAAATTACAGAACGATAACATAGTGGTGACCATACTGGGGATAATTGAAAATATTGAAATTTTCTTTGAATTCATAAACCTGGTAAAAAGTGTATGATAGGAACATTTACATAGATTGTTTCTTTTTAATTTTTTGTAAATAAGTATGTGTGTGCTTTAGTTTTCAACACTAGCTCCCAAAATAGCTTACACTAAATCTCATCCTGATCCAAGGCCTATAGTGATTGTTGATGACCCTGAAAAGCTGCTGAGAAGAAAGAGTATAACAGAGAACCAAGGAAGTAGTAACCCTGTGCACAGAGAAGATTCAATCCTAAAATAATTTTTAACTCTAAAATATATTGATTTGACTTACCTTTTGAACAAAGCTTACTTAGAACTAAGTTATCCCATTGGGTATATTAAAGAGTGGTTGACCAAGCTACATTAAGAAGACATTCATTTTAAGCACAGTCTTCTCTTCCTGATATAGACCTTCCGATTCTTTAGGAATTTGATAAATTGCAAGGTTTAGTTTCAAGTATTGAACTTTCTCTTCATGAGGCTTATGTCCAAGAGTCTATAGAACTCTCTTCCCCCACTTTTTTTGCAGAGTCATCCACCTCATCACAATCTATGCATCCTGGATCAGCTAGTCCTACCCCTTCTGTAGTTTCCACTAGTATTCCAGTAGTTTCTCATCAAGCTACTCAAACCCATCCTCTCCCCAATGTTCATCAATGATCCAATCCTCATCCTCACCGAAAGCTCAACCGTTAGTTCAACTTCCACCTCTAATTCATCCTCCACTTGTTATCCAACAACCAAATTTTATCAGTCCTGATATTTTTCACCCCCATATCCCTATAATGGCAGCTAGATATGCTCCCCTCTTCCTTCAAGCTCCTTTGGAAAACATGGCACAGGATCATAAAACGCGAATTCCACAATTTGATGAAACTGCACCTATCACTGCCCAACAACATGTAGATAGGATGAATTATAGTTTTAACCTTCAGGAGGTAGATGAGGAAAACATAAAAATGAGGTTGTTTCAAAAAGTCTCACTGGAGAGGTTAGGAAATGGTTTAAATATTATCGTGATGCTAGCATAAATGATCTCCCTACATTCCATTAGAAATTCCCTAATATGTGGGAAACTAAAATGAACCCTCTTCAAATTTTATCTAAGTATGAAAGCATTAGGATGGCACCAGGGGAAAGTGTTCATGACTACTACAATAGATTTAATAGTGTATGCAATGCAATTACTTCCAACATTAAACCACCACAACGTTTGGCCTTAATTAAATTCCCAGATGGATTTGAGGTAGACATGTACTACTAGCTTAGAGAAATAAATTCATCAACAATAGAAGAAATTCAAAGGGATGCAACAAGTGTAGAAGTAAATCTATTAGCAAAAAAGGACTGAAAGGAGAGTGATCGTGAAAGAAGAACCCTCAACTTCTTTTGTTGATGATAAAATTGATTCATTAGTTAGAACAGTAGAAATAATTATGGAAAGTATTAATTGAAATTAAAGGGTTGTTCTTAGAGAAAAATCAGCCTGGACATCAAAATTGTAATCAAAATCTGAGAAGAAATCCTCCCCAAATCTAATAGAGGGAACAAAGAGGCCCTGATCAAAAAATTATACCTCCATTCTAGGATAAATATGTTGATGATGATGGGGAAATATTAGAAGAAGTAGAGGAGAACCAAATCAGTTTGATGGGTACTAATGATGATGAAACTTTTTCTCTTACTCAAGAATAACAAGAGGTTTTTCAACTTTCCCAAACTGAACTTGATTCAGAAGAATCGGATGATTACAAGTAGGGATTTGAAAATGATATTATGGAAGTCCATAGGAAATATAATATTAGGAGTATGAAAACATCATATCCCCCGAACAAAAAGAATTACAAAAATCCTGTCAAGAAAACTTCTGATACTGTTGTAAAGAAAACCCTAGAAAATGATAGTAATAAATTTGTTGATAGTTCTGGAAAAAATGCAGTAGAAATTCCTGCCAATTAACAGATAGTCCAAAACTACCCAAACTGATATTCCAACCACCAGTCACCAAAAGGAATCTGTGTCAAAATAAATTACTGATAAATCTGATTTTATGAACTTAAATAGGTTTCAAACATCATTCAACATTTAAAATGAAATGACAAATCTGAAAATTCTCATCTCCTTAACAGATTTAATGAAAACAAATATATACAGAACTCAGGTTATGAAGGCTCTAAACATAGGGGAAAAGACTGACACTATCAATTTGAATGATGATCAACTTGAAATCTTATTTGGTCTAGAGGTAGATGGTAAACCACAAGAAGGAGGAGTTCCTCCATTTTATGTCAGTCTCAATGTTCATGATAAGATTATTCATAATAATATGTTAGATTTAGGTGATTCACACAATTTGATGCCCAAAATTGTTATGGAGAAGCTTGTTCTTGGCATTACAAGGCTTTATAAAGACTTATATTCATTTGATTCCAGCAAAGTAAGATGTTTAGGTCTCATTAAGGATCTATGTGTTACTTTAGCCCAAATCCCAACTAAGAGTCTAGTAATGGATATAGTGGTTGCTGATATACCCTCTAAGTATGGCATTTTTTTGTCACGCTCATGGGGATAAAAATTAAAAGGGACCCTACAAATGGAAATGAATTATGCTACCATACCAGTGTTTGGTCGGTACAGAAGACTATATAGCAAAACCTTAATGAAATTCATGGTGAGTAGTCGGGTAAACCACATAACTATCCCCTTTACTCTATCCACTAAGATTTAGACTCTTTCATTATTTATAATGTTGGATATATCAATAAAGTTACCAATGCAAAAAATGATATTTGTGAAACACATGAAAATCAAACACAATAATTGAACAAAAAACTGAAATTGAACCTATTTGGAACCTGTGTTTTGATGGATCTTGTAGTAGAGAGGGTTGTGGAGCATGTGTGTGGTTCTCAAACATAGGAAACAACCATGCAGAAGGTCATTAATATAAGCTAAATTTTAAATGTACCAATAACATAGACGAATATGAAGCACTTTTGTTAGGATTGCAATTGTTAAAAGGATTAGGTGCTAAGATAATTTCAATTCATGGAGACTGTGAATTAATTATAAAGTAGATTAAACAAGAATAATCTGCAAAACAACCTAGACTGAGAGCATACAGAAATGATGTGCTTGATTTTCTAGAAACTTTTGTAGAATATGATCTTTCTACTATTCCTAGAAATTAGAATATCCTAGAAAATGGTTTGGCTTTTTCTGCTAGCACATGTAAAATTCCTCACCCCAATAGACAATATACATTGGAAATAAAACATTGACCAGTTGTACTAGATGATATGAGGTATTGACAAGTGTTTGGAAATGACAAACAGAGTGAAACCGTTTTGCAGTCTAAGGACGAGTATGAAGAAAATAGCATATACTTAGAGTGTGAAGTAGAAAATAAAATAGTTGTACATACTAATATAGGAAAATAGTTTGATGATTCAGATGTAAATATTCATGTCTATGAAGTTGTAAATAAATTAGAATTACATGAAATAGATCCAGAAAAAGAATAGGTTGAAATACTTCAGTTAAAATACAACGTTCTACCTAGAGATTTGGTTCAAATAAAAGAATTTTTTGATTTCAACGATGTAGCTAAAAAGCCAAAAATAGAGTCCACTGGGGCAGATGTAGAAGAATGTAATATAGGTAGTGAACATGATCCTAAAATGATAAAACTATCAAAATCATTTCCTGCTACTCAAAAACATAAATACATAGCTTTATTCAAATAATTCATTGATTTCTTTGCCTAGAGCTATGAGGATCTCAAAGCATATGACACTAGTGTCATACAAGATAGAATCCCAATCAAGGAAGATCAGAAACCATTCAAACAAAACCTATGTAGGATAAATCTGGTTCTGATGCCTCTGATTGAGAAAGAGGTTAAAAATATGTATGATGCTAAAATCATAGTTCCTCTCAGATACTCTAAATGGGTGTCTAACATAGTGCCTATTCAGAAGAAAACTGGAGAAATCAGATTATGCATTGAATTCAGGAAATCTTGACAAGGTCTCCGTAAAAGACAGCTACCCTTTGCCAAAAATGGATAATCTATTACATAAGGTAGTGGGGTCTAGTAGGATTTCCTTATGATATGGTTTCTCACGTTACAACCAGGTTTTAGTGCACCCTAATGATCAGGATAAAACAAATTTCACTACTCCATGGGGGACCTTCATATATGTGAAGATGCCCTTTGGGTTAGTGAATGTTGGGGCCACATTTCAAAGAGAAATGGATAGTTCCTTTGCTGATGAAATTGACTTATTTATTGTGATTTATTTAGATGACATTACTGTCTATTAAAAAACAGATGAGGAACATTTGTTACATCTGAGAAGAGTGTTTGAAAAGTGTATAAGGTTTTTCATTTCATTAAATCCTAAGAAAACACCTTTTGGCCTTGAAGAAGGAAAGCTTCTTGGTCATATTATTTATAAATATGGTATTAGGATTGATTCCAGTAGAACTGGAGCTATATTAAAAATTAGTCACCCTATAAATATTAAGGAACTTCAATATTTTATTGGCAAGGTTAATTTCATAAGGAGATTCATTCCTAACCTTGCAGAACTTCTCAGAAGTATAACAAATATGTTGAAAAGTGATTCAGAAATTAGATGGAGTATCGAGGCTAGACAATCCTTTGATTTAGTTAAACAAGCATTGAAAAAATCACAAGTATTGATTAGTCCATATTTTACTAAAGATTTCATTATCTTCTCATTTGCTTCTGAACACATTGTTGCAGTTGTCTTACTGTAGAAAATATTGAAGTTTTCAAACATCCCATTGCACTTTTTAGTAAGGCATTAAGAGATGCATCTTTGAAGTATAACATAATGGAAAAAAAATTCTTACCATTGATTATAGTAATTAAAGATTTTAGAGTGTATATATTGCATTCCCATATAATTTATTTTGTACTAAATTCAGTGGACAAGGATATTTTAACATAGAATGGACCTGATGGTAAATGAGGTAAATGGATTGCTGTCATTCTTGAGTATTACTTAGCAATCAAACCCACCAAGTTAATCAACGGACAAGGACTGACCAAATTGATGGCTGAGTCAAATTTCCATGCATTGGATATCAAATTTTTTGCTGCATTAGATAATCAAGAGGAACATGCGACTCCACAGATTGATGAAACATTTCTGAACGCACCTTGGTATGCAGACATGTTATATGTTTTATTCAATTTAAATGCTCCTACTGGTTTAACAAAAACAAAGGAAATATTTCTAAAGTTAAAATCAATTAAGTTTTGCATCATAGATAATGTTTTATATTGTAAAGATGATGGTGGTATTTTACTTAAGTGATTTTTGAAGGATGATGGAGAAAGAAATATGCAGGAGTTCCATGAAGGTGATTATGGTAGACATCTATATTGGAAAACCACTTCCAACAAAATATTTAGGGCTGGTTTTTACTGGCTTGCCCTTTTCCTTGATATTCATAAGAAAGTAACCTCATGCCATAAATTCCATATATTTAAGGAAAAAGAAAGCTTTTACCTCTGCCATTAAAGCCTATATAAATTGAAACCCCTTTCCAACAGTGGGGAATGGATTTCTTTGGTGAAATCCATCTACCTTCCTCTTCCCAGCATACGTGGATTCTCACAGCCACTGGTTACTTTACTAAGTGGATTGATGGCACATGTTCCAAATCATCCACTGATGTTGTCATCATTAAATTCCTTGAAACCAATATCCTATCTAGATTTGGTTGTCCTAGAAAACTTATTACCGATAATGTTGTAGCCTCTAAATCTAATAAAATGATCAAATTTTGCAGTATATACCACATTACTTTGGTACATTGAATAGCTTATTACCCTCAGGGTAATGGGTTCGTTGAATCCTAAAATAATAGCTTGGTAATTATAATTAAAAATTTGTTAGAGGAAAATACAAATTCATGGCACAACAAGTTAATTAATGCACTTTGGGCTGACAGATTAACTACAAAGAAGTCAATTGGCATGTCACCATCCCAATTGGTTTATGGGATGGATGTTTTTTTCCATCCTCTTTGGGAGTTCCAGTGATGAAGATAATTCAACAATTACAGGTTGAGTCAAATGACCCACGGAGGAGGATTAATCAGATTATTCAGTTGCAGCAGTCAAGGGAAGAAGTCTACAAGAAAACTCAACTCATCCAAGAGTATGTGAAAAATATTTTTGATAGGAGAACTAAATCTGATGATTTTAATTTGGGTGACAAAGTTTTGAAGTGGGATTAAAGGAGAGAAGACAAAGGCAAAAATGGGAAGTTTGAAAACCTTTGGAAGGGACCTTAAATCGTTTATGCTTTCAGAGGATACTATGCATTCTTTCTCAAAGATCTATATGGAGTAGAAATGGTTGATGGTCCTCTCAATGGAAGGATGTTGAAGCACTACTTTTCTTAGCATAAATATATTTCCTTACATCATTGTAAATATCATAGTCTTCATTATTTTTGATTGGGTAACTTATTTATTGAAGTTTAAGCACACAGAGAAGGCCCTAAGGTTTGATTGATATGCTACCATAAATATTCCAACAACAAAAGAAATTAGATGCAAACATTGCTGAAATGAAGATTCTCAATGCTACTGATCATGAGTTCTTGAAAATTCACATGGATAAGATCCATCCCCAACTGGAGCCACTGTTAGGGTCCTATAAATTATAGGATCTTAAGGTGATTGAGTATATTGTCTTCGTAATATTATATTGTAAATAGTTTTCAATATGCAAATGATTTCCAAAAAATGTATATATAAAAGAAAATGAAAATAGGGTATATCAAAAAGAAATAAAATTAAAAAGAATAACACAGAAAAATAAGAACCCCACAAAAGAAAAATAGAAAAAAACATTGAAAGTGTTGCAAATTCAAATGCCACTACTTATAGATTAGTTTTCCTTATGTCATCATCAAATAAGATTGTATGCATATTGTTTAAAATTGCCACAATGACTAGATATTTGTTCAAATCACACAACTTAATCATGATTGAACAATTGTGAATTTTTGTCAATTAAGTTAGTGAATAAATATTTTCCAAGCAATTTAATCTTGGTAAATCAGTAGTTAGGTATAAGATGAACTTGATTCAATTCCTTAATCTGAAATAAGTGATATAGTAGATTAGAATTTTTCATTAAAAAAAGTGATGTGGGTTTGCGAGCCTAAATGCACCCTTAGAAGAAAGAATAAAAAATGTTAGTTTAGCAAAATAGATACAGTTCAATGGGTAGGTAGAAGTTTTTTTGAAGCCTTGGAGAGGATTGAAATCGTTATCCTAAGTTTGGTTTTCAAATATTTATGCATATAAGAGGAAAAAATGGTTAAATCACTTTATCCTAACTATAATAATTTGGGTTCATAATGAAAATATTGGGAAATTAACCATATATACTAAGTTTTAACTTTGAATAGACTTGTCGCTACCCGACAACCCATAAAATCAAACAACATTAAACCACGCCCACCTATCTATCATCCATTTTCTCCGCCTACAGATCCACATTCCACATCCAGTTTCGCCCCCCTTCCCCCCCCTTTCCATCTGATCTTTATTTCCGGGGCGAGAGGGGGCAGTGGGGAGGGGGGGTTGTCCGGAAAAAGTTGTTTTAACTTTCGGGCCCACGAAGACGTGGTGGATTCTCTGCGTTTCGTACCGCCCCTAAAAAATTTTACTATCCACCATTCCAAAATGACTTACCTATCTGTTTCACTGGCTAGTCCCGTCATGCCAGCTCACATATGTTTGTTTCCAATCACATCCCTTCCCACGGAAAACAACCTGATATTGCATTCAATTAAGCTAATGACTGTTGTTATTATTAATCTTTCATCGTAAAATATCACTTTAGATACGCATAACAAATAGCCCTAACATCAATTATGGCTGCCAAACATCTTTAAATCTATAATTAGATGATCCAAATAATGCTGCACAAATCCAGATCCAAGCATACAAGACATTAAGCAGATAAAGTAAAATATGGCTCCATGCATCCAATAGACAAGACAAGAACAACGTATTTGAAAGAATTTTTGTATTATATTAAAAAGGGGCACCTGAGAGGAAAACAAGAAAGGTGTTCTCCTCAATGGGATGGGTTCTTGAAAGTTCTCAGCATTTCAGATCTAAAATTCCTCTCTCTTATTGGTGTAGAAAACCCAGACAAACATAGAACTCAATGGGAGCTCACAAGGAAAAAATGGAAAATGGTGATCAAGAGTAGATCCAGAGTGATCTAATGCAATGGAGGTCACTAATGAATGAGGAAAACCCTTCTATTTATAACAAAATATTAGGGTGGTCTAGAACTCCGTGCATGAATAAAATATTATTAATCGAATTCTAGAACCACCCTTTAGGAATATTTTATTATATTTTTTGGAGGGAAAAGGATTTTTGACTTGGGTCAATTCCTTTATTTATAAATAATAAATAAATAAATGATTTATTTATCATTTAGGGAAATGATGGGAATATAATTAAATAAATAATGGTTTATTTAATTATTTATGGATGATTTAGTCAAATTTAACTAACAATATTATTTAAATAATGATTTAAATAACTTATTCTTAGGAAATAATTAAATAAATAAGGATTTATTTAATTAATTTCCTTGTTTTTGGTTAAATATGATCTGGAAATATAAAAAAATAAGTTATTTCACATGGTGAAAGCAATTTTACTTAGGGTAAAATTGGTCTTACATGGTGTACTTGGGTTCATCTAATAATAATAGGTTAGATGACCAAAAAAATAGCGTAACAGATTGCCCCCCAACGTACGAGTGTTAGGAGAAAATCGTATGAACGAAGTACATTGTAAAAACTCAATCACTAGACATCAAGAGGGAAGTGAGAGAGAGAAATTTAAGGTATTCTAATGTGCTAAAGGACTAGACCCTGAGGAGATGAGACTTACATGTGCAACAAGTCTCTATTTGATGAAGTGGTACCTGTGCTAAAGGCAGTGGGGGAGGCATACCTATGCCTGCTGAGACAAACTACAAAGAATAGGAAGTCCAGTAAACAAGGAACCGAACCATGAAGAATATGCTGGCATAAATAAGAGCCAGAAAAATATAATAATGGATCCCACATACATGTTATGCCTGGAATAGCCGTCAGGACTTATACAATAAGATTTTAGTACATGAGATACAAATACGCCCAAATGCCCCCTACACACAAGGAAGGGCTTGCAAAATCTAACTGATACATGCAAATCGAAGAGGCACTGCAAGCGGCTGAGGTTGATATCATCAAATGGGAGAAGCTGCATCAAGGGTTGAAATGAAGAAGTCATCTGGGCATGTGGGGGGCTTCCTGCAGGGCCACCCCCTCATGAGGGTTGAGACATCTCACACACACCTGGGAATCACCAATAGCTGCTACTGTGTCACTGGACCATCAAGTGTATAGATCACGATCATGTTCAAAAGAGCTCGAACTGTTAGGTCCCTATATCACTAGTATAGCCCCTTATTATTGTTAGTGTAAACCCCTTATTGTTATTATTGTACCCTTGTAACCCCCATTTTGTTATTATTGTGCCCTTAAATTATTATTGTTAGGTCGGCTAGGATTACATGGTGGCCCACTAGGATTACATTATGGCCCCATGGACTCCTATATATAGAAAGGAGGTTTTGTAAATTGTATCATCCAAGAATTGTTCATTTATGTAATGTATTGGAGGTTGCCCCCCCGAAGTGGCTCATTTCTTTACAATGCGTTTACATTCTTTTCTTCTATTTTTGGAGTCAAGTTACACAACATTTGGTATCAGAGCTGATGTTGTACTAGGAGTACAATGGTTACAATCTTTGGGGACGGTAGCTTTTAATTTTCAAGAACTTTTCTTGAAATTTTTTTCAGAAGGAAAGGAAGTCGAATTACGGGGTATTGCGGGGAAGCCAGGAAGGATAATAAGCTCTAATGTCATGACAAAGCTTCTAAAGAAAGAAAAGCGAGGCGTAATTGCACAATTATGCTCACTAGAAGTTCCAACATCAAAATCATCTATTTCTGCAGATCTCCAACAAGTCTTGGACAATCATTCGAAGGTGTTTGAAACTCCCAAAGGACTCCCACCTATTCGTGATCATGATCATGCTATTCATTTGATTCCAGGAAGTGTTCCTCCAAACATCAGGCCTTATAGATATCCTTACTTCCAAAAGAGCTAAATTGAACGTATGATTGCAGAAATGTTAGAGGCGGGTATAATTCAACCTAGTCAAAGTTCTTTCTCTGCTCCTGTAGTATTGGTACACAAGAAGGATGGATCATGGCGAATGTGTCCAAATTATAGGGAGCTCAATAAGCTCACCATTAAAGATAAATTTCCCATTCTTGTGATTGATGAATTATTGGATGAATTACATGGAGCAATTTATTTTACCAAGTTGGATCTTCGTTCAGGATATCATCAAATTAGAATGAAGACCGAAGATATTCCAAAAAAAACATTTCGAACTCATGAGGGTCATTATGAATTTTTGGTCATGCCTTTTGGCCTTACCAATGCACCTTCTACATTTCAAGGGTTGATGAATTCCATTTTCAAACCCTTCCTTAGAAAATTTGTGCTAGTATTTTTTGATGATATACTAATCTACAAGAGGTCTTGGAAGGATCATGTTGAACATGTTGACAGGGTGCTCAAACTATTGCAGGAGAAACAATTATATGCAAAAAAATCCAAATGTTTCTTTGGAGTACAAGAGGTGGAATATCCGGGTCATATTGTATCTCACGAGGGTGTTAAAGTAGACCCTAACAAAATTAAAGCCATTAAGGAATGGAAAGTCCCCACAACCATAAAGAAGTTGCGAGGATTTCTCGGGTTAACAGGGTATTATCGCAAGTTTGTTAAGAATTATGGGAGAATAGCAGCACCTCTAACAACATTATTCAAGAAAGATGCATTTTCATGGACTCCTGAAGCAACTAAGGCCTTTGAACATCTTAAAGAGGCAATGTGCCTAGCACCGGTCTTAGCTACGCCAGACTTCACAAAAACATTTATTGTGGAATGTGATGCCTCAGAAAATGGAATTGGTGCGGTTTTAATGCAGGAAGGAAGACCCATTGCTTTTGAAAGTCGTCCAATCAAAGGAAAGTATTTACATAAACCTATTTATGAGAAGGAAATGTTAGCAATACTGCATGCACTAAAGAAATGGAGAACTTACCTAATGGGAAGACACTTCAAGGTAAAAATTGATCATGATAGTCTTAAACACTTTTTTGAACAAAGACTATCTTCAGAAGAGCAGCAAAAATGGGTCACAAAGATGTTGGGTTATGACTTTGAAATAATATACAAAAAAGGAAAGCTTAATGTTGTTGCAGATGCACTCTCAAGAAAGAATGAAGAGGTGGAAGCATTGCTTTGTGCCATTTCTATTATCCAACCAGATTGGATAACTCAAGCAAGAGATGAATGGAAGAAGGAAAAAGATGTATGGACACTCATTCAAAAGTTGCAGCAAGATCCTAGTACATCTGATACATTTAGTTGGAAAAATGATTCCTTATGGTACAAAGATCGCTTATATCTTTGTAAGAATTCCCAACTTAAACAAAAGATTCTTCTGGAATTGCACACTTCTCCTTTAGGAGGACACTCGGGATTTTTAAAAACTTACCACAGGGTGAAGAAAGAATTTTTTTGGGATGGCCTTAAATCCGATATTCAAAAGTTTGTGGCGGAATGTTTGGTTTGCCAGCAGAATAAAGTGGAAACAATTAAGACCCCGGGACTTCTACAACCTTTATCCATTCCAAGTCAACGTTGGGAGGAGATTTCAATGGATTTTATCAAAGGTTTACCTAAGTCCGAAGGAAAGAGTGTCATCATGGTGGTAGTTGATAGACTTACCAAGTATGCACACTTTTGTGCATTATCTCATCCATTTAAAGCAAGTACAGTTGCTACTACATTTATGGATAGAATTCAAAAGCTACATGGAAGCCCAAGGGTTATTGTGAGCGACAGAGATCCCATTTTACTGGAAATTTTTGGACGGAGTTATTTTCTTGTTTGGGTACTCAATTAGCTCATAGCTCATCTTATCATCCTCAATCTGATGGTCAAACTGAGATAGTAAATAAATGTTTGGAAGGATATCTTCGTTGTTTTGTATCTGATAAACAAACACAATGGGTCAAGTGGTTACCTCTTGCCGAATGGTGGTATAACACTTCCTTCCATATTGCAGCAAAAATGACCCCATTTATGGCACTTTATGGATATCATCCACCATCCATCACATCATCTTTAAGGAAAATTCGAAGGTTCAAGCAGTGGAAGATCACATCGAGCATCAGCAAGAAGTTCTCCAACTCTTAAAGGATAACCTGAATTTGGCACAAAATCGAATGAAACAACAGGCAGATCAACATCTTAGCGAGAGAAGTTTTGATGTAGGAGATTGGGTATTTTTACGGCTACAACCATACAAACAAATGTCCCTCAAGCAAGAAAAGAAGGATAATAAATTATCGCCAAAGTACTATGGTCCTTGCAAGGTGTTGCAAAAGATTGGCACTATGGCATACAAATTGGAGCTTCCTGCTTCTTCGCGAGTACATCCAGTTTTCCATGTTTCATGCTTAAAGAAGGTTATAGGTGAAGATCTTCCAGTTCAAACAGTATTGCCATAACTTGATGGGGAAGGGAAAATCATATTGGAACCTGAAGCAGTCATGGAAAAAAGAACTCGACAACTACGGAATCGATCAATTTCAGAGTATCTCATCAAGTGGAAGAACTTACCCACTGAAGATTCTACATGGGAGGATGAGAATTTTATACAGAAGCACCCGGAGCTACTCAAGTGTTGAAGACAACACTTTTTTGAAGGAGAGGGGCATGTTAGGTCCCTATATCACTAGTATAGCCCCTTATTATTGTTAGTGTAAACCCCTTATTGTTATTATTGTACCCTTGTAACCCCCATTTTGTTATTATTGTGCCCTTAAATTATTATCGTTAGGTCGGCTAGGATTACATTGTGGCCCACTAGGATTACATTATGGCCCCATGGACTCCTATATATAGAAAGGAGGTTTTGTGAATTGTATCATCCAAGAATTGTTGATTTATGTAATGTATTGGAGGTTTCCCCCTCGAAGTGGCTCATTTCTAAGGCGTTTACATCTCTTTTCTTCTATTTTTGGAGCTGGTTACACAACACGAACCAAGGTACACTTCCCCCTAGATGTGGCTTCTGGAGTAAATGAGCTGATGTCGACAGAAGGAGGTCTGCCATAGGTGAGGCAATAAGGAATCCCCAACTAAGGCGCGAGAGAAAATAGTAGAGCGATGAACAGACGAACAGTAATGATGATAATGAAATGGGGGATGATGCAAATGGGACCATAAAAAACATGAGTAAAAAATTGTATCTCATGACGGAAATTGACACCAACAAGAATGAGTATAGAGGCGAGGTGGTGCCCCCAATGAAATGTGTTGTAAGTGAGAAAATCCGATTTTGAGGAGAGGTGAAGTAAGGCTTCATGGAAAATAGGTGTCCTGGTGAAGTAGTGAAATGAAAAACAAACAGATGCTGGCTATCTAAAAGAAAATAAAACATGCATTTCGAATGGAAAATGCTAAGGGTAATATCTCTTAAGATAGAGTGCATTGCGAGGATTAGGAAGGATGTGGCCTTCAAAGTCCTCTAAAAGATACGCCCCCTTACCAAGGTCTTTACTGATGATGTAAGGACCTAGCCATAATGAGTCGAACCTCCCATGACCGAGGGTATCGTGGGCCTGGTCATATATGAGAACAAGGTCACCTTCGTGAAAGATACGAGGGTGGAATTTTCGGTCATACTGAGCTTTGGTGCGGTTTTTGGTCGCTTCAATAGTTTGCAATGCAACATGACGGTCTTTAGAGGTGCGCTCGAGCATGATAAGTCATTGGCCTAGAGGTTGGGTATCAGGGAGAAGTTCGATGGCCAAGTGAAGGGAAGGGATTTCACACTTGATTGGTAAGACTACCTCCTCGCTGAAGACAAGGTGGAAAGGAGTGAAACCGGTGGCAGTTTTAACAGAAGTACGATACGCCCACAAAGCAGGGAAGAGCATGAGATGCCAATTGGTTTTGTGCTTATTCACCGTTCGTTGAAGCATGCTCTTAAGAATTTTGTTGACCGCTTTGACATGGCCATTAGCTTGGGGGTAATAGGAATATGAATATTGGTGCTCAAAACCCAATAGGGAGGATATCTCATGCCAAATATGATCTTCAAAATGTTGGCCATTGTCAGAGACTAACTTTTTTGGAACTCCAAAGCGAGCGATGACGTGGTTAAAGGAAAATAGGCCAATATATCTAAGGTCGGAAGGGACGGGGATCTAAAGGATAAATCTGCTGAAAAGAGGTGCAGAGAACAGCAAAGAGGCAGAGGCAAGGTTGCTGCTAAAAAGGAGGAGATCATCTAAACATAGAAGGACAATGAGGCAGCCCTAGAAATGAACCCAAAAAAAACTATATGAGGTGATTTGAAAGGGATAAGAGCTGATATGAAGGGACCTGAAAATGAGGTATCAGATCTGAAGGAAATAAGGCTGAAACTATGGAAATTCAGACTTCTGAAATAGCAAAAACTATCCCACAAAAAGTGGAGGGTACTAGAGCCCTAAGGGGAAATATTCCCACTTAGTTGAGTGAAACAGATAAAAAACAGGTCTAAATGGGCGGAGATAGAGGCTGGAAAACCCTGACAAAAGCTTCAGAAAAACCCAGAAAAAATGCTGGAAAATTGCAAAAAAAAGTGTAGGTCGCAGATTTTGGGCAGAAAAGTGCGACCTCAAGGCCAGGTCATAGTTTTTGGGCTGATAAGTGTGACCTGTAGATCTGGGTCTCTCGGCGGCAGATTTTAGAAAAAATTGTTCTCTCAGTTGCGGCTGATGTCTGTCACCTGCGCAATAAGGCCAGAAACACACGAAAGTTAAAAATTTTACTATTTGAGGGTTTTAGAGGTGGAAAGCACCATAAAAATAGGAAAAATAGAAAATGGAAGAGAAACCCTAGCGTCTGAAAAAACTGGATATGCAGGAATATATAAAATGACAACGGTCGCAAAAACTCGTGTGGAGTTGCCAATTGTTAGTATGAATCTTTAGTCGTAGAAGATCACTTTAGCTACGCATAAAAAATAGCCCTAACATCAATTATGGCTACCAAAAATCTTTAAATCTGCAATTAGATGATCCAAATAATGCTGCAAAAATCCAGATCTAAGCATAAAAGACATTAAGTAGATAAAGTAAAATATGGCTCCATGCATCCAATATACAAGACAAGAACAATGTATTTGAAAGAATTTTTGTATTATATTAAAAAGGGGCACCTGAGAGGAAAACAAGAAAGGTGTTTTCCAGTTCTCCTCAATGGGATGGGTTCTTGAAAGTCCTCAGTGTTTCAGATCTAAAATTCCTCTCTCTTAATGGTGTAGAAAACCCAGACAAACATAGAACTCAATGGTAGCTCACAAGGCAAAATGGAAAATGGTGACCAAGAGTAGATCCAGAGTGATCTAATGCAATGGAGGTCACTAATGAATGGGGAAAACCCTTCTATTTATAACAAAATATTAGGGTGGTCTAGAACTCGGTGCATGAATAAAATATTATTAATCGAATTCTAGAACCACCCTTTAGGAATATTTTATTATATTTGTTAGAGGGAAAAGGATTTTTGACTTGGGTCAATTCCTTTATTTATAAATAATAAATAAATAAATGATTTATTTATCATTTTATGGAAATGATGGGAATACAATTAAATAAATAATGGTTTATTTAATTATTTATGGATGATTTAGTCAAATTTAACTAAGAATATTATTTAAATAATGATTTAAATAACTTATTCTTGGGAAATAATTAAATAAATAAGGATTTATTTAATTAATTTCCTTGTTTTGGGTTAAATATGACTGAGAAATATAAACAAATAAGTTATTTCACATGGTGAAAGCAATTTTACTTAGGGTAAAATTGGTCTTACATGGTGTACTTGGGTTCATCTAATAATAATAGGTTAGATGACCAAAAAAAATGGTGTAACAACCGTTAATATAATGTATCCGTGCCATAATCAATGGAAAACCCCATTTGTGTATAAAACCATGGACTGTAAACCATTTTAACCTTTACTCTACTCATTTATATGCGATTTCCATTATTTTGGCACATTTATAGAGCTCTATTTCGATTCATCTATTCATCATCGACCCAATCCACTGCATTCATTATACCTCCTTCAACCATTTTCGGAGCTTTGGATAATTTCGGTAAAGCTATTCCATGATATATTCCTTGGAATTCCTCTTAAACCAATTCATAATGCCTCCTAAGAAGAAAATCCAGAAGGAACCATTTAATCCTTTGATCCATCCTCCTGTTGATCTTGACCATGTCCCTCTAGTTGACCGAGACTATAAGATCCATGAAACTCTCTATGAATTTGAACTATTTGTGATGTATTTCAGGTTATAGGAAAAATAAATAGATAAATCAAATGGAATTGGACCGTGGGACTGAAAATTACATCAATATATTTTCCCCCATACTCACAGTTCCCCTGAATTCATCCAAAAATTTCAAGCTTGTTATATACCCAGTCAGAGAGCCATAATTTCCCCCACAGGTGAAATTCACTACACCATCACTGAACAATTCATTGATAAGATGATGTAATCACCTTCTATGAAAAATAACACCCTTTCTCCCTAGAAGCCCTTAATGAATTATTTCAGAAACTATATTTTTCCAAAAGGGCTAAAACCATTGATCTTTTCCTAGCAGAAGATACTCAGTTTCCTAAGAAGAACTCTCCATACTCTTCCTCTATTTTCCTTGATAGAGCCAAGAAAATTATAACAGTAATTTCATACCTCCTTGGCTACTATTCTAACCAGTGGATAGATAAGCCCATCATAGGTTTCCTCTCCATATTTTCTACAGATTCTAAACCATATATCATTTTCAATTTCAACCAATTCCTAGCAGATAGTATCCATGACCAGTTTCTCAAATTTCAGAAAGAAGAGGTTTTAAAATAATCCTCTCTTTTATTTTATATGTTTCTATATTTCCAGGGAGATAGGTTTAAATTTTCTATGCATAAATTGGATGAAGATGGCAATCAACAGCTAGTCATCTTTTGGACTACATTAGTGTTAAAAGAGTGGAAAGAGTATTCATAAAAAAAATTCATTGAATTGTTTGTACATCCAGCAATGAGCCTCCTGAGTAGTACAACTAAACCAATAATTAGTGAAGACATCAAAATGATTTTCCATTTATCAGACCAAGAAAATACAAGTGACTGATTTTTATACCAGAACTACAGAGAGTTGAGAGTTTATGGTTGTGATTTTTATTCTTACAAGCTTCCAAAATTCCTCCCAATGAGGATTTTTACTTAGAGTATATTAGGAAGATTCTAAATGGTGATGAAATCCACTTTGCGTCAGCAAATAATAAATCACCATTTAGGATCAAAACACGGATTGGGCCATTCATTTGCAAAAACAGGTTAGCAAGGGAGGAAATAGACAAGATATTGATGGAAATGAATTTGAGTCTCATCTTTACATGGTCCTATGATCCTTTGGGAAGCATCTCAAAGTTAAGGGTATAAAATAAGACGACTACTTACATACACACCCATATCCCAGAAATACAGAAGTACATGAACCAGTTGGAGTGGGCTGAAAACAGTTTGCAGTAAGCTTAGGAGCAGCTAGTCTTGACATCAACATCACAGACTCCTATCCCAAAGGATAAAATAGGAAAAATTTTGAGGGAAGAAGAGTCACCTTCAATGACTAACACTACAAGAAATAATTTCAAGATAATATATAGGAAAACAACCAAACTTAATCCTAAATTCAATCCACACAAAGATTTAGAACAGGAGGTTGTTATAATCACTAAGGAGACACCTACATCTTCTCAAGTTGGTGGCCAATACACCCTTTATCTTACTACTTATTCAGCTTCACAGGACCAGCAAGAGGCCATTCAGAAAACTAAGTTTGTCCCAGGGGAGAAAGAGAAGACAATGTTTGATTCCTTCAGGGAAATAAAATTGAAGAATGGTGTTTTTAATAACAACACATACAGTCAATTTCGGAAGCAAACTTCCAGTTCTCAAATTATATTGTTGTCAAATTTTGACTCAGAGAAAGGTAAAATGAAAAACGCCTTTCTTGAAGCACATATTTCATAGCCTAAGACGACATTTGATTACAAGAAGACTTGTTTTAAGTTTGACATCAAGGAAATTCATGTCATTGATCAAATGGAGATGCACAAGAAAATAGGTGAAATTATTTCCTTTACTTTGACTAACACAATCATGATTCGATCTAAGTTACAAGTTTCCTTGGCCAACATTTAGTCAAAGCTAAAAATGGAGAAAATATCCTTTCTTGTCAAGGATACAAGGATAAAATATTTGGAGGACTTGGTACTTAAGATAGGATATGATCCCTCTAACATGAATTTTTCAAAGGAGATAATAAAGAAGAATAATGCTGACATAAAAACATTAAGGAAACATCTAAAAATGTTAGCTAGAGAAGACCCTCTCACCAAATACATTGAAGAAACAAAGTCTCAAAAGAATGAAATGATGAAGCTCATCATGGAGAAAAATTCACAGGCGAGACAAATGAAGACAAAAAAGGAAAATATGATTAAAGAGAGGGAGTAGGCTGGAAAACTATCCATGGTTCCTTTGGGTGTTGTTCCTCTTACAACCATCTTCATAGCTACAACTTCTACAACACAAACATCATATGGCACAGAAAATTTGACAAAGGCAGTGTAGAGTCTGTCTATCTATACAAAGGAAATCGAAAAGTTGCAGGATCATGTAAAATTGTTGCAATATCATAGATCAAAGACTAAAGCCTCACATTCAGCAGAAACACATAGAGTACATAAATGAATAGAGAGATTAAAAAATTCAGAGAGAGACTCATCCATTGGACATACCTTGGCCCAAGCCAAGGAAATCATCTGGGAAGATATTATGAATTCCACTAATGAAATATGGCCCTACATCTAGATTTTTTTTAAACAAAAAGAGTTGATTGAGAAGGAAAGTGATGTTATCACAGTTATCAAAGAGGAGCTCAGTGATATGCCTAATACAACAAATGGTATTATAAATTTTCTGAACTAAAAGAATAGATATGATCTAGATGACTTGGGAGTGGACGATAGAACATATACCATCTTAGAGGTGAAGAGGATTCTTACCAAGAAGAATTTTGTTGTCCAATTGGAAGAGAAATGCCATGGATTAGAGATAACAGTGAATAGATTTTTCAACATGATTGAGCCTTTAGCACAGAAGGTTTTTCCTTCTTTTTTTGTTATTAATGATAATTTAATGGCTAAGGAGTACTATATGAAGAAATTGAAAGAAATTTCCAGGGAAAACCCCAAATTCTCCAACATTAAACACAGTATGACATGCAGAGCATTTCTCGAGGCAATCAACAATGACTTTTTTATTCAGTATGAGGTAAATCACATCTTTGTGGTAAAGCCTACCATTTCCAAATATACGGAGGTTTATGAGATTTACCAAAAGTCAATCAGAATTACCATCCCAGATGAAGATCGATGGGATAAAATATGTGAACTACAAGATTAAATAGTAATTGAGAAAAGTTAGTTGCATCCAACACATCAGCTAGCACAACAACCAGTGCAGCCCACAAATAGGTCCACTTAGCAACTTCTTCCTCTAAAATAGTGTCAGAGCTCCAAATCATCTCCACCGAGCCTATTTTTTGTCATAGTTAGAGAACTTATTATTCACTTTTTTCTAATAACACAATGTTTGTTAAGACAACGTTAATCTAATAAATTTTGTAAAAGATTAGTATAAATACTTCACTGTTCAAAGTATTGTAGGTTTATTTATGAGTATATTTTTCCTACTGAGAATTGTGATTTTCAAGTCTAGTTGAGCATCAATAATACAAGGGCTTGTTATAGGATTTAGGTGGTGTATTCACCAGTGAATTTTTTCTTCTGCAGCTGTGTTATTTCAATGTTTATCTTTTCTCTGGAAATCAAAAATTGTAAAACAGAAATTGTGATGAATAGGACATGTTAATGAGAACACCGTATTCTGGTGACTTTTGCAATTTATATGTTTTATACTGAAGTTAGATCGAAGAATACTTAAATTATTTTCAATATCTACTGAAATTCGTTTTTATTCCATCTCCATGATTCATTGAAAATATCAAAAGGATCTAGTTAATGCAACCTAGCTTGCCCTGTGATAAATCTTTTAAATATTGTTGAAAAACTAGCAATATTTTTTACTCCATAGCCCAATGGGAATATAGTTACTTAATCAACCAAACAATTAAAATAAAACAAATAGTCAAGCACAATAATAACTAGCCTAAGATTTATTAAAAACAAAGTTAAATTTTACAAAGAGATCCCTCTCTGAAGCTGGAAGGGCTAGATCCCAACATCCAAAGTATTTTTGATGTTGTCCTCTATTTTTATCCTCACAATCTCATAAATTATACAACGATAACACCCATCACTATGTTTTTACCCGACAGTCATCTTGGAATATTTGTCCTATGACCTTGGTTATTATTTTTCCTTTATTAAGTTTATTGCATGGATTTTTTATGAGATTTTTTACCCTCTCAATCTAATATACTAATGCGAAGATGTATATTTTTATCATGAATTAACATTCAGTTTAATAAAAGATTTAATAATAAATTCTAATTTCAGTCGCTAAGATTAAACATTTAAAAAAAAGCACAAGTTTAAGAAACAACCATGTTATCACACCATTGTAGTTATGAAAAAACTTTAACCATTATCATTGAATTAATTATGTCAACATGAATGCCTATTTCTAAATTGAACTCCCAGAATTTTAATTTATTTATTTGACAAAAATAGATGGACGGTACAGATTTAAACTCCAAAGAATACTGAGAAGATATTCATAGTCATATGCAAACATCAAGGTTCATATTGATTTCATAATTATTTATGTTATTCTTGAAAATCGATTTGAAAATTTTAATTAAAATAAAATAGATGACATTACTTGTCCCATTTTAGCTGAGGTTCAATGAATGTAATAGTTCTTGCACCTTAAATGAATAACCTACCGTCTAGAAAGGCTCCCTCCCACCATGTGTTATGGTGGATTAATAAGTTAATTAAATATGCCACTACCATATAAGATAAGTTAATTAAGTAGTGTTAGTTCCTCCCACTTATATCAATTCAAGATCCACTTGCATCGAATTATTATACTAATCATGACAAGTGTGTATTCAGTTATGTCGATAAATACATATTTAGAATTCCACCTAGCCTTTCTCATCTTCATATACTACCCCCCATTATGCAATCTTGATTCTCACTATTGTAATTGATAGTCAACTTTGGAATAGATTACTAGTTTTCACCCCAGCTAATGAAAATAATCACATAATGATCGAAAATACGTGGTGAAAATAAATGAAAGAGTTATTTGCAAAGCTCAGATAATTGCTTCTAATTGAAATTTTTGGGTATTTTTAAGACAGAGTTGCAATGTCAGAACAAGTGTTAGAAGTTGCAAATATGGCAATGTACAATAAGAATTCCAAGATATTTTAGGAAAGAAGGAGAAAATGAAGGTTAACTCTAATAACAAATGAAAAATTTGCAATGATTATTTTATCATAACATTGTTGTTTGGAGGATTGAATCGGGAATACCATGTTCCAAAATTAAGCTAAGTGAGCTTGGGTGTTATAATCCATAAGAATAGTTTTGAACATGAGATTATATACTTTGATATTCTACTATCACTAAAAGGAGGAGCTCATGAATTTGTTAGTGTTGCTTCTCTCACTATTAGCAATAGAGTTTCAAGTTAATATTCTATTCTTAATTACTTAGTGGCAACACCCTTCTCCCCTATCTTCTTAGCCAAATTGTTGGAATATGTAATTCCTACTTGTCTTCAGTTGTGATTATCTCTATGTATAGAGTCTGGTCCTATTCTATAGGTTAGTTCCTAGTTTAGTGTGAGGTTGAGATATTCCCTCAACCAACATACTGTGCATCCAAGATAGCTTACCTATCTTCAGACTGTACCTCATGTATATATGTAACTTGATTTGGTTAATGAACATAGCTTGTATGCTCAGTGTCTAAGTTGGTATTGAAGCTCGTTAGGGCCTGGCCTTGGCCCCTCCAGGGCCAAGGAAAATAAGTAAGTGTATTTGTATTGTTTTAGTATTTGTTTGTCCATTATCTGCTCTGAGGTCGAAGTTGGGCCTCCTGCGTATGACTGGGCTACTTCCCTGCGTGGCTGTTGAATGCCTTGAAGAGGCAAATGATATTAGCTAGTCTGCTGTGAGCAATGCTGCTCATGAGAAAACATTGCTCCAATACATATTTCCCTTTTGATTCCCTCGATGGTGGTTAGACTACTCCTTATACACTATGCTACATCTGTTACACATTGATGATATTTGGAGTGCTTTGAATTTGGCTGCCTCTGGTTGCACAGTGCATTAAGTACTCGCGGTCCGTAGCTCACATCTTTGTTTCTCCCTCACCTGAAGCTGTCTGTCAGGATATTTAATAATTTATTTTCTAAAACACAATTTGCGTTGAAGAGCCATCTTGCAAACACGACCTCCCAAGGTACACCTCGAATGTTGTTTTTCACTAGAACCAGGGCTGTGACAGCTGTCACATTGCAGTTCTGAATAGAAATCCCCATGTTTTCATTGGGGACCTGGCTACCTTGAGCGATAGATTTCAATTCTGCAGAATCACTGCTGCGCTTCCGAAGATGAAATCTACTGTGCCGTAAGCATTACAGTCTTTGTAAAATTGGTGAAGAAAATGAACGGATAGCAAACACGAAGGTTACAGCACTACGATTGATAGCGTTAAGCACTAAATTATGATGAAGGGTGGCTGATTGTAATTGACTATAATTGCTCACTAAAATGGCAAGTAAACAAATCAATTGCCATCGCATTTTAGTAACCCACAGGCCCCATCTAAATAGCGACTTCTCTGTTTTGTTTTCCTGTGTTAATGTGATATGTATGTTGATGGTCGCGTGGTGGAGAGACCAACTATCTCAAACCAAGAGTGGATTGTATTATTTAATGCATTTATTATTGGATCGTATGCAAGTTGAACCATTGGTTCCCCACACCTGAAAAGTGATAACGTTTGTAGAGAATAGATTTCACATAGTCGAAGTTTAGCTTGTTGGGATTGAAATGCCACTATTGGAAGTGTCCTGCTTGTAATCACCAATCGTCGGTTTCTTGTATCTATTTATTCTCTGGCCTCCAGTTTATGCTGCATTTCCTGCACACTATCACCATATTTCTCTGTAATGAGTGGCTCGGTGTAGATGTTGTTCGAAACTATGGGATTCATGGTAGTGCGTATATCCTTTGATTAATTGTATATATTTTGCTTGGAGTTGTTTCCCATGAATGTAAGGAGCACTGCAGTGGGAACGATGAGGGAAGCGTTAATGGCAGGTGCTATCATGGGTCCTGTGGCTGTTGTATGATGAGAAGGCAATCTGACTACTCGGTTGTTGTATGGTGAGAAGGTGGACAAGACCACTGAGAACGGCCGAGTCCTCGAATGTAGTTTTTATTTTGGTTTCAATTCGTTTAATTTCTCGTTGGAACCAATCATTGGTGGCTTCACTCATATGCTTGAGTTGAACAAGGGAGCTTTCAGGTGTCATAAGAGGTGCGGAAGCATGTGGATTTTTTGCTGTGATAAGCCTTTGTGGCTATGATAAGCCTTCATGGCTGTGTTAAAACTTTGTGGCTGTGATAACCCTTCATGGCTGCGTTGAGCCTTTGTGGTTGTGGTGAGCCTTCGTGGCTGTGTTGAGCCTTTGTGGCTATGGCGAGCCTTCGTGGTTGTGTTAAGCCTTCATGGCTATGTTAAGCCTTGGTGGCTGAGTTGATCCTTGGTGGCTACATTTTATCTCCTCAAGGCTGAGCGTTTGAGCGATGGAGGTCAATTACTGCTTGTCGAAATTTGAACTAGCAAGCAGGGGAAAGGGTGTTGCTCATGCATGTTCATGAAGCAACGTGTAGCGATCAATTGTGAGTGATCTGATAGGGAGTAGATTAAAGACAACATGCAGTGTATGATCTTGGATCTGCTCACAACAATAGTGTGGGAAGTGTTCTGGTGAACTGAAATTTGGGGCAATCTGTTCGTAGCAGTGAATGTCGTGGCCATGTGTTGAACGTTTGCATGCCAGTTTTTTTTTCTTCATGGATATTGTATTACTGTCATGGTTATCACTTGTGCTTATATTGTCATTTGGTATTGTTTTTTATTTGGTATGGGTAAATGTGGACAAGTCTTGGAAATTTGTATAAATATTAAGATTTGTGACCTCAATATGATGTCATTTTGTTAGAATTCGCAACTCTAATTGATGACAAGTAAAACATGGAGACCAAGACCAGCTTGCCAAAGTAAAATGAAGATGCCAAAGACTCGAAAGGACAAAGCCAAAGTAATGGTGTGTTCGAGCATATGAATAGTGTGGTGTTTGTGGAGATGAATGGTATGGTGAGTGGCAAAGGAGGATGGACAATCAAGTTTGTAAGAGTTTGTTTTGTGTGAGTTTCTTGGAATAGACTCATGACCGTGAGTATGAGTCACAGTTTGTAATTAGAAGGAAATCTACATGTCATTTATTGTTTTTACATGTTGTAAGACCTAGAGAGGCATGCATACCCCTTTGTTATATGTTCCCTCTATCAGAGAGTTTTAACACCTTGGAAGAGTGTGTCATGCGATATGGATACACTTGGGTGGGCCGTATTGGTTTTAGACTCCATAAGGTGAAATTTTATATCAAGGGGGAGTTAATTGAGAGGTTGGATGAACCGTTTATGTGAAGGACTTCCTAGTAGACTGGCGGTTACAGTGGTTGGAACCCATGCATTTCAATAGATGGTTGTTCCTTTATATGGACATCAATAATAGCATGAACATGATACAAAGTGTAATTACCAAACAAATCCAGTTTAATTACCAAATAGGACCAGTTGTAGATTTTGCAGATGGATATTGAGACAGGTAGTCATTAAGGGGGAGTGTTGGAATATGTAATTCCTACTTGTCTTCAGTTGTGATTCTCTCTATGTATAGAGTCTGGTCCTATTATATAGGTTAGCTCCTAGTTTAGTGTGAGGTTGAGATATTCCCTCAACCAAGATATTGTGCATCCAAGATAGCTTCCCTATCTTGAGACTGTACCTCATGTATATATGTAACTTTATTTGGTTAATGAACATAGCTTGTATGCTCAGTTTCTAAGTCAAATTATACGAATTATCTATACCTTAGAATATTCTTTTTTGTCTTATTTTCCATAATATATAAGCGTATCTGTATCATTCTTTGTATTCCTATAATGGAGGTTTGACCTTAATACTTTTAACATAAACACCTTATACCATAAACTTTGGAATTTTATTTGCAATCACGATGCTCATAATCAAAATCTATAGATTGCATCTGCAATATCAAGATTATATAACACATGTATACCACAAACAAAATGATAAATTGTTTAGAAATGATTTGGTTTACAATATCAATAATAAATTTATGGGAAATGCATATGAGGTGAGAATAAATTGGGTAGGTTGTTCAAGGATTTTTTTTTGCACAATCACTCTTCATACTTTTATGTCACTAGGATTTTCTATTTTCGAATAAGGTTTTCATAATTTTAATTTAATTGAAATGAAACATTTTGTCAGAATTTTGAAAGGATACTTTAACATTGTAATCTTCGCAACTTTATAGACATGTGTTTAGCTTTGATAATATTTTTTGTATTTAAGGAAAAAACGTTTTCCTAAAAGTTTAAACATTTAATACTATTTTAAACGAATTCATTGCACTTTTATAAATTACACTGATAGTTGTGTCTATTCTAGAATAATGCTTCTATAATTTCAACTTTAATTATGAGTAATTATTAGATGGATAATAGGGTTTAGTTATTTTTTATGATTTTTTCATTTTAGCAACTTGAGATACATCATAGAGTAAATGTTTGGATGTTTATTATGAATTGAAGCCTATCAACATTTACCAACCATTTAATTATATATGGTTGTGCTAGTTAAAATATAGTTCAACAATGTCGGTTGAGATTTGGATAATTTTTTTTCGAGTGGTTCGGATGACCTAGGCCGCCGCTCGGCTCCTGCATCTGTGACCTTTGGCTCGCCCTGGCTTTGCCCTTGGCTAGCCTACCTCTCTGGGCTGTGGTCGACCTCCTGGTGTGTCCCAGAGTTCCTTGGTGTGATTGCCTCAGCGCTTTGGTGGTCGGGTTTGCGAAGCTTTGCCCTCTGAGCGGTGCTCTGTTCCTCTTCTCCTGTCCATGGCTTGGTAGGGGCGTTAGCTCCTTTCAGCAATGGCTTGATCGGTGTGGGTCTGCTTGCGGGCTCCTATGGCCTCTGCTTCTATGGAGCCACCTCCTCCGCCCCCCCCCCCTCCGATGCCACTGCTTTTCTCAAACTCTTGGAGTCCATGCCGAAGAAGAAAGTCTCGGAGACGGCAAAGTTCATGAAACGTGTGGAGGATATCCCTGAGATATCTCTCTCCCCTGAAGGTCCGATCAAGGTCGCCCTTTCTTTGGCGGAGCGGGCCTTGGTTGGTCAGTTCGCTGGCCTCTAGCCCTCCCCCAAGACGATGGAAAGTTGGGTTGCTCGTAATTGGGCACCTCTGATCAAAGATAGAGTCACCTCATACTTCCTTAGCAAGGGCTTATTTCTGTTCGAATTCTCTGACAAAGAGGATAAGGATCTAATATTCCGGAACGGCCCCTACTTCATGGGCCCTCAGGGGCTGTATCTGAACAAGTGGACACCCGACTTCGACCCTGCAGTTGATGTGCCCACGGCGGTTCCCGTGTGGGTTAGGCTTCCCAACTTGCCTGTGCATTACTGGAATGGGGAATCTCTAAAACATATTGCAATCACCTTAGGCAAGTACATTGATCGAGAAAGTAACAAAGATCAATACGACTGCGCGAGAATTTGTGTTGAAGTCGACTTGGAGATTGGATTGCCCGAGGCTGTTAAGATCAGGGTCGGAAGCTGGACTCATTTGCAAAAGCTAGATTATGAGCAGCTACCATTCAAGTGTCGGAAATGCCATGTTTATGGCTACTTTGCCTGAAGTTTCCCTAAAAATTGTGAAGCGGAGAAATCTAGGGATGAAGGATGGACCCAGGTAAAAAGATCTAAAAACGCTCATAGAGCCCCTCGTACTGGAAATACCAATGGCAACGGGTCTCAGGCCACCGCTAAATTCTAGACTCCAAACACGAAAGAGCAAGGAAACAAATTTGCACAGTTAAGCTCTGTCATAGAAGGCTCTCAAGAACTGGAGAAGCAGAAGGAAGGCTCGATCCCCATAGAGCCCCCCTCGGGTTCAAAGCATGCGGATAGCAATGAAGACGGATCAAAAGAGGTCCACATAGAAGAGACAGAGGAAGGACAAGATTCGAATGACTCAGAAAAAGAAGGCGAAATAGGGATCTCTCAAACTTCAGCCAGGAGATCGTTAAGAGGCCGAAAAACTTCTCGGGAAAAAAGAGAGCAAGAGACTTACAAGGAAAAACTTTAGGGAAGTCAGCTTACCCTCGAGAAACTCTTGGCAAATACTCTGAAGAAGAATAGAAATCAGTCCCAGAGCTCTAGAGGAGCTCATCACTCCAAAAGCAAGTGATGAAGATCGTCTCCTGGAATTGTAGGGGGCTGGGGAGTAGAATAAAAGAAGAAGCCTTGAGAAGTCTGAAACGAACTGAATCCCCAGATCTACTCCTCATCCAGGAGAATAAAATGGAGGATTCTTCCTTTCTCCAGATCGGAAAAAAACTGTGGAAGAATAGCGAAGTACAAGCTGTCTCAGCTCGTGGTGCTTCAGGCGGTCTGGGCACTATCTGAGATGCCTCTAAATTCAGAAAGATAAAAGAAGCTAGCAATATACACTGGACGTTCACAAAGCTCCATCACATAGAATCAAACCTGTCTCTCTCTCTCCTTAATGTGTATTCTCCTGTCAGCGTAGGGGAGAAAAAAATTTGCTGGGATTCTATTAGAAGTCTGGCTGAGTCCGAAGTCTTGGAGAATATAATTATAGCAAGTGATCTCAATCTTACCTTATCCTCGTCAGAAAAACATGGTGGAAGCATTGTTAGAGACCCTACGCGAGAATGGGTTGAAGAGCTGATTTATGATTGGGACCTGATCGATGTTAAGCCTCTGTCCGGGAAGTACACTTGGACAAACAAAAGAATCGGCCCGGGCCACATCGCTGCAAGGTTAGACAGATTACTTGTTCATAGTTCTTTTCTTCTTCATGGTTTTGAGACTATAATGCTTATCATTCCTTTTAGTACTTCTGATCATCGCCCTATCAAACTTGAGCTGGTGGCGCATTCGAATCTAGGACCCATCCCCTTTAAATTCAGCTCTCACTGGGTCAAGGAGCAGACATTCTTGCCTCTGATACAAGAGAGCTGGAAGTCCCCGGTCAAAGGCTCTCCCTTCTTCGTTTGGGAGGAGAAATTAAGAAGAGTCAAAACTACTTTAAAAGCCTGGGTCAGATCCTTACCAAATCCGGCTGTGGGAAGGAAAGAGCTACAGGTTCGGTTGGAGAAGCACCAACTGGAATCAGAAAATGTTGAGATCACCAAAGTCATTCTAGATGAGGAGGCCACGCTTCAGCAATCTTTCCTCAAGGCTAGCTTGGCAGAGGAAGCTCACTGGAGATTGAAATCCCACAGTCTCTGGCTCAAGGCGGGAGATAGGAACACTTCATTCTTTCATAAGCAAACTCAGGCCCGAAACAACCGCAATTCCATCTCTGAAATTTCAGTTGAGACCACCACGCATAGAGATACACATAGTATCAAAACTGCTGCCTTCACACATTTCAAAAACCTCTTTAAAGAAGAGGAGGCCTTGGATCTGGATTCTTGTCTTGTGAATGAGGTTCCCTCCCTGATTTCCGACAGTCAAAACCATTTCCTGGAAGCTGAGATTACCAATAGTGAAATAAAAAGCGCTCTCTTTGCTATGGAACTGGATAAGGCCCCGGGACCTGATGGGTTTACCGCCAGTTTCTTGCAATTCTGCTGGTTAGTTGTGGAGAAGGACTTATGTAGAATGATTCAGAAATCCCAAGGGTGTCAGAAAATTGGGGGCAGCACTAATTCAGCCTTTTTGGCTCTCATACCCAAGGAGAAAGGCGCAAACTCCTTCAGCAGATTTCGCCCTATTTCTTTATGCAATATAGGCTATAAGCTGATCACGAAAGTTATTGCCAATAGACTAAAAACCATCCTTCCTGGTATCATCCCTAAGAATCAAGGAGGCATTATTCAGGGAAGACAGCTCGTGGACAACTTCATCTTGGTCCAAGAGGCGATTCACTCCAGTGTGGTCCACAAAGAGAGAGGTATGGCTGTCAAGTTAGACCTGGAAAGTGCCTTCAACAGAGTGAGACACAAATTTCTGCTGAAGGTTCTGCATAAATTTGGGTTTGGTCCCAAATTCATTAATTGGATCAAGGCCTGTATCAGCGAGCCTTGGATTGCCCCTCTGGTGAACGGCAGGGCCACTGATTTTTTCAAAGCTTCTCGAGGTTTGAGACAAGGGTGTCCTTTATCCCCTCTTCTCTTTGTCCTCCAAGCCTCAGTCCTCAGCTTCCTTTTGAACAAAAAATTACAGGATAAAGACCTAATGGGCCTGAGCATTGCTAGAGGAGTTAAGAATATAAATCATGCTTTGTTCGCGGATGATTCCCTTTTGCTGGGTGTTGCCTCAGTGCTCACATCTAAAAGATTTAAAGATGTGATTGATGATTATTGCCATGAATCTGGAAGCAGTCTTAACAAAGGTAAATGTCAAATCTATTCCTGGAACGTTCCTGCCTCCATGCTTCAAGCCATTTCCAGCTGCTTTGGCTTCGCTGCCTCCTCTGCCTGGATGTCCTTCAAGTATTTGGGCCTCCCAGTTTTCCAAAAATATGGTGCTAGCAGAGATTGGTTACCTCTGCTGGATAAGTTTGTATCTAAGATTCATTCCTGGGGTTTCAATTGGCTAAACCTGGCTGGGAAGTCGGTGCTCATAAAAGCTGTCTTAAATAGCCTCCCCATCTTTCAGTTTGCAGTGTTGCTAGCCCTTGCAGGAATAATAAAGAAAATGGAGGATCTTACTAGAAAATTCTTTTGGAAAGGTGGGAAAGAAAACTCTAAGAAAATTCCCTTAATAAGCTGGGCCAAAATCTCCTTGCCCAAATTGGAAGGAGGCCTGAATTTCAAGAACATCAGCCTTCAGAATTTAGCACTGGGAGCAAAGCTGATCTGGAGGATTATTGCTTCGAACCCGGGGTGGGCGCAGCATGCCTTGTGGAAGAAATATTTTAGCGGAAAGAGGAAAAGGTGCCTGGAACAGCCCATAGTCAAGCCCAGCTCGCTAATTCAAAAGCTCTGTGTGAAATCCTCCTACCTAATCTGCCAATATGCTCATTGGATCTCGGGTAATGGCAAGCAAATCCGAATTTGGGAGGATAGGATAATGGGAAGTGATCCTCTGGATGATGATCGATCCCTGCATTTGTTGAAAGAATGGATGCATAGTGCCGGTTACTTCACCTTATGGGACATTTCAATCTGGGACAAAGGAGATTGGCAGAGTTGGATCAGTTTCGAGGTGCCTCTAAACCTGTCTAGTGAGCTTGCCACTTTCTTAGACTTATTAAATGGTAAGGCCCCCTTGCGCTGCAGGAAATTGGATGTTCGTGGATGGGGCCTGACTCCAGGACATTACACAGTCTCTCAGGGATACAGGCAGCTCATTTCAATTCCCCATGTCCCTCCAGATCCGACACCATGGAAAGGCATTTGGTTTCATCCTACGATGCCTAATATAGATTCTTTCTGTTGGCTCCTATGCCACCAAAGGATTTTAACTGAGGACAGATTACTGAAAACATGATACTATGGTCCCTCCCGGTGCTCGATGTGTGGTGGATCCGCAGAGTCTGCTGCGCATTTGATGATCCAATGTAAATTTTCGACAGATTTATGGGTGGAGGCCTTAGGCCCTTGGGGTCTGGACTTCGTCCTCCCTCATAACATCCCGGATTTGTTCTCTAATTGGTTGCGCTCTTTCCTCGGAGGCACTCCACAGAATTCGCATCTTAAATATGCCTGGTGCATCCTTCCTAAACTAATTAGCTGGCACATCTGGTTAGAGAGAAATCGGAGGATATTTTGTGATAAGCAATGTGATCCGAAGATCATTTGGATCAAAATCAAAGCTCAGTTAAAGGAATGCGTTGGGGATCACCTCGATGGGGCCGGTTTGAGGGTGCACGATGCTGTCTGGAGCGATCATCTGGAGTTCCGCTTCGTTGTTATTGACATGCCTCTCACTCCCCTTTTTGACTGGAAAATCAGACTTAATGCATCCTAATTCCTGGCTTTCTGCTCACAGAAGGCGCACAGCATCCTCTCCTTTGACGGGGCAGCGAAGAGAAACCCGGGCAGATCCGGAGCCAGAGGTGTAGTTAAAAATGCTGATGGGGTCACTGTGCTTAGATACGCCTGGGGTGTGGGCATCAAAACTAGTATCCAGGCTGAAGCCCTGGCGCTTCTTCAAGGCCTAAAGCAGCTCAAAACGCTCGGTATTCAAGTGGCATCGGTGTTGGGAGATTCCCAGTCCATCATTAAAATCATGGTAGACAATGCTTCCCCCTCTGATCTAAGACTGTCCAGATTTATTAGAAGAATAAGAACTCTGTCGAACTCCTTTCAGTGCCTGAATTTCTACCATGTTAAGAGAGACAATAATAAATATGCTGACGCTGAAGCTAATAAAGCAGTCTCCCTCCCACTCGGAGACATAGCCAGAGATGGAGTCGAAAGTTGGGATCTTGTTCCTTAATTGACTGATTATGTATTACTGTTTGTTACTGAAGCATTTTGTCTGCATATTTAAAGTGGGGAAGATTGAGGCAGTTGCCCGAAAAATAGAATGTAACAATCTCTGGGGGTGCAAAGAAAAAGAAGCATTGGTCCTGGCCATAGACAGCTGGTCCCTGCTTTACACTTTGTATCTAGTTTTGAGGCCTTTCGGCCAAAATTAATATATCTTTCTAACCGTTTCTGTTAAAAAAATATATATAGTTCAACAAAACAACAAATAGGAAAACAAAGATGGTTCCCACACTAAAAAGGCTAAGAAATATCTTTAGAACCACCATTGCGGCAATGCATTTCAAAAAACATGTGGAAAACCACTAGTAGTTTCAACATTGAATGGATATCTCTTTGTATTTTGTGTATCGTTATATTATTACTCCATCCTTGAAGTATATGGAGGGACTGTAAAAGTTAGCTCAATATATGTATCTCTCTCCATGGATTTAATTTTCACTAAGCTACGAAGAACATAATACTACATAGGATTGGCGAAAATTCTTGGCATTAAGGGCCATCATCTCAAATTTTATGTAAGGAAGTCAAATTGGAGAGCTATGAAAATGCATTAGAATTGATTTAAAAGATGAATTGCAATGGCTCTTCATATTCAGTTAACAAAGGAAATACAAGTACTAAATCACAACATAATATGTGTGAAAATTTGTTTCCAGTAGTTTAGATTGGCTCCTCTACCAAACTCGACATGATATGACCTATATTAGAATTAATGTAGAGGATAGATAGTTATGAATAAACCAAGAAATGCTCAATATTTAGAAACAATATGTGAAACAAAACATGGAATATGGTTATAGATGTTCTAGCAGATGAAGAAGCTACATCATTGATGCACCTACGCATTCAGAGTGTTGTTAGTCATAGCCTCATAATGTGACAGCGTTTATTATCAAATTTAAAATGAAGTGGTTTTGCAAGTGGTTTTTTCAAATCAATTCAATAAGTGTCATTTATTCCTTCAATGTGGACTAACAACTGAAACTAATCAAAGAAATTTCCCTTAAATAATTCCTCTGGTGTAATTACAATATAGATTTACAAGGAAGAAAACATAATTATAATATTGATATAAAGGGGGAAATAGATATATATATATATACACGGGGGGTTGCAGTATATCCTAAAATACTTTTGATTGGTTATTTCTATTGGATAAAAGCTTGACTTTACGAGGGTTTAATGCACCAAGAAGTGTTAGAATGAAAATATATTTCTTGACTAGTCTCCAATAAGTAATTTTAAATAATGCGACTTTCTTCTTTATATTACAATTTAGTTTAACTTATAGATGAAATTGAATTTTTGAAAGTATTTTTTCTTGCTAATTTAAACCAAATTCTAGCAGGTATTTTTAACAACTTAAATTTAAGTTGTTTAATCTATAAAATTCAAGTGCAATGGCTTTTTGAGAGCATTGAATCTATTTATACATTCAAAAATGTATTTTAAATAATGAAAAATCATAATCTGAATCAAATTACACTGAACAAAATATTTCATCTATAAATTAAACTAATCTTTATATATTAATAAATATTTAATAAATAATATTCAAAATTAACAAATATAACTAATTAACAATTTTCCTTATTATATATATTTATTAAAATAACATTTAACATTAAAAAAACACATTTTTAAAAATCACTAATAAATAACACATATGCTTTTTTATATATATATATATATATATATATATATATATATAAACTTACTTGGTCAAATAATCAAATATAACGAATTAATAATTTTACTTATTATATATATTTGTTAAAATAACAATTAACATTAAAAAGAAGCACATTTTTAAGAATCACTAATAAATAGCTTAGAATTATATATATATATATATATATATATATTTATATATATATTTATTTATTCAAAATAATCTTAAATTATTTTTTTAATGAATAGATAAGTTTGACCATTTTGATAAAAAATAATAATAATAATAAGTTGTGTTTTTTATAATTATATGATGTTGACTAAACATGTTATGTTTTGGAGTTTTTGATTGAAATCAGAGAAATATTTTTTTAGAAAAAAAATTGTCTTCATTAAAATGGATATTATTATTACATATTATAGATTTAATGCCCCAAATAATTATTAAGACATTAAAATTATATAAAGATTATAACTCAAACTTGTGATTCCAAAAAATATCTATTAAATTCTAAACACATTATACAAATAAATAAATAAATATATATATATATATATATATAATGTATTCAAGAATGGAAACAAATAAACCACTACCACCTATATTATTGAAAGGTAAAAAAAATCAATGAAATATAACTCCAAGAATAAAGAATGATATATCACAGAAACCAAAATCAAAAGTCGACGGATTAAGATAATAAGAAAATATGAAATATAGACTCGGACAACTTTATATTTATAAAACCATCCTACAAACAAAATAAAAAACGTGGCCCCACTCATATATATAATCATTATAATTAAGAAACATCTCACTCATATATAATCATTAAAGTTAATCGGCATCCCATGCTCTAAGGGAAACAACGATTTTGTTTTTTATTTATTAATTAATGTTATTTGTGTTTGTGTGTTTAATAGATAAAATGTGAAAATGAGGTGAAAAAGAAAAATATAATTATATATATGTTTTTGGAATTTTTATGTGAGAAAATATCATTGTTTTTTTTTTTTTGGTTTAGAATGGAAATAATTGAAGTACAAAAGAGAAGGCACTTTTTATGTAGTTACTTGACATTTGTGGCCTGAGTGTCTATTAGAAAGACTAAATCTCCCTCATTGTGCTTTCTGACTCCACTCCCTATTTCTTTCACTTTACTGTGGAACAAGATTCAATCAAAATTAATGGAAACTCTTTTCATCCTAGCAGCTCGACAATAAAATGTGTTGGTAGCCAACTAGGGGTCATGTTTGACTCCAACTCTCAACTGAAGTTACAACTTTGACCCTTCTAGATTCTTCCTCAAAATATTCATATGACTAAACCATTTTTCATAAGCTACATGGTTTAAAATGGCATCTTATCGAAGCATGGTTGTCAAATAGAAAGGTTGACTTATGGGTGCCATAGATTTTACATACTAGCATTGTTTGATGTCTTTCTTGCACCATTGAAAATTACTTTGATTACATATTATCATTATGGGCCATGACCGTAACAATTTTTTCTAGACCCAATAAAACTTCATTTAATACCTCAAGCTGCCTCTAAAAGCATTCAAACCCAAGTCTCTATGTTGTTACCCATTGGTAAAAATGTTCCTATGAGTTGATTCCTCCAACTTTTCCACTCTCATAGCATCGGGATGGATGATAAGTAATATAACAATATAATCCAAATCATGCCTCCCCATTTTTGAGGATTTGGGTCCCCAAAATATTTTACTAAATGAAATGAGAAAAAATTTCCTCTACCTTCACCCTTCAATTCCATTTTTATTTTCCTAGAAATTGTCATTTCCCCCAATATGTCAAAGGTTATGTCATTTCAACCAAATTCGTCAAAGGGGACCTATCTTGTCATACCAACCAAATCCTCCATTGTCCTTGTCACCCAAGAACTATCAAATAATGTGCAAAATTATTTTCTTCATAGAGAAGGACTCCGTGAAAGAATAATTATTCTCGTCAACTATCATTCTTGCCCCTCATTAGTTTTTGTCCCCGACCCTTTTAAAAATGTGCAAGTCCTTTTACCACTATGAGGAGTTAGAAATACTCGTGGGCCCACTTTACTCTGCTCATTCCACATAACATGATTCATTTTCATCCCAACACTCTCTATATTGGCCAACGTTACACGCCATCATGGGTTCTTGTCATCATGACACTTCCCTCACTTGCAATTATTTTAACCTTTCAAGGAAAGCACTCACAAGACATGTCAGCCCAAGCCTATCTCTTGATGGATACTTGTTGATGGATCTTTGGTTCTCTCTCCCAGCTCCTGTGAGGTGATGGACTTCTGCCAAAAGGGAAAATAACTAGGTGTTTTCATCCTCCACCTCTATATTCTGATCTTAGTCCCATTAAAGCTCTTAATGCATGATTTTTATGAAAACTGTTATACTGATATGAGCGCCTCTATATTCAGCCTCATATCCTCAATGTTTCAAACATAAGATTATAGAGTGGTAGTTATATGGGCATGAATGCCTCTGTCTCAATTACATGATTAATAAAGTTGGCCACAACGCAATACCTTGCAATATCAATAATATACAGGTGCACATTAAAACAAAAAATATATGTGACTACAGAAGTACTAGTTTGATATTAATTCAATTCCACTCACTCCACATGCACTACTTCTTTTATTAAATTCAAAGAATAAATACATACATGAGTGTGTATCCATCCGGATCTGTGAATAAAAGATCGAATGTCCCAATTTTAGTTTCAAAGAAAAACCTCTGGAATTTCTTTAATCCTTTCTATAAAATTCTATTATTAAATATATTACATGGCCATAAAGAGTTTTATTTATCTAACCAAATCCACACTTTGAGGAACCAACTCCTATTGTAAAAAGGATTGACCTTCTCGGTCTATTGATTTTTATGATGTTCTTGCATCATGTGTTATACAACGTTTTTTAAATGTCTCTTGAAGTTATCGATGCAATATTGGGCATTAGGTTTTTGGATTATTAAAATGAAAAATAATGGGATTAGTCATTGGTTCCTTAATTAAAGTAAAATTAGGTAAAAGAATTAATTGAGGTAATTAAGGTGAAGTTGACTTTGTCTAGCTTCCAGTGATTTTTTAGCTTCATGTTTATGGGAACCCATGATATTGACACATGTTATTCATGTGGAATACAACATATTTAAAATGAGAAATTAATCCACCCTATATCCATCTTAATTCTTAATCTACCAAGGGTTGAGACGGATCACATCTCTTTTCACTCTAAAAGAGATTTGATCCATCTCCATACTTGGTAAATATGAAGTTAATATGGATCTAGGTTGATTTTCTATGGATAGAAGAAATGTATTTATGGTATATCGATGTTGTAATGAGGAAGATTAATAAATTAACATATCAGTGGGGTTTGAAATGTGGAATGTTATTTTTTTTAATAGAATGTTAATCGCAGGGAAAATTTCTTGGGTTGATATTCACAAGTGGGCTAATTTTCCATGCTTTTTCCAAAAAAAAAAAAAAATCACTAATTTCCATTTTTTCTAAAACTTATTCACCCAAATTTTATAGTATAAAATTAGTTTACCTTAAAAATCGACAATATTTTACATAGAGACTACATAAAATTATTATAAATTTGAGTATTTTTACAAAAATATTGCCAAACATTTTACAGATTTCATATTATGGACTAGTTAGATTTGCCAAGCTTTCTAAACTTTAAAATACATTTCCATCCTTCAAATTTTCCCTGGAACATAATCGTGGAACATTTTAATTTGGATAATTTTGTTTAATTATATATTCGAGTAATATTTATATGCAATTTTTTGAAAAGTGTTCTTGTTTATTTTCGAGACTACTTTCTCAATATCACACATTTGATGGGTGAAATATTCATAATCGAAGTGCTCCAATAATTTTTTAGAGTCTTGAAGCTATATATGTCATTAAGAAACTGCTTTAAACATCACAATTGACCATAATGTTTTTCCTCAGATTCCAGATAGAAATCCACTAGAAACTCCAAAAAGCCGCACTTAAAGAATACTCTTTTTATAATTTGTTTAACTAACACTTACTTTCACTACCTATTTTTTATTTGAAATATTGAGAGTTGTGTTTTGGATAACATAAAATACGTTATAAACTGGAATAAATTGAACGAAAATGAATAACAAAACTAAATTCAACGATTAATCTTTCATGTAATGAATGGTTATTTAAACATGATTTTAAGTATAATTAGAAATCATTCAACTATATTTAAGTATTTTTTAAGCATCATTTATAACCATAAATTATAAAGTAAGTAATCATAATTTAATTGTAATTAAATATAAGTAATTATATTTCATTGTAATCAAATACAACACATTCCACATTCATCACCAAACTCAATCAAGACTCAATCAAGCATGTTCTATAGTAGTGATGAACCATTAAAATCACTTTCTTCTAAAATTATATATAGAAAAAAAATGAATAGCATAATTATAATTATAATTAAATATTATTAAAAATTATTCATTATTATTAATTATAAATAATTTTAATAAATTTGTGATATCTCATGGTTAATAATATTCTTATTGGGAGGGGACTATGATATCTTTTGGTTAATATTTTTATTATTATAAGTAAATTTTATTATTTAAAAGGCTTAGAGATGGACACATTCCATTAATTGAGGAAGGAGACAGCTTGAGGGATTTGTTGTTTGATATATTAGTTCTAGTTGGCTAACTGGTTTTAAATGGGGCTCAATGTACTAGAAATTAACCAAAAAGAAGAGGACTAACCTAGGTGTCCTTTAGTCCCAACCGTAAGTAAGAAAAATGAAATAAATTTAAAGATGGGATGAGTTGCACTATAGTGGGAGGTTGACTACTGTGCGATCATGAAGAACAATGGGAAGTTATTTTGTTGAGAAAAAAGAAGGAGGAATAGGATATAATCATCCATTGATATATTAGGATAGGAATGAGGCCGACTCTGCAACTTCAGGGCTAGGGTTTCTAGCCTTTCTGTTATGGCGCCGCAGTCTGCAACATTCTTTTGCCCCTGAACATAGCGCAACGCCTCTACGGGCCTGTATACCTGCTGATACCTCTCAATGGCTATGTCAAGGGGGGAGGCTCTCAAGGCCTCCCCCGCCATCAACACTGATGCGACCCAACCGATGTCAACTGATATAGTCCAACCTAATCACAGAAATGCTCAGAGTTCCGCAACAGGCCAAAATCCGCTGGACAATAAGGCGCAAACAACTTCAACGGAAGAAAGACCGGAAGGTCATGAAGACAAAACAACAGGAGAGAAAGGCAATACAATGGCTCCCAAAGCGACCTCTGCCACTTGTAAGCCGATTGCCTCTGAACGCCCAAAAATCGAGCTACCGAGCCACAGGATCAATGCCCAGATCCAATATATGAGAGACCATGCACTGATTGGAAAGTTTGTCAGGTTCTGGCCAACTGAAAAGGCCCTGCATAGCTGGATTAAAGCAAAATGGAAACTGAAAGGTCAGGTCACATTGAAACTTGGTCCTAAAGGATTCTTCACCACCATTTTTAACTGTCTGGAGGACAAGAACCAAGTCATGGACGAGGGCCCCTACTTCTTCAACTCCTCTGGACTCTATCTGCGAGATTGGATCGAAAGATTCAGCCCAGATAAAGAGGATTTCAGCTGGGCGCCCGTCTGGATTAGACTCTACTCCCTGCCACTGGAATATTGGGATGAAAAATCCATAAAGGATATTGGCAATGGCCTTGGTGAATTTGTCAAGATTGCAGAAGAAACAAAACTCAGGTGGTACACTTCCTATGGTCGGATCTGCGTCTTCATGCACCTAGCATAGGCTCTCCCCGACTCTGTAAGTCTATATCATGATGACTTTGAATGGGTCCAAACCATAGATTATGAACATTTGCCTTTTAGATTGAGGAAATTCCATACCCATGGTCATTTATTCCGTGATTGTCCCCTGAATGCGCCTCTCAACAAGCCCCCTGACTCTGCCTCTGCCCCTGATGCTGAAGGTTTCACTAAAGTTCAGAACCGGCACTGCCACAACAAGAAATCTCCTCCTCTGAACCCCAAGCCCCCCGTTCAAGCTCTGATTCCTCCCTCCACCAGCAATAATTTTGACGTCCTTGCCAACCCTGGTTCAGACATCCCTATCCTAGATTCCACCCCCAACCCTCCGCTTAACTCAACATCTGACCCTAGCGCTGGCCCTCTCTCCACCATGGAGGTAGACTCTGCCAAGGCTACTAAAAGCCCAACTAATCCCATGGAAGATGAGACTGAAATGGTCGACATAGGAGAACTGGAAATCTTCACCTTAGAGCAGGCATGCAAAAAGAAGGACTTCGACCAGATCTCGGAGAAGCAAATCGAGAACCTAACTGCGGTCCTCGCTCGTGCGCAGCAGCACCAAAATTCCCTCGGCATATAGCAGGGAAGCCCTTGGGACGGGAAGAAACTATTCAAAGATTCAAAGAAGAGAGGCAGAAAATCTGATCTACAAAGGACAATCCTCCTGGGGGAGATGCTCGTGGAATTTGGTAGGTATCCCAAACTTACCAAGTTCTTCCAGCCCCGTGAAGGAAGTTCTCAATGAAGCTCATCTCTTGGAACATAAGGGGTCTTAATAGCCCCTCAAAAGCCCGCATGATCAAAAACTTGATTCAGATGGAAAAACCTCAAGTCCTTTTTTTGCAAGAAGCAAAATGTATGAGTCACACCCTTAGCCCCATCCTCTCAAAAGCATGGCCAAGATGTAACTCAGTATCAGTCGATGCCTTTGGAGCCTCAGGCGGTCTTTCCATCGCCTGGGATCTGAAGGCGATTTCAATAAATGATGCTCATGCTGCCCACAATTTAATTCAGGCCACTTTCCACATCCATGGGACCAACTTGCATGGGCATCTTTCTAACGTTTATTTCCCTCAGGAGACTGCAACGAAAATCGCTCTTCTTAACATGGTAGAATAGCTTAATTCCAACAGAGCTCACCCCCTTTGGATCCTAGGGGGTGATTTCAACATGATAACCCTCCTCGATGAGAAAAAAGGTGGTAGAGCAAAACTCGAAGTGGAAAACACCCATTTCAAAGACTTCATTCAGCAGAATTGGTTGATCGACCTGCCCTTTGCCAATGGAAACCACACCTGGAACAACAGGAGAGTGGGCACTCAACAGATCGCCTCAAAGCTGGATAGATTCCTCCTATCTAACAATGCTATTCATATTGGAGGAGACTTCCAAGCCAAGATCTTGCCTTGTTCTGGATCGAACCATTGGCCTATTTCGCTACAATGGTCCAGACCAGGGGATCACATCAAAAGACCCTTTCTTTTTTAGGCTTTCTGGCTCACTCACCCAGGCTTCAAGGAAATGGTTCACTCTACTTGGCGAGCCTACAATCCTCCTCTAGGCTCCAAAATGTTCCACTTTCAGCAGCACCTTAAAGATCTCAAAGCTCGCATCAAGGACTGGAACCACTCTACCTTTGGCAACATTTTCCAACAGCAAAAGCTCCTGGAAAGAGAAATGGCGGACCTTCAGCTACACATCATCCAAGGAGGATGCACCGAAGCTTCTGACCTGCTAGAGAAAAATCTGCGAAAACAGTTGGAGGAAAGAAGGATTCAAGAAGAGATTCTTTGGAGAAAAAAATCCCGAATCAAATGGCTAAAGGAAGGTGAACGGAATACTAATTTTTTCCACCGCTCCACCATCCAACACAGGATGTGCAACAATATTAACTTCCTCCTTAGCTCAACAGGAGAAATATTGGAGCAGCATCAGTACATTGAAGAGGAATTAATCTCTCATTTCAAATCAGTGCTGCAGGAAGACCAGTTCGACAAGCAACCAGATATTAGCAAAACTTTGCAACACATTCTGAAGCTCATCACAGAGGAACACAATCAACTCCTGCTACGTCCTGTCACTCTTTTGGAAGTAGAACAAGCAGTAACCCAAAACAAGGAAGGTAATGCTCCAGGACCTGAGGGATTCACAGCTAACTTATTTCATCATTTTTGGGATTTGATCAAAGATGAGGTTTGGCAGCTTGTGGAGGAGTCCAGATCTATGCATTGGCTTCTCCCTTCAATCAACACCACTTTCATCCCCCTTATCCCTAAGGAGGACCAAGCAGCCACGCCGGACAAATTCTGCACCATTTCCCTTTGCAACGTCATCTACAAAATCATCTCCAAGGTGATTGCCAACAGGTTAAAGCCGTTTCTTCCTCTGCTTATTTCTCCTGAGCAAACAGGCTATTTGGAGGGCTGACAAATCCTGGATGGCATCATTCTCACTCATGAGGTCATCCATTCGCTGAAGCAGAAAAAAAATCCTGGTATGCTCCTTAAGATAGATTTATCAAAAGCTTTTGACAAACTCAATTGGAATTACATTCAACAGATGTTAGCTGCTTTTGGTTTCAATCCTCCCTGGATTAGATGGGTTATGAGTCTTATCTCCTCTTCCTTTTTCTCCATCCTGTTCAATGGCTACCCCTCCCATCCCTTTCCCCCCTCCCGTAGCATTCGCCAAGGCGATACCCTGTCACCCTTTCTTTTTGTGCTAATGGCGGAGGGTTTGGGCCATTCAATCAATCTTGCCCTTTGATCGCATCAGCTCCATGGAATTTCAGTTCATAACACCCCCGCTCTCACCCACCAACAATTCGTTGATGGACACCATGTTGTTTGGGCATCCTTCTGCTCAAGAAGCCTCCACCATCAAGGAGTTGCTCGATTCGTTTGCCAAAGCCTCGGGTATGACTGTCAATGCCTCCAAGTCGCAAATTTTATTCTTTAACACCGCTCTCCCCTCTCAATACCACATTGCTAGAATCCTCGGATTCTCCATAGCTAAATTGTCTTCCAAGTATCTGGGAGCCCCCCTGATTGTTTCAGCTCTGAAGCACTCCTCCTGGCACTCTCTTCTAGACAAGCTTGAGGCCAAGCTCTCCTCCTAGACTTTCCGCCACCTTAACCTCCCAAGTAGACTCATTCTGATCAAGTTTGTCCTTCAATCCATGCCCCTCTACCTATTCTCGGTTCTGGCTGCACCAAAATGGGCCCTCAAGCTAATCAGATCTCTACAACACAACTTCCTTTGGGGAGCTTCTGGGAAATATAGAAAATGGGCCCTGGTCAAGTGGAACACAGTCTGCAAGCCTAAGACAACAGGGGGTCTAGGCCTCCACGATCCTCAGCACAGTAACTCCATCATGGGAGCCAAGATCTGGTGGCACTGGCTTTCCTCCCCTTCCACCCCCTGGGCAAAACTCTGGATTGCCAAATATGTGAACCACAGACCCCCTTTAGAGATGATAAGATTGTCTAATGCCGAAGCAGGCTCACTGATCTGGAATGCGGAAAAACAACATCGCCTTCTCATCTAAGAGCATAGCTTCTGGGAGATTGGCAATGGTCAAACAACCCGATTTTGGACGAACTCTTGGCAACAACAGCCCAAGCTTCTCTCCCATTACTCTGCCTCTTCAGCTCGATCTGATCACTCCTCTGGATGCCACGGTCCACCTTTTCTGGGAGGAAAACCACGCTCAGGGGTACAGGAGCTGGAAATCGGCAGCTAGCTTCTTGAACAACCAGCAAGTTGAGGCTCATAATGTGCTAGAAGCGGAATTAAAAAGCAGGAAAATCAGATACATGGACAAGCCAGACATTCTTCATTGGGGGCACTATTCAAAAGGCAAATTCACCACTCAGGAAGCCTATGCTCTTATGACCCAGAATCTCGATCCCATCGACCCTATCTGGAAAGAGCTGTGGTCTCGGCAACTCTGGCCAAAAGTCTCCACTTTCTTATGGCTGCTATGCCACCAGAAAATCCTCACTTGGGACAATTTAATGAAAAGAGGCTTCACAGGGCCTTCCCGATGCCCCAACTATAACAATCATGAGGAAAATATTCAACATCTCTTGCTAACCTGCCCTTTGGCAACCTTCTTTTGGGAAAGCATCAGCTCCAAGTGAAGAAGGGATGGTAGAAATTCGGGGGACTTAATCACCATCATGCGCAACTGGCTAGTTGTTCCCTATAGATGTAATCTTCTCAACTTCATATGGAGGCACATCCCAGGGCTCGCTTTATGGCATATTTGGAAGGAGTGAAACAGAAGGATCTTCAAAGATCAGTCCACCTCTCCTGAAACTCTCTGGTCCAATTTTTGCACCAACCTTCAGGAAACTTTAGAGCTTCAAAAATGGTAGCAGGAAGACTTCCCCACTCTACCTCAGGAGCAACAGGTCTAGAATAATGGGCAGTTCAAGCTCAATCCAAACCCTGATTCAACTGGTAGACGTGCTTCAAAAGAAAGCTCTAGCGACAAATGGGCCCCTCCCCCAGTTGGTGTCACAAAGCTCAACTTTGATAGCACCTCCAAAGGAAATCCTGGGGAAGCGGGTTTTGGGGGAATATTTCGCAATCACAAAGGAGATGCCCTGCTTATATTCTATGGTTTTATGGGGTGGGATACCAATAACTTGGCGGAGCTCGAAGGTCTTTGGAAAGGTTTGCAGCTCGCCCAACTCCATAACTTCTTCCCTATTGAGATCGAGGGTGATTCCCAGATCCTCATCAACATGATCAGCAAGCTCCTCTCAGGCTCCCCTCCTTCTCGCGTTGTGGATAGTTGGCGATTCTTGGCAAGATTGGAGCTCATAGCTGAATGGCTGCAAGAACACAGAGCTATATACTTTAAGCATACTAGAATATCGGGCAACAAAGTAGCAGATCTTTTAGAAAACAAAGGAGTCAGGAGTGCCCAGAACCTCACTGCAGGACCTCTTTCCAGTCTTAATGATAGAAAAATCCTTCAGGATTGCACTCAATTGGTGCATCAGGACAGCATCACCCCGTATGTGGGTGGGCAGTGACGTGAGGCAGTTGATGAGCGAGTAGGCGAGCGCGTGGAAAACCCAATGGCCTGCCTACGGAAAGAATTTATGCATGCTCAGAACCATAAATATGATGGGTCGTCACCCTACGCGGCATTTATGCCGGTGGGGAGGCCGAGACACCATGGAATTTCATAAGAACTCTCTCGATTCACCATCCCCTTCCTCAGTCGTTCGCTCTGGTGTTTGGATTTGGAACTGTGGTCATTTGCAGGTTTCCATGTTGAGGCAACTTTTGCCTGTTGGCTCCATTTTCTTGCCGGAAGCTGACGTGCACAGCCTTCGCACCACAGTTGGAAGACGCTGCCCTTTGGCCTGTTGTGTCAGTTTTATCCTCGGCTTCCACTTTTCGCATAGCCCTTTCTGTGCTCTAAGCCCCGTCTCTCTGTGTAGTTCTTACTCTGCCCTCCCGCTTCTGGCTCCCTCTATCAATCCTGCCTTCTCCCATGACTCTGGGGCAACTATGCCAAGACTGAGACATCGGTTATGATGCTACAGGGGAAGCTCCCGACGTCGATGCCCCTCCTCTTCCTCGCCCTCTTCTAGCAGCCACAGTGCTAGTCCTCCTCGCCATCAAACACATCGTTTGCCTCCCTCCCCGCAGCATGATGTCCCTGCCTCCTTTCAGCCGGCTGAGCCTCGTCCTGCCACTGCTGCCTTAATTCGGAATCCTTCAACCGCCATCTTCCATTACCAATGCAACTCGGCCTGCCCCCTGGTCATTGCAACGGTTAATGTTTCCTTCAAAGAGATTCTCGAGGCTTCTCCTGTTCCCTCGCCCTCTGTTCTCCCTGGCAATTCACAAGTCTCTCCCTCCGCTCTGCCAGTTTCTCATCAGGTGGAAAAATGCACTCCTCGCAGGGTAGGTCATTGCTGCTCGAGATTCCTCCAGGACACTGCGACGCATGTAGGCGAGCGTGAGGCAGGGGAAGCTGCCACTCAGAGTGCTCAAGTGCCTCCGGATGACAAAAAATATTTTGTTTTAATTACGAGGAATCACCCTCACGTGACTATGAACTCTAATGCTCCTGCTTTTATGTTTTTCTTGTCTAGGCCTTTAAGTATTTTACTGGTTCTATTCTCAATGGGTCTCAGCTTGTTCAAACTAGTTTCAAAGCTTTGTATGGGCCGGTTTTCCCGGATGAGCATCCCAGTTTTTGGATATGTTTTGTTAAGTCACGGCTGGTTTCCTCTCGCGAGGCAGCCTTCAAACTTTCCTCGAGCTGGTTTCCCCATGAGGGCGGCTCTATCTTTTTTATTTTGCTGACTGTCAGGCACCTTGATGCCTTGAATTCGTTGTACCATATATTACAGTAATAGAATTAAGCTTACTTAGAAAAAAAAAAATCATCCATTAATACATGTGCTCTTGATCATGCATAGGAAAAATATTAGGCATAGAGAAGAAGCTATATGGGAGTGTGCAAAACCGACTGAAGGGTTCCTTGCATGAACCCTGTTATGAGAAAGGAAAAATGTTGGAAATACTGAGAGTAGGGGTGAATCAATATTTCCTTCAATTAAAGCATTTGTTAATCTTTAATTATTATCAGTGTTTGTACAATGATAGAAGTAAACAAAAGGAACAAAAATTCACAGAGGTTTTTAAGGTGGAAAAATTCTTTGGGAAAAAAACCACCTGAATGATTTTCTAATAATTCTTTAATATTCATCTCCAATTGAAAATAAAGCTCCAACTTCCTAGAATCTACAAAAGCATTCTTCTCCAACTCCCACTGGATGGACACTCCAACGTTTGAGATCCTTCAGTAGTCAACTGAACGGATGCCCCAACACCCAATGAGCTATAACTCACCCTAGCACCACACTACCAACCTGAATTTTTCACAGGCTTGAACCTATCGATGACTTCATGCACAATCCTAGCACCACCCTACCACCCTATAAAAGAATAAAAGAAGAATGCACCAGGAAAAATGGTCCACTTTACAATGATATAGAATGATGTAAAAGAACAGGACACACTAGACCATAACCTGCACTATGACATAACCACCTAATGATGATCCTAGACCTCCCAACACTGCCTCTTAACCTCTTGGTAGATATACACTAATACAATTTTTACAATGATGTATTTACAATGAATTAGTACAATGATACCTTTACAGTGACTGTCTATAGTGATGCCCACTTGAAATCTTAATGTGATGAAATTCTTTCTACTATTCTACACCTTTACTATTTCTCTCGTCATGCTACCCTCTATTGCACCTTGCTTTGCTTTGCTGCCCTAGAAATTTTGGTCCTTTGTAGCCCTTGACAACACATGATCTAGCTTTTTCTTGCCTTCTAGGAGCTCGATATTGAATTTGGTGTATCTCTGTTACTTCAGATCCCTAATATGTGATTTTCAGTTTTGTAGTATTATTCTGATTCTTCTTTCCAATGCCGTAGGTCTAACCCAATTTGGATTCTTCAAGAAAGAGTTATGCTCAATCTCTCACAATGACCTAATTATGGACTAGTTTCGTAGAGCTAACTTGTACGGTGTGCCATGTGTTATTGTTTCTTCATTCGGCTCTGAAATTGATACAAAAAAAACTACAGTCCATGAAATATCTTCCACTTTTTACATAAATCCATTCCAATACTCAGAGAGAGAGTTATGACGATTTTCCCAAGGTCACTTCTTTGAGATGAAGTTTAGGAGACTGCAAAATCACTTACTTCCACAAATCATATCTCCAAAAATATTATGTACCTTGATCTGAAATTTTAACGGGTGTTTCCCTAGGATTTTGGCTTTGCTCATAAATATTTCAGCTTTTTAATCTTCGTAGAAAACATTTCAAGTGAAAATTCCATGATGACCTGTTTCAGCTAGAAATATCCATACATAAGGAGGATATGAGGATCATAATTTATATAAATACTTAGGTCGAGAGGGGCTTCAAAAAGTGAACATGGGAGGGATTTTAGGAACTTAAAATTATTAATTATTGACTTTTCAATGACCCATGCCACAATCGCATGGGGTTTTATCCCACGAACCAGGGTTACAAACTTCAAACATGAATATCTCTCAAACTGTGAAGAATTACGTGGTGTGCCATATATCAACGGAAACATCTCGACAAGTCGAAGCCATAAAAAATATTCTTGACCCAGAATATATTAGTTTTGTAGGTCAAAATTACCATGTAATATCAGGGTAGCCCCTTGTGCTACTTGGGTTGACATCAATGACAACCATTGATCAACAAACGCCCCCTTTGGCATTGGTGGCAACACAAGTACTCCCCCTACGATCATGACACTTCTTCCTACAACATTCTATTCCCCTTTGACATCAATGGAAAAGTGTAAATCCCCCTGACACACAACCATCCTATGGACCTGTACACACTTCCACTCCCCCTTTATATTCTGAATATGGAAAATCTAATGAAAACATGGGAGAGTCCCAAGATTTTGGTGAAGATATTCCAATGCTTCACGGGTACTCTTACGATCATCAATGCTTCCTTCCCAATCTGCATCTGTAAAGTCTTGAATAATGAGATTGTTACCCTTGGGATACCACAAGCCATATTATGTTGCTCCCTTTAGATATCAAAGAATTCTTTTGACGACAATAATATGTGATTATTTTGGTGCTTCTTGGAATCTTGCTACTTGTCCAACTTCTTCCATAACATCTGGTCTGGAGGCTGTTACATTTAGAAGACTACCAATCATAGATCCATACAACCTTTTATCCACTTCCTTAGATGACCTGTCTATGCTCAATTTGCAACGTGTTACCATCGGAGTAAGGATAGGTTTTCTATCTTCCATTTTGAATTTCTTGAGCATTTCCTTGATGTATTTGGCTTGACATATAAATATTTATTTCTCTTGCTGAGATATTTGAAGCCCTAAGAAGTATGTCAGCTCATCAAGTAAAGACATCTCGAACTCACTTTGCATCTTTGTAGAAAATTTATTACTTAGTAAATCATCATTGCTGCCAAATATTATATCATTATCTTTAGGTATTAGACGTGCTTTAGTTGCTTCATCCAGAACATATATGTCATTTGGAGCTCGACTTGTTGTAGCGACAAATTCACCACATTTTCCTTTCCTGATTTCACATTTTGTGGAGTTGAATAGTATTGTGTGTCCTTGATCACACATTTGTCCAACAATGAGCAGATTGTGATTCATGTTTTCAACCAATAGAACATTCTTGGCTAGAGCATCTTTACTTTTAAGAGTGACAGTAACTAGTCCTATAACATTTGAATATCCATCATTTCCAAAGGAAATGGTTCCATCCTTTTCTCTTTTAGAGATACAAATTTATTTCTAACTCCAGTCATATGCGTTGAGCAACCGCGATCAAAATACCACACATATTTGTTGTTTTGAGCCTTGAGAGCGAGAGCACAATTATTAGTCTTCTTCTCTTCCATGTTCATTTATTTTGTGGCTTCAAAGATTCTTCTGAAGGATTTTCAGGTTTGCAGTCTCTAGCTATGTGTCCAAAGTTTCGACATTTGTAACATTCCATAATATTTCTTAAATGTTCAAATCTATTGATGTTTCGTTGAGCCTTGGGAGGTTCATATTTGACAGATCTCCTGGAATTGTATTGGTTCCTAGGGTACGTGTGACATTCTATAGCTTTATGACCAAATGTTCCACATGAATAACAATAGCCATGAAAAATATGTTGGTACCTGGATGGAAATATCCATTTAGGAATCATCTGTGAAGGATGTTCTTGAGAATCTTATCCAATGAAATCTACATGCATGTCATATCTCATAGGTTCATTTTATTTTGTTGTAGAAGGTCCTGCTTCTTCTTCTTTGTAACTGAGGCTAGTTCTGTCGTTCCAAGAACATTGATTTTTGATGAGTTCTTCCAATGCCCTTGAGTTGTTGGCATAGTTCTAGTTAGTTTTTTCCTTCTTTACTTCCTTACGTAGTGAGACTACTTCGCTTCTAATGCTTCCCTTTCTTAGTTTCTTTATTCCAACTTCTTTTGAAGTGACTCTTCAATACATTTGTGTTCTTCAACTTCAATTTTCAGACCTTGAACTTGTTCTTCAAGTCTATTGGAACAGATCTTCTCAGCCTTGAGCTCTTTTATAAGCTTGATTGCCTCCTTAGAAAATTATTCTATGGTCATCCCTTCTTCTTCATTGTTTGATACCTCTTGTTTAATGTTCTTGGACATAAACAATACTCTCTCATTGGCTTCTTCTTCACTATCATTATCTTCATCAGGTTATGAGCTATCTTCTTTAGAGATAAAGTTCCTTTTAAATCCTTTATTTTTTCTTTTCTTGTTGAATTTATTAAAGCCTTTATTTTCTATTGAGTTCTCATCACTTCTATTTAGAATTTTTGCTGCAAAATTCCCAACCTCACCACAGCCGAAACATATCAATGGAAGTTTACCCTTGAATTTTCCCTTACCAATTTTTAGTTTTCTCGTAAATTAAGCATATTCTCCATCTGGAAGACCTTCTTCATCAATTTCCTTTTATTCACCCTTGCAGGTGTAGGTTTGTGCCTTTGAAGGTTGTTTCTCCTTATTGGTTTTCTTATATGCAGCGATCACAGTTTCTAGATGTGAAGTACCCTCTTCTTCATCAAGTCTCATTTCATATGCTATGAGAAAACCATGTAATTCCTCTTTGCTAAGTTTGTTCAGATTTGCACTATATCTTAAGATCGATACCTTTGGGTTGAATCTCGTTGGTAACATTCTAAGAATATTTCGTATAATAGTCTTCTCGTCAACAGGCTCACCCAATCCTTCCAAAGTGTTGGTTATTTCATCAACGTGTTGGAAGTATGCAACAATGTTGTTATCTTCTTTCATTCTGAGTTGCTCAAATTTTTCTCTGTAGATTTGAAGCTTTTCTTCTTTGACATTTGAATCACCTACATATATATTCTCAAGCTTGTCCCATACATTTTTGGTGGTTTTATAGCCTAACACCTTATGATAAATAGATTCAATAAGTCCACTGATAATAATATTCTTTGCTTTTGCATCATTACCAAATTATTCTTACCTTGTTCATTTGCGGTTGATGTAAATCCATTTTGACCAGTATTACATAATTCATAACCTTGCACCAAGAGATAGACCTCCATTATTCCTTTCTAGAGTGCATACTTATTTTCATTGAATAGAGGTACACCATTCTTGGTATGCTCCATGACCTCCTTCCAGTTGTTAAACTGCTATTGAAGGAACCAAGCTCTGATTCCAATTTTTGGAAATACTGATGGGGGGGTGAATCATTATTCATTTCAAATAGAGCATTAGTTAATCTTCAATTATTATTAGTGTTTCTACAATGATAGTAGTAAAAAAAAGGAACACAAATGCACACAGTTTTTTAAGGTGGAAATCCTCTCCGGGACAAACACCACCTGAATGCTTTTATAATAATTCTTTAATATTCAACTCCAATTGAAAATAAAGCTCCAAATTACTAGAATCTAGAAAATAATTATTCTCCATCTCCCACTGGGTGGACGCTCTAACGCCCGAGATTCTTCAATAGTCAATTGAACGGATAACCCAACACCCAATGAGCTACAACTCACCCTAGCACCACCCTACCACCCTGAAGTTTTCACAGGCTTGAACCTATTGGTGACTTCATGCACCAGCCTAGCACCATCCTACCACCCTCTAGAATAATAAAATAAGAATGGACTCCCATACCAGGGAAAATGGTCCACTTGACAATGATATAGAATGACGTAGAAGAAGATGACACACTAGACCATAACCTCAACTATGACACAACCACCTAATGATGATCGTAGACCTCCTAACACTGCCTCTTCAACTCTTGGCAGATAGACACTAGTACAATTTTTACAATGATGTATTTACAATGACTTAGTACAATGATACCTTTACAGTGACTATATGCAGTGCTTCCCACTTGAAGTCTTCAAGTGATGAACTTCTTTCTTCTATTCCACACCATGATTACTGCTCTTGTCATTCTACCCTCTACTGCACCTTTCTTTGCTTTGCTTCCCTAGAAATTCTTTTTTCTTTGCATCCCTTAACAACACATGATCTAGATTTTTCTTGCCTTCTAGGAGCTCGATATTGAATCCGGTGTATCTCTGTTATTTCAGATCCCCAATATGTGCTTTTCGGTTTTGTAGTATTCCTCTGAGTCTTCTTTCCAATGCAATAGGTCTGACCCAATTTGGATACTTCAAGTGAGAGTTATATCCAATCTCTCACAATGACCTAATTATGAACTGGTTCAGTAGAGCGAACTTGTACGCCGTGCCACATGTCACTGTTTCTTTATTTGGCTCTGAATTCATAAAAAGTAAACTAGATTCCATGCACTATCTACTGCATTTTACAGAAATCCAATTTGATACACATAGATAGAGCTGTGAAGATTTTTCCAAGGTCACTTCTTTGAGATGAATTTCAGGAGCCTGAAAAAACACAGACATCCATAGATCATATCTTCGAAAATATTGCACAACATGATCTGAATTTTTCACAGGAGCTTCCTCAGGATTTCGCCTTCACCTCATAAACATTGCAAGTTCTGAAACTTCGTAGAACAAAAGTTAGAGTGAAAATTCCATGATGACCTATTTCAGGTAGCAAAATCCCTACATAAAGAGGATATGAGGATCACAATTTATATAAATGCTTAGGTTGAGAGGGGCTTCAACAAGTGAACATGAGAGGGATTTTAGGAGCTTAAAAATGATTAATTATTAAATTTTAAATGACCCATGCCACAAACCCATAGGGTTTTATCCCACTAACTGGGGTTATAAAATTAAAACATGAATATCTCTCAAATCATGAAGAATTACATGGTGTGCCATATATTAACAGAAACATCTCGACAAGTAGAAGCCATAAAAAATATTATTGACCTAGAATATAGTAACTTTGTAGGTCAAAATTACCATGTAATATCGGGGTAGCCCTTGTTGCTACTTGGGTTGACATCAATGAAAAACACTGATCAACCACAAATTCCTCAAGGGATGGAGGTGAGATGGTAGAGAAAAAAATGTCATATAGTATTTTTTTGTTGTTAACCTTACAATATTTTTTAAACTAGTGGAAGAACCCTTAGAGGTTTTTTGGGTAAAATAATTATAGAGAGAATTGAATTGCTAGTAAGGATAAAGGTTTGACAATAAGCTTGTGGATTGATGAACCTACTGGGTTGGGAAGAGTCAATGTGGTGCTTAAGGGGGCTGAAGAACCACGAGTAGTTACCTTGGGACTAAATGTGTTGTTACTTGAATCACTATTGACCCACCAAGAGAGTGATTTATTTAACCAACAATATCTTATCCAATGATGAACCTTACTTAATGTGGACTCCCTTCACCTAAAAGTGAGGTGAGCTCTTTGTATTGTGATGTCATGGCATGGATGTTCATAATGTATGAAAGAGACTAAGAGGAATAAGTGGAAAATTATGTAGCTTGTGAATGAAGGTGGATTGGCCTTTAGACATCCTACTTCAGCTATTATTTTGGTTGAAGTTTCCCTCAAAAGAACTCCACCTCAAACATTGGAATATGGCTTGGGGTGACAACTACAACTAATAGTGGTTGTACCTTGTCTATGATTGGGTTGAGAATCAAAGTCTCGATCTTCGTTTAATGTTTATATGGCTATATAGGATAAGTATTTCCTCATATTCCTTATATTTGGATATTTTGTATTTTTTATTGTACTAGTTGCATGCTTACATTGTGAATGATGAATGTGATTCTTGTGTCTCAATGGACATTAGATTTCCTGTAAGCATTTATGAAGAGTGGTTTAATTTCTATAAAGCTTGTGTAAGCATGAATTTCTATATTCCTTACATTAATTCTACAAGTATGTGCTCCTGGTTATCGGTTCTTTATTTTCTTAGTGTATGTGAGCTGATTAAGTAAAAGAACACATCTTTGTGATGTGTTAGGGAGATACTCAACTTCCCAACTTTTTTGGAGAAACACACTCAAATTAAATATATATATAAGTGTAATATATATATATATATATATATATATATATATGTAGAGAGAGAGAGAGAGAGAGAGAGAGAGAGAGATATTTCCAAGTTCTATGTTTAGAATGCCTTTTCATCATAGGAAAGCTAGTCATATGTTGCAGTTCCTATGTAACCAACAAGAAACTTGTCAAATTTTCTATGCCTTAAAATCTTGAAAAACCATCTTAATGTCTCCTCTAGGGATCACCAAGTCATGGTGTTGGTAGGTTCACGGAAAGGACCAGACCTCAAGTGAAGTTGTCATTGATCCAAAGTGTGAAAACTTGAGCTTTTGATGGGACACATATGTTGGGGGTTAGTATTTAGGCTGAATGGCTTGGTCATGGTCATATATTCAAGGCCCAGAGTAGAGATGGTCCTAGAGAGAAGCCAAGTCGAGCCCCAGGTATGGGGTAGGAGTTTGGCCCCATTGTTAGGCTTAATGTGCCACAAAGTTTGGAATAGGTTGACCTTCCATTACTTGGAGGAAAGTGTCTATCCACTCAATTTCTCCATGGTGGAAAGTCAGGTGTGTCAAGCACAATGTGGGGAATTATTTTATTACTGTGTTGAAATAGTGATGGTGTAGCAAGGGTGAATTTGCCCATGTTTGAAGTGTCATATCTTTGAATTAGTGAATCGGTTCAAGGTAAAATTTATATCTTTGGAAAGGTATTAATGAAATTAATCTAGTGATTATATCCATTTAAGATTTTGTAGAAGTTGAAAAAGACTAAAAAAAAGGAAAGTAAAAATTAGACTCGATTTCCATAAGTCTACCTTGGAGGTTTTCCTTTCCACAATGACTAGGGTTTGAGACATAAAAATTACTATCTATAGTTTTAGTGAAAGGTATTTAGAGGATGTGATTTTTAAGGGTGATGTACAATGTCATAAAAAGTACTATAAGTTGAAAATATGGCCATATACAACAAAAATTAAAATATTTTTTAGGAGACAAAGAGAAAATGAAGGCTAACCCTAGTAAAAAAATTAAAAGGTTGCAATCATTGATTTAGCATTGTTGAGTGTGGAGTATGATTATCTTCTTTATGTATCGTTGTGTTGGATCCCTTTCCTTTTCGGGGGGGAAACGTTGCCCATTATTTAATTGCCATAAGGGGGGTCTAGGGGGGTGGAGTGACGATGATTTATGAGCCCCCCTCCCCCCGATAGGGGGTTTTGGGGGTAGTGCCCCCGAAGCTAAAAACATATGTAAAATTTCCTTGTAAAATATTGTAATTTCGTAGTCAATATGGGACGTTCATTAGGTGGATGATCTGAAGGTAGAAGTTATGTTTAATTTAGGTTTTTTTTCCTAGAAGGAAATCCCCACTATTGTATGAGGGTATTATATTGTAGTTATGTATAGTGTGTATACTTTGAGCGAGAAACAGAAACAAGGATTATGTGAGAGAGTATAGGATATTACAACATATCTGTTGTAGGTTATGTCTCTTGATTTTGTTGGATAATAGAAAGGAAGGACTAGTTTTTTTTGTGGACGTATCCCAAGTCGAGTGAAAAACATATATTTGGGTCTCTCTTGTTTTATATATTAGTTTTGTGTTTGTGTTTCCAAATATTTTATTTGTTCCATTGCTCTGTAATATATAATTTTCTAACAAGCATATTATTTTTGTTTAGAGGATCGAATCAAGAATATCATGTGCCAAAATTAAGTTAAGTGAGCTTGGGTGTTCGAATATGTAAGAACAATTTTGAACATGAGATTGTATACTTTGATATTATACTATCACTAGAAGGAGGAGCTCATGAACTTGTTAATTTTTCTTCTCTCACCATTAGCATTAGAGTTTCATATATACATACCAATTTAATATTCTATGCTTCATTTCTTAGTGGCAGCACTCTTCTCCCCTATCTTTTTATTCAAATTATCCAAAGTGTATGTACCTTGGACTATGCTTTTTGGTTTTATTTTCCATAAGATATAAGTGTATGTGTATCATTCTTTGTATTCCTAGAAGGCATTTGTTTGAACTTAATAATTTTAATGTAAGCACCCTATACCATAATATTTGGAATTTAATAAGCAGTCACGATGCTCAGAATCAAAATCTATAGATTGCATCTACAATTTCAAGATGATATAACACATGTATAACAAAAATGGAATGAAAATTTTGTTATAAATTCTTGGTTTACAATATGAATAAGAAATATGTCGGAAATGCATATGAAGTGAGCATAAACTAGGTAGGTCGCTCAAGGATTTTTTTTCACAATCATTCTTCATACATTTATGTCAGTAGGAGTGTTTGTTTTCGAATATAGATTTCAAAATTTTAATTTAATTGAAATAAACAATTTTGTTAGGATTTTGAAAAACTACTAAATAACGTTCTAATCTTTTGAAGCTTTATAGATGTGTTTAGCTTTGATAATATTTTTTGTGTTTATGGAAATAAATTTTCCTAAAAGTTTAAACATTTAATACTATTTTAAACGAATTCATTGTAATTTTATTAATTACACTCATAGTCATGTCTATTTTGGAATAAGGCTTCTAGAATTTCAATTTTAATTATCAATAATTATTAGGTGGATTATAGAGTTTAGTTCTTTTTTACGATTCTTTTAAGTTTAGCAACTTGAGATGAATCATGTAGTGAGTATTTTGATACTTATCATGAAATGATGCCTATAAACATTTATCAACGATTTAATTTATATGATTGTACTAATTAAAATATAATTCAACAAATAGAAAAATAAAGCAACACAAATATTTCACACTAATAAGGCCCATAAATATCTTTAAAACCACCATTGTGCTAATGCATTTCACAAAACATGTGGAAAAACACCAGTGGAATCGACATTGAATGGATATCTCTTAATCTTTTGTGTATCATTATATTATTCCTCCGTTCTTGAGGTAGATGGAGGGCTTGTATAAGTTAGCTCGATATTTGTATCTCTCTTACATGGATTTAATTTTCACAAAGCTACGAGGAAAATAATAATACATAGGATTGGCCAAAATTCTTGGCATTCAAGGCCATCATCTCAATTTTTATGTAAGGAAGTCGGATTGGAGAGCTATGCAGAATGCATAAGAGTTGATTGAAAAGAGGAATTGCAACTGATCTTAATATTCAGTTAACAAAGGCAATACAAGTACTAAATCACAACATAATATGTGTGCAAATGTGTATCTAGTAGCTCAGATTGACTCTTCCCCAAACTTAGCATGATATGCCCTATATTAGAACTACTGTAGAGGATGGCTATTGATGAATAAATGAGGCAACGCTCAAATTTTTGAAACAATATGTGAAAATAAACACGGAATATTAAAAATCTCTACCATTAATGCACCACCCCATTCAGAGTGTTGTTAGTGAGAACCTCATAATCCGACAAAATTTAATATCAAATTTAAAATGAAAATGGTTTTTTCAAATCAAGTTCAACCAGTGTTATTTATTCCTTCGATGGGGACTGACCACTGAAACTACTTGAAGAAATTTCCCTTAAACTTTGGTGTAATTACAATATAGATTTAGATTTACAAGGAAGAAAACATAATATTATAATATTGATATAAAGGGAACAAAACAATCTACTATATATTTACGGGTTGCAGTATATCTTAAAATATTTTTTTCTATTGGATAAAATCTTGACTTTATGAGGTATAAGGTAATAGTCTAATGAATCAAGAAGTGTCAAGAATGAAAATTTATTTCTTGATTAATTTCTAATAAGTAATTTTAAATGACTTGAGTTTCTTTTTATAATATTAATTAATATTTTTGAATGATATTTAAAAAAATATATTATTATTATTAATATAACTTTTTCTTATAATATCCTTTAATTAATTTATAAATAAAATGGAATTTTTTATGGTTTTTTTTTAATTAAAATTAATTTTTAAAAGAGATTTTTAATCATATTTGTTTAATTTATAGAATTCGGGTGCCACAAATTTTTAGAACATTGAATTTATTTATATATTCTTTTGAACATAAAAAATTTATAATCTTATTGAAATTATATCATCAAATTACACTAAAAAAACTATTTCATAAATTAAATTATACTAATCTATACACATATGCCTATTATATATATTACATATTGAAATATCATTTAACATAATAATTAAAAAAAACCATGATGATGATGATGATGATGATGATGATGATGATGATGATGATGATGATGATGATGATGATGATGATGATGATGATGATGATGATGATGATGATGATGATGATGATGATGATGATGATGATTTTAATAAAATTAATAATTTTAATAAAGGTTGTTTTTAATAATTATATAATGTTGTCTAAACATGTTATATTTGAAAAAAATTAGTTGAAATCTAACAAATATTTTTTTGGAAAATTCAATTTTTTTCGTCTGATTTAAAATGAGTATTATTATTTCATATTATGATTTCAATGCTTTAAAAAATTATTAAAACACTCAAATTTTATAAAGCTTATAACTCAAATTTGTAATTCCAATTTTTTTTTACTAAATTCTAAACAAATTACACAAATATACAGAAAATTAAAATTATCTAAAATGTGGAACAAATAAACCAGTACCAACTATTTTTCAGATAATAGATTAAAAAAAAATTAATGAAATATACCTCTAATAAAGTAAAGAATAAAATAGCACATAAGCCAAAATCAAAAGTCTATGGATTAAGATAATAAGAGAATATAAAATGTTCACCGGGACAAATCTATATTTATAAAACCAACATCCAAACAAAAAAAACAAACAGGGCCCCACTCATATACATAATCATTATAATTAACTAACATCTCACTCATATATATAATCATTAAAATTTATCGGCATCCCGATTTCGGTATGGTTGGACTAGTAAGTAAAAGGATGGTGTCCTCGTCATCATTCGGTTGTTTATGACGTTTAAGGTTACAAAATTGGTAATTAGGAAACTATCTTAGATATTTTATACTTGTTAAAATAAATAAAAATTTATATTATATTTCTTAATATTTTTTTAGTTTTTATATTTATTTATTACTTTCTACTCTTGCTGTGTATTTAATATATAAAATGTGAAAAATAAGCGAAAAGAAAAATAAAATTATATTAATCATAATGAATGTAAGATATGTTTCTCACTCCACTCTCAAGTTCTTTCACTTTACTACGAAACAAAATTCAATCAAAATTAATGGAAATTGTTTTCATCCTAGTGGCTCGGAAATAAAATAGCTTGATTGCCAACTCGGGGTCAATTTTGACCCCAAATCTCAGCTAAAATTACAACTTTGACCCTTCTAGAGTTTTCTTCAAACTCTTTATATTACTAACCCATTTTTCATAAGCAACATGGTTTAACATGGCATCCTATCGAAGCATGGCAGTCAAATAGAAAGGTTAACTTATGGGTGTCATATATTTTACATACTAGCATTGTTTGATGTATTTCAGGCACCATTGAAAACAAATTTGATTACATAAAAGCATTATGGGCTATGACCCTAAATTTTTTTTCTAGAGCCAAGAAAACTTCATTTAATGCTTCAAGTTCCCTCTAAATGGTTTCAAACCCAAGTCTCTACATTGTTACCCATTGGTTAAAATGTTCCTATGAGTTGATTCCTCCAGTTTTTCCATTCTCATAGCATTGGGATGGATGATAAGTAATATAACGATCTAATCCAAGTCATACCTCCCTATTTTTGGAGAATTTTGGAACCCAAAATATTTTACTAAATGACATCAGGAAAATTTTCCTCTACCTTCTCCCTGCAATACTATTTTCTTTTCTTAAAATTTGTCATTTCAACCCAATATGTCAAAAGTTATGTCATTTCAACCAAATCTATCAAAAGGGACCTATTTTTCATTTTAACCAAATTTTCCACTTTCCTTGTCACCTGGGAACTATCAAATAATGTGAAAAGGTTTTTCCTTCCTCGAGATGGACTTCCAGAAACAAGAATTATTCCCATCAACTATCATTCCACCTCTCCTTCGTTTTTGTCCCCGAACCTTTTAAAATGTGTTAGTCATTTTACCTCCTTATGGAGTTAGCAATACTCATGGTCCCACTTTACTCTGCTCATTCCACATAACAAGATTCCATGTTGTCCCAACACTCTCTATGTTGGTCAACTTTACACGCCAGCCTGGGTCCTCGTCATCATTGCACTTCACTCACTTGCAATTATTTTAACCTTTCCAGGAAAGGACTCCCAAGACACATCACCCCATGCCTATCTCTTGATGAATACTTGTTGATGGATCTTTGGTGCTATCCCCCAACTCCTGTCAGGTGATGGACTTCTGCCGAAGGGGAAAATAACTAGGTGTTTGCCTCCTACACCTTTGTACTCTGATCTCAGTCCCATTAAAGCTCTTAACACATGATCTTCATGAAAATTTTGATACTGATATGAGCACCTCTGTATTCAACCTCATATCATAAATGTTTCCACCATAAGTTTATACAGTGCTTTTTGTATGGGTGTGAATGCCTCCGTCTCTATTACAAGATTAAATAAAGTTGGCTACAACACAATACCCTGCAATATCAATAATATACAAGTTCACATTCGACCATAAATATATGTGATTGCATAAGGATGAGTTTGGCATTAATTCAAATCCACTCACTTCACACACATTGCTTGTTTTACTAAATTCAAAGAATAAATACATACATGAATGGGTATTCTTTTGAATCTATGAGTAAAAGATCGAATGTCCCAGTCTTAGTTTCAAAGAAAAACCTCTCGAATTTCTTCAATCCTCTCTTAACAAATTCTTATTAATAAATATATTACATGGAAATAAAGAATTTTCCTAATCTAACTGAATCCACTCTTTGAGGAACCAACTCCTATGGTAAAAATGATTGACCTTCTCAGCCAATTGAATTTTATGATGTACTTGCATCACATGTTATAAAAAATGTTTTAAATTTCACTTGACACTATCGATGCAAGATTGGCCATAAGTTTTTTGGATTATTAAAATGGAAAATAATAAGATTAATCATTGATTACTTAGTGGCTAAGAAACCATGTATATGAAAGAATACTTGAGAAAAAGTTATAAAAGATTTCAAACTATATTAATTATGTTAATTAAACTAAATAAATAAATAAATACAAATTATATATATATATATATATATATATATATATATATAATTTAAATTAATTTATTGTTGGATAAAAAAATGATTTTGGATAATTTTAATTTTTATAATTTAATTTAGTTTTAAAACATACTTATCTCATGCAAACCAAGGCTATATCTCATACAAACCAATTGATATACTACTCATGAATATATATATATATATAATAGACCTACCAAAATAATATTAAAAACCATAAGAATGAGAACCAATTATCAATAACCATTGATATTCTAATACCGTCCAAATGCCTTAGTATAACGTATAGATCAAAAAATAATAACAGAAAAAGAAACTCTAGGGAAGGAAAGTAAAGAAGAAGCTTATTTATTTTTTCTATCTTAGAAAAACGTATCAATGAAGGTATATTCATGTTGTATTAAAAATATTATACATTAATATCATAATTATTATGGTACTGGAATTTGAAATGTAAAAAGTTATAATTCACATATATAAATATTAGTAGCTTACTTTCTATAGCTTGAGTACAAAAATTAGACTTATTGGAACAATATCCTTTATGGTATGAAAAGTTTATACCACTTAAGTGTTGATGTTCGGATAATCTTGGAAAGGATGTGATGGGTATAAAACAAAGAAATATATAATAATAATAATATAAAACTTTAAGAAAGGGAAGTAGAAAAAAAAAATGAGTTGTGTAATATTTAGTAGGGTAATATGATGTGATATTAATATTTTTTTTTGTCAAATTTTATAAAAATAAAATAAAATAATTAATTATTAATTAAAATAAAATTAGCTAAAACAATTATTTGAGGTAATTAAGGTAAATTTGACTTTGTTAAATTTCTAGTGATTTTTGAGCTTCATGTTTACAAATTTTATTTATATGGAATACAACTTATTAGATAGGGGAAATTAAACAACTCTACATTCATCTTAATTCCAAATCTACCAAAGGTTGAGGGGATTAGATCTCTTTCCACTTTAAGCTAGATTTCATTCCTCTCAATACTTGGTAGATATGGAGTTAAAATGAGTCTAGTTTGATTTTATATGCATATAATAAATATATTTATAGTATATCCATGTTGTAATGAGGAATATTAATAAATTAACATATCAATGGATTTTGAAATGTGAAATGTTAGTTTTTATTTTTTTAATAGAATGTTAATCATGGAAAATTTTAATTTGGATATATATATATATATATATATATATATATATATATTCGAGTAGTCTTTATGTGCGATTTTTTGAAAAAAAATCCATTTTATTTTCTGATCTATTTTGTATAGATCCAATATGGATTCACAAAAATAACAAGTTCAATGGGTGAACTCTTCACAATCTGTTGGAAGTAATGGAGAAACCTAGACTTTGAAGGATTTTGTGATGAGGATAGGATTGAGATTCTAATCTTAGATCTCATATCCTAATATTCGGGAAATGATTGAAACCATCCCATTAGTGTGAAAGACTATATAATTAAGGCTCATCTGACTCAATAGTCAGGGTGTATATGAGTGTTTGTACACTCTCCAGGGTTCTCACCTGGAGGGCCATTTCATATAATTAATAGGTTAACTGTCTTTAACATGGTATTAGAGCACATAAGATGAGAGGCATGTGTGCCTATGCTATGTGTAGAATTTGAGGATGTAAGGATCTTTGGAAGATTACTGTTGTTGGGTGAATGCGAGTTGGATATTTGGTTATGGAATTCGGCATTCATTGCATGACAACATAGAAGTACAGGAAGTGAAGAATACGTATACGGGTATTCTGAGCTCGGTAGCCACACCGAACATAGTGTGAACAAGAGATCGTTGCCAAGAGATAGCTTCCATCCTCTTTTCTTGGCTGAAATAAGAGTAATGCTGCCATCCACTCAGAAGATCCTAAACACTGTACACTATTGTTTCAACTACCAGAGCACTGTAAAGAGATGTAGATTTAATTTGGACAACGCTTTTGATTTCTCCAAAATTTTGGAAATGTAAGTTTCGATTTTTTTTATATTTTGTGCGCCTTCCATCTCCTCTTCAAGCAGCTAGATGAATTTCATGTCGATACCAAAGAACAACATGGAATTTGAATAAGAAGCCATGAGACGGGGCAGGAACATCCACTATTCATTGAAGTCAGGAATGTATCAAGCCAGTTTTCATGGATCTGCTACATGGATCAGATTGCATTTATTTTTTTCAGATCTGTGGATGTTCTCCTACGTGGATTGGTTTTGGCATATAGCACACCTTGCAGCGGTTGCATGGATAACTTTTATGAGGATCTTGGACTTTGTGCAGTCCAGAAAAAATTTGAAAGTGGATGCTGACTGATTTTTGTCTTGACAAGAAGATCGAAGATCTTATTTGCTTCTTGCATCTGCGTGGTGGATTGGTAGCAACTCAACATAGATCCATGTTTGGCAATGGAGGATATGGTGCGTGGAGAGTGTGAGAACCTTTAGCTATGATCCTGGTGAATCTGAGCTGCAGATCCGAGTGCGCAAAGGAGATCCATAATATCGTATTCGGGAGCAACATCGCTTGTAAATTATACGCAGAGGCCAGTTTTGTAGTCAGGTTGGGTGGAAAGCATTCATTAAAACATATTAATTGATTTGTTGTGTCCTTTCAGAAATATGTGTCATATGAGAAATTTTTTGTTACATGTATCATAATTAGACATTGATATCATTTCCAACTTGTTCAGAGGTCGTTTGTTGCTCGTTGCAAGAGCTGAGGGCACTAAGATCTACGTGGCATAGAAGCCACAGTCTACAAGGTTCTACTATTAAAGAGTTTCCAAAGGGAGGTTTCCCACTTACGTGGTAACAGGGTTGTTGGAGCTCGTTAGAGGACTGAGTGGAGTCGAAATCTAGAAGCAAGGCAAAACCAGATAAGCTGGAATTTTAATAACATGTCTATAATTTTAGATATTTTTTATTTTGATGATGATGATGATGATATTTTCATGTGGAAATTTGGAGGCATTAGCTTGGGTGGTATTTTTAAGTCTAAAAATATTTCATAAAAATAATGTGGCTCTGGTGATGACCACCAGAAACAAGAGGCACAATCTGTTGTGCAAGATCCTAATATTGAAGAGTCACGAGTTGATCTTCAGGGAGGATGTAAAGAGGAAAAAATTTTTAAATTTCAATTGTACAAGCCACATGAAGCTAATTGCGAAGTCGTGGTAGAAGAAGACAGAGCTATAGAAAATTTAAAATGCGACGATCTCATGAATATTTCTGTGTGTACAGATGTTAACAACAAGAAGGAAGAAACATCGAATATTGAAGAGGAATTAAAGTTTCATGAAGCACGACTTGAAACATCATGTCTTTATGAAATCAATACATCAGTTTCATCCATACATGTTGAAGACAGCCTTGTGGAAGTTGACATTTATGACTCCAGAAATAGTGAGAGAAAACATTCTCCTATTAAGCCTATCATAACTTTGAGAAGGGCAAGGATAACCATTCAAGAATTCCATTATTGGGGAAGGAATGAGGTGAAGATATATCACTACCTCATGGCGAGGAAAGTGAAGATGAAGCCTCCACTAAAAATGAACAAATATGGACTCATAAGCATAAAGACCAAAATGAAAACCTATGTTACCAAAATTTTCATGTTTTTTATTGTAAGCCTAGCTGAGACTGAGACCAGCAGGCGTATGTTATTGTTTAGTACCCTTTCTCCATTAAGGGGGAGTGTTGAAAGTAATGGAGAAACCTAGACTTTGAAGGTTTTTGTGATGAGGATAGGATTGAGATTCTAATCTTAGATCTCATATCCTAATATCGAGGGAGTAGTTGAGACCATCCCATTAGTGTGAAAGCCTATATAACTAAGGCTCATATAACTCAATAGTCAGGATGTATATGAGTGTTTTTACACTCTCCAGCATTCTCATCTGGAGAACCATTTCATTTAATTAATATGTTAACGGTCTTTAACACAATCAAAGTGCCCAAATATTTTTTAAGAGTATCGAATCCATATATATCATTAATAAACCACTTAAAAAAAACTAAATCAAAATTTCACCATAATTATGTTCACCAAATTCCACTAGAAGTCAACAATAAACCCCCACAAATGACACTTAAAAACTACTCCTTTTAGAATTTATTTCGTTAACATTTAATTTCACTACCTTTTTTTAATTTCGAATATTGAGGGTTGTGTTTTGGATAACATACTTCGTTAACATTTAGTTTCACTACCTTTTTTTAATTTGGAATATTGAGAGTTGTGTTTTGGATAACATAAAAAGGGTTATAATATGGATTTAATTGAACAATAATTAATAATAAAACTAAATTCAATCATTAAAAATCCATGTAATTAATGGTTATTTAAACATGATTTTAAATATAGTTGAATGAGTTAAGTATTTTTTAAATATTATTTATAACCATAAACTATAAAGTAAGTTATCTTAATTTAATTGTAATTAAATATAAGTAATTATATTTTAGTGTAATCAAATACAACACATTATAATTAGCTATCTTTTATTAATTAAAAATAGCCACATATCTCACTTATCATGACCAAATTCAATGAAATCACTTTCTTCTAAAATTAATAACATAATTATAATTAACTATTATTAATTATTATTTATTATAAATAATTATAATGAATCTCTAATATCCTTTGTTTAATAATTTTTTTTATTGGTACGGGACTATGATAGCTTTTGGTTAATATGTTTTTTATTGTAAGTAATTCTAATTATTTAAAAGGTTGAGAGATACACAAATTCCATTAATTGAGAAAGGAGATTGCTTGAGGTATTCGTTGTTTTATATATCAGTATTGGTTGCCTGTGGTTTTAAATGGGGTTTAATGTACCATAAATTAACCAAAAAGAAGAAGATTGTAGAACATCCACATAGATTCTATTGATTTTGTAATATGATAAAATAAAATACTGAATCTATTCTACAAATAGAAAAAATCAATTACATTCGCCCATTCACATGAACAAGAAAGAGAATTAATTTCAATCATGCAACACAAATATGTATTTTTGGAAAGCCTCAGCTAAAAAGCTCGCTATATGTATATTGTATAAAGTCAAGAATATGAAACAATACAATGTAATTTCCCTTCCTGAGAAACCTCAACACTATCTCTGACTGTCTGACATGCTTTGCACTATCTCTAATTGTCTAACATGACCAACTTGTGTACAAGCTTCTCTTGTCACACCTTTCTCTCACAAGCTCCCCGCACAAACGTGTGCTTCCTATTGATTGGTCTCACCAACTCGTGCTCACTAAAACAATGATTAAAATTTTTCCTTCGTTCCTCCTTTTAAAAGAAAATTTCTCTAATTAAGGAATGATTCAATGTAGGCCTTCTTCTGACTACATGCACCACATATACAATTTGGATGATTATACAATTGATAGTACACTTCCCTTTAACTCAAATGTCAACTGGGTCTTCCTTAGAAATCACATGAAACAATTAATTATAGTGAATTATCAATTATCTAATTTATCACTACATGTGAATTGAATTAAATTTAATTCATTGGACCTCTCACTAGCTCATCCATTAGTTAGAACTTGTTAACCTGATTTTAACTCAAATAATTAAGTTAAACAATTACAACTCAAAATAAATTGAAACGTGATCCCCTAGAACTTATAGAACACTTTACATGACTCCCATTAGACTCTCAACTTCAATTAACTAAGCTAACTAAGTCTTCCTAATTTAGTTTATGTGTAATTAGAGTAGTGGCTTGCTAGTGGCTTGTTGGGTAAAATATTGTATAGAGTAGTGGCTTGCTAGTAAGGATAAATATCCCATAAGAAGCTTGTGGATCGATGAACCTAATGGGCTGGGAAGAGTCACTCACGTGCTTATGAGGGCTGAAGAACCACTAGGAGTTACCTTGGGGTTAAATATTTTCTACTTGAATCACTGTTGAACCACCAAGAGAGTGATTTATTTATACCAACAATATCTTATCCGGTGATGAAGCTTCCTTACATTGGACTCCCTTCACCTGTAATTGAGTTGAATTATTTGTATTGTGATGTCTTGGAATGGACATTCATAATGTATGAAATAGTCTTCGAGGACTAAGTGTAAATTTATATAGCTAGTGGATGAAGGTGGAGTGAGCTTGATACATCCTATTTTAGTTGTTGTTTTGGTTGAATTTTCCCTCAGAAGAACTCCACCTCAAATATTGGAATCCGGCTTGGGGTGGTAGCTACAAGTAATAGTGGTTGTAGCTTATCTATGGTTGGGTTGAGAGTCGAAGTCCCGATCTTAGTTTCATGTTTATATGGCTATATAAGATAATTATTTTCTCATATTTATTGTATTTGGATATTTTGTAATGTTGATTATATTGGTTACATGCTTATACTATTAATGAGGAATGTGATTTCTTGTGTCCCAATGGACATTAAATTTTTGTAAGCATTTCTGAAGAGTGGTTGAGTTTATGTACATGTTGAGTACGCATGAATTTCTAAATTCGTTGCATTAATCCAACAAGTATGTGCTCATGGTTATTGGTTGTATATTTTCTTAGTGTATGTGAAATTATTGAGTAAAATAAGCACATATTTGTGATGTGTGATGGAGATACTCATTTTCCCTACTTTTCTGGAGAAACACACTTAAATTAATGCTTACTAAGTGTAATATTCTGTATATATATTTTTCCAAGTTATATATTTAGAACGCCTTTGTCCCATAGGAAATTTATTCATAGCTTTAACAAGCAATGTAACTAAGAAGAAACTTGTAAACTTTTCTAAGTCTTAAAGTATTGAAAACCCATCTTGATGTCTTCTGTAGGAATCAACAATTCATGGGATTGGGATTCCAGTGGAAAGAACCAGACCTAAAGTGAAGTTGTGATCAATCCAAAGTGTGAAAACTTGAGCTTTCAATGGGACCCATAGGTTGGGGGTTGGGATTAGGGTTGACAGGCCAGATCGAGGTCAGTTAGTCAAGGCCCATGGCGGATATGGTCCTAGGGATAAGTCAAGTCAAATCATAGGTAGGGGGTAGGATTTTGGCCCCATTGTGAATTTTAATGTGCCACAGAGATTGGAATAGCCTAAACTTTGATTACTTGGAGGAAAGTGTCATTCCACTAGACTTTTCCATGGTGGTGAAGCAGGCATGCTAGGCACGACATGGGGTATTGTGTGATTACCATGTTGAATTAGTAATGACATGGAAAGGGTAAATTGGCCCATTTGAAGGGTCATATATTTGGATCTGTGAATTGGGTCAAGATAAAATTTATATCGTTGGAAAGGTCTTGATGATATTAATGCAATGAAAATATCCATTAAAGGTTTTGTAGAAGTTAAAAATACAAAAAAAAAGGAAAAGAAACAATTAAAACCCATTTCGATAAGTGTTCCTTGGAGGTTGGGTTTGCATAATAATTTCCTCCTTATAACCTTGGTGGGGAAAGGATTAGGAGGGGGTGTGTTACAGAGTCATATCAAAGAATCTATGTTTAACACTTGGACTAAAAGGTCATCATCACAACATTAATAAGTGAGAGTTTGACACCAAACCTTGGGAGATCTAGTGAAGCCTTAAAGCCCCATGTCACGCATTAGAAATATGGTTTTCCACATATATTGATTTTGTGTGTTCCTTGGTATATCTTACTGTGATATTTTCATGTAGCATGATATTAATGATTTTTCTGATTTTACTAATATTCATATGCTAATCAAGGTGTAATGTTGTAGCTAGCTATGCACCAACAGACTTTCATTAACAACAAAAGGTTTTCATATTTATTATGTTTTGAGATTGTTGAAATCTAATAGTGATTTATGTGTATGAAAACATACAAAATACCCTAAGGTTTTAAGAGATGAAGATATGAATGATTCAATATAGTTCTAATAAATCACAACATGGATATGAAGAAGCAATAACAAAATAATATGAACGATGAGTTGAACAATGAGTAATGGAAAAAATTCCTAATTATATAGACACATTGAGAAACATGAAAAAAAAAATAAGTAACTACAAATATGACAATGAGACACTTGTTAGAGCATAAGAAAGGAAAGTGGAAGTCAATGTAGTCATACGGCAAAGTTTATTATACTTGCAAAGGAAGAGGAAGCATGGGTTGAAAATCAAACATAGAGTGATACAAATTCTTTTGGAACAAGAAGAGAGAACAAATGGGATAGATAGTTTTGAAGAGGTACCGGATTTTACAATAGTTTCAGGTAGTATTCCTCGTAGATATTTCAAATTTTCTGCCTCATAAGGAAGTGGAATTTTCCTTTGATTTGGTACCGAGGGCAACACGAGCATAAAAGGAATGATACATGATTAGAAAAATAGAGTTAGTAAATTAGAATATGCAGTTGAAGTACGTTTTTGAAAAGGGATACATTAGGCCATGCGTATCGCCTTGAGGTGCACCAATGTTGTTCATAAAGAATAAGGATGGCACTCTTAGGCTATGCATTGATTATATGAAGTTGACAAAGGTAACCATCAAGAATATAATCGATTACCAAGAATTAATGATTTGTTTGACCAGTTGACGGGAGTAGAAATTTTCTCGAATATTAATATGAGATCAGGATGTCAGCAGTTACACATCAGGGAAGAGAAAATTTACAAGACTTCTTTTCACGCTAGGTATGGGCATTATGAGTTTGTTGTATTTCAATTTGGCTTGACTAATTCTCTAGCTACTTTTATATGTTTTGTGAATATTGTGTAGCATCCTTATCTGTACAAGTTTGGCTTGTGTTCATTGATGGTGTATTGATATATTCTAAGAATGAGGAAGAGAATTTTGAACACTTAGAATTAGTATTGAGATTGTTAAGAGAGAATCCATCGTATTCCAATATTAGTGAACATAGTTTATTTCATACATAGGTACATTACTTGGGGCATGTTGTCTCCACAGAAGGGATAACAGTGGCTCCAGAAAATATAAAGTTTATCATGGAGTGGGAAGCTCCTAGGAATGTGGATGAGGTAAGGTCATTTGTGGGGTTTACAAGCTACTATAGGTGGTTCATTATGAACTTCTCACATATTGAATATCCTATTACATCATTGCAAAGGAAAGGTAAGAAATTTGAATGGAGAGAGGAATGTGCAGCATATTTTGAATATTTGAAGTAGTTGTTGACAAATTCTCTAGATCTCAATATTGTAGATCCAGATAAAGATTTTGTGGTATGCATAAATTATTTCAAGAGAGGGCTTGGTAGATTCCTTATGCAAAAGGGGCATGTGATATGTTACGAATCAATGAAACTGAAGGAGAACAAGCATGATTATGTGACATGTGATATTCATTTGGTTGTGTTCATCTTGCATTGAAGATTAGGAGACACTATCTTCTTGGAAATTTGTATTGATGAGAAACCACAATGGATTGTGACACTTATTTTAACAACTAAATTTGAATGGTAGACAAGCTAGATGGTTGGTGACAATGAGTGAGTTTGACTTTGAGATCAGGTACATTAAGGGAAAGAAAAATAGGGTTGCACGTGTTCTTAGTAGAAGAGTGCAAGTAAATCATGTAGCGGATCAGTTCTTATGGAACAAATTTACATGATCAGATATTACAGTTAGGACTATATGATGACAAGTATAGGGAGCTTAGGAAAAGGTTACGGTAGGGTAGAGGTGCTTAGGATGTGGGCTGTCATTTCAAAACGAATGGTTTGGTAAGATTTATGGACAAGATCTATGTTCTTGAAAGTAGCGACCTAAAGAAGCTTATTTAGAGATAATTTAATGCTAATTCATATTTAGTTCACCCGGGATATCAGAAGACATTGAAAACGGTGAAGAATTTATACTATTTGTCGAATATGAAGAAGGAAGTGGCAGATTTCTGGCTAGATGTTTGGATTTTCACAAGAAAAGGGAGAGTGTGAGCATTTAGGTGGGTTACTATAGCCGATTCCAATTCGAAAATGGAAGTGGGAGGTAATTTCTATCGATTTCATTATAGTTTTGTCTAGGACATCTAGACAACATGATTCTCTAATGGTTGTGGTGGATAGGTTGATAGAGGTAGCACACTTAACTCCAATGAATTCTATGTATTTAGATAGTGATGTAGCACAAGTATTCATAAGAGATATAATGATGTTGCATGGTGTATCGAAGAATATTTTCTCAGATAGGGCTGTTACGTTCACTTCTAGGTTTTGGAAAGAGTTTTTTTCAAGTTTTTGTATGGAGTTGGCCTTCAGCACAACTTATATTTTGTAGACATATGGACATACAGAGAGGATCAATAAGATTCTAGAGGAAATGTTGAGAATGTATGTTATGCATCAACAACATAAGTGGGAAGAGTATCATCCACTAGTTAATTTTTCTTACAAAAATGTATATCAGGAATCACTAAGGATGAGTCTGTTTGAGGAAATGAATGGATGGAGTTGTAACACTCCCATTAGTTGGAGTGATCTAGTGAACATTATATTTATAGGACTGGACATGTTGGAAAATATGGAATAGTAAATTCAAGTTATCAAGAAAAATTTAAGGGAAAAACAAGACAGACATAGGAGTTATGCAGATTGGCACGAGGAATTTAATGAGTTTCGGGTTAGGGAGCATGTGTACTTGTGCGTCAAGCCCAAGAAGATATCCTTGAGTATTGGGTCATGTGTGAAGTTTTCACCTCGGTATTTTGGGCCTTTTGAGATACTTGAGAGGCTTGGATTAGTGGCCTATATACCTTCACTGCCTTGGATAGTGAAATTCCATGAAGTTTTCCATGTTTCATTACTTACAATATATGTAAAGGATGTTGATCACATTATTGATTGGTATGTATATTTTAGGTGGGACTAGAAGGAGAATCCCATTTAGAACCTCAATTTATTTTGTAGAGAAATATTCTCATGCTTCGGAACTGAGCAATCGAGCAAGTTAAAGTGAAGTGGAACCACTTTGGGCTCAATGAAGCTCCATGGTATATGGTTGATCATATGCAGGCTATGTATCCTTCCTTGTGTTCTGGTTGAGGAAAATCAGTTTTGGTATATGTATATATGTATATGTATGTAAATACGGACATGAGTATTGTTATAAACCTCCAATAAGTGTTATGGTTGTCATGGTGTTATATGTTTCATGATGGTTTTGCATTTGAGCAGGTTGTTCATTATAAATGTTCTATCGAGCTAAGTTACAAAGCTCCATAAGAAGTATGTTTTTTATTTTTAGCGGTCTTCCTGTTTTTAGGTGTCATTCAGCACTAAGGATGGTGTTTCCCTAAGGGGGAGGGGTTTGTAAGAGCTCCAGGTTAAAAATCCATGTAATCAAGTTATAAAGGAAAAACAATATGAGGGCCATGGGACACGTATTCCAAGTTGAATGCTGGGAAAAGCATCTTAGCGTGGGTTTTAATTTGGTTTATTATGGCTAGGGTGGCTAAGGAAATGGCATACACTTTGAAAAGAAATAGACATTAATTGCCATTTATGAAAATAATTGAAAAGAAGAGAAAAGTAAGGTGAAAGGTCATATTTTTCATGTGAGGAGGAAAATGAAAGAAAATAATGGAAAATTGGAGAAATTATAAGACGCATTGATAAAAAGGATTATGATGATAATTTCACAACATTTCTGAGTTCCTTTTTGGGGCTCTCTCTCTATTCTCTCTCTCCCATACTCTTGCACACTTAGAGCATCCTGGGAGAACTCTAGCATTGGATCAAGGAAACCAAAGGAAGGAAAAGAAAGAAAATGGAACAAATATCACGCAAGAAAGAGTTGGATATATTAGCTACAACAATATTACTTGCAGGTATCAATTTTTGTGTATGACTTCCTTGTGAGTTTTGGCATGCATGGTACATGCACATGTATTTTTGGTTCTCTTATTGTCATTGGTATGGGGCCTTTCCAGGTCTGAAAATGGTTTTCATCATTGCCTCTCCATTTCTAGATAGCCAATGATGGGGTTTCTCTTAATTGGTTTATATCAATTTCCAATTGGTTTCGAAACTGAGTGGGATAGTTGTAGGAAAAATTACAAGGATTAGTAATCCATTGCTTGGTAATGGAGGTATACATGGTGAATGCAAGTTGTTAATCCCCTCGTTAGGCATAGGAATCCCTTGACTTGTAATGGAAGGATACACGGTTAAGCCTAGAGGGTGGAGCCTCATTGGGCCTAGGAATCCCTTGACTAGTAATGGCAGGTTACACAGTAAATCCTAGAGGTGGATACTGAAAAATTCCTCACAGTTTAGGTGGAGAGATCCATAGGCATCCATGATTTTTTAGGGCCTACTAATCTGTTGATTGGTATATGGTGGGATTATGGTAAATCCTATAATGTATGTTTATTTTTTAGGCCTAGGAATGCCTTAGAGAGATACATGGTAAGGACCGAGGAAGCCTTTATTGGTTTTGTTTTGAGTCCTAGAGTCATGCCCAGAATATGGCATGGGGGTGACTGGATAAATATTTGGCTCAGCCCAATATATGGTTAGGTGGTACATGAAATTCCCTGAATTGGATTCATTTTGCATATGTTAATTAGAGCTATTTTCCTCTTGTGTATTATGTGTAAATATTTTTTTTATTATGTGGTTTTAATGGTTGTTCTATCATTGTTGGTCTATTGGTTGTTTTCTAGTTATAATCATGGTTTACGACATACTTGAGTTATGTCTCTCATTATGTTTTTATTAGGAAATTAAATGCCAATGAATACATGAACTAATGGATGATATTATAGCTATTATGAGATGGAATAAGACATTCTTGAAGATTCTCAAATAAGTATGAGATCCCTATGTTCAGATGTGTATTTATGACATGTACATTTCATGTTCGTGATGTGTTTGATGAAATTAGTGTCATGGTTAGTCCTTGTTAGGTCAATTCCTTGATTAAGTTTTGTGTTAGAGATTTTTTTTCTTGAATTGTTTATGATTCTATAAAGTTATTTCGATTTTTGGGTAGTAACCTGGAGTCTAGTTGTGAAAATGTGGCACAAATTACGCGCTCTTAGACACTGGTTGAAAAATACACACTTGCATTGGTGATGCGTGTGACTGGAGATCTACAACAACATGGATTGCGGGTTGTGCAGGCGAATGGGAGTCCATGTTAGTAAAAAGGAAAATTAACTCAATATTTGGATACCTAGAAGGGTGGTTTAGCCCTTGGGTGTCCTGTAGCACCCGAGGAAGGTCAATACATTTTTTTTTTTGTTGATTCCACTTCCTTAAGGTGATCGAGGAGGTTGAATCATATCATAGTAACTATTTGTCACATATTTACCCCTCTGGACTGGAAAACTTTGGTAAGTGTGGGAGGAGATTTTTATAGAACCCAAAATTCCATGATCAAACCAAGCACATCAATACAAAGTATCATTTGATTTGAAATCATGTTGAGGCCAAAACAATAGACCTATATAATTGTTCTACAAATGAGCAGATTGTAGACATCTTCACCAATACAATTGGAAGAGAGAAGTTTGAATGACTCAAAATGATGGTTGGATTCACCAACATACCTGTACATTAAAGGGGGGAATTTTGACACCTAATCCAAAGGGATTGGAAAATTCATGTAAATATTGTAAATAGGAAAATAAGGAGAATGAAGAGACACTGGAACTAATTTTCCAAGAGTCCCCCTCATAATATATATTGTTGGAATAATATTGAAATGGTGATTCTATATAGAGTTTATTAGTTGTGTTATCTTAATTAGTGTTTGAGTATATTTTTCATGAGTTGTGTCTTCGTAGTTTATGTTGTGAGCTGGCAGTCTGAGTTATTTGGATCTATATTTTCCTAGAGGTTGTATATGTGTGCCTATATAATTTAATGGTTTTCCAAGAATTTTGATAAATAATATTTTACTTTGTTCTTTTGTATATCTCTTATTATCTAAGTTAGTATCAAAGCTAGAGGGGGTGATACAGAGGGCTTCAGATGTAAGAGTTAGAAGGCCCATATCTGTGAGGGTTTTGAGGTTGTTTTGGGCCTGTTGTTCGTAAGAAAATTTTGATGTTTGCATCTGCCCAAAACTCTTGAAGGAGAGAATGAAGTTAAGGTGGGTGTGATCTTGATTGTTTCGTATTCATGCAGTGTTTTACTCGCTGAAATTTGTACGTGTATTTGCATATGGGTGTTGTAAATTTGAAGAGTTGGAAAAGTTTTGTGTAATGGTGAAGTACGTTGAAACCATCGTCATTTGAGTATCTCACGCATTGTCATCTGTAGCCATAATCATCATGAGGAGAAAATATTGTGGTCAAGAGGGGAACCCATTAAATCAGGGAATTTGTTCTATCATTGTTAGAAACTGCGGTGCACATAAGAGGTGGAGTTTGTGAAAAGGATTTAAACCAAATGAGCAGTTGCATTTTATAATCTACCTTGTTGGAGGAAGTGTATTACAATTCACATGAAAGTGAATATTTTATTCACCCTCTCCACAGTAATGCTTGAGTTGAAAGGTATGATTTTATTTTTAAGCCAAGTCATACGTTCGAGGTTTTTTTTTTATGGAGATTAAATGGATTTTTGTCTTCTATGAATATTAAAGTGTGTATGATTTAAATAGTACAAGTAAAGAGTTAAAAAAATTGGTGTGGCGTGTTATTTTTAAAGAAGGTGTTGGGTGTTGTTTTGGTGAAAGAATTTATCTGAATTTTTTTGGGGAGCATAAATTCTGTTTGGTAAAAATGAGAAATAAGAACTGTTTTTAAAATTTTTATAATTCACTATGTTTTATTATTTGAAGCAATATTGAGTGTTGATTTTTTTTAGAATGGGTGCATTTGGTTTTTGGATCCGGTGAACTTTGGTGCAGATATGGTGGATTTCATTTCATTTTGTTGATTGAAGAAATCTTTTTTGTCACCATGTAAAATTATCCAAATTGGATATTCAAGGTATTAACAATATCAGAAGGAGATACTTTGCGGAACAGAGTGAGTGGGGAAAAGCCCAAACCCACTTTTGTTGTAGTCATTCAAGATTGGGAGAAAAATAAAACAAAAACAAGGTGTTGCTACGAATTTTCGTTAAGGAAAACTTCATTCCTCATATTAGGGACTCTAAAACATATAAATAAACATGGGACATTCTCAAAATATTTTAAGAAACATATAATACCAACCGAATTTTTTTCTTAAAGACCAATATTTTGTCAATTAAAACGGAAGGCAATGAAAGCATAAGAAATTTCATTTCCTGTGTCAAAGAGCTAAGTGATAAGTGAGGATATATTGTTGAAAGGTGTCTAATACTGTCATGGTGACCATCACCTTTAATTTCTTAGTGCAATATTATCAAATTTTTGTTTTAAGTCTTTTGGCTAGAGAGAGGCTTCCTAGTTTTGATTATTTAGGAGGTATTCTTCTACAAGAGGAAAAGAGGATGAAGAAATTCAATTCAGTATCAAACAATTAATATTTGGCTTTGGTAGCCAATGGGAGGAAATCCATACAAAGGCAAGCCATAGGAAAAAATAAAATGAGGTAACTTTCAAGAAAAGCACAAACGTATGGAACAATCTAAATTTCAAGTTCATGATGAGGGAAAAGATGATTTTCATTATTGCAGAAAGCCTGGACATCATGCTAAAGATTGTTATAAAAGAAAATATAATGAGTCTAAATAGAGAAACATAAGGCATAATGAGAATTTTTTTGGCAAATAATTAGGGGAATTTTGAGGTCTAAAATGAGCCTCCTAAGGAAACTATAAAATTATAGTGGAAATGATAAAATAAGATTTGATTACATCATCAAATTTTAGAGGGAAAAAAGAAAAAAACTACTTTTTCAACTCGTATTTTCAACTTATCTCCCAAATTTTTAACTCAAATTTCAAGCGAGAGTACTCATTGAATGAAAAATTTAATTCCTCATCCAAGGATTACCCATGTTTCGTACTTTCGATGGATCCTGCTACACGAAAAATGAGAAATACATGAAAAAACGTGATTGTAATCACATTTTTCATGTATTTCTCATTTTTCGTGTAGCAAGATCCATCGAAAGTATGCAACATGGGTACTCCTTGGTTGAGGAATTAACTTTTGCATCCAAAGAGTACTCCCACTCGAAATTTGAGTAAACAATTTGGGAGACAATTTTCTTGTTACCCTTTTACTTAAAAAATGGTGAATCGAGCCCAATGGTTGACATCATCATCTTGAATCATATTGGGTATTATAAATTTTATTTGGTTGTACATTTTTCTTAGGAGACCCATTTTAGACCTCAAAATTCCCCTAATGACACCAAAATCAATGATGGATTTAAAAATCTCAGATTGTTTGTTTCTGATGCTGCATTGTCTATTGAGACTGATGATGTGAATTCTTTGTCCATTGATTCACGTACATCTCTCCACATGTCTTGTAATAAGATTTTTTTTGATGAATATCATGAGAACATTGATGGAACATGTGTTTATCTAGGAGATCACAAATCCCTTAATGTTCACGGTTATGGAATAATAGGTGTGATGTTTCCTAATGGACAAGAGAGAGAGAGAGAGGTCCATGACGTGATGTATGTTCCTAGTATTAAAAAAAAAAAAATTATGTTTATGCTATTGTTTATCAAGATCTAAAGCTGGAAATTGTCAAATCACAATGTGTTGTTAAAGACATCCAATATCACTACAAGGTTATTTCCACGGGTACCAGTGTTGGAGGCTTGTATAAACTAAATGTTACCATGACGGGATATCAAGAATTGAAATATACAACAATGTCAACAGAAGAGTTATGGCATCAAAGGTATGGGTATTTAAATCACAATGATTTAATGCTACTTCAAACAAAAAAATGGTTGATGGTCTTCCTATTATGAATAATAATCATGCTTAATGTGAAGCATGTGCACTTGGAAAACAACATAGACAGGAATTTCTTGTACACAAATGAAAAAGGCAAACAGAAATACTTAAATTGATTCATACTGATATATGTGGACTTGGCATATATGTGGACTTAAGAAAACTAGATATAATAGAACATTATATATATATATATATATATATATATATATATATATATATATATATATATATATATATATATATATATATATATATATATATATCTCGTGTGTGTGTGTGTGTGTGTGTATATATATACTTGGGTCATAACAACAGTGGAAAGTGCATGAATTATTCTTGAATGTAAAAATATCTCTAATGATTTTTGTGTTGAAGCCATTAATACTGAACTTTTTATTTGAAAAATAGGAGTTGAGTCAAAATATTAGAAATGAAAACACATTTTGAAGAATTTTTGCATATAAACTAAAAGTGAACAATTTAGTAGTTTTGGATGCAAAGCATTTGCTCATATTCCAAAAGATGATTTTTTTTTTCATGCAAAATCAATTAAGTGCACATTCGTTGGTTATTGTGATGATAAAAAAACATAAAACTTGTTTGATCTAGCTCACATAGATTTCTTGCAAGTAGGTATGTGGTGTTTAATGAGAATGCATATGAAGGAAATAATATTATTTCATGGAAAACTAATGATTATGTCAAAATAGAAGCAGGTGTTGAATAAGAATAGGAACAGGAACAAGAACAAGTACATGTTCAAGAGTAGAAATCATCTAGCAGTCATGACACTCCAATAAGGAGAAAAGAGACTCCACAAAGATGAAAGAAGGATGAAAGAAGTAAATCTGCAAAGAGTACATCACATCAAATTCAACCACCCATAAGGTATAAATATTATCCATGGATGTCACATGTAATGATTGTTGTGGAAATTTCAAGTTATGATGAAGCTAAAGAATATAAATAATGGAGAGATGCAATCATTGAATAATTACACATTGGAATTAACAAAATTGTCTAAATATAAAGTTCCCATAGGATGTAAATGGTTGTACGAACCCAAGTTTAATGTTGATGGCAATATTGATAACTATAAAGCTAAATTGGTTGAAAAAGGTTATTCACAAAAATAAGGCATTGATTATGAAGATACTTTTGAAATTGTAGCTAAACTAAATACAATTAGAATTATGATTGCATTATCTACAAAACAAAATTGGAAAATGCATCAGTTAGATGTCAAATCTGCATTTTTGAATGGATAATTAAAATAATATGTTGATTTCGTTCAATCTGAATGGTTTGTAAATCATGGAAAAGATCATTTTGTGTGTAGGTTAAGGAAATATTTTTATGGTTTGAAGCAAGCATGAGGATCTTGGTATGTGAAAAATGATTCATTCTTTTATCAAAAATATTTTTTGAGAATAAAAAGTGATCCTAACCTATACATCAAGAGAGATGAAGGTGGGAATATTGCTTGATATCTTTATATGTTTACGATATTTTCATAACAAAAAATGCATTTAGGTTGGTTGAAGGAACTAAAATTCAATTGTTATAGGTATTTGAAATGAAGGATCTTGGTGAGTTTTATCATTGTTTGGGTCTTGAAATTTGGAGGGAATCTGGTAACACAATCATCACACAAAGACAATATGTAAGGAAAATCCTTGAAATATTCCATCTATTTGAATTCAAGCATGTGTCTACTCCTTTGGGAAAAAATACCAAGTGGTCCAATGATGATGGATCTAAAGAGGTGAATTGAACTTTGTATCATCAATTGGTGGGAAGTTTGAACTACCTCACCACTACCTGGCCAGAGATAACATATTGTGTTAACATCTTCAGTAATTGTATGGCTAAGCCTTGTGAAATCCATTGGAAAGTAGCAAAGAAAGTCATTTGATATCTGAAGGGAACACTTTATTTTTGTATTTTCTATATTCATTAATTTTTTGCTGAGTTGACAAATTTATCTTTTTCAGATTGAGTTGGAAATCCTTATGATAAAATATCAACCTATGGATATGGATTCAATTTAGGATTGGGGATCGTATCATGGAGTAGCAATAAACAACCAAGTATGTCTTTGTCATCCATAGAAGCTGAATACAAAGCCTTTACCAATGCAACTTGTGAAGTTATTTGGTGAAGGAGGATTCTTTAAGATGTTGGATAAAAACAAAGAGGACCAAGAAGCATCAAATCTGACAACTAGAGTTCCATTAAGCTGAAAAATATTCTAGTTTATCATGCCAAAACAAAACATATTGAAATCCAACATAATTTTATAAGGTAAAAGATACAATCAAAAGAGATTCATTTAGTGTATTGTAATATAAGAGACAATGTAGTTAACATCTTTACGAAGCCTCTTAGAAATATGAACTTTGAAATATTCAAACAACAACTAGGTATTATTGAAAATCCTTTACAGGGTTGCAGTATATCTTAAAATATTTTTTCACAAAACATGTATCCATATTTGTATCTCTCTTACATGGATTTAATTTTCACAAAGCTACGAAGAAAATACTAATACATAGGATTGGCCAAAATTCTTGGCATTCAAGGCCATCATCTCAATTTTTATGTAAGGAAGTCGGATTGGAGAGCTATGCAGAATGCATTAGAATTGATTGAAAAGAGGAATTGCGACCGATATTAATATTCAGTTAACAAAGGAAATACAAGTACTAAATCACAACATAATATGTGTGCAAATGTGTATCTAGTATCTCAGATTGACTCTTCCCCAAACTCAGCATGATATGCCCTATATTAGAACTACTGTAGAGGATGGCTATTGATGAATAAATGAGGCAACGCTCAAATTTTTGAAACAATATGTGAAAATAAACACGGAATATTAAAAATCTCTACCATTAATGCACCACCTCACTCAGAGTGTTGTTAGTGAGAACCTCATAATCCGACAAACTTTATTATCAAATTTAAAATGAAAATGGTTTTTTCAAATCAAGTTCAACTAGTGTTATTTATTCCTTCGATGGGGACTGACCACTAAAACTACTCGAAGAAATTTCTCTTAAACTTTGGTGTAATTACAATATAGATTTAGATTTACAAGGAAGAAAACATAATATTATAATATTGATATAAAGGGAACAAAACAATCTACTATATATTTACAGGGTTGCAGTATATCTTAAAATATTTTTTTCTATTGGATAAAATCTTGACTTTATGGGTTATAAGGTAATAGTCTAATGAATCAAGAAGTCTCAAGAATGAAAATTTATTTCTTGATTAATTTCTAATAAGTAATTTTAAATTACTTGAGTTTCTTTTTATAATATTAATTAATATTTTTGAATGATATTTAAAGAAATATATTATTATTATTAATATAACTTTTTCTTATAATATCGTTTAATTTAATTTATAAATAAAATGGAATTTTTAATGGTTTTTTTTGTTAATTAAAATTAATTTTTAAAAGAGATTTTTAATCCTATTTGTTTAATTTATAGAATTCAAGTGCCACAAATTTTTAGAACATTGAATTTATTTATATATTATTTTGAACATCAAAAATTTATAATCTTATTGAAATTATATCATGAAATTACACTAAAAAAACTATTTCATAAATTAAATTATACTAATCTAAAAATACACATATGCCTATTATATATATTACATATTGAAATATCATTTAACATAATAATTAAAAAAAACCATGATGAAGAAGAGGAGGAGGAGGAGGAGGAGGAGGAGGAGGAGGAGGAGGAGGAGGAGGAGGAGGAGGAGGAGGAGATAAGTTTGATTATTTTAATAAACTAATAATTTTAATAAAGGTTGTTTTTAATAATTATATAATGTTGTCTAAACATGTTATATTTGAATTTTTTTTTTTGGAAAATTCATTTTTTCTTATCTCATTTAAAATGAGTATTATGAGGAGGAGGAGGAGGAGGAGGAGGAGGAGGAGGAGAAGAAGAAGAAGAAGAAGAAGAAGAAGAAGAAGAAGAAGAAGAAGAAGAAGGAGGAGGAGGAGGAGGAGGAGGAGGAGGAGGAGGAGGAGGAGGAGGAGGAGGAGGAGGAGGAGGAGGAGGAGGAGGAGGAGGAGGAGGAGGAGGAGGAGGAGGAGGAGGAGGAGGAGGAGGAGAAGAAGAAGAAGAAGAAGAAGAAGAAGAAGGAGGAGGAGGAGGGAGGAGGAGGAGGAGGAGGAGGAGGAGGAGGAGGAGGAGGAGGGAGGGAGGAGGAGAGGAGGAGGGAGGAGAAGGAGGATTTAATAAACTAATAATTTTAATAAAGGTTGTTTGAGGAGGAGGAGGAGGAGGAGGAGGAGGAGGAGGAGGAGGAGGAGGGAGGGAGGAGGAGGAGGAGGAGGATTTTACAAACTAATAATTTTAATAAAGGTTGTTTTTAATAATTATATATTGTTGTTGTCTAAACATGTTATGGAGGAGGAGGAGGAGGAGGAGGAGGAGGAGGAGGAGGAGTGTGAGGATTTTAATAAACTAATAATTTTAATAAAGGTTGTTTTTAATAATTATATAATGTTGTCTAAACATGTTATATTTGAATTTTTTTTTTTTGGAAAATTCATTTTTTCTTATCTCATTTAAAATGAGTATTATGATTTCAACGCTTTAAAAAATTATTAAAACACTCAAATTTTATAAAGCTTATAACTCAAATTTGTAATTCCAAATTTTTTTTACTAAATTCTAAACAAATTACACAAATATACAGAAAATTAAAATTATCTAAAATGTGAAACAAATAAACCACTACCAACTATTTTTCAGATAAGATTAAAAAAAAATTAATGAAATATACCTCCAATAAAGTAAAGAATAATATAGCACATAAGCCAAAATCAAAAGTCTATGGATTAAGATAATAAGAGAATATAAAATGTTCACCGGGACAAATCTATATTTATAAAACCAACATACAAACAAAAAAAACAAACAGGGCCCCACTCATATACATAATCATTATAATTAACTAACATCTCACTCATATATATAATCATTAAAATTTATCGGCATCCCGATTTCGGTATGGTTGGACTAGTAAGTAAAAGGATGGTGTCCTCGTCATCATTCGGTTGTTTATGACGTTTAAACTATCTTAGATATTTTATACTTGTTAAAATAAATAAAAATTTATATTATATTTCTTAATATTTTTTTAGTTTTTATATTTATTTATTACTTTCTGCTCTTGCTGTGTATTTAATATATAAAATGTGAAAAATAAGTGAAAAGAAAAATAAAATTATATTAATCATAATGAATATAAGATATGTAAGATATGTTTTTGGAATTTTTATGAGAGAAAATTTCACTACTTTTCTTTCTTTCGTTTAGAATAGAAATAATGCAAGTACAAAAGAGAAAGAACTTTCTATGTAGTTATTTGATAATTGTGGCTTGAATGTCTACTACAAAGGTTGAATCTTCCTTGTTGTGCTTTCTCACTCCATTCTCAAGTTCTTTCACTTTACTACGAAACAAAATTCAATCAAAATTAATGGAAATTGTTTTCATCCTAGTGGCTCGGAAATAAAATAGTTTGATTGCCAACTCGGGGTCAAGTTTGACCCCAAATCTCAGCTAAAATTACAACTTTGACCCTTCTAGAGTCTTCTTCAAACTCTTTATATTACTAACCCATTTTGCATAAGCAACATGGTTTAACATGGCATCCTATCGAAGCATGGCAGTCAAATAGAAAGGTTAACTGATGGGTGTCATATATTTTACATACTAGCATTGTTTGATGTATTTCTTGCACCATTGAAAACAAATTTGATTACATAAGAGCATTATGGGCTATGACCCTAAATTTTTTTTCTAGACCCAAGAAAACTTCATTTAATGCTTCAAGTTCCCTCTAAATGGTTTCAAACCCAAGTCTCTACATTGTTACCCATTGGTAAAAATTTTCCTATGAGTTGATTCCTCTAGTTTTTCCATTCTCATAGCATTGGGATGGATGACAAGTAATATAACGATCTAATCCAAGTCATACCTCCCTATTTTTGGAGAATTTTGGTACCCAAAATATTTTACTAAATGACATCAGGAAAATTTTCCTCTACCATCTCCCTGCAATACTATTTTCTTTTCTTAAAAGTTTTCATTTCAACCCAATATGTCAAAAGTTATGTCATTTCAACCAAATTTATCAAAAGGGACCTATTTTTCATTTTAACCAAATTTTCCACTTTCCTTGTCACCTGGGAACTATCAAATAATGTGAAAAGGTTTTTCCTTCCTCAAGATGGACTTCCAGAAACAAGAATTATTCCCATCAACTATCATTCCACCTCTCCTTCGTTTTTGTCCCCGACCCTTTTAAAAATGTGTTAGTCCTTTTACCTCCACGTGGAGTTAGCAATACTCATGGTCCCACTTTACTCTGCTCATTCCACATAACAAGATTCCATGTCGTCCCAACACTCTCTATGTTGGTCAACTTTACATGCCAGCCTGGGTCCTCGTCATCATGGCACTTCGCTCACTTGCAATTATTTTAACCTTTCCAGGAAAGGACTCCCAAGACACGTCACCCCATGCCTATCTCTTGATGAATACTTGTTGATGGATCTTTGCTACTGTCTCCCAACTCCTGTCAGGTGATGGACTTCTGCCGAAGGGGAAAATAACTAGGTATTTGCCTCATACACCTCTGTACTCTGATCTCAGTCCCATTAAAGTTCTTAACACGTGATCTTCATGAAAATTATGATATTGATATGAGCGCCTCTATATTCAACCTCATATCATAAATGTTTCCACCATAAGATTATATAGTGCTTTTTGTATGGGTGTGAATGCCTTTGTCTCTCTTACAAGATTAAATAAAGTTGGCTACAACACAATACCCTACAATATCAATAATATACAAGTTCACATTCGACCATAAATATATGTGATTGCATAAGGATTAGTTTGGCATTAATTCAAATCCACTCACTTCACACACATTGCTTGTTTTACTAAATTCAAAGAATAAATACATACATGAATGGGTATTCTTTTGAATCTATGAATAAAAGATCGAATGTCCCAGTTTTAGTTTCAAAGAAAAATCTCTCGAATTTCTTCAATCCTCTCTTAACAAATTCTTATTAATAAATATATTACATGGCAATAAAGAATTTTCCTAATCTAACCGAATCCACTCTTTGAGGAACCAACTCCTATGGTAAAAATGATTGACCTTCTCAGCCAATTGAATTTTATGATGTACTTGCATCACATGTTATAAAAGATGTTTTAAATTTCAATTGACACTATCGATGCAAGATTGGCCATAAGTTGTTTGGATTATTAAAATGGAAAATAATAAGATTAATCATTGATTACTTAGTAACTAAGAAACCATGTATATGAAAGAGTACTTGAGAAAAAGTTATAAAAGATTTCAAACTATATTAATTATGTTAATTAAACTAAAATGCTAAATAAATAAAAATTATATATATAATTTAAATTAATTTAATGTTGGATAAAAAAATAATTTTGGATAATTTTAATTTTTATAATTTAATTTAGTTCTAATCTATTTATGAGATATTTAGACTTAAAACATACTTATCTCATGCAAACCAAGGCTATATCTCATACAAACCAATTGATATACTACTCATGAATATATATATATAAAATAGGCTTACCAAAATAATATTAAAAAACCATAAGAATGAGAACCAATTATCAATAACCATTGATATTCTAATAATGCCTTAGTATAAAGTATAGATAAAAAAATAATAACAGAAAAAGAAACTCTAGGGAAGGAAAGTAAAGAAGAAGCTTATTTATTTTCTCTATCTTAGAAAAACGTATCAATGAAGGTATATTCATGTTGTATTAAAAATATTAAATATTAATATCATAATTAATATGGTAATGGAATTTGAAATGTAAAAAGTTATAATTCACATCTATAAATATTAGTAGCTTACTTTGTATAGCTTGAGTACAAAAATTAGACTTATTGGAACAATATCCTTTATGGTATGAAAAGTTTATACCACTTAAGTGTTGATGTTCGGATAATCTTCGAAAGGATGTGATGTGTATAAAACAAAGAAATATATAATAATAATAATATAAAACTTTAAGGGAAGTAGAAAAAAAAATTGAGTTGTGTAATATTTAGTATGGTAATATGATGTGATATTAATATTTTTTTTTTTTCAAATTTTATAAAAATAAAATAAAATAATTAATTATTAATTAAAATAAAATTAGGTAAAATAATTATTTGAAGTAATTAAGGTAAATTTGATTTTGTTAAATTTCTAGTGATTTTTGAGCTTCATGTTTATAAATTTTATTTATATGGAATACAACATATTAGATAGGGGATATTAAACAACCCTACATTCATCTTAATTCTGAATCTACCAAAGGTTGAGGGGATCAGATCTCTTTCCACTCTAAGCTAGTATTCATTCCTCTCAATACTTGGTAGATATGGAGTTAAAATGGGTCTAGGTTGATTTTATATGCATATAATAAATATATTTATGGTATATCCATGTTGTAATGAGGAATATTAATAAATTAACATATCAATGGATTTTGAAATGTGAAATGTTAGTTTTTATTTTTTTAATAGAATGTTAATCATGAAAAATTTTGATTTGGATAATGTTATATAGTTATATATATATATATATTCGCGTAGTCTTTATGTGGGATTTTTTGAAAAAAAATCCAATTTATTTTCTGATCTATTTCTATAGATCCAATATGGATTCAGAGAAACAACAAGTTCGATGGGTGAACTCTTCACAATCTGTTGGAAGTAATGGAGAAACCTAGACTTTGAAGGTTTTTGTGATGAGGATAGGATTGAGATTCTAATCTTAGATCTCATATCCTAATATCCGGGAGGTGATTGAAACCATCCCGTTAGTGTGAAAGACTATATAATTAAGGCTCATCTGACTCAATAGTCAGGGTGTATATGAGTGTTTGTACACTCTCCAGGGTTCTCACCTAGAGAGCCATTTCATATAATTAATAGGTTAGCTGTCTTTAACATGGTATCTGAGCGCATAAGATGAGAGGCATGTGTGCCTATCCTATGTGTAGAATTTGAGGATGTAAGGATCTGTGGAAGATTACTGTTGTTGGGTGAATGCGAGTTGGATATTTGGTTATGGAATTCGGCATTCATTGCATGACAGCATAGAAGTACAGGAAGTGAAGAATACGTATACAGGTATTTTGAGCTCAGCAGCGACACTGAACATAGTGCTTCCAAGAGATAGTTGCCATCCTCTTTTCTTGGCTGAAATCAGAGGAACGCTGCCATCCACTAAGAATATCCTAAACACTATACAATATTGTTTCAACTACCAGAGCACTGTAAAGAGTTGGAGATTTTATTTTGGCCAGCACTTTCGATTTCTCCAAAAGTTTGGAAATGTAAGTTTCGATTTTTTTTAGATTTTGTGCGCCTTCCATCTCCTCTTCAAGCAGCTAGATGAATTTTATGTCGATGCCAAAGAACAGCATGGACTTTGAATAAGAAGCCATGAGATGGGGCAGGAACATCCACTATTCGTTGAAGTCAAGAACGTATGAAGCCAGTTTTCATGGATCTGCTACATGGATCGGATTGCATTTATTTTTTGCAGATCTGTGGATGTTCTCCTGCGTGGATTGGTTTTGGCATATAGCACACCTTATAGCGGTTGCATGGATAACTTTTATGAGTATCTTGGACTTTGTGCAATCTAGAAAAAAGTCGAAAGTGGATGTTGACTGATTTGTGTCTTGACGAGAAGATCGAAGATCTTATTTGCTTCTTGCATCTATGTGGTGGATTGGTAGAAACTCAACATAGATCCATGTTTGGCAATGGAGGATATGGTGCGTGGAGAGTGTGAGAACCTTTAGCTATGATCCTGGTGAATCTGAGCTGCGGATCGGAGTGCGCAAAAGAGATCCATAATATCGTATTCGGGAGCAACATTTCTTGTAAATTATATGCAGAGGCCAATTTCGTAGTCAGGTTGGGTGGAAAGCATTCGTTAAAACATATTAATTGATTTGTTGCGTCCTTTCAGAAATATGTGTCATATGAGAAATTTTTACTTACATGTATCATAATTAGACATTGATAGCATTTCCAACTTGTTGAGAGGTCATTTGTTGCTCGTTGCAAGAGCTGAGGGCACTAATACCTACGTGGCATAGAAACCACAGTCCACAAGGTTCTGCTATTAAAGAGTTTCCAAAGGGAGGTTTCCCACTTACGTGGTAACAGGGTTGTTGGAGCTCGTTAGAGGACTGAGTGGAGTCAAAATCTAGAAGCAAGGAAAAACCAGATAAGCTGGACTTTTAACAACATGTCTATAATTTTAGATATTTTTGATTCTGATGATGATGATGATGATATTTTCATGTGGACATTTGGAGGCATTAGCTTGGGTGGTATTTTTAAGTCTGAAAAAATTTCAGAAAAACAATGTGGTTTTGGTGATGACCACCAGAAACAAGAGGCACAATCTGTTGTGCAAGATCCTGATATTGAAGAGTCATGAGTTGATCTTCAGGGAGGATGTAAAGATGAATTTTTTTTTGAATTTCAATTGGACAAGCCACATGAAGCTGATTGCAAAGTTGTGGTAGAAGAAGACAGAGCTATAGAAAATTTAAAATGCAACGATCTCATGAATATTTCTGTGTGTGCAGATGTTAACAACAACAAGGAAGAAACAAAGAATATTGAAGAGGAACTAAAGTTTCATGAAGCATGACTTGAAACATCATGTCTTTATGAAATCAATACATTAGTTTCATCCATACATGTTGAAGACAACCTTGTGGAAGTTGACATTCATGACACCAGAAATAGTGAGAGAAAACATTCTCCTATTAAGCCTATCATAACTTTGAGAAGGGCAAGGATAAGCATCCAAGAATTCCATTATTGGGGAAGGAATGAGGTGAAGATATATCACTACCTCATGGCGAGGAAAGTGAAGATGAAGCCTCCACTCAAAATGAACAAATATGGACTCATAAGCATAAAGACCAAAATGAAAACCTATGTTACCAAAATTTTCATGTTTTTTATTGTAAGCCTAGCTGAGACTGAGACCAGCAGGTGTATGTTATTGTTTATTACCCTTTCTCCATTAAGGGGGAGTGTTGGAAGTAATGGAGAAACCTAGACTTTGAAGGTTTTTGTGATGAGGATAGGATTGAGATTCTAATCTTAGATCTCATATCCTAATATTGGGGGAGTGGTTGAGACCATCCCATTAGTGTGAAAGCCTATATAACTAAGGCTCATCTAAGTCAATAGTCAGGATGTATATGAGTGTTTTTACACTCTCTAGGGTTCTCATCTGGAGAACCATTTCATTTAATTAATATGTTAACGGTCTTTAAAACAATCAAAGTGCCCAAATATTTTTTAAGAGTATCGAATCCATATATATCATTAATAAACCACTTAAAAAACACTAAATAAAAATTTCACCATAATTATGTTCACCGAATTCCACTAGAATTCAACAATAAACTCCCACAAATGACACGTAAAAACTACTCCTTTTAGAATGTATTTCGTTAACATTTAGTTTCACTACCTTTTTTTAATTTGGAATATTGAGGGTTGTGTTTTGGATAACATATTTCGTTAACATTTAGTTTCACTACATTTTTTTAATTTGGAATATTGAGAGCTGTGTTTTGGATAACATAAAAAGGGTTATAATATGGATTTAATTGAGCAATAATTAATAATAAAACTAAATTCAATCATTAAAACTCCATGTAATTAATGGTTATTTAACATGATTTTAAATATAGTTGAATGAGTTAAGTATTTTTTAAATATTATTTATAACCATAAACTATAAATTAAATTATCTTAATTTAATTGTAATTAAATATAAGTAATTAAATTTCAGTGTAATCAAATACAACACATTATAATTAACTATCTTTTATTAATTAAAAATAGCCACATATCTCACTTATCATGACCAAATTCAATCAAACATGTTTAGTTTAATAGTGACGAACCATTAAAATCACTTTCTTCTAAAATTAATAACATAATTATAATTAACTATTACTATTTATTATTTATTATAAATAATTATAATGAATCTCTAATATCCTTTGTTTAATAAATTTTTTTATTGGGACGGGACTATGATAGCCTTTGGTTAATATGTTTTTTATTGTAAGTAATTCTAATTATTTAAAAGGTTGAGAGATACACAAATAAAGAAGAGGATTGTAGAACATCCACATAGATTCTATTGATTTTGTAATGTGATAAAATAAAACACTGAATCTATTCTACAAATAGAAAAAATCAATTACGTTCGCCCATTCACATGAACAAGAAAGAGAATTAATTTCAATCATGCAACACAAATATGTATTTTGGGAAAGCCTCGGCTAAAAATCTCACTATATGTATATTGTATAAAGTCAAGAATATGAAACAATACAATGTAATTTCCCTTCCTGAGAAACCTCAGCACTATCTCTGACTGTCTGACATGCTTTGCACTATCTCTAACTGTCTAACATGACCAACTTGTGTACAAGCTTCTCTTGTCACACCTTTCTCTCACAAGCTCCCCGCACAAACGTGTGCTTCCTATTGATTGGTCTCACCAACTCGTGCTCACTAAAACAATGATTAAAATTTTTCCTTCGTTCCTCCTTTTAAAGGAAAATTTCTCTAATTAAGGAATGATTCAATGTAGGTCTTCTTCTGACTACATGCACCACATATACAATTTGGATGATTATACAACTGATAGTACACTTCCCTTTAAGTCAAATATCAACTGGGTCTTCCTTAGAACTGACATGAAACAATTAATTATAGTGAATTATCACTTATCTGATTTATCACTACATGCGAATTGAATTAAATTTAATTCATTAGACCTCTCACTAGCTCATCCATTAGTTAGAACTTGTTAAACTGATTTTAACTCAAATAATTAAGTTAAACAATTACAACTCAAAATAAATTGAAACGTGATCCCCTAGAACTTATAGAACACTTTACATGACTCTCATTAGACTCTCAACTTCAATTAACTGAGCTAACTAAGTCTTCCTAATTTAGTTTATGTGTAATTAGAGTAGTGGCTTGCTAGTGGCTTGTTGGGTAAAATAATTGTATAGAGTAGTGGCTTGCTAGTAAGGATAAATATCCCATAAGAAGCTTGTGGATCGATGAACCTAATGGGATGGGAAGAGTCACTCACGCACTTATGAGGGCTGAAGAACCACTAGGAGTTACCTTGGGGTTAAATATTTTCTACTTGAATCATTGTTGAACCACCAAGAGAGTGATTTATTTATACCAACAATATCTTATCCGGTGATGAAGCTTCCTTACATTGGACTCCCTTCACCTGAAAGTGAGTTGAACTATTTGTATTGTGATGTCTTCGAATGGACGTTCATAGTGTATGAAATAGTCTTCGAGGACTAAGTGTAAATTTATATAGCTAGTGGATGAAGGTGGAGTGAGCTTGATACATACTATTTTAGTTGTTGTTTTGGTTGAATTTTCCCTCAGAAGAACTCCACCTCAAACATTGGAATCCGGCTTGGGGTGGTAGCTACAAGTAATAGTGGTTGTAGCTTATCTATGGTTGGGTTGAGAGTCGAAGTCCTGATCTTAGTTTCATGTTTATATGGCTATATAAGATAATTATTTTCTCATATTTCTTGTATTTGGGTATTTTGTAATGTTGATTATATTGGTTACATGCTTATACTATTAATGAGGAATGTGATTTCTTGTGTCCCAATGGACATTAGATTTTTGTAAATATTTCTGAAGAGTGGTTGATTTTATGTACATGTTGAGTACGCATGAATTTCTAAATTCGTTGCATTAATCCAACAAGTATGTGCTCATGGTTATTGGTTGTATATTTTCTTAGTGTATGTGAGATGATTGAGTAAAAGAAGCACATATTTGTGATGTGTGATGGAGATACTCATTTTCCCTACTTTTCTGGAGAAACACACTTGAATTCATGCTTACTAAGTGTAATATTATGTATATATATTTTTCCAAGTTATATATTTAGAATGCCTTTGTACCATAGGAAATTTATTCATAGCTTTAACAAGCAATGTAACTAAGAAGAAACTTGTCAACTTTTCTAAGTCTTAAAGTATTTAAAACCCATCTTGTTGTCTTTTGTAGGAATCAACAATTCATGGGGTTGGGATGCCAGTGGAAAGAACCAGACCTAAAGTGAAGTTGTGATCAATCCAAAGTGTGCAAACTTGAGCTTTCAATGGGACCCATAGGTTGGGGGTTGGGATTAGGGTTGAAAGGCCAGATCGAGGTTGGTTAGTCAAGGCCCATGGCAGATATGGTCCTATAGAGAATTCAAGTCAAATCATAGGTAGGGGGTAGGATTTTGGCCCCATTGTGAATTTTAATGTGCCACAGAGATTGGAATAGCCTAAACTTTGATTACTTGGAGGAAAGTGTCATTCCACTAGATTTTTCCATGGTGGTGAAGTAGGCGTGTTAGGCACGACATGGGGTATTATGTGATTACCATGTTGAATTAGTGATGGCATGGAAAGGGTAAATTGGCCCATTTGAAGGGTCATATATTTAGATCCGTGAATTGGGTCAAGATAAAATTTATATTGTTGGAAAGGTCTTGATGATATTAATGCAATGAAAATATCCATTAAGGTTTTGTAGAAGTTAAAAAGACAAAAAAAAAGGAAAAGAAAAAATTAAACCCCATTTCCATAAGTGTTCCTTGGAGGTTGGGTTTGCATAATAATTTCCTCCTTATAACCTTGGTGGGGAAAGGATTAGGAGGGGGTGTGTTACAGAGTCGTATCAAAGAATCTATGTTTAACACTTGGACTAAAATGTCATCATCACAACATTAATAAGTGAGAGTTTGACACCAAACCTTGGGAGATCTAGTGAAGCCTTAAAGCCCCATGTCGTGCATTAGCAATATGGTTTTTCACATATATTGATTTTGTGTGTTTCTTGGTATATCTTACTGTAATATTTTCATGTAGCATGATATTAATGATTTTTCTGATTTTACTAATATTCATATGCTAATCAAGGTGTAATGTTGTAGCTATCTATGCACCAACATACTTTCATTAACAACAAAAGGTGTTCATGTTTATTATGTTTTGAGATTGTTGAAATCTAAGAGTGATGTATGTGTATGAAAACATACAAAATACCCTAAGGTTTTAAGAGATGAAGATATGAATGATTCAATATATTTATAATAAATCACAACATGGATATGAAGAAGCAATAACAAAATAATATGAACGATGAGTTGAACAATGAGTAATGGAAAAATTTCTTAATTATATAGACACATTGAGAAACATGAAAAAAAAATTAAGTAACTACAAATATGACAATGAGACACTTGTCAGAGCATAAGAAAGGAAAGTGGAAGTCAATGTAGTCATATGGAAAAGTTTATTATACTTGCAAAGGAAGAGGACGCATGGGTTTAAAATCAAACATAGAGTGATACAAAGTCTTTTGGAACAAGAAGAGAGAACAAATGGGGTAGATATTTTTGAAGAGGTACCTGATTTTACAATAGTTTCAGGTAGTATTCCCGGTAGATATTTCAAATTTTGCGCCTCATAAGGAAGTGGAATTTTCCTTTGATTTGGTACCAGGGGCAACAGGAGCATCAAAGGAATGATACATGATGAGAAAAAGAGAGCTAGTAAATCAGAATATGCAGTTGAAGTACGTTTTTGAAAAGGGATACATTAGGCCATGTGTATCGCCTTGAGGTGCACCAATGTTGTTCATAATGAATAAGGATGGCACTCTTAGTCTATGCATTGATTATATGAAGTTGAAAAAGGTAACCATCAAGAACATATATCGATTACCAAGAATTAATGATTTGTTTGAGTAGTTGAGGGGGGTATAAATTTTCTCGAATATTAATATGAGATCAGGATATCAGCAGTTACACATCAAGGAAGAGAAAATTTACAAGAATTATTTTCACGCTAGGTATGGGCATTATGAGTTTGTTGTATTTCCATTTGGCTTGACTAATTCTCTAGCTACTTTTATATGTTTTGTGAATATTGTGTTGCATCCTTATCTGTGCAAGTTTGGCTTGTGTTCATTGATGATGTATTGATATATTCTAAGAATGAGGAAGAGAATTTTGAGCACTTAGAATTAGTATTGAGATTGTTAAGAGAGAATCCATCGTATTCCAAGATTAGTGAACGTAGTTTATTTCATACATAGGTACATTACGTGTGGCATGTTGTCTCCACAGAAGGGATAACAGTGGCTCTAGAAAATATAAAGGCTATCATGGAGTGGGAAGCTCCTAGGAATGTGGATGAGGTAAGGTCATTTATGGGGTTTACAAGCAACTATAGGTGGTTCATTAGGAACTTCTCACATACTGAATATCCTATTACATCATTGCAAAGGAAAGGTAAGAAATTTGAATGGAGAGAGGAATGTGCAACAAGTTTTGAATAGTTGAAGTAGTTGTTGACAAATTCTCTAGATCTCAATATTGTAGATCCAGATAAAGATTTTGTGGTTTGCATAAATTATTTCAAGAGAAGGCTTGGTAGATTCCTTATGCAAAAGGGGCATGTGATATGTTACGAATAAATGAAACTGAAGGGGAACAAGCATGATTATGTGACATGTGATATTGATTTGGTTGTGTTCATCTTGCATTGAAGATTACGAGACACTATCTTCTTGGCAATTTGTATTGATGAGAAACCACAATGGATTGTGACACTTATTTTAACAACTAAATTTGAATGCTAGACAAGCTAGATGGTTGGCGACAATGAGTGAGTTTGACTTTGAGATCAGGTACATTAAGGGAAAGAAAAATAGGGTTGCACATGTTCTTAGTAGAAGAGTGCAAGTAAATCATGTAGAGGATCAGTTCTTATGGAAAAAATTTACATGATCGGATATTATAGCTAGGACTATAGGATGACAAGTATAGGGAGCTCAGGAAAATGTTACGGTAGGGTAGAGATGCTCAGGATGTGGACTGTCATTTCAAAACAAATGGTTTGGTAAGATTTATGGACAAGATCTATGTTCTTGAAAGTAGCGACCTCAAGAAGCTTATTTAGAGATAATTTCATGCTAAGTCATATTTAGTTCACCCGAGATATCAGAAGACATTGAAAACGATGAAGAATTTATACTATTTGTCGAATATGAAGAAGGAAGTGGCAGATTTCTGGCTAGATGTTGGGATTTTCACAAGAAAAGGGAGAGTGTAATCATTTAGGTGGGTTACTATAGCCGATTCCAATTCGAAAATGGAAGTGGGAGGTAATTTCTATTGATTTCATTATAGTTTTTTCTAGGACATCTAGACAACATGATTCTCTAATGGTTGTGGTGGATAGGTTGATAGAGGTAGCACACTTAATTCCAATGAATTCTATGTATTTAGATAGTGATGTAGAACAAGTATTCATAAGAGATATAATGACGTTGCATGGTGTATCGAAGAAGATTTTCTCAGATAGGGCTATTACGTTCACTTCTAGGTTTTGGAAAGAGTTTTTTTCAAGTTTTTGTATGGATTTGGCCTTCAGCACAACTTATCATTTGTAGACATATGGACATATAGAGAGGATCAACAAGATTCTAGAGGAAATGTTGAGAATGTATGTTATGCATCAACAACATAAGTGGGAAGAGTATCTTCCACTAGTTAATTTTTCTTACAAAAATGTATATCAAGAATCACTCAGGATGAGTCTGTTTGAGGAAATGTATGGATGGAGTTGTAACACTCCCATTAGTTGGAGTGATCTAATCAACATTATATTTATAGGACTGGACATGTTGGAAAATATGGAATAGTAAATGCAAGTTATCAAGAAGAATTTAAGGGAAAAACAAGATAGACATAAGAGTTATGCATATTGGCACGAGGAATTTAATGAGTTTCGGGTTAGGGAGCATGTGTACTTGTGGGTCAAGCCAAAGAAGATATCCTTGAGTATTGGGTCATGTGTGAAGTTTTCACCTCCGTATTTTGGGCCTTTTGAGATACTTGAGAGGATTGGATTAGTGGCCTATATACTTTCACTGCCTTGGATAGTGAAAGTCCATGAATTTTTCCATGTTTCATTACTTACAATATATGTAAAGGATGTTGATCACAATATTGATTAGTATGTATATTGTAGGTGGAACTAGAAGGAGAATTCCATTTAGAACCTCAATTTATTTTGTAGAGAGATATTCTCATGCTCTAAAACTGAGCAATCAAGCAAGTTAAAGTGAAGTGGAACCACTTTGGGCTCAATGAACCTCCATGGTATATGGTTGATCATATGCAGGCTATGTATCCTTCCTTGTGTTCTGGTTGAGTAAAATCAGTTTTGTTATATGTATATATGTATATGTATGTAAATACGGCCATGAGTTCTGTTATAAAGCTCCAATAAGTGGTATGGTTGTCATGGTGTTATCTGTTTCATGATGGTTTTGCATTTGAGCAGGTTGTTCATTATAAATTTTCTATTGAGCTAAGTTACCAAGCTCCATAAGAAGTATGTTTTTTATTTTTAGCGGTCTTCCTGTTTTTAGGTGTCATTCAACACTAAGGATGGTGTTTCCCTAAGGGGGAGGGGTTTGTAAGAGCTCCAGGTTAAAAATCCATGTAATCAAGTTATAAAGGAAAAACAATATGAGGGCCATGGGACACGTATTCCAAGTTGAATGCTGGGAAAAGCATCTGAGCGTGGGTTTTAATTTGGTTTATTATGGCTAGGGGGGCTAAGGAAATGGCATATAGTTTGAAAAGAAATAGACATTAGTTTCCATTTCATTTATGAAAATAATTGAAAAGAAGAGAAAAGTAAGGTGAAAGGTCATATTTTTCATGTGAGGAAAATGAAAGAAAATAATGGAAAATTGGATAAATTAGAAGACTCATTGATAAAAAGGCTTATGATGATCATTTCACAACATTTGTGAGTTCCTTTTTGGGGCTCTCTCTCTATTCTCTCTCTCCCATACTCTTGCACAATTAGAGCATCCTAGGAGAACTCTAGCATTGGATCAAGGAAACCAAAGGAAGGAAAAGAAAGAAAATGGAACAAATATCACACAAGCAAGAGTTGGATATATTAGCTACAACAATATTACTTGCAGGTATCAATTTTCATGTATGACTTCCTTGTGAGTGTTGGCATGCCTGGTACATGCACATGTATTTTTGGTTCTCTTATTGTCATTGGTATGGTGCCTTTCTAGGTCTGAAAATTGTTTTCATCATTGCCTCTCCATTTCTAGATAGCTATGGTGTGATGGGGTTTCTCTTAATTGGTTTATATCAATTTCCAATTGGTTTCGAAACTGAGTGGGATAGTTGTAGGAAAAATTACAAGGCATAGTAATCCATTTCCTGGTAATGGAGGTATACATGGTGAATGCAAGTTGTTAATCCCCTCGTTAGGCATAGGAATCCCTTGACTTGTAATGGAAGGATACACGGTTGAGCCTAGAGGGTGGAGCCTCATTGGGCCTAGGAATCCCTTGACTAGTAATGGCAGGTTACACAGTAAATCCTAGAGGTGGATACTGACAAATTCCTCATACTTGAGGTGGAGAGATCCATAGGCGTCCATTCTTTTTTAGGGCCTACTAATTTGTTGATTGGTATATGGTGGGATTATGGTAAATCCTATAGTGTATGTTTATTTTTTAGGCCTAGGAATGCCTTAGCGAGATACATGGTAAGGAACGAGGAAGCCTTTATTGGTTTTGTTTTGAGTCCTAGATTCATGCTCAGAATATGGCATGGGGGTGACTGGATGAAATAAATATTTGGCTCAGCCCAATATATGGTTAGGTGGTACATGAAATTCCCTGAATTGGATTCATTTTGCATATGTTAATTAGAGCTATTTTCCTCTTGTGTATTATGTGTAAATATGTTTTTTATTATGTGGTTGTAATGGTTGTTCTATCATTGTTGGTCTATTGGTTTTTTTCTAGTTATAATCATGGTTTATGACATACTTGAGTTATGTCTCTCATTATGTTTTGATTAGGAAATTAAATGCCAATGAATACATGAACTAATGGATGATATTATAGCTATTATGAGATGGAATCAAACATTCTTGAAGATTCTCAGATAAGTATGAGATCCCTATGTTCATATGTGTATTTATGACATGTACATTTCATGTTCGTGATGTGTTTGATGAAATTAGTGTCATGGTTAGTCCTTGTTAGTTCAATTCATTGATTAAGTTTTGTGTTAGAGAATTTTTTTCTTCAGTCATTTATGATTCTATAAAGTTATTTCATTTTTTGGGTAGTAACCTGGAGTCTAGTTGTGAAAAGGTGGCACAAATTACGCGCTCTTAGACACTGGTTGAAAAATACACACTTGCATTGGTGATGCGTGTGACTAGAGATCTACAACAACATGGATTGAGGGTTGTGCAGGAAAATGGGAGTCCATGTTAGTAAAAAGGAAAATTAACTCAAGATTTGGATACCTAGAAGGGTGGTTTAGCCCTTCGGTGTCCTGTAGCACTCGAGGAAGGTCAATACGTTTTTTTTTTTTGTTGATTCAACTTCCTTAAGGTGATCAAGGAGGTTGAATCATATCATAGTAACTATTTGTCACATATTTACCCCTCTGGACTGGAAAAATTTGGTAAGTGTGGGAGGATGTTTTTATAGAACCCAAAATTCCATGATCAAACCAAGCACATCAATACAAAGTATCATCTGATTTGAAATCATGTTGAGGCCAAAACAATAGACCTATATAATTGTTCCACAAATGAGCAGATTGTAGACATCTTCACCAATACAATCGGAAGAGAGAAGTTTGAATGACTCAAAATGATGGTTGGATTCACCAACATACCTTTAGATTAAAGGGGGGAATTTTGACACCTAATCCTAAGGGATTGGAAAATTCATGTAAATATTGCAAATAGGAAAATAAGGAGAATGAAGAGACACTGGAACTAAGTTTCCAAGAGTCCCCCTCATAATATATATTGTTGGAATAATATTGAAATGGTGATTCTAGATAGAGTTGATTAGTTGTGTTATCTTAATTAGTGTTTGAGTCTATTTTTCATGAGTTGTGTCTTCGTAGTTTATGTTGTGAGTTGGCAGTCTAAGTTATTTGGATCTAGATTTTCCTAGAGGTTGTATATGTGTGCCTATATAATTTAATGGTTTTCCAAGAATTTTGATAAATAATATTTTACTTTATTCTTTTGTATATCTCTTATTATCTAATTTAGTATCAAAGCTAGAGGGGGTGATATAGACGGATTCAGATCTAAGAGTCAGAAGGCCCATATCTGTGAGGGTTGTGAGGTTGTTTTGGGCCTGTTGTTCGTAAGAAAATTTTGATGTTTGCATCTGCCCAAAACTTTTGAAGGAGAGAATGAAGTTAAGGTGGGTGTGATCTTGATTGTTTCGTATTCATGCATTGTTTTACTCGCTGAAATTTGTACGTGTATTTTCATATGGGTGTTGTAAATTTGAAGAGTTGGAAAAGTTTTGTGTAATGGTGAATTACGCTGAAACCATCGTCATTTGAGTATCTCACGCATTTTCATCTGTATCCATAGTCATCATGAGGAGAAAATATTGTGGTCAAGAGGGGAACCCATTAAATCATGGAATTTGTTCTGTCATTGTTAGAAACTACGGTGCACATAAGAGGTGGAGTTTGTGAAAAGGATTTAAACCAAATGAGTAGTTGCATTTTATAATCTACCTTTTTGGAGGAAGTGTATTACAATTCACATGAAAGTGAATATTTTATTCACCCTCTCCACAGTAATGCTTGAGTTGAAAGGTATGATTTTATTTTTAAGCCAAGTCATACGTTCGAGGTTTTTTTTTATGGAGATTAAATGGATTTTTGTCTTATATGAATATTAAAGTGTGTATGATTTAAATAGTACAAGTAGAGTTAAAAAAATTGGTGTGAGGTGTTATTTTTAAAGAAGGTGTTGGGTGTTGTTTTGGTGAAAGAATTTATCTGAATTTTTTTTTGGGAGCATAAATTATGTTTGGTAAAAAAGAGAAATAAGAAGTGTTTTTGAATATTTTATAATTCACTATGTTTTATTATTTGAAGCAATATTGAGTGTTTATTTTTTTTAGAACGGGTGCATTTGGTTTTTGGATCTGGTGAACTTTGGTGCAGATATGGTGGATTTCATTCCATTTTGTTGATTGAAGAAATATTTTTTGTCACCATGTAAAATTATCCAAATTGGATATTCAAGGTATTAACAATATTAGAAGGAAATACTTTGCGGAACAGAGTGAGTGGGGAAAAGCCCAAACCCACTTTTGATGCAGCCATTCAATATTGGGAAAAAAATAAAACAAAAACAAGGTGTTGCTACGAATGTTCGTTAAGGACAACATCATTCCTGATATTAGGGACTCTAAAACATATAAATAAACATGGGAAATTCTCAAAATATTTTAAGAAACATATAATACCAACTGGATTTTGTTCTTAAAGACCAAGATTTTGTCAATTAAAATGGAAGGCAATGAAAGTATAAGAAATTTCATTTCCTGTGTCAAAGAGCTAAGTGATAAGTGAGGATATATTGGTGAAAGGTGTCTAACACTGTCATGGTGACCATCACCTTTAATTTCTTAGTGCAATATTTTCAAATTTTTGTTTTAAGTCTTTTGGCTAGAGAGAGGCTTCCTAGTTTTGATTATTTAGGAGGTATTCTTCTACAAGAGGAAAAGAGGATGAAGAAATTCAATTCATTATTAAACAATTAATATTTGGCTTTGGTAGCCAAGGGTAAAAATCCATACAAAGGCAAGCCATAGGAAAAAAGAAAAGGAGGTAACTTTCAAGCAAAGCACAAACGTATGGCACAATCTAAATTTCAAGTTCATGATGAGGGAAACGATGATTGTCATTATTGCAGAAAACTTGGACATCATGCTAAAGATTGTTATAAAAGAAAATATAATGAGTCTAAATAGAGAAACATAAGGCATAATGAGAATTTTTTTGGCAAAGAATTAGGGGAATTTTGAGGTATAAAATGAGCCTCCTAAGGAAATTATAAAATTATAGTGGAAATGATAAAATAAGATTTGATTACATCATCAAATGTTAGAGGGAAAAAGGAAAAAAAAACTACTTTTTCAACTCGTATTTTCAACTTATCTCCCAAATTTTTTACTCAAATTTCAAGCGAGAGTACTCATTGAATGAAAAATTTAATTCCTCATCCAAGGAGTACACATGTTTCATACTTTAGATGGATCCTGCTACACGAAAAATGAGAAATACATAAGAAAACGTGATTGTAATCACGTTTTTCATGTATTTCTCATTTTTCGTGTACCAAGATCCATCGAAAGTATGCAACATGGGTACTCCTTGGTTGAGGAATTAAATTTTGCATCCAAAGAGTACTCCCACTCGAAATTTGAGTAAACAATTTGGGAGACAAGTTTCTTTTTACCCTTTTACTTAAAAAATGGTGAATCGACCCCCATGGTTGACATCATCATCTTGAATCATATTGGGTCTTATAAATTTTATTTGGTTGTACATTTTTCTTAGGAGACCAATTTTCGACCTCAAAATTCCCCTAATGACACCAAAATCAATGATGGATTTAAAAATCTCAGATTGTTTGTTTCTAATGCTGCATTGTCTATTGAGACTGATGATGTGAATTCTTTGTTCATTGATTCACGTACATCTCTCCACATGTCTTGTAATAAGAATTGGTTTGATGAATATCATGAGAACATTGATGGAACATGTTTTTATCTAGGAGATCACAAATCCCTTAATGTTCAAGGTTATGGAATAATAGGTGTGATGTTTCCTAATGGACAAGAGAGAGAGAGAGAGATCCATGACATGATGTATGTTCCTGGTATAAAAAAAAAAAAAAAAAAAAAAAGTATGTTTATGCTATTGTTTATCAAGATCTAAAGGTGGGAATTGTCAAATCACAATGTGTTGTTAAAGACATCCAATATCACTACAAGGTTATTTCCACGGGTACTAGTGTTGGAGGCTTGTATAAACTAAATTTTACCATGACAGGATATCAAGAATTGAAATCTACAACAATGTCAACAGAAGAGCTATGGCATCAAAGGTATGGGCATTTAAATCACAATGATTTAATGCTACTTCAAACAAAAAAATGGTTGATGGTCTTCCTATTATGAATAATAATCATGCTTAATGTGAGGCATGTGCACTTGGAAAACAACATAGACAGGAATTTCTTGTACACAAATGAAAAAGGCAAAGAGAAATAATTAAATTGATTCATATTGATATATTTGGACTTAAGAAAACTAGATAGCTTGGTAGAACATTATATATATATATATATATATATATATATATATATATATATATATATATATATATATATATATATATATATAGACATATATATGTATGTATGTATGTATATACTTGGGTCATAACAACAGTGGAAAGTGCATGAATTATTCTTAAATGTAAAAATATCTCTAATGATTTATGTGTTGAAGCCATTAATACTGAACTTTTTATTTGAAAAATAGGAGTTGAGTCAAAATATTAGAAATGAAAACACCTTTTGAAGAATTTTATGCATATAAACTAAAAGTGAACAATTTAGTAGTTTTGGATGCAAATCATTTGCTCATATTCCAAAATATGATTTTTTTTTTGATGCAAAATCAATTAAGTGCACATTCATTGGTTATTGTGATGATAAAAAAACATAAAACTTGTTTGATCTAGTTCACATAGATTTCTTGCAAGTAGGTATGTGGTGTTTAATGAGAATGCATATGAAGGAAATAATATTATTTCATGGAAAACTAATGATTATGTCAAAATAGAAGCAAGTGTTGAATAAGAATAGGAACAGTAACAAGAACAAGTACATGTTCAAGAGTAGAAATCATCTAGCAGTCATGATACTCCAATAAGGGGAAAAGAGACTCCACAAAGATGAAAGAAGGATGAAAGAAGTAAATCTCCAAAGAGTACATCACATCAAATTCAACCACCTATAAGGTATAAATATTATCCATGGATGTCACATGTAATGATTTTTGTGGAAACTTCAAGTTATGATGAAGCTAAAGAATATAAAGAATGGAGAGATGCAATCAATGAATAATGACACATTGGAATTAACAAAATTGTCTAAATATAAAGCTCCCATAGGATGTAAATGGTTGTACGAATCCAAGTTTAATGTTGATGGCAATATTGATAACTATAAAGCTAAATTGGTTGCAAAAGGTTATTCACAAAAATAAGGCATTGATTATGAAGATACTTTTGAAATTGTAGCTAAACTAAATACAGTTAGAATTATGATTGCATTATCTACAAAACAAAATTGGAAAATGCATCAGTTAGATGTCAAATCTGCTTTTTTGAATGGATAATTAAAATAATATGTTGATTTGGTTCAACCTGAATGGTTTGTAAATCATGGAAAAGATCATTTTGTGTGTAGGTTAAGGAAATATTTTTATGGTTTGAAGCAAGCATGAGGATCTTGGTATGTGAAAAATGATTCATTCTTTTATCAAAAATATTTTTTGAGAATAAAAAGTGATCCTAACCTATACATCAAGAGAGATGAAGGTGGGAATATTGCCTGATATCTTTATATGTTTACGATATTTTCATAGCAAAAAATGCATTTAGGTTGGTTGAAGGAACTAAAATTCAATTGTTATAGGTATTTGAAATGAAGGATATTGGTGAGTTTTATTATTGTTTGGATCTTGAAATTTGGAGGGAATCTAGTAACGCAATCATCACACAAAGACAATATGTAAGGAAAATCCTTGAAATATTCCATCTGTTTGAATTCAAGCATGTGTCTACTCCTTTGGGAAAAAATACCAAGTGGTACAATGATGATGGATCTAAAGAGGTGAATGGAACTTTGTATCATCAATTGGTGGGAAGTTTGAACTACCTCACCACTACTTGGCCAGCGATAGCATATTGTGTTAACATCTTCAGTAATTGTATGGCTAAGCCTTGTGAAATCCATTGGAAAGTAGAAAAGAAAGTCATTTGATATCTGAAGGGAACACTTTATTTTTGTATATTCTATATTCATTAATTTGTTGCTGAGTTGAAAACTTTATCTTTTTCAGATTGAGTTGGAAATCCTTATGATAAAATATCAACCTATGGATATGGATTCAATTTAGGATTGGGGATCGTATCATGGAGTAGCAAGAAACAACCAAATATGTCTTTTCCATCCATAGAAGCTGAATACAAAGCCTTTACCAATGCAACTTGTGAAGTTATTTGGTGAAGGAGGTTTCTTTAAGATGTTGGATAAAAACAAAGAGGACCAAGAAGCATCAAATCTGACAACTAGAGTTCCATTAAGCTGAAAAATAATCTAGTTTATCATGCCAAAACAAAACATATTGAAATCCAACATAATTTTATAAGGTAAAAGATACAATCAAAAGAGATTCATTTAGTGTATTGTAATATAAGAGACAATGCAGTTAACATGTTTACCAAGCCTCTTAGAAATATGAACTTTGAAATATTCAAACAACAACTAGGTATTATTGAAAATCCTTTTCTCCATAAGGGGGGATGTTGGAATAATGTCAAACTTGCGAGTCTAGATAGAGTTGATAAGTTGTGTTCTCGCAATTAGTGTTTGAGTCTATCTCACATGAATTATTTCTTTGTAGCTTTTGTTTTGAGTTCGTGGTCCGAATTGTTTGGATCTAGATTGTCCTAGAGGTTTTCTATGTGTGCCTATATAATGTACTGGTAGTCCAAGAAAATTGATCAATGAGATTTTACTTTATTCTTGTGTATCTCTCTTATTCTATAATTTATATATCAACAATCTCTTAATTTGAATCTCATCAAATTTGTGGAGTTAGTCGCCTAGCGCTTCATCCAAATGTAGTATAAATCTACACTATTTTTATATATTTCTTCTTTATTACCCATATATACTTCATATACCTTTTTGGTATTGATGTAAGTATGTATTATTAATAGCATTGTGCTAATCTAGATGAAAATTTATGTGTTTCGTTATTCCCATGGCGGTCGCATGATTTCTTTATGCAAATTTGATGTACAAGAATATTGATGATTCATTTTTTAGGGAATGGAAACATCACAACTAATACTAAATAAATTATTTATGTATTTTCTATATAAGTTAATGTACAAGGAATTTGCACTTTATGTTATCTATCAACTCCATATTAAGTAGTGAAGAAATTAGATATTTATATTTTTATGGAGATTAAAAACATTTATTTATAATCCATGTTAATTTTTTTATTATTACTAGTTTTTTTTTTAATCGAGAGTGTGAGGACTCTGATTCTATACTCATGTAACCAAGTCATAACGGTTGCACCCATGTGCGATGAGTGCTAGTGTTGGACCGACTCAGGTCAAGTGCGTGTGGTTGGAGCGACTTGGAGTGACATTTGATTATGTGTGACGGTTGGGTGCACACATAGAGGGCACGGTGTTTTGGGAGGACCTTGTTTTGGGCGGGCACCTACCCATTTTGTTAAGCGAGTGTGTTGGAGTGACTGGTGGGTGATTTGTGCGAGGGGTGACTGGTGGGTGAGTCATGCAATGGGGAAATGGTGGACGAGTCGAGTGATGGGAGCACAATGATAAGTCATGTTGTAGTGTGCATGGTGCGTGAGCAGGTGAGTTATTGAGCGAGGGCATGTTGGGTGACCTGAGTCAGGCACCCAGGTGAGGGTACACCCAGTGCAGGCGAGGTGCCTAAGTGCAAGCCGAATTGGAAAACAGAGCGAGGTGAACGTGAGGGAATGAATCTTCGGTAGTCGTGTGGAGGGTGAGCCAAATCATGGGTAGACCCGAGTGATGGAGCGAGACAACAATTCAAAATATAAAACAGGTGTGTTGTCATGTTTTGGAAGGTCAACTGCATATGCACCGACCCAAACCCAAAGCCAAGTGACATAACCTCTGGGAAATGACCATGGAGGATGATCGTATAAATAAAAGGTGAAGGATGGAAGTTTGGAAATCCATCAAACAATAAAACATAAAATAAAAGAATAGAATTGCAGGGAAAACAAAGTTTTGAGCTTACAGGTGGGGTGCACAATGGGCAAGATCGAGTATAGTTGCGAGACGAGAGTTCAAGGTTTCTGGTTGAGGGCAGAGCAAAGTGCAGGTGGACCACATGACTCATAGTGTATTTTAGGGTAGAGGGCTGGCTATTGCTGCACACGGCATGCTGTCGGGCCATGTGTAGCGATTTAGGTTAGGATGACTATGTGTTGTGAACATAGTGTTAGGCACGTGTGACCCGAATGACTGAAGGCCGCTACGATGGACCTGTGGGTGGGCAGAGTATAGCAGTCAGTTGAACGGTGAACAATGGGACGTGTAGCAATGATATAGAGTTCAGAAAGAAGTAAAATAGAAGTCACAACAGGTTAGCAAGGCATGCATTACATGCAATGTGGTTCAAGTGAGTCTTGTAGAAGATGCACGACAACATGACAGGCCAATTTGGTTGGCACAATATTTGGCAGAAGTGCACGATAGGTGCACGGTTTTGGAGAAAGTGTGCAACCAGGTTTTATGAAGGCTACAACATTATGTAAACTATTGTTGTATAATTGAATCACATAAATTTATATATATTGGGCAGACTAAAATTATAAGGGAGTTCCCCCTCCCACATATGGTTATGTGTGATATGTTTATTATTTTGCTTTCCATATAAATGTCATATGGTTAATTTAAGAATGTTAATTATGTTTCATTGATAACACTTGTAATAAAATTGGATTACTGTTGTTTTAGGCATACCATATCCTTGAGTATTGGTGAAAATAAAATGTATAGTGCTGCCGCACCTACCTATACATGGTTGGAAGAGTACCATAAGGATAGGGTCATGACTTACGGTACCAATGCTTGGTTTAGGGCGAGCCAAGTTGCGTTTAAGAATTTAGGTAGTGAAGCACTGACACAATTGACACTTTGTGACAGATGGTATCATAGCCCATTTTCGAGAAGGGGCTTTGAAGATATAAGATTGAAGCACGAATACAACATGTCATGGTTGCAGTTGGTATTGAAGCTTGGGAATTGCATTAGTTGGTCCCACTGAAATGTTAGGAAGTTTTATAGGGAAAGGTTTGTAGGGTCAAAGTTGAACAAGATAATGTATGGTCATAACATGATCAAGGGAAATACTAATGAGGGAAAATGTGGAAGAACCTCAGGTTATAGCTGAATCCAACATGAATCTTGAAATAATTTTCATGGATAAATTATTGGACCGTATGGAGGCGATTTCCTCAAAGATGGACTCGTTGAAAAATGAGAAGCTTGAACTTAAATATAAGTTCAAGAAGCTAGAATAAGCTCACGAAGATCTCAAGGTATGATATTTGTACACCGAGTGGCAGTATGGGAAAATATCGAAGGAAGTGAAGGATTTTTAGCCTACGAAATATGAAGGCATAGACAAGATCACGAAGCTACAGAAAAGTCTTAATGAAGCTCAAAATGGGATTTCCATTTTAAAGAAAGCAATTAGGCAAGTACCAGTTGGGGGGTCTACTCATGTGAAAGTTAAGGAACTTGATTCTTATGACGGGCTAAGGAGTGCAAAGGTACTTGGAAATTTTTTATGGGATATGGATCAATATTTGGAAATGTTGGAAATTCCTAATGAAGAGGTCAAAGTGAACATAGATTTTGAATTCCTCACAAAAGATGCCAAGATGTGGTGCATTAGGAAAGTAGACCAAATTTCACACGTTAATGATGATGATATCTCTACCTGGGAAGAAATTAAGGAAACTTTGCAAACTCATTTTAGCCCACAATATGAGACTTGGGATGCGAGAATGAAGATTAAGTATATTAAGAAAATAGGGAGTTTGCAGGCATATCAGCAAGACTTCATGAGTGAGATCTTGGAATTACTTGATATAGCGGAGAGAGACAAGGTTTTCAACTTCAATATTGGATTGAAACCTTGGTCACACAATGACACTACAAGGAAAAAACCCTCTAGTGGAGGTTATGAAGGAGGTTTTTAGTGTTATAAAATTGACCAAAATTGTAAAAAAAAAAATTGCTACAACATCTGTTTATGGTTACAGAGGTTTTGGCGGAGCTTTTAATGGAAATTCAACACAACTAAAAAAAATGGGCGACCGGAGGTTATTACAAATGTTTTTTTCATCGATGCACTACCAAGTTTTCAATGCACCAATGTGTGTCATCTAGACAGTGGCCTTGGGGTGGTCTAAGGTTCCTGCACAGGGTCGTCAAGGTATAAAACTGCACCGAGCGCAGTGTTGGTGATACAATGCACGGGGTCATACCAATTGGTCTTGGGATTTGTGCGGTGCCCATAGGTCATCTCAACACACCTGTACGTAGACTTATAGAAATGCACTGGTGCATCGTACCAGAAAAATACACCAATATTTATAATTGGTATTGGTATTTGCGGTGCCCATACATTGTACAAATGCACCGAGGTGTAGTCTCACATAAAAGCACCAGTGTGCACTATCGCACAAATACACCGAGATTTTTAATTAGTTTTGGTATTTTTGTGGTGCCCATAGGTCGTAGAAACGCACCAGTGTGCTGCAGCATACAAACACACTAGTGCTCATTTTCTATTTTTAGAAACATCAACTTCTGACAGTGCAATTATTGTGATTTTTGTAAATTCATTATTCATCAAAAGTCGACACATCTTATAACAATAATCATCTTAATTAAATTTTTATTAATTCATTTGAATGGGATGTTTGGATTAATTTGTTATATCATATCATAAATATTTTGATTTTTTAAAATTCATTATTTATCAAAAGTTGACACATATATATCTTATAACAATATTCATATGAATTAATTTTTTATTAGTGCAATTGAGAACGACAATGGAGAACACAATAGAATAAATTAAAACATATATATATATATATATATATATATATATAAGACAGTCTTTTTCATACAAAATGGGACACTATATCGATTACATTAAACAAAATGTCTGATTTCACAAACAAATATTTCAAAAAATAAAATGCCTTGCTTTGATATCCAAACATAGTGATTATCATTCTTCGCTTGAATTGCTGTCACTGCTAGAGCTACTTCCATGACTTGGGTTATTTGGAGGAATGTTTTGTTCACAGTGTGGATTTTTTTCTTCTTCTTCACCTTCCATCTAAAAAACATAAAATAAACTGAAATGAGTGCATATACATTGGTGAGAATAATGAAAATTGCAATATTAAATAATATACATCAATGTAAATCGAAAATAAAAATGGCGTACCATAGCAGCAATTGACTCATAAACTATACACATTCTTTCAAAACCATGTACCATGCCATCTTTCAAAATTTCGTCTGTTGGTGCAGTTCCATACTTTGTTTCCTGCAAGTTTTATACCCCATAAAAAATCATATATTTAATATAAAAGATTTTTTTGTTCTATTAATTATAGATGGAGATAAGTAAAACAAGATCGAGATATGCTTACAAATTCCACTATTAATTTTTGATATGCCAACATATACTCACAACCCATATTTAATCCAACGTCAATCAATTCGTCTGATGGTTCTTCTTTCTATGTTAGCACCTGTTTGAAGGCATTCAGTGATAATTTTTGTAAAACAACTTAAAAAATACAAAAATGAAATCTATTTAAGTTGTTATAAGGAACCCTTTTCTTCCTTGTCGTCCTGTTTTATGTGCTAAATGGGTTCCATTTTATTTTCTTTTCTGCAAGAAAATTCTTGAATATTAATATTTAATGCTAAATTTTTTATTTATTGTACCTAATGATCGAAAAATTCAATGATTACATATTACATTTGAAGCACGTTGTTGTTGAGATGGCTCCTCCTACGATGCAATTTTGTCTATTTCTTTGACCATCTCCTTGTACACCTTTTTGGACATTCCTACTGGCATATTTCTGACATCATCTCAGTCATATTTTGAGATTTTCATAATCTTCCTAAAAATTTAACATGACAATAAAATATTCAATTTTTATATTGATATATGAAAAGTAAATATAACAAAAGTTATATTTATAAATAATTCTAGATAAGCATTTAAAGGAATATTACCTTTTCATTCCTTATTTTTTTCGTTGTACGTTTTTGCTATTAAAAGTCTGACACATGTCTCATTGACCAATTCTCTAGAAAATCTTCCTGTAGTTTAGATAAAATTTGGTTCTTGGAATCATTGGATTGGTTTTCGTATTGTATGTGAAAAGACTGTCTATACATTCGTTCCACTAGATCCCACAAACTTTTGTAAAAGTTTTTCCCCCTATCGTTAACCTCCAACACCACTCCAGATGAGCCAAGGAGCAATTCGTTTTCATTTTCATGTTCTATTTTTTTTTCTTTTCTTAGAACAACATTCCTTTTCTGAGTTGTTGGTCCCTATAGAACATTAAATAGATGTGAATTAATAAACTGTTTCACACATGTTATCTAATAATTTTAAGTATATTATTAATGAAAATTAAAAAAAGAAACCAATATTGGATAGATAGTATTTTTTCATTCACTTGATTCATCCTTTTGCAATTTTTCAATCAAGCTTTTAAGCTCTTCCAGTACTAGATCAGAAATAATCTTATCGAGCTTCATCATTTTGTGGCTCTGCATGATACATAGTAAACAATACATATTAGTTAAACTTACATGTAGTTCAAAAATAATATTTTTTTTGTAAAGAATTTACAAAGAACTTGCCTTTTTTTCTTTTCTTAATGTGTTATTAGTATTTTTTTATTTGATCTCTTATCAGTCATTTCTTTATCAATATGAAATGTGTACCATATCATTCATTAATATATTTATAAATAAATTGTCAACTTCTCAGGTAAAAAATAAATCTCAAGAAACCGATGTGCCTTTCATGATGTACACACCGATGTTGGTGCATGGGGATATTATAAATGCACCACACAAACTATGTAATAGACCATATGGTGCTATCCTTGTAACATAGAACATCGGTGCCCTATTTTAGATATGGCACACTGATTTAAAAAAAAATGTTTTTAAATTTTTTATTACATAATACTTGCATGGTGCACCGAATAATACAATGCACCAGTGTGCTTGGGTACGCAGGGCACACTGATTAAAAAAATTCCATTTTTTTCAAAAATTCACGCAAGGGCCAACATGGATTGGGATCTGACTATTCAATTCATCTCGTGTTTTGAATGTCAATCTAAAATGAAAAGCCCTAATTCTGAAATCACAGAAATAGGAAGAAGAAAGGGCAGAAAAAAAAAATGAAGGGTTTAGGGTAAAAACTGATAAAACTGTAGAAAAAAGTTAAAAAACTGCAAAAAAAAAGTAAAAAAAAAAAAAAATCAAATTTAATCGGGAGATCATTTGAAATTCTATGCTACACGGTTTGAATCACTAGAGATTTGGATTCTAATTGTATGAATACTATTGTTTGAACGTATTTCGCGGCTCCACAGTGCTCTCGTGCTCTCTTGCTCAGGTATGTCTCCTGGAAATCTATGGCTGAAACTTTTAGCTAAAATAGTGAAATAATGAAAAGTGTTTAGTATTTAAAGAATTGTTTTATGGAATTATATTTTCGAAATTATTTTGCTGCCCATTTTTCTATTTACTGCTTTTTTTTCACTTACAGAAAATAAAGTTGCACTTTTTTTATTTGCATTTATTCGTCACCGGTGCATCACTTAATTACACCACACCAGTGTGTCTATTGGTAACACATCACTAGTGCATAGTAACTAAAACACATCGGTGCAAAGTATGTAGAATGCGCCGGTGCGGTTATCTGTACATTAGCACCAATTCGCGGTTGAGGCATCGAAATTACTTTTACGTGTGTGCACCAAAATTAGACATGTTGGAAATGTACATTTTGCTATGAAAATATTTGGGCCATTTCTTTTCAAAACTACACTTCTTCTTTCAGAAAAATAAACTTGAACCTTTCCATAAGCTACAACAAGAAAAGTTGCCCCATGATATGCTTGCTGACCCATGATCTACTCGGTCATTTGTAAGTTCCTCCTCCATCTTGGTATCCAATTTCCTCTTTTCTCCTTTATGCTTCTATCTTAATCTTAACAAAATTTATACAATCTTTGTTTTACGAGAAACTAACCTTGAATGTTCTAGGAGAAATAACAATGGGTCCTTCATTCTGCATTTGTTAGTAGAAGAAGACCAACATTCAACTAGACGATCTAGTTATTATAGGTGGAGGCAATGCTTTCTCGTACGAAATGAGTATAGGGCTGAGGAGAGGAAAGACATTGAAAAATGGGTTATTACATTAGCTTTTCCAATGGGAAACATATTTTCGGGTGGAAATATGGTAGCTGTAGGTATCCATGTTTTTCTTCCCACGTAAATGGTCACTGGATTTCCATTTATAATACAAGCAGACTTTCTACTGGTTTCATCCAGAGAGAGCATCATTTTCAATAACAAATGGAACTAGGGAATCCGTAAGTGTATCTCGTTCACATTTTGTTCAGAATTTCGTTCTTTGATAAGTGTTAATTCAACTATACTTGAAAAAAAAAATATTTTTGGGTACCTTCCATGTGATATTCCTCATTATCCATAGGACCACAGCTCAGACAAGTTAGAGATGTCATTCAGGTTCAATTGAAAGTCGAAGATGTGATTTTATCTGACATCAACTTTGCCGGTGAAATTTTATGTAAGCCAACTAAAGCTCAGAAAATACACCCAGCTTCTTCTAAATGCATTATGGAGAATATTTCCCTTCATGGGACCTACTAGCCTGACCAACAACACCAATTGATCTTTATCTGTTGTCCTTAAGGGAATGAGAATCCTTCCCTTCATGGTGCCCCTTGGCTTTATCGACTACCTCAATTGATTTTTCTCTACTATCCAATATTTACCTACCATCCTTGTAAGAATGAGAATTGTAACCTTCATGTGATCTCTTAGCCCATTCAAGAGACTCAATTCATCTCTCTCATGTGCATCTCCGATTTTTCATAAACCTTCTCTACTTTTGTACTCTGTCAAGCTCTGTCTCTGTCTGCATCCCTGTAAGCGTCGTTGTTCATCTTTCTATTTGAATCTCTCATTTTATCTACTATAAGATTCTCAGCCGAAATTTGAACTCTCGTATTTTCAAACCCTCATCTCCTCAGAACAATTCTTCCTCGCGATTCGAACCCTTTGTTGCTCCAGTATGCGGGGTTTTATAGACACACTGGTACAGTTCGTAAGATCATGGTTTACGTTTTGGCATGGTGTTTTATGATGCATCGGTGTGGAAGATTTGTGAAGCACCAATACACCTTGATACTAAGACGCACCGCTGCGGGTTATGATTATAAGCGCACCGGACGAAAAACCAAGAATCTCAGCTAGAAATGGCGTATTGTATATAGTTCTTTTTTTTGGTATGTCATATCATAGTAAAATAATGATAATTCTAAAGTACAGGAATTTATTTTCATTATTTTCTAAACTTTATTATGTTACAAAAAATTATATTATTCAAGATTTATTATTTTACAATTATTAACAAACTTAAAAATTTTGATAAAATCATTTCACATTAATAAAACTATAATTTTACAAATATTTTACATACAATTACAATTAGAATTACAATGACAATTACAATTACAATTTTACAATTTCACATACAATTACTATTAGAATTACAATTACAATTTTAGAATTTTACATACAATTACAATTAAAGTTAAAATTTTACAATTACAATCATTTCATAGCAATACAATCATTTCATAGAATTAGAATTAGAATTAGAATTATATTTACAATTACAATTACAATTTTACAAATATTTTACATACAATTACAATTAAAATTACAATTACAAATATAATCACAATTTTAGAATCTTACATACAATTAGAATTAGAATTACAATTTTACAATTTTTCATATATACAATTACAATTAAAATTACAATTACAATCATTTCACAATAAAGTAAATATTACAATTACAATTAAAATTTTACATTAAATATTTTACATATAATTACAGTTAAAATTACAATTTTACAATTTTACATACAATTAAAACTAAAATTTCAATTACAATCATGACATAATATTGAATAAATATCATAGTAATTTAATATTAAATTAATTAGTAAACATCACGATCATGATAACCATCGTACAAACAACATATTCGCCTAAAAGACACATTCAAATTCGCTAACATCATCGTAATCATGATCATCTAAAAAAACACAATTAGCATTGAATAACATAATCACAACACAAACATCAAATATACATCTCATGTAAAATAACTCATGCTATCACATACACATCTATCTGCAAGCTGCACATTAAATGAACATATCTAACATGACCTAACAATATACACATCATGATGATCACGAACATGTAAATTAAGTACAACTGCAATATGAACATAAAATATATGGACTATATATATATATATATATAATGTTAAAAATATAAAACTGTAATATAAATGTCATGGATCAACTGGTGGTACAACATCAATAGCAGTAGTACTAGTTGAGGCCTGCTTAGTCAATGGTGCAGCCTCGACGATTGATGGTCTAGCTTGCTCATGATCATGAGTACTGTTGGATGATGTAGGCTGCTAATTGGACATGGCAGATGATCCAGCCTCATCTCATGATGACTACTACTAGATGTTAGTGGAGGCTGCTCATCTGGCGCGACGCGAGGTGAATGATCATGAGATGATGAGTCTTCGCTCGCTGATTTTCCATCACGTGCTGCATCTTGACCACACCTATAATGTGTAATGATCCTCCTCAACTGTGTAACTAAGGTGATCGTTCCTACGACATGCCTCATCATCATGTACATATCACGTGGCATGCCTCTCCACATCTGTAATGGCCTACCATCAGCCTATATGTCTCTCATATGAGTGGACATGATGGTCGCCTCAATAATCAATGTGGTGAGTTGGTCGCCCAACTCCATCCTGTATCTCGTATCAAGTCGACTGCGCCTAGCGAAAGGTGGTACTGGTGCACTAGCAGGAGCAGGCTTCTCTGCACCAGCCTCCCGATGATCCTCGACATCTGGCATGCCCTGATCGTCATCAAGATCCACACCGGGATCATGTGGTGGTCTTGGCATGTCCTCGCCATCAAAAGACCCAATGTATGTAGAATATATACAAGTACACAACAATAATTAGACAATTTCATTACACAATTTAATAAAAACAAGTTAAAGAACATGGTAGAATAAATTTAAATAAAACAGTAATATTACCTCTAACATCCGATGACTCATCAGCTGTGAAGAGGATGTTGGGACACCCTTGCTAATCCAATCCAGCATAAGGACAGTGGACGATAATGAAGGGATGCAGCTCGTCAACACTGGCTAGCAACTCTAGTGCATCATGTGATATCCTCGCTGGAAACACATTCTCGCCCCTCTTGGGCATCATCTTCCCCCACATGTGCATTTGTGCCTCAAAAATTGGCCTACAAGGTTGCCGAATAAAAGTAGGCCTCGTCTCTGGAAACCTCTCAAAAAATAAAATAAAAATATCTGAAGAAAAAGGGAAGTTGACCCTCCCTTGTGCATGAGCACGACATCTATCTAAGGCTATACAGAATTGTCGCAAAAAAAATCGCAGACCACCTAACAAGTCATGGCTTTTGTACTAAAGAATCAACATAATATAGAAGCGACCAACTAATGCATTTCACGTCAGTGGTGTTGTGTGAAATGGTAAAAATGATAAGTGAGATGCACTACACCTCCTCACTACCAAATTCACCAATACGTAACTACCTCCAACTACCTGAAAATATGAAGGAGATAGTACATCTACTCCAATGTATCTCTCGGAGTACACTAACTGACTCCCTGCTACACAGCCAGCTGGAACCTCTGGGAACGAGGGAAAATCCACCCCACTCCTCGATATCCCTGTAATGAAATATATATCCTACTTAGTGGGTGTGTACCACTCATTAGGACCAACCTGGAAAGCCTATCGGTGGGCATTCCACCTTCGGATAAGATGTCTCAAAAACACACCATAGCCCTTTAGGGAAGTAGCCTCCTCATAGAACATGAGGAGGCCTACCTGCCTTAGGAGCCCCTAGGTAGCTACTATAATACGGTGAAGGTATACATCCCTCTCCCTCTTGTGCCTCCCACAGATGAGCCATGTCATACTGCTCTGCCTATTTTTGGTGTTGTTCCCCCTCTTCTCTCTGAATGATTGACATATTAAATAAATTTTTTTTAGTAAATGAGACATGTATTTAGGAATATACATATATAATTAAAAAAAACAAAACTGTAGGTGTGCCACAAAAAACATTCATGCACCAGTTTTGGTGCGTCATTTTTTTGTCACACACCTAGATGACATTCAACGCACAGTAGCCGGTGCACCTGAAACTTTTCAGAGCACCGTTGACTATGTATGGTGTCAGGAGTGCGGTGCGGTAACTAAACTCTATGCCTCGGTGCATATACTTTTGTCAACGCACCAACCTCATGACTAATTACATAGTCAACGGTGTGTTATTTTACCGGGTTACACCGTTGACCCTGTCAGAATGCCAAATGCAGTACGCTGACAAACACCGAGGTGGATATTTCCATCAACAGACTGCGTTGCCGCTATTCCACATGGTCAACGATGCGGCCGGCTAAATGACTGCACTGCACTTTTTTTAAAATTAAAAAAAAACATGGTGCGCCTTTCAGTACTGCACCAGAAATGGTGCGGATACCGTTAGCACCAGTGGCAGTGCAACCAGTAAATTTTACATACGGCACCACTTATCGGTGCGAGCCGAACGACTCAAGCGCACTGTGTGAAATTTTTTTATTATTTTAAATGGTTAATTTGAAGGTTATTTTAAATTGTAATCTGCTAAAAATCTTAATTATGGAAAAACAAGAAAAATACCTATACATTTGGCCGTCGAGGAGGCATATTGGCTGTAGAATTTTCAAAAGAAATTTGACCACCATTTTTCAAAATGGAAGCTGGAGATTGGTGGGAAATGCACAGCGGCATCAATGCAATGGGTGCAGTGGGAGCACTGATGTCAGAGCGGCTCAAATAAGGATAAATTGCACCAGTGCTTGATAGCTCTAGAGCACTGATAAAAGTGAAAAATGTGGTTTTTTGGCCGTAATTTTTTATTTTATTTAACCCTGTTTTGGTGCATGGGGTTTTATAGGCACACTGGTGTGGTTTCTTAATACCGCACCAGATGATTTCGGTTTTGGCGCAGTGTTTTATGATGCATCGGTGCGGAAGACTTGTAAAACGCTAGTGCTCTACAGTAATACAACGCACCAGGCAGGTGTGTACGAAGCGCATGGTGTCTGGTGTGCCAATGTTTTGTGCGCACCAGTGCTTTCTCTTGTTGAGTGCACTGATGCAGTTTTGGATGATAAATGCATCGAGCGAAAAAACATCTGGAAAACCCTCCGCCCACCAACCTCCTCTACTAACCTCCACTAGAAACGGATGTTTGTAGTATTTTTATAAGGGCTTCCACAAAAACATCCGCTAGAGGGTCTTTTCCTAGTAGTGCGAGGTGAAGAAGAAAAACATAAAGACACTCCAAGAGGAAATTGTTGTGGTTGATAGGCTGAAAGACCATTATGATGAGGGGGTCAATGAAAAGAAAAATAACTCTTATAAACCAAAGGGGAAAACTACAAAGGAGGAGCATTTGAGATTGAGTGGCAAGCCCAAGATGAAGAAACCTCTGAAATGTTAGTTATGCGGAGAAGATCACATGGTGAAGAATTGTCCTTCAATATTGGTAGTGGCATCAAAAACATAATATGATGTAAAGAAGAAGAAATAGGAACCAGTGGTTGTGATAATGTAGGTATTGGGAGCTACTGCAGCTCTAGAATTTGGCGCTAGACATGATCTTGAGAGGAATAAATTGGAATATGTGGACATGAATATTGGGCAATGCACATTACTCATGATGGTGGAGAATGGTTGACCTCATAAATTTAATAGAGAGTAAGTAGAGAGGAATATTGGGTTGAAGTTTGTCCCAACTCAAGCTCATTTGAAAGTGGTGAACTCTCCACTAGATCAAAGCATTGGTATGGTAGCGGATGTGGAGGTGCATATTGCTGAGTAACATGGGCATGTCTACGTCATAGTTTTGCGAATGGATGCTTATGAGGAATTATTTTGGATTGAATTTATGAAGAAGTATGAGGCTATGATGGTTCCACATATAAAAAAGTTGTATATTTACAATGGACAAGAGGATGAGCCATTAGGAATTCCTACTATGGCAGCTATGACAATTGGGTATGAATTAACAATGATGAATGTGAAGGACATCAAGCGGGATGAAGAACTCTATGAGGCGTTTTCCATTGCAGATAAAAATCTCGTGGAGCACGCAAAGGTTATGAGAGAATTTTCTAATAGTATCCTCGATTTGATAGGAAATCTAGAGGCAGTGGAGGGGAATAAGGATGTGGAACCAGAGATTTAGGGAGAAAGTGGGGAAGCGTACATGCATAGATTGGAAGAGGTAGATCCTGGTAGATGGATTGAGTTGTTAGAGAAGGAGGATGGAGAGCCTTCGGCCTCTCCATCCCCTCCATCTTTCTAGACTAACATGAGGATGAGACTAATTGTCTTCTACTTATGACAGTGAGTCCTCATCACATAATGAGAAGGAATTTGGGGCTAGATGGACATGATTAACAACAGGATGCGATGGTAGTCATGATGATATGAGATGCATGCGTTCTTATGGAGGAGATGTTATAGTTGGATTAGCTACCTAACTAATCATCATTGCAGGGGGATCCAACACATGATATTCTTGTAGAGTTACGACAGGTTTGGAGCATGGAGCAGGTCATGGGCAGAACCATCAGGATGCCTATATATATATATAGATATATATATATCTTGGCGATGAAGGTTGTTGAGATGGTGTTGTCGTGGGTGACAACATTTTTAGAGGGGTGAAGGATGTCAGGACTATGAGTCCAGAATCGTGCGACTCAGTCATAGCGGGCGCACCCATGTGCGACGGGTGCATGTGTTAGACCGACTCGGTTAGAGCGCATGTGGCTGGAGTGACTTGGAGTGGCATTCGGTTATTTGTGACAAATGGCCGCACAAAGAGCGGGTGCGTTGTTTTGCGTGGGCGCTCGCCCATTGAGATGGGTGACAATGTTTGAGAGACCAGTGGGCGAGTCATGCTACGATCGATCAGTGGGCGAGTTGTGCGACAGGTGACCGATGGATGAGTCTGGAAATAGGCACATGGTGGCGAGTTGTATTGTAGAGTACACAGTGAGCGACCGAGTTGGGCGCCCGGGTGAGCGCACACCCAGGACAGGCGAGGAGCCCAAGTGGAGACTGAGTTACACAATCGTGTGAGGTGAACATGCAGGCAGGAAACTCGGGTAGTTGTGTGGAGGGTGAGTCGACTAATGGGTCGACTCGAGTGATGGAGCGACACGACTGTTGAAAAGATAAAATGGGTATGTCGTGGAGTTTTGGAAGGTCGACTACATATGGGACGACCCATACCCAAAGCCAAGTGACACCATGTTTTGAAAATGACCATGGAGGATGGTTGTATAAATAAAAGGTTAAGGATGGCGATTTGGAAATCCATTAAAAAATCAAACATAAAATACAAAAATAGAATTGTAGGGAAAACAAAGGGTCGAGCTTACGAGGAGGGTGCACAACAGGCAAGATAGTGTATAGTTGTAGGTGGAGAGTTTGGGGTTTCTCGTCAAGAGTAGAGTGAAGTGCAGGTGGGCCGCACAACGAACAATGTATTGCAGGACGGAGCACATGTTGTCGCTATGGACACCGCGTTGTCGAGATGCGTGTAGGGCGAGTCGAGTTAGGCCGATTTTGTGTTGTGAACAGAGTGTTGGGGGTAGGTGACCCGAATGACCTAAGGCCACTACAGTGGACCTGTTGGTGGGCAGCGCATAACGCTTGGTTGAACGGTCAACGATGGGACGTGCAGCAGAATTCAAAACAACTGAACATAGTGTGCATGATGTGCACTTTGGTTCGAGAGAGTCATGTAGAGCGTGAACGACAACACGACAGGCTGAGTTGGTTGCCACGGTATTTGGCACAGGTGCACGACAGGTCGCCGTTTTGGAGAAAGTGTGTAGGTCGGTTTTGTGAAGGATGCACGATTGTGTAAACTATTTTTGTACAATTGATTACAAAAATTTATGCATATTGGGCAGGCTCCAATTATAAGGGTGTTGTCCCTCCCACATATGGTTGTGTGTGATATGTTTATTATTCCGTTGTGCATATGAATGTTATATGGTTAACTGAAGAATGTTAATTCCGCTGCATTGATAACATTTGCAATAAAATTGGCTAAGTGTTAGTTTAGGCCTAGTCCATATGCTTGACTATTGGCGAAGAGAAAAGGTATAGTGGTGCCGCATCGACTTATACTACCTGTTCTTCTGTGAGTAAATCAAATCGAGGTCTCTTGAGTTTCAACAATTTCACATATCTTAAATTTCCATTTAAACTACCCAAAAATACTATTTTTTATTTTATTAATAATATTATTTTATTATTTTCAAAATATAACTCTATTACAGCTTGCACCTCTGCCCCTATTATAACATCAATCCATGTACATTTATCAATAATAATTTAAATAACTATAAAGTAAAATCAATTTTAACGATTAGCATGAAGCCATGGCCATACCAACCAACCCTAGCTCACACCATATAAACAAGCAAAAATACAATAAACAAAACTCAATCTTTTATTCGTCACCTTCGTAAATTATCTTGTCCTTACGAAGGAGTTCTGCTCGCTGTTTTCCTTATGGCTTTCTCTTCTCTTCTTCCATTCCCGGTTTTCTATAATCATGAAGTTTGTGACAGCACTGAAGCGTGGAAAATATTAAAATATGGCAATTAACGTAAATAAATAAATTGTTGCATAGGTAGGTTTGGATGAAAGATCATTCTTATTAGCACCAAACTTTGGGAACAAACACCATCTGCAAATTGATTAGGTTTACACTTCTCTTTGTTACAAATACGTCGTCTTTGTTACTAGTGACAGGGCCAATAAGGGGTGGATCGCGTACTGATTAAACGGTTTCAGTGCAATGAGTAAATGAAAATGCGAAAACTTCGACTTGCTAAACAATCTAAGAAGTTTGACAAGTTATTCAGGATTTAGATGAATTGAGCCTAATCAAATAGTAAATTCGGGCACATGCGATGAAGATAGACATGCTCTGGCAATGACCTCATCAACAAACTCTTGAATATTTCTTTCGGATGAACCGCCTTTCACCATTGACTCCCTCGATAATTTCTTCCACCGTAAAGCGTTTTTCCTCAGCTCACCACCGAGTTGGCTTTCCATCACCATCTTTAGACACTCCGCCACTTCCTCCTTCCCTACAAGTCCGTCAGCTGCTCGTTTTTTCAGTCGCATCCCCATCTTCCATTTCTGTTCAATATATGCGGAATTAGTTGCCTGATCACTCCACTGAGGAAGCGCCAACATTGGAACCCCAAGGCTGACGCTTTCCAGAGTCGAGTTCCATCCGCAGTGTGTCATAAAAGCGCCGACAGACGCATGAGAAAGCACTTGCAGCTGATGACACCATGGAACGATTAGCGCATGCCCAGAAGTTTCGTTCAAGAAACCAACCGGCAACGTTTCTTCACTATTAATTTCTCCTTGTGAAGAAGGTGGACGAATGACCCATAGGAAGGAATATCCACTGGCCTTCAACCCAAGAGCTATCTCATGCATTTGTTCCTTTGAAAGAACAGCCAGGCTTCCGAAAGAGACGTAAACAACACTTCTGCGTTCCTTCGTATTCAGCCAATCCATGCAGTTTGTGGCTTTCCACAAGTGTGCCACGGATTCTGTGTCGGTCAGATTCCGTCCGTTCAAGAAAGCCGAGGGTATGAGAGGACCGACTGTACGAATCGGAGCAACCGATTTCATCGAATCTATTTCTTCTGATTCGATTTCGGAAAACGAGTTTCCGAGAACCCACGTGGCCTTTGGAAGAGACTTAAACTGATCCACTGCCAGTTGAAACAGGAACGGGGAGGGATTTGAAGGCTGCAGAAGAGTTGGCATGTCCGACTCGCTCAGCAACGGCAATCCGGCTATTTCTTTTGCCTCAGCCGTTTTGTCTGTTTCATAGGATAAGTTTTGTGCATACGAAAAATGATTAAATAAAATCGAGATTGGTGGAGAAAGTAGAACTTATATGCATCATACTGCTTTCCTAAATGAAAACATACCCAATCCGTTGATGAAATAGTGATAGACGGAGTAAACTGCACACGACTGCGTCCAGAAAAATGCCACAGGAATATTAAACTTCCCCGCAACTTCCGGAACCCAGAGAAGGAAGGAATCGTAAACGATGCAAGATATGATGCTACCTTGAGCGTTTAGCCTCTCTATGAGATTTGCTAAGGAGAGGCTTCCCATCTTCTGTAGCATTTGAACGAACACATCCAGGTTCTTCATCGAGCGGTCGAAATCCAGTGGAAGTCCGTCTGAGATTGTTTCGAACTGAACATCCATAGAGGAGTTCGAAGCCCTGGGCATTTCATTTTGCGCCTGCAACATTGACACACGGTTAGCTTCTGTAGTGACAAACGTGACCATGAGTCTTTTAGAGACGAGCCGCTTGGCAAACTCCAGCATCGGATTGATATGGCCTTGCGCTGGAGTGGGCACCACAAGAACATGGGGATTACAGCACTCTAGCTCCCCTGAGGAACTCATTTTACTACTCTTCGGCGAGGAGTAATTGCAGATCAACTTTCTGTTCGAATATTTCGCTCTCCCAGGTGGTCTGAACTCTTGGGTTAATTCGTAGAGGGCATCTGAATTTATATCAGTGGATGGGATGCTGGAGCGTATCTTGACGGTTCAGTTCAATGAAAACAGTAAACGAGTATTACTGAAGTTGAGATCTCCTCTGAAGGCCCTGGACTAATTGCGACTGCTAGTGATGCGGAATGCATGAGAAATTGTTCTCATTTCCATCAGAGGGTTGGTTTTTCGAATCTCTCGGAAACGACAAGATATATTAGAAAAGCGCTTACGTTATTGCATGATTCAGCTAGCAAATCAGCATGAGAGCGATCGAACTGTAATATTGACTTTCGATGATAAAAAAAATATAATAAGTAGTCTAGGGCAAAGGAAACGAGTGAATTACTGTTATGTTCTTCAAACACAAGGGGAAAAGGGAATACATGAGAGATCCTAGTGTTCATTAATTATTGAACGACTATTGGAATTTTTTAAATATTTTTAGAATATAAAAAAAAATAGAAGTTTTATGTATGTATTAAGACATCTTGCAATGATTTGAAATCATATATATATAAATTTGTTCATCGGTTCATTTCTTTTCAAAATAAAAAATGATTTCCCCTTAAAAAAAAAAAAAAAAATTAAAAATATATTTTAAATAAAAAAATAATATTAACTATAATAAATAAATGAATATGTTGCAAGGTAATTATAAGTGAAAAAAGTGTGAGTAAGATATTTAAATCTTATAATTTAGTTATTGATAAAATATTTTAATACTATTTAATATTGATATATACTTAAAAATATATTAATAATAAAAAACTATTTTAATTTGAGCTATAAAAGGTCTTTAGGTATATGTTATGCAAAATATTTTAACGCTAATTGTGTATACATTATATATTATTGTAAAAAAATATGTATATACTAGCCTAGATCCATCTAACTCTTGATCTATCATGGGGAGAGAGGGATCAAATGTCTTGAGGTGCAAGTCTTCTTTTTGGAGTGTATAATTCGAGAAAGGCTTGCAACTAGGGGGATTTGATCCCTCTAGGGCATGGTAGATCCCGAATTAGATGGATCTAGAATGTTTCCATTGAGGGAAACAGTGTCACATTTTTAGATTATCATTATTATGTATATGATTGAGATAAACTACATACTTTTAAATTTACATGATGTTTTCTTTGCTTGGCATGACCATATCATCCTCCTCTTTAATTTAGTCTATGTTGCTTCCCTTGAATGGTTTGTGTGCCTATGTATGGATGATTTCGAGTGGTGTGCATTTATGTGTTTGGATTTAGATTGTATTATATGTCAATGTTACAATTTTTTTCTTTTTATATTGTGTATGCAATTGTATGTTAGTAATTAGTTGGCGATGAAAAAGGGAGACAATCTTGTCAATAGTTTGCAGGAGGATTGATACTACACATCAATTTCATTTAATTTTAGCTATCACAACTTTTGAGAGCTAATTAATTCTTATAGTGTCCCTCTAACTCCATAGTGTCACAAATTTTGACATGTTAGTAGTGACACTATTACTTTTTCATATTTTCATATCAATTATATGAAAAAGCCAATTGAAATCATAAACAATTCAAATATTTAACTCTAGCTATTCTAGTAATCATCATACCTTGTCTCTCTAGCTCTCCAATAGTAATAGGTTGAATTAATATAACACAAAAACCAATGCACATTGTTAATACATTTTTTGTGGTTAGATTGAAATCAATGCACACTCTTAATCCAATCACATTAATATTAATGTACCATCATTCATTTAGTTACATAAATCATAAATCAACATCTACACTGAAATTAATGAATCTAATGCAAGCAATCAAATAGATTTAAAAAACAACAACTACACTGAAATCAATGCATCTAACATAAGGAATCATATAGGATTAGAAATCAACATCTACACTAAAATCAATGCATCTAGTGCAAGCACTCAAATATAATTAGAAATCAACATCTACACTTAAATCAATGGATATAGTGCAAACAATCAAATAGAATTAGAAAAAATCTACTCTGAAATCAATGCATGTAGCGCAAGTAATAAAATAGGTTTAGAAATCTATGTCTTCACTGGAGTCAATGGACCTAGTGCAAAAAGTCCAATAAGATTAGAAATTAACGTCTACAATGAAATAAATACATCTAGTGAAAGAAATAAAATACTATTAGAAATCACCGTCTACAATAAAATAAATGCCTCTAGTGCAAGAAATATTCTTCCCTCTCTTCCCCCTCCATATATATATATATATATATATATATATATTGGGGGGGGGGGGGGGGGGGGGGGGGGGGGGAGGGAGAGAGATATATGGAGAGAGAAAGTGTGTGTGTTGTGGGGGAGAGGGGGTGAGGTAGAGAGACAAGGAAGGACATATATAAATAATTTTTGTGCAGGGGGAAGGGAAGGACAAGCCTCAGTTTTCAAATGTAGAGGCATTCATGCAAAAAATCAAAACAGAGTATTGGGAGCCATACTCTACGTTATTTCTCACTTAGCCATATTCACCTACTTGTTTTCCTGCAACTTCACACTCGAAAATTTTCTTTTTTACCCTTTAAGCCTTCCACCAACATTTATTTCCCCTCCGATATGATATCGGTGGGACCCACCACTTACCTTACCGCATTGTAAACGGCGCTGCAAAACTTTACATTTACTTTATTTATTTGTTTTCCACACTTCACACCTCCCACCGTTTAACTCCCCGCATACTACAACCCTCAAGATTTAAGCTCTAACTCTTAGCGCTGCACCAAATGTTATTTTCCCACCAATGCGATCTAGCGTGACCCACAAACCTCACCACACTTCACAACTTTATCCACTTACCTTTTTAGCGCCCATATCCCGCACTTCGCAAGTTATAAGTTTTAACTTTAAAGTTGCCCGCAAGTTGTTTTGTTTTGTTTGCGATGCGATTGAAAGGGTACATGTGTCAAGCTTAGGAGGGTAGTGCAAAGTGCACATCGCAAAGCTCAGGAGTTAACGGATAAGCGCCTGCATTTTAAGATGTTTACATTGCGATGTGATGTTCCACGTCACATCGCATATCAAAAGACTTAAGGTTTTCCCATGTTCGCACTAGTTAAATGTTATATTCGTCGATTTGCAATGTAGGCGCCGGACGCGATATTTTTCAAAGCCGGGACCAATAATGTTTCAGGTCTGATGTTTTTGTGTTCTATACACATTTTCGTGTATAAGAAGTTGAACAGAGCTGAGGGACGGTTTGGTTGTTGAACGTCCGATTCTGCATTGAATTTATTTGAATGTTCAGGCTCTGGCCAATTTTTTATTAGCCTATGTAATTTAATTTTGTTTAAAAAGAAGGAATGAATAGAATTTTAGAGAAGAGTTGAATAAATTGGAAAGATTTCCTCTCTTGTGTAAATCGATCTCTGTCTGTGTTTTTGACTATTATTTTCACAATTTTTTTCGTTCTCTATGTTGTGGGGGAACACATCCCTCTGTGTTTATGTTTTTTCAAAATTCCCAACATGGTATCAGAGTAGGTCTATGCTCTTAGTGAAAGAACGAGTCTTTACTGAAGAAGGTGAAAGGTTTTTTTGTAGAAGTGGAGTCTCCAACAGTGAGAAAGGTTTGATTACAGAATCAAGATGGCAGCAGCAGGCACAAGCCTGACAAATCCGCAACTACCACAATTCAATGGGAAGAATTATGATTATTGGGCTATTACAATGAAGGCCCTGTTCTCCTCACAAGATATTTGGGAGCTGGTGGAAAATGATTTCCAAGAACCAACAGATGCAGCAGCATATAATTCTTTGACACAAGCACAAAGAGATTGGTTGAGATAAAATAAGAAAAATGACTCCAAAGCCCTCTTCTATATTTTACAAGCAGTACATGAGAGTATTTTCCCAACGCTTGCAGCAGCAACAAAGTCTAAGAAGGCATGGGATACCCTCCAGACAACCTATCAAGGCATGGAAAAGGTGAAGATAGAAAAACTTCAAATGCTGAGAAGAGATTTTGAAACTCTTTGTATGAAAGAGTTTGATAACATAGACTCATTCTTCACACATGTGATTGGGTTGGTTACCCAAATCAGGTTTCATTGACAGACACTTGAATAAAAGAGAATATTAGAGAAAGTCTTAATAATTCTACCAACAAGGTTCGATGCCATAGTAGTGGCCATAGAAGAGACAAAGGATCTCTCACATTTTTTAGTGGATGAGCTCAATGCATCACTGATGTCTCATGAGCACAAATTGAACATAACAAGAAACTCCTCATTGGAGCATGCATTCAAGACACAAATGTCTTTTGGTCAAGGTAGAGGTTGAGGAAGATCAAACTATCGAGGAATAGGAAGAAGCCCACATAGAGGTGGAAGAAGCAGCCCCGCAAACAGAAGTGGAAGGGGCAGCAATTAGAATCCAAGCCAAGGCTCAAGCTAGAATCAAGCACAAGGACAGAGGTATGATAAATCTCAAGTCCAATGTCATTATTGAAAAAATTATGGCCATTATGCAAATGAATGTAGAAAGAAGCAAAATGACATGGGTAATAAACCTAGTGTAAATTTTGGAAAAGAAAATCAGAACCAAGGAAATGTGCTTTTAGCTTGTAATGAAGCACAAGAAAAACAAGAAGATGTATGGTTATTATATTCAGGTTGTAGTAACCATATGAATGGAAACATAACAATGTTTTCCAATCTAGATGAAAGTGTAAAATCTGAAGTGACAAGGGAGAGCGATAGCAAAGTCTCTATCATGGGGAAAGGAAGAGTAAATATAATAACAAATAAGGGAGAGAAGAAGTTTGTGCCATATTTCTATTATGTACCTGGTTTGAAATGTAACCTTATAAGAATTTAATGCTCGTGCATAAGGGCTACAATGTTTTTGAAGAATGATGTGTGAATAATCATGGATATACCTCCAAGTAGACAGGTCATTACAAAAGTGCATATGACAAGCAATATGATGTTTCCTCTCGAGATCAGATCAGACTTGAAGGAAGGAGGTGTTGTAGCCCAAGTAAAGGGTATGATAAATCTCAAGTCCAATGTCATTATTGCAAAAATTATGGCCATTATGGAAATGAATGTAGAAATAAGAAAAATGACATGGGTAATAAACCTAGTGTAAATTTTACAAAAGAAAATCAGAACCAAGGAAATGTGCTTTTAACTTGTAATGTAGCAAGGGAAAAACAAGAAGATGTATGGTTCTTAGATTCAGGTTGTAGTAATCATATGACTGGAAACATAGCAATGTTTTCCAATCTAGATGACAGTGTAAAATATAAAGTGACAATGGGGACTAATTGCAAATTCTCTGTCATGGAGAAAGGAAGAGTAAATATATTGACAAAGAAGGGAGAGAAGAAGTTTGTGCTAGATTTATATTATGTACCTGGCCTGAAATGTAACCTTCTAAGCATTGGAAAGTTCGTACATAAGGGCTACAATGTGTTTTTGAATAATGATGTGTGAAAAATCATGGATATACCTCCAAGTATACAGGTCATTGCAAAAGTGCATATAACAAGCAATATGATGTTTCCTCTCAAGATTAGATCAGAATTGGAGGAAGCAGGTGTTGTAGTAGCTGTCACACAAGAAGTCTTTCAAGAAGAAGAGAAATATGAGAACTCGTTATGGAATTTGAGATTTGGACATCTCAATTTCAGAGGTTTGAAATTGTTGCATAGAAAATTCATGGTAAAGGGATTACCACTCATAGAGAAAGAATACAACCTATGTGAAGACTGCATCTTGGGCAAACAACACAGAGAATCATTTCCAGCAGGAAAGAGCATAAGGAAAAAGGTACCTTTGGAGATTTTCAACTCAGATTTATGTGGACCAATGTAAACTACATCATTAGCTAGCAGTCATTATGTTTTGACATTTATAGATGATTATAAAATGAAGACACGAGTCTATTTTCTAAAAAAAAAGAGTGAAGTGTTTGAATAGTTCTACCACTTCAATGCTCTTGTTGAGAAGCAAAGTGGACACTACATAAAAGTGTTGAGAACTGACAGAGGTGGAGAGTATATTTCCAAATACTTCCTATGTATCTACAGGGAGCATGGAATACAAAAGAAGTTTACAACAATGTATACACCTCAGCAAAATGGTGTAGCAGAAAGAAAGAATAGGACCATCATAGACATGGTAAGAAGTATGTTGAAGGCAAAGAATTTTCCAAATGAGTATTGGGAAGAAGCTGTAAATTGTGCAGCTTATATTTCAAATAGATGTCCAACCAAAGCTATTATGAACAGAGTTCCAGAAGAAGCATGGAGTGGAACAAAACAATTTTTCACTCATATGAGAGTGTTTGGATGTGTGGCATATGCACATGTACCGGATCAATTAAAGAATAAGTTGGATAGAAAGGGGGAGAAGTGTATATTTATTGGATACAGTGATGAATCCAAGGCCTATAAGCTCTATAATCCATCAACCAAGAAGGTAATAATCATTAGAGATGTTCAATTCATTGAAGAAGAAGCTTGGGACGAAAGTTTAGAGAAAAATGTAAATGTGAAAACATGTATTTCACATGAAGACAAAGAGGAATTTATTACATAAAATAATTCCTCAACGATGGCTCCTCCTCCACCTACACAAGCTCAACAGAGCACACCACAAGAAAGCAATAGAACAAAAGTGAAAAGCCAAGGAAGTGCTTCTCCAAGCACACCACAAGGATCAACAACTCCCTCAATTTCAAGTGCAAATCCAAACACATCTTCAGGAAATACAAGAAGACCAAAACTCATAAATTTAAGTGAAATTTATGAGCAATAAGAATTAAATAGTAATTTTGGTCTGAATTCTTTAGTTGCTTTATTTTTTCATGCTGATGACCCAATCCAATTTGAAGATACAGTTAAAGAAGAGAAATGGATTGAGGCAATGAATGAAGAGATATGAGTAATATAAAAGAATGAAAAATGGGAGTTAGTGGACCTCCCACAAGGAAAATAAGTTATTGGAGTGAAATGGGTCTATAACACCAAGAGCAACATTGAATGAAAGATAGAAAAGCACAAAGCAAGGCTAGTTGTAAAAGGATACAAGGAGCAGCAAGGAAAATACTACGAGGAAACCTTTACACCAGTTGCAAGGATGGAGACAGTGCAGACAGTGTTGTCCATAGCAGCACAACAAAAGTGTAAAGTTTATCAAATGGATGTGAAGTCAACATTCTTGAATGGAGTGTTGAAAGAGGAGGTGTATGTTGAACAACTTCCTGGCTATGAGACAGAGGGCCAAGAACACAAAGTGTGTAAGTTAAAGAAATATCTTTATGGGTTTAAACAAGCACCAAGAGCATGGCACAACAAGATTGATGCTTACCTGGTGGACAATGGGTTTGACAAGTATGATGGTGAACCCACACTCTACATCAAAGAAAATGACAGGAAAATTCTCATTGTTGTTTTATATGTAGATGATTTGATTTTCACAGACAATGATGTTTCCCTCATTGTTGATTTTAAATATGTTGTGAAAAGTGAATTTGAAATCACTGACTTGGGTTTGTTGAGATAATTTTTTTGCATAGAAGTAAAGAAAACAGAAAAATAGATTTTTATCTCCCAAGAAAATTATGTTGAATATGCAGAACCTCAAATCATAAACAACTCCAATTGTCATGGGGTTGAAGTGGAGCAAGGAAAATTGCAGCAAGAATGTTAATCTGACATTGTACAAAAGCATGGTTGGCAGTCTAATGTATTTGACTACAACTATGCCTAATATAATGTATGCAGTAAGTTTGATATCCAGATTCATGGAGACACCCAAGGAGATACATTCAAAAGCAGGCAAGAAAATTTTAAGGTATGTGAATGGAACGAAGGAGTATGGTGTTCTATACTCCTCAACTGATAATTTTAAGCTGATTGGTTACACTGATAGTGATTGTGCTAGAAGTGTAGATGACAAAAAGATAACATCAGGGTATGTTTTTCATTTGGGATCGGGAGCCATTTCATGGGCTTCCAAAAAGAAACCAATAATTTCATTATCAACAGCAGAAGTTGAATAATGAAACTTTTCTTGTTTACCCTTTAAGCCTTCCACCGAAGTTATTTCCACGCCAACACAATATCAGCAGGACCCACCACTTACCTTACCGCATTGTAAACCACGTTGCAAACCTTTACATTTCCTTTATTTCTTTGTTTTCTACACTTCGCACCTCTCATTGTTTAAATCCCCACATACCTCAACCGGCAAGATTTAAGTTATAACTCTTAGCACTCCACCAAATGATATTTCCCCACCGATGCGATATGGCAGGACCCAAAACCCTCACTGCACATCACAACTCTATCCACTTACCTTTTTAGCACCCACGACCCACACTTCGCAAGTTATAAGTTTTAACTTTAAAGCCACCCCCAAGTTGGTTTTTTTGTTTGTGACGTGATCGCAAGGGGGCATGTGTCAAGCTCAGGAGGGTAGCACAAAGAACTATTCACAAAGCTCATGAGTTAACATACAAGCGCTCGCAGGTTAAGATGTTTACATTGCGATGCGATGTGCCACATCACATCGCATATCGCAAGACTTAAGGTTTTCCCATGTTCGCACCCGTTAAATGTTATATTCGTCGATTTGTGATGGAGGCATCGGACATGATGCGTTTTCAAAGCCGAGACCAATAATATTTCAAGTCCGTTATTTTTGTGTTTTGTATGTGTTTTCGTGTCTAAGTAGTTGAACAGAGCCGAGGGACGATTTGGTTGTTGAACGTCCGATTCTTCATTGAATTTATTTGAATGTTCACGCTCCGACCAATTTTATAAAAACCTATGTATTTTCATTTTGTTTAAAAAGAATGAATGAATCGAATTTTAGAGAAGAGTTGAATAAATTTGAAAGAGTTCCTCTCCTATGTAAATCGTTGTCTGTGTGTGTTTGACTGTTATTTCCTCAATATTTTTCATTCTATGTGTTGTAGGGGAACGCATCCTTCTGTGTTTATGTTTATTCATAATTCCCAACAATATTTTTTTATATTTATCTTTGAGTAGCTAGAAGAAAATAATGTCACAACTAGCGAATCTCGGAATATTTTTCAAAATATTTCGCATTGTATTTTATAATTCTATCGAACTGTATTTTGGAGATTTGGCTTTTCGGTTTTCGAATATATGGTTTATTGTGATCAGGTACGTAAGTGTTAGGAATTCCATCTTAAGTGTCCAGCAATATATAATGAAAGCGAAGGTTGAAACTTGGCTTTCAATGGATGTGTATGACAAAAAAATTTAACAAGTAGTGAGTCCCTTTGGAGAAAACGGATTGGCAACACAATCCTTCTGGAAATTTGCACTAGCATGGCATTTTTTTGTTTATAAATTATGGGCTAGAATTTCAGATTCAAACACAACTGAAATTCATCAAGAAACAGTGACATGGACTATGAGTTGATAATGTAAAATTCAGATTCAAACACAACTGGAATGCATCAAGAAATGGTGACGTGGATTATGTGTTGATAATGTAAAATTCGTAATATTATAGAGCCAAATCTATGATGAAATTTTAAGCATGCATATTAGTCAATGTGAGTTTTTGATTTGCATGTCAATTTTCACTGAACCATATGAGCTTTGATTTTCTTGTTCACTACCAAATGGATTTAGGGAAACTTTCTTTATGGCTTAAATAAATCAACATCCAACCATTGTCACAAGGTGTGTGCATAGCGATTGCATGTAAAAAATAATTCATGTGATAACTATTTGCACTAAGTCATATTCCTTACATAGAATTACAATTTAAATCATGGCGAGATAGCTTACCTGTAACTCCAGAGCATAGATTTAACTAATGAGAACCAACGCAACTCAGAAGTAAAATGAATCTAGGTAATGAGAATAATATTGAATGAACAAAATTAATTGGTTTTGCTACTCGATTATGAAATGTTTATTTATTTATATGGCTATTGGCTATTTAATTTTTTGTTTAACCAGAAAATATTTATAACTTTTTATTATTTAGATTTTTTATTTTTTTTTGTATGTGGTTCATTAGCTAAAATTTTATTTTGGCTTGTGATATATTTACACATTTTCCGCTTAATCATGAAAAAATTATGTTTGTACGGTTTAAATTTTAATTTGGTCTTATATATACTTTATTTAACATTCAAGTACAATTTAAGAAATAAAGAATAACACATTTTATTTTACATTCTAAATAGATTTGCATGTCAATAAATTTGTTCCTTCTCGGCTCATGTTAGATACATACTTAAAATGGATCTATAGTTCTATATTGGTTAAGCCTTAACCTAAAAATATAAAAAATAAAGTCTCATTAAATACTAATTAAAAGATATGAAAAATGAAGTCACATAAACAATGCATACAAAGTTCAGCGATGAAAAAAAATTCTAATTGATATGACCATTCAAACACCAAATCTCATGAGTAGTTTATGTATAATTTTTCATTCTAATCAATCTGTGAAAATAATATTAAAGACAAAATATTGAATGGCTTATAGGATGTCAATAGAATGAAACAAATGTTGTGGATAATTAAAATTTTTGGCTTCGAGTCAAGATACACATGCATCAATAAAGTATATACGTAGAAAAAGTGTGTATATATATATATATATATTCAATGTTATTTTCTATTTCTATTATTATTCGTTAGTTCCTATTATTTGCTAATTTTTTGGATGTTACAAATCTAATCTAATTTAAACCATAGGAAATAAAGGCATAGTAGGATAGCACCTATCATCCAAAACTATTTTCGAATGAGAATGTATTGTATAGAAGGTAGAACACTATAATAAGTAGACAACAAAATAGTAAGATATGGGAGGTTTTAACTTAGAGATTTAGTTCCTATTTGTCTTGTGCATATTGTATAAGATTCCTCATAATAAATGTAATTTTTATGTGAGTTGCATAATTATTAATTATTTGGATTTGAGATATTTAGTTCAACAAAAATAGTTCCTAGTTAAGTGTTTGGTTGAGAAATTGTATCAACTATGTGATTGTGTAGTTAAAATAGAATTTTTAACTTCAACCAATGATTTATGTATTTATATGTCTAATTAATCTAATTGAAAAAGTGTTTATGTGTGAAATTGGTTTCTGAATTTAGTATAAGAGCCACTAGCTCTCAGCTAACTCCCTTAATGGAGGGCCTACATATCTGTAAGAATGGATTACGATAGTTGTGTGAAAAAATTGATTCTTATGGTGTGTTGTATGTTTTTTATGTTAATAGTGGAGGAATTAGGACTCTGTGTGTTTGGAGTAGTCATAAGGAAATGATCAAAGATCCATTGAGGTAGAAGGAAGAAGGAGAAAATTCCATGAATTTTATTAGTCATTTGATCCTTTGCAATTGGAACAAACAATTATTTTTTCACAGTATGTCGAACCAAAAGGTCCACTAGTGTTGTACCAACGTCACAATAAATTCTCTAGTGGGAAGACTAATGGTTGAGGATGACTCTTGTTGAATTACACAGTTGTTGCAGGTTCATAGGATCAAGTCGAGGCTGAGGAGGATTCAAGATAAGTCGTAGCCATCGACCAAATTTTTTGACGGCATTATGAAACTACACAAAAACAAGATTCTTAATCCGAATTCCCTTAGATCTTTATCTTGTGAAATAATGGCTACTTCATGTACATTATTTTCCTATCCTACATTGCTAGTTTAAACAGAGGTGGCATCCTGCAAAATTGACCATTGACATCCCTTAGATGGCATTCATGAGTTCATTCATATATCACCATGTTCACTATGTCTCTCCTATAGCAGTGACTTGAGCATGATGTTCTTCGCAGTGATTTTTGAATTCAGCCTTGGTGAGGTAAGTCGTTTGGTGTTTTAAAGGCTTCTATGGGTGAGAAAATTTGGTCAATTTTGTAGCATTCTGATCAAATTTGTACACAAACATATCCTTCCCAACAACATTGAACATCACAACGGTGAACCATAAAAACCATAAAGTTTTATGTCATTTTGTCCTTTCGTTCATTGGAAGCATGGGCTACACTTACCTTATGAATGGAAGGGTTTGGGGTAAATATTTCAAGGCTCCATTAATTAGAGTGAACATACGTTCACACTTTTCAACATCACTATGTAGAGTTTTATTAAAATATCTTGGGTGTTGGTGTATTTTTTTTTATTATAACTATTTCTATAAAATTATGATGAATTTCCAAAATAATATATAGAGGTTATTTTGCAAAACTGACTCTAGATACATTTAGTGTCTAGACAATTTTCCTATACAACTAGCGAGTACAACCAGTTGGGTGCAGGAATTGCACTTAAACAAACTCCTTCAACACTTAATTGTCCACCCGGGGGTTTCGTAAACTTAGAGATGAAGCATAGGTAATGCCAGAAGTGGTATGAACTTTTCCTATTTCTATTTCTACTTCTCAATTGAAATATTGCAGAATAAAATAGAAAACAATCTCAAAGGAAATTGACACCAAATCAATTCTATTGCTGGAAATTCAAAGAATGCATTTGCAAAGAAATCAAATAAATGAACTTTCACACTGTTGTAAATAATCTTAACTACTGAAGTATAATTCTATGTTTATCCTCAGTATAGGTGGTGGCAGTTTAACAAGTAGGCCCTTGAAGAGATCTGCATTCTAAATGATTTTCCTTCTCACACTAAGCGGTTGTTCCTGTACTCCTGCAATTTTCTTGCACTGGTACAGGTACAAAAATTTATGTAAGAAGTACATTTTACACTTATACTGAAGACTTATGGCTTCATGTAGGGGCTCTAAGCCTCAAGGCTAGGAGCACTCTGTTCCTATAACAAGACATTAGTTATTGTACCAAAACATAACTTCCTACACCAAGTTTTCCAAATTATTTTCGAAAAACAAAAGGGTGCATTAATTATAAAAAGAATTACAAATGTGAGCAGGATTATGAAATAACTTACACATGAAAAAGAATGCTTCAAATGAACCTTGCAACAGAAATAAACTTTTAAGATGAAAACAATCTTCAAAAGTCAAACCAGACCCTCTTTAGTCAAAGGTATTTGGCATGCGGCCAAATATAACTCAAAAATGACTTACTGTAATATTTTAGATTACTTTTAGTCCTTATCCTTAAATCGCGAGGTAAAATTCATAAATTAAGATATTGCAACAATTTTCTTTTCCATTTCACAAAGTCATTCTTAATATTCAAGAGTTTAGCTTTTAATATTAGAAATGCTTCCTTCTAATAGTAAACGCTTACTTGTTGAAATAAATTAAATTGTATAGAGGAAAAAGAATAAAACACTTGTAAATAAACTAGCAAACCACAGTGCGGAATCCTACATGCACTGGTGTAGGAATAATCTATCTGCATGATCCAAGAGAAATCAAACAGGAAAGAAATTACAGAAAATAAATTAATTCAATTTGACTTCCACACAATGGATCCGTTCACACTTTGACTATTTGACAAATTAAATCAAAATTGTTAAGCAAGAACGAAATTAAGATTTAAACCATGCTTCTCCAAATAAAAAAATTTAACACACAACTTTAAGGTAATGAAATCACGAGGGTGAACGAGCTAGGTTGGTTGGGCCCTAGCCAACCAGCTCATTTCTCATTTTAGGAAACGAAACTCTTAAGAATTTTAAAAACGCATCAACGAAATATTAAACTTAGAGTGAGAAAATCATGGTGCGGCTCGATGTATTAATTCCGATCAGCAAACATACATTATGAGTTCAAGTCCAACCCAAAACAAGGGTGACAACGTTATTACAAATTAACCAAAATTATAGTTGCACTTGCTATCTCTAACCTAGTTCTATCTAAGAGCTATACTTTATACATCCCTTCAGCCTATGGCCATAATCGAAAACTACACAGTTGTTCCAAATCGATCCTTTCGTTTGAACAGAATAACAAACAAAATTACAAAATTAAGCTAGCGGCTATAAAAAGATGCGAACTAATAGTTGGTTGTAGACATTATCCTCGACCACATCCTGGATATCCACCACTTGAGTTCAAATTCCTATTTCCTCAACTGAACTAGAAGACGTGGACCAAGATGCCTACGTGAAGTGACTGGGCTATCGCGGAGATCACGGAATGGATAATTGCCAGCGGTACAGGAATCTTCCTGCACTAGATCAAGCTAATATAATGATTAATACTTTAGCTTGTCAAATATTTTAGGAAAGTAAATATATGTTACAACAAATATTAGAGGCAGAGAATCTATTTAAAATTATTAATTAAGCACTTAATAAACATTAAACATGAAATATGAAGTTTGTGTAGGAATAGACAGTAATCTTGAACTATTGCGGGAATGAGGAGGTTTATGGAGATAAAACATAGGTTAATGATTATGGTTTTTTAATAGGAAGGAAGTAAAAATAGATCATTCTTTCATACCAACATTTTCCCATCCCTAAGTTGTTGTGTGTCCTCACAAAACCTTTACCTGCTACAAAAAATATTCAAAATAAGGAACCATCTTTCAATCCTAGACTTTGATACTGATTCTTGCTTTCACTACCTTCGTCTTCTTTTCTCGAGCTTCCTTAAGTTGTTTGGTCACCATTTTGAGGTGCTTGTAGCATTTAGAAGCTTGAAACTTCCATACCTTCACTTGATGTTTATGGTGTTTAACCTCTTATGAAAATTCTATATTGCCTTGCTTTTGCTAGTTCTACTCCTTCATGACTTGGCTTAATGCCTCCAAGTCATGAACTTGTTGTTCCAACTCTACTATCTGGTTATTTAGATAGAGGGTATAGGTATCTGTGTCTAGCTCATGTGGTGTAAGCACCTTTTCTGCAATGGATTCAAATCTTGTACCATCATTTCCAAGATCAAATTTATCTTGGCCATCTAGAGTCTGCATAATAATATCAACAAGGGTTTCTGTGCTAGGAGATTCCATGTCACCGAGGGTTTCAGTATCCTCCATGTCCATTGTACCAAGGGCTTTAGTACCCTGCGGAAATAATTCATCACGGGCTTCAATACCCTGTACATCTAACTCATGAGGGACTTTATTAACCTGTTCATCCAACTCCTCAGGGGCTTCACTACCTTGTTCATCAAAACTATCGAGGGTTTGTATGTGTTGCGCCTCGTCATCTACCTAACCCTTTGCTGGGTCTCTACTTGTACGATGTCATTATTTTCTTCTTCAACTTATGAAGGAAGGCTGACAAGGATATGTCTCCGACTCTCTATACATTTTCTTCCTTCACCATGGTATGAGCTGCTGCATCCGCAAGAACCGAGAAATTGTGATCTCCAGGTGAAGCCTGGGGTGACTCATCAATCAAAATTAGGGAGCTCGAACAAGCGCGACTTGTCCCTGAAGAGATAGTCTTTTTATTAGTCAAGGTCTTGGTCGCTTTTCTTTTTGTTGAGGATGGAGTTTCTTCAACAGAATTATGCTCTGCTTGCACATGTTTGTTCTTTCTCTTTCTCATGGCAGGGCACGGGGTCTCTACTTTTATTTTTTTACTTGCAATCTTTCTAGCCAACTTCCCTGCACTTATTTCCCGAAATTATTTCAAGAACGCTTCCTGGGTCATTTCCTTCACCTCCAGATCGTTCTTAACCAGGATTGCAATGAGCCCATGATGGTATAGTTTGTATGCAACCTGGATTGCATCCTCTTTCAGCACTCCTTTCGCCATTTTCTCTAAACTTCGAAGCAGGTAATAAGAGAAATTAATGTGTTTCCTTAATTCAAATGTGGTAATAACCAGATATGGTACAAAAACATTAATGAATAACGTCCCTCACAGGTCAGACACTTCTATAATATGTATAGGAGGTCTCGCCATTTTCCAAGCATGGTGTTGTGTGGAAGCCCTTTCTTCCAGTTGACTTTGAGCTTCCGGTTGACCACAAATCGACACCATCTTTTCTTTTCGATCCTCTCCTTTTTGAACTTTTGTTCCCCTCCAGCTGACAAGGCTATAGCTCGCATTATAGATTCTTCCGTGACCTTAAAATCTAATGAGCCTACCTTAGCTCAGCCTCCCTCAAATGTCTTTGAAAATTCCAGAGCCACGGCCATACTGAACCCATCGAATTTCTGCAAAAATGGGGGAAATCCCTATTCTTGCAATAGTGCAATACTATTTCTATACTCCGCGGTCTGCTCTATCTCCTTCATGGATGATGGCTCATTTCTCATAGGTGCCATATTTGTTTGAATCCACTTCAATTCTCTATCATGGCCTTAGGAAAATTTCACACTGAGGAGTGCCAAAGGGCTGCCAAGAATTTTATGATGGAGATCTGTCCATCCACTGTCTTTTTGATCCCATCCATCCAATCATGTTCAATCATTTAAATCTTCCCTCAGGACAAATGCACAAATGTATCAATCTGCTACATGCAGAAAATTATAATTGGAGGATGCAGAGGTTGTTACGGTGATGGCGTAATGATCATGGATGATCGGATTATGAGGTTAGGCTATCATGAACAAGTGATGGAAGATATTTTCAAAAGGAGGTAAGTATGGTGTTTCGAGTATATTTTTACTATCCCATGTTTTTCCTCATAATTCACGTAAGATGTACTTTGGTACTCATTAAAAATATTAGACCTCAAAACCTAAAAAATATTGCATTTAATGGATTTTTCCCTAAGTCAGTAAATGATAAATCAAAGTGTTAACCAAAAATTTAAATAATTTAATGCTATGATATATCACTGTGGTAGTCATTAATCTGTAGGAATGAAAAATAAATTTCCAGAAAGCATTTTTCATCAAGCACTCCTGTACTTCGTTAAACATTTTTGCATTGTGTTTTCACAGTTGGGTGCGTGATTGCAATAATCGTGCTTGCACTAACCCTTCTTGCATTGATCCTTATTTCACTGGTGATGTGTGTTCCTACACCAGGTATTTCTGTAGCATTGAAGAAAGAGGGGATAAAAATTTGGATAGAACACAGTTCTTTAGCTCGATTATTTTTTTTTTCCTGAATATACAAGAGAAGTTTTTTTCGCCATCCTTTGGTGTTTCAAGAGCATTCTTTCTGATATAACTACATCGGATCTTGAAATTGATCCATGAGGGAACAAAGAAGTGGGAAAAGGGTAATTTTCAGAATGGGAAGGAATATTATAGCAGGGATTCCAAGAATAATACTACAAAGGGGGATAAACAAAAATAGGAACTAAAAAAAAAAGTCCAAGGGGAAAAGAGGGATTTTACGAAATTGGGTAGGGATAGTTTATTAGAAGATAGAGGAGGGTAATTAATTATGGGATTAATAAAAATAGTGGGAATTATGAAACACGAAATAGAAGAAAGGAAAAATTTTACCTTCAAGATCTTCCTACGCTGGTTCTAGAAAAAGTAAACGGAGTGGGAATTAATCATTACTTGGATAAAAATTTCCATGCTAGTTATCCCAAACTTGGGTAAGGGCTTGGTTCCTTGAACCTGCTTCTTCTTGGTGACAACCAACATATCTAAAAATCAAGTAACATTCCCTTTTTATTGAAATTTCGATCTTCTTGCCAAGATGCTAGTTTTCAAGTTGATCCTTCTACAATCATGTCTGTCAATTGATTTTCATAATTACAGGAAACGATTTTTCTTTATATATATATATCTATATATATATATATATATATATATATATATATATATATATATATATATATATATATATATATATATATATATATATATATATATATATATATATATATATATTTCTCATTTTTTCTTCTTTTTTTCATTTTATTATATGAGGAAAAGAAAGAATCATATTTTCAATAGGTCGGTGTTGCCACCTACCATCTCCTTTTCAGATTGTTATAGGACTTGATGCATAAAATCTCCTTTAGTAAGGGGCTGAAAATACACCTTTAATCTATTCCCATTTACCAGGAACATGGAATTATGCCCATCAATAGTTTTGATTTCTACAGCTCCCATCCAACGTGTATGGAATTTCCCTTTAAAATATTTAAATCTAGAATCATAACAGAGTACCCAATCACCTGGCTGAAACTTCTTCTTTCAGATGGACTTATCATGCCACTTTTTGCGTTGTTGTTGAACCAATATATTCTGATGAACATCATCCCTTATTAATTCATCTAACTCATTCAACTATACAAGACGTTGATGTTGTGCTTCAGAGAGATCTAACCCTAATTGGACTGCAGTCCTGAAAGTTTTGATCTGGAACTCTATTGACAGGAGGACTTGCTTCCCGTACACCATCTCATATGGCATGTGTCCCGTGTTGTTCATCCAAGTGGTTCAGTATTCCCACAAGGCTTCCAAAAAAATTTTGGCCCAATCTTTTCTATGCGTATTTACTGTCTTCGTGAGGATGGACTCAATCACCTTGTTTGTGGACTCCACCTGACCATTTTCTTGCGGGTGATACAGTGTAGATTTCCTGTGCCAGATTTTGTACTACTCCATCACTCCCTTTACCAGATTAGAAATAAAATGTGGACCATTGTCAGAAACAATCTCTCTAGGCACACCAAATCTAGTAAAGATTTTAGTAAATAGAAAATCAACAACAAATTTTTCATTAGCAAAAGAAATAGCTTTAGCTTCTACCCATTTTGTAACAAAATCTGTACAAACAAGAATATGATTTTTATTTAATTATGTTGGATTTATTGGTCCTATAACCTCAATGGCCCATTTTTCAAAAGGCTCAATCATAACCTGAGGAAATAAAGGCATTTCATTGGTTTTATTAGCTTGGCCCACTCACTCAAAGCTATCACATCGCTTGACATATTGTTTGGCATCCTTAAAAAATGAGGGACAAAAATAGCTAGCTCGTAAAACTTTATATGAAGTCCGCTTATCAACGAAGTGACCTCCGCAAGGTTCATCATTGATATATTTTAAGATATCAAACACTTTTTCCTCTCTTACACATCTACAAGTAATAAGATCTAGTCCAGTGTAAAAGAGGTCTCCTTGAACCCAAGAATATGCAGCATTTTTCAGAATAATACTTCGCTTTTCACGAGCATATAAGTGAGGTTCTTTTTTTTCCAGTGACCAACTACTTAGCTATGTTAGCGAACCACGGGGATTTTTTCGACACAAAAAAAAGATGTTCATCAGGAAAATCGTCATCAATAGGAATTGCTTCACCGGGATTATTTAATCATGAAAGAAAATGTGCTACTAGGTCTATCAACAATAGTAATGTTAAATTCCTGCAACAATAATAACCACCTTGTCACTTTACCACTAGTTAATGGTTTATTCATAAAATATTTTATTTTGGAATGATCAGTATGCACAAAAAATTCATACCCTGTAATGTAGTGTCTAAATTTATTAATAGAAAAAATTACAGCTAAAAAATCTTTCTCAGTAATTATGTAGTTTAATTTAGTGGGTGACAAGTTTTTACTAATGAAGTAAATAGCATAGGATTGTTTGTCTTATTCCCATCCTAAAATTGTGCCAATAGAGGTATCCAAGGAATTAGAGGAAATATGAAATGGCAGTGACCAGTTTGGTCCTCTCAAAACTGGTGCCTGAAATAGTTTTTCCTTCAATGTCTCAAAAGAAAGTTTGCAAGCTATGGACCAAGAAAACTCGCTATCCTTAGCCAAAATTCAGAAAAGGGTGGTAGCCATCCTAGAGAAATTCTCAATGAATCTCCTATAGTAGCCTGCATGTCCTAGAAAAATTCTCACTTGCCTTTAAGTTTTGGGTACAGGAAGACTCAAAATAATTTCTATCTTTGCAGGGTCAACCTGGATATGTTTGTTGGAAATAAGATGGCCAAGAACCACTCCTGCCTTGCACATTAATCTACAATTTTTTTCACTCAAGGAAAGATGAGATTCTTGGTAACAGATAAGCACATTTTCTATATTTTTCAGGGCTTCTTGCAATGAATCACCAAACACTGAAAATTCATCCATATATATTTCCACACACTCAAGGTCAGCAAAAATTTCTAAGACTGCCCTTTGAAAGATAGCAGAGGTATTACATAGCCCAAAGGGAAGCACTTAGTAAGAAAATGTATCCCATGGGCATGTAAAGGTGGTTTTTTCTTGATCCTTGGGTGCAATCTGTATCTGGTTATAATGAATAAATCCCTCTAGAAAAGAAAATTACTTCTTACCAGCAAGGGTATCGAGTACCTGATCAATGAAAGGAAGGGGGAAGTAATCCTTAAGAGTGGCTTTGTTGAATTCTCTACAGTTAATGAAAATGTGCCATATCCCATATCTATTCGGGACTAATAGTAATGGAGAGACTAAATGGCTCTCATAAATAGGATAGATAAAATCAACATCCAAGAGTTTTTGCAATTCTTCCTTTACAACATCTCTTAGAGCTAGATTCATACGCCTTTGGGGTTATCAGATAGGTCAGGCTCCATCATGAATATAAATATGGTGGGTACAAGTTTCAGGATGGATGCCTTTCATATCTTCATAGCCCCATGCAAAGGCATCAAGATGGTTTCGCAACAAATTCACAAGCTGCTCTTGCTATGATGAATCCAAGTCTGAAATGACATGCAAGGATTTTCTCGAACTAATCTCAACAAGAGTGGTATCAGGCTCAAGAATACACAAAGGTGTTTCTAGAAATGTTTATGAGGGAGTTAGAGATTCATGACTTTCCTGAAAATCTAGACTAAAAATCTGACTCAATGACTCAAAATTGGGCATGGTGTCTAGATTGTTCAGTTAGTCTTGAATCTCACCCTTATTTGAGGACTTAGCATACTGATGTATCATGGAAACAAACTGAATCTCCTTATCACTACTTTAGTCTAACCACAAAGTGTCTTGGAGCTCTTGAATCGATCTAGTGGGTGGATACAAGGTGAACTTCTTCCTAGAATCTCCATGGGAAATACACACGTCACCAGAAGAACATCCAACATAAGCATCGGTCGTAGCAAGACATGTTCATCCCAAGATCAAGGGATGTCCTCCCACAAGACTCTTTGGCTGAAGCACAATGAATTCTGTGGGATATTCCCAAGCATCTAATGAAACAACCACATGATCCAACACCATTTCCGGCTTGATTTTAGATCTATCTGCCAATTCAAGCACAGTGGGAGTAGGACGAATATGGACCAGTCCAAGTTATTCCATGATTTTCTTGGTCATAACATTAATGTCTTCCCCTAGGTCTATAAGTACATTAGACACGAGGACATCACCTATCTGAACAGAGACAACATGATTTCTGAGGTCAGTATATTTCTCCATGTGCATACACCTCGTCATTAAATCTACTGCTCTAGCAACAAACTGAATTGTGTGAGGTTCCAATCCTCTCGTTCCTAGCTTCTTAATATTGATTTCCCTAATTATTTTTGTACATATGGGGATATCTTTGATAGCTTGGAGCAAAGGTACCTTTGTAAAAATATTCCTAAGCTCAGAAGCCAAGCTGGACTCAGGAATGGGGTCATTCCTCTCCACAACCAGCCTCTTTGGGTAGGGAGGTCGGTTGGAAGAAGATGGCAAGGGTTCTGAAGGTACAGGGATAGGATGAATGGTGACACCATTCGTAGAATGGTCAGGGGTTTCCTCCTCACCTTTATCTTCAATAATCACCATGGGCTTCTTTTGATTTTCTGAGGTTACTATCTTCCCTAATCTCAATTGGGGATCATTGAATCCAACTAGCATAGACCGGTATCTGGATGGAAAAATTGTTTTCATAGAATGGATGATTTGTACCACTATGTTATTGGGGTTTGGTATGGATTGTGAAGGCAGTTGTGGAGGTCAAAATGGTGGAGGTAAAGGCAATGGTGGCATTGGTTGACTCAGCTAAGGTAATGATGGTTGTGGCATTGGGTAAGGTGCATATGTAGGTGGGTATGACTGCATAGGTGTAGGATAGGAATGGTGTGAATGGTTTGGCCCTCTCCATCCTTGTTACCAAGATTGGGAGGGTTGTCCATAATGATATTGGTTCCCATGTTGTCAATGTTGAGAGTGAGTAGTGTTAAGATAGGAATATGGATGTGCATTATAACCAAAAAAATGTGGTGGAAGTTCAGGAGCCATACATGCACATACCTGAGGCTAGTTCATTTGTGCTCCCATTACATGAATGATTCAGCTTTAGGTTTCCCTCCTTCAAATACAACTTTCAACCCAGATATGGAGGGAAATTTTTCCGTGGCATGGTTCTCTGCACAAATTTCACATTTATTAGTTCCTTTAATATCAAGAGTACATTCTCTTAAAAGATGCCTTTTCCTACATTTTGGACCAAAAATATACAATGACTCTTGTTCTTCTACTAGTTTTTGCTGAAATTTCAAATAGCGTATTTGTTTGCTAACAATATTCATTATTTCAATTTTCATATTGTCCATTTCGTTCTCCAATCCAACAATCATAGCATTAGTAGATTCAGTTTTCTTAGTTCTATTTCGAATTCCTTTACTAGATCTATACTGGTTCCTGGATAATTTCCTACACAAGTCACATATTTGATCAAAATATTTCTAGGCAATATCCCCTTGTCCTAACTAATTCAAATTATTCCTAGCATCATCAATAAGCCCACATAATAACAAGGTTCTAATGGTACTTGGATCAAATTTGTGCTTTGACCTTTCGACGATGTACATGAATCTCTCTAAGTAGTCCTCTAGAGTCTCATCATCATTTTTCACAATAGTAAAGATTTGATATTGAATATCTCTAGTTTTACAATATTCCTGATATTTCGACAAGAACACTCTCTTCATCAATTCCCAAGAAGCTATAGTGTTCCCCCCTAGTCCCATGAACCAACATAATGCTGCATCCTTGAGAGTTGCGAGAAAAAACTTTAATTTCTTAGCATCAAATGAATAATCATAGCTCCTACACAAAATATCAAACTCAAATAGGAAAGATCCTAGTTTTTCATGTACCTTACCATAGAGATGAGGAAGAGCTAATGGTGGTATATTCTTCATTTTCAAAGTTAGATCCGAATCCACAATTGGGAATCCAAAAGTGGAATGTTACTCATTTACCTGATTTTCTCCGGATCCCTCGACATGGTCCTCGTGATCTACCATTGTTGTTCCTCCAATCAAACTACTCTCAATAGGCTGGGAATGTTGACTATGGGTTCTGATAGTCTCCTTCTTCCCCTTCGTGGGTTGCATCACTCCCAGACTACTGTTGCCAGAATCCAAGTGCACAGTTCCTATGTGATGAGTCTGGGTTTGTTTGGTCTTTCTACTTGTAAAATAAGGCACAATATGATAATTGTTTTCAGATTTACTAGTATTTCCTTGGCCCTTAGTGGGCTTCAAACCCCTACCTCTTTTAGGCATTCATTTCAAAAAATGAAAAAACAATAATTCAATAAAATGTTGCAATGCAACAGTAACTCAAAACCTAAAAATTCCTTCAATCAATAGAAGCACACTACAAAAAAAATAATAGCATACTTACCCCTATTGCAAAAATGGAAATTCTTAGCAATTCAAATCGCCTCCCTGACAACTGCACCAAAAATTTTGGGTGCAAGAATTTCACTTAATCAAACTCCTTCAACACTTAATTGTCAACCCAAGGGTTTTGTAAACTTAGAGACGAAACACAGGTAATGCCAAAAGTCGTATGACCTTTTCCTATTTTTCTTTCTAATTCTCAATTGAAATTTTACAGAATAAAATAGAAAACAATCTCAAAGGAAATTTATACCAAATAAATTCTAGTGTTGGAATGTAAAAGAATTCATTTGCGAAGAAATCAAATAAAGGAACTTTCACACTACTATAAATAATCTTAAATGCTGAAGTAGAATTATATGTTTATCCTCAGTATAGGTGGTGGCAGTTTAACAAGTCAGCCCTTGAAAAGATCTACCTTCTAAATGATTTTCCTTCTCACACTAAGCAGTTGTTCTTGTACTCCTACAATCTTCTTTCACTAGTACAGGTACAAAATTGTACGTGAGAAGTATATTTTACACTTATACTAAAGACTTATGTCTTCATGTAGGGGATTTAAGCCTCAAGGCTAGGAGCACTCTTGATCCGAATGGAAAATGGCATCCACCCATGGTATTCATCTACCCATGTTATCCATCCAACCATGGAATTTACCCATGGTATTGTAAATGGCATCGACCCATGGTATTCATCCACCCATTGTATTTATTCGCCCATGGTAATGTAAGTGACATCTATCCATGATATTCATTCACCTATGGTATGTATCCACCCATGGTATTCATCCACACATGGAGTTTACCCATGGTATTGTAAGTGGTATCTACCCATGATATTGACCCATGGTATCCACCTATGGTATCTACGCATGGTATTGTAACTCAAAAAAGGCTATAAATAACAAGCTTCAGTTTGTAAAAGGACATATTGTCCACCACAATGTAGCTTCTACAGTTATTCTCTGTTTTAATAAAACAAGTTTCTTTGTGGTTTTATTAGCTTTATGTTCTCTCTTTTTTTCTGGAATTCTAATTTTGCAGATCTCGTTAGATCCATTTCAATATTTTAGATCTTGGGGGCTTCCCCCCAAGATCTGGATTAGTGGTATTAGATTCAGGTTACGCCTCCATGGGAATGAGGGTTTGAAACATATTTCAGTTTCAATGTTTTGCAACAATCTTCAGCAAACTCCATGAATTTTGTTTTGGGCAGCGATTCTGCAGATCATATCTGAAAATTTTGGTGAAAATTTTATAAAACCAAAGACCAGATCTGGATTTGGTGCGAGAAAATACTCAAATTCAAAATAAAATAAGCCGAATTGGAGTTCGGATGAGGGAGATATCGCTGATTCAAAATCAGCAATGTTGTAGCAATTTTCCTAATGAAAATTCATGGATGGCAGATCTCATATAATTTCTTGCAATTTTCAGTAGGAAATTTCATATAAATGGTTACAGATACGCTCCCTTTGAAAAATCACCCAATTTCAAAAAACAAATTGGTCGAATCGGAATCCGGATGAGGGATTTATCGTTGGTTTAAAATCAGCTATTTTTTAAGAAATTTTGTGATGGAGGGACATCTCCAGTGCAAATCTGAGAGTCCAGGGTCTCCATATATCAATTTCAAACACATGAGAAGATTCAGAATGATTATTTCATTTCCAAAAATAAGTTATAATAAATATTCTGAGTTATATTGACTGAGTTATGCTAATTTTAAATTTGGAGCAGCATTCGGAGTGGATTCCCTTTGGAGACGTGCCCTCCCACCCTGCTTTAGTAGGCACCTACTTCACATTCATGAGTTTCAGCATAGCAGCGTTCAGCTTGGTTTATTTGGAGATGTGCCCTCCCACCCCAAGTTATGTAGGCACCTACTACTTCATTAATAATCAACATCACGGTTATGGGTCAATAGCACAAAATCCTTCTCATAGAAGTCCATTTGCTAGGTCGCACACTGTTAGTAACAAAGTTGGTCACAAGCATTACAAGGTATCTCTATCCTCAAATATTCATTTGTCTTGGTTTTGGTTCATACACAAACCCACACTTCCTCAAATTCCATTTTCTAGGCCGCACACTGTCAATATCACAGTTGATCACAAGCATTATAGGGTATCTCTATCCTCAGACCTTCATTCATCACAGTTATGGGTTAACTACACAAAACCATTCTCTTCAGTGGCTCTTCAAATTCAACAAAGGCTTCTCAGGAGGGAACTTCATGCAATGGGGACCATTTCTTCTTAAGGAGGGAGGAATGATCCGAATGGAAAATGGCATCCACCCATGGTATTCATCTACCCATGTTTTCCATCCACCCATGGAATTTACCAATGGTATTTTAAATGGAATCGACCCATGGTATTCATCCACCCATTGTATTTATTATGGTATTGTAAGTGACATCTATCCATGATATTCATTCACCCATGGTATGTATCCACCCATGGTATTCATCCACACATGGAATTGACCCATGGTATTGTAAGTGGTATCTACCCATGGTATTGACCCATGGTTTTGACCCATGGTATCCACCTATGATATCTACGCATGGTATTGTAACTCAAAAAAGGCTATAAATAACAAGCCCCAGTTTGTAAAAGGACAGGTTTTCCACCACAATGTAGCTTCTACAGTTATTCTATGTTTTAATAAAACAAGTTTCTATGTGGTTTTATTTTCTTTGTGTTATCTCTTTTTTTCTGGCATTCTAATTTTGTAAATATTCTCAGATCCATTTCAATTTTTTAGATCTTGGGGGCTTCCCTGCAAGATCCAGATCAACTCTATTCTTGTAACAAGACACTAATTCGTGTACTAAAACAGAGCTTCCTACACCAAGTTTTGAAATTTACTTTCAAAAAACAAAAGGGCGCGTTAACTATAAAAATAATTGCAAATGCAAGAAGAATTATGAAATAACTTACACACGAAAAATAATTCTTCAATCAACTGAACCTTGCAATAGAAATAAATTTTTAAGATGAAAACAATCTTCAAAAGTTAAAGCAGACCTTCTTTAGTCAAAGGGATTTTTCATGCGGAAAAATCTAACTAAAAAATGACTCACTGTAATATTTCAGATTACTTTTAGTCCTTCTCCTTAAATTTTGAGGTACAGTCATAAATTAAGATATTGCAACAACATTTTTTTTCCATTTCACGAAGTCATTCTTTATATTCAAAAGTTTAGCTTTTAATATTAGAAATGATTCCTTCTGGTAGTAAATGCTTACTTGCAAAAATAGATTAAATCTTATAGAGGAAAAAGAATAAAACACTTGCTGTAAATAAACTAGCAAACCAGAGTGTAGAATCCTACATGCACTGGTGCAGGAATAATCTATCTACATGATCCAAGCAAAAGCAAACCAGGAAAGAAATTACATAAAATAAATTAATTCAATTTGACTTCTACACAATAGATTCATCCACACTTTGACTATTTGATGAATTAAATCATAATTCTTGAGCAAGAATGAAATTAATATTTAAACCATGCTTATGCAAATAAAAAAAGTTAACACACACCTTTAAGGTAACGAAAGCACGCGGGTAAATGGGTTGGGTTTGTTGGGCCCTAGCCAACCAGCTCCTTTCCTCTTTTAGGAAAGGAAACTCTTCAACGCTTTAACAACTCATCAATGAAATAGTAAACACAGAGTGAGAAAATCATGGCATGGATCTTTGCATTAATTCTGATCAGCAAACATACATTATGAGTTCAAGTCCAACCCAGAAAAATGGCGACAACAAGATTACAAATTAACCAGAATTACAGTTGGACTTTCTATCACTAACCTAGTTCTGTCTAAGAGCTATTCTTTATACATCCCTTAGGCCTATGGCCATAATTGAAAATTACACAGTTGTTTCAAATCGAGCCTTTCGGCTGAATGGAATAACAAATAAAATTACAGAATTAAGCCATCGGCTATAATAATATGTGAACTAATCATTGGTCGTAGACCTTATCCTTGACCACATCCTGGCTATCCTTCGCTTGAGTTCAACTTCGGATTTCCTCAACTGAACTAGACGACGTGGACCAACATCCCCATGTGAAGTGATCGAGTTGTTGTGCAAATAATGGAATAGATAGTTGTTGGTGGTGCAGGAATCTACATGCACTAGATCAAGCTAATATAATGATTAATAGTTTAGCTTATCAAATACTTTAGTAAAGTAAATATAAGTTACAAGAAATATTAAAGGCATGAAATCTATTTAAAATGATTAATTAAGCGTGTAATAAACCTTAAACATGAAATATGAAGTTTGTGTAGGAACAGACAGTAACCTTGGACTAGTGCAAGAATGAGGAGGTTTATTGATATTAAACAAAGGTTAATGATTATGGTTTTGAAATAGGAAGATGCTAAAAATGGAGCATTTCAGCATACCAACACAGCTTTTGGAACCCATGTATCTCGATAGATGGGAGTTCATCCATAAAATGACTAGTATCTCAGTTATTGCAAATAGGTAAATGATTTTATGAAGCAACTAATTTAACAGACCGAGTGGAAATAAAACTTATTAGAAAATGAGAGAGAGAGAGAGTGAATACACATGACAAATCATACTCATTTTTTATCGACCACATAAAAAAATTACATATATAAGAATTAGATTACTAACTCCGAAAAATTATGACTAAGGTATGACACGAATCCAACTCATAACTTAAGGATCGAAAGCTTCTAGATTGATGATTGGGAACTGACAATGACAACTCACAACAACAGATGGAAGCATTATTTCCAACACCCTCCCTTAATGCTTACATGTAACAAATATAGAAACACACATTACAATAATAATAAAATCTCTGTCATATTTGTCTCATATGGTCATCACTAGCACTCATATCCACTCTCAAATCTCATGGTTTTCGCTCTTTTCTTCAACACACTTTCGAGCTTCTGAATTAATCTATTTAAGACATAACCAATTCAAACCATCGTTAACGTGCTTTGCATAATTGATGTTTCTCAACCTCCCAGAGCGCAACGGGTCAGTCTAGATACTGAACCATCCTATGGATCTACCACCATATGTTCAATCCATGACCCTCCACACCCTCCATCAGTTATCTAGGATAGCATTCTCGATAAAAAATTTATTCAACAAACAATTCCACAACTTGACCTTATAAAATAAATTTTATCCCAAAGAAGGATGAGTGACACCAGGTTGACCTTATTAGGAACTACTTGTAACTAATTCTCTTAGAGCACGACGAGTCACATTAGTGTGTTGAATAATTGGCATGTTCTTTGTGGTTCTGCATCATTTGATTCTTGCACAATATAATAACACAATACTACTTCAATTCACACCAAAAACTGAAACATACATACAAACACACACAAAAAAAAATACTTAAGTCTCTTTTATTTTTAGAACAATTTCAGAGGTAGTTCTGGTGGCCCCTCATCACTATCTGATTTTGAAAATTCATCCAAGTTGGTTATATTTCTAGTTTCCTTGAATTTCAAAATATCCCTTGCATGAGTTCTACAATTCCAGGATGTATGTCCCTATTTGTGGTACTAGAATCATTTTCTTGAGCCCTTGGTTTTTTTCATCTTTCCTTTGGAAAATAGTTCAAGTTCATGTTGACCACCAACATTTGATCCTTTTGAATTTTCCCTTTTTTCTTTAGCTAAAAGTGTTGATACAATTCCGTCGAATGATTAATAGGTCATTTGACTTAATGTGAATACAATATTGTTATACTTCGGAGATAAGATATTTAATATAATTAGTTTAGCATCATTTGTTTCTACCTTGGCACCAATTTCAGCTAATTTCCCAAAGAGAAACATTAACTCATTTATATGATTAGAGAGAGGTGTCTCATCATTCATTTTGAGACTGTAAACTACAGTTTGAAAGAGAAATTTGCGTTCATAACCTCTTCTCTAAATATCTTACTCAGATGCTCCCAAATTTCATTTTATGATTTTTCTAAATCAACCAAATGCATTTGAGTATTTGAAATACCTTATCCAATTATAGCCTTAGAATTTTATTCTCTCTTTTCCCGTTCAACTAAGAGTTTAGGATCAGCATGAGATTTTTATGTTCCTTTAAATACACTCCAAAAACCCCTATTCATAAGGTGCATTTGAACTTTGACTTTCCACGTATGAAAATTGATGCCATTAAATTTATCTAAAGGAGGAGAGTTCATGTTACCTCTTTCATATTTTAGATCATATATTTTACTAAGAGTGCGAGAAGTGGCTAGAAACAACCCCTCCACTTGTTATTTTTGTTAATCGAAACAGATTAAATCAGGTTCTTATCCCTGGCCACAACAACAATTTATATTTCATTTAAATCAATGAAGGATGAATCACATATCTTCAAGTTCTCATGTTTGAATTGTGTTTTCAATGCATATATATATAACTCATGTTGTTGGTATTCACATCTTCCCTTCGGCCTATGCTTTAAAAAAATATGATGAAATGAGCACAAATATTATCCACCATGATCTACCAACGATTATCGATGTGCTTACGGTGTTGATGTGGCCGAGCTTGGCCGTAGGTACCTTCTTCGAGTGGAATTAAAGAACACAAAAAAGAAAATAAGAGAGTGCAGCAAGAAGTGCCTCTTTACTTCCACCAGTTGCTGAAACGATATATATGAACTCTTACACTGTGGATCTTGATGCCATTTTTTTGTATAGTGAATTAGCATGGAAACATATCACCTTGAAGAGATAAATAAAACATTAGTTAGGCCTTCACAACAATATATTTTGAACAACCTATGTAACTAATTTCTTGAATGATATTCTCTACTTATAATGACTGGGTCGGCCCAATCAAAGAATCATGTATTCATATAGAAAAATATGTAGTCACAGAGTATGATCCGAGCCTTTGTATGCTTGTGATTTTTCCAATCAAAATTATTGATTCCTATAATTTCTAGGGAAATCAGAAGACTCAATGTTGGATCCACAAAATAGAGGAAGCAACAACATAATTAATTGAACTTCACTAATCTGTCATATGGCTCTGATACCATGTTAGAAAATGAGAGAGAGAGAGTGAATACACATGAAAAATCACACCCACATGTTTCTTGATCACATAAAGAAATTACATATATAAGAATTAGATCACTAACTTTGAAAAATTATGACTCAGACATGACACAAATCCAACTCATAACATACGAATCAATAATTTCTATATTGGTGCTTGGGAACTCATAATGACAATTCAAACCAACATATGGAATCATTACTTCTAATAAAACTCAATAAGGATGGTTGTCCAAATAGTTTGGAAATCGTGGATATAGCGAAGGATAACTCATTTATTAAAGACGTGGGGGTGGTCTTCACGTGAGGTTATGTGATATCTTGGGATGTTGTTTAGTAATTGAATTCGAGAGATATGTGATTCAGGAGTTTGAGAGAGGAACTTGACAAATACAACATGTCAGCTACTCCTTTATGAGGGTTGTGATACAACTTGATGGATTTTACTCTATGCGATTTTGAAGGTGTTTAAAGAGGCTAATGAAGAATTTGCAGATGAGAAGATCAAAGAAAAGTACTCGTTAATTGAAAGACATGAATATTTAACTCCTACTTGTCTTGTGTACATTGAATGAGATTCCTTATTATAAGTGGAATTTTTATTTGATTTGTTTACTTGTTAGTAAGTTATATCTCAGATATTTATTTCAACTAAAATAGTTCCTAGTTTAATGTTTGGTTGAGATATTTTATCAACTAAATAATTTTGTGCTTAAGATATAATTTCTATCTTCAAACGATAATTGATATATTTGTATGTTTAATTAATATAATATTGAAGTATTTTTGGTGTGCAATTGGTTTCTCACTTATTTAATATGAAATACAATGAGAAAATACGTACCCATAATGTGGGAAAAGAAATACCAAAATATGGAAGGCTATATATCCTTTGAAGATAAAATAAGTTTCTGAGTAGTTCATGAAGAAATCAATAAAAGATATTTACGTCGTAAGACGTTCTTATTTGAAAACAACTCACCTAGGTGCCACTGTGTTAATGTCTGAGCCATTGGATCAAATGTTAGATGACTGAAATGTTTTAGGCCATTAGATTCACAAGTAAAAAGTTTCATATATATTTTTTATAATGTTAGCTTTTTTTTTTAATAAGTGATTGAATTTAGGTTTTGGTGACTTTGTCGAATTACGCAAAAATAAAAATAAAAGTAAATTAAATAAGAAGATTGACATATTGTAATGAACATTTTAACTAGGTAAAATAAAAAATAAAAATAATACTAAAATATAAAAACAACCCATGGTATTGACTCATGGTATTCATGTGGAATGTGGTTTATTAAAAGGGGGGAATTAAGACGGTCTAGCTCTAGATCTACCAAGAGCCAAGAGGGATCAAATGTCTTGATATGCAAACATCATTGATCCCTTTCATCAAGAATATAGATCTAAACTAATTATTTAATAAAATTGTTTACTAAACTATAAAAACAACCCATGGTATTGACTCATGGTATTCATGTGGAATGTGATTTATCTAAAGGGGGGAATTAAAATGGCCTAACTCTAGATCTACAAAGAGCCAAGAGGGATCAAATGTCTTGATATGCAAACCTCATTGATCCCTCTCATCAATAATATAGATCTAAACCAATTATTTAATAAAATTATATTTTAATGTTTATAACCATTATTCTTTTAAAATTTCACTTAACAAAATGTATCTAAATTTTTATACATCCAAATATATATAGTTTTTCTTGTTCTATATTATTTTTGTTACAGCTATTTTATTATTCCAAAAATACATGGTTTTTTATGTTATATATTATTTATGTTACAATTGTTTTATTATTGATGAGTAGTATTTCTTAATATCTAAAAAATTAAATTAATAATGATTTTTTTTAAATATGTGATATTTTTAAATTTCCAAATTACTTCACAAGACATGATTTATCTTGAGCAATAATGATGAATTTTCATAATTCTCATTTCTTAAATAGCACTAAATTTACCTTTAATTACTTAATTGTAATAGTTTGTAACTGCATAACAATTTGTAATAACATATATACTCTTTCTTCCATTAAAAAAAAACTATATACATATCTTTAATTACCTAATTTTAGCTTAAAAAATCTTACATGTTTTTTGCTTTATAATAATAAACAATTTTCATATTATATGATGTCAAACATACTCAACTTTTTATTCTAAAATTTTAAACAATGTTTCTCACTACATAATTTTAGCTTTTATAATTTTTTTATTTTTAATTTTCAATTCCAAACAAAAATTACAAAAGAAAAAAACCCACTTAGTCACTATTGTAGATTATAGTTTTACAAAATTGACACTATGTGATTAACAATAGAGTAAGTTACAAAAGAAAAAAACCCACTTAGTCCTTATTGTAGATTATAGTTTTACAAAATTGACACTATGTGATTAACAATAGAGTAAGTTGAGACAACCTTAAGGGGTTTTTTTACAATTTTTATCATAACCTTTTCCTCCATCCAATATATAAAGTGGAGTCTTCTAAAGAGAGAGTATATTCTAGATATTCTTCACACTATAAAATCAAATGTTACTCTAGTTTTTTTAAGGGGTTCATAGACAAAACAGACAACAAGAAAGTCAATATTGTGATATAATAACTGATTTTTGAATCATTGTGACAAACAAAACATCACATTATCTCACATAATATATATAATGCTATAAGGATCTAAGATGATAACAAAGTTTTGAATCATGATAACTAGGTGAAAACCAAAACTAAGTTGTAGCCACAAGCAAAAAATCACAACAACTCATAGAATAGATCCAAGGTTGCAATGAACCTCATACATTGTGATGGACCTCATGGGAATTTTAGTGCACATAGAACAACACCCTAATAATTCTATACTCTTGATCAATTTAGACTAACCTAGGATGTCTAAAATATTTTAATAAGAAACTAGATTTCTAATTATGAAATATAAAACTATAACTTAAATTTGTGAATTTACTTTGTATTTTTTTTCTTATGTACATAGAGAAAGAATAAACCAAGTTTTGAGTTAAGAAAATAAACCATAACATAAAGAACAATATCTCCTTCCAAAAATGTCTCCATATTAAAATGACATTCACTTTATGTATACCAAGACTATTGTTCTTCATATACAAATTCTGATAAGCATGCAATTGGCGCTCAGATATGTAGATGAACTTGAAGTAAACTCTATTTTTGTTAATAAAAATTCTCTTTATTTACATCTATGCTAGATAGATTGTACTTGAGTTATGCGCTGGATTATTAATCACCAAAGGATTTTCACCCTCAATTTCCTATTTCAATATCTATAACAAAATTTGTATATATGTGAACATATTATCTTAGTTTAAATATATGTTTTCACCCCAAATTGAATATTTCAAAATCTATAACAAAATTTTTTGGTTGATAACTCTTATCATCAATATCTTTGAAACCTCCACGACTAGCTTCCATGGAAGCAAAGTTTTCCTTTCATTCCTTCACGATGACTTGTTCTCTACAACATCTTATTTCTTCTAGGCTACTCTTTCCTATACTATTGGCTTCTTATTTATTATAGGCTACTCTTTCCTATGCTATTGGCTTATGACGTTTCTTTTGCAACATATGGTGCAATTGCTAGTTTATATATGTTTCAAGAAAAAATAATTAATATGTTTTTTATTAGCCTAAACCTAAATGAACATATTATGCGAGGATGTGATGGAGCAGCTCACGAGACGTCGATTAGTCATCAATTCATCCCAACTCAACAATGGATGGCTTTCCAATGAAGATATTGAAATGTTCAAATAAAACCCTCCACGAGGAAGTCAAATGCGACATGTGGAAATAATAATATAGTGGTGATATAGAAAGAATAATTGCAATTTCGAATACATAAATTGATTCAACTCAACTCAATTGTTAGTGTCTTGGCACTATGGAATCTCAACTATTAATATTTATAATTCCAAAATATATTCTAAAATTTTGGCTTTATTTTGGGTAATTTTTTTTTAAAATGTACAATTTTTTTTTAAAAATAAATGTTTAAAATAATTCAAAAATTGAAGTGTATTCCATAAAACTAAATCATTGGAAAATGGCGAGAACAAGAAATATATATTTTAAGAGAATAAAACTAATCATAAAAAAAATTAGTAGAGGAAATTAATTCAATAATAAATATATTTTTTATTAGAAAAAATTAGCAATAGAAAGAATCTAAAATTTTAATTAATTTAGAATTCTATCACAAACCATTTTTAGTTTAGAGGAGGGAAAATTTTAAGAGTGGAAATTTATCTTAAAGATTAGAAACTTTGGGAGTCCTTAATATAAAAACTATAGATATTTTTGTAAAAATATTTCAATTTCTAATGATTTTAAGTCTCTCTAAATTTTTGGCTATTTTTAAGCTAAAATAGTTTTATACTATAAAATTTGGGAGAATCATTTAAAAAAAAATGGAAATTAGAAAATCTTTTTTTGGAAAAGGCATGGAAAAATAACCCACATACAAATATTAGCCCCTAAAATTTTCCTTATTTTACACTATAAGGTTTATCATGATTAAAATTCATATTTTATTAATGTATTGAAATTTTTCATTTTATTATAATATTATATTACTTTCAATTAATATTCATGTGGAAATTTATTATTTTATTATGAAATTACATCAATTTTGTATTTATATTTTGAAATATATATAATCTCTACTTCAAATATAAAAATATTATAAAAAATATAAGTAAATATATAATTAAATTTCATTTTTACATTATTATTTTTCATAGTAATAAAATAAAAATAAAAATAAAATAACATAAAGTTTAAATTCATTATTTCGAACATGCTTTATCAAATTTTTTATCATCAATAGGATATATTTGAGATTTTGTTCTCAACTCAGTTTTTATCAAGTGTGTTGTTATGCAGCCAAGAGATTGTCTTTTATGTTCCTATGAAATATCAAAAGTATGTTTTTTATTTAAACAGAAATGAAGGCTCTTTGTAACCACTCTCCTCCCACATTTACCCAAGCTAACCGGTCCACTGGGTTAAACATATGACGTGAGGCTGCTACGATGTGTTTCAACTTCCAATGTATAGTTAAGGAAGTGGAACCGACAAAGAAAAACCATTATGGCCTTCCTTAGGAGTTAAAGACCCTTCAGGAGGAAACTAACCCTTACAGGTACTTCACCCTTCAAATAACTTGTCATTTTATTGATATGGATCCTCAGTCGCTCCCATGACAAGCCGTGCACATGACTAAGGCCATCCAGTCACTCCCACAGCAAGGCATGCCAGCAACTGTGGACTTTTTCAGGCAGTTCTGAGCTAGTGAACCTAGATTCGGAGCCACTTTTTCAGGAATAGGTCTCAGGCCACTGCCCATAACTTAATAAAACTTTCAGAAATGATAAAAAGACAATGTAATAAGGTTACTAATTCCATCATTGGTACAAGTACTTGATCTGAACCCTACTAACCATGACAAGAATTTCATCAAGCATGTCACAAATATGTAATCTACAGCTCATAAAAACATATTTGAGTATAGGGGTGTCATATTTGTCTGAAAATACTTAAGATTCAAGAATGATTGATGTCTTATCACAATATCTAGAAGATCATCCATTAGGTCATGCATTCATTAATATTTCATATACTAATCAAAACATGATGAGAGCCATAACTCAAGTTTGTCATAAAACATGCTCATAATGAAAATATAAGCAACAAAATAATAATGATAAAACAACCATCAAAATCACATAATAACACGTACATTTACCCATCAATTATAATAAGAAAATAGCTCTTGTTGACATATGAAAAATTCAACTGCGTTTGGGGTTTCCACATACCACACAACCATAGATTGGGTTGAACCAAGTATTTATTCTAGCCATCCACCCTGGTGCCATACTCCAAGCATGAATGTGGGATCTCATCAAATAAACCAAACAAAAACCAAACCAAGACTTCCATAGGCCAAACTACCTAAACCCTCAATCAGCGATTCCACCTAAGGTTTTGACATCACTAACCATCACCATATTGGTCTCTACCCATGTTGTTTAGGTCCTTACAATGCTTCTTCCAACTGAGGCTTGCATGACTAGTAACTCAACCCATGAAGGGCTTCATAGCGTTTTTCTAACGAATGATGCCAGGACTAGTAACTCAGCGCACCAAGGGCTTCAGAGCCTTTTTCCAATGAATGTTTCTAGGACTAGTAACTCAACCCAACCTATTACAGGGCTTCCATAACGTTTTTCCAACCAAGGCTCCAAGAACTAGTAGCTCAACCCATAGCCATAAGGAACATGAGAACCAACTAGAGAAAAAAAGGAAAGAAACCCACAACACCATGGATATCTAGGAAATGGAAAGGCTAGGAAAAACCACTGTCAATAAATCAAATCCTCCATGCCAATAATGCATCATCATAACCAAGAAACCACACGCATGTGTCATGCATGCCAAAGTAGTAAGGAAATCATACATGCAACTTGGTACCTATAAGGAAAACACGATGTAGCTGCCAATCCCAATGTCCTATTGTGATTTCCTACTCCTTTTCCTTTTTTCTCCAAATCTCAAGTATGCCACATTCCTCCAAGAGCGATCCAAGAAAACTGTAAGTGTCCAAGAGTATGAGAGAGAGGAAGAATAGAATGAGATCTCTAAAAATGAACTGACAAAAATTTGAATTTAGAAAAGCTACAAACCTATCCCAAAAATCCTTTTTATTAATGAGGCCTCTATTTTCTTAAATTTTACATTATTTTCCTAAATTTTCCTCGTCCTCACATGCAACCTTTAACCTTTCACCTTCCTTTTCTCTTATTTTTCAATATTTTCATAAATAAAATGACAATAAATGTCTCATGCCTTTCCAAAGCCTTTTCCATTTAATTTTTTAATTTCTGTAGCCAATAGTTAGTCACATGTGATCCCCATCACTATTTATTTTCCCAAAATTCAACTTGTAATACATGTCCAATAACCTTGGTTATTAATTTTTCTTTATTAAATTTATTACATATATTTTTTACTAGGGCTGTTACAAAACCCTCCCCTTTGGGGGAGCATAGTCCTTGGTGTTTTGTGACACCTACAACCAACAAGACTGCTGAAAGAAAAACATAATTCCCATGGATCCCTATAACTTAGCTCATTACAGTGTTTACAATGATGATCCTGTTGAGAGCCAAACCAATATGGGAAACATAAAAACATGACACATGACACTCATCTACTTATTGGATATTTATAACACAGTTCGTGGTGGTATTTACATCCATATACATATATAGACATCCACCAAAACATCACACCAAAACATATGCCAAAAACATTCTCTTAAATAGTGAATAGAGAAGGATACATAGGCTGCATCCAATCAACCATCTCCCATGTAGCTTCATTGGGACCAAATTTCTTCGATTTCACGTTAGCTCTCTAGATTGCTTGATTTTGGACCATGAGAATCTTTCGTTGTAAAATTTGCTGAGTTGTCGACCGGAATTCTCCTTCTGGTTCCACCTACAATGCCGACTAGTCAATCACATGATCAACATATTTAACATACTTCCTAATAAATGATGCATAAAAAACATTAAGGACTTTCACTGTTAGAGGCAGTGCAAGTTGATAGGCTACTCGTCCAATCCTTTCAAGAATATTGAAAGGTACACAATACCGAGGTGCCAACTTGGCACATGATCCAATCCTTAAGGATGTCTTCTTGGGCTCGATCTGAAATTACACTTGTTCCCCAACCTGAAACTCCTTATAAATCATGTCCTCATTTGCATAAATTTTTTCTTATTGTGTTTCTTTCAGGTTCTTCTTGATTACATGCATTTCATGTTCCATCTCTACTAACATTTTCGATCCTATCAACACCCGGTTAACTGGATCACTCTATCTAATGGGAATATTACAACTCCACCCATAGAGTGCCTCAAACAGACTCATCCTCAATGACTCCTTATACCCATTTTTGTATGCAAACGCTACCATTGGGAGATACTCTTTCCACCTCTACTGCTAGTGCATCACGGACATCCTCAAAGTGTCCTCCAAGATCATGTTGACCCTATTTGTCTATCCATCTGTTTTGGGATGATAAATTGTGCTAAAGGAAAACTCTGTATCGAAACATGCTAATAACTATTTCCATAACCTATAAGTGAACTTAACATCTCTCTATGACATAAAATTCTTCAGAACACCATGTAACCTCATTACATATGTGATGAAGACATGTTATACACCATTAGCTAAATAAGTAGAATTCACTGGAATGAAGTGTGCTACCTTTGTCAATGTATCACCATAACTATGATAGAATCATGTTATCTAAATTTCCTCTATAAACATGTAACGAAATCCATGGAAATGACCTCCCATTTCCACTCTGGAATCGGAATAGGTTGAAGTAATCCACCTGGATTCTTACACTCTGCTTTCACCTACTGACAGTTCAAACATCTAGCCACAAAATCTACCACTTCCCTCTTTAGATTCAACCAATAATAAAATTTCTTCATTTTTTTCAACGTGTTATGATATGTTGGGTGACACGAATACGGATTAGCATGAAATTCCCTCAATGTATGCTTCTTTATCTCACTATTGTCTACAACATATATCTTGTCCCTAAATCTAACCAAGCCATCTGTTATGAGCTGATAGTCGACATCCTGATCACTTGTACCATGTTGTAATTTTTTCCTAATCCCCATATATCTATCACCCTGATGTCCTACCTGCCATATCTAATCCTATAAATTTTTCCCATAGGAGCTCATAGCTACTATATGGTTCACATGTATCCTCCTGCTAAGAGAATATGCAACCCTATTCTCTTTAACTTTAATGTACCTAATCTCAAAGTCAAACTCATTGTTCGTGTATGACCATCCAACTTGTCTAAAATTTAGATTGAGTTGTTCAAATTAGATATCTCAACGCACTATGAAAAATCATCAATATAAAGCTCCTTCCAAGAAGATAATGCATGCACATACTAAATGCATGAACGATCACTGCCAACTCAAGATCATGTGTCAAATAATTCTTCTCATGCTCATTTAGTTTCCTTGACTCATATCATACCACCTATCCTTCCTACATAAGGACTCCACCAAGCCATTTCTGGCAAGCATCTGTACATACCACAAACACTTTGTCTATATCTGTAATATTTATAACTAGAGAATTTGTCAAAAACCTCCTCAACTACATAAAATTGGCCACACATTCCTCTGTCCATTCAAATTTCTTACTTTTCCTTTGTAACGATGTAATAGGACAAATGATCTATGAGATTTTCCTAATGAAACTCTTATAATAACCTAATAACCCCATGAATGATCTTACCTTGTCCACATTCCTAGGATCTTCCCACTACATGATAGCCCTTATATTTTTTGGATCCAATGCTATTTCTTCACTGCAAACCACATGCCCCAAATAATGGTCTTATGTCTGAAAGAAACTACATTTACTGAGCTTAACATACAACTGATGCTCTCTCAGCAATATAAATATTTCTTCTAAGTGTTCGACGTGTTCTTCCTAATTCTTAGAATATACCAATATATCATTAATGAATACAATAAAAAAATTGTCTAGATAAAGACATAATACAATATCTATCAAGCACATAAAATTAGTTGGAGCCTTAGTGAAACTGAAATGAACTACCAAAAACTCATAATGCACATACCTCGTCCATAAATCAGTATTTTATACATCCTCTTCCATAATGCACAACTGGCTGTATCCTGATCTCAAATCAATCTTAAAGAACAATGTTTTTCCCTCAACTGATCAAACAAGTCATCAATCCTCAGTAATAGATGCTTATTCTTGATCATTACCTTAGTCAACTGCTTGTAATCAATGCACAGTATAAGAGTACCATCCTCTTTATTTACAAAGAAGACTGGTGCACCCCAAGGCAATACAGTTTTCCTGATGTATCCTTTGTCAATCATTTCCTTCAACTGCAAATTCAATTCCACTAACTTCGATGTGCTCATCCTGTATGGTGCCCTTGATGTTTGCACTACCCCTGGTACCAACTAAATAAAAAATTCCACTTCTCTGTGAGGTGGGAACTCTGAAATTTATGTCAGGAACACATCCTAAAACTGTTCTAGAACCAGGTACCTATTCAATGCCTCCACATCCTCAACATCCTTACCTTAATCACTGTAAATATCTACTGCAAATAACACACACTCTTTCTTGTGATTGTGCTTTACTTGCATAGCTCTAACCATTCTGACTGATGTTTCCTTCTTATTACCCTGCATGATTCTTTGTTCCCCATTTTCATCTAGACACTAAATAGACTTGTCATAACAAACCACCTTGGTCATATGAATATACAACCAATCCATACCCAACAACATATGGTATGATCCAAATGGAAGTATATTCAAATTTTTTGAGGTAGGCATATCATTCAAATCAAATGCACAAGCTCTTACCCAGTGATGGGCTCTCTTCTTTATACCTATAGAAAAGTGCACTAACCAATATTTTGCATGCAATTCTTTATTTAAACCACAGTTATCCACCAATTCAAGATTAACATAACTATAATTAGATCCACGATCAATAAAAGTAGAAAAAAATTGATCACAAAACTTATTTTCCATATCGATGATAGAGACCTAGTGATCTACCTTCTTGTTATCAAGTGTTGCATAAATATAAGGAATACTCTGTCCAACATACGTCGGTATCTATGCCTCCTGAGAAATTTATATCTGTGTTCTACCACACTAATGTTGTAATAAATGTCTCCTATGATGATCCTTGCAACAAGTCTAACACTATAAAGGTTTCCCGCTCGCACCCTTATTTTTCTCCCTAGATTGAAATCCCTATCCTCTGTCAAATGCATTGAACTTCTTAGGCAGTGCTGCATTTTCTTTGTTACCTTTGTCCTAAGGTCTTGTTCACTTCTTGTCCCATTTTCCTCTATTCTTTGCATTACCTTTCCAGTCTTATTTAGTGTCATATTTTCAATTTGATTTCTCATAACAATGCTTTTGCTTCCTCATGGATTCCTCCAACGATCTAGGCTCATCGAAATCAATCTTTTCTTTGAATTCTACCAACAAAACACTAATGAATCCTTGAATCTTTGCTTTCTCTTCCTTCAGATAAGGCATATATCTCAATAACTCCAAAAATGTGCTAGTGTACTCCACATCGGTTGCAGATCCCATCTTCAGTTCATAGAATTATTTTTCCCTATCATCATGGCATCTCTATGATAGATACTTCTTACTGAATAGTTTCTCGAACTCACTCCAAGTCAACTCCTCTTCATGAATGCCTATGAAATTCTTTACATCTTCCCATGAAATATTTTTTTTACCTTTAATACAGAATGTAGTTATTTTTACCTTCATGCTCGTTGAGTAATAATGCAATCTGAAGAACTTATTCATTATAAGAAACCAAGCTTCTGCATCCCATGAGTTATTTATTTCTACATAAAATGTAGTTGGCTTTGCTTTCAGGAAGTCATCCAAAAAAATCCCTTGTCACTCCTCCTGTAAGGATGATAATGATGATGAACATGGTACATGTATTAGCCAGAACTAGAGTAAAGTGCATGCTCATTTCCTCATCTATTAGTTGCGTCCAATAATCTTCCATCCTTGACCATATCATATCTATCCAACTTGTGTCCACCATGTGACCTTGTACCATATGCCCAATTATTCCTGTCATCTTTTCCATGATATATTCTAAGTGGCCCTTGCCTCTACAAGTCTGACAAGCTTTAAAGAATAATTTTAGTGAATTCTACCTGTTTCTCCTGTGCCCTAGTAAGTCTCTCTTGTGATTGAATGATTCGGTCCTTATATTCTTTGCAACTCCTTGTTTCTTCCTTAAAGCTTCTAAAAGTGACCACTATGTAGGGGGAGTAATAATCCCCATGTTTCTCATCCGATCTATAAGGATAATCTTGTAAACTATAATCTACCATATTTCTATTCACATTTTTCCTTCTCTTCCTGGAAGGAATACTATGCGAGCTAAACCAAATCACAAAAAATCCAATATACCTTAGTATAGTTTGGGGAGGATATCTCGTCTGCAAGAACAAACATATTAGCATAATATATGTATTATCATAATCAAAACAATACATAGACATCATCTCCATCATCATCGAGTTACCATGCATGATGCCACAACTACAACACCACCGCGACACAAAGCATGCATAACAACGCATGGGTGACACACATGCATAAAAAATACATATAAACATTGGCATGCATTCCTGGAGAAAACATTCCAACAACAACACCATAAAGTTCTACATGACATCACAACGTCAACCATTACCACCACCATGCATACAAAAAAAGCACATAGGTTGCAAGAATAAGGACACATATACAACCAATACGTACATATGGCAACACATTCATCCAAGGGGAAAGTAAACGAGACATCACCCAAGGAGAATGGAACTTTACTCTGATACCACCCTGTAATCACCCTCCTCCAACAATTACCCAATCTAACTGGTCCACTAAGGTAAACATGTGATGAGAGGATACTATGTTGAGATTCAATTTCCAATGTATATTTAAGGAAGTGGAACTGATAAAACAAAACCATTCTGAACTTCCTTAAGGTCTATAGACCCTTCAGGAGGCAACCAACTATTCCAAGTTCTTAACCCATAAGAAAAATAATCATGTTACTAATAAAGATACTCCTCTTCTCCCACGACATGCCATGCATGTGACTAAGGTATTCCAGTTTCTACCACAACAAGGCATGGCAATCACTATGGAATTTTTCAAGAAGTTCTGAGTGAGAGACCCCAGATTTTGAGCCACGTTTTAAGGGTTAGGTCTCAGACCACTACCCATAACTTCATGAAACTTTCAGAAAAGGTAAAAAACAATGGAATAAGGCTACTATTGAAATCATTTGTACAAGTACTTGATCTTACCCATACTAGGCATGACAGGAATTTCATCAAACATGTCACAAATATGTAATCTACAGGTCATAACAATATATCTCAACCTAGGGGTTTCATACTTATTTGAAAATTGTTAAGAAGGATTGATGCCTTATCAAAACAACTGCAATATCATCAAATAGGTCATGCATTCATTAATATTTCATCTACTAATCGTAATATGATGATAACCAAAACTCAAGTTTGTCATAAACCATGCTCATAACCAAGATAAAACTAGAAAAATAATAATGATAAAACAATCATTAAGATCACATAATAATAAGTACATTTACCCATAAATTACAATAGGAAAATACCTCTTATTGACATATGCAAAATGCAACCATGTATGAGACTTCCACATACAACTCGACCATATATTGGGTTCAACCAAGTCTTTCTTTTAGCTAATAACCCTCGTGCCATATTCTAAGCATGAATGTGGGATATCATGAAACAAATCAAACAAAAGCCAAACCAAGACTTCCATAGGCAAACCCACCTCAACCCTCAACCAATGATTCCACCTCTGGTCGAACATCACTAAACATCACCATATCGGTCTCTACCCAAGTTGTCTAGGGCTCAAGAGCATTTTTTCCAACCAAGGTTTGTAGGAATAGTAACTCAACCCATAGCTATTGTCGGGCTCTAGAACATTTTTCCAACCAGGGCTTCCAGGACTAGTAACTCAACCCACGAAGGGCTGCAAAGAATTTTTCTAACCAAGCCTCCAAGAACTAGTGACTCAACTTGCAACCATAAGGAACGTGAGAGCCAACCAGAAAAAAAAGAAAATAAATCCACAAAACCATGGCTATCGAGGAAATGGTAAGGCTAAGAAAAGTCATGTCAATGACATATCATAACCAAGAAACCAAATGTATTTTCCATGCGTACTAAAATATCAAGGAAGTTATACGTGCAAGTCGGTACCTAAAAGAAAAAGTTGTTGTAGTTTTTGATCCTCATGTCCTCTTGCACTTTCTTTCTCTCCCTTTTATTTTTTTCTCCAAATCCAAATTATGGCACACTCCTCCAAGAGTGCTCCAAGAAAACTCAAAGTTTCCAAGAGTATGAGAGAGAGGGAGATAAGAATGAGAGCTCCAAAACTGAAGTGGCAAAAGGCTAAACTGACAAAAGCTACAAATTGATCCTCAGAAGCCTTATTATTAATGAGGTCTCTATTTTCTTCATTTTTTCATTATTTTCATTCATTTTCCTCCTCACATGAAACCTTCAACCTTTCACCTTCCTTTTATCCTATTTTCCACTATTTTCACAAATAAAATACCAATAAATGTCTCATGCCTTTCCAAATCTTTTTCCATTTCCTTTGCAAATTTGGATAGCCATTAATTAATCACAAGTTCTCCCCATTACTATGTTTTTACCCAACATTCATCTTGGAATATGTGTCCCATGACCTTGGATATTATTTTTCCTTTATTAAATTTATTACAGAAATTATTTATCATGGTTGTCACACTCTTAATCTAATATACTAATGAGAAGACGTAAATTTTTATCATGAATCAACATTAAGTTTAATAAACGATTTAATAAGAAATTCTAATCTCAGCATGTAAGGTTAAACATTTAAAAAAAACACAAGTTTAAGAAACAACCATGGTATCACACCATTGTAGTTATCAAAAAACCTTAACCATTATCATTGAATTAATTATATCGATATGCATATCTATTTCTAAATTGAAATTCCAAAATTTTAATATATTTATGTGATAAAAATAGGTGGACAGGAGAGATTTAACCTCCAAAGAATATCGAGGGAATATTCGTGGTCATATGCATGTATCAAAGTTGATATTGATTTCATAATTAATTATGTTCTTGAAAATCGATTTGAAATTTTTAATTTAAATAAAATAGCTGACATTACCTGTCCCCTTTTAGTTGAGGTTCAATGAATGTAATAGGTATTGCACCTTACATGAATAACCTACTGTCTGGAAAGGATCCCTCCCACCATGTGTTATGGTGGATTAATAAGCTAGTTAAATATGCCACTTCCATATAAAATAAGTTAATTAATAAGTGGTTGTTTCTCCCATTTCTATCAATTCAAGATCCATTTCTATTGAGTTATTATACTAATCATGACAAGTGTGTATTCAAATATGTCAATAAATACATCTTTGAAACTCCACCTATCCTTTTCATCTTCATATACTACTCCGCATTATGAAATTTCACTACTGCAATTAATAGTCAACTTTGGAATATATTACTAAGTTTTGCCCCAACTAATGAAAAGAATCACATAATGATAAAAAATATGTGGTGTAAAGAAATGAAAGAATTATTTTCAACACTCAAGTCATTGGATCTAATTGGAAATATTTGGGTATGTTTTCCATTCAATAGTGCCTAGGGTTTTGAGACATCAAAAGTACTATCTAGGAATTTAGCGAAAGGGAGTTAGAGGATGTGCTTTTCAAGGGGGATGTACAATGTCAGAACAAGTGATAGAAGTTGCAAATATGACCATGTAAAACAAAAATTCCAAGATATTTTAGGAGAGAAAGAGAAAATGAAGTCTAATTCTTATAGAAATAAAAAAGTTTCAATCCTTTTTTTAATATAACATTGCTACTTGGAGGATCGAATTGCGAATACCCTATGCCAAATTTAAGATAAGTGAGATTGGGTGTTAGAATCTGTAAGAACGGTTTTGAACATGAGATTGTATAATTTGATATTCTACTATCACTAGAAGGAGGAGCTCATGAATTTGTTAGTGTTGCTTCTCTCACCATTAGCAATAGAGTTTCATATATACATACCAAGTTAATATTATATGCTTAATTTCTCAATAACAACACTCTTCTCCCTTGTCTTCTTAGCCTAATTATACAGAGTGTATGTACCTTAGAGTATGTTTTATTGTCTTCTTTTCATTAAGATGTAAGTGTATGTGTATCATTCTTTGTATTCTTAGAATGCAGGTGTTTTACCTTAATACTTTTAACATAACCACCGTATACTATAAGCTTTGGCATTTGATAAGAAATCATGATGCTCAGAATCAAAATCTATAGATTGCATATGCAATATCAGGATTATATAGCACATGTATACCACAAAATGAATGGAATTTTTTTCATAAATTCTTGGTTGACAATATGAATAACAAATCTGCGGGAAATTTATATGAGGCGAGAATAAATTAGGTAGGTTTCTCAAGGAGTTCTTTTCAAAATCACTCTTCAAACTTTTATGTTAGTAGGAGTGTCTATTTTTGAATAACGCGTTCATAATTTTAATTTAATTGAAATGAACCATTTTGTTAGGATTTTGAAAGACTACTTTAACATTGTAATATTTAAAGCTTTATATATGTGTGTGTAGGTTTGATAATATTTTTTGTGTTTAAGGAAATATTTTTTCGTAAAAATTTAAAAATTTAATGTTACTTTAAAAAATTTTATTGTAATTTTATTAATTACACTGATAGTCTTGTCTATTTTGGAGTAAGGCTTCTAGAATTTTGATTTTAATTATCAATAATTATTATGTTGATAATAAGGTTTAATTATTTTTTATGATTCTTTTAATTTTAACAACTTGATATCCATCTTACATAAATATTTTGATACTTATTATAAATTGATGCCTAAAAATATTTACTAAATAAAACAACAAAAATAATTCACACACTAGTAGTTTCAACATTGAATGGATATCGTTATATTATTCCTAGTTTCGACATTGAATGGATATCTCCTTTATCTTTTGTGTATCGTGTATCGTTATATTATTCCTCCGTTATTGAGGTAGATGGAGGGCTTGTATATGTTAGCTTGATATCTGTATCAAGCTTACACGGATTTAATTATCACTAAGCTACGATTAACATAATAACATAGGATTGGCCGAAATTCTTGGTATTCAAGGCCATCATCTCAACTTTTATTTAAGGTAGTTGAATTGGAGAGCTATGCAAAATGCATTAGATTTGATTGAAAAGAGGAATTGCAATGGATCTTCATATTCAATTAAGAAAGGCAATACAAGAACTAAATCACAACATAGTATGTGTGCAAAAGTGTATCTAGTAGTTCAGATTGACTCGTCCGCCAAACTCAGCATGATATGCCCTATATTAGAACTGATGCAGAGGTGGATATTCATGAATAAATCAGCCAACGCTCAGATTTTAGAAACAATATGTGAAAAGAAACATGGAATATTGTTATAGATGTACAATAGATGAAAAATCTATACCATTAATGTGCCTCCCCATTCGGGGTGTTGATAATCATAGGCTCATAATGCGACATCATTTATTATCAAATTTAAAAGGAAGAGGTTTTACAGATGCTTTTTTTAAATCAGTTCAATAACTGTCATTTATTCCTTTGATGTGGACTGACAATGGAAACTACTCGAACAAATTTCCCTTAAAGAGTGTAATTACAATATACATTTACGAGGAAGAAAACATAATTATAATATTGATATAAAGGGGAGAAAACAATGTTATATATATATATACATATATATAGGCGAGCAGGCGCAGTATATCTTGGGTCATTTCTATTGCATAAATCTTGACTTTACAGGAGTGTAAGGTAATAGTCTAATGCAAATCTAGTTTTTTTTTACTAATCTCGAAGTAATTTTAAATGAACTGGTTTTCTTTTCTATAATATTAGTTGACATTGTTGAATAACATTCAAAAATAATATATAATTACAATCACTAATAAATCATTTCAAATAATCTAACTTTTTTTTCTTATAATATAGCTTAGTTTAATTTATAGATGAAATAAAAAATTTTAATGTATTTTTCCTAGTTAAATTAAACAAAATGTCAGTAGAGATTTTTAACAACTTGAGTTTAAGTTGTTTAATCTATAGAATTCAAGCGTTACATGTTATTCACAGAAAATTTATTTTAAATAATGAAAACTCATAATCTTACTTGAAATTGTATAGTAAAAATACACTAAAAAAAATTATTTCATCTATAAATTAGACTAAGTCTTATATATTAATCAATATTAGTAAATAACATTAAAAAATAATAAACATAACTAATTGATAATTTTACTTATTATATATATTTCTTAAAATATCATTTAACATTTAAAAAACACATTTTTACTAATCACTAAAAATTAGAATAATCTAAAAATAACAAATATGCCTCAGATATATATATATATATATATATATATATATATATATATATATATATATATATAAACTTGTTCAAAATAATCCTGAAATATTTTTTTAATGAATAGACAAGTTTGATCATTTTAATAATTTTAATAAGGATTTTTTTTATAATGATATGATGTTGTCTAAACATGTTATGTTTTGATGTTTTTGGTTGAAAATTTGATGGATATTGTTTTAGTAAAATCTTGTTTTGTCTTGTTGAAAATCGATATTTTTATTGCATATTATAAATTCAATACTCTAATAAAATACACACATATTATGTAAAACTTATAACTCAAATTTGTAATTCCAAAAATCTCTACTAAATTTTAAACAAATTACACAAATATACCAAAAAAACTATCCAAAATATGAAACAAATAAACCTACTCTCAACCATATTATTTTTCGATAATAAAGTTATGAAAACCAACGAAACATAACTCGAATAAAGTAAAGGATAATATAGCGCATAAGCCAAAATCAAAAGTGTATGGATTAAGGTAATAAGAAAATATAAATGTAGGCTGGGACAAATTGATATTTATAAAACAAACATACAAACGAAAAAAACAAACGTGGCCCCACTCATATATATATAATCCACAATTAATCAACATCTCACTCATATATATAATCATTAAAATTTATCGCCATCCCATGGGCTGAGGGAACCAACGATTTCGTTATGGTTGGTTAGTAAGTAAAAGGATGGTGTCGTCGTCATCATTCGGTTGTTTATAACGTTTAAGGTTAGAAAATTGGTAATTTGGAAACTATTCTAGATATTTTATTTCTGAGTTTAAAAGAATCTATTTGTTCAAATAAATAGAGATTTATACTATAAAGGTCATTTTCTTTTACTTTTTATATTTAATAATTAATGTTAATTTTGTTTCTATATTTAATAGATAAGATAAAATATTTAATAATTAATGTTAATTATGTTTTTATATTTAATAGATAAGATAAAATATGAAAAAAATATAATTATATTAACTACAATATATATAATATATGTTTTTGGAATTTTTATATGAGAAAATCTCATTGCTTTGCTTTCTCTTGTTTAGAATGGAAATAATGCAAGTACAAAAGAAAAGGTATTTTCTATGTAGTTACTTGAGATTTGTGACCTCGCCATCTACTACAAAGACGAAATCTCTCTCGTTATGCTTTCTCACTCCATTCCCAAGCTTTTTCACTTTACTTTGGAACAAGATTCAATCAAAATTAATCGAAACCCTTTTCATCCTAGTGGCTTGGCAATAAAATAACTTGGTAGCTAACTAGGGGTCAAGTTTGTCTCCAACTCTCAACTAAAATTACAACTTTGACCCTTCTAGAATCTTCTTGAAACTCTTCATATGAGTAGCCCATTTTGCATAAGCAACAAGGTTTAACATGGTATCCTATCGAAGCATGGAAGTGAAATAGAAAGGTTAACTCATGGGTGTCATATATTTTATATAATAGCAGTGTTTGATGCCTTTCTCGCACCATTGAAAATAACTTTGATTGAATAATAGCATTATGGGCTATCACCCTAACATTTTTTTCTAGACTCAAGAAAACTTCATTTAATGCCTCAAGTCGCCTCTAAAAGGTTTCAAACCCAAGTCTCTACATTGTTACCCATTGGTAAAAATGTTCCTTTGAGTTGATTCTTCCAATTTTTCAACTGTCATAACATCGAGATAAATGATAAGTAATATAACGATCTAATCCAAATCATACCTCCCCATTTTGGGAGGAGTTTGGTCCCCAAAATATTTTACTAAGTGACATGAGGAAAATTTTCCTCTACTTTCTCCATGCAATACCATTTTTATTTTTCTAGAAGTTTTCATTTCAACCCAATATGTCAAAGGTTATGTGATTTCAACCAAATCTGTCAAAGGGGGCCTTTTCTATCATTTTAACCAAATATTTTATCGTCCTTGTCACCCGAGAACTATCAAATAATGTGAAAAGGTCTTTCCTTCCTAGATATGGACTCCAAGAAACAAGAATTATTCCCATCAACTATCACTCCAGCCTCTCATTAGTTTTTGTCCCTAGCCCTTTTAAAAATGTGCATGTCCTTTTACCTCTGAGAGGAGTTAGAAATGCACATGGGCCCACTTTAATCTTCTCATTCCACATAACAAGATTCCATGTCCTCCCAACACTCTCTATATTGGCCAGCTTTACATGCCAGCCTGGGTCCTCATCATCATGACACTTCCCTCACTTGCAATTATTTTAACCTTCTGGGGAAAATAATCCCAAGACACGCCACCCAAAGCTTGTCTCTTGATGAATACTTGTTAATGGATCTTTGGTTTTGTCTCCTAGCTCCTATCAAGTGATGGACTTATGCTGAAAGGGAAAATAACTAGGTGTTTGCAGCCTCCACCTATTTATTATGATCTTAGTCCCATTAAAGTTCTTAACGCATGATCTTTATGAAAACTTTTATACTGATATGAGCACCTCTATATTCGACCTCATATCCTCAATGTTTCCACCATAAGATTATACAATGGTTGTTAAATGGGCATGAATTCCTTTGTCTTGCTTAGAAGCTTAAATAAAGTTCGCCACAACATAGTACCCTCCAATATCAATAATATACAAGTGCACATTCAAACCAAAAATATATGTGATTGCATAAGGACTATTTTAGCATTAATTCAATTCCACTCACTCCACACACTGCTTGTTTTATTAAATTCAAAGAATAAATACATACAAGAGTGGGTATCTTTCTAGATCTATGAATAAAGGATCGAATGTTCGACTTTTAATTTAAAAAAAAAAATCTATGGAATATATTCAATCTAGTAACAAATTATTATTAATAAATATATTACATGGAAATAAAGAGTTTTCTTAATCTAACGAAATCCACACTTTGAAGAAACAAATCCTATGGTAAAAAGGATTGACCTTTTAGATAATTTACTTTTGTGATGTTCTTGCATCCTGTGTCATAAAAAATGTTTTAAATGTCTCATGGCGCTATCAATGCAAGATTGGGCATAAAGTTTTGGGGTTATTAAAATGAAAATGAATGGGATTAATCATTGCTTCCTTGGTTACTAAGAAACCATGTATTTGAAAAATTACTTGAAAGAAAGTTATAAAAAATCTCAACCTACTATTAGATGTTCATTAAATTAAAGTGATAAATAAATAAATAAAATAAATTATATATATAATTTAAATTGATTTTATTTTAAGTAAAGTGATAAATAAATAAATAAAATAAATTATATATATAATTTAAATTGATTTTATTTTATTTTATTGTATGATAGAAAAATAATTTTAGGATAATTTTAATCCTCACAATTTACTTTAGTCTCAATTTCCTACAACATATTTGAACTTATGATAAGGGATGTACTACTCATGATTTGAAAAAAATAGACTTATCAAAAAAATATCATAAAACCATAAGAATTAAAACCACTTATCAATAAACATTGGTGTTCTAATACCGTTCAAATGCCCGAGTATAAGGTATAGATAAAAAACTAATAACGGAATAAGAGACATCATTGCATGGAAATAAAGTGAAGGAGAAGCATATTGATATTGTGTATGGAAAAAAGCTATCAAGGATGGTATCTCCGTGTTGTATTAAAAAGATTAATACATTAAAATGGAAATGGAATTTGAAATGTAAAAAGTTTAATTGACCTATATAAATTTTATTAGCTTACTTTCTATAGCTCATGAGTACAAAAATTGGACTAATGGGGACAATATCTTTTATGTCATGAAAAGTTAATGTTAATATCACTTAAGTGTTGATGTTCCGATAATCATGGAAGGTACGTGTTTAAAATAAAAACCAAAAAAAATATAATATTTAAAAAAAATCTTTATTTCAATCAAAATAAGTATATAAGAAAATATTAGTGATATAATATTAAGTATAATAGAGATGTTGTAATATAATGTAATGTAATATAATCTCTTAATAACATTTTGACTCAATCAAATTTCATTTAAAAAATAAATATAAATAAAATAAAAAGATAAAATTATTAATTAAAAGAAAATTAGGTAAAAGAATTAATTGAGGTAATTAAGGTAAATTTGACTTTTCAAATTTCCAGTGATTTTTGAGCTTCATATTTATGAGAACCCATATAACGTCTTATTAGAATTTTGAGTCACTCAAATTTCATCTAAAAAAAAATATATTATTAATTAAAAGAAAATTAGGTTAAATAATTAATTGAGGTAATCAAGGTAAACTTGACTTTGTCAAGTTTCCAATTATTTTTGAGCTTCATGTTTATGAAAACCCATGGTATTGACATGTGTTATTCATGTGGAATAAAGCCTACTTAAAAGGGGAAATTAAACCACCCTAGATCCACCTTAATTTTGAATCTACCAAGAATTGAGAGGGATCATATCCCTTTTCACTCTAAAAGAAATGTGTTCCCTCTCAATAGGTGGTAGATATGGAGTTAAGATGGATCTAGGTTGATTTTATATGCATAGAATAAATATGTTTATGGTATATCAATGTTGTAATGAGGAAGATTAACAGAATTTTAAATGTGGAACCTTTTAATTTAGATAATGTTTTCTAAGGTTATATATATATATATATATATATATATATATATATATATATATATTCGAGTGGTCCTTATTTGCAATTTTTTGAAAAGTTTTCTAGTTTATTTATGATCTACTTTGTCGAGAATCTTGTACGAACTCATTGAAATCACAAGTTTGATGGGTGAGCTCTTCACAATGGAAGTGCCTCAAGAGTTTTTTAGGGTTTTTAATCCATATATGCCATTAAAAAGCCAATTTAAAAATCACAAATAAATATTTAACCATAATTGTTTTCGTCGGATTCCGGTGATCACAAGTTTGATGACTGAACTCTTCACAATCGAAGTGCTCCAGGAGATGTTTAGAGTGTTGAATCCATATATGTCATTAAAAAGCCAGTTTAAAAAACAAAAATCAAGATTTGACCATAATTGTTTTGGTCGGACTCCATCTATAAATCCACCGTAAACTCCAAAAAGCGCACTTAAAAACTACTCTGTCCTTAGTTTCACTACCTATTTTTTATTTGAAATATTAAGAATTGTGTTTGGGATAACATAAAATGGGTTATAAACTGGATTAATTGAACCATAATTAACAATAAAACTAAATTCAATAATTAAGACTCCATGCAATTAATGGTTATTTAAAAATAGTTTTAAATATTGTTAGTAATCATTCAACTATAATGAAGTATTTTTTAAACATTATTTATAACTATAAAGTATAAAGTAAGTAATCATAATTTAATTAATTAAATATAGGCAATTACATTTCATTGTAATCAAATACATCACATTATAATTACCTATCTTTTATTAATTAAAAATAACACATAGGTCACTTATAATTACCAAATTCAATCAAACGTGTTCTTTAGTAGTGATGAACCATTAAAATCTCTTTCTTCTAAAATTAAATATATAGAACAAAAATGAATAACATAATTATGATTAAATGTTATTAATTATTATTGATTATAAATAATTATAATGAATTTATGATATCCTTTGGTTAATAAATTTTTTTATTGCGAGAGAATTATGATATATTTTCGTCAATAGGGATTTGATGTTTTATATATAAGTCTTGGTTGTTTGAGTGGTTTTGAATGAGGCTCAATGTACCATAAATTAACCAAAAATAAGAGGACTAGCATAAGTGTCGTTTATTTCTAACCATAAGCAAGAATAATGAAAAAAAATTAATGACGATATAGGTTGCGCTATCCTGGGAGGTTGAATATTGTGCAATCATGGACAACAATGGGAAGTTAGTTTGTCGAGGAAAGGAAGAAGGACTGAGATATAATCATCCATTCATACACATGCTCCTGCTCATGCATAGGGAAAAACTTAGGCATATAGCATTAGATATATGGTAGTGCGTAAAAGCGATATAAGGGTTCCTTTCATGGACCCTGTTACGAGAAAGGAAAAATTCCTCTAAGGATGGAGGTGAGAAGGAAGAGTAGAAAATGTCATATAGTAGTTTTTTGTTGTTAACCTTTCAATAATTTGTAAACTAGTGGAAGAACCTTCAGAGAGGCTTGTTGGGTAAAATCATTATAGAGAGCAGTCACTTGCTAGTAAGGATAAATATCCCACAAGAAGCTTGTGGATTGATGAGCCCACTAGGATTGGAAGAGTCATTGAGGTGCTTGTGAGGGCTGAAGAACCACCATGAGTTACCTTGGGGCTAAATCTTTGCTTCTAGACTCACTATTGAACCACCAAGAGAGTAATTAATTTAACCAACATTAGCTTATATAGTGATGAGCCTTATTTACTGTGGACTCCCTTAACCAAAAAGTGAGTTCAACTCTTTGTATTGTGATTTTCCTGGAATGGATTTTAATAATGTATAAAGGAGTCTGACAGGACTAAGTATAAACTTATGGAGCTAGTGGATGAAGGTGAATTTTACCTGAGACATCATGTTTTTGTTTTTTCTTTGGTTTAAGTTTCCCTCAGAAACACTCCACCTCAAAAATTGGAATCTATCTTGGGGTGATAACTACAAGTAAAAATTCTTATATCTTGTCTATAGTCCGGTTGAGAGTTGAAGTCCCGATCTTAGTTTCATGTTTATATGGATATATAACATAAGTATTTTCTAATATTATTATATTTGGATTTTTTATTATTCATTGTACCGGTTACATGCTTATACTATTAATGAGGAATGTGAGTTAATGTGTCTCAATGGACATTAGATTTCCTATAAGAATTTCTAAAGAGTGGTGGAGAATCTGTAAATGTTGAGTAAGAACGAATTTCTATGTTCCTTGAATTAATTCGACAAGTATGTGCTCCTAGTTATTGTTTGTTTATTTTATTAGTGTATGTGAAGTGATTGAGTAAAAGAAGCACATCTTTCTGATCTGTGAGGGATTTTTTGGATAAACACACTCGAATGCACACTTACTAAGTGTAATATTATGTATATATATTTTTCCATGTTCTATATTTTGAATGCCTTTGCACCAAAGAAAATTTAGTCATAGGTTGCAGTGCCTATTGTTGTGCAGGTAAATCCCCTCTGCAGATAGAGGCGATCCCTCTAGTCCTAGGGTGGGTTTAACAGCAAGGAAACATGCTAGTCCTTTAGATTCCTAGTTTATGAATGAAACTAAGTCAGGATAGATGACCTACCTCTATTCCAACGCAGTTGTCATAGCTATGGCATAAGTCTTATGATCTTCATCTTTACACATCATGGTCTTTCAGCAGTGATACTCGGGTGCCTATACAAGGATCATAGAACGATAACAACATACGAAAAAATACTTACATTCACAATTATTTAATTGGTCAAGGAGAATTAAACGCATTTCATAGAATTAAAAATATCAAACGCAAAATGGGAACCAAAACATGAGTCATGTATTAATAAGTAGACAAAAGAAGTTTACAACCAAAAGAGGCTTAACGTTGCAGCCTCCTTCGACGGGTCCAGTCAAACGCATCTCAAGAATTCGTCAGGGAATTAGACTTGGCGAGGCAATAATCCTAGACTCTCTCTTGAAAATGTATTCCTCTCTGCTCTATCTCACACCAACTATATTAAGGAATGTTCAGCTAGCTGCAACTATGTGAGAAGGATGTATTTATAGGAGATGAGGATGTGGTTTGGGATCCCTCATAAGGTGGAAGGAAGACCTTATCCTTGGGGAGTTTCTCAAATGTAGTTAACAAGAAACCAAAGGGAGGTCTCTGACATTATTCAGTCAAAAAAACTATGCCGACTCTACCCACGAAATGGCTGGGAATGGAAACTTTGCTTCTATTTTAAAAAACTTTCCAAAAATAGCTTAGCATGGGCAGTCCACTGAGACAGAGTGTGAATGGGCGTGAGGCTCAGTGCTAATTTCTCTATGGGTGTGAGGCCATAACTCCCTACCAGCGCTGACCCAAAATCATATTTTTTTAAGAGCTTGCTCTAGGGATAGCTAACAGAGGAAATGTTCTTCTCATGGAAAGGGTTGCAATGACATTTTTTGCAAGGTATAACAATACACAAAAGTAACTAAAATGGTCCTCCAATGTTTGGGATGGGGATTGCGGGGATGGTGACAAAATGTTGTGTAACAAATTCCCCCAAAGCATGTGGTCCGAGAGAGAGGGAGGAGTGAAATGGTTTACCAGAACGTGTTCAAACAAAAAATTGTTGTTGGAAGACCTGCAAATACAAGTACAACTGATATCTCTGATACATGAACATGTGGTATGCGCGCATCCATCCATAATATAGTACATATAAAAACATGATCTGAGGTATGGAAACATCCATCCAGCACGAAGGATCACTAAATAGATTCAGGTATTGTCACAACCATCCAATCAAAAGAGTCATGCATATAGTCATGATAAACCAAAATTATCTCACAGTCTAGAATTTATTCGACAAAACCTAGAGTCTTGTGTTCCATCTCGACCTGAACAAGTACAAATTCAAGAATGCAAATGAGTGAGTTGTAGTCAAACATGCAAGAAATTTTCCTGATTACCAGCTAATGATGAAAGCTATTAACAGGCGCAAGAGAAACCACCAATAATGACAATGGATCTCAAGGTACAACTAGTACAATTCACGAAATGTGAACAGTGAGCCGGTGTCGAACACCTGCGGAATCACTCGATCGATGGCCAATGATGAGGACCTTTTTTAAAATGTGAAGAACTTGCATTGAGGCATGCAAGCTCTAAGGTACTGGAAGAGAGTATATATATCACCTTCATGGATTATTAGCTGAAGTCGACAGGAAGTGACCTAGTCGAAGGAGGGCCATAAAATTTCCCACATCATCGACACAAGACAAAGGAATAACATGATAGTGAATCAGGACCACACAAAGGATTAGAGGTCGAAAACTGTAGAAGGAAACTTCTCTTGAACATATCGGCGACACAACTCTGAAAATTGGCAGCATTTGACATCAAGAGATCTGAGGTCATGATGACGTAGCAAAGAGCGGATGAGAGGTTAAACCAGATTACCCAAACCCATGGAGGAAAAAATGAAGAAATGGGATTCCCCTAACCTGACACGAATGCAAATGAGTGTAATTTTCAAGAGCGACATGCTGCCAACAAGACTAAGAACTAGTTCCATTTTCCCTGACCATTGCCGGTGACTAGCCCAATTATTTTTAGAAACAAGCTTGAAGGAGATAGCATGTGCTTGTCATATAAGTTTGTCTTTCGGAAAAATCCATCCTAGTACATTTTACGAGCCCTAGGAAGGAGGAACTCGATTACGTCATGGTGACAGTTTCCGATGTCATTTAGGTTTTAATGAGTCTGAAAAAGGAAGAACTTGACATCTTTTCATGTATAGAGGGTCTGAAAAGAAGCAGAAAAGAAAACTCTAGGAAATCCCTTTTTGTAGGTAGTCTCACAGATCCGAAAAGGTAGAAAAATATGTCTGAGAGAAACTCTTAGTCGTGATAGGCTAAGGTATTCACTTTTTGTAAATAATTCATCCCAGCCTGAAAAATGGTTAAACGTATACTGGGCAGATATCATTTCATAGCCTTTAATGAGTTCAAAACGATAAGATTCTCGACAATACTTTCAATTTTCAAAAGTCACAAAAGAGTTGAATGATTAATCCAGGGGTGACTTTTTCGTGCTTTTACTGAGTCCGAAAAAGTATAAAATACAACTCGTTACTTCATCAACATCAAGTTGAGGACCTGTTGCGGCACAAGAAACACACGTAAAACCCATTTTTATAGATAAAATAGAAAAATGATCCAAAAATATGCTCAAAAACCTAATTAGGGTTCTAAAAAGTTTATAAAATGCCAAAAATAGTAAAAATAAATTACTTTTCACTTTTACCTCTTTTGAGTACTTTTTACCCCTTTTTCATTGTGATTTTGCAGAGTTGACAATGGAAAATCTAGAAGGCCTATAGAAAATTCATCTTTCCCAGGTAAGAGCTCGTATCCTTGCCTGCATTTTGATGTAAATTTCATTGCGTGCAACCCAATTTTTAGATTTGTGGGGGGATTTTTGTTCAAATAAGGGTGCGGGTATCAGGGATAGACTCACACCAACCATCCTTGAATCCAAACAAGGGCACACCGACTGGCGTGACCATTTTTAAAATAGTCCTGCCAACCACGACCACTATTTTTAGCTTAGAATTCAACAATTTAGCCCATTTTAAATACTCCAATAGCAGATAATTTGACTAGTGACAACCACGTGGATGTTTTTGCAGGTGTGAAAAGGAAAAATGATGATCAAATGGAAGGAAAGAGAGCATAGTGAAGAAGATGAGAAAGCCTTGGGAAATGTAAGATGCATGGGCATTCTTGGGGACTATGGGCCTAAGAAATTATTCATTGCACCATGTCTCCGAGCTCAACCAGAGCTATTACAGTACTTGATCACTGTATGGGACATTGATCGGGAAAGATCCATAATTCATGATCAGGAGCTATATATTGAGGTCTCGGATGTTTACTTCATAACTGGATTGTCACGGAGGGGGGCAGTACCAATCCTGACAAGTACCCAACCCACGATGGAAAAAATGATCATGTTCATCGACAGGGTGTGCCGAGGGGCAAGCAAAGGACCCTAAAGTAGGAAGGTGGATATCCAAACTATTCACTATTTGGCACTAAAAGTAGTGCTACACATGATCATGTGGGCTATTGGATGTCAGGCTCCACATGAGGCCAAAAAAACACAGTTACTTCTTGCAGTAGATTGCATGGAACCAAATCTCTACAACTGGGTAGAGGTGGTAACGATCAACATGAAATTCCAACTGACGAAATGCAAGAACGATAAGCTGAAATAGTTTGGCTATGGGTCCATCCTGGTACCATTCATCTTGGAAAAACTACAAATTTTCCAACATTAGGAAGTGATAGTTCCTATACCACCAGCCCAAGATCCACGGATGGTCCATTAGGTGGCTTTGATGCCAAGATCAAGAGGCAATCAGCCGATGTCCTGGAGACCAGAGTTACTCGAGTGGCTCCACCAAAAACTGATTTTCACGGAGGAATGGCCCTATTATGGCACAAAATTTAATGTTGATGCGGACATACCACTCCTAGTTGGAGAGGATTGGGATGAAGCATTGTGTAAGACTCATTTTTATTTTGATGAGTATTATGATTTTTTTATTATTATATATGTTCTGATATTAATCCATATATCTACAGATGTTGGCCCAGAAAGACCTGCAGGAATGTCTCTAATAGAATGGCGAGTTCCTTGTGATTTTGATGTGGCCCCTCCTGGTGAGGGAAGCGAGGAGGAGGAAATCGTGTGTAACCTGGAGGGACTCACCAGTAGAATCCTAGACTACACAAGATTTGATGATGTTCCTCGCATGTATCAACAACACACTGCAGGGGTGTCGAACCATGTTTACTGCTTATTGAGGTAGCCTATGTGGGCAGTGACATGATACCATGAGCATCATGTCGACTAGACACCTAGGTTTTTATTTCTGCATATATATTTTTTTGAGAGATATGATGTTTCAGGATATAACCATAACATAAATATTTTTTGAACTTATGATGCACGTGGATGCAAACACTCGATATATATATATATATATATATATATATATATATATACACATATATATTCCTGTATGAATCTTATCATGTGATGATGATGTTTTACAAATTATGCAAATGTCTATCTAATACAATATTGGCTACTGTATCAATTAACGCATTCATTCTTTTAGGAATATGTTGATATGTGATGTAATAAAAATTTCTTTCTAGTGAACAAAAACGCAAGTACAACCTTAAGATTTGAGAATTTCTAACAAAATAATGCCCATTAAGCTAAAGACCAACAAGCTGAGAATTTAGGTTAACAATCAATGCATTAATTTCAAGAGCAATCGCCTCGGTTAAGAGTTCAATGACCAAACTATATTCAACGACATTTTTTCTAGTTCATCCTAGACAAATACCTTGTAATGTTCCTAAATTTTCATGCAGATAATTGGAACATTAATTTTTTCTTATTTCGTCTAGGAGGTGAATAAAATGACTAAAGGGCCCATGAGTAGGAATAAGATCCTTCATATTGTGAAAGGGATCAATGGAGCAGCTTAAATTTTCACCTTCCAGTGTGAAAAGGGGCAATTGCATGAGGAGAAGGTCATGTTTGACCAAGTCAACAGTGATGCCTAAGAGGTGTAGCTTGCTTGGGAAGACAACGCAGTTTTGGAGGGAGAAATATTCTTTGTGGAATAAACCCTAATGTGGTGGGTCTAGGGCAAAGAGGCATTCACTCACATAAAAGGAGGAAGAGGCAGCCATAGTGAGACATCTTTGAGCATATTGATTTTAGTCTGAAGACTAAATTGCGTACTTCGACTGTTCAGCTGAGTTGCAGTGCTGCTTAGCACGAGGGATTCCTATTTTGGATTTCCTCTCCTTATTGAGATGCCTCTTGAAGGATTTCACTTCATATTCTCCACATCTTGGCTCAAGGCCAAAGCCATTATTCAGTCACTACATTATTTTTGCTGAAGTATAACGTAGTATAGCTGAGTGTTGCAGCGGAGGGTTCTACAACACTTCTCTTTCACTCATCTTTCAGAGGAGGGAGTTCCTATTCCTCCGGGAGGTTAGTGAAAGGGATTGTAGGGTTGATTTTCACATCTTGGCATCAAGGCCAACATCTTCCATCATAGACAGCGCAGTCCATCTTCAAGACTACGTTATTTCAGTACACATTTGCAGTGACAGGTTGCACCAGCTACTTGGAGGGCAATATCTTCAATGTCGGGATCAACCTTTCATTGAGAGATCCATTGGAGAGGGTTTTATTTTTAGCATCATCTTTAGCCATATCCATGTATTTCTAGTATTGAGTTGTAGCAGCTGTCCAGCAACTTTGACATTTCTGTAGATTTGCCAATTTAATGTATATTGTTGCCAATCCTTCCAAGGATTGTGTTTTTTTGTTGTATTAGTGTTTTTAGGGGTTGAGAGCTTTCTCCCCCTCATTTCTTTGAGCTAATATTGTCATATCATCCTATTCTCATTTCGTATGTAGTAGTATCTCCTATAAACTGCGTTATTTTTAGCCAAGGCCTTTCATGCGTAGCAGTGCTCTTGTATTTTCTTGTATATGCTCTATTTGAGGCTTCCATTGCCTAGCTGGAGTGATTGATTCCTCCACACATTGTATAAATTTTCTGCTATGTCATATATTTTTTGGCTATATATTTCTTCATGTGTTTACATCTATAAGAATAATGTTGTCTTTCCATTTCTTGCTCAAGAATTGTGTAGTCCCTCATCGGGAAATTTCTGAGGACATCTTAGTGTGAGAGATCTGTTTAACCACCTTAGAAGGATTTCTTTGGATCCATCTCTTGGATTTCAGTCTTAGATGCATTTATCTAAGGGATCCAGGTCTTGGTTTCAATTCCTATAGTAGCCATTACTGGAAAATGCATTTTCCAGTCATGCCTTGCTAGTTGTTCCAGATTTGGAATACTACAGTGGTATCAAAGTTGCTTTCTTGGCTCAGCCTGTGAGTCTAAGCCCAAGAAGATCAGAATATTGAAGAGGATGGGATTTATCTCATCATATTTCAGATCCATGAAGAACCTCCCCCAGGAGGATAAGAAGAAAGAAGAGGAAGAACCCTGCACTTCTTATTCTCACCGAGAAGGAGACAAAGAAATAAGCAAGAGAAAGACTCCATCTTTTGGATAAGACAAAGGGGATAAGATTACCAAGATTCTTCCTAAATATGTACATATGATTCATGAAGAATTCAAGGAGTTCTGGAGGGATATGTGTAAATAATCTCCAAGAGGTTTTGTACCAAAGGAAAACTTTAGATTTGCACATAAGGAGTGTGAGAAAGCAGTTACACACCATCTTGTACAGTGCAGTCACATTCTCAGGATTGCTCGAAGGGAGATGGAAAGAGAATAAGAAGTTGCTAGGAGGGAAACCCTTAGTTATTTCTTGAAAGAGTATGAGTCTCATACTCAAAAATTCAGAAATCATCTCAGTTTTTCAGAGTTTTGCAAGATGAAGGTGAAGGAAAAAGAGCAGCAAGATAGATTTCATCTATCTACCTTTGGAGGTTCACCTGTATGTTTAGCCAAAGCTTGGGTGGAAGAGTTAGAGACCTTCTTTCAGCATCACCAAATGTAGAAGGATGAAGTCATCAAAGTTGTGGCGCTGCATTTGAGAGGGTAGGCTTATCCCTGGTGGAACTTTGAATCCTTTTCCTTAAGAAATGTAAACATTGCATCCTATGCTAGTTTCACTAAGGCATTAGTGAAAAGATTTCATGGAAGGATTCATGAGACACACATGGTGGATTTAAAAAAGAAAACTCAAATAAAACCCTTGCATGAAAACACAATACCATTTCAGAAAATAATGGGGGAGGCTGAAAAATTGCACCATACTTTGACAGAAGAAAGGTTTTCATCTCACACCTTTGAGCAAAGGAGCATAGAGGTCTCTTTTTCAAAAAGGGATCCAATCATTGGAGGGTTGCCCATTCATGTTGCAGAGATTGAGGGAAATAGCATTGTTGGATATAGAGTTGATCTAGCACCTCATGCAGAGGAAGGAGGAGCCCTTGCTCCAAATAGAGGGATGCTTGCATCTTTGCAAGGAAGTCCCCAGGATCTCATGTGGAGAGATCAAGGCACAACTCATGTTTTACCTCTGCCATTTTTGAGGAGGTGTGGAACCATGGAGACACAAGGAGAACGTAGGGAGAAGATCCAACATCATGAGATGAGGAGTATACATCCCTATTCATTTATGGAGTTTTATGCACCTGAGAAGGTGATTGGATTGCACAGTGGAAGCATGGAGGGTTATCTCCATTCATCTATTCATTCATATCTTGATGATGATGTCTCATTGCATGGAGACATTTTTCCGGGGAGACCACTGGATTAGCAGAGGAGGATGGATGCTTCACATCTTGGGGCACTACTCATTGATTTCAGGCAGGTGGAAACCTTGGTAGACTTGGATAAATCACTAGGAGTCTTGAGTAGACTCAAGGAGAGAGGGAGCATTCCCTCAACATCATCAGTACCCACTTCCATTTTAGATTCTGCGCTGTGAAAAAAGTAGCAGGAGAAGGAAAGTAGCCTTCCAATTTGCATCTTTGGCATGGGAGATGTCAAAGAGGAGGATGGCCATATGACAGATGTTCTTCATGAGAGATCATCAGCGTTGTCACTCTGGAGGTTAGATCCATATTGGAGCTCCCAGCTATTGGTGGAGTATTCCAAGGATCTTTTCACTTGCATGATCTCGGATGACCAGTTACATGAGGAGGGATATTTAGTCAAATATGGGGTTATCTTTTATCATGACAGGATCTTCTTTCCTAGAGCCTCCAAGCTCAAGGATAAGTTGTTACATGCAGCTCATGAGGGGTTCCTTTTCAGCCACACACATTCTATGAGAGCATATCACACCATCATGGAGGGTATTTTTGGATGGGCTTTAAGGAGGATATATATCAGCATATGAGTAGATGCATGGACCTGATGGAGATGGAGGAGAGACATGACTCTTTGAGAGAGTTAGCATAGCCACCTCTTTTCTCTTTGAAGATGAGAGGAGACTCACTTATGATCCACTCCACTTGTATGAGCAGAACATATGGTAAGGGTGATGATTATCTTTATGATTATTTATATGATTTATGTCCCTTAACCATACATGTGGAGGATGTTGCTCTAGGGAGGAGCATTCTTTCTTTAGAGCTTCATGGTCTAGTTGGGGCCATAAGCATGATTGATGGGCCTTCCCTAGGGGGACTTGGGGAAGAGAGATATCATGGAGGACATGCTCTTTGTACACCTTACGTAATTTACTTCCTCCATACTTATGAGGATATTGGAGCAGCAGGTAAGTGGTTGAGAAGCCACTCATTTAATCAGTCTCTATTGTAGTTGAGGGTCAAGCTGCGTTGGTTGCATCTGAGGGACCATTGTACTTCACATTTGTTGCATATGGCAGCAAGCATGATTCTCATCTTTGCTCCCTATGGTTCTATTGTTGTTGTCTTTATGAGGAGCATGCTTGGGAGAGAGACACATTGAGTGGATGTGTCCTTTGAGGGAGGGATTCCTCACACTTTTTGCACTACATGTTCTAAGGGGAACATGGGACATGATATGGTTACCTTGACTACACATTTGTTTCTTTATGAGGTGATCCATATGATGGAGATGATGCCATATGATGATGACTTCCAACTCATCATATATGGGGACATTTGGGCTAGCATGATTTGTAGCGTTAGAGGAGAGATCTTTGGAGATATAGTCTTCATCTTGCCACATGAGGGCAAGTATTTTGCAGCCTAGGATCAACAATTTTTGCACACTTATCATAAGTGGAGAGATGGACACTGTGGGGTAGGCTACATTTCTTACCATGTGCAGATTTTCATCCCACCTACTTTTCCGGAGCCAAAGGTACATGACAGATTTTAGGAGTTGCCTAGTTGGACAGTGACCCATTTTGCATGGCTCATAGCTTGGAGATGGAGGATCCATATGGGAAATATAGTTCCCATTTTATTTCAGATCCCATTCTTCAACGGGACCTCTAGACATCACTTTTCTATCCCCTTGAGTATTTCACCTTTACATGATGATGGCTTGATAGCTAACTTACATGCTGAGGAGGGGCAATGTGGAGGCTTGATTGATGAGATAGCATCACTTTCCTTGGAGGAGATCATCATACATAGATGCTACAGGGAGAGGAGGAGAAAATAATTCAATCTATCCTTGCACTTGCTTGAGGACAAGCAATCTTTGACAGGGGAGGAATGTAATGTTCCTAAATTTTAATGCAGATAATTGGAACATTAATTTTTTTCTTATTTCATCTAGGAGGTGAATAAAATGGGTAAAAGGCCCATGAGTAGGAATGAGATCCTTCATAATGTGAAAAGGATTAATGGAGCAGCTTAATTTTTCACCTTCCAGTGTGAAAAGGGGCAATTGCATGAGGACTAGGTCAAGTTTGACCAAGTCAACAACGTTGCCTAAGAGGTGTAGCTTGCTTGGGAAGACAACGCAGTTTTGGAGGGAGAAAGATTCTTTGTGGAAGAAACCCTACTGTGTGCGGTCCAACACAAAGAGGCATTCACTCACATAAAAGGAGGAAGAGGCATCCATAGTGAGACATCTTTGAGCATATTGATTTTAGTCTGAAGACTAAATTGCATACTCTGGCTGTTCAGCTGAGTTGCAGTGCTGCTTAGCACGAGGGATTCCTTTTTAGGATTTCCTCTCCTTCTTGAGAGGCCTCTTGAAGGATTTCACTTCATCGTCTCCACATCTTGGCTCAAGGCCAAAGCCATTATTCAGTCACTATGTTATTTTTGCTGAAGTATAAAATAGTATAGCTGAGTGTCGCAGTGGAGGGTTCCGCAACACTTCTCTTTGGTTCATTTTTCAAAGGAGGGAGTTCCTATTCCTCCGAGAGGTTAGTGAAAGGGATTGCAGAGATGATTTGGACATCTTGGCATCAAGCCCAACATCTCCTTGTTGGTCCTCTAATTTGCACCCTTTTTGACCATTTTCCCCTTCCCAAATCGTAATCATTTACCCTATTTTACCTATCTTATGCACCCTCACCCTACACTAGTGCGAGAACAATGACACATTTTGAATTAACTTCATATTTTACATATCTTAACTTAAATTAGCATTTATTAGCTATTTATTATGTTATTTTATACTTAGAATTACTTTTGTAACTCATTGTTACCTCCTATGTTATTTAATAGTTAAATGCTTACCTTGACCGCTGATTTTTACTGCAGAATAGATCTCGCACAAGGGCAAGCACTGCGAATCTTGGCAGCAAATTTGGATCTCTTTGATTGCTGCCTTATTTTGTACCACCATATCTATAGGCAGCCGAGACCCAGTGATAACAGCAAGTCAATATGGAGTAGCGGAGATCAGACTTAGGAGGAACGAACAGCTGGAGATAGCCATGGCCCGTTTCATTAGAACATTTAATTTTGAAGGCCGAAAGCTTATTCTGCAATGGGTTATGTAATTTGTTGAAACGATTTCTGCAATTAGCTATGTAATGGTTAAACGATCCTTTTGGCCTGCGGCCAAAAGGATATATATAAGGAGAAATTTAAATAGGACAAGTTTTTCAATATTGGGATAGAATTGAATAGATCGGAGAATAGAACCAGTGAGGCGGTAACATTCTTGTATTTTGTTATCGCCCAAATTCGGGCTGGATATGTAACCACGCATGTATTTTCTTTGAGGATTTAATAAGAAGAGCTCCGCCTTATGCTTCATGTATTTCATTTCTTCATGCTTAAACAGTTGATGAATTGATTCAATACTGAGTAGCGTTTCCATTTGAAAGGGAAATGTGCTGGTTGGCTAGGGCCCAGACAACCCAGTACGTTCTCCCTCCTTTCTGTTCTTGCAATTTATGTTTGCTAAGTGTGATTTAATTTACAACATTTGAATTTCTGTTTGAGCGAAAGAAAATCTGTAGTGTGAAGTAGTTAAATTTCCTTTTCTGCATCTGAATTTAAATTTGCTTTCTCCTCCTCGTTCGAACAGGAGAAATTACATGTGCCAGTGCATGTTGGTGTGCTATTCACTTTCTGCACATGTGGTTTGTTTTCTCAGCCTGGTTCGAGTAGGAGAAATTACCTGCACCAGTGCACGTTGGTGTGCTATTCACTTTCTGCACGTTTGGTTTATTTTCTCTGCCTGGTGCAAGCAGGAAAACTATCTCTACTCCAGTGCTGGATAGTGTGATGCAGAAAGTATCTTTAGTTTACTTCTAACATCTTTCTTGATTTCAGTTACATTTTAATTAAAAAGATCGTTTCATTATTATCTACAGATATTCATCTTTTTGATAACCAATTTGGTTTCATAACACTTGCAGTAATTAATCATTGATTTCAAGGACTAAAAGTTAAAGTGTAAGAAGCCCAGGTCAGGTACAAGAACCAGTTTCTTGGTACCAGATCTGAGTGTTGTGGACTTGATAAAGTTTAGAACAGTGTTACTGATGAAATATGTAATCGCACTGTTACCTACTTTTTTTTGGTAGCATAAAAAGCACCTGATTTTGAAAAGTGGTGATGCAGGATCACCTTCTTTTTTTTTGGAGCACATTTTCGACACTCTAATACTTTTCTTTATGAAGTATGAATATTTGTTTTAAAATGTTAGTGATTTTCATGCTAATTTGGAAATGTATTGATGCAAAATCAACTTTTTTCTTTAGAGCAGTGATTTTCATGCTAATTTTGAAACGTATTCATGCAACATCAACCTTTTTTTTAGAGTGGTGATTTTCATGTTGGTAATAAAACACAAGACTTAGATAAAAAAAACATATATAAAAACAATAAAAAAACCAATAAAAATGTAAAAAAAAAACAAAATCAACTCGTAAAAATAAAAAATTTAAACAAAAATAAATAAATAAATAAATAAAAACAAAAATATTCGAAAATTATATCAAAAGAAATGACAAAATTTGAAAAAAAAACACATAATTTAAAGAAAAAAAACAAAAATTAACCAAAAAAAATTTTAAAAAAAAAACATCAAAAACATTTTTTTCTAAGTTATTAACAAAAACCATATAATTAAAAAAAAAATTAAATAGAAAATTTAAAAATAATTTAAATTACAAAATTAAAATTTAGATTAAAAAAATAAAATACAAAAAAGAAAAAATTAAATTTAAAAATTAAAATTAAAATAATAATAAGAAGAAGAAGAAAAATACAAATTTTAAAATTAACAAAAAAAACAAATTAAAAAAAAAAAAATTAAAATTGAAAAAGAAAATTAAAATAAAAGAATTAAAATAAAAAAAACTATCATTAACAAACAAAAAAATGAAAAAAAACCACGTGCAAATAATTAAAAAACAAATATCCATAAATTTACTGTTTTTTTCTTAAATGAAACAATTTATAAATTTTAAAAATAAAAAATTAAATAAACTAAAAGATTAAAAAAAGAAAATAAAATTAAAATTTAATAACTTTAATAAATAAATTTTAAATTTTAAAAAATAATTAATCTAAAATATTAAATTAAAAAAAATAAATAAAAAATTAGAACAATTTAAATTTAAAATAAAAAATTTGAATTAAAAAACAAATAATTTTAAATTTTTTGAATTTAAAAAAAAAATCAAATTAAAAAAAAAAAAAAATTTAAAAATTAAAAAAATAAATAAATAAATAAAAAAGAATTTTTTGATCGTGGTGGCACCGCCAATCGGCCTCCCGCCTAGGTGGCGGTGGAGGCCAATTGCTGGGCGGGAGGCCGATTCCGAGAATCTCCCTGAGGCCAATTCCGGGAATCGCCCTAAGGCCGATTCCGGGAATCGCGGCGAGAGGCCGATTCCGGGAATCGCCCTGCCGCGGCGCGGGAGGCCGATTCCGGGAATCGCTCTCTCGTGGCGAGAAGCCGATTCCGGGAATCACCCTGCCGCGGTGGGAGGTCGATTCCAGGAATCAGCCTCCTGCGGCGGGAGGGCGATTCTCGGAATCGGCCTCAGGGCGATTCCCAGAATCGGCCTCCCGCGGCACGGGAGGCCGATTCCGGGAATCGCCCTCCCACGGCGGGAGGCCGATTCTGGGAATCGCCCTCAAGCCGATTCCGAGAATTTCCCTCCTGCCGCAGGAGGCTGATTCCGGGAATCGCCCTCCTGCCACGGAAGGCCGATTCCAGGAATCGCCCTCCCGGGGCAAGATGCCGATTCCAGGAATCGCCCTCCCACGGCGAGAGGGCGATTACCAGAATCAGCCTCCCGTCGCGGGAGGTCGATTCCCAGAATCAACCTTAGGGCGATTCAAAGAATCGGCCTCCCGTCGCGGGAGGCCGATTCCTGGAGTCGGCCTCCCGCCGCGGGAGGGCGATTCCTGGAATCGGCCTCCTGCCGCAAGAGGGCGATTCTAGGAATCGACCTTCCGCCCAGTGGCTGGCCTCCGCCGCCTCCTGGGCGGGAAGCCGATTGGCAGCTCCACCACGATCAAAAAATTCTTTTTTTTATTTTATTATTTTTTTTTTTAAATTTGATTTTTTATTTTTTTTAAATTCCAAAGATTTTTTTTTTTTTTAAATTTAATTTTTATATTTGAAATTTAATTTGTTTAATTTTTTTGTTTTTTTTTTTATTTTTTTAATTTTATTGGTTTTTTTTGTTTTTAATTTTTTTTTTTTCTAAATTTTGTTAAAATTTTTTATTAAATTTTGAATTTTTTTTTATTTAATTGATTTTTTTTTCATTTTTTTTTTATTATTAAGTTTTATGTTTAGTTTTTTCATTTAATTTTTTAAAATTTAGTATATTTTGTATTTTATTTATTTATTTATTTGAATTTAATATTTTTTTAAATTTTTTTATTTTTTTATTATTTTTTTTTTAATTACATAACATTTTTATGTTTTTTTTATTTCAATTAAAATTGTATATTTAAAATTATATATATATATATATATATATATATATATATATATATATATTAAACTTAATATTTTCAAATTATTTTGTTTTTTATTTTATTTTTTTATTTAATATATTTTATTTTATTTATTTTTTTCAAGTTTTAAATTTTAATTTATTTTTTAAGTTTTTTTAACTTTTTATTTTAACAATGTTTCTTTTTTTTTTCTTTATATTTAAAATTTATTTTTTATTTCAAAATTTATTTGTTTATTCATTTATTTACTAAAATTTAATATTTGTTTTTTTTAATTTAATTTGTTATTTTAATATTAACATTGTTTTTTTAATTTAATAAATATAATACTTTATATATATATATATATATATATATATATATATATATATATATATTTAATTTAAGTTATATATATATATATATATATATATATATATATATATATATATATATATATATATATATATATAGATATATATATTATTTTTTATAATTTAAATTTAATTTATTTTTTAAAATCTATTTGTTTTTTTAATCTATATTGTTTTAAATTTAATATTTTTATTGTATTTTATTTTTCATTTTTTATTTTTAATTAATTTTTCATTTTTTCACTTATAATTTCAATAATGTTTTTTTTTTTTTTAATTTTTATTTTAAAGTTTTAAATTTATTAAAATTTGATATATTTCTTTAAATTTAATTTTTTTTCTCATTTAATAAACATTTTCTTTTTCTTTTTTAAATTTAATTTCTATATTTTATTTTTTATAATTTCTTTCCTTTTTTAACTTTTTTTTTTTATTTAATATTTTTGTTTTGTTTTTATTTTTATTTTTTATTTCTATATATTTTGAAATTTTAATCTTTAAATTTTTTTTATTTTTTATTTTTTATTTTTTTCTTAAATTTTTGGTTTTGTTTAATGTTTCAATTAAATTTTTTATTTTTTTTCTATTTTTATTTTTTTATTCCTATATATTTTTAAATTTTAAGCTTTAAAATGTTTTTATTTTTTAAATTTATTTTTTTTCTTAAATTTTATGTTTTTTTTAATGTTTGAATTTAAAAAATTAAAAAATGTTATTTCTATTTTTAAAAATGTAAAAAATATGACATATTTTATTTTATTTTTGTTATTCCAGCATCAACTGGTTCTGTTTTGAGGGTGTTTTTCAATCCTTTTTTCAAGAAACAATTTTTTTTTTAGCATAATTTTATAAAATGTTGAAATTTGACCTTCAAAAAAGCCCAGGTGTGTTCTAGAATACACTTTTTTTGTTTTTGGGGTGTTTTTTCATGTTTTTTGAGTCTTTTTGGGTTAGAGTTCCCGTTTTGAGGTCATGTTACCTATTTCATCGGTAACAGTGTTTCAGGGCCCTTGCACGAAGAAAATCATTTTTAGTACGGACATTACTTTACACCTTCTGCATAGATCGATGTTCCTGCACTAGTGCATGAAGACTGCACTAGTACAAGATCGATTCTTATGGGAAGGATATCTTTACATGAGCAGGTTTGAAAGGGCCCATATGTTGAAGACTGCTAAGGTGTCTTTTCTAAAGAAAACACATTCTGAGTAGAGGATCAAATCTCGCTAGAGTAATTTCCTTCTTTTTATTTCTGAATCTCTCTTGCAAGTACATTTCTTCTTGTTCTAGCCTCAGATTGTTTTGATGGTTTGAGTTGCCTTTTTCTCTAAAGTTTGATTCTGCAATTTTTCCTTTAAAAAGTAGGAGTTGATATTAGAAATATGCATACCATCTATAACATTTCCTGTGCTTCGTCTCTAAGTTTATGAATCCCCCGGGTTGACAATTTAAGTGTTGAGGACTTTACTTAAGTGTAATTCCTGCAACAAACATTTTGGCACTGTTGTTGGGGAGGCCATTTGATTGGGTAAAAATTTTCTGATGATGCAATATGGGTAAGTCTGCCTTTATCTTTTTGTATTTTTTATGCTAGTGCGGTGAGCCTTATTTCAGCCAATAACTTTGAAAATCAATTATCTTCAGGGTGTTGTAAGAACCCCCGTTACTAAAATGTGTGTGGAGATAGGGACTATCAATCAACCATATGGACTTGAAGATGATAACAAGTATGAAGGCTCTCTCTCAAGCCCTGGTAGCTATTGGGATCTTGATCTCTACCTCCGAGGAAGAAAAATTCTTGACAATAGTCAAGGACTTGTCCATTTCTCCACCATCACAAGAGGATTTAGAAGTCTCTTTTGGGGAGACAAATGAGTCATGCACTATAATCAATGGAGAGCATCCACTGGAACCTGAGATCGAGGAGTTTTTGACATGTGTATCAACAGATCCAGAATGTAATCAAGAGACTACTCACCCTACAGAGAACAATCAACATGACATGGAAGAGGAGGGTGAGCATCATGGGTCAAATCAAGAAATGGACTAAGGCTACCATGATTACATCGTACATTGGTTCCAAACAACTACTCAAGCAAGGCCACATTATCCTCTTCTAAAACTCTTGTTGTCGTATCATTTACATTCGTTGGTTTTTCATGCTTGTGCACACTTTAAAGTTTGTATGATAAATTTGAGCATGAATATATATCTTCACCTGATCCGCACATGGCTTCATTGGAAGTACTCCTATACATAAAAATAAGTCTTCCACCTCTCAGGTAAAGTAGGATAGGTGAATAAAGCTGTTAAGATGCTAATTGGGTTTCTGATTTTTAAAGTGTAGTCATTAAAACTACTTTTGATCTGCATTGGTTGTTAACATACACATCTGCGACACATCTTGTTGAATATGATTCACTATAATACCTCATTATTTTTCAAAGTAACCATGACTAATCACTCTAAGAAGTTGTCATCTGATATATATAATTTTAGTTTCCCTTAGAAGGTACTATTGGAAACCCCCTATGGAGGACCACTCTTGTTAAGATCATAATAAGCTACTCATGAGAACATTAGCATTCTTAATTCAAGAATTATTTTAGTCATTATCTAGGATATCTTTAATAAGTCTTTAGGGAAGAGGAACTAGTCAATAATGATTATTCATTAAAAACTTTTCACACCATCCTGTATTCTTAAGGAGTAGATCTGTCTTCACACTTATTAAGTAACCTTTTAGGTTGATCTTAATCAGAGTATACAAAAGATTTAGGGGAGGATAGGAGGTCTCGTGATGAGCCGAACTACCACGATCATGAGACCTAGCATTCATGACATTAGTGCTTCTGGTCACCAAGCCAAAGTAATGGCTTTCAACCAAAAATTTCGAAGGCAGGAGGTCTCATCACGAGCCGACATGTTCATCCATGTTACTTCTTGCGAGTGGCACTGCCATTAGTTGGTTACCAAGCCAAAACAATGGCCTTCATCTAAAATTAAAATAAGATAACTTTGAATCCATGCCTAGTAAGTGGGACACAGACATTTCGATGGGTCAAAAGACACCCCTGTCGAGGTTATGGACACCTGCGGGCAGCAGGGCTATGTCTGTGGTATTAAAGTTAATTGAATACTATGATTTGCTTGGTTATCTTTCTCTTCCCCTAAACTTATCTTTTTTCTTGGACAATGGTTTTAAAGATGATTTTAACATGATGATTTGAGTTATATCTTTAAAAGAAAATCAAGAATCTTTAAGGATGTGGTACCCTTAGTAAAGGTTATTCTTCGTGATATATTAAGAGGAAATTTAGTTTGAATCTGGATGACAACGGAATTTAGAGTGTTAAATAAAGAGGTTGCTAATTTGTATCATAACTCATTTGACTTTCATGATATTTAGAGTGATGAATTACTTAATGATGACTACTCACAAGATGCTGGTTGCCAACAATGCGTATTGATGGTGGTTGTCTCTAAATATGCACTGCATAATCTAGGTACAATATTGCTATAGTAGGTGCATGAACTTGAGGTAGTTATTTTGAGATTGCACCTTTTCAACAAAATTTGATTTTCATTATAAGGCTTTGGGCAGAAACAAAACAAGGAATTCATTTGGGACAAGGTAACAGGTATGTACCATACTCTTTTGTCGATAATTCTCGCTGCAGTTATTTTTCTTACACCAGTGTAGGCAGACCTTCCAGAAATTTTTTTGCCTTTCTTCATATCCCATTTTGTAATTTTCCCTCAGATTTCTTCTCGGAATCCTAGTATAATTAACCTTCACATATTATTCTAAATTCACCCTATCCGCTTCGAAGAAATCCAACTTTAACCTGAATTTGTTTTCTTATCCCACTTCTATTTTCCCTCTATTCGTACTTTCCTGGAATCCCTGTGATAGAATTCCTTCCCACTCTAATATTTTCCTTTCCCACTCCTTTGTTCCCTCATGAGTTTATTGTGGGATCTTGCATACAAAGAGCAGAAGGATGTGCTCTGAAACATCAAGAAATGGTGAAGAAAAATTCAGAATAAGTTGAGGAAATCATGTGAAATCCAGCCTATATTTTAATTCTCTGTCTTAATATTATGCTTTCACTTGCGCAAGCATGTTATCCTATATGACAATATGAGCATAAAATTACTAGAAGAATGATATGATTTAAGCGGTGCAAAGATTAGTACAAGCATGCACCTCATTAGAAACATATCACAAGTATCATATGACATAAGAAAGTGATCATGATGGAAAGTTATATAATATTTTTCATTTGATTGACAAGTATTTACGCTATTGTAATATTCCAAATGGGGAAAAATGGGCTTAGTAGGGAATATATTAAGATATTCTGCTATGGAATCACACCAATATATATAAACCAGAGATAGACTGGTAGGGCTTTTACTGGTTATATCACCTCTAAAGAGACAGTGAAAACGAGAGGCTTCCTGGCCCGTTCCAGACTTTGTGTATAGAAGATTAGTGAAAAACAGAAAGTGTGGGAATGAAAAAATCCTCTTAGAGTTTTCTGCCCTTATGAATGATAGATCTATAGATCTAAATAATGGATCCAAAAGAGAAGCAAAAACCAAACAAGGAAGAAGCAGGAAATTCCACTCTCAAATAAATCTGCAGTAGGCTCAAGGAGGACGTTGTATAAGAAATCCAGTGTTAAAATAAAATAGACCAGGGCTGGGTTCCATTATTTTAGGCTGTGTGGGACCTCCATGCAGAGTTTTAGCAAAAAAAAATTGGTTTAGAGGGCTTAAATAGATATCCCACAATCAACACTAGCTGAAAATCAGCTAAAGGAGAGGGTTGAGTTAATAGAGATATCCTCCTTCAAGAATTGCGCAGTTTTTGCTGGGAGTCACTCGAAATCAGACATTAAACTCATATTACAGTATGACAGAAATAAAGCAGATCCATAATGAAGTTAATTTTTAGAAGCATTGAATTTACATCAAGCAAGAGCAAGAATCCTTCAGAAATTATAGCAATAACACATGGAAAAGCTGCAGAAAGACTTGACAGTGTTTTATATGAGGAGCTTCAGCTACTGTAGGTTAAAACTAAGATCTAAAAATTATATATGGCTGAAACATCAGATCCATACCAGATCTGGAAACTACTTAGCCTTCTTAACAAGATCCCCTTGGGGTTTTATCAAAATATTGCATAATAAAGTGTAGATCTAGCTTTTAGAACACTGAACTACAGAAAACTTCAGAGATTTCTGAAGATGACTTTCATTAAATTCATATCAAATTTTAATAAGAATATATAAAAAAAATACTTTATAAATCTTCAAGTGAGAGGTAAACCTCAATCACCATAAAGCAAGTACAATGAGAAATCTAAGCAGCAGTGAAACATGTACATGGAAATAACACAGTTCCCTAAGGAGACAGCGCAGTAGCTTAACTAAAATGTTACAGTAGATAAAGCTACAGGTCTAAAAGTAAAATGAGAGTGAGATCCTCTTCTGGGTGCTCACAATACACCCTCCCTGAGATAAATCTCCTCTAAACAAATAGATCTTGCAGATCTAGTTCACCCACTTGCTGCAACTCACAAACAGCTGCAAAACCCTCAATGGGACTAGCGCTACTATAGAGATGAGCTTGGCCTCAATGCCAGATAGTGGAGAGATACATCCCATTCTCCTCCAAAGAGCTACTCCATGGAAGGAGAGAGGATTCATAAACAGGAAATCCTCCTCCCTTAGGCTAAACAACCAAGAGACTAGAGTTGCTGCAGCAACTTCTAAAATTCTTCAACAACCTTTTCTTGTTGCCTTTCCTTCTTTTTATAACATGAGGGCTTGCCAAAACCCTAAACCACCTTCTTCAACTTATCCTCTTTCACACATGAGATCATCTTATAGAAGTAAGTTTTGCTTGATGGATAAGCTTCCCTCCAATCTGCACTTTAGGTGGGGCCAAGTTTGACCCATTCAATGAATTTCCCCTTTTCACACTTAGGGGTGTTTAAAATAATAGCCCACATTTGTCCTCTTTCACATTGGGCATGTATTTATTCTCAACTTAGGAGTTTAATAAACCTCATTCACATACTTTTATTCATGAATAAATCAAACTGAAGTTAAAATGCAATATTCCCATGAGCTGCAAAAATTGGGAATATTACAGCTACTATATTACCTAGGAGAAAATTAGTTAAAAGTACAAATTATTTTAAGTAGAAATCATGATCTTTTTAATGAGTGCTAAGTTCTTTTTTTGTAAATATGAAGAAATGTAAGAATCGTGTTAATCGTTGTTTGCATATAATCTACCCCACTCTGCAATAATTTGAAATTTCCTTCACTCATAACCCCCCTTGCTCCTAAATTTATCCTAAACGTCCCTTCATCGTAATTATTACTGCAATTAACTGTTAAACTGTCGTCGCGCATACCAATTAAGCCTGACCATAAATTGTAAGTATTTATGGTAAATGAATTAGAGATACAGTTAGATCTTTATGTATGAAAGTCGATTCGCTGGTATTGCATGCAAACCTTGGAACTTATTGTTCATAGCTGATAGCAGCAATACCTCCATCCGGAATGAGCCCCTGTCTCTTAGCAAGATTGAGAAAACTGCCGAATTTCGCAACAGTCTTCCACTGTTATGGGCGTCGGGATTTCTATAGTTCCTGTATAATTTCGATGGGTATGACAGGGAGGTCGTCCTACAATTTGCAAGATGCTTCAAGAACGGCCAAGTGATAATTGGGCCGCTCGAATTCAAATTCATGAAGAGATTTGTAGTAGCAGCAACGATCTTGGAGAATAAGGGAGTGGAGTGTTTCAAAAACTAGAAGCTGGAAAGAAAACGCTGGCATCGTTTTGTCAAGGATAAGAAGATGGAGGTGAATTGGAAATGCGGAGTCTCGCGCAAAGCCTTTTTTGGTAAATAGCAGGATCTCCTGTTTGTTTTGCAGAAATTTCTGACCTGTGAAGGGAGGTACACCTGTACCCTGGTGTATCATTTTAGACTGCTGCAACATTTTGAAGGAGGCTGAAACATTCATTGTAAGATGAAATTTCCCAAATTATTTCTCAAAATCTTGGAGAAAATGGCTAGAAGTGTACAGGATGGAAGGGACGACCAGGTCGATACACGATTATACCATCACGACCTGATAAAAATCCTGGTCTTAAAACAACCGGAGAGCAAAGGTATAAAATGGGAAGGGCTGTTGAAATAGTTGCACTGGAAGTCAGCTGAGGGAAAGAAGATGAAGACTCCTACCAGTACAAGTAAGCGTCTGAACATAAGCAAAAAGGGAAGTTCTTCTCACACTACTACGAAAAGAAAGCGGTCAGAAAAATCGACAGAAGAGGAGACCCCGTCTTCCATTAAGGAAACAGTTGGTGCACCTGCTGAAGAAACCTATTCTACATAGGCACAAGCCTCTGAACACAACAGTCTATCAGTCCTTTCAGATGCAGTGAATATTGCACAAGTTGGGGACAATACTCTACTAGCACATTTTATCAAAAGACCCCATAAGAAGAGTAAAATCGTTAATGTAGGTAAGAAACCACAATCCCCAAAGGGTATGGAATCCCATTCTACACCAGTACAAGAAAAATCCATAGAAGAAGAGGAACCGGATGAAGAGGAACCAAAAGAAGAAAAAGAGGCAGAAGAACCCACAGAAGATGAGGAATCGGATGAAGATGAACTGGTGCAGAAGGAAGGAGACCTGGCAAAATGGGGACCGGATGTAGAAGATTTCCTTGACATTACCATGGCAGATATAGAAGTCTCAGAGCCAGTGACAACCCCTGCTGAGATAGAGGGAGGAAAATAATTGGTGACTCCTACTTCTCACATAGTAGAATTAGAACTCCAAGTGAAAAACTTGGAGCAGCTTGTGACCAAAGCACAAGAGGAGAAAGAACAAAGAAGAGAAGAATTGATGGCAAAGCTCTAACAAAATAAAAGCAAGGTTAAGGTTTGGAAATATTGAGCTGGATGCTATTTCACACTGTTGAGAAAGGTAGCAAAGAAGTTAAGGCACATCAAGAGGAAGAAGGCTGAAACAATGCAGCCTGAGGACAACATGCCGGAACAGGACTGAGTTGGAGTATTCAAAATTTTGGTTTTCTGCAGAGGTAAAAAGTTGTGTGAGGACACACAATATTTTAGGGATGGGAGGATGTTGGTCCTCTAATTTGTACCCTTTTTTACCATTTTTCCCTTTCCAAATCATAATCATTTACCATGTTTTACCTTTCTTATGCGCCCTCATCCTGCAGTAGTGCGAGAACGATGACACATTTTGCATTAACTTCATATTTTACATATTTTAACTTAAATTAGCATTTATTAACTATTTATTATGTTATTTTTTACTTAGAATTACTTTTGTAACTCATCGTTACCTCCTATGTTATTTAATAGTTAAATGCTTACCTTGACTGCTAATTTTTAGTGCAGAATAGATCTCGCACTAGAGCAAGCACCGCGAATCTTAGCAGCAAATCTGAATCTCTTTGATTGCTGCCTAAATTTTTACCACCATTTTTGAAGGCAGTTGAGTCCCAGTGATAATAGCAATTCAATCTAGAGTAGCAGAGATTGGACTTAGGAGGAACGAACAGTTGGAGATAGCCATGGCCCATTTTGTTAGAACATTTAATTTTGAAGGCCGAAAGCTTATTCTGCAATCGATTATGTAATTTTTTGTAACGATTTCTACAATTGGCTATGTAATGGTTAAATGATCCTTTTGGCCTATGGCCAAAAGGATCGATATCAGGAGAAATGTAAATAGGACAAGTTGTTTAATACTGAGATAGAATTGAATAGATCAGAGAATAGAACCAGTGAGGCGGTAATAAGCCTGTCTTTTGTTATCGCCCACATCTGGGCTAGATATGTAACCACACATGTATTTTCTTTGAGGATTTAATAAGAAGAGCTCTACCTTATGTTTCATGGATTTTATTTCTTCATGCTTACACAGTTGATGAATTGATTCAATACTGAGTAGCGTTTCCATTGGAAAGGGAAACATGCTAGTTAGCTAGGGCCCAGCCAACCCTGCATGTTCTCCCTCCTTTCTGTTCTTGAAATTTATGTCTACTAAGTGTGATTTAATTTACAGCATTTGAATTTCTATTTGAGTGAAATCAGATCTTCATTGTGAAGTAGTTAAATTTCCTTTTCTGCATCTGAATTTAAATTTGCTTTCTCCTCCTAGTTCGAACAGGAGAAATTACCTATGCCAATGCAGGTAGGTGTGCTATTCACTTTCTTCACGTGTGGTTTGTTCTCTCCGCCTAGTTCGAGCAGGAGAAATTACCTGCACCAGTGCACGTTGGTGTGCTATTCACTTTCTACAAGTTTGGTTTATTTTCTCTGCCTAGTGAAAGCAGGAGAACTATTTCTGCACCAGTGCTGGATAGTGTGATGTAGCAACTCTCTTTAGTTTACTTATAATAGCTTTCTTGCTTTTATTTACATTTTAATTAAAAATATCGTTTCCTTATTCTCTAAAAATATTCATCTTTCTAATAACCAATTCGGTTTCATAACACTTGCAGTAATTAATCATCAATTTCAAGGAATAAAAGTTAAAGTGTAAGAAGCTCAGATCAGGTACAAGAACCAGTTTCTTGGTACCAAATCTGAGTGTTTTGGACTTGAGAAAGTTTAGGGCCATTGCATGAGGAAAACATTTTTAGTACGGACATTACTTTACACCTTCTTCATAGATTGTTGTTCCTACACTAGTGCAAAAAGACTGCACTAGTGCAAGATCAATTCTTTTGGGAAGGATATCTTTACATGAGCAAGTTTGAAGGGGCCCATCTATTGAAGATTGCTAAGGTGTCTTTGCTAAAGAAAACACATTCTCAGTAGATGATCAATATCTCTCCAGAGTGATTGCCTTCTTTTTATTTGCAAATATCTCTTTCAAATACATTTCTTCTTGTTCTAGCCTCATATTGTTTTGATTGTTTGAGTTACCTTTTTCTCTAAAGTTTGATTCTACAATTTTTCATTTAAAAAGTAGGAGTTGATATTATAAATATTCATACCATCTATGGCATGACATGTGCTTCATCTCTAAGTTTACAAATCCCCCGGGTTGACAATTTAAGTGTTGAGGACTTTACTTAAGTGTAATTCCTACACCCAACACTCCCATCATACATAGTGCAGTCCATCCTCATGACTCCATTATTTCAGTACACATTTTCAGTGAGAGGTTGCACCAACTACTTAGAGGGAAGGATCTTCAGTGCCGAGATCAGCCTAGCATAGAGATCCATTGGAGGGGGTTTGTTTCAGATTGAGCATCATCTTCAGCCATATCCATGTATTTCTGGTATTGAGTTGCAGCTGCTGCCCAACAACTACGACATTTCTACAGATTTGCCAATTTCATGTATATTGTAGCCAATCCTTCCAAGGATTGTGTATTTTTGTTGTATTAGTGTTTTCAAGGGCTGAGAGCTTTCTCCCCCTCAATTCTTTGAGCTAATATTTTCATATCATCCTATTCTCCTTTTGTATGCAGCAGTATCTCCTATAAACTGCGTTATTTTTAGCTAGGGCCTTTCATGTGTAGCAGTGCTCTTGTATTTTCTTGTATATGCTCTATTTGAGGCTTTCATTGCCTAGTTGGAGTGACTGAGTCCTCCACACATTGTATAATTTTTCTGCTATGTGTTATATTTTTTGGCTATACATTTCTTCATGTGTTTATAGCTATAAGAATAATGTTGTCTTTCCATTTCTTGCTCAAGAATTGTTGTAGTCCCCCATAGGGGAATTTCTGAGGAAATCTAAGTGTAGGAAATCTGTTTAACCACCTTATAAGGATTTATTTGGAGCCATCTCTTGGATTTCAGTCTTAGATGCATTGATCTAAGGGATCCAGGTCCTGGTTTCAATTCCTGCAGTAGCCATTACTGGAAAATGTATTTTCCAGTCATGACTTGCTAGTTGTTCCAGATTTGGAATACTACATACCTTGAAAGTCTATCAGCTCACCATTAGGATTATAAATCACCTAGGCTGCAAAATACAGGTTCTGGGTTCTATGGGAGACACCATATACGAAACCGACATAAGGAGTAACATACATCTACACAATAAGCAACGACCCAATAAGTAGGAAAATGCTAACAAAGCACACCAAATAAAAAATGTACAAAAATGAAAAAACAACTATGTAAAAAACATGCACGAGAAACTCATGCATAACATTTTTTAAGATACAGCCCATTTCTGGGAAGATCCATAGGATAACCTTCATAATCAATAAGCTGATAATCCACGTTCTGCAAAGTGTGCTTAACAATATAGGGCCCATGCCACATGGGTTGGAATTTGTCAGCCCCTAGCTTATCGTGAGCTGGATCGTAAAGGACTAGGTCTCCTATAAAGGAACGAGGGGAAACTGACTGGTCAAAATGAGCTTTGACCCAATTTTTTTTGCTTCTATGACAAGCGTAGCAAGATGGCAAGTTTCATCCAGCCTCTCTAAATATAGTAGATGATCTTCTTCTGGTGAAGTATTAGGCAACAATTGAACAACTATCTTGAGAGAAGGGATTTCTCATTCAATGGGAAGGGTAGCTTCTAGACCATTCACAAGCTGGAATGGAGTGTATCCAGTCACATCCTTCACTGAGGTTCGGTAAGCCCAGGGAGATGAAAACAACATGAGATGCTATTTTTACTTGTGCATCCCAATCGCACGTTGAGGCATGGTGATGAGAACTTTGTTCACAGCTTCAACTTAGCCATTGGCCTGAGGGTAGTACGGCTTTGAGCTGTCGTGACGTAGACCCCACTTAGAAGTCAACTCCTCCATCATGTAATGATGAAAATGAGAACCATGGTCAGTAATAATCACTTGAGGGATGCCAAACCTAGTAATGACATGATTGAATAGAAATTTTGTGGTTGTTTTACCGTCAACTCTAAGTGTAGGCATTGCGTTGATCCATTTTGTGAATTAGTCCACGACTATGATAATATAAGCATGCCCACCGAGCAAGTGAGTATTACACGTCATAAAATCGATGCCCCACTTCGTAAAGGGACCAATGGTAATGACATGATGAAGGTGCGTGGGTGGCGTGCGCATATTGCACTGGTAAATTTGGTAATCATGACACTTACGAACATCAACAATGCAGTATTTAAAGATGGTGGGCTAGAGATATCCAGCACGAAGAATCTTATGTGCCATAGCATATCCAGACATGTGACTGCCACAGATGCCATTGTGGCAATCATTAAGGACCTTTTTAGCCTGTTGTAGATTCAAACACCAGTGAACAACAGAATCAGCTTCGATGCGATAGAGGGTATCACCGAATTTATGATAAGGTTGTGAATGATGGCGGATGCGTCAATGATAATCCTTCGTCAACTCATATCGGAAGGTGGAATTTTGGAGATATACGATGATATCACCGTACCAAGGATCAAGGGTGCTAATAAGAAAAAAGGTGTCGTCCATAATGCGTTCCTTGGAACTAGATGGAGTAGAATCAGAAGGGAGAGAGAAAATCAAATCAATGAAAACCAATGACTTCTTCGATTTGGCAGTAGTGAAATCCAAATCGAACTCTTGGAGGATAACAATCCACTTCGTTACTTCGACGCCAGCAATTGAGAAGTCAATATGTAAGTCACGAAGTTGCAATAAGAAATCACGGTCACTGTGCACAACAAGATATAATGACGAAAATTTTGGATAGCTTGGACAGCAGCCAACGCCAACTTCTCGACATGTGTATAGCACGTTTCATTATCCAAAAGATTATGATACAAATAGTAAATTACGTGTTTCTCACCATCATCGTCGTCTTGCACCAAAACCATGGAAATAGTTCTAAATGTGGTAGCCAAATAGAGGGAGTAATCGTGATGATAATTGGGAGGACACAACAGAGGAGCATTTACCAACAATTTCTTCAGTGCATCGTAGGATTTTTAGGCAACCTCATCCCAAAGGAACGGGATGCCTTGCTTAAGTAATCGCGTAAATAATTTGGCCATTTCAACATAGTTCGGTATAAAACGACGCAGGAAGTTAGCTTTCCCTTCCAGACTCTGTAGTTGATGTAAGGAGGAAGAAGAGGGGAGATTAACATTAGCTTCAACTTTGAGGGGATTGAGACGAATTCCATCTTTAGAGACGATAAACCCTACGAGCCTACCAGAGTCAACGCAGAAGACACACTTATGCTGATTGACCGAGATGTTATAGTATTGACAGCGAAGAAATATTTGACGGAGATGATCATGGTGGTCTTTACGCTTAGCCGAATGTAGTATTCCTAATTAGCCCAAGCTAATAGGAATATTTCATTTTGTGTTAAGTTTCTTAATTGATGAATAAAATGTAAAGGAGGACATGTAAATTCCTAAAAACATCAAAGTAAATTAATGCCCAATGTGAATAGAGGCAAATCAGGGCTATCTCAATAAAATACCCTTGTATGTGAAAAAGGATTTAGGAGATTGATTGGGTCAACAGGACCAAATCACAGCACTTTCTAGATGCATTGAACCTCCTTTTTGATTAGCGCAGTTCTAGATGGAGAATATTCATGTGAAAGGAGCTAGAGTTTTGAAGGTGGTTTAGGGTTTCTGAAGCTCTCATCTTATAAAAGGAAGGGGAAGGCTCAAGAGAAGGTTGTTCATAATATGTTATTTTGATTTTTTCTTAGACAATTCGAGTTCTCTTGGCTGCTTAGCAGAGACTTGTGAGGATTTCTTGTTTAGGGATTCTATCTCCTTCCATTGAGTAGATCTTGGAGGGCATTGTACTTCTCTTCCACTATCAGGCACATGCCCAAGCTCCATCTCCCTTAGACAATGTAAATCATGTTTTGATTTACTTGTTTTAGTGAGCTACAACAAGTGGAGACTAGATCTACTCAGATCTAGATTATTCTAGCCTCTTCTCAGTGAGTGAGTCTTTTATCCTCCTGGAAGAGTTTATTAGCAGTGTGGGCTTAAGATTTTGATCTTGGCATCAGGCCAATCTATGCTTCAATATTACAGCACATTTTACCCTCTTGGACTACGTTATTTTCAGATGCAAAGTTCCAAGGCATTTTGGCATTCATTTGGAGAAGAGATCTCTAGTTGATGGATCCTTCCTTCACCATGGTGATCCATGAATTAGCTATCTAATCCATGTATACTTTAGATATTATTTATTTAATGTTGTGCTTACTTCATATTTTCTCAATAATTCTACAGATCTGCTGCAGTAAAAATCTGATCTACTCTCTGTTTTTCATGTATTGCTGAAATCCCCAAGGGGAATGTAAAGTAAAGACAATCTAGTGTACCGATCTGTTATAGATATGATATTTTTTGCATAGATCTATCTTAGATATGATATGTAATGTATAGCTACTACATCCCCTAAAAATTACGCTATTCATTATTTTTGCAGAGAAATAAACTGTTGCAGTACCTCTCTTTGAGGGTTTCATTCATTCAAGTCTTCATACTTTCTCTTATGAACTATATAGAACTATCTGTAGAATTAATTTTCTGATATACATGTATTTATTCAGCCTTCTACACACTTTCATACTACTACTTCCCATAACAACATAACTTTTTGAAGCAGTCTTATGTGTTTGCTGCAAGTCTCTTATTTGAGCGATTTCTAGTTGCACTAGAAGTGGGGAGATCTGTATAACTTGGCTAGAGGCATTTGTTTTTGCTCCAATTCTGGATGTGAGCTACATATTGCATATTATAAGGGATCCAAGTCCCATTTTCCACATATATAACATTATTTTCTGAAGACAATTGTTTTATGCCCTATATTGCTGCATTTCCCCACTTGGGGAGGAGTGTATAGGCAATATTATTACTACTGTCCACTAATTTTCTAATGAGATGTTCCTTTAAATCTAATGAGATGGTTTATATTTCCAAGCTCATGATTTTTTGAAGCTCCAACTTTAGAATATCTTAAGATATTCTTATTTTTTTACAAAATCCCTATTTTGGGATATTGCAGTGGCATCACAGCTGCCATCTTGGCTCAGCCTGTGGATTTCAGATCCAATCAGAAGATAAGAATAAGAGGAGAACAAAATTATGAAGAAGATGAAATTTCTCTCATAAATTTTCAAATCTGGAAAAGACCTCTCCAAGGAGGTTAAGAAGACAGGAGAAGGAGAAGAGGAAGGACCATGCACTTCCTACTCTCACAAAGTATAGAAATTTGAATAATAGATCACTTATTCACCAATATTATCTTGATTACACACTATTTGAGCTTTATTCATAATACATAACCTCTTCTACCATTGATCATCAATTTGCGGAATTAGAAGTAGTCGCATGCGCACATTAAAACATAATCAAGCACACATATAACACAGTATGTAATGGGGAAAGCTTACAGCTGAAAACCCCCAACTATATGTATATTATAATGATATAGAACATGTCACAATACATATCACAAACTCCTCACAAGCTCTCAGCACTATTTGCAATTTTTACACACAAACTAGCTCAGACTTGAACAAGTCACAGGTTCAAATCTCCTCCACTATTTTCCTGCCTCTACTGCACAATCCAAGATGAGAATGAATAGATACAATTTTGAATCCCCTTGTATTATACTGCACAATCCTCATTGGCAATCTCAATCAATGTGTGTGCAAATCTCATGCACAAGTATAGTCACAACTGATAGTAGACTCACCCTTTCACCCACCTCTAACACTGGTCTCCACTGAATTGTCCATGCATTACAATTAACTGATGTATTCTTTATTTTATTTGTGAGTTAATAATTAGGGAATTAATTAATAATTAATTCACACCACTCATCACTAGTGTATCAATCAGTTAGACTAGATACAACTAGCTCAACTATGTTTAACTCAGTTAAACTGAACACAACTCCAACAAATACCTCAATAACTCCACCAAACTCTGTCACATGAGTTCTAACTGAAGTCCTCATGCATTAGCTCCAGTAAACCCTCCGGAATAGCGTAATTCCTTCTGTCAGCTGTTGTGCCACATCTGTGCACTTAACTGAAGTGCTCCAAGAGAATAAGATAATGTTTAGAGTCCAAATATTATTAAGAGCTAATAATATTCGACATATCTATTTTTAGACTGGCAGTCAAAAAATAGACTCCGCCCAATATGTCTAAAAATATAATTCCATCTATTTTCTCCGACTTGACCAACTATCCACAAATAGCATCCCGCAACTCATAGAACATGATCCATATGTCTAAAAATAGACATGTCTAAAAATAGACTTTGCGCCAAAAATCACCTGTGTGGGCCCCACCTAGTTTAGGTGATCACTTTCCAACTAGGATTAGGAATGATGTTTCAGGATGCCTCCTTCATTGTTTCTTGTTGTAATCTTCAACACTCCCTCTCAACAAGAAAGGATTGTCTTTGCATGCGACATGTAACTCCATGCATTCGCCCTGCAACCTTTGCAAGTGCCATGCGACTCCATGCATCTACTTTGTAACTCTTCCGAAAATGAATAGGCTCCAAACCACTCAATCAATCTGATGCATCTATCATCAAAGTCTTCGACCTTTGCTTAGCTACTGCACATGTCTTCAGGAATCACTGCACTGTTGAACTTTGCACCCATGCACTTTGCACTTACTGTCAACTCTGAACCGTGCTCCAGTATCCGACACTGTCACTTTGATATGCCTGCATCAATCCAATTGATCATGCTACTACTGATCTTTGGGCACCTCATAGCCAGGTTCAATTCATGAGATCCACACCATCTCAATGAATCCTGCCCAGAAATCTTCTTTTGGGAGTACTCATGCATCTTGCCCCACCTCTCACCTGGTGGTATAACTGCATGCACTCCCTCTACCCATTTGGCACGAAATTTCTCTGCATGAGTGGTTTCTCCCACTCCATGATCCTCATCTTGTGGCTGCTCCACATCTCGAGGTTCACTATTACCTGCATGCAAATCCAGCTCCCTCTCAAGCTTCAATTGCATGTATTTCTTGCACTTCCCAATAGTAGGAAGATTTGTAGAAATCCCATCTACTTCAAGTCTGTAGAGATTGGTTGCTCGAATCTAGCCTTCTCGACTTGTCCTGTTGCCTTGTGCTAAAGGAAATCTTTTCCTTCACTAAAGACAACTTCATACCCTTTATCCTCTAACATTGTGACTGAGATCAAATTCTTCTTTAAACCTGGAACATGCACTACATCTTGTAAAAGAATGAGTTTACCTGACTCCCTCTGAAAGGTTATGGTGCCAATTCCGGTCGCATTGTATCGTCCATTGTCTCCAAACTCAACATGCAACTGGAGATCTTTCTCCACCAAGTCACTGAAAATATTCACATCTCCCGTCATGTGAAAGGAAGCGCCACTATCAAAATACCACCCCGATCCCAATGCACTAGACACCATGCATGCGATCGATGAGAAGTCTAGCTCAAATTGCGAGGCAAGGGCCTCACCAGCTGCATCTCTAGCAGCCTGCTTGTTCTTCTTCTTCTGTGGACAATTCGTGGCGTAATGTCCATGCTCGTAACAGTGAAAACACTTCAGTTTGGACATGTCACTGTTAGGTCCCTATATCACTAGTATAGCCCCTTATTATTGTTAGTGTAAACCCCTTATTGTTATTATTGTACCCTTGTAACCCCCATTTTGTTATTATTGTGCCCTTAAATTATTATTGTTAGGTCGGCTAGGATTACATTGTGGCCCACTAGGATTACATTATGGTCCCATGGACTCCTATATATAGAAAGGAGGTTTTGTGAGTTGTATCATCCAAGAATTGTTCATTTATGTAGTGTATTGGAGGTTTCCCCCTCAAAGTGGCCTATTTCTAAGGCGTGGATATCTCTTTTCTTCTATTTTTGGAGCTGGTTACACAACATTTGGTATCAGAGCTTTGGATTCTAGGGTTTCGCTGCTCCAAACAGGTCATCGTGGCATTTTCGCTATAACTTTTTTTCTACGAAGTTTCAGAAGCTGACATTTTTAGGGTGTGAAAAAACAATCCTGAGGAAGCTTGTATAACAATTTCAGAGTTTGGTTCGCAATAATTTCGGAGATATGATCTGTGGAAGTCAGGTATTTTTTCAGGCTCCTAAACAGGTCATCGTGGCCTTTGCGCTATAATTTTTTTTCTACGAAGGTTCAGAATCTGAAATTCATATGGTGCGAAGCTGAAATCCTGAGGAAATTCATCAAAAAATTTCAGAGCTTGGTTCGCAATATTGTTGGAGATAGGATCTGTGGAATGTAGTGCTTTTTCAGGATCCTGAATTTCATCTCAAAGAGGTGATCGTGGGAAAAGTTCAATAACTCTCTCTCTGAAGATTGGATTGGAGTGCCGTCAAAATTATTCACAAGTACACGGCCTGTAGTTTCTTTTCTATCAATTTCAGAAACAAAGGAAAAAATAGTGACACGTGGCAAGTCGTACAAGTTCGCTCTACTGAACCAGTCCAGAATTAGGTCATTGTGGGAGATTGGACACAACTTTGTCTTGGAGAATCAAAATCAGGTCAGACCTATGGCATTTGAAAGAAGCTTTAGAGGGCTACTACAGGGCTGAATTTCAGATATCGAAAATTTTCAATTACAGATATAATTCAATTTCAATATCGATCTCCTAAAAGCTCGTAAAAGGTGTGTATTTGTTTTCCGAATTGCATAAGTCTTGTTTGAAGAATCAAGTTGAATTGATTCCAAGGGCATAGTGTAGAATATATATCAGTATTGTATTCTAAAATGGCCCCTAAAAAAAATTCAACACCCATTAAGCCTTCAGAAGGCTCTACTATGACTCATGAAGATGAAGAATGGCAACATGACATATCAAAATTACAAGAGCAAATTTCGCTCTCGCAAAGAACAACAAAAAAATGAAATGGAAGTTTTGAAGAAAGGCGTGGAAACTAAGATGGATGGTTTGAAGAAAGGCGTGGAAGCTAAGATGGTTGGTTTGGAAGCTAAGATGGATGGCATGGAAGTGGGCATGGAAGCTAAGATTAATGACATGGAAGCTAAGATCGATGAGAAAATGGAAAACATGAAGAATTTTCTAAAAGCAGACATGGAAGGTTTGACAAAGTTTATACAAGAAAGGTTTCCTAATGGTGAAAAGATAGTAGAAGAACCTGATGATGAGAACAAAATAAATGTTAATTGTGATTTCATAAACTCTAATGTTGGCGGGAAGAACCACCATATTCCAAAGATGGATATGAGGAAGTTTGATGGAAAGGATCCTGTAACATGGATACTACAGATGGAGCAATATTTTGATCTCCATAACGTACAAAACACACAAAAGTTACGCATTGCAACTTTACATTTAGAACAAAATACATTTGTATGGTATCAATGGCTTTGCTCCCGTAAAAAAATTGTCACTTGGTCAATTTTTACGGAGGAAATGATAGCACATTATGAGGATACAAAGAGAAACACCTGCTTTACCCAATTGATAAATCTCAAACAAAAGGGTTTAGTGGGGCAGCACATTGAGGACTTCCAAAAATTGAATATAAGGGTAACTGATATTCCAGAGGAACACAGGATTGATCTCTTCATAGGCACTTTAAAGGATAACATCCAACATGAAGTTAGCGTTTTGGAACCTGATTCATTGGAGAAGGCATTCAGGTTGGCAAGAAAAGTTGAATGTAAAATTATGGCGACAAGGAAGCCTACCACTCAATTCTATAAAGAAGGAAGTGTTGCTACGCCTAGATTTCCACAACCTACAAGGTTGACACCACAACAATTGGAAGAAGAAAGAGCAAAAGGGCTTTGCTACAGTTGTGATAGCAAATACACTAAAGGTCATAAGTGTGCTGAGAAGAAATTATTTTACATAGATTGTGAAGAAGAAGAAGAAAATGAGCAAGAAGAGGATATACACCAGGAACCACCCCTAGAAGAGGAAGAAATGAATCCGACCATATCGTGTAATGCACTGGCAGGAATTACCACTCCTCAAACTCTCAAGATAGAAGGACATATAAAGAAGAAAAGGGTAATAGTGTTGATTGATTCAGGTAGCACCCATAATTTTATTCATTATAAGGTAGCCAATGAATTAAATTGTTTCCTATACCCAGCACCAGAATGTCAAGTGATGGTTGCAAATGGAGGAACTATAAATTGCTCTGGAAAATGCCATAACATCAAGCTAACCATGGGGGAATATGTGTTGACTAGTCCAATGCTTTCCATTCCTATGGGAGGTGCTGATGTTGTACTAGGAGTACAATGGTTACAATCTTTGGGGGCGGTAGCTTTTAATTTTCAAGAACTTTTCTTGAAATTCTTTTCAGAAGGAAAGGAAGTCGAATTACGGGGTATTGAAGGGAAGCCAGGAAGGATAATAAGCTCTAATGGCATGACAAAGCTTCTAAAGAAAGAACAACGAGGCGTAATTGCACATTTATGCTCACTAGAAGTTCCAACATCAAAATCATCTATTTCTGCAGATCTCCAACAAGTCTTGGACAATCATTCCAAGGTGTTTGAAACTCCCAAAGGACTCCCACCTATTCGTGATCACGATCATGCTATTCATTTGATTCCAGGAAGTGTTCCTCCAAACATCAGGCCTTATAGATATCCTTACTTCCAAAAGAGCGAAATTGAACGTATGATTGCAGAAATGTTAGAGGCGGGTATAATTCAACCCAGTCAAAGTTCTTTCTCTGCTCCTGTAGTATTGGTACACAAGAAGGATGGATCATAGCGAATGTTTCCAGATTATAGGGAGCTCAATAAGCTCACCATTAAAGACAAATTTCCCATTCCTGTGATTGATGAATTATTGGATGAATTACATGGAGCAATTTATTTTACCAAGTTGGGTCTTCGTTCAGGATATCATCAAATTAGAATGAAGACTGAAGATATTCCAAAAACGGCATTTCGAACTCATGAGGGTCATTATGAATTTTTGGTCATGCCTTTTGGCCTTACTAATGCACCTTCTACATTTCAAGGGTTGATGAATTCCATTTTCAAACCCTTTCTTAGAAAATGTGTGCTAGTATTTTTTGATGATATACTAATCTACAGCAGGTCTTGGAAGGATCATGTTGAACATGTTGACAGGGTGCTCAAACTATTACAAGAGAAACAATTATATGAAAAAAGTCCAAATGTTTCTTTGGAGTACAAGAGGTGGAATATCTGGGTCATATTGTATCTCACGAGGGTGTTAAAGTGGACCCTAACAAAATTAAAGCCATTAAGGAATGGAAAGTTCCCACAACCATAAAGCAGTTGCGAGGATTTCTCGGGTTAACGGGGTATTATCGCAAGTTTGTTAAGAATTATGGGAGAATAGCAGCACCTCTAACAACATTATTGAAGAAAGATGCATTTTCATGGACTCCTGAAGCAACTAAGGCCTTTGAACGTCTTAAAGAGCCAATGTGCCTAGCACCGGTCTTAGCTACACCAGACTTCACAAAAACCTTTATTGTGGAATGTGATGCCTCAGGAAATGGAATTGGTGCAGTTTTAATGCGGGAAGGAAGACCCATTGCTTTTGAAAGTCGTCCAATCAAAGGAAAGTATTTACAGAAACCTATTTATGAGAAGGAAATGTTAGCAATACTACATGCACTAAAGAAATAGCGAACTTACCTAATGGGAAGACACTTCAAGGTAAAAACTGATCATGATAGTCTTAAACACTTTTTGGAACAAAGACTATCGTCGGAAGAACAGCAAAAATGGGTCACAAAGATGTTGGGTTATGACTTTGAAATAATCTACAAAAAAGGAAAGTTGAATGTTGTTGCAGATGCACTCTCAAGAAAGAATGAAGAGGTGGAAGCATTGCTTTGTGCCATTTCTATTATCCAACCAGATTGGAAAACCGAAGCAAGAGATGAATGGAAGAAGGACAAAGATGTATGGACACTCATTCAAAAGTTGCAGCAAGATCCTAGTACATCTGATACATTTAGTTGGAAAAATGATTCCTTATGGTACAAAGATCGCTTATATCTTTGTAAGAATTCCAACTAAAACAAAAGATTCTTCTGGAATTGCACACTTCTCCTTTAGGAGGACACTCAGGATTTTTAAAAACTTACCACAGGGTGAAGAAAGAATTTTTTTGGGATGGCCTTAAATTTGATATTCAAAATTTTGTGGCGGAATGTTTGGTTTGCCAGCAGAATAAAATGGAAACAATTAAGACCCAGGGACTTCTACAACCTTTATCCATTCCAAGTCAACGTTGGGAGGAGATTTCAATGGATTTTATCACAGGTTTACCTAAGTCCGAAGGAAAGAGTGTCATCATGGTGGTAGTTGATAGACTTACCAAGTATGCACACTTTTGTGCATTATCTCATCCATTTAAAGCAAGTACGGTTGCTACTACATTTATGGATAGAATTCAAAAGCTACATGGAAGCCCAAGGGTTATTGTGAGCGATAGAGATCCCATTTTTACTGGAAATTTTTGGACGGAGTTATTTTCTTGTTTGGGTACTCAATTAGCTCATAGCTCATCTTATCATCCTCAATCGATGGTCAAACTGAGATAGTAAATAAATGTTTGGAAGGATATCTTCGTTGTTTTGTATCTGATAAACAAACACAATGGGTCAAGTGGTTACCTCTCTTTGAATGGTGGTATAACACTTCCTTCCATACTGCAGCAAAAATGACCCCATTTATGGCACTTTATGGATATCATCCACCATCCATCACATCATCTTTGAGGGAAAATTCGAAGGTTCAAGCAGTGGAAGATCACATCGAGCATCAACAAGAATTTCTCCAACTCTTAAAGGATAACCTGAATTTGGCACAAAATCGAATGAAACAACAGGCAGATCAACATCGTAGCGAGAGAAGTTTTGATGTAGGAGATTGGGTATTTTTACAGCTACAACCATACAAACAAATGTCCCTCAAGAAAGCAAAGAAGGATAATAAATTATCGCCAAAGTACTATGGTCCTTACAAGGTGTTGCAAAAGATTGGTACTATGGCATACAAATTGGAGCTTCCTGCTTCTTCGCGAGTACATCCAAGTTTCCATGTTTCATGCTTAAAGAAGGTTATAGGTGAAAATCTTCTAGTTCAAACAATATTGCCAGAACTTGATGAGGAAGGAAAAATCATATTGGAACTGGAAGCGGTCACGGAAACAAGAACTCGACAACTACGGAATCGATCAATTTCAGAGTATCTCATCAAGTGGAAGAACTTACCCACTGAAGATTCTACATGGGAGGATGAGAATTTTATACAGAAGCACCAGAAGCTACTCAAGTGTTGAGGACAACACTTTTTTGAAGGAGAGGGGCATGTTAGGTCCCTATATCACTAGTATAGCCCCTTATTATTGTTAGTGTAAACCCTTATTGTTATTATTGTACCCTTGTAACCCCCATTTTGTTATTATTGTGCCCTTAAATTATTATTGTTAGGTCGGCTAGGATTACATTGTGGCCCACTAGGATTACATTATGGCCCCATAGACTCCTATATATAGAAAGGAGGTTTTGTGAATTGTATCATCCAAGAATTGTTCATTTATGTAATGTATTGGAGGTTGCCCCCTCGAAGTGGCTTATTTCTAAGGCGTGGATATCTCTTTTCTTCTATTTTTGGAGCTGGTTACACAACAGTCACGCTCTTTACCATCGACACCGGATTGAGAAGTGTTCTTCTTGCCCTTCCCCTTCCTTGCTTTGGCATCCAAAGCGCAATCCTCTTCATCATATGCCTTTGATGAAGATCCATCCCTGGTACTCCGCCTTATCTCCTCTTGCACAAGATCCGACCAAAGTAGCTCCCATCCTGGCAATTTCTCCCGACCATTGACAGAGTCCTAGCAGCTATGCCAACTCTTCGGAAGCCCAAGGAGAGCCAAGCTCACCAAGTCTTCTTCATCCACACTAACTCCTACACTCCCAAGCTCATCCTTGTAGTGGACAAACTTTGTCAAGTATACCGAAATAGTGTCATTCTTCTCCATCTTTATTTTCCTGAGTTTATCCTTGAGCGCCGACTTCCTTTGGTCACTTTTGCTTTGGAAAAAATATGTCAAAGCTTTCCACATCAAGTATGGAGAAGATTTTCCATGCAGGCTGGATACTATGTGATCCTTCATGCCCTCCAACATAATCCTTCGACACCTTGCTGTCTTCTTTTTCCAAGCTTCAACTACAGCAGCATCAGTAGAAGTAGGATTTGGAACTTCTTTCTCTATGAACTCCAACAACCCATTATCATCTAACACCGCCTCCATCCTGTCTTTCCATGCAATATAATTTGAGCTACCCTCTAGGGCATACTCCAATCGCAATCCGTTGAAAGACATCTCAACACACCAAGAAAACACTGTTGCAAATTCAAATTCCACCAGCTCAAAAACTCAACCGCTTCTGATCTAAAGTTTGTGAGAAAAAATTATTTCTAGCACAGAGATCGACTATAGGGGCATTTACTGGATATATCACCTTTCAAATAAAGGATGGATCCAGAGGCTATCTGGCCCGCTTACAGACTCTGTCTACCGAAATAAATTGTAATCACTGTAATAGATCCGATGATCAATTTCGCTCTGATACCATGTAGAAATTTGAATAATAGATCACTTATTCAATGAGATTATCCTGATTACACACTATTTGAGCTTCATGCATAATACACAACCTATTCTACCACTGATCATCAATTTGCAGAATTAGAAGCAGTCGCATGCGCATATTAAAACATAATCAAGCACACATATAACACAATATGTAATGGGGAAAGCTTACAGCTGAAAACCCCCAACTATATGTATATTATAATGATAGAGAACATGTAACAATACATAGCAAAAACTCCTCACAAGCTCTCAGCACTATCTACAATTGTTACACACAAACTAGCTCAGATCTGAACAAGTCACAGGTTCAAATCTCCTCCACTGTTTTCCTGCCTCTACTGCGCAATCCAAGATGAGAATGAATAGATCCAAGTTTGAATCTGCTTGGCTTATACTGCGAAATCCTCATTGGCAATCTCAATCAATGTGTGTGCAAATCTCATGCACAAGTATAGTCACAACTGATAGTAGACTCACCGTTTCACCCACCTCTAACACTGGTCTCCATTGAACTGTCCATGCATTGTAGTTAACTGATGTATTCTTTAGTTGATTTGTGAGTTGATAATTAGTGAATTAATTAATAATTAATTCACACCACTCATCACTAGTGTATCAATCAGTTAGACTAGATACAAATAGCTCAACTATGTTTAACTCAGTTAAACTGAACACAACTCCAACAACTACCTCAATAACTTCACCAAACTCTGTCACATGAGTTCTAACTGAAGTATCCATGCAATAGCTCCACTTAACCCTCAGGAATAGCGTAATTCCTTCTGTCAGCTCCTGTGCCACATCTGTGCACTTAAGTGAAGTGCTCCAAGAGAATAAGATAATGTTTAGAGTCCAAATATTATTAAGAGCTAATAATATTCGACATATCTATTTTTAGACTGGGAGTCTAAAAATAGACTCCGCCCACTATCTAAAAATAGAGGTCCATCTATTTTTACCAACTTGACCAATCATCCATAAATAGCATCCCGCAACTCATAGAACATGATCCATATGTCTAAAAATAGACTTTGCGACAAAAATCACTTGTGTGGCCCCCACCTAGTTTAGGTGATCACTTTCCAACTAGGATCAGGAAAGATGTTTCAGGATGCCTCCTTCACTGTTTCTTGTTGCAATATTCAACACTCCCTCTCAACAAGAAAGGACTGTCTTTGCATGCGACACGCAACTCCATGCATTCGCCCTGCAACCATCACAAGCGCCATGCAACTCCATGCATATGCTCTGCAACTCCTCTGAAACTGAATAGGCTCCAAACAGCTCAATCCGTCTAATGCATCTATCATCAAAGTCTTCGAGTTCTGCTGGGTCCAATTGCACATGTCATCAGGAACCACTGCGCTGTTGAACTCTTGCACCCATGCACTCCGCACTTGCTGTCAACTCTGATTCACGCTCCAGTATCCGACACTGTCACTTTGATCTGCCTGCATCAATCCAACTGATCATGCTACTGCTGCGCTGTGGGCACCTCGTAGCCAGGTTCAATTCATGAGATCCACACCATCTCATGAATCTTGCCCAGAAATCTCCTCTTGGGATTAATCATGCATGTCGCCCCACCTCTCATCTGGTGGTATAGCTGCATGCACTCCCTTTTCCCATCTGGCACGAAATTTCTCTGCATGAGTGGTTTCTTCCACTCCATGATCCTCATCTTGTGGCTACTCCACATCCCGAGGTTCACTATTACCTGCATGAAAAACTTGCTCCCTCTCAAGCATCAATTGCATGTCTTTCTTGCACTTCCCAACAGTAGGAAGCTCCGTAGACATCCCATCTACTTCAAGTCTGTAGAGATTCTTTGCTCGACTCCCAACCTTCTTGACTTGTCCTGTTGCCTTGTGCCGAAGGAAAACTTTTCCTTCACTGAAGACAACTTCATACCCTTTATCCTCTAACATTGTGACTGAGATCAAATTCTTCTTTAAACCTGGAACATGCACTACATCTTGTAAAAGGATGAGTTTACCTAAATCCCTCTGAACGGTTATGGTACCAATGTCGATCGCATTGTATCATCCATTTTCTCCCAACTCAACATGCAATTGGAGATCTTTCTCCACCAAGTCACTAAAAAGATTCACATCTCCCGTCATGTGAAAGGAAGCGCGACTATCAAAATACCACCCCGATCCCAATGCACTAGACACAATGCATGCGATCAATGAGAAGTCTAGCACAAATTGCAAGGCAAGGGCCTCACCAGCTGCAGCTCCAGCAGCCTTCATGTTCTTCTTCCTCTGTGGACAATTTGTGGTATAATGTCCATGCTCGTGACAGTGAAAACACTTCAGTTTGGACATGTCATGCTCTTTACCATCCACACCGGATTGAGAAGCATTATTCTTGCCCTTCCCCTTCCTTGCTTTGGCAGCCAAAGCAAAATCCTCTTCATCAGATGCCTTTGATGAAGATCCATCCCTGGTAATTCGCCTTATCTCCTCTTGCACAAGATCCGACCAAAGTCGCTCCCATCCTGGAAATTTCTCCCGACCATTAACAGAGTCCTCGTAGCTATGCCAACTCTTCGGAATCCCAAGGAGAGCCAAGCTCACCAAGTCTTCTTCATCCACACTAACTCCTACACTCCCAAGCTCATCCTTGCAGTGGACAAACTTTTTCAAGTATACCGGAATAGTTGCATTCTTCTCCATCTTTATTTTCCTGAGTTTATCCTTGAGCGCCAACTTCCTTTGGTCACTCTTGCTTTGGAACAAATCTTTCAAAGCTTTCCACATCAAGTATGGAGAAGCTTTTCCATGCAAGCTGGATACTATGTGATCCTTCACGCCCTCCAACAGAATCCTTCGACACCATGTTGTCTTCTTTTTCCAAGCTTCAACTACAGAAGCATCAGTAGAAGTAGGCTTTCGAACGTCTTTCTCTATGAACTCCAACAACCCATTATCATCTAACACTGCCTCCATCCTATATTTCCATGAAATATAATTCGAGCTACCCTCCAGGGCATACTCCAATCACAATTCGTTGAAAGACATCTCAACTTTGACACCATGAAAACACTGCTGCAAATTCGAATTTCACTAGCTCAAAAACTCAACCGCTTCTGATCTAAAGTTTGTGAGAACAAATTATTTCTAGCACAGAGATTGACTGTAGGGGAATTTACTGGATATATCACCTTTCAAAGACAGGATGGATCCAGAGGCTAACTGGACCACTTACAGACTCTGTCTACCGAAATAAATTGTAATCACTGTAATAGATCTGATGATCAATTTTTCTCTGATACCATGTAGAAATTTGAAGAATAGATCACTTATTCACCGAGATTATCCTGATTACACACTATTTTAGCTTTATGAATAATACATAACCTCATCTACCATTGATCATCAATTTGTGGAATTAGAAGCAGTCGCATGCGCACATTAAAACATAATCAAGCACACATATAACACAATATGTAATGGGGAAAGCTTACAGCTGAAAACCCCCAACTATATGTATATTATAATGATAGAGAACATGTAACAATACATAGCAAAAACTCCTCACAAGCTCTCAGCACTATTTGCAATTGTTACACACAAACTAGCTCAGATCTGAACAAGTCACAGGTTCAAATCTCCTCCACTGTTTGCCTGCCTCTACTGCACAATCGAAGATGAGAATGAATAGATACAAGTTCGAATCCCCTTGGCTTATACTACGCAATCCTCATTGGAAATCTCAATCAATGTGTGTGCAAATCTCATGCACAAGTATAGTCACAACTGATAGTAGACTCACCCTTTCACCCACCTCTAACACTGGTCTCCACTGAACTGTCCATGCATTGCAGTTAACTGATGTATTCTTTAGTTGATTTGTGAGTTAATAATTAGTGAATTAATTAATAATTAATTCACACCACTCATCACTAGTGTATCAATCACTTAGATTAGATACAACTAGCTCAACTATGTTTAACTCGGTTAAACTGAACACAAATCCAACAACTACCTCAATAACTCCACCAAACTCTGTCACATGAGGTCTAACTGAAGTATCCATGCAATAGCTCCACTTAACCCTCAGGAATAGCGTAATTCCTTCTGTCAGCTCTTGTGCCACATCTGTGCACTTAACTGAAGTGCTCCAAGAGAATAAGATAATGTTTAGAGTCCAAATATTATTAAGAGCTAATAATTTTCGACATATCTATTTTTAGACTGGCAGTCTAAAAATAGACTCCGCCCAATGTCAAAAAATAGAGGTCCATCTATTTTTACCAACTTGACCAAACATCCATAAATAGCATCCCGAAACTCATAGAACATGATCCATATGTCTAAAAATAGACGTAGTCTAAAAATAGACTTTGCGACAAAAATCACTTGTGTGGCCCCCACCTAGTTTAGGTGATCACTTTCCAACTAGGATCAGGAAATATGTTTCAGGATGCCTCCTTCACTGTTTCTTGTTGCAATATTCAACACAAAGTAGAATACAAGAAGCATGGAGGACACTTGGATCATCAGATCCTAAGTGACTACCTTTTTTATTATAAGTCTCAACCTATAACGTTCAAGGAGACTATAGCCTTCCCACAGTTCATTCAACTGAAGGAAGGGGGGAGACACTCCAGCAAGGGAGAAAGCAACGGAAATAGGTTTCTATTGTCCAATTTTGATGGGACATCTGCAGCCTGAGCTTGGGCAAGAAAAATCAATGCCATTTTCCTACTACATCCAGTGGTATAGAGAGAAGCAGTGGATATTGCAGCACTGCACCTTGAGGGGGTAGCAATAAAATGGTGGTTCAACAATGTGAGACATGCAAAAGTTTCTTCTTTTGCAGATTTCACTCAACGTGTGATTAAGATATTTGAAGAAGAGAGATAAGGGGAAGATAAGTCCTCACCATCTCTTGAGAAGACTTGTATCAACACTATCATAACCTTGGAGGAGCATCCTCCAACATCATCATTTAAGGGAGCCAACACAGTGGAGGAAAGAACTCTTGAATCCATGCAAGGTGTTGCATGACCCAGAACCATCACCTACTTCTAATCTAGAGCAGCAGAGTTGCACTGCACTGTCCAAGAGTAGCAGTAAAGAAAGGAGGACCCATTCCTCGTGGGAGAAATCAGATGGCAGATTCATTCAGGAAGAAATGAAGACAAGGGGTAGACATATTGAGATGAGAAAAAAATTCTCCTCTCTAGGTGACACTTTCTCAATGAGCATGCCATAGCTCAAAGAGATACTTATACTTGCAACAGATCCAAGACCCCACTGTTTTGGGAAGACTATGCATGAGGAGGAGGTCTCATCAAGAGATCCCATGGAAGGTGCACTTCAACATTCCATGAAGTGCAAGGCTCTTCAAAGATTCAAGGAGATTGGTTTCCTATAATGGGAGGATACCAAGTGTTTGCATGATGAGGTCCATGATCCACCTGGGGATGAATGGATGTGGATGGTGAGCAAGAAGTTGGAGAGCTACGTGCAGATCTATGATATCGGGCAACATGAGGCATGGCCTCATTGTCTACTCTTGAAAGAGTTTGGCCATCATCCTCTTTCTAAGGGTATGTAGAGGAAAAATGTATGGCAGGATACGTGCATCATTCAGCAACAAGGATTATGGACACATTGTGTTGATATGAATTTCTTTATACCAATCACCATGTTTTCACCACATGATTTATATGATGGATGTATGAGGAGGCAGCAAAATATTTGTTGCTTTGGATGTTCTTGGGAGAGCAAGGGCATATTTTCTCTCAAAGTTTTCATGATGTTGCAGGAGTATAATATGGCACTATCACAGTGCAAAGGGGCTACTCCTTGGCCTTAGATGTTCAAGAGGTACTTTCCCCATGGGAGAGACTTATTATGTGTAGCATCATTATGGAAGATGCCTTTGACATTCTGCATATCAAATATTGGAGCCATGAGTTGGAGGGAGCCTATTTGCATAGGCCAACAACGTTGCTACTTTGGAGATGGGGTTTATTGATGGAGTATCCCTAGGATCACTTGACACTTGATGCATTTGATGGGTAAAGAGGAGGTAAGGAATATGAGGTAGTAGATGGGGACATCTATTACTATGATGTACTCTTCTTGTCTTGGGTTTCCAAGCATGAGGGAGAGGGTTTGCAGGCAGCACTTGGGTCATTTATCTTCATGGAAGTGTGCCAAACTACTATGGAGGATCCATTCATGGGTCCATGTTTCATGTTACTTTCAACATATGGTGAGATCTTTGTTTGTGCAACACAATATTTGCATGCTCTTACCATATGATTAAGTTACTTTCAACATATGGTGATATCCTTTGTTTGTGCAACACAATATTTTCGTTACATGTATGTTCAGTTGATTCATATGATTAACCATGTATCAAGAAACTATTTGCCATGTATTTTGCTGAAGCAACAGTTTGAAAAACTGCATTGTCACCACTTGGGAAACTATTGGTACATTCTAGCACCTTATGAAACCATCAGTAATTCCCCTGTTTTGATGCCAATCATGATCCCAATTGCTGGTGTTGTTTTTATCATTATGGGAGACATAATTTTGAGTGAGGCACATGGTTTGAATGTGTCCTTTTGGGAAGGAGATTCCCACATTTTCTACAGTACATGTTCTAATGGGAACATGGGAGAACTTGCAAAACTGACCTTATTAGTTGCTTGAGGCGAAGCAACATTTTTGGAGGGGAGGATTGTAATATTCCTAATTAGCCCAAGCTAATAGGAATATTTCATTTTGTGTTGATTCTCTTAATTGATGAATAAAATGTGAAGGAGGACATGTAAAGTCCTAAAAACATCAAAATAAATTAATGCCCAATGTGAACAGAGGAAAATCAGGGCTGTCTCAATAAAATACCCTTGTATGTGAAAAATGATTGAGGAGATTGACTGGGTCAACTTGACAAATCACAACATTGTCCATATGCATTGAACCTCCTTATTGATCAGCGTAGTTCTAGATCGAGAATATTCATGTGAAAGGAGATAGAGTTTTGAAGGTGGTTTAGGGTTTCTCAAGCTCTCATATTATAAAAGGAAGGGGAAGGCTTAAGAGAAGGTTGTTCACGATATGTGATTTTGATGTCTTCTTAGACAATTTGAGTTCTGTTGGCTGCCTAGCAGAGACTTGTGAGGATTTCCTATTTAGGGATTCTCTCTCCTTCGATTGAGTAGCTCTTGGAGGGCACTGTACTTATCTTCCACTATCAGGCACATGCCCAAGCTCCATCTTCCTTAGAAATCGTAAATCCTGTTGTGATTTACTTGTTTCAGTGAGCTACAGCAAGTGGAGACTAGATCTACTCAGATCTAGATTATTCTAGTGACTCTTCTAAGTGAGTGAGTCTTTTATCCTCCCAGAAGAGTGTATTAGCAGTGTGGGCTTCATATTTTGATCTTGGAATCAGGCCAATCTATTATTCAAGCTTACATCACATTTTACCCTCTTGGATTGCGTTATTTCTAGCTGCAAAGTTGCAGGGAATTTTGGCATTCATTTGGAGAAGAGATCTCTGGTTGATGGATCCTTACTTCACCATGGTGATCCATGGATTAGCTATCTAATCCATGTATAATTAAGATATTATTTATTTACTGTTGTGCTTACTTCATATTTTTTTAATCATTATGTAGATCTATTGTAGCAAAACTCAGATCTACTCTCTGTTTTTCATGTATTGCTGAAATCCCCAAGGGGAATGTAAAGTAAAGACAATCTAGTGTACCAATTTTTTATAGATCTGATTTTTTGTGCAAAAATATGTATTAGACCTGATATGTAATGTATAGCTAATAAAACCCCTGAAAATTACGTTTTTCATTCTCGTTGCAGACAAATCAAGTGTTGCAGTACCTCTCTCTGAGGGTTTCCTTCATTCAAGTTTTCATACTTTCTCTTATGCACTATATATAACTATCTGTAGACTTATTTTTCTGATAAAAATGTATTTATTCAGCCTTCTACACACTTTCATACTGCTACTTCCCATAACAGAGTAACTTTCTGAAGCAGACTTATGTGTTTGCTGCAAGTCTCTTATTTGAGCGATTTCTAGCTGCACTAGAAGTGGGGAGATCTGTATAACTTGGCTAGAGGAATTTTATTTTTCTCCAATTATGGATGTGAGATAAATTTTTTATATTATAAGGGATCCAAGTCCCATTTTCCACATATATAGCACTATTTTCTGAAGACATTTGTTTTATGCTCTATATTGTTGCATTTCCCCACTTGGGAAGGAGTGTATAGGCCATATTCTTACTACTATCCACTCATTTTTTGATGAGATGTTATTTTACATCTAATGAGTTGATTTAAATTGCAAAGCTCATGATTTTTTGAAGATCCAACTTTAGAATATCTTAAGATATTCTCATTGTTGTAGAAAATCACTATTTTCAGATATTACACCGAACAAGCCAGAAGGTCATCCAGGTAATGTTGAACAATGCCCTTGATATCATGGAAATCATATGAAATTTCTCGTTGAAATGTATCCCCAACATTTATAAGACCAAAAGGGAGCTTCTTATAGGTGAAAGTACCCCAAGGACAGTTAAAGGTGGTCTTGTGTTGATCGGCCAGAAGAATATTAATCTGGTTATACCTAGAAAACCCATCCATAAGAGAAAATATCTCACTCCTAGCACATTCATCAATGGTCTGGTCGATAAATGGATTGGGATAATTATCCTTAGGGCAAGAACGGTTGATATCATGGTAATATACATAAACCCGAATAGTAACTTGTTCCTTATCCAGAGGAACAATATTGAAAACCCATTATGTCAGGGGAATCAGATAGATAAACCCAGCTTGAAGAAGTTTTTCAAATTTTCTTTTAATAGCGGCCGCCTTTCAAGGGTGTGCAGGATGAAGACGCTAGAAAACAGGCTTCACACCATGATAAGTAGGAATTTCATGCACCATGATGCTTGGATCGATGCCAGGAATTTATTTGTAAGACCAAGTGAAACTCATGGAAGATACTAATAAAGACCTCGATCTCATCAGGAGAACAGGTCACCCCAATATGGATGCTCTCAACAACCCCCAGTTTGACAGAGATGTTGATAGGTATCTTTTGTGTGATGTTTCCCAAGTTACCTTCGGAAAAGACTTCATGTGTCAGGATGGGTGTCTGAAGCGTAGGAGAAGTAACTTGAGAAGTGAAATTCTCGAGACAAGTATACATGGCACCAAGGCCAGGCATGAAAGAGGAACAAAGATGACTATCATCCCAAGGAGGATCTTCAAGAGACATAGTTTCCATGATGGCCTCATTGGAGGGAAATATCTCATTTGAGCGATCGGGAAAATCCTAATTGCGAAGCCAACGGGATTGAGAATAAGTTTCAAGAGACATACTCAAACGAGCACAATTAGAGGGAGGAGGAGCTGAAGATAAAATAATTTCATAATAATCAATCTCTATTGAGATTAATGGCATCGAATCACCAAACGAATCAATCTGCTCTGGCAAAGGGATGATCCATGGATCCGAATAACTAGAGATCATGTTAACCTGAGCAGTGTTGGGTGGAGGAAGAGAAAAAAGACCCATGAGTGTTGGATCTTTCAAAATACCTAGCCTGATACTCTCATAAGGTGTAGGAGTATGATCTCCATATGGGACATTTCTGTTGGAAGACGAAGAAGTAAAAAAGGTAAACTGATCAATAGTGATGATATTTCCTTTGTGCGGAAATTGAAGAACACGAAAGAGAGTGGACGGAACACACAGCATGGCATGATTCCAATTGCGACCGAGGAGAATATTGTAATTGAGCTTGGTGTCAATGACTTCAACCTCAACGTTAACTATCTCTCCTTCTAATGTAATGGGTAAACTAGTGAGAACACCAAGAGGGCAGGATTCCCTTCCATCAAAAGCTTCTAAAGCGTTTGTAGATGAATTGAGGGCTGGAGAACCGATGGATTTCAAGTAGGAAGATGACCTGACGCACGTGGATGCACCCTCATCCACGACCACTCGATGGATATTCATTCCATTAATCCCAAATCGAAAGATCAATGCAAGCTGGTGAGTGAGACGCGGGATGAAATTTTCCAAATCGAAAGTGATAAGGCTTGAATCGGTGGGATCAACCCAACAAATGGTAGATAATAAAGCCTTTCGTTGAGATGGACAACTCTGAAGTAATTCCAATGCAGACATAGCAAATGGCGCCTGAGCCAAATCCTCAACAATACTGTAATGTTGAGCATCACGAGTGTTAGGATTGTAGGAATACTTACAGAATACAGATTTGGAAGGTGGCTGCACAATGGGCTCAGTACTAGGAATTTCAATCTGAAGAGGGCCAAAAGCAGGTGGGGGAGGAGAAACATCAACGACTTCCTTCCCTGCTACCTAACACGGTTCATTATAATCGTTCGATCGGGTAGCAATAGAAACAGATGTAGGACCATTCATCATGAAAACTTGAGACCCAAAAGGGGCAGAGGATTGAGGTTTTTCTACTAACTAAGACTGAAGTGATGGAAATGGTTTTTTGAGAATAGCCAGAGTGCCTTTGGTGCCTTTGAGAAATCGACTCACCTCAGCCTGTCGGGGACAGTCCTTGGTGTAATGTTCTTCATCACAAATGAAACAAGGGTACTTTGGTTTACACAACGAACCATCATCAGCATTAAATTTCTGAGAATCTTGTTTCGGGGTATCAGCTTTGGCATTACCTTTACCCTTATTTTTACCGTTGGAAGTTTTATCTACCAGATTAGACTTGACGACGTTCACTTCTGCGGTTTTACCCAAATTTGGGGGTGGCTGACAAGTAGTATCATTGGAAGGAGTGGATTTTTTCTTCGTGGGATTTGAATAATAATTCTGAGAAGTCTGAGATATGAAACAAACGATATCGTCGATGGATGGTTTCGCCAGTGCTTTGGAAGTTCCAGTTTGAGGCGCATCAGGAAAGAGTTCATACAATGTGCTAGACTGAGAGTACATGAGGTCAAGGTACTGGGCATGAGCGATGGCTTGTTCCTCAGTAACTCCTGCCCCCATAGTAATGTCCTTAGAAATCGGAGCAATGAAAGAGGTAGTGAACCAGCCAATTAGAAGTTGATCAGGAATCTCAAACTTGATCGAATGATGATGATGCCTCCATTCATTAATAAGATCAAAGATATGGGTGAATCAATCTTGCTTCAAGGATATGAGGAGGTGCATTCCATTTTCATACCTATTTGGTAACTGAATGTGCATGAGAAATTCCATGGCTAAAGAGTTGAAATCTTGGAAGACTTCGTGGGATAACTCAATGTACCTCTTGGCAGCGACACTAGTGAGATTTCATTGGAAAAGACAGAGTCGAATGGAATTTTCGACTGAAGAGTTAGAGGAACACCAAAGATGGTATGTAATAACATGCACTTGGGGGTATTCTCTGGACTTGCCCTCAAATTTGGGACAATCACGAGGAATTTTGGTCGAAACTAGAGGCCAATATGGATAATGAAGGATAGGATTGTTCGTCAACTTCGACACATCAGGCAGTTCTAACATACCAAGGAAAGGTAATTGAGGATTGAAAGGCATTTCTGATTGTTGATAAAGACCGGTATTAGGATTCCACCCAGGTTGAGAGAAATTTTTCCCCCATATGTTTTGTCCCGGAGGATTCTGTCCATAGGGGTTATAAGCCTGATAGTTTTTCCCATACATGGGTTGAGGAACAGGATATTAATTCCGAGAATACCACTGAGGTTGTGTTTGAGAAACATATGGATTTTTTTTCAGAATGAAAGCAGTGCCTAGAGGAGAATTATACAACACTTGAGTCTGACCTTGAGCAGGATACACAGTGCCTTGAGGCACACGGTAAACCATCTTGGATTGACCTTGAGGAGCATAAGTAACGCCTTGGGGCACACTATATATGACCTTAGATTGACGTTGAGGAAAATAAGTGGCACCTTGAGATTGAATGAGCTGCCCCTGGGGTGTAGGTTGACTCGGATACTGAGGGTTGATAGGCTATCCCTGCGGAGCAGGTTGGTCTAGATGATGAGAGCCACTAGGTTCCCTGGTGAAAAAGGATGGCCCAATGGTTGGGATGGGCTAGGTTTCCCCTGAATACTAGGGTGACCTAGTGCAGGACCATAGGGTTGTCCTTGTTGCACAGAATTTTGGCATTTATGAACATAACACAGATGTTTTTGCACAAAAGGTTGTCCCTATTGTGGACAGATTTCCCCCCAAGGAACATAAGATGCTCCTAGTTGAACGTAAGGTTGGACAGTAGAATCGTAGGGTTTCCCATGTTGGGCTGAAGGTTTTCCTTGTAAGGGTTGTCCTTTCAGACCATAAGGTTGTCCCTGAGGACCAGAGGGTTGTCCCTATTAGACCGAAGGTTGTCCCTATAAGGGTTGTCCTTGTGGACCATAGGGTTGTCCCGGATATTATATGATATGATTGGGATCAATTGGAGGCAAATAGATGGGATTGTGGAGCTATACAAAGGGTCTCTTTCACCTCTAATTACCTCACATTAATATGTCAACCCGAGAGCGTTTTGTCATTACAAAGAGTGACTCAATCCGAGGCTCATTTGTCAGAGTAATGCTAGTAGTACAGTGCTTAAGAAATACAAGAGTAAACGGATGCTTAACTGGAATTAAATTACTTTAAAGAAATAAATCACACACTCAGAAAACTCAATAACTTATCAGTCAAGGGTTCGGCAATGATAACCCATCCCTTCGGAAACTGATGGAAAAGGAACTAGAGCATAGATCACGAGCCTGGGAGCTAGACAGTGACTGCCAATGCTCACTACAGCCTTAGATCATCTCTCACACCAAACCAACAACTGCAAGTAAATGGAACAGCAAAGCGAATAAAGGATTGAACAACAATTCTGGAATGGAACAGCAACTCTAAAATGGAACAGCAATTGAATAACTAAGTCCTGCGGGTTATAACCAAACTCAATCTATACACCCTTTGCAATCAAAGAACATTCTATCACTCTAAAGGCAATTCACACAAATCATATTAAAGGAACAACAATAACGATTAACGAATTATAAGACAATACTGCACACAACACGAACGTTAATATGACAGCTCTGTAACATAACAGTAAGAACATGTAATGAACTCTTGAAAGGATTAATAACTTGATGCAGAGTCAACATACAATTCTATCTGTAGAAACTTCAATGATTCAAACTTGAACAGAGCATATAATATGAACTTGTAAAGCATATCAATTTATCAAATAACAATAATAAACAAACCACATAGAAGTAAAGTCGTAATGGTACAGAAGCAAGTGTCCTTCGGGGCCGGGCCCTTAGCCTCCAAGGATACACCGCTTTAAGTTAATGCAGACGCGAAGATGGAATAATCACCAAGCTTCTATTAATGCATCGATCAAAAATACATCGAACCAGTCCTCAACGAAACTTAATAACCAAAGCTGATGTCTTACAAAAGATTACATAAAAACGTATCCTATCTCTCTATTCTCTATCATCTCATAAACTAACAGTGCTGTCTCTTTTTATAAAGACGATGGCGGAGATGTCCAAGCAACAAGATAAATAAAGCAGCGATCCCTCAGGATCTTCGATCCTGAGGGATTCGCCAAACTATTAACTCTTCATCCTGTCTTTTCTTTTGCGCTGAGATGGTGTCCTCTCCTTCTTTTCCGAGCCGATCTGTTTCTCTTTGTTTGCGTTCGGTTCTAGTTCAGAGGGACAGCAGTTATCTCCACTTTTTCCTTTCCTTTGGAGCGGCAACTCTTCGTTTTCTCCTTTTCCTGTATAGAAAATAACCATTATCAGTGGCTAAGTTATGCATATCAATTCTCACATGTTTTGTTATAGTTCCTTATTATTTTCCAAATTCATGATACAAAAGGTTCACAAATTCTATTAAAAAGCCATTGAAATAATCATCAAAATCATACCTTTTTAGTACTCCACACACCCCCCTGCTTACCTTGTTTCATGTCCTCATGAAAACATTGTAGTTGACATGTAATGCAGTGAGAGAGTATGCTGGAGAAGGAGTCTCATGCGAAGGCCTACAACCATGTTGAGTGATTAAATAGTCAAAGAACTGACCTGCTTGCCCCTCAGGCATATCATACAGAGCCTGGTATCCGGGTGCAGGGTGCCAAATAATTGGAGCGCGAAATCTATATCCTAACCAAGATGACCCTGCTTTCAGAATGCTCTGGCCATAGAGATTCAAACGGTCAGCAGCTAACTCAAAGTTCTCATACTTAAATGGTTCTCTGAGCTGGATGTTTGGATCAAAGATTCGATATCGAAATTTGGCTGCATTAATGGCCAAGTCTTTGATGGAAAAAAAATACTCTAAACTCTCTCGAATGAGTGCCTCATGCATGGGTCCTAATGTTTCAATGACACCCAGAGTCCTTATGTGGTTTATATGAGCTTTCCATAACTGTATTGGGTTCCTAGGCTCAGCCCTAACTCGTAAATCTAGGCCATTTTCCTGAATCTGGAAAGTATCATAGGCTTTGAGCCACTTAATCTGATTAACCCCGAATGAAATGAATGCTTGGAATTGGATATCTCCAATTGAGGGGCCAGGGTTCAATTCAGTCTCCTGACTTAGCACAAGGTCGTGCAAATAAAGTTCACACAACAATCTCTGGACTTTCACTCCATAATGTTTACAACAGTCTATAAAATCATTGACAGTGTTGATTTGTATAGGGGTGCCTGCTTTAACAGCTTTTATTTGTAATTGTAAATACCGTTCTAATAAAAACAGAGCATAGTTTTTAGCAGGGGCCCTACATGCTAAAACATTATTGTATAAAGAACACAAGTCATTCATATGTTTGATAGCAGTATCTAGTCTACAAGTTACCTGTGCGACTTCCTCTTGTTCCTTCATCCACCCTTCAAAAGCCTGGCTTTTAGCTTGACTGACGTCCCTTAGTTGTTGCTGCAACTCTTCATATTTTTCTCGGGGAACCGTTTGCTCTTTAAGTTGCTCAGCTTCTTGCTGTGCTTGCTTCATCATCTTGTGCAAGGATTTTGTCTTCGAATCTTTTTTCCATAGGTCAGTGGAGGCCGGGAGTTTTACCTGAACTTTCTTGTTATGCTGTTTGGAGTTCAGAACCCTTATTACCCCTGAGGGTGGTGCCTCTGTCTGAATTTGCTTATCATCCTTTTCTGTTTTAACACGAACATCCGTTTGTTCCCGATCCTCAGCATCATGTGGAACGACAGCTGGATCCTCAGGGTTTTGGACAGCAGGCCGTTTGTTGGCCCTCTTTTTCCTCTTTACCTTCTGGTTCTTTTTCAGAATCCTAATTTGTTGTCTGAGCTGGGTTATCGTATTTAACAATTTAGTCCGTTCCTTCCGTAACTTCTTAATTTCCATCGTCTCATTTGAAGGAACAACAGTCTGTCGATGGTGGACTGGATCATGACCAGTTGCTAAATCTTCCTCTTGGGGTTCTTCCTCACTGCTCTGCTCCGGCTGTTCTGGGGTATGCACCTCGACTGGTTCTGTTTCTTCCTGAGCAAATGTTGTTTCTGCTCCTACTTCCTCTAGAATTTCCTCTTGTGACCTGGGAACAGAGTGTTCCCGTTCAGTATTTTCTTCCTCCTCATCATGAACAGGCATGTTTTCTTCTTGGGGTTTGTCATGAGGGTCCTCTGAACTAGAAGGTTGACCATACTTACTCATATTGGCTAGGATGGCGGCCAAGTCATCTTCTCCCAGTAGGTCTTGTAATGGGCTATCTTCCTGCTGTTCTATTTCCTCCTCCTGTTCAGTCTCTGCCCTCTCTTCGGATTGTTCGTCCTCAATTACCACCGGTTGGTTGGCGCTTTCCTGGAGCTTCTCCAGCCTTCCTCGTATCCGAGCCAACCGGGCTGATGTTCTAGGCTTATCTATGCTTCCTCTCATCCGAGCTAACCGAGCTGACTTTCTGGGTTCCTCTGGTTGCTCGGGTGAATCAACGGCATGCTTGCGCTTTGCCGATCCTTGGTGTGTCTCTGGTTGTTGTGATGTACTAGCAACATTTTCTCTGCGTTTTGCCGGTTGTTCTGGTGGGCTTATAGAATGTCTACGTTTCGGGGATGGCTCTGTCAATCCCCCCTCAATCATTGCAATGAGCTCTTCCCAACTGCTCTTCTGCTGGGTAAGACCATAACTAACAACAAGTCGAATCAACCCATGGTGACTAACAATTGCCTCTACGTGTTGTGCCTTTTTCATACTTTGTGCAGCATCATGCAGTAACGAGTTTAGGAGTGCCGGTAAATTCACAGAGCATTTCTGTTTTAGAACAGCTAAAAGTTTAAGATGTCGTGGTCTTACCACGTCTTTTCTCCCTTCGCAGGTAATGTAGCTTTGTACTGTTCTTGCTAGCTCCGTCCAGGGTTCTCCTAGGGTTGCTGGCAGAACTCCCTTCCCCTTGATTGTCAAATTCTAGCCTTCGTCCTGGAAGATGTCGATGACCTTCTGTAATCGTTCCTTTTTTAATGTCCATACCGGTCCAGTGGCTGGTAGTCCTGAAACTTCTGCAATTATGGCATCAGTGACCGCTATCCGTTTCCCTCTTACTGTGGAATGGTCATCTTGTAAATTCTGCAAAAATTCCATTGCTACTGTTTCATTAGCTTTCTGTAGGCGATTGAAATAATTCAACCATCCCGCCCTTTCCAGGATCTCCCGGGCAGCAGCGGAGATCGTCAGCTAATGAGGCTCACTTCGAATTGCCCTTCCTCCCATGATTTCACTGTGAATTCTAAAAGGAACAGCAAAAACGTTTTCGGTTTGAAACACAGAGAGGGTGGTAATCGCAAGGTTTCGAGAAAGAAAACACAGAGTATACAACAGTGCAACAAAAACAACTTGTGTGAAAATAAAAATATGCCATGCCGTGAAACCATGCCAAACCGTCGTAAACTAATTTTTCCGAATGGTGAATTGACACGTAATACAGGGAATGATGAGGTTAACCTCCCCCCCCCGCAGTGTGATAGGTTGTCCCAGCCGGCAAATAAAGGAGCGGCACCCAGTCTGCAATCAAGTCAGAAAGGAATAGCATATGAAATTATGCTATGTGGAAAAGGACAACAAATTACCGAAATCGAGGCGGAGAATTGATCGCATGTGATATAAGAGGCTGCTGTGTTATGATAGGAGGCTGATGGGTAGGGCATGTATCGTACTTGCCAAATCTTAAGCGGTCATGGTCACTTCCGTTGCCATGATTGGTAATGATAAATATTCATGCGGTGTATAAATCGGGAAATAACATATGATTAATGCCTAGGATATAAGAAACAAAATAGTATTAATATCTTACCCATTGGTGTAAACAAGGTGACTTCAATACCATTAACATTACTCTGCTGCCAACAGGTGTCCATAACCTTGGCAGAGTTGTTTTTCACCCTCGGAACCATGATCCTTTGTGTATACTTAGAAATGTTGTTATGTCAAAATGTAGACCATTATGCTGGCTTGGTGACCAGTTAACCATAATGCCATTCACGAGGAAGGAGCGAAACGTGGGCAGGCCGGCTCGTGATGAGACCTCCTGTTCCAAGGTTCATTTACTTGATATACCTTTTGGATCATATCCCTGGTATGGTGGCCATAATGGGAATGCCACTTCACTTCCATCCTCATGATCATGGTAGGCTGGCTCTCAATGAGACCCCCTATCCTGCATTTGACATTTGACATATCATGTTCACATATGTTTTCTTATTTTTTATAGAATACTTTGCCTTATTTATACACAAAGGGTGGTTCAACACTCCTTAAGAGTAGGAATGGTGGAAGAAGTCTTATCATCTCAATAGGAAGATATAAGCTCTTTGCTCTTATTCCCAAGTACTAATCGAAAAAGAAAATTTAAGGGAATCAGCATGATAAAGATAACCAATCAGGGCAAAATTAGTAAAACCATGTCAGCAAAAGGTAAGAAATAAGTATGTCCTTCCATTTGTCCTCTTACTAATGCAGAGCCTTATAGATATAGCGATTTATGGTTTGCAGATTTCGGTATGTTGTGATTTTATATTTCATTGCACAAATACATAGCTGAAGCTTTAAAGACTAGAAAGAAGACGGGCAAAAGGCATCCTCAATTTAAATCAGCAAAAGAGATCAAAAGTATGCTAATGGTGTTCCGTTGGAAAAACAACAACGATGGATAATAGAAAAAGGAAAAAAAATGCAAATGTCGTTCCTTTGGGAAAAGGAACGGCAATAATACTATAAAACACTCAACATGCCATTCCATTTAAAAAGGCACAACAACAATAAAAGAACGTTGTTTCTTTGAAGGAAAAGGAACAGTGGTAACCAGAAAGAACAGCGGAAAATGTAATAATGCCGTTCCTTTGAAAAAGGAACAGCAGAGATCCCGAATGCTGTTCCTTTAGAAAAGGAACAGCAAAACAAGCAAAAACCAACATATATAAAAAACACGCATATGCTATTAGAAAAGCAAAAATCAAACTCTGTAAAAGAAAAAGGAACAGCAAAAAAATGACAAGAAAATATTTAATTCAAACTTATGTACAAGAACCACTCAAAAAAACAAGAACTTATGTACAAATTGCAAAAAGAAATGAACCCTTAATGAATTACAGGTGAGGAAGATTTCTCTTCCTCTCCTAAGATCTTCAGATCAGTATCTCGGCGTAGCTGCTGGCAGAAGGATTCCCGAGTGAGTGGTTTACGATAGAGACGGACTCGGTGGCCATTTACCTTGAATGCATATCCAGAACCGTCAATAGTGATTAGAGTAAGGGTTCCATTGTCATGAACCTTCTGGATTTCGTATGGTCCCAACCATCGAGTCTGAAGTTTTCCAGGGAAGTCCTGAAACCGAGAATCGTATAACAAAGCCCAGTCTCCCTCGTGGAAGACTTTGTTTTTGATGAGCGCATCATGCCATTTGGCTCGCTGCTGTTGAATCAATGCTGTATTTTGTAGTGCAGAGAGCCGAATTTCGTCTAATTCATTGATTTGCTGTAGTCGATTGAGTTGTGCCTCGCTTAGATCTAGTCCAACTTCCTGTGCTGTTCGCAGTGTTTGGATTTCGAATTCTATGGGAAAAATGGGTTGTTTTCCAAACACTAGTTGATAAGGTGAGTAACCGGTGGTGCTCCTCCATGTGGTTCTATATGCCCAGAGTGCTTCAGGCAGTCGGGTAGCCCAATCACGCCTATGTGACGCAATGGTTTTTGTTAGGATTGATTTTATTATCTTATTGCTACTTTCTACCTGCCCATTCGCCTGTGGGTGATATAGAGTAGTGATCTTATGCTGGACATGATAATTGTTAAGTGTTGCAGCTAATTTATGCCCAACAAATTGTGGTCCTCCATCTGTAATTATTTCCCTAGGAAGGCCATAACGAAAAAATAGAAGGAACAGGAACTGTATGACAGAGTCCTCTGTGGCTCTTGGCAATGCTTCTGCCTCAACCCATTTGGTGACATATTCTGTTGCCACCAAAATATATGTTTTCTGATTTGATGAAGGGTTGATGGGTCCGACGAAATCAAGAGCCCACCGCTCGAATGGTTCGATGACTAACCGTGGTTTCAGAGGCATTTCATCACTGACTAAAACGTCTCAGTCATTGCATCATTGCTGTGCTTGACAAACTTCTTTCGTGATCTTTGAAGATCGTGAGGCCGCAATATCCCGTCTCAATACTTTATGTCCGCCTACGTCGCCGGTGCCTCATCATGTTGACAAATACCGGATACCAGGGTGTTTGAACAGCAACAGCAAACAGGTGCTCATCTGGAAATTGATCTTCCACTGCTGCTGCATCGCTTGATTTTGGTATTCTTGAAAGAAAATCGGCTACAGGGTTTTCTTTGCCAGGGCGGTCCCTGATTGTGATGTCGAATTCCTGCAATAAGATTAACCATCGAGTTACTCTGGAATTTGTGATAGGCTTATTTGCTAAATATTTTATAGCAGAATGGTCTGTATACAAGATAACAGGGTAGCCTGTGATATAATGTCTAAATTTATTGACAGCATGTATTACAAATTCAGAATTCTTTTCGCAATGTTTCAATAATTCAAATAGGATAAATTTTTGCTGATGTATTAGATAGCATATGGTTTTTTATCCTCTTCCTGCCCAAGGACTGCGACACCAATGGCTGTATCTGAGGCATCAGATGATATCTGGAATGGTAGGTCCCAGTTTGGTCCTCGAAGAACTGGGGCTGTGGATACAAGCTTCTTTAGATCCTCGAAAGCACGGTCACATTTGTCTGTCCAAAGAAAATCAACGTTACGAGTTAGTGCATATAAAGGAGCAGCAATGTGCGAATAATGCTCTATAAATCGTCTATAATAACCGGAAAATCCAAGAAAGCTGCATACCTCTGTTTGAGTAGTAGGAGTGGGAATAAGCAAAAGTATTTGGATTTTGGCCGGGTCTACCTGAATGCCAGCTGCTGAGACATAGTGTCCTAGGATAAGTCCTTCAGTCATCATCAAGAAACATTTTTCGTTGCTTAAGCAAAGCCTGGTAACAATGCAGCGTTGTAGGACTTTTTCTAGGGTGTCTAGAGCTGGATCAAAATCATCTCCATATGGTGTAAATTCATCCATGTAAACTTCAAGTCCATCATTGATTAAATCTGCAAAAATACTAAGGATAGCCCTCTGAAATGTGGCAGGAGCATTACATAAGCCAAAAGGTAAAACTCAATAGGCAAATGTTCCCCAGGGGCAAGTAAAGGTAGTTTTATCCTGGTCTTCAGGGGCAATCTGAATCTGATTGTATCCACTGAAGCCATCCAGGAAAGAAAAGAACTTCTTCCCTGCTAAAGTGTCCAATACTTGATCTATGTAAGGAAGAGGAAAATGATCTTTTTGTGTTGCCTTGTTAAGTTCCCTATAATCCACACAAATTCTCCATTTCCCATTCTTTTTTGGTACCACCACAAGTGGAGAGACCCATTTACTATCAGAAATAGGGTAGATAAAATTCACATCTAAAAGCTTCTGAAGTTCAGTTTTTACGACATCTTTTAGATGGGGATTAAGTCTCCTTTGCGGCTGACGCACAGGTCTGGCATCTTTTTCTATATAAATGTGGTGTGTACATAATTGGGGATCGATTCCTTTCATATCGGGGTAGTCCCATGCAAATGCTTCTTGATATTTTGTTAACAGATGGATGAGATTTGTTTCTTGTTCAGGTGTGAGATTAGCATTGATGTTTAAAGTTTTCCCCGGTGCAATTTCCACAGTTTTACTATTTGCAACAGAAGTAACAGGTATCGTTTGGTCATGAATATCTTTCAGGGGATCTTCTTCCAATTCATTATCAAATGCTTCTTCTATCATGTGACACTGTGTGCGAGGTTCAGTTTGAGTAATGAAATTATTAATGGCATCGTCTTCTGTTTGATCTTTGAAATCGAGTGCCTCTTGTATAGTTAATGGAGATCTGATGTTATCGGTAAGATATGATACAGGGTGCTTATTAGTTTTAATCATTGTGACACTTGGCTGCGCTGGAGGATATAGAACTAAATTTTTGCTATTTGGTCCTCTGGTTATGGTCATATTTCCCTGTCGACAGCCAATGTAGGCATCGGCAGTAGCGAGCCAAGGTCTACCTAAAATTAGTGGGTGTCCATCAAGTCGGGTTTTTGGATTAATTATCAGGAAATCGGTTGGATACTCCCAGGATTCTACAGAGACCATGACATCATGTAGAGTGCCCTCTGGTCTAACCACGGATCGGTCAGCCAATTCTAACAGAGTAGAGGTGGGTTCTACAGATGTAATGCCGAGCTTTTGGCAAGTTGTGGTTGTTAAAATATTAATTGCAGCCCCTAGATCAACTAAGGCATTAGGCAGGGTCTGACCATAAATTTGAACAGTTATAATTGGGTTCCCGGGGTCTTCATATTTAAGGGGTGTTTCTCTTCCCGACAATAGGTCAGATAAGGTACCGACTACTTGGACTCTTGGATTATTTGTTATATTCCTCTTTGGTTTCTTTATGCACAATTCTTTTATAGTTTTTGCGTATATGGGAATGTCTTGAATGGCTTGGAGGAATGGAATTTTTATGTACAGATTTTGTAATTCTCCCAGAATGTCAAAGTCGGGATATTGTATGGATCGAGGTATGGCTAATCATTCTGGGAACAGAGGAGAGGATGTGGTTGCTTGATTATGAGTTTGTTGCTTATTTACATCCTCTTGTTGTGACTGATGTTCTCTGGGTAACTGATCTTCAATATGAACTGTTTTATCTCCCTCAGTTTCAATTATACGTCTAGATCTTAACTGAAGGTCATTGCACTCCCTTAAGTCGGGTCCTGCTTCTGGTGATTCTATGATTTGGATGGATTGGACCTGTCTGTTATTTGGATTGGGATCGGGTTGGGCTGGGAGTTGCGGTCTCAAGTTAGACTGGGGATTTTGTTGTAAGGCTGGCAAAGTAGGTTGAGGGAGCGGAATAGTTCCAGCTAGGTGGTACATTGGTCTTTTCCAGCTTGTCTGCCAAGGTGAACTTTGTGAAGTAGAGGGAGTCCACTGTGAAGGGTATGGGCCATTTTGCCAATATGGTGGAGTATAAGGGAAATTCGGCCAACCAGTTTGGCTTGTTTGATTCAGCCATGGATTTGAAGAAGGAAATGATTGTGGTGACCAGTTTGTAAATGGGGTTTGAGATTGATTTTTCCACATACCATATTGTTGAGCATTATACTGTGGGTTTTGAAAGAAAGAGGTTGGGTCCGGAAACATACCAGGTTGTCTTGGCTGCCACGGGCGGCGCTGGTTGATCGAATTCACCGATTCTGGTTCTTCTTCTGCTTCCTTATATACCGCTTTCAATCCAGGAAGTGAGGGGCAGCTCTCTGTAAGGTGATCTTTTTTACAGATGGCGCATGTTTGGACTTTATCTAATGGACACTCCTTGTGGCTGTGTTTTTTTCTGCATCGGGGGCAGAAGATTGCCAAATTCTGTTCTGCCTCCAGCTGCTTCTGTTTAGCCTGCACAATATCAAGTTGTGTAGTTAGTGTCCCCATAATATCAGTTTTAAAATTTTCTAATAAATTTCCAATTTCTGCACGTGTTACTCCTTCTGCTGATACTTTGTTATCTCTTGCAGACCGATCGTATTCTGTCGGTTTTATTCTTGTGCTGCCTCTCGAACTCCTGATACATAAGTCAAGGATGTCAGTAAAATTCTCTTGATAAATATCCCCTTTGCCCATAATATTTAATGTTTCAATCCATTGTTCCTTCATGCCCCTCATTAATGCAGTTTTTAACACATTATCAGGTAAAGGTAGCGATGCATAAAAAGATCTTTGTAGATTATACTGAAAACGTTCCACATACTCCTCTAATGTTTCATTTGGTCTGGCTGTCATTTGAAATATTTCGTCTTTTAATTCTCTAGACCTACAATAATCCTGGTATTTTTTTAAGAAGGATTCTTTCATTTGATCCCAATTGTTGATGACCCCGCCACCTAGCCCCATAAACCATCTTAAAGCAGCCCCTTTCAATGTAGAGGGGAATAATTTCAATTTTTGGGGATCGGTGGTGTAATCGTATCCCCGACATAACACATCGAATTCGAATAGGAATGCATCCGGATCTTCTGATGTGAGTCCGTGAAATGTGGGGATATGCTGAAGAGGGATAGCTTTCATGGGTGCATTTGCTGCAGAATCCACTATAGGATATTGTAATGTAGAGGTTTGAGTATTTGGCTGGTTTTGAGCGTTTGGTTGGTTTTGAGCCATGGGATCGAATATATGCCAATAACCTTCTGGGATATCTAGGAGGGTATTCCTAGGTTGAGTGGGAACGGTTTTGACAGGGATATTTTTAATAGCGCTTCCTTTATCTGGAATAATGGGAATACCAGGTGTCTGAGGAGATTGAGTTCCTTCAACAATGATTTTTGCAGCACTCCCCTTATCTGGGCTATCTAAAGGCTGATTTGTTTCAATAGGGGATTTTGGTTCCTTGGTTTCCCCTGTTTCTCCTTCTCCCTCACAAAAGTTGCTAGAGTTCCCTTCCTGCAATAATTCTGGAGTAGAATTTTCAATTTCTTGAAAGTCCTGCTCTTCGGTTTGACTATGCACCTCAGCGCAGGCTACAGATGGTGATCCTGTGGCCTGAAGGGAACTAGTAGGCGGTTTAGAAATGTTTTTCTTGAGGCCTACTGATGGCTGAGATTCTGTTTTCTTATAGATTTCGTCTATGAAGGTCGTTCGGCCAAGGGTCACCGACCCCTTAGCTTTTTCAGGTTTGGATGGGGGTTTGATATTCTTTTCTGGTCTTTTCTGCTTAGTCATGCACTCAAAAAAGAATGAACTACCAACTTCTATTCAAACAAGCAAAAACAAATCTGTTAGGAAAGCGGATAGTGAGCAGGTCTTTTACATGCTCTGCACGTAGGTTCTTACCTTCCGTTTTTAGGATCCAAATCCTCCCTAGCAGGCTTGTACACTACTCTGAAAAGGACAAATGGCTACACTCTTTCCCCGGCAACTGCGCCAAAATGTGGAGCTATAAAAAGGGTCTCTTTCACCTCTAATTACCTCACATTAATATGTCAACCCGAGAGCGTTTTTTCATTACAAAGAGTGACTCAATCCGAGGCTCATTTGTCAGAGTAATGCTAGTAGTACAGTGCTTAAGAAATACAAGAGTAAACGGATGCTTAACTGAAATTAAATTACTTTAAGAAATAAATCACACACTCAGAAAACTCAATAACTTATCAGTCAAGGGTTCGGCAATGATAACCCATCCCTTCGGAAACTGATGAAAAAGGAACTAGAGCATAGATCACGAGCCTGGGAGCTAGACAGTGACTACCAATGCTCACTACAGCCTTAGATCATCTCTCACACCAAACCAACAACTGCAAGTAAATGGAACAGCAAAGCGAATAAAGGATTGAACAACAATTCTGGAATGGAACAGCAACTCTAAAATGGAACATCAATTGAATAACTAAGTCCCGCGGGTTATAACCAAACTCAATCTATACACCCTTTGCAATCAAAGAACATTCTGTCACTCTAAAGGCAATTCACACAAATCATATTAACGGAACAGCAATAACGATTAACGAATTATAAGACAATACTCCACACAACACGAACGTTAATATGACAGCTCTGTAACATAACAGTAAGAACATGTAATGAACTCTTGAAAGGATTAATAACTTGATGCAGAGTCAACATACAATTCTATCTGTAGAAACTTCAATGATTCAAACTTGAACAGAGCATATAATATGAACTTGTAAAGCATATCAATTTATCAAATAACAATAATAAACAAACCACACAGAAGTAAAGTCGTAATGGTACAGAAGCAAGTGTCCTTCGGGGCCGGGCCCTTAGCCTCAAAGGATACACCGCTTTAAGTTAATGCAGACGCGAAGATGGAATAATCACCAAGCTTCTATTAATGCATCGATCAAAAATACATCGAACCAGTCCTCAACGAAACTTAATAACCAAAGCTGATGTCTTACAGAAGATTACATAAAAACGTATCCTATCTCTCCCCTATGTTAAACTAACAGTGCTGTCTCTTTTTATAAAGACGACGGCGGAGATGTCCAAGCAACAAGATAAATAAAGCAGCGATCCCTCAGGATCTTCGATCCTGAGGGATTCGCCAAACTGTTAACTCTTCATCCTGTCTTTTCTTTTGCGCTGAGCTGGTGTCCTCTCCTTCTTTTCCGAGCCGATTTGCTTTGATCTGTTTCTCTTTGTTTGCGTTCGGTTCTCGTCCAGAGAGACAGCAGTTATCTCCACTTTGTCCTTTCCTTTGGAGCGACAACTCTTCGTTTTCTCCTTTTCCTGTATAGAAAATAACCATTATCAGTGGCTAAGTTATGCACATCAATTTTCACATGTTTTGTTATAGTTCCTTATTACTTTCCAAATTCATGATACAAAAGGTTCACAAATTCTATTAAAAAGCCACTGAAATAATCATCAAAAGAATACCTTTTTAGTACTCCACAGGGATTACCATACACGTCATAATGATGCGGAGGATTACCAGAAGTTTTCAGCTGCTCCAAACCCTTAGGAGCGAAATTTTTTTGTTGAATGGCCAACAGAAAATCATCGAATGTCAAACCTCTAGGAATGGAAGTAGAAAACATAAGAAGCAACTAGCAGGTTGAGTTCCTAAAACATGAGGCTGTGATCCACTCACGGTGGGCCTAACAGGTATCATAGAATTGATAAAAATGGACCTTCGAACAACAGAAGACATTGTGGATGATTGAGTCATATGGAAATTCGACGCGGATGAAGCCACACAGATAGTGGGTTAGACAGGAACAGAGGTTACAATCATCGATGTTACGGGAGTCGAGGGTGATTACTTTGATACCGAGACTGCCGAGCTCCCAAAGGAAGTTAATTTATCTGATCATACCAGGTTCTGATACAATGATGCAATGGTAGAAATGATTTGACCCAAAGTATTGTAACTGCGTAAGACAAATACTAGTTGTGAAGAAGGTTGACTTGAAACATAAGGAAAACTCTCTGGAGGGAGCTGATGATCTCTTGTAGAAACATAAAGCTCATCATTACTGAGAGGACTCAAAGAATCGATGTTGGATGAAGCCACTTGATCATTGAAAAGGTGATGGCCAGTGGCAAGTAAGGCAATGGCTAATAAAGATGGTTCTAAAGTAAAAGGAGGAAACCCTTCCTCGCTTCCAAAACTAGGGCAAGAATCCTGAGGTTGCCAATTGATATCATATGGCTCTTCAAGAGGATATCGGGTAGCGAGAGGTAAGATACTTAGAAGAGTAGACTCCCAGAAATCGACCAACCTAGTGGGTTGATATTCTTCCGAATAAACTCCATGAGAAGGATCACCACTAGGAGGTAATGGAGAGGATGAAGAAACTAGTGGTTCCACCACCATGACTGTGTTTCAAAACATAAGAGAACTGAGATCACGAAATTGAGGCTTCAAGATAAAATACTAAGGAATTACTTCAGAAAAATCCAGGAAGATATCTTTAATGGGCATGTGATCGTAGGCAATTTATTTTATGGCATTGAAACGTGACTCTATTGTTTCATGTTTTAAGAGTCAAGAAAAAAGAAAAAGGTGAATCTAGTCACTTTTAGGTTGAAACGAGCGTGAAAGGACAAGTGCTCGAGGATCTTTTAAATTTTAGAGAGTCATAAAAAGACCAAAATGACTACTCAGGGAATATAAGAAAGGGGGTGTACTAGGTTTCTATGAACTGCAATATACACCTTAGTGATCAAATGAAAGTGAAATGACCAAGGACTTGACATACATATAGGCAGTCTCCCTAAATGTTGTGTTTGGTGTATCATGGTTACAGGGCAGTAGACTCTGCTTCCTATGGATAAACGATTGCAACCTATGAGGGTGTCCCTTTATATACTCGATGGTGCAGAGAGCACAAGTCCATACTAGATTTTTATAAAGCTAGATGGCGAACAATAGCTACTAGGTTTAACAACGCCACAACACGAGCCTAGACCTATAAAATACGTGCTTTAGTTTTGAATGCTTCCTTAGGTTGATTAAATTTATTTTGAAGTTGAACTTGAATTAATGTTGTGATTTCAAGGCCTTGCCGAATGTGATCTCGAATCCTTAATGCACAACAACATGCAAAAATAAAATCATTACAATTCAATGAAAGCTAGCTAAGAGAGGGATATTAGTTCATAACAGAGCAGCGACCAATTGAACACGATATAATTTCACTAATGCATCTAAGACAACCAAAGCAGAAAACAAAAATCTCTTTCCTTGTTCATAAAAGCTACTAATGCAGAAGAACAATTTCCATTTTCAAACTTAAGGGAAAGAATGCAAATTTTGTCTTTTTAGATGAATGAGAAGCTAAATGCACTGTTACACTAAAAAGAAAAATGAACACTAGTTTTGAGCAATTTGAATGCAACGATCTAAAGTAAAGAGATCAATCCAATACAAACATAAAACATACTCAAAACATAGACGCACTCCTTCAAGCAAACAGAGGGCTTTCGAACCTATTCAGCGAACAATGTAATCTATGCTCAAGGTGAAAAATGGAAAGACAAGAGAAAACACAAAGTGATCATTCCAAAACCCAATGACATGAACAACCAAAATAAAATCTAAAATAATCAATCAAAGAACTGAAATGACAAAGACCAATGTGACTTAAACTCAACTCAGAAGGCTCATAGAGGAGAGAGTCGAACAAGCGGCATAAGACACCTAGAAACCCTAGGGAAAAAAACTCCACCAATAAGATGAGGGACGAACAACTGAGAACAATGAGACAAAAGGGTCAAAAAAATCTCAGTTAACCAATTGAAAGATAAAAATCCAACCCGGGAGGTAGGAGAAACTAACGAAAATCATAAAAGAGGCTAAATTCAATCATACAGGATTCGGCATGTCTGTTTAGCTGTAATCCGCGCTAACCAAGGGTTGGCACACCTGTGACAAAAGTAATGTGTGCCAATTGGTCCGAATGTTCAAGAAATAACAACACCAACCTAGAAACCCATGGGAAAAAATAAAAACCACTAAGTAGAGGTTAGACTCGGACACTCTGGGACTGAATAGGGTGGCTGAAAATAGTCAAACAAGAAAAATATAGTAGAAAAATGATGAAATGAACAAAATCAACTCGACAAGAAAAACACTAGACAAACAATGAGAGCCGACAAACACACAGAGTCCCCAGTTGAGTTTCCAACTTGTTGTGTAGGTAAATCCCCTCTACAGACAGAGGCGATCCCTCTAGCCCTAGGGTGGGTCTAACAGCAAGGGAACATGCTAATCCTTCAGATTCCTAGTTTATGAATGAGACAGAGTCTATATATATGACCTACCTTTATTCTAATACAGTTTTCATAGCTGTGGCAACAATCTCTGAATATTTGTCTTCACGTGTCATGGTCTTTTAGCGGTGATACTCAAGTGCCTGCACAAGGATTATAGAACGATAAAAGCATACGAAAACATACGTACATTCATAACTATTTAATTGGTCATGGAGAATTAAATGCATTGCATAGAATTAAACATATCAAACAGAAAATAGGAACCAAAACATCAATCATGTATTAATAAGTAGAGAGAAGGAGTTTACAACCAAAAGTTCCTTGATGTTGGAGTCTCCTTCGACGGGTCCAGTCAAACTCGTCTTAAGCATTCATCAGGGAATTAGACTTGGTGTGGCAATAAGTCTAGTATCTCTCTCTCGATAATGGATTCCTCTTTGCTCTATCTCACACCAGCTATAGTAAGGATTGTTCAGCTAGCTGCAACTATGTGAGAAGCATGTATTTATAGGAGAGGATGAGGTGGTTTGGGATCCCTCATAAGGTGGAAGGGAGACCTTATCCTTTGGGGAGATTCTCAAATGTAGGAAACAAGAAGCCAAAGGGAGGTCTCCGATGTTATTCTATTGAACAGACCATTTCTACTCTGCCCACGAAGTGGTTGGGAATGGAAACTTCGCTTCTATTTCAAAAAAAATTCCAAAAACAGCTCGGCATGGGTAGCCCACTGAGACAGAGTGCTAATGGGCATGAGGCCTAGTGCTAATTTCTCTGTGGGTGTGAGGCCATAGCTGCCTACCAGCTTTGACCCAAAATCATATATTTTTGAGAGCCTGCTCCAGGAATAATCGATAGAGGAAATTTTATTCTCATGGCAAGGGATGCAATGACACTTTTTGCAAGGTATGACAATACATAGAAGTCAGTGAAATGGTCCACGAAAATCCGGGATGGGGATTGCAGGGATGGTGACAAAATGTAGTGTAACACCAGTGTAACTAAGAAGAAACTTGTGAAATTTTCTAAGGCTTAAAGGCTTGAAAAAAATATTTATGTCTCCTGTAGGACTCACCAAGTCATGGGGATGGGAGGTGGGTAGAAATAACCATACCTCAAGTGAAGTTGTGACCAATCCAAAGCATACAAGCTTGAGTTTTTTATGGGACCCATAGGTTGGGAGTCAGGATTTAGGCTGAACGATGAGGTCAGGGTCGGGTAGTTGAGCCCCAGAGTAGAAATGGTCCTAGAGAAAATTCAAGTAGAGATTTAGGTAGGGGGTAGGAGTTTGGGCCCATTTTTAAGTTTAATTTTCCACAAAGTTTGGAATAGGCTGAATTTAAATTACTTGGAGGAATGTTTCTGTATACTGTATTTTTCCATGGTGGCAAAGTAGCTATGTCAGTCACCACGTATGGTATTATGTGATTACCATGTTGAATTAGTGATGGTGCAGAAAGGGTAAATTGACCCATATTTTAAGGGTCATATATTTGGATCCAGGAATCAGGTCAAGGTGAAATTTATATCGTTGGAAGTTCTTTATGAGATGAATGAAGCGATGATATCCATTTAAGGTTTTTTTGAAGTCGAAAAATATCAAAAAATAAGGAAAAGAAAAAGTTAGATCCCATTTCCATAAGTGTACCTTGGAGGTTGGGTTTTCATAATAACTTCCTCCTTCTAACCTTGGTTGGAGAAAGTATTAGGAGCGGGTGTGTTAGAGAGTGGTATCAGAGATCTATGCTTAACACATGGATTGAAAGGTCATCGTCGCAACACTAATAAGTGAGGTTTTTACACTTGACCTTGGGAGATATAGTGAAGCCTTAAAGCCTCATGTCGCACATTAGTCTTCTAGTTGTTCGCATATTGGTTATGTCTGTAGATTGATATAACTTATTGTGATATTTTCATGTAGCTTGTTATTAATGATTTATATGGTTTTACTAATATTAATATGTTAATCAAGGCGTAATTTTGTACCTAGCTATCCACCAACATAATTTAATCAACAAGGAAAGGTGATCATGTGTATTATGTTTTGAGATTGTTGAAATATAAAAGTGATGTGTGTGTATGATAAAATACAAAATACCATAATATTTAAAGAGATAAAGATAGGAATGATTCATTATAGTTCTAATCAATCTAAACATGGATATGAAGAAGCAAGAAAAAAATAAGATGAATTATCAGTTGAACAATGAGAAATGGAAGAATATCTTGATTAGATGGACCCATTGAGAAACATGGAATTAGAAATAAGGACCCATAAAGATGATAGTGAGAGTCTTTTCACAGCACAAGAAAAGAAAGTTGAAGTCAATGTAGTCATTATGCAAAGTTTATTAGACTTGCAAAGGAAGAGGAAGCATGGGCTCAAAATAAAACATAGATAAAAGAAAATTCCTTTGGAACAATAAGAGATAACAAATGGGGTAGTTGGTTTTGAACAAGTACCTAATTGTACAAAAAATTTAGGATGTAATCCCTACAGATATTTCATATCTACCACCTCATAGGGAAGTAGACTTTTCCTTTGACTTGGTACCAGGGGCAACACCAGCATCAAAGGCACCATATACCATGAACACAACAAAGTTATTAGAGATGAAGTTCTATTTGTTGGCTTGAGGGGGTCTAGACCAAGGTTCAGAGTAGTCGCACTACCAGAAAAACCCTTTATTGCCAGCCCTTTCAGTAACGATCTGTTACACAGACTAAAGTCCCACCCAAGGAAATATTGGGGGATTCTAGAACCAAATTTTTGAATCCAGAGGGACTATGGAGTGTGGCTTTAAGGCTTATCTCTACTTAGGGATCAATCTGAGCTTCGCTGAACCATTAACTTGCTATGAAAAGTGTTATTCAAATACTCACTTAATCACCTTGTGCACTACACCTTTCTACTCTAACATGCATTATTCATCATATAAAACAACATTTAAGCCTTAGAGATGCATTCACAGATTCTACGCTATCATCAAATATCGTTGCACTACCCATCTAGGTGCTCCATGATTTCCATCAGGGAGTTATGGATTTCTTTATTAGGCCATTCTCCTTCATCTTATCTACAATCTCCTTATCATGATTTTTCCTGAAACATTCGTTGGCGAGGTTCAATTCTTGGCATGGAAGCATGATTATCCATCATATAAGCATATCCTCAATGGGGATTATCTCACCCAACTAAATACACATGTAATTCACTAAGGAAAATAGTTGGCGCACACAGACGGTGTTGATGTTGTTGCACCCAAAATGTGGAACATAAAGCATATTCACCAGCCCCGCTCGCTAAATTATTGCTTCCGACCTAAGTGGCTCGAACCTTGTCACTCCAGTTTCTTCATAATAGACTACGCACACATATTTTCTTGGTTTGAAGTGGGGATACTTTCTCCAGTCATTAAAATGCCTGTCCTCCATGTGCAATTGTAGCACCTTTGCCAAAAATTCTCCATGAAAGGGCATGAACTCTGGTAGTAATTTTGTAAATATTTTGAACATGGAGGTGTCTCACTCCTTTGTTACTTTTGCAACTGACTTCCTTGGTGGCATATACGGTGGAAAACCTAGAAATGGGTTCCACGTCTTCCGTGTCAATATCTTCTATCCCACCGGCCATAAATTCTTCTTCGGAGTCTTGAAACTCCATTGGTTTATTCTTCTTATCCAGTCTATCCTTAGTTCGTTGTTCCTTAATTATCTTCTTTCTTGGTAATTTTCTTAGAGCGAGCTTCTTCGGCTTTTTCGTCTGCACCTCTTTGCAACAGACTACTTCCTGGGTGACCTCAACCCTGTCACAAGAGACTACTATGTGGAAGTGATGATATATCCTAGCCCTCTAATGAGAAATTCATGTTTTTCTCCTCAAAAAGCTTTCTTGACATGCAGCGAATCGCTCGACTCTTACCTAGGTGAAAAATCACAAATCTACTTCTTAGCAATAAAAGTGTCTGAATGTGGAGTGGGATGAAATATTTATAACCAATTTTAATTTTGAACTCCATGATCCTCTTCAGATTCACTTCATAAATGTGGATTTGGTGGTAGATTTTCTGATCTATGCTCGTTAAATTCATTTTCCCAGCTCCTTTCAACGGAAAATTTCCTATCAAGTCAACCATTTCACCTCCAAGGCTCAAATTTTTGGTGGACTTCGACAGACCTTGCTTTATGTCACAGTCATTCCTCCCTCGTCGCAGCTTCTTTGAACTCCACCATCTTTCTGAAAACAATGCAGTACTTCCACTTCGTCGAAGCCTTTTTATCGCAGAGTAGTTTATTTTCCTGTGCTTTCTTACAATTGGTTGTAGCACTAAGACAATTTCCCCTTCATATAGTCATCGTGACATTCGAGGGATAGGGTCCTACATGTATGGCTTCAATCTACTTCCATTTACTCATCCTAGCATCATTTGACCATCCAAATTAGCAAAATGAACTGAACCTCCCTCCGAAATGTGTCTAATAATATATGGTCCCATCTAATGCGTTTGGAACTTGGGGAACTTGACGAAATGACTACCATACATCAGCACCAAGTCTCCTTGATTAAATAATTTCTGCTTGATATTCCTATCATGCAAGGATTTTTCCCTTGATTTTTGTACATGTTTCTGATATCCGGCAATGAATCTGTCTTCCTCAAGAGTAAGTAACCTTTTCAACCTTTATTCCATCATGTGATTGTCTTCCATATCTATTACTTTTGAATTTCTTAGACTAGGAACAATATATTCCATAGGCATAACTGCTTCCAATCCATAAACTGTCCTAAAGGGATTATATCCTGTCAACTTCTTGCAGGTTGTATATATGCCCATAATATTGTTGGAATTCTCAAATCCCAATCATTTTAGTTGAAATCGCATACTTTGGTGAGAGAATTCTCCAAAATATTGTTAAAATATTCAACTGTTCCATTTTCTTGAGGATGATAAGGTATGATATTCTGATTATACACTTGGAATTCCTTAGCCAATGCCTCAATGGTTCTATTCAAGAAATGTGACCCTCTGTCACTCAAAAAATTTCAAGCACCCAAATATGGAAAAAATGTGCTCGAATATGAACATCGCAGCAGTATCTGCACTGCAATCCTTCACTGCCTTAGCTTCGAACCATCTGGTCAAATAATTTGTGGCAGTGATGATATAACTCATGCCAGTCTTCTTCTCTGGTTGATTAACGAGTCCAAAAAATTATATTTCCAACTTATCAAATGCCTGCAAGGTCACTTGTGGGTTTAAGGGAATTTCATCTCTCCTAGATGGTCTTCTTGTTCTTCGACAAGTATCACAAGATCTACAATATTCTTTTTCATCCTTATGTAATGTATCTGGCCACCACAATGTAGTTCTCAAAATATTCTACACAGTAGAATTTCCTGCATAATGCCCTCCTCTAACTCCACCATGAGATTCTTCTAAAATGCTCTGTCTTTCATGCTCAGAGACATATCTACATAATATTTCATTTGGCCCCATTCATGGAAAATTTTAGGGGCTAATATTCGCAAGTGGGCTAATTTTCCATCCTTTTTCCAAAAAAAATATTCGCCTTTTTCCATTTATTTGAAAATTAATTTGCCCAAATTTTATAGTATAAAATTATTTTACCCTAAAAATCGCCAAAATTTTATATATAATAATATAAAATAGTTAAAAACCTAAATATTTTTACAAAAATATCATTAAAATTTTTACAATTGACATATTGGGGACTAGTAAGATTCGCCAAGGTTTCTAAAATTTAAGATAAACTTCCATTCTTAAAATTTTCCCTGACCCCATTTTATACCAATGTACTACAATCAAAGAGAAATAGGTTTCCTTGATTACCATCTCCTTTTTCTACTACGCAATATACTCCACATGTGGCATCCCTGTACTTAAAAACATAATAATGTAAGCAAAGTGATCATATGTGACCCATATTGAAAATAATTGTGCATCTAGTTGGTTATCTTCAATGCTCGTGAGTTCTTCGCCATTCTCTATTAATCAGAGGCTTAGTATTTAGCTCAAAACTAAAAATTCTCATAAATTATCCAAACAAGAATGATAGTGTAGAGCTCACCACCAATATTCTAGCACAATTCGTTTCGCCCAAATCCAACTCCAGATGAAGAATTTATGACCTATTGTACATTTTCCCAAACAGGTAAAAAAATGTGCAGAAAAGTGACAAAATGATGACATGGCAGTCCAATCAATACTTAAGGAATATCCATGGAATATTCTCCAATTTTTTTCCAATGACAGTGTGGCAAGTTTCAAAGTCATATTTGCCATTGAACTTTGGAATTGAGATTTTTTTTTACATCTGTTTCGAAGGTTGAATGAGAATTTTTTTTAGGTTGGAGTAGTTCAACCAGAGCTAGACACATGGTGTAGCCAGAGGCCACCACATGTCCCCTCTGGTGTGGACCCAATCAACCTTCGGTAGCTTTTTAATTCTTCCATTCCAAATTTTCAGACAAAGATATGTTATGGTTGCATATACTTGTTTTAACCTAAGGCGCAACTATTGGAAAAGAGGCATATTTTATGGGGTGAATATATTTCTATTACCTAAGTCTAAACCTTATGATATATTGTAGAGGCTAATTTTTCTATGATGGATAGGTGACGTATGGCGGAGAATTTTCTATCTATGTGGGGATAGTAACTATTATGGTGGTAGGATACCATACTTAGCAGACAGGTGCGTTAATGGAGGACAGGCTCTACATCTAGCGGCGATGGACATGTATATGAAAATGGCAGACTATACATATATCAACAATAACCAAAATTTAAACCTTAGCTATGTTTATTTTCATGGCGTATTAAAAGATTGGTGTGGGGGTTGGGATCATACCCACGACCAACCCTGTGCTACTTCGACGCTCTACTACTCCACTACTCCAATGGGTCTTAACACATATGATACACATTTATTTGAATTATAGTCATGCATACGATGGGGGTCTAGAGGGGGTCAGCCCTGCGGGCCATCCCCCTCCTATATGATCTAGCATGGTAATCGTGGTGCGAAGCTCAACAACTGGCGGGAACATTTGAAACTTAAACATGTTTTATTAAAGCATAATCCGAAGATTAAGACATGGTTAACACTTAAGCTAATCTGCTATCACCATTTGGATAACGCGCAATTTAATGACGTGCTTATCGAACTAAGCCATCATTAACTACGTGTTAATCTGCAGTTAATGTGGCAGTAATTCTGGTGGAGGCGACTTTTAGGGCGGAAACTCAAAATTTAGCAGTGTTATCTAGACATTTTCTAGATTTAGTGGAGAACATGTAGGAGATTTGGTTTTTGCAATAAATGAGCCAATTTTCGACCAATTTTGGCTCTGGAAGAGTAATTCTTGGTATATTTTGATGTTTTGGAACCATTGGAGTAGGTTGCAGAGGAAACAGGATACTGTAAATGAGATTTTTGCATAATTTAAGCTAATACAAAGCCCCATGTCATGGAAGTTGGACCAAGGAGATGTAGCCAAGGAGGGGTGAACTTCTTCAACGAAACAATGTGTTATTGATTCAGTTGTCATGGTTTGATGTGTGTTTATATGTTATTGTTCAACATTTAGTTTCCATCCTTTTATGTTCATGAAATCAACTTAATCTCCACAAGTTTGTTTGTATATCAATCATAAGCACATCTATAAACCCTTGTACAAGAAGCAAACGTAAGCACTTTAATTATAAATCTAAAAGTGATATTATCACAAAAATAACTAATAATCAAATTTAGATCAAGATGGTATCATAGAAAAGGTTCTTTTCTTGGTTTGCTTGATATTGTGCAAGAAGGGTTTTAATAGTTGCACTTTTGTGATGCTTACAAGGTTGAAGTTGCAAAGAGGATAAGGGAAGCTATTGGTTGCTAGTCCTGAGGTTAGGACCAAAAGAAGGAGAGCTGAGAGAGCATTATCTTCACCCAAATTTCTACTCATAGCTGCACTTGAAGAACCTCAATTTCTATCTCCAGAAGTTGAGATTGAAGAGGTACAAATAGCACAAGAAGCTAAGTTGATTGAAAAGGTACAAGCATGAGAAGTTGAGCTTGAATCCTTAGCCACCATGTCAAGTGTTGGAGAGACTTAAGGAAATTCAGAAGAAGAATATGTCAAGATAGACTTCAATGACATTAAGAAAATGGTTAAAATTATGTTTGACGCATTCACTACAGAAAGGGCATGAGAAGGTTCTAAGCCTCCACATGGAGAAGGAACTTCAGATGATAATAAGGATGAAGAGAAGAGTTCTAAGGGAAGTGGAGGAAAACCACCTCCATCTCCAACATCCTCATCCTCATCATATTCATCAACATCATCTTCCAGTTCCATGATAAAGACCACCCATGCTCATTCAAAAACCCTAAGGGGAAAAACTCCATTAATCAAATTGGACATTAAGTTTGAACTTACCATGCACAATGATGAGGTAAATGCAAAGTATTTGGACAATTGGATCCATCAATTGGAGGTAAAATGGAGAATTTATAATATACAAGAGGACAACATAAAGATCCAGTTGGAGTCATTGAGGCTAGAAGGAGCAACACTAGTTTGGTTGGAGGAAAAGACTCAAGAGGAAATTTGAATCCATGGTAAGATATCCATTTATTGGGTTCAATATATTTCTTCCATTAAAATACAGTTCTATACATTAGCCTATATGCAAAAGGAAATTATGAGTTGGAAAAACTTTAGGCAACTCAAGGGCCAAATAGTCCAAGAGTACACCCAGGAGTTTAGAAAGAGGATTTTGTTGTTAGGAGTAAACTTGATTTCCCAAGACACACTCTTGAAATAAATTGGGGGTTTACATTCCTATTTGAAACATACTATCCTTATGTTTAACCCAAGAAATATAGATGAAGTATGTGTGCAAGCCACACATCTTGAAGCAAGGGGAAAGAACATTCAGGAAGAGGGTAGTAAGAAGAAGCCATTCAAGGGTAAGGGAAAAGAGAAGGGAGGAAAATGGAAGGGAAAGAAGAGTGCAAGAATTAAGAAATAAGGGGAGAAAACTACATGCAAATTTTTTTCCAAAGAGGGGCATGATGAAGCCCACTGTTGGAAACTACACCCTGAACTAAGGCCTAAGAAACCAAATAACAAGGGGAAATAAAAGATGAATGCCAACACACAACATGATCTTGGATGCAATTTCGGTGATGATACCAAGGTCATAGCCATGGTCAAAAAGAGAATATAATCCATAGCAAGTACTATTTCTTCAATTCATCACAACAAAAATCCAAATGAAGACACAAGGATAGAATTGTTCCATGTAAGGGTGATTTCAAATAATACAAATATTGATGCATTGTTTGATAGTGGGTCGCAAGAAAACCTGATTTCAGAAGACTTGGTCAAAAATATTAACCTTGAAACCGTACCATGTCATAAACCATACCCTTTTGGTTAGATAGTTAAGAATTCCAATTTACAAGTTACAAGGAAATGCATATTTCGATTTGCCATTATTGCAAACTTTGTTGATGAAGTCAAGTTAGATGTGGTTCCTCTTGACATTTCCAAGATTATCTTGGGAAGTCCATATTTGTATGACAAGAAAGCAGTTTTTTATCGCCATGAGAACAAATATCAATTTATTAAGGTTGGGGTGGATTATAATGTGAGAGCTCATTGAAAAAATTTGAATATTGCTTTAGTTAATGCGGGGTAAATGAAGAGGTTAGTTAATGCAGGTAAACGTTTTATGCTTCTCATGATCAGGAAAAAGGATGATGTTGACTATGAATATTTTGAAGGATGTGATGAAAAATTAAAATATTATTTGTTTGATGTGGTAAGTCAGCATGACGAGATGTTTTAAGATCCAAGTCGGGTTACCTCCCAAGAGGGGAATTCGGCATGAGATTCAGCTGCAGTAGGATGTTCCACTTCCAAACATTGGTATTTATCACATGTAAATTATGGAGAGTTTGAAAATAAAGAATAAAATCCAATAATTTCTGAACAAAGGTATCATACACCCATCTACTTCTCCATGTGGTTCACCGATTGTTTTGGTACCAAAGAAGGAAGGGAATTGGTACATGTGAATAGATTTTCTTGCACTAAATAAAATCACGGTAAAGAATCACTATCCACTCCCATGCATTGATGATTGGCTTGATCAGTTAAAGTATGCAAATTATTTCACTAAGCTAGACTTATGAAGCCGGGTTATCATCAAGTTAGAATAGATGAGGAGTACATTTGTAAAACTACATTTAAAACTAGACAAGGATTGTTTGAGTGGCTATTTATGCCATTCGGTCTAACAAATGCTCCATCTAATTTCATGAGTGTTATGAATGGTTTTCTAAGACCATTTATAGATGACTTCATCATTTTTTACTTAGATGATATTGTGATATTCAGCAAATCAAGAGATTAACATGTCTTGCATGTGAAAAAGGTACTTCGTGTCTTGAAAAAAGAGCAGTTATTTTTAAAGATGTCGAAGTGTGAGTTTGGCCAAACTTCTTTAGTGTATTTGGGACACATTGTTGGAGGAGGTGAGTTGAAGATATACCCTTCCAAAGTAGATTCAATTCTAAATTGGCCCAAGCCCAATATAGCTACAGAGGAAAGAAGCTTTCTTGGGGCAACACAATATTGAAGGAAATTCATTGCTAATTTTTCTTCCATTGCAGCTCTGTTACATGCATTGAAAATTGTCAAGAAAGTCTTCATTGGGGAGATATACAGAAAAAATAATTTCATGCTTTAAAATAAAATATTAGTTCAACACCAGTATTGGCTCTTCCGGATCTTAGACAACCATTTGAGATCTAAACAAATGCAAGTGATTATGTCATGGGAGCAATTCTCATGCATCATGGTAAGCCTATTTCGTTTTATTATAAAAATTTTAATGTAGTTGTGACTAACTATCCCGCCTATGACAATGAGTTATATGTATTGGTAAAAATTGTAAAGAAATGGAAGCACTATTTGATGGGAAATAGACCATTATACATGCTGACCATCAACCATTACAATACTTACAATCACAGTTAAAGTCGAAACAATCAAGACATTTCATATGGATAGGACTTCTACAAAAATTTAATTTGGTTATCAGGTGTAAAATGGGAATCTACAATAATGTAGTTGATATGCTCTCTAGGCCTATTGTAGATTCATCTATTATACTCAATCACAATTAAGTTATGCATGAAAGTTACATTGAACAATATGCATATGATAGTGATTTTGAAGATGTGTATGAAATCTTGAGTCAAGGAAACCAAATTGAAGAGTTAGATTATCATGTGCATAAAATTTTTTTGTATCACTTGGGCAAGTTATGTATACCACAGGGAGAAAGAAACAATATCATAAGGGAGGCGCACACTTCATTAATTGTTGGACATTTTGGTGTAGGCAAGACAGTAGTGAATATCCAAAGGTATTTTTATTGGCCACGCATGATTGATAGTGTATCTCATTTTCCTAGAGGATGTTCTTTGTGTGCAATACGTAAGCCTAGTAATAGGAAACTTGGATTGTACACTCCACTTCCAGTTCCTTCACATCCTTGGGTAAGTATCTCAATGAATCTGGTAGGTGGTCTTCCAATGTTAAGGAAAGGTCATGATTACTTGTATGTTGTTGTAGATAGGTTCAGCATAATGTGTATTTTAATGCCATGTAAAAAACAAATTACAGTTGAACAAACAACTCATCTTTTATTTCAAAATGTATGGGCTTATTTTGGTCTTCCTAATTCTATTATAAGTGATTGAGATTCCCGGTTTGTTGGGAATTTTTGGTCAAAATTGCGGGACATGATGGACACAAAGTTGAAGAAGAGTACAACATTTCATCCAAAAATATATGTTTAGACCAAGGTGGTTAACATGACATTCATTCATCTTCTTAGAGGTTATTGCAACAAACATCCCAAGTTGTGGGATGAACAATTGCATTACATTCAGCATGCATACAACATGGCAAAGCATTCTTCCACAAACACATCACCATTTGAGGCATGTCTTGGGTACTTTCCAAGATCGCCTTTGGACTTCATCTTTGAGTAAGATGTTTATATAGATGGTCATAGTGACATACATAAAGCGAGAAATTTCATTGAGAAAATTCAGTTGGTACATCACACAGTGCATGAAAAACTTGAAAATAGTCAAAGAAGCTACAGGGCAAGGCATGATAAACACTGTGTTGATCACAAATTCGAGGTTGGAGATGAATTTTGGTTATATATCAGCAAATAAATATTGAAAGGGGAAGGTAAAAATCTTAACCCAATCTTTTATGTTCCATTTAAAATTTTGGAAAAGATTGGTAGCAATGCATTTAAGCTAGACTTGACTCCTTATATGAAAATATATTCTGTCGTTAATGTTGAGAATTTGAGATTGTCTGAGCCTACTTGTATTGATGATCAAGGAAATCATGTTTAGCTTCCATCAATAGATATTTTCTCTCCATTGATGAACTTCAGCAAGATCTCATACTTGACAGAAGAACGAGAACTTCAAGGAGAGGGAATGTCAAATACCTTAGAGTGGGACTTTAAGGGACAAAATCCTTCCAAGGAAAAAAGCATGGAGATTTAATGGGTGAGGGAGTCGTACCCTCACCTGCTGAACAATTGGTAGTATATTTTGGGGTGCAAAAGGCTTCTAGTGGGGAGGAATAATCAAAGTATCAATATTTAGCTAAAAAATGAAAATTCTTAGAAATGATCCAAATCAGAACGACCACGTAGAGCTTGTCACCATGATTCTGATGCAATTTATTTCATCCAAATCCAACTCCAGATGAAGAAGTTATGACATGTTGTCCATTTTCCCAAACAAGTAAAAAAAAATGTGAAGAACAATGACATACTGATGACATGGTATTCCAGTCAGCAATTCAGGAATATCAATGGAATATTCTCCAATTTAGTCCAATGACACAGTGACAAGTTTCGCAGTCAGACTCACCAGTGAACTTTGGAATTGATTTTTTTTTACATCTGTTTCTAAGGTTGAATTAGAGTTCTTTTAGTTTGTAGTCCAACCAGAGTTGGACACGTGGTGTAGCCAGAGACCGCCATGTGTCCCTTCTAGTGTGGACCCATCCACGCTTGGGTAATTTTTGAATTCTTCCATTCCAAAGTTTCGGACTGAGATATATTATGGTTGCATATATTTTTTTTAACCTAAGGTGCAACTATTGGCAAACAAATGTATTTTATGGGGGAATATATTGTTATTCCCTAAGTCTAAACCTTATGATATATGGTGGAGGCTAAATTTTCTATGGTGAAGAGGCTGCATGTGGAGGAGAGGTTTCTATCTATGTGGGGAGGCTAGCTATTATGGTGGTGGACTACGATACTTCACGGACATGTGCGTTAATGGAGGACAGGCTCTACATCTAGTGACGGTGGACATGTATATGACAATGGCAGACTATAAATATATCAATAACAAAATTTTAAACCTTGTCTATGTTTATTTGCATAATGTATTAAAATATTGGTGTGGGGGTCGAGGTCGAACCCACGACCACCCCCATGCTACTCTGTCACTCTACCACTCCACTACTCTGATGGGTCTTAACCCATATGCACCTCCACATATATTTGAATTATAGTCAAGCCTATGATGGGAGTCTGGACGGGGCCATCCCCCTCCCATATGATCTAATACGGGAACCGTGGTGCGACGCTCAACAACTGGCAGGAACATTTGAAACTTAAATATGTTTTATTAAAGCCTAATTTGAAGATTAAGATGTGACTAACACTTAAGCTAATCTATTATCACCGTTTGGATAACGCGTAGTTTAATGATGTGCTTATCTAACCAAGCCATCATTAAATATGTTTTAATCCACAATTAATGTGGTGTTAAGTCTGGTGGAGGCACCTTTTAGGGCATAAACTCCAAATTTAGTAGTGTTAGTTGGAGATTTTCCAGATTTAGTGGAGAAAATGTAGGAAATTTTTTTTTGCAACAACTATGCCAAATTTTGACCAATTTTGGCTCAGGAAGAGTCATTCTTGGTATATTTTGATTTTTTGGAGCCATTGGAGCAGGCTATAGAGGAAAATGTAGTCTATAAATGACATTGTGCACAATTGAAGCTAATAAAAAGGCCCATGCCATGGAAGCTCGATCAAGGAGATGTAGCCAGGAGGCCTGAACTCCTTCATCAAAACAATGTGTTATTGATTTAGTTGTCATGGTTTGTTGTGTGTTTATATGTCAATGTTAAACACTTATTTCCCATGCTTTTACGTTCTTGAAATCAACTTTATCTCCAAAATTTTGTTTTTTTATCACTCATACGCACATCTATAAACCCTTGTACAAGAAGTAAACATGAGAACTTTCATTATAAATTTGAAACTGATATTAGCACAACAATAACTCACAATCAAATTCAAAATATCTATCCTAGACAAATGATCAGGTCTCGCATTCAATATTCCTACCCTGACTATAACTTCAAAGTCATACTCCCAAACCAACAACAACCATCTATAAATATTCCCTCCCAGAACAGGCTTGTTCACCAAATACTGTGAACATCTTAATGTGCGCTCCTAATAATTAATGCCTGGATTTATGCACTACATATACCATATCCAATCCTTCACATTATGTTTTGGAATAATTCTTTTCTACCTTGGAAAATTTCCTCCTTGCAAAATATATGGGGTGTTCAATACCTTAATGTCCTGGCTACACCAGTACTGAGCATAATGATATGCAAGATGCATCAACATGAACGTGAAATTCCTTGTTCCATTCTGGAAAAACTAGAATCAAAAAAGTTACCATATTCTTCTTTAGTATGTCAAGGATTTTCTGGCATTATTCATCCCAGAAATAAGTAACATCCTTCTTTAAAACATTTTCCATCGACGCAGTTATCTTCGCATATGCCTTCATAAAATTCCTGTAGTAGTGAGTATGTCACATTATTGTGTGCAGTTTCTTCACTACCTTATGTGGTTCCAGGTTCTCAATAATAAAAATATTCGTGGCGTCTACCCTCAATCCTTTCTAGCAAACCACATGCCCCAATAGTATACCAAAAGGTATAAAAAATATCATTTTTTAAGTTTCAATGATATTTGATAATGTCTGCAAGTATCCAACACAGTCTTAAGTTCCTAGCCTGATTCTTCAACATTCCAAAGGCTGTCAACAATGTTACCGATGAAATAGGTAACCTCATTGTTACCTACTTTTTGAAGTATCAAGAAAAACACCTGATTTTGAAAAAGTGGCGATGTAGAATCAAGAAAAAAAAAATTGAGCATGTTTTTGGCAATTTAAGTTCTTTTCATTTTGTTTTTTTTTTTATTATAACTTTTTTTTTTATGTGATGTTTTTTATGTCGATTTTGAATAGTGGTGGTGTATCATTACCACTGTTTTTTTATAGGATTGATTTTGACACTATAGATTTTCTAATGTCTTCTTCTTCTGTGAGATGTTTGTTTTTAAGTGCATTTATGTACTTGTGTTTTAAATATATATATATATATATATATATATATATTTTAAATAAAAACTTGTAATGATATCTTCACTTTTTCACATAGATAAAAGATGGAAAAGGGTGAATATTCTAAAGTTTATATTTTCTACATGTTTATGTATTGTTAAATAATTTTTCAATGCACATCAAAAAATTGTCGCTAAAAAACCAATATTTTGAACCATATGACAAAAAAATACATTTTTTCAATATAAATACAATGCAAAAAATACACTTTTACATACTTTTTGTTGGTAAAAAACATGTTAAATAAAATAATTTTTTGGGAGAATATTAACAAAAAATCTTAAGAAAATAACATTTTTATTGAATTTTATGTCAAAAAATAATAGCAATCACATGTTTTTTGCAAAAAAAAAGGGTTGTTCTCATAGAATATCAAAGTCTAAACATTACAAGTAAAACTGATTAATAGTTCTCAAAAATAAGCTTTGTTTGCAATAATAACATAAACATCATCAACAATATCAACTAATACATCTTCAACATCATCTAGAACAGCATTGATGGCTTCTTTCACAGCATTTTCTTCTTCATTCTGATCATTGTCATCTTCTAATGGATCTTTCATGTCAGCAAATCTTCCAATTTGTCCCTTTCCAATCATTCCATATAATGGTGGTTGAGGTTCCTTTGCTTTTTTTGCCACACGTGATTCATTAAAATCTCTTTTCCTCAAACCAACTTCTTGCTTCGCATCTGGAAGGAATTTAAGAGCATTAATTCTTTGTTGAATAAATTTGCATTGAACTGGGTCTTTCTTAATGGCAAAGCGAATTTCTTCCTTTTAGTAGGCAACATGCTAGTGTTGTACCTAATCATCAAGCACAAAAAAAATAAGTACAAAAATTAGTATGGAGACATAAAAAGTAAAAAAGACAATATTTAAATTTAAATTTGTATAATAAAACTTACCTGAACCTAAGAATAAATCCAAAACCCATTCTCCTTCATTTGAACATAGATCTATAAGATAGTTAATCAATGCTTGTGGTTTTTGATAAATGTTAACTATATCTTCTTTTGCATCTTTATCCTCATATGTTAATTTTCTTACAACTGCATCATAAACCAATACTTGACTATGACTCTTCCCATCTACTCGATTCATAATAATATGCTTATAGTTATCATCTTTTGTCCAACATTCAACATGGATGAACTCACAATCATTTATAATAGGCTGATCTTCGAAAGAAACAATATTTTACTTTTTCCTGTAACATAACATAGTAAAAGTTCAATAAAATTTTACATGAATAAATTTTTTTAGGAGGAATCAAACATACAATTTCAAAATCTTACCATGTAAGTTGCATCCTTGAGTTTTCTTTACCCTTGAAGCTTGTTAATAACATTGGAAACTGTGTGTCTGAATGAAATGTCACAAATCGCCAAAGTGGTGATGTTGTCACTTCTTGAAAACTCGTAACCACTTTACTAAAATCTTGATAAGTATATGGTTCTCTATCATATTCAATGTCTGGGAAATTGAAACCATGAGGAATATCTGCAATAACTAAGCCATATTCCCTTTTAGGTATTAGTGATGCAATGTCTTCACAGTCACCTTGTATTATTTGATATTGGACACTGTCGAGCCCATTCCAAATGTAATGATAAAGAGTAGGATCAAGTTCAACATTCATAAGACACTTCCTTCTCATGTTCTCCATCTTAATTTTTTCAATAAAGCTTTTGAAAGTATCTAGTACTCCATTTCCATCCTTCTTCTACATCTTTAATGACATATATATATATATATAAGTAATAAAATAAAAATAGTTTAAATATGAATAAAATGAATTTATAAATCAACATACCTTATTGAACGCAATATAAAACTCTTTTAGTGTTGATGTAGAACTTGCTTCTGGGTAGTTGCGTACAACATCATCCCAACTGTCTTCATTCAACATTTTAACCATGTGTTCTTCTATTTTCATAAAAAATTTCTAACTAAATAAATCAAGTTAAAAGCGTTAATATACTGACACGTATAACAAATTCTACCAACATCATTATGTTTTATTTAAAATAAAATTATAATGAAATAAAAATAACAAATAATTCAATAAACTTACTTTTGAAATTTTGCACACATTTCTTCCATTGATAATTCACCCGAATTCACACGGGCTAATATTGATTTGACTAATTCATCGTCCTTCACACCTTGCATTGTTCTCCAAGGTGTGATAGTCATATCCTCTGGAAGCTACTTCATTTCAGGACCCCCCTTACTGTTAGTACATATTATGGGTTTACTCTTTCTAACCTTTCGATTTTTTATGGAAATATTCTCCCACCGATCAAAAATCTCATCAATCAAATCCCATACCTCCCCAGTTCTAAATGCCAACTGAAAAATGTTATCTGTGCTTCTAAAGAAATTTGTATTCAATTTTCCATCTTTTGTTTTTTTTTTCATCAATTTGATAACCTGTTTCCATTAAACATACCTTTCGAAATGCTACACTAACTTGTGTCTTATCCCCACCACATTTTTATATGAATAAATCTGACCCTTTGGATGAAATTTATTTTCATTCTCCACTCATTATCTGCATTATGATCCCATGCCAATAAATTTGATTCTGTTTCTGTTAAGCCAACGTAAATGATGCATTTCACTGTTTGAAAAATATAGTTATTGGGATATTCTACTATCAATTGTCTCTTAGCCTCTATCGAATGGTTCCCTCCAATTACATAATATTTATAATCAAAACATTTTGTCTTGTCAAATTCTTATTTGTTGGGAACCTGACATGGATCGAAAAGAACCACATAATCCACCACATGCGCATATGGATTGAACCTTAACAATGTTTTCAGATTATGTACATGTAGGTGATGGGCCTTTCTAATTTGATATTGAGATTGTCCTTCATTTGGGCCATAAAATTGGTTAACAATAAGCTCAAATGTTTTACCACCAAGAATTAATTTATTCTTCCTCAACTCTTGTCGAATAGAATTTTGTTTTGTTTTAATAATGCCATCCTCTAACTCAGAACCTGGTGTTATGATTTCTCTGCTTTGATGAAAGCTTTCAATTTGTTCTTCACTACTGATCACGACCTTTACAGGTTCACCAATATTTGATTTCCTAGTCTTATTGGATAACATATCAGTTTTTTTATAAACAAGCTCTCCTTCATGAGGTAAAAGAGAGACATCTTTGGCAATTTTTCTTTTTGGTGTCTGATTTGTTTTCTCCTTTTGCACAACAGTTCTAATCTCCTCCTCACTAATTCTATCATAATTTTCTATTTCATGTTCGACACCTTCAAAAGAAACATGTTTAAGTTTACTAGATTGACCCACCTTAGTGACTCTTGGTTGATCCCCTATTTGTACTGTTGCAGTGTCACGAGCTATTGCTCTTTGCTTCAATCTCCTTTCCTCTGTTTTGTCTTTGTGGAAAATGTTGATCACATCCATAACATGTGGCACCAACATATAAATACCTTCAAACATGTTTGAAAGACTCGGAACAAAATCCTATGAAACAAAATAAAACATGTCAATGATCAATAATTTATAAAAAATTGAATCATCCTTACAATAATGCATAGAGGAAATAAAAATAAGCATACCTACAATGTTTCTTTTTCTAAGTATAACTAATTCTATTATGTATAAGGTTACTAGTACAAAATAGTCACAGTGTCAGCTATGAAAGCCTGAGCACTGTGTTTGAAAATAAAACTATTCACAGAGTACCTGGACTGCCCATATTGGGAAACCAGTCCTATTAAACATCGAGTCTTAACCGCCCTCGTGAGGGAAACCGGTTTGGAAAACATAGAAACTAAATAAACATAGAAATATAAGCTACAGTTCAGAGACCACTGTTTCAGCTGGTCAGCCCATCAACAAAAACTAGCATTATCTATGAAACTGAACCAAAAAACCTGGAGAGCAGTGTTGAAGCTAGCCATGAGTTGGTGACGGTGGTTCCTCAATGATTCTGCAACCAAAAAACTCTCTGCTGTCCTCTTGGCCAGAGTCGCTCGTGTCCATTCCACCCGAGGGCGCTTCCATGTGTTTCTGCTGCTCCTGAGGAGGAAGAGGGGAGGAGAACGGTGCAGCATCTGCGTTTAAGGGTCCGGAACCCAGAGAGAGGTACACGGAGGCTAAACCAAGAGCAGGGTGGTTGGGAATTTCCTCCCGCAGAGTGAGCGTAATGAAGGCCGTGAGAAGAGAATTGGAGGCAGTGAGGTGGAATTTGAGCTCCGCACCCTGCGAGGTCTGTCTGATGGTGGGGCGAAGAGGGGCAGGAGGGACAACCCGGGAAGAGCTGCCACCATAATCGTGAGCTTGGGAAGGAGGAAGCGAGGTGTCAACCATGGGAGCTGAAACCGAATCTCCAGCACGTCGACGTCCGCGACCTCTGCCACCGCGCAGATTCTGAGAAGGGTCCGGAGTTTATCAGTGGAGTAAGTGCTGGGAGGAGGGCGACTGTGACCTCGGCTGGGGCCACGTCATGCCCTCATCCGCTCACGAAGACGCGGCATCTCAGAAGGGGAATGGCAGTGGTGAGCTGAAACGAGAGGAGAGACAGTGAGAGCCAGGGGAGCAGTAGGATGAACAGAGGGGTGGGCGAAGCGGAAAATGACTGGAGGAGTGGAGAATTCACCCAGAGGCTCACCACGCAGGTTAGTGCCAACCCTGGACAGAAAATTATAAAGACAATGCGGACTCTGAGTGAAATGAATACTTGGAACCGGTTCAATGCAGGCCTGCAAAGAGCAGCGCCTCCCAGTAAAAGTCTTCAAGCTGGCTTCGAACGAACCAGGAGTGCAAATACCGAGTAGCGGGGTGGGAGAGCTCACCGAACCAGTGGCGTCGTCTGAGTCATGCGACTGAACCTCCATATCTTGCAGCACCGCCATAATCTCCTCCGGATTGAGCAGAACAAGGTTAATGACTGTCGCGCGAGTGATAATATTAAGAGCAGAGTTAATGCATATGCCGGGAGCCATGTGGGCTACCCTGGCTATCTCCATGGGGAAGTGCGCGAGGTGGCACCCCCCGTCCGATGCATTAAACAGCCGGATTTGGCGTGGGTTGGTCTTGGTGGACCAACATAGTGCAATTCTGTAGCATTGCTTCATCATGGATACAGTTGAGGGAGCCATGAATGAGAGTGCTAGTGCTATCTGTTCCAAGATTGGCCAAGAGGTTTACGACTTTATTGCCTTCCCTCTTTACGTGCTTGAATGAAATTGCTCTGTGATGCATGAGCCACCTGCTTAACCTTTTGATTCTGGCTTCAAGACGCCAACTGTGAGACACTTTCTCTGAATTAGTGCCCCAAAGAAGCCTCTGGGAAATATTGATGAGAATTTGAGAGTCCCCCTCAGTAATGATAGGAAAGAGGTTATAATGATGAGTGAGACAGAGGCCTTGCCATAGTCCTTCCAGTTCAGCAGAGTTATTGGTGTCCCATCCAATAGAACCATAAAAGATGAATTGAGTTTCGCCTTTGGAATTTCTGACAATACCCCCGAAGCCAGCAGGACCAGGATTCCCTTTAGAGGCACCATCAAAATTAAGTTTGAAAACACCATCCGGAGGAGGGGACCAATGCAAGGGAGGATCAGGAGGTGAATGGATGTTGAGAGAAGGACGGAACGCTATTTGAAGATTCCACTTTTGCCAGATGGAGATTTCTTTGGGAATTTTTGGGAAGTCTTCTTCATTCCAGGAGCGGAGGGCTAGGGATTCCTGAAGATTGTTGTAGAAAGAGATCTAGAGAGGGTCAAGGGAGGTGATTTGATTTTTAAAGATTTGTTTGTTCCGCTCTTTCCACAGAGACCAAAAAACCAGACCAGGAAGAAGAATCCAGAGAGAATTTAGGAGGGGTGAAGAGAAGGGGCTTCGAGGCCAGGATCGAAGAATCATGGTGATGTCCCCTATGGGTTTGTTCTTCTGACATCTAAAGCTACATTTTTCCTAGAAGGAGTTGGCCAGAGGGCAAAGCAAGAGGATATGTTGGATGGTTTCAACATTTTGAAGGCAGTTGGGACATTGGGAGGGCCCAGTGAAACCTCGTTTGACGAGATTGTCCCACGTGAGAATTATTTTGTGGCTGAGAAGCCAAAGGAATGTGGATATCTTGGGCCAAGTGAATTTGTTCTAGATCAAATCCCATAGAGTATCACGGGGAAGAGGCATTGGATGCAGAAGAGAGTAAGCTTCTTTTGTGGTGTACATTCCTTTGGTAGAGTAGCCCCACCTAAGAATGTCATGATCCTCAGATCTTCTGATTTGCCGCCTGTGAAGCTCATTGCTGAGAGTATCCAGATCAAGATCATGCGTGTGAGGCGCTATTATCTGAGGAGGCTTCCATTGTCTGAAATCATTGTTGTTAGCGGCTGTCCATTGCTGACAGACCTTAGCATCATGATCCGTGTTGTTGCCTCCCAAGTTGAGGCTGGGGAGGATTTCAATGAGAGGTGGAGTTTGCTGCCAAGAGTCATGCCAAAATCTCGCAGAGCTGCCATTGCGAATTTCCCAGAAGCAGTTTTGATGAATGAGCTGATAGTGTTGTTTGGCCGCATTCCAAATGAGGGAGCCGGTTTGGCTAGGAACCATTCTGATCAGATCAGCCGAAGGTCTGCTATTAGCATATTTAGCAGTCCAAAGTTTTGCCCAAGGAGTGTGAGGTTTGGATAACCAATTCCACCAAATACGGGCAGCCATAACCTCATTACTGTGATTGGGATCTCAGAGATTGAGGCCTCCAGATTCCTTGGGAGAGCAGACTGTGTCCCAGCTCATAAGAGCCCACTTCCGATTTCGGCCAGAGGAGCCCCAAAGATAGTTCCGTTGCAAAGCTCTGATTTGCTTGAGAACCCACTGAGGAGAAGCTAAAATAGAGAAGAGGTAAAGGGGTATCGATTGGAGCACCGCTTTGATAAGAATGAGCCTGCTGGGTAAGTTTAGAGCTCTGAAAGTCCAGGAGGCAAGCCTGGCTTCCAATTTGTCCATAAGCTTAACCCAGGAGGAGTTCCTGATGGCAGAGTCAATGAGGGGGGCACCCAGATATTTATCAGGGAGGGACGCGATGGAGAACCCAAGGATTCGAGCAATGTTGGCTTGAGTGAGGGGGGGAGTGTTGAAAAAGAACACCTGGGATTTAGAGTCATTGATGGAGAGACCAGAGGCAGAAGAGAACATGTGAAGGATGTCTTTGAAGGAGCGAGCTTCCTGAACCGAGGGGTGACCAAAGAGCATGTTTTCATCCACAAATTGATGGTGGGTGGTGACAGGGGCACCATGGAGGGAGATGTCGCGTAAATTGTGAGACTGAACTTCCTTGTGAATTAAAATCCCAAGGCCTTCAACCATGAGGACAAAGAGGAAGGGGGAGAGAGGATCCTCCTGTCTAATTCCTCGAGAGGGATGAAAAGGTGGGGAAGGAACACCATTGAAAAGAATGGATAAGGAGGGGGAGGAAATGAGACTCATTACCCATCTAATCCACATCTGATCAAAACCAAAATCATTTAAGATCTGTTGAATATAATTCCAGTTCAGTTTATCAAATGCTTTGGAAAGATCAATCTTGAGAAGCATACCTGGCTTTCTGCAAACCTTTAGAGAGTGCATAATTTCATGAGTTAAAATTATGCCATCCAGAATTTGACGCCCTTCAACATATCCCGTCTGCTCCGGAGAAATGAGGAGTGGGAGGAGTGGCTTGAGCCTGTTAGCAATAACTTTAGAAATGAGTTTTTATATAACATTGAAAAGAGCTATAGGCCTGAATTTATCCGGTTTGCTGGGCTGGTCCTCCTTGGGAACAAGCGCGATGAATGTGGAGTTGAGAGAGGGCAGAATCCAGTGCATGGCTCTTGACTCCTCAACCAGCTGCCAAACTTCAGATTTGATGAGGTCCCAAAAATTATGGAAGAAATTAGAGGTAAAACCATCGGGCCCCAGGGCTTTACCATCGTTGAACTGCGCCATAGCCTCATCCACTTCCTGGGGGGAGGCTGGACGAAGAAGAATTTGGTTATGCTCAGCAGTAACCAATTTGGGGATGAGCTGTTTGATCTGATTGATAGCAGTTTGTCTGTTTATTTGAGGCTCTTGTTGTATGTCCCTGAAGTAGTCAATCAGTTCCTTCTCCATATCCTCATGTTTCTCCATCTTTTCCCCTTGCTAGTTGATTATGTGGTTGATCCTGTTTTTCATCCTGCGTTGTATGGTGGAGGCGTGGAAGAACTTGGTGTTCCTTTCTCCCTCCTTCAACCATCGTATTCTAGATTTCTGCTTCCAAAGGATCTCTTCCTGTTTGTATCGTTCCTCAAGCTGATTTTGGAGATTAGACTCCTTCAACCATCGTATTCTAGATTTCTGCTTCCAAAGGATCTCTTCCTGTTTGTATCGTTCTTCTTGTTGCACCTCATGCATCTGTTGCTCAAGAATCTTCTTTTCCTCGAAGATGTTGCCAAAGGTGGACCGATTCCAATGTTTGATTTGTCCTTTAAGGAATTTTAGCTTTTGCTGGAACTGGTACATTTTTGAACCCTTAGGCGGTTGAAAGTTTCTCCATGCAGTATGTATTAGATCCTTGAAGGAAGGATGAGTCAACCAAAAAGCTTCGAATATAAAAGGTTTCTTTAGCTGGGACCCTATATTTTGCCATTGTAGAAGAATAGGCCAGTGATCCGATCCAGCAAAGGGCAGAATTGAGCTTGAGATATCTCCCCCCATGTGTATAGCGTTATCTGAGATTAGGAATCTGTCCAGCTTTGAAGCGATCTGCTGCCCTCCCACACGTCTATTGCTCCAAGTGAAGATGTCGTTGGAGAAGGGGAGGTCAATAAGCCATTTATTATTGATGAAGTCCTTGAAATGACTGCTTTCCAGGTCTGTTATGGAGCGTCCTCCAGTTTTCACGTCCGATCTGAGGATCATATTGAAGTCCCCACCAGCAATCCAAAGAGGGTGGGCTCTGTTAGTGTTGAGGTGCGCTATGGTATCCAAGAGCGCAGCCTTGCTATTATTCTCTTGAGGAAAGTAGAAATTGAACAGATGTCCATGTATATTAGTGCCTATAGGGTGAAAAGTGGCTTGAATGAGATTGTGCCCTGCATGAAAGTCAGAAAGCTGCATGGTGTGGGTATCCCAAGAAATGGCCAGACCTCCGGAGGATCCAGAGGCATCTACTGCTACTAAGCTGCTGCTAGGCCAAGATTTTGACAAAATGGTACCTAGCAGATTACTGTTGCATTTAGTTTCCTGGAGGAAGAGGATTTGAGGTCTCTCCTTATGAATCATGGATTTTATCATTCGGAACTTTCTAGGGGCATTGAGCCCTCTTACATTCCATGAGACTAACTTCATGGAGAATTGCTATTAAGTGGTTTGAAAAACCGGGTCAACTTGGGATATCTCCCTGATTCCACTAGCATCGCCCCGATCTGGATGGTGCGCTGCCATTCTGGTTTTCTACCTCTCTTTTTATTTTCCTTCAACACCTTCAGGCTGTCCCAATGGCTGCCTGGCTGTACCCCCAACTTTTTGTGCTGATGAGCCTTGGTAAGAACTACCTCCAGGGACTCGATTTGATGGGGCTGGATCTTGTCGAATTCTTTCTTTCAGCAAGCGTCTTCTAGACCGAATAAATCCAGGTTCCCTACATCGAAGCCTTCCGAATCCTCATCCATAAGAGAGGTCTGCGAGCTTTCCTGTAGGTCTTTACTATTCAGATCGGGGTGAAGAGAATGAGCATCTAGGTCCATGGTATAGGGGTTCCAGGTCACCTGCTTCTGCTTAGAAGAGGGGCCACCATCTAGGAGAGAGCTGGAAGGCAAAGAACCTTGAACAGGGTCTGTGACACAAGGATTGTGAAGAGAAGTGGGGGGATCAGAAAGGGTCGAGGAGGGAGGCGCAGCAGGAGAGTCTTCATTTAGGGCATCAGACTGGGCAAGAGCGGCAAAATTGTTGCTTGTGGAGGGAGCAGAGGTGGAGGAGTTAGGTTTAGGGCCTATTCGGGAAACTTTCTTGTTGTTTCTTCTCCTGGATGAGACCTTGGTGAACCCATCCTTATCTTCTTTGTCTTCAGCACTTTGACTCTTAGATTGGGCAACAAGAGGGCAGTCTCTGAAGAGATGCCCATGAGCGTGACATCTTCTGCAATGAAAAGGCACATGTTCATAATCCAACAGTTGAATCCATTCGTAGTCATCATGAAACAGACTTACCGCATTTGGGAGAGCTCTGTCCAGCTGCATTTGCACACAGATTCGAGCGTAGGAGGTGTATCTTCGAAGCTTCGTTTCTTCTGCTATTTTTATGAACTCTCCCAAGCCTGATCCAATCGCTTGCAGAGATTCCTCATCCCAATATTCCAGAGGCAACGAATAGAATCGAATCCATACTGGGGCCCAGTTAAAATTTTCTTGGTCTGGGTTGAACCTTTCGACCCAGTTACGAAGGTATAGCCCTGCTGAGTTAAAGAAATAGGGGCCACCATCCATAACCCTATTTCTGTCCTCGATGCAGTTGAAATCGGCAGTGAAGAAACCTTTTGGACCCAATTGCAAGCTCATGTGCCCCTTTGGCTTCCATTTGGACGCAATCCATCCTTATAGGGCTCTCTCTGTTGGCAAAAACCCTATGAATTTTCCTATGAGAGCATGATCTCTCATGTACTGGATCCTTGCATTAATCCGATGACTGGGCAGATCGATTTTGGGTCTTTCATGTGCTATTGGTTTGCAGGTCGAAGACGTAACCTGCAGCACCTCCGTTTGTGGTTCAGAGGTCATTTGCTTGTTGTCCACCGTTTCCTGCGCTGTGACCGTGTCCTTTATTTGCTTGTCAGATTCTTTTGGCGTTTCTTGATCTTTAGCAGGGGGAGGCTGACCGCCCCCCCCATATCCTGATCCATTACCGCGTACTATGCGCAGCTGCGTACAGAGGAGGGCGCCGTCAGGGTTGACAGGGTTGCAGGGGAGTAGGGTTTCCTCAGCGCGAGAGAGCTAGAAACACTAGCAGAGCGCATAGCATACTTACAATGTTATTTGCAATGTTGCTTGATATTTCTTCCGAAAATTTTGAAGATATTTCATCTGTGTCATACTTGACGATTGATAGACGATATCTAAATTTCTCACGTTTCTGAGCCTTCCTTGCAAGAACATAAATAGTGTTTGTATTCGGGACCATACATATGTCTCGTACTCTGCCCATCACATCATATGGCTCATTTAAGTCAATCATACCACAAATCAGATAGATGTGTATATCAGCCTCCATTTCACTGTCTTCAAGATACCATGAGAAATCAGTTTTATCTATTTCCTCGACATTCTTTCAATCAGAAATAAGCTTTAATGAACCTAGTGCCCCACTTGCTTGACTTTTATTAGTGTGTGCAACAATGTCCTTATTGCGTCTAACAATGTCCATAGTGCATCCAACTGCAACTTTAGATTTAAAAACAAAATATTATAAATCATATGTATATATATCTATATAATATGTTCTGAATACATTTTATAAAAAATTTAAAAATGTGTTTAAATTGTATAAAACAATTAAAAAAAAATAAACTATTATTTTCAAACTTTAGTTTTTGTTTAATATTAAAAAAAAAAAAAAAAAACTTACTAATTATTTATAACAAATGTTAAAATTAAATTTTTTTTTTTTAAAGCAATGATTTTATTAAAAAAAACTTATAATTTTTTAGTATATTTAAAAATTTTAAAATTTAATTTTACATTACATAGCAATTGAATAAAAATAAACAGAATAAAATAAAATAAAAATTTATTTTACATTACATAGCAATTAAATAAAAAATTATAAAAAATTAATATAAAAGTTTATAAATTTATATAATATTTTAATATATTTGAAAATTAAAAATTTCTATTTCACATTACATAGTAATTAAATAAAGTAAACAAAATAAAATAAAAGCAATTAAACAAAATCAAGGAAAAAATTAATTCTTTTATAATGTTGTTTTAATACTTAAATTTAAAAAAAAAAATTAAAAGAAATTTAAATATCTAAATGTTAAAAGCAAATGTTATAATAATTTTATTTTTTTTAATTGTATTATTATATAGTTTTTTTATTTATTTATTGTATTGTTATATTAAAACAAATGTTTTTTGTTTTATTTATTTATTATATTGTATTTTTTTTTTCTTTAATTATATAATGTTAAAAAACAATACATAATTGTTATTTAATAATTATTTTTTTAATTATATTTGTTATATTTTGATATTTTTAACAATTATTATATAGCAAAGTTTTTATTATATTATATAAGAATATTTTTATTATTTTTATATATAACAATGTTTTTATTAATTTTTTATTGTTTTATTAAAACAAATTAAAAATAAAAAAAAATTAAAAACTAAATTTAAAAAAAAAACTAATTTAAAAAACAAAAATTAAAAATTGTTTTATTAAAACAAATTTTTAAAAAAAAATTTAAAAAAAAAAATTTAAAAAAATTTAAACAAAAATGTGGCCGTAGACACATATTGTGTCCCCGGGGCGCCGGACGGCGACGGGCAGTGCCACAATGGCTGCCCAGCCAGCCCCAGGGCCCTCGCTGGGCGGGAGGGCCGATTCCCCCCCCGCCCAGCAGGGGCCCTGGGGCCGACAGGGAAGCCCCTGTGGCGCCGCCCGCCGGTCTTCGGCGCCCCGCGGGCACGATATTGCCCAAGGCCGCGCCTGCAGGGCGCCGGAGGCCGGAGGGCGGCGCCACGAGGGCTGCCCAGCCGGCCCCAGGGCCCCCCGGTTGCGGGGGCGGGGACGATTCCCCGACCGCCCCCGGCCCGCCGGGGGCCCTAGGGCCGCCGCGCGAACCGTGGCGCCGCCCGCCGGCACGATCTGCGTCTATGGCCAATGCATATTTTTTTAATTTTTAATTTTTTAAATTTTTTTTTTTTTATTTTGTTTTTTAAATTATTTTTATTTTATTTTTTTTATATAACATAATTAATAAATAATTATTAAAATATTATTTAATAAAAAAAAATATAATTGTTAAAAATATCAAAATATAACAAATATATTATAAAAAAAACAATTTATTAAATAACAATTATGTTTTGTTTTCAGGGCCATGGGTTCCCCCTTCTCCCCGTGGTAGCTAATCTGTTCATGGAAGACTTTGAATCCAGAGCCCTTTCCTCTTCCCTTTTTCAACCTAAGCTTTGGAAAAGATTTGTCGATGACACCTGTGTTGTGTGGCCCCATGGTAAGGAGAAATTGGACCTTTTCTACCAGCATCTTAATGATCAATCTGACTTCATTAAGTTCACCATGGAGTTTGAAGATAATGGTAGCTTGCCTTTTCTTGATGTCCTCCTTTCTAGGAATGAAGATGGTTCTTTGTCTCATCAAGTTTTTAGAAAGAAGACACACACCGAGCAGTATTTACATGCTAGTTCTCACCATTTCCCTGCTCAGAAGCTCGGGGTTCTCAACACCTTAGCTACCAGAGCCTTTAGAATCTCTGATGTTAACCATTTTGAAGGTGAAAAGGCTCATCTCCTTAGAGTTTTTAATAAAAATGGTTATAGTATGAGTCACTGCCTTAAAGCTTTTCAAAAAGCGGAAAGGGGTCCTAGAGTTAGGAAAGATCCTTGCGATCGATTATCTGGAGTTCACCTTCCGTTTATCCAAGGTACTACGGATAAAATCGCTAGGATCCTTAAGAAGTTTAATGTATCCTCTACGTTTAAACCCTACCGCACCATTCGAAGTTCCCTTAGATCTGTTAAAGACCCGATTTGCCCTAAGGATGGTAAGGGTGTGTACTTGACTCCATGCTCTTGTGGGACGCCTTACATTGGTGAAACGGGTCGGTCTATTAATCAAAGAATTCATGAGCATGTAGCTGACCTTAAGCATAATAGATCACGCTCCTCAGCCCTAGCAGAGCATGTTGAGAAGACTAATCATCACATTTGCATTGAAGATGCTAAGGTGATTGCGAAGATCGACCATTTCCACCACCGCAAGTTGCGAGAAGCCTTGGAAATCGAAAAGAGGCCTCTCAACCTGAACAGGGATGATGGGTGGATGGTTAGCAGGTGTTGGATTCCTGCTCTTCATTCCTAAAATTAAAATAAAATAAATTTATGTATTATTTATTTATTTATTTTATTTATTTTTATATTATTATTATTATTATTTTAAATATATATATATATATATATATTTTTTAAATTTATTTATTTATTTTATTTTATTTTTAAATTTAAATTTATTATTATTATTATTATTTTATTATTTTTTAAATCTATAAAATAAATATATAAATAAGTAAATAAATTAATAAATATTAATAAAATAAATTAAAATAAAAATTATTAAAAATTAAATTATTATTATTTATTTAATTTAATTTTAATTTTTATTATTATGATTGTTATTATTTTTATTATTTTTTAATCCTTTATGTTTTTAAATAATATTAAACAAAATAAATATTTTAATTTATTATTATTATTATTATTTTTAAAATTGAAATATTCCTTTATTTATTTAATCTTCTAGAATATTTTGAATGATTCCTATTGTAAATTAAATAAAAATAAAAATTAAAATTAAAAATAATATTAAATAATATTCATATTATAAACTTTAATCTTTTTATATATATTTCTTGACTTTTTATTTTTTTGGCTTTGATTTAGTCTAACTAGCCGTTATTTTTCAACGGCTAGTTGGAGCTTCTCATATCTATTTAATTGGGTCTCTTGATCAGATTTTTCATCAAGTCCTGATGATGAACCACACTGGCTGGTTCGAAACGCGTCGACCAAATTTATTTGGATGTGATTTTTACCGAAAATTTTTTTTTCTCAATTTATGGATCACAGAAGCAATATTCCTAAAATTTGTTTTAATATAACAATACAATAAATAAAATAAAATAAAAACTATATAACAATACAATATAAAAAATAAAAATATGATATATAACAAAACAATAAAGAAAAAAAAATGAAGATTTAAAATTAAAAAGAATAAAACTAAGATTTAAAATTTAAAAAAAAAATTAGATTATAAAATCAAAAAATTCTCAAAAAAAACAAATAAAAATGTTATAACATTACTATTTTTTTTATGTGCATGGTTGTTTTATGGATTTTTCTGTCTAGATGGACCTATAATACCTAAAAAAGAAAAAAATTTCTAAATTTTTGTCCTTAAAACCCTAAAAAATTTAGTTCTTTTTGCATTTTCTTCACTAAAAAAGAAAAAAAAATTATGGTTTTTGAACCTAAAAACCTTAAAAAATTAGTTTTTGAACACAAAATACTATAGAAAAATAGATTTTCCCCAAAATCATCTTTAATTTGACAGAATAGAAGAAAAGCTAACCTTTGAAATGCAAAAAACTGTTGTCACCAATGCCAACACAACGCCTCCACAAAATTACGCCTCCAATGCCAATGCAATGCCTTCACGAAGTTACCAATGCCAATGCAACACCTCCACAAAATTACCAATAGCAACACAACGCTGCCAATGCCAATGCAATGCCTCCATGAAGTTACTAATGCCAACGCAACACCTCCAGAAATTTGCTCTAACAAACACCAGAAAACTTGATGTGATGTGATGAATAAAAACAATCATTTTTGTTATATAGCGAATATTGTTTGATTGGTTTACTGTTTAACGAATGTCGGATTAAAATTTCAAATTTCAAATATTTAAATTTAGTTTATTATAGTTCATACTATAGTTAAAATACTTAATATTTGCATGTAGTTATCATAGTTAATATTTTATTTAATTTTTCATGTACTGAATGTTGAATAATTCAAATATAATCTCAGATTAAAAATTAAAATATGAAATACATACATGTAGTTAATTATAATTAAAATTATAGATAAAATAGTTAATATTTGCATTTAGTTATCATAGTTAATATTTACATGTACTCAATGTTTAAAATCATGGGATTAAATTTTAAAATCTAAAATATTTACATGTAGTTAATTATAGTTAATATTATAGTTAAAATAGTTAAGATTTACATGTTGTTATTTTTGTAAATATTTACATGTAGTCAATTTTAAACCATTGAAATAAGAAAATTATTTTAGTTTCAAAGGCATGTATGAAAGGAATATTTTGTGGATATTTTGAGTAGAAAGTATGGTGAAATATTTGAAGACTAGCAATTTATTAATAAATTTCGAAATATATTTTAGATGAATATAACATAAGTTTAAAATTTAAAATTTAAAATATTTACATGTAGTCATTATAGTTAATATTTCCATGTAGATATTATAGTAATATTATAGTTAATACTTACATCTAGTCAATGTTAAATCATTGAAATAAAAACATTATTTTAGTTTAGACGGCATCCATGATAGAAATATTTTGTGGATATTTTGAATATAAATATCGGTAAATTTTTTTAACACAAACAGTTTATTAAAAAAATGTTAAATACATTTTTTGACTAATATTTGTATCAAATATTTGAAATGATAATTTTGGGGGGAAAGGTTTTCGCGAAATTTTTTGGGGGGGAAATTTTGGAGGGAAATTTTTTCGTGAATTTTTTTGGAGGGAAATTTTCAGTCTTTAAGCTATATATTGTAACTGGGAGAAGAATTTGTATCATTCAACCTATTCTTGTTGAAAGCCATGGTTTCTTCTGATAGCGAAGTTTTTCTTTGTACAACATCAACATCTTCATCACGCAAAAAATCTATTCAGAGTGATGAATATAATAGGAGTTCGTTCACCATGAATAGAGAGTCAAAAAATCAACCTGGTCGTAATCCTAAAGATGATGAGAACAAAATTAATGAGGCGCAGAAAAATGAAATTTCTGTAAATCGAGAGCTAGTTATACGACTTACTCTTAATCCTAATGATTATGAAAGCAACAGTGATGAAGGGCATGATGAATAATTTCCAAAGTCAAAAGTTTCACTTTGTCCTAATCCCAAGGATTATGAGGACACCATTGATGAAGAGGGAGATGAAGAATAATATCCATCAGCCTAATCCTAAGGATTGTGTGAGAACAACAAATGAAGAGGAGAATGAAGAATCACAAAGTCAAAATATCCACTCGTCCTAATCCTTCGTCCTAATCCCGAGGAGTATGCCAAAGACCACTAATGAAAAGGGGGATGTAAAATTTCCAGAAAGGTCAAGATATCAAATTTGTCCTAATCGTAAGGACTATGCAAGCACCACCGATGAAGAGGGGAATTAAAATGTTTTAGAGAAAACATCCATTTTGTCCCAATCCTAAGGATTATGCCAGCACCACTGATGAAGAGGGAAATGAAAAATTTATAGCATCAAAATATCCACTCCATCCTAATCTTAAGGAGTATGCGAGCACCACTGATGAAGAGGGGGATGAAAAAATTCTAGAGTCAAAATATCCACTTCGTCTTAATCCTAAGGATTATGTGAGCACTGCAGATGAAGAGGGGAATGAAGAATTTGCAGAGTCAAAATATGCACTTCGTCCTAATCCTAAGGATTATGCCAGCATCACTGATGAAGAGGGGAATGAAGAGTTTGCAGTGTCAAAATATCCACTTCGTCCTAATCCTAAGGATTATGCTAGCACCACTGATGAAGATGGGGATGAATTTCCAAAGCTAAAGTTTTCACTTTATCCTAATCATAACGATTATAATTTTCCACACCATCTCATGAATCTTGCCCAGAAATCTCCTCTTGGGATTAATCATGCATGTCGCCCCACCTCTCACCTGGTGGTATAGCTGCATGCACTCCCTCTGCCCATCTGGCACAAAATTTATCTGCATGAGTGGTTTCTTCCACTCCATGATCCTCATCTTGTGGCTACTCCACATCTCGAGGTTCACTATTACCTCCATGAAAATCCTGCTCCCTCTCAAGCATCAATTGCATGTCTTTCTTGCACTTCCCAACGGTAGGAAGCTCCGTAGACATCCCATCTACTTCAAGTCTGTAGATATTCTTGGCTCGAATCCCAACCTTCTTGACTTGTCCTATTGCTTTGTGCCGAAGGAAAAATTTTCCTTCACTAAAGACAACATCATACCCTTTATCCTCTAACATTGCGACTGAGATTAATTTTTTCTTTAAACCTGGAACATGCACTACATCTTGTAAAAGAATGAGTTTACCTGACTCCCTCTGAAAGGTAATGGTACCAATTCTGGTCACATTGTATCGTCCATTTTTGCCCAAATCAACATGCAACTGGAGATCTTTCTCCACCAAGTCACTGAAAATATTCACATCTCCCGTCATGTGAAAGGAAGTGCCACTATAAAAATACCACCCCGATCCCAATGCACTAGACACCATGCATGTGATCAATGAGAAGTCCAGCTCAAATTACGAGGCAAGAAACTCACCAGCTGCAGCTCCAGCAGCCTACTTGTTCTTCTTCTTTTGTGGACAATTTGTGGCGTAATGCCCATGCTCGTGACAAAGGAAAACACTTCGCCTTTGACATACGCTCTTTTTACCATCCACCAGATTGAGAAGCATTCTTCTTGCCCTTACCCTTCCTTGCTTTGGCAACAAGTGCAATCCTCTTCATCATATTCCTTTTGATGAAGATCCATCCCCGTACTCCGCCTTATCTCCTCTTGCACAAGATCCGACCAAAGTTGCTCCCATCCTAGCAATTTCTCCCGACCATTGACAGAGTCCTCATAGGAATGCCAACTCTTCGGAAGCCCAAGGAGAGCCAAGCTCACTAATTCCTATTCATCCACACTAACTCCTACACTCCCAAGCTCATCCCTGCAATGGACAAACTTTGTCAAGTATACAGGAATAGTGTCATTCTTCTCCATCTTTATCTTCCTGAGTTTATCCTCGAGCGCCAACTTCCTATGGTCACTCTTGCTTTGGAAAAAATTTGTCAAAGCTTTCCACATCAATAATGGAGAAGCTTTACCATGCAGGCTGGATACTATGTGATCCTTCACGCCCTCCAAAAGAATCCTTTGACACCTTGCTGTCTTCTTTTTCGAAGCTTCAACTACAGCAGCATCAGTAGAAGTAGGCTTTGGAACTTATTTCTCTATGAACTCCAACAACCCATTATCATCTAACAATGCCTCCATCCTGTCTCTCCATGCAATATAATTCGAGCTTCCCTCAAGGGAATACTCTAATCGCAATCCGTTGAAAGACATTTCAGCTCCGACACCAAGAAAACACTGCTGCAAATTCGAATTCCACCAACTCAAAAAACAACCGCTTCTGATCTATGAGAACAAAGTATTACTAGCACAAAGATTGAATTTAGGGGCATTTACTAGATATATCACCTTTCAAAGAAAGGATGGATCTAGAGGCTACCTGGCCCGCTTACAGACTCTGTCTATCGAAATAAAATGTAATCACTGTAATAGATCCGATGATCAATTTTCGCTCTAATACCATGTAGAAATTTGAATAATAGATCACTTATTCACCGAGATTATCCTGATTACACACTATTTGAGCTTCATGCATAATACATAAACTTTTCTACTATTGATCATCAATTTGCAAAATTAAAAGCAATCGCATGCGCACATAGAAACATTAATCAATCACACATATAAACACAGTATGTAATGGGGAAATATTACAGCTGAAAACCCCCAAATATCTATATATTATAATGATAGAGAACATGTAACAATCATAGTACAATACTCCTCACAAGTACTCAGTACTATCTACAATTGTTACACAAAACTAGCTCGTATCCGAACAAGTCACAGTTCAAATCTCCTCCACTCGTTTGCTCCCCGCTCTACTACGCAATCCAAGATGAGAATGAATAGATCCAAGTTTGAACTCTCGGCCTTACTCGCGCAATCCTCATTGGAAATCTCAATCAATGTGTGTGAAAATCTCATGCACAACCATAGTCACAACTGATAGTAGACTCACCCTTTCACCCACCTCTAACACTGTTCTCCACTGAACTGTCCATGCATTGCAGTTAACTGAGGTGTTCTTTAGTTGAATTATGAGTTAATAATTAGCGAATTAATTAATAATTAATTCACACCACTCATCACTAGTGTATCAATCAGTTAGACTAGATACAACTAGCTCAACTATGTTTAACTCAGTTAAACTGAACACAACTCCAACAACTACCTCAATAACTCCACCAAACTGAAGTATCCATGCAATAGCTCCAATTAACCCTCAGGAATAGTGTAATTCCTTCTGTCAGTTGTTGTGCCACATCTGTGCGCTTAACTGAAGTGCTCCAAGAGAATAAGATAATGTTTAGAGTCCAAATATTATTAAGAGCTAATAATATTCGACATATCTATTTTTAGACTGGCAGTCTAAAAATAGAGTCCGCCCAATGTCTAAAAATAGAGGTCCATCTAACTTTACCAACTTGACCAACCATCCATAAATAGCATCCCGCAACTCATAGAACATGATCCATATGTCTAAAAATAGACATAGTCTAAAAATAGACTTTGCGACAAAAATCACTTGTGTGGCCCCCACCTAGTTTAGGTGATCACTTTCCAACTAGGATCAAGAAAGATGTTTCAGGATGCCTCCTTCACTGTTTCTTGTTGCAATCTTCAACACTCCCTCTCAACAAGAAAGGACTGTCTTTGCATGTGACATGCAACTCCATGCATTCGCCCTGCAACCTTCACAAGCGCCATGCAACTCCATGCATCTGCTCTGCAACTCCTCTGAAACTGAATAGGCTCCAAACAACTCAATCAGTCTGATGCATCTATCATCAAAGTCTTCGACTTCTACTGGGCCCAATTGCACATGTCATCAGGAACCACTGCGTTGTTGAACTCTTGCACCCATGCACTCTTGCACTTGCTGTCAACTCTGATCCGCGCTCCAGTATCCGACACTATCACTTTGATCTGCCTGCATCACTCCAACTGATCTTGCTACTGCTGCGCTGTGGGCACCTCGTAGCCAGGTTCAATCCATGAGATCCACACCATCTCATGAATCTTTCCCAGAAATCTCCTCATGGGATTAATCATGCATGTCGCCCCACCTCTCACCTGGTGGTATAGCTGCATGCACTCCCTCTGCCCATCTGGCACGAAATTTCTCTGCATGAGTGGTTTCTCCCACTCCATGATCCTCATCTTGTGGCTACTCCACATCCCGAGGTTCACTCTTACCTGCATGAAAAACTTGCTCCCTCTCAAGCATCAATTGCATGTCTTTCTTGCACTTCCCAACAGTAGGAAGCTTCGTAGACATCCCATCTACTTCAAGTCTGTAGAGATTCTTTGTTCGAATCCCAACCTTCTTGACTTGTCCTGTTGCCTTGTGCCGAAGGAAAAATTTTCCTTCACTGAAGACAACTTCATACCCTTTATCCTCTAACATTGCGACTGAGATCAAATTCTTCTTTAAACTTGGAACATGCACTACATCTTGTAAAAGAATGAGTTTACCTGACTCCCTCTGAAAGGTTATGGTACCAATGCCGGTCGCATTGTATCATCCATTGTCGCCCAACTCAACATGCAACTGGAGATCTTTCTCCACCAAGTCACTGAAAAGATTCACATCTCCTGTCATGTGAAAGGAAGCGCCACTATCAAAATACCACCCCGATCCCAATGCACTAGACACCATGCATGCGATCAATGAGAATTCCAGCTCAAATTGCAAGGCAAGAGCCTCACCAGCTGCAGCTCCAGCAGCCTGCTTGTTCTTCTTCTTCTGTGGACAATTTGTGGCGTAATGTCCATGCTCGTGACAGTGAAAACACTTCACTTTGGACATGTCACGCTCTTTACCATCCGCACCGGATTGAGAAGCATTATTCTTGCCCTTCCCCTTCCTTGCTTTGGCAGCCAAAGCGCAATCTTCTTCATCAGATGCCTTTGATGAAGATCCATCCCTGGTACTCCGCCTTATCTCCTCTTGCACAAGATCCGACCAAAGTCGCTCCCATCCTGGAAATTTTTCCCGACCATTGACAGAGTCCTGATAGGAGTGCCAACTCTTCGGAATCCCAAGGAGAGCCAAGCTCACCAATTCCTCATCATCCACACTAACTCCTACACTCCCAAGCTCATCCCTGTAGTGGACAAACTTTGTCAAGTATACCGGAATAGTGTCATTCTTCTCCATCTTTATTTTCCTGAGTTTATCCTTGAGCGCCAACTTCCTTTGGTCACTCTTGCTCTGGAACAATTCTTTCAAAGCTTTCCACATCAAGAATGGAGAAGCTTTACCATGCAGGCTGGATACTATGTGATCCTTCACGCCCTCCAACAGAATCCTTCGACACCTTGCTGTCTTCTTTTGCCAAGCTTCAACTACAGCAGCATCAGTAGAAGTAGGCTTTGGAACTTCTTTCTCTATGAACTCCAACAACCCATTATCATCTAACACCGCCTCCATCCTGTCTTTCCATGCAATATAATTCGAGCTACCCTCCAGGGCATACTCCAATCGCAATCCATTGAAAGACATCTCAACTTTGACACCAAGAAAACACTGCTACAAATTCGAATTCCACTAGCTCAAAAACTCAACCGCTTCTGATCTAAAGTTTGTGAGAACAAATTATTTCTAGCACAGAGATCGACTGTAGGGGAATTTACTGGATATATCACCTTTCAAAGAAAGGATGGATCCAGAGGCTACCTGGCCTGCTTACAGACTCTTTCTACCGAAATAAATTGTAATCACTGTAATAGATCCGATGATCAATTTTGCTCTGATACCATGTAGAAATTTGAATAATATATCACTTATTCACCGAGATTATCCTGATTACACACTATTTTAGCTTTATGCATAATACATAACCTCTTCTACCATTGATCATCAATTTGTGGAATTAGAAGCAGTCGCATGCGCACATTAAAACATAATCAAGCACACATATAACACAGTATGTAATGGGGAAAGCTTACAGCTGGAAACCCCCAACTATATGTATATTATAATGATAGAGAACATGTAACAATACATAGCACAAAATCCTCACAAGCTCTCAGCACTATTTGCAATTGTTACACACAAACTAGCTCAGATCTGAACAAGTCACAGGTTCAAATCTCCTCCACTGTTTGCCTGCCTCTACTGCACAATCGAAGATGAGAATGAATAGATACAAGTTCAAATCCCCTTGGCTTATACTACGAAATCCTCATTGGAAATCTCAATCAATGTGTGTGAAAATCCCATGCACAAGTATAGTCACAACTGATAGTAGACTCACCCTTTCACCCACCTCTAACACTGGTCTCCACTGAACTGTCCATGCATTGTAGTTAACTGATGTATTCTTTAGTTGATTTGTGAGTTGATAATTAGTGAATTAATTAATAATTAATTCACACCACTCATCACTAGTGTATCAATCAGTTAGACTAGATACAACTAGCTCAACTATGTTTAACTCAGTTAAACTGAACACAACTCCAACAACTACCTCAATAACTCCACTAAACTCTGTCACATGAGTTCTAACTGAAGTATCCATGTAATAGCTCCACTTAACCCTCAGGAATAGCGTAATTCCTTCTGTCAGCTCCTGTGCCACATCTGTGCACTTAACTGAAGTGCTCCAAGAGAATAAGATAATGTTTAGAGTCCAGATATTATAAAGAGCTAATAATTTTCGACATATCTATTTTTAGACTGGAAGTCTAAAAATAGAGGTCCATCTATTTTTACCAACTTGACCAACCATCCATAAATAGCATCCCGAAACTCATAGAACATGATCCATGTGTCTAAATATAGACATAGTCTAAAAATAGACTTTGCGACAAAAATCACTTGTGTGGCCCCCACCTAGTTTAGGTGATCACTTTCCAACTAGGATCAGGAAATATGTTTCAGGATGCCTCCTTCACTGTTTCTTGTTGCAATATTCAACACAAAGCAGAAGACAAGAAGCATGGAGGACACTTGGATCATCAGATCCTAAGTGACTATCTTTTTTAGTATAAGTCTCAACCTATAATGTTCAAGGAGACTATAGCCTTCCCACAGTTCATTCAACTGAAGGAAGGGGGGAGACACTGCAGCAAGGGAGAAAGCAACGGAAGTAAGTTTCTATTGTCCAATTTTGATGGGACATCTGTAGCCCGAGCTTGGGCAAGAAAAATAAATGCCATTTTCCTACTACATCCAATGGTATAGAGAGAAGCAGTGGAGATTGAAGCGCTGCACCTTGAGGGGGTAGCAATAAAATGGTGGTTCAACAATGTGATACATGCAAAAGTTTCTTCTTTTTCAGATTTCACTCAATGTGTGATTAAGATATTTGAAGAAGAGAGATCAGGGGAAGATAAGTCCTCACCATCTCTTGAGAAGATTTGTATCAGCACTATCATAACCTTGGAGGAGCATCCTTCAACATCATCATTTAAGGGAGCCAACACAGTGGAGGAAAGAACTCTTGAATCCATGCAAGGTGTTCCTAAATGCCAACAAGGTATGATTTTATTTCCACTTCCTCTCATTGTTGCAAATATTTTAGAGGGTTGTGGAAACTTGTTGTTGCATGACCCAGAACCATCACCTACTTCTAATATAGAGCAGCAGAGTTGCACTGCAATGTCCAAGAGTAGCAGTAAAGAAAGGAGGACCCATTCCTCATGGGAGAAATCAGATGGAAAATTCATTCAGGAAGAAATAAAGACAAGGGGTAGACATATTGAGATGAGAAAAAATTTCTCCTCTCTAGGTGACACTTTCTCAATGAGCATGCCATAGCTCAAAGACATACTTATACTTGCAACAGATCCAAGACCCCACTGGTTTGGGAAGACTATGCATGAGGAGGAGGTCTCATCAAGAGATCCCGTGGAAGGTGCACTTCAACATTCCATGAAGTGTAAGGCTCTTCAAAGATGCGAGGAGATTGGTGTCCTATAATGGGAGGATACCAAGTGTTTGCATGATGAGGTCCATGATCCACCGGGGGATGAATGGATGTGGATGGTGAGCAAGAAGCTGGAGAGCTACGTGCAGATCTATGATATCGGGAAACATGAGGCATGGCCTCATTGTCTACTCTTGAAAGAGTTTGGCCATCATCCTCTTTCTAAGGGTATGTGGAGGAAAAATGTGTGGCAAGATACTTGCATCATTCAGCAGCAAGGAGTATGGACACATTGTGTTGATATGAATTTCTTTATACCAATCACCATAATTTCACCACATGATTTATATGATGGATGTATGGGGAGGCAGCAAAATATTTGTTGCTTTGGATGTTCTTGGGAGAGCAAGGGAATATTTTCTCTCAGAGTTTTCATGATGTTGTAGGAGTAGAATATGGCACTATCACAGTGCAAAGGGGCTACTCCTTGGCCTTAGATGTTCAAGAGGTACTTTCCCCATGGGAGAGACTTATTATGTGTAGCAGCATTATGGAAGATGCCTTTGACATTCTGCATGTCAAATATTGGAGCCATGAGTTGGAGGGAGCCTATTTTCATAGGCCAACAACGTTGCTACTTTGGAGATAGGGTTTATTGATGGAGTATCCCTAGGATCACTTGACACTTGATGCATTTTATGGGTAAAGAGGAGGTAAGGAATATGAGGTAGTAGATGGGGACATATATTACTATGATGTACTCTTCTTGTCTTTGGTTTCCAAGCATGAGGGAGAGGGTTTGTAGGAAGCACTTGGGTCATTTATCTTCATGGAAGTGTGCCAAACTACTATGGAGGATCCATTCATGGGTCCATGTTTCTTGTTACTTTCAACATATGGTGAGAGCTTTGTTTGTGCAACACAATATTTGCATGCTCTTACCATCTCTTGGTAGTGCATTGCTCCAAAAGTAAGAAAGCTCTTGATTTTGCTCCATGACCAATGTTGGGCCACACCATATGATGGAGACATCCATCTCTTATGTGGCTTTGGGCAGATTTTTTATCGTTACATGTATGTTCAGTTGATTCATATGATTAACCATGTATCAAGAAACTATTTGCCATGTATTTTGCTGAAGAAACAGTTTGAAAAACTACATTGTCACCACTTGGGAAACTGTTGGTACATTCTAGCACCTTATGAAACCATCAGTAATTCCCCTGTTTTGATGCCAATCATGATCCCAATTGCTGGTGTTGTTTTTATCTTTATGGGAGACATAATTTTGAGTGAGGCACATGGTCTGACTGTGTCGTTTTGGGAAGGAGATTCCCACATTTTCTACAGTACATGTTCTAATGGGAACATGGGAGAACTTGCAGCACTCACCTTATTAGCTGCTTGAGGCGAAGCAACATTTTTGGAGGGGAGGATTGTAATATTCCTAATTAGCCCAAGCTAATAGGAATATTTCATTTTGTGTTGATTCTCTTAATTGATGAATAAAATGTGAAGGAGGACATGTAAAGTCCTAAAAACATCAAAATAAATTAATGCCCAATGTGAACAGAGGAAAATCAGGGTTGTCTCAATAAAATACCCTTGTATGTGAAAAATGATTGAGGAGATTGAGTGGGTCAACTTGACAAATCACAACATTGTCCATATGCATTGAACCTCCTTATTGATCAGCGTAGTTCTAGATCGAGAATATTCATGTGAAAGGAGATAGAGTTTTGAAGGTGGTTTCGGGTTTCTCAAGCTCTCATATTATAAAAGGAAGGGGAAGGCTTAAGAGAAGGTTGTTCACGATATGTGATTTTGATGTCTTCTTAGACAATTCGAGTTCTGTTGGCTGCCTAGTAGAGACTTGTGAGGATTTCCTATTTAGGGATTCTCTCTCCTTCGATTGAGTAGCTCTTGGAGAGCACTGTACTTATATTCCACTATCAGGCACATGCCCAAGCTCCATCTCCCTTAGAAATCGTAAATCCTTTTGTGATTTACTTGTTTCAGTGAGCTACAGCAAGTGGAGACTAGATCTACTCAGATCTAGATTATTCTAGTGCCTCTTCTAAGTGAGTGAGTCTTTTATCCTCCCAGAAGAGTGTATTAGCAGTGTGGGCTTCATATTTTGATCTTGGAATCAGGCCAATCTATTCTTAAAGCTTACATCACATTTTACCCTCTTGGATTGCGTTATTTCCAGCTGCAAAGTTGCAGGGAATTTTGGCATTCATTTGGAGAAGAGATCTCTGGTTGATGGATCCTTACTTCACCATGGTGATCCATGGATTAACTATCTAATCCATGTCTACTTAAGATATTATTTATTTACTGTTGTGCTTACTTCAGATTTTGTTAATAATTATGTAGATCTGTTGTAGCAAAACTCAGATCTACTCTCTGTTTTTCATGTATTGCTGAAATCCGCAAGGGGAATGTAAAGTAAAGATAATCTAGTGTACCGATTTGTTATAGATCTGATTTTTTGTGCACATATATGTATTAGACCTGATATGTAATGTATAGCTAATACAACCCCTAAAAATTACGTTTTTCATTCTCGTTGCAGACAAATCAAGTGTTGCAGTACCTCTCTCTGAGGGTTTCCTTCATTCAAGTCTTCATACTTTCTCTCATGCACTATATATAAATATCTGTAGACTTATTTTTCTGATACAAATGTATTTATTCAGCCTTATACACACTTTCATACTGCTACTTCGCATAACAGAGTAACTTTCCGAAGCAGACTTATGTGTTTGCTGCAAGTCTCTTATTTGAGCGATTTCTAGCTGCACTAGAAGTGGGGAGATCTGTATAACTTGGCTAGAGGAATTTGCTTTTGCTCCAATTATGGATGTGAGCTAAATTTTTTATATTATAAGGGATCCAGGTCCCATTTTCCACATATATAGCACTATTTTCTGAAGACATTTGTTTTATGCCCTATATTTTTGCATTTCCCCACTTGGGAAGGAGTGTATAGGCCATATTCCTACTACTATCCACTCGTTTTCTAATGAGATGTTATTTTACATCTAATGAGATGATTTAAATCGCAAAACTCATGATTTGTTGAAGATCCAAATTTAGAATATCTTAAGATATTCTTATTGTTGTAGAAAATCATTATTTTCGGATATTACACTGAACGAGCCAGAAGGTCATCCAGGTAATGTTGAATAATGCAATTGATATCATGTAAATCATATGAAATTTCTCGTTTAAATGTATCCCCAACATTTATAAGACCAAAAGGGAGCTTCTTATAGGTGAAAGTACCCCAAGGACAGTTAAAGGTGGTCTTGTGTTGATCGACCAGAAGAATATTAATTTGGTTATACCTAGAAAACCCATCCATAAGAGAAAATATCTCACTCCCAGCACATTCATCAATGGTCTGGTCGATAAATGGATTGGGATAATTATCCTTAGGGCAAGAACGGTTGATATCATGGTAATATACATAAACCCGAACAGTAACTTGTTCCTTATCCAAAGGAACAATATTGGAAACCCATTATGTCAGGGGAATCAGATAGATAAAACCAGCTTGAAGAAGTTTTTCAACTTTTCTTTTAATAGCGGCCACCTTTCAAGGGTGTGCAGGATGAAGACGCTAGAAAACAGGCTTCACACCATGATAAGTAGGAACTTCATGCACCATGATGCTTGGATCGATGCCAGGAATTTATTTGTAAGACCAAGCGAAACTCATGGAAGATACTAATAAAGACCTCGATCTCATCAGGAGAAGAGCTCACCCCAATATGGATGTTCTCGACAACCCCCAATTTGACAGAGATGTTGATAGGCATCTTTTCTGTGATGTTTCCCAAGTTACCTTCGGAAAAGACTTCATGTGTTAGGATGGGTGTCTGAAGCGTAGGAGAAGTAACTTGAGAAGCGAACTTCTCGAGAGAAGTATACATGGCACCAAGGCCAGGCATGAAAGAGGAACAATGATGACTATCATCCCAAGGAGGATATTCAAGAGACATAGCTTCCACGATGGCCTCATTGGAGGGAAATATCTCATTTGAGCAATCGGGAAAATCATAATTGAGAAGCCAACGGGATTGAGAATAAGTTTCAAGAGACATACTCAAACGAGCACAATTAGAGGGAGGAGGAGCTGAAGATAAAATAATTTCATAATAATCAATCTCTATTGAGCTTAATGGCATCGAATCACCAAACGAATCAATCTGCTTGGGCAAAGGGATGATCCATGGATCCGAATACCTAGAGATCATATTAACCTGAGCAGTGTTGGGTGGAGGAAGAGAAAAAAGACCCATGAGTGTTGGATCTTTCAAAATACCTAGCCTGATACTCTCATAAGGTGTAGGAGTATGATCTCCATATGGGACATTGCTGTTGGAAGACGAAGAAGTAAAAAAGGTCAAATGATCAATAGTGATGATATTTTATTTGTGCGGAAATTGAAGAACACGAAAGAGAGTGGATGGAACACACAGCATGGCATGATTCCAACTGCGACCGAGGAGAATATTGTAATTGAGATTGGTGTCAATGACTTCAACCTCAACGTTAACTATCTATCCTTCTAATGTAATGGGTAAACTAGTGAGAACACCAAGAGGGCAGGATTCCCTTCCATCAAAAGCTTCTAAAGCATTTGTAGATGAATTGAGGGTTGGAGAACCGATGGATTTCAAGCAGGAAGATGACCTGACGCACGTGGATGCACCCTCATCCACGACCACTCGATGGATATTCATTCCATTAATCCCAAATCGGATGATCATCGCACGCTGGTGAGTGAGATGCGGGATGAAATTTTCCAAATCGTAAGTGATAAGGCTTGAATTGGTGGGATCAACCCAAAAAATGGTAGATAATAAAGCCTTCCGTTGAGATGGACAACTCTGACGTAATTCCAACGCAGACATAGCAAATGGCGCCTGAGCCAAATCCTCAAGAATACTGTAATGTTGAGCATCACGAGTGTTAGGATTGTAGGAATACTTAAAGAATACAGATTTGGAAGGTGGCTGCACAATGGGCTCAGTACTGGGCATTTCAATATGAAGAGGGCCAAAAGTAGGTGGGGGAGGAGAAACATCAACGACTTCCTTCCCTGCTACCTAACGCGGTTCGTTACAATCTTTCGATCGGGTAGCAATAGAAACGGATGTAGGACCGTTCATCATGAAAACTTGAGACCCAAAAGGGGCAGAGGATTGAGGTTTTTCTACTAACTGAGACTGAAGTGATGGAAATGGTTTTTTGAGAATAGCCAGAGTGCCTTGGGTGCCTTTGAGAAATCGACTCACCTCAGCCTATCGGGGACAGTCCTTGGTGTAATGTTCTTCATCACAAATGAAACAAGGGTACTTCCGTTTACACAACGAACCATCATCAGCATGAAATTTCTGAGAATCTTGTTTCGGGGTATCAGCTTTGGCTTTACCTTTACCCTTCTTTTTACCCTTGGAAGTTTTATCTACCAAATTAGACTTGACGACGTTCACTTCTGCAGTTTTACCGGAATTTGGGGGTGGCTGAGAAGTAGTATCATTGGAAGGAGTGGATTTTTTCTTCGTGGGATTTGAAGAATAATTCTGAGAAGTCTGAGATACGAAACAAACGATATCGTCGATGGATAGTTTCGCCAGTGCTTTGGAAGTTCCAGTTCGAGGTGCATCAGGAAAGTGTTCATACAATGTGCTAGACTAAGAGTACATGAGGTCAAGGTACTGGGCATGAGCGATGGCTTTTTCCTCAGTAACTCCTACCCCCATAGTAATGTCCTTAGAAATCGGAGCAATGAAGGAGGTAGTGAACCAGCTAATTAGAAGTTGATCAGGAATCTCAAACTTGATCGAACGACGATGATGCCTCTATTCATTAATAAGATTAGAGATATGAGTGAATCAATCTTTCTTCAAGGATATGAGGAGGTGCATCCCAGTTTCATACCTATTTGGTAACTGAATGTGCATGAGAAATTCCATGGCTAAAGAGTTGAAATCTTGGAAGACTTCGTGGGATAACTCAATGTACCTCTTGGCAGCGACACTAGTGAGATTTCATTGGAAAAGACCGAGTCGAATGGAATCGTTGACTGAAGAGTTAGAGGAACACCAAAGATGGTATGTAATAACATGCACTTGGGGGTATTCTCTGGACTTGCCCTCAAATTTGGGACAATCACGAGGAATTTTGGTTGAAACTGGAGGCCAATATGGATAATGAAGGATAGGATTGTTCGTCAAATTCGACACATCAGGCAGTTCTAACGTACCAAGGAAAGGTAATTGAGGATTGAAAGGCATTTCCGATTTTTGATAAAGACCGGTATTAGGATTCCACCCAGGTTGAGAGAAAATTTTCCCCCATATGTTTTGTCCCAGAGGATTCTGTCCATAGGGGTTATAAGCCTAATATTTTTTCCCATACATGGGTTGAGGAACAGGATATTAATTCCGAGAATACCACTAAGGTTGTGTCTAAGAAACATATGGATTTTGTTGCAGAATGAAAGCAGTGCCTAGAGGAGAATTATACAACACTTGAGTCTGACCTTGAGCAGGATACACAGTGCCTTGAGGCACATGGTAAACCATCTTGGATTGACCTTGAGGATCATAAGTAACGCCTTGGGGAACACTATATATGACCTTATATTGAAGTTGAGGAAGATAAGTGGCACCTTGAGATTGAACGAGCTGCCCCTGGGGTGCAGGTTGACTCGAATACTGAGGGTTGATAGGCTATCCCTGCGGAGCAGGTTGGTCTAGATGCTGAGAGCCACCAAGTTCCCTGGTGGAAAAGGATGGCCCAATGGTTGGGATGGGCCAGGTTTCCCCTGAGTACTAGGGTGACCCAGTGCAGGACCATAGGGTTTTCCTTGTTGCACAGAATTTTGGCATTTCTGAACATAACACAGATGTTTTTGCACAAAGGTTTGTCCCTATTGTGGACATATTCCCCCCCTAGGAACATAAGATGCTCCTAGTTGAACATAAGGTTGGACAGTAGAATCGTAGGGTTTCCCATGTTGGGTCGAAGGTTTTCCTTGTAAGGGTTGTCCTTTCGGACCATAAGGTTTTCCCTGAGGACCAGAGGGTTGTCCCTATTAGACCGAAGGTTGTCCCTATAAGGGTTGTCCTTGTGGACCATAGGGTTGTCCCGGATATTATATGGTATGATTGGGATCAATTGGAGGAAAATAGATGGGATTACCGTACACGTCATAATGATGCGGAGGATTACCAGAAGTTTGCAGCTGCTCCAAACCCTTAGGAGCAAAAAATTTTTGTTGAATGGCCAATAGAAAATCATCGAATGTCAAACCTCTAGGAATGGAAGTAGAAAACATAAGCACACAACTAGAAGGTTGAGTTCCTAAAACATGAGGCTGTGATCCACTCACGGTGGGCCTAACAGGTATCGTAGAATTGATAAAAATGGACCTTCGAACAACATAATACATTGTGGATGATTGAGTCATATAGAAAGTCGACGCGGATGAAGCCACACAGATAGTGGGTCAGACAGGAACAGAGGTTACAATCATCGATGTTACGGGAGTCGAGGGTGATTACTTCGATACCGAGACCGCCGAGCTCCCAAAGGAAGTTAATGTATCTGACCATATCAGGTTCTGATACAATTATGCAATGGTAGAAATGATTTGACCCAAAGTATTGTAACTGCGCAAGACAAATACCAGTTGTGAAGAAGGTTGACTTGAGACATAAGGAAAACTCTCTGGAGGGAGCTGATGATCTCTTGTAGAAACATAAAGCTCATCATTAATGACAGGACTCAAAGAATCCATGTCGAATGAAGCCACTTGATCATTGAAAAGGTGATGGCCAGTGGCAAGTAAGGCAGTGGCTAATAAAGATGGTTCTAAAGTAAAAGGAGGAAACCCTTCCTCGCTTCCAAAACTAGGGCAAGAATATTGAGGTTGCCAATTCATATCATATGGCTCTTCAAGAGGATATCGGGTAGCGAGACGTAAGATACTCAGAAGAATAGACTCCCAGAAATCGACCAACCTAGTGGGTTGATATTCTTCCGAATAAACTCCAGGAGAAGGATCACCACTAGGAGGTAATGAACAGGATGAAGAAACTGGTGGTTCCACCACCATGACTGTGTTTCAAAACATAAGAGAACTGAGATGACGAAATTGAGGCTTCAAGATAAAATACTAAGGAATTACTTAAGAAAAATCCAAGAAGATATCTTTAATGGGCATGTGATCGTAGGAAATTTATTTTATGGCATTGAAACGTGACTCTATTGTTTCATGTTTTAAGAGTCAAGAAAAAAGAAAAAGGTGACTCTAGTCACTTTCAGGTTGAAACGAGCATGAAAGGACAAGTGCTCGAGGATCTTTTAAATTTTAGAGAGTCATAAAAAGACCAAAATGACTACTCAGGGAATCTAATAAAGGGGGTGTACTAGGTTTCTGTGAACTACAATATACACCTTAGTGATCAAATGAAAGTGAAATGACCAAGGACTTGACATACATACAGGCAGTCTCCCTAAATGTTGTGTTTGGTGTATCATGGTTACAGGGCAGTAGACTCTGCTTCCTATGGATAAACGATTACAACCTATGAGGGTGTCCCTTTATATACTCGATGGTGCAGAGATCACAAGTCCATACTAGTGTTTTATAAAGCTAGATGGCAAACGATAGCTACTAGGTTTAACGACGCCACAACACGAGCCTAGACCTATAAAATACGTGCTTTAGTTTTGAATGCTTCCTTAGGTTGATTAAATTTATTTTGAAGTTGACCTTGAATTAATGTTGTGATTTCAAGGCCTTACCGAATTTGATCTCGAATCCTTAATGCACAACAACATGCAAAAATAAAATCATTACAATTCAATGAAAGCTAGCTAAGAGAGGGATATTAGTTCATAACAGAGCAGCGACCAATTGAACACGATATAATTTCACTAATGCATCTACGACAACCAAATTAGAAAAAAAAAATCTCTTTCCTTGTTCATAAAAGCTACTAATGCAGAAGAACAATTTCCATTTTCAAACTTAAGGGAAAGACTGCAAATTTTGTCTTTTTAGATGAATGAGAAGCTAAATGCACTGTTACACTAAAAAGAAAAATGAACACTATTTTTGAGCAATTTGAATGCAACGATCTAAAGTAAAGAGATCAATCCAATACAAACATAAAACATACTCAAAACATAGACGCACTCCTTCAAGCAAACAGAGGGTTTTCGAACCTATTCAGCGAACAATGTAATCTATGCTCAAGGTGAAAAATGGAAAGACAAGAGAAAACACAAAGTGATCATTCCAAAACCCAATGACACGAAGAACCAAAATAAAATCTAAAATAATCAATCAAATAACTGAAAAGAAAAAGACCAATGTGACTTAAACTCAACTCAAAAGGCTCATAGAGGAGAGAATCGAACAAGCGGCATAAGACAACTAGAAACCCTAGGGTAAAAAAATCCACCAATAAGATGAGGGACAAACAACTGAGAACAATGAGACAAAAGGGTCAAAAAAATCTCAGTTAACCAATTGAAAGATAAAAATCCAACCCGGGAGGTAGGAGAAACTAACGAAAATCAGAAAAGAGGCTAAATTCAATCCTACAGGATTCGACATGTCTGTTTAGCTATAATCCGCGCTAACCAAGGGTTGGCACACCAGTGACAAAAGTAATGTGTGCCAATTGGTCCGAATGTTCAAGAAATAACAACACCAAGCTAGAAACCCATGGGAAAAAATAAAAACCACTGAGTAGAGGTTAGACTCGGACACTCTGGGACTGAATAGGGTGCCTAAAAATAGTCAAACAAGAAAAATATAGTAGAAAAATGATGAAATGAACAAACTCAACTCTACAAGAAAAACACTAGACAAACAATCAGAGCCGAAAAACACACAGAGTCCCCAGTTGAGTTTCCAACTTGTTGTGTAGGTAAATCCCCTCTACGGAGAGAGGCGATCCCTCTAGCCCTAGGGTGGGTCTAACAGGAAGGGAACATGCTAATCCTTCGGATTCCTAGTTTATGAATGAGACAAAGTCTATATATATGACCTACCTTTATTCTAATAGAGTTGTCATAGCTGTGGCAACAGTCTCCGAATATTTTTCTTTACGTGTCATGGTCTTTTAGCGGTGATACTCAAGTGCCTGCACAAGGATTATAGAACGATAAAAGCATACGAAAACATACTTACATTCATAACTATTTAATTGGTCATGGAGAATTAAATGCATTGCATAGAATTAAACATATCAAACAGAAAATAGGAACCAAAACATCATTTCTGTATTAATAAGTAGAGAGAAGGAGTTTACAACCAAAAGTTCCTTGATGTTGGAGTCTCCTTCGACGGGTCCAGTCAAACTCGTCTTAAGCATTCATCGGGGAATTAGACTTGGTGTGGCAATAAGTCTAGTATCTCTCTCTCGATAATGGATTCCTCTTTGCTCTATCTCACACCAGCTATAGTAAGGATTGTTTAGCTAGCTGCAACTATGTGAGAAGCATGTATTTATAGGAGAGGATGAGGTGGTTTGGGATCCCTCATAAGGTGGAAGGGAGACCTTATCCTTTGGGGAGATTCTCAAATGTAGGAAACAAGAAGCCAAAGGGAGGTCTCCGATGTTATTCTATTGAACAGACCATTTCTACTCTGTCCACGAAGTGGTTGGGAATGGAAACTTCGCTTCTATTTCAAAAAAAAATCCAAAAATAGCTCGGCATGGGTAGCCCACTGAGACAGAGTGCTAATGGGCATGAGGCCCAGTGCTAATTTATCTATGGGTGTGAGGCCATAGCTGCCTACCAGCTTTGACCCAAAATCATATATTTTTGAGAGCCTTCTCCAGGAATAATCAATAGAGGAAATGTTATTCTCATGGCAAGGGATGCAATGACACTTTTTGCAAGGTATGAAAATACATAGAAGTCAGTGAAATGGTCCACGAAAATCCAGGATGGGGATTGCAGGGATGGTGAAAAAATGTAGTGTAACACCAGTGTAACTAAGAAGAAACTTGTGAAATTTTCTAAGGCTTAAAGGCTTGAAAAAAATCTTGATGTCTCCTGTAGGACTCACCAAGTCATGGGGTTGGGAGGTGGGTAGAAATAACTAGACCTCAAGTGAAGTTGTGACCGATCCAAAGCATACAAGATTGAGTTTTTGATGGGACCCATAGGTTGGGGGTCAGCATTTAGGTTGAACGATGAGGTCAGGGTCGGGTAGTTGAGCCCCAGAGTAGAAATGGTCCTAGAGAAAAGTCAAGTAGAGATTTAGGTAGGGGTAGGAGTTTGGGCCCATTTTTAAGTTTAATTTTCCACAATGTTTGGAATAGGCTGAATTTAAATCACTTGGAGGAATGTTTCTGTATACTGTATTTTTCCATGGTGGCGAAGTAGCTATGTTAGTCGCCACGTATGGTATTATGTGATTACCATGTTGAATTAGTGATGGTGCGGAAAGGGTAAATTGACCCATATTTTAAGGGTCATATATTTGGATCCAGGAATCAGGTCAAGGTGAAATTTATATCATTGGAAGTTCTTTATGAGATGAATGCAACGATGATATCCATTTAAGGTTTTTTTGAAGTTGAAAAATATCAAAAAATAAGGAAAAGAAAAAATTAGATCCCATTTCCATAAGTGTACCTTGGAGGTTGGGTTTTCATAATAACTTCCTCCTTCTAACCTTGGTTGGAGAAAGTATTAGGAGTGGGTGTGTTAGAGAGTGGTATCAGAGATCTATGTTTAACACATGGATTGAAAGGTCATCGTCGCAACACTAATAAGTGAGGTTTTGACACTTGACCTTGGGAGATCTAATAAAGCCTTAAAGCCTCATGTCGCACATTAGTCTTCTAGTGGTTCGCATATTGGTTATGTTTGTAGATTAATATACCTTATTGTGAGATTTTCATGTAGCTTGTTATTAATGATTTATATGGTTTTACTAATATTAATATGTTAATCAAGGCGTAATTTTGTACCTAGCTATCCACCAACATAATTTAATCAACAAGGAAAGGTGATCATGTGTATTATTTTTTGAGATTGTTGAAATATAAAAGTGATGTGTGTGTATGATAAAATACAAAATACCCTAAGATTTAAAGAGATAAAGATAGGAATGATTCATTATAGTTCTAATCAATCAAAACATGGATATGAAGAAGCAAGAAAAAAATAAGATGAATTATCAGTTGAACAATGAGAAATGGAATAATATCTTGATTAGATGGACCCATTGAGAAACATGGAATTAGAAATAAGGACCCATAAAGATGATAGTGAGAGTCTTTTCACAGCACAAGAAAAGAAAGTTGAAGTCAATGTAGTCATTATTCAAAGTTTATTAGACTTGCAAAGGAAGAGGAAGCATGGGCTCAAAATAAAACATAGATAAAAGAAAAGTCCTTTGGAACAAGAAGAGATAACAAATGGGGTAGTTGGTTTTGAACAAGTACCTAGTTATAAAAAAATTTTAGGATGTATTCCCTGCAGAGATTTCATATCTACCACCTCATAGGGAAGTAGACTTTTCCTTTGACTTGGTACTAGGGGCAACACCAGCATCAAAGGCACCATATACCATGAACACAACAGAGTTAGTAGAGACGAAGTTCTATTTGTTGGCTTGAGGGGGTCTAGACCAAGGTTCAAAGTAGTTGCGCTACCAAAAAAACCCTTTATTGCCAGCCCTTTCAGTAATGATCTGTTACGCAGACTAAAGTCCCACCCAAGGAAATATTGGGGGATTCTAGAACCAAATTTTTAAATCGAGAGGGACTATGGAGTGTGGCTTTAAGGCTTATCTCTACTTAGGGATCAATCTGAGCTTCGCTGAACCATTAACTTGCTATGAAACGTGTTATTCAAATACTCACTTAATCACCTTTTGCACTACACCTTTCTACTCTAACATGCATTATTCATCATATAAAACAACATTTAAGCCTTAGAGATGCATTCACAGATTCTACGCTATCATCAAATATCGTTGCACTACCCATCTAGGTGCTCCATGATTTCCATCAGGGAGTTATGGATTTCTTTATTAGGCCATTCTCCTTCATCTTATCTACAATCTCCTTATCATGATTTTTCCTGAAACATTCGTTGGCGAGGTTCAATTCTTGGCATGGAAGCATGATTATCCATCATATAAGCATATCGTCAATGGGGATTATCTCACCCAACTAAATACACATGTAATTCACTAAGGAAAATAGTTGGCGCACACAGACGGTGTTGATGTTGTTGCACCCAAAATGTGGAACATAAAGCATATTCACCAGCCCCGCTCGCTAAATTATTGCTTCCGACCTAAGTGGCTCGAACCTTGTCACTCCAGTTTCTTCATAATAGACTACGCACACATATTTTCTTGGTTTGAAGTGGGGATACTTTCTCCAGTCATTAAAATGCCTGTCCTCCATGTGCAATTGTAGCACCTTTGCCAAAAATTCTCCATGAAAGGGCATGAACTCTGGTAGTAATTTTGTAAATATTTTGAACATGGAGGTGTCTCACTCCTTTGTTACTTTTGCAACTGACTTCCTTGGTGGCATATACGGTGGAAAACCTAGAAATGGGTTCCACGTCTTCCGTGTCAATATCTTCTATCCCACCGGCCATAAATTCTTCTTCGGAGTCTTGAAACTCCATTGGTTTATTCTTCTTATCCAGTCTATCCTTAGTTCGTTGTTCCTTAATTATCTTCTTTCTTGGTAATTTTCTTAGAGCGAGCTTCTTCGGCTTTTTCGTCTGCACCTCTTTGCAACAGACTACTTCCTGGGTGACCTCAACCCTGTCACAAGAGACTACTATGTGGAAGTGATGATATATCCTAGCCCTCTAATGAGAAATTCATGTTTTTCTCCTCAAAAAGCTTTCTTGACATGCAGCGAATCGCTCGACTCTTACCTAGGTGAAAAATCACAAATCTACTTCTTAGAAATAAAAGTGTCTGAATGTGGAGTGGGATGAAATATTTATAACCAATTTGAATTTTGAACTCCATGATCCTCTTCAGATTCACTTCATAAATGTGGATTTGGTGGTAGATTTTCTGATCTATGCTCATTAAATTCATTTTCCCAGCTCCTTTCAATAGAAAATTTCCTATCAAGTCAACCATTTCACCTCCAAGGGTCATATTTTTGGTGGACTTTGACAGACCTTTCTTTATGTCACAGTCATTCCTCCCTCGTCGCAGCTTCTTTGAACTCCACCATCTTTCTGAAAACAATGCAGTACTTCCACTTCGTTGAAGCCCTTTTATCGCAGAGTAGTTTATTTTCCTGTTCTTTCTTACAATTGGTTGTAGCACTAAGACAATTTCCCCTTCATATAGTCATCGTGACATTCGAGGGATTGGGTTCTCCATGTATGGCTTCAATCTACTTCCATTTACTCATCCTAGCATCATTTGACCATCCAAATTAGCAAACTGAACTGAACCTCCCTTCGAAATGTGTCTAATAATATATGGTCCCAACTAATGCGTTTGGAACCTGGGGAACTTGACGAAATGACTACCATACATCAGCACCAAGTCTCCTTGCTTAGATAATTTCTGCTTGATATTCCTATCATGCAAGGATTTTTCCCTTGATTTTTGTACATGTTTCTGATATCCTGCAATGAAGCTGTCTTCCTCAAGAGTAAGTAACCTTTTCAACCTTTATTCCATCATGTGATTGTCTTCCATATCTATTACTTTTGAATTTCTTAGACTAGGAACAATATATTCCATAGGCATAACTGCTTCCAATCCATAAACTGTCCTAAAGCGATTATATCCTGTCAAATTCTTGGAGGTTGTATATATGCCCATAATATTGTTGGAATTCTCAAATCCCAATCATTTTAGTTGAAATCGCATAATTTGGTGAGATAATTCTCCAAAATATTGTTAAAATATTCAACTGTTCCATTTTCCTGAGGATGATAAGGTATGATATTCTGATTATACACTTGGAATTCCTTAGCCAATGCCTCAATGGTTTTATTCAAGAAATGTGACCCTCTGTCACTCAAAAAACTTCAAGCACCCAAATATGGAAAAAATGTGCTCGAATATGAACATCACAGTAGTATCTGCGCTGCAATCCTTCACTGCCTTAGCTTCGAACCATCTGGTCAAATAATTTGTGGCAGTGATGATATAACTCATGCCAGTCTTCTTCTCTGGTTGATTAACTAGTCCAAAAAATTATATTTCCCACTTATCAAATGCCTGCAAGGTCACTTGTGGGTTTAAGGGAATTTCATCTCTCCTAGATGGTCTTCTTGTTCTTCGACAAGTATCACAAGATCTACAATATTCTTTTTCATCCTTATGTAATGTATCTGGCCACCACAATGTAGTTCTCAAAATATTCTACACAGTAGATTTTCCTGCATAATGTCCTCCTCTAACTCCACCATGACATTCTTCTAAAATGCTCCGTCTTTCATGCTCAGAGACATATCTACATAATATTTCATTTGGCCCCATTCATGGAAAATTTTAGAGGCTAATATTCGCAAGTGGGCTAATTTTCCATCCTTTTTCCAAAAAAAATATTCGCCTTTTTCCATTTATTTGAAAATTAATTCCCCCAAATTTTATAGTATAAAATTATTTTACCCTAAAAATCGCCAAAATTTTATATATAGTAATATAAAATAGTTAAAAACCTAAATATTTTTACAAAAATATCATTAAAATTTTTACAATTGACATATTGGGGACTAGTAAGATTCGCCAAGGTTTCTAAAATTTAAGATAAACATCCATTCTTAAAATTTTCCCTGACCCCATTTTATACAAATGTACTACAATCAAAGAGAAATAGGTTTCCTTGATTACCATCTCCTTTTTCTGCTACGCAATATACTCCACATGTGGCATCCCTGTACTTAAAAACTTAATAATGTAAGCAAAGTGATCATACGTGACCCATATTGAAAATAATTGTGCATCTAGTTGCTTATCTTCAATGCTCGTGAGTTCTTCGCCATTCTCTATTGATCAGAGGCTTAGTATTTAGCTCAAAACTAAAAATTCTCATAAATGATCCAAACAAGAATGATAGTGTAGAGCTCACCACCAATATTCTAGCACAATTCGTTTCGTCCATATCCGACTCTAGATGAAGAATTTATGACCTATTGTACATTTTCCCAAATAGGTAAAAAAATGTGCAGAAAAGTGACAAACTGATGACATGGCAGTCCAATCAACACTTAAGGAATATCCATGGACTATTCTCCAATGTTTTTCCAATGACAGTGTGGCAAGTTTCAAAGTCATATTTACCATTGAACTTTGGAATTGAGATTTTTTTTTACATCTGTTTCGAAGGTTGAATGAGAATTTTTTTTAGGTTGGAGTAGTCCAACCAAAGCTAGACACATGGTGTAGCCAGAGGCCACCACATGTCCCCTCTGGTGTGGACCCATTCAACCTTGGGTATTTTTTTAATTCTTCCATTCCAAAGTTTCAGACAAAGATATGTTATGGTTGCATATACTTGTTTTAACCTAAGGTGCAACTATTGGAAAAGAGGCATATTTTATGGGGTGAATATATTTCTATTACCTAAGTCTAAACCTTATGATATATTGTAGAGGCTAATTTTTCTATGATGGATAGGTGACGTATGGCGGAGAATTTTCTATCTATGTGGGGATAGTAACTATTATGGTGGTAGGATACCATACTTAGCAGACAGGTGCGTTAATGGAGGACAGGCTCTACATCTAGCGGCGATGGACATGTATATGAAAATTGCGGACTATACATATATCAACAATAACCAAAATTTAAACCTTAGCTATGTTTATTTTCATGGCGTATTAAAATATTGGTGTGGGGGTTGGGATCATACCCATGACCAACCCTGTGCTACTTCGACGCTCTACTACTCCACTACTCCAATGGGTCTTAACACATATGATCCACATTTATTTGAATTATAGTCATGCATACGATGGGGGTCTAAAGGGGGTCAGCCCTGCGGGCCATCCCCCTCCTATATGATCTAGCATGGTAATCGTGGTGTGAAGCTCAACAACTGGCAGGAACATTTGAAACTTAAACATGTTTTATTAAAGCATAATCCGAAGATTAAGACATGGTTAACACTTAAGATAATATGCTATCACCATTTGGATAACGCGCAATTTAATGACGTGCTTATCGAACTAAGCCATAGTTAACTACGTGTTAATCTGCAGTTAATGTGGCGGTAATTCTGGCGAAGGCGACTTTTAGGGCGGAAACTCAAAATTTAGCAGTGTTATCTAGACATTTTCTAGATTTAGTGGAGAAAATGTAGGAAATTGGTTTTTGCAATAAATGAGCCAATTTTCGACCAATTTTGGCTCTGGAAGAGTCATTCTTGGTATATTTTGATGTTTTGGAGCCATTGGAGTAGGTTGCAGAGGAAACAGGATATTGTAAATAAGATTTTTTCATAATTTAAGCTAATACAAAGCCCCATGTCATGGAAGTTGGACCAAGGAGATGTAGCCAAGGAGGGGTGAACTTCTTCAATGAAACAATGTGTTATTGATTCAGTTGTCATGGTTTGATGTGTGTTTATATGTTATTGTTCAACAATTAGTTTCCATCCTTTTATGTTCATGAAATCAACTTAATCTCCACAAGTTTGTTTGTATATCAATCATAAGCACATCTATAAACCCTTGTACAAGAAGCAAACGTAAGCACTTTAATTATAAATCTAAAAGTGATATTATCACAAAAATAAATAATAATCAAATTTAGAACAAGATGGTATCATAGCAAAGGTTATTTTCTTGGTTTGCTTGAGATTGTGCAAGAAGGGTTTTAATAGTTGCAATTTTGTGATGCTTACAAGGTTGAAGTTGAAAAGAGGAGAAGGGAAGCTATTGGTTGCTAGTCCTGAGGTTAGGAACAAAAGAAGGAGAGCTGAGAGATCATTATCTTCACCCAAATTTCTACTCATAGCTGCACTTGAAGAACCTCAATTTCTATCTCCAAAAGTTGAGATTGGAGAGGTACAAATAGCACAAGAAGCTAAGTTGATTGAAAAGGTACAAGCATGAGAAGTTGAGCTTGAATCCTTAGCCACCATGTCAAGTGTTGGAGAGACTTAAGGAAATTCGGAAGAAGAATATGTCAAGATAGACTTCAATGACATTAAGACAATGGTTAAAATTATGTTTGATGCATTCACTGCAGAAAGGGCATGAGAAGGTTCTAAGCCTCCACATGGAGAAGGAACTTCAGATGATAATAAGGATGAAGAGAAGAGTTCGAAGGGAAGTGCAGGAAAACCACCTCCATCTCCAACATCCTCATCCTCATCATATTCATCAACATCATCTTCCAGTTCCACGATAAAAACCACCCATGCTCATTCAAAAACCCTAAGGGGAAAAACTCCATTACTCAAATTGGACATTAAGTTTGAACTTACCATGCACAATGATGAGGTAAATGCAAAGTATTTGGACAATTGGATCCGTCAATTGGAGGTAAAATGGAGAATTTATAATATACAAGAGGACAACATAAAGATCCAATTGGAGTCATTGAGGCTAGAAAGAGCAACACTAGTTTGGTTGGAGGAAAAGACTCAAGAGAAAATTTGAATCCATGGTAAGATATCCATTTATTGGGTTCAATATATTTCTTCCATTAAAATACAGTTCTATACATTAGCCTATATGCAAAAGGAAATTATGAGTTGGAAAAACTTTAGGCAACTCAAGGGCCAAATAGTCCAAGAGTACACCCGGGAGTTTAGAAAGAGGATTTTGTTGTTAGGAGTAAACTTGATTTCCCAAGACACACTCTTGAAATAAATTGGGGGTTTACATTCCTATTTGAAACATACTATCCTTATGTTTAACCGAAGAAATATAGATGAAGTATGTGTGCAAGCCACACATCTTGAAGCAAGGGGAAAGAACATTCAGGAAGAGGGTAGTAAGAAGAAGCCATTCAAGGGTAAGGGAAAAGAGAAGGGAGGAAAATGGAAGGGAAAGAAGAGTGCAAGAATTAAGAAATAAGGGGAGAAAACTACATGCAAAAATTGTTCCAGAGAGGGGCATGATGAAGCCCACTGTTGGAAACTACACCCTGAACTAGGGCCTAAGAAACCAAATAACAAGGGGAAATAAAAGATGAATGCCAACACACAACATGATCTTGGATGCAATTTCGGTGATGATACCAAGGTCATAGCCATGGTCAAAAAGAGAATAGAATCCATAGCAAGTACTATTTCTTCAATTCATCACAACAAAACTCCAAATGAAGACACAAGGATAGAATTGTTCCATGTAAGGGTGATTTCAAATCATAAAAATATTGTTGCATTGTTTGATAGTGGGTCGCAAGAAAACCTAATTTCAGAAGACTTGGTCAAAAATATTAACCTTGAAACCGTACCACGTCATAAACCATACCCTTTTGGTTAGATAGTTAAGAATTCCAATTTACAAGTTACAAGGAAATGCATATTTCAATTTGCCATTACTGCAAACTTTGTTGATGAAGTCAAGTTAGATGTGGTTCCTCTTGACATTTCCAGGATTATCTTGGGAAGTCCATATTTGTATGACAAGAAAGAAGTTTTTTATCGCCATGAGAACAAATATCAATTTATTAAGGTTGGGGTGGATTATAATTTGAGAGCTCATTGAAAAAATTTGAATATTGCTTTCATTAATGCGTGGTAAATGAAGAGGTTAGTTAATGCAGGTAAAAGTCTTATGCTTCTCATGATCAGGAAAAAGGATGATGTTGACTATGAATATTTTGAAGGATGTGATGAAAAATTAAAATCTTATTTGTTTGATGTGGTAAGTCAGCATGACGAGATGTTTTAAGATCCAAGTCGGGTTACCTCCCAAGAGGGGAATTCAGCATGAGATTCAGCTGCAGTAGGATGTTCCACTTCCAAACATTGGTATTTATCACATGTAAATTATGGAGAGTTTGAAAATAAAGAATAAAATCCAATAATTTCCAAACAAAGGTATCATACACCCATCTACTTCTCCATGTGGTTCACCGATTGTTTTGGTACCAAAGAAGGAAGGGAATTGGTACATGTGAATAGATTTTCTTGCACAAAATAAAATCACGGTAAAGAATCACTATCCACTCCCATGCATTGATGATTGGCTTGATCAGTTAAAGTATGCAAATTATTTCACTAAGCTAGACTTATGAAGCAGGGTTATCATCAAGTTAGAATAGCTGAGGAGTACATTTGTAAAACTACATTTAAAACTAGACAAGGATTGTTTGAGTGGCTATTTATGCCATTCGGTCTAACAAATGCTCCATCTAATTTCATTAGTGTTATGAATGATTTTCTAAGACCATTTATAAATGAATTCATCATTTTTTACTTAGATGATATTTTGATATTCAGCAAATCAAGATATTAACATGTCTTGCATGTGAAAAAGGTACTTCGTGTCTTGAAAAAAGAGCAGTTATTTTTAAAGATGTCGAAGTGTGAGTTTGGCCAGACTTCTTTAGTGTATTTGGGACACATTGTTGGAGGAGGTGAGTTGAAGATATACCCTTCCAAAGTAGATTCAATTCTAAATTGGCCCAAGCCCAATATAGCTACAGAGGTAAGAAGCTTTCTTGGGGCAACACAATATTGGAGGAAATTCATTGCTAATTTTTCTTCCATTGCAGCTTTGTTACATGCATTGAAAATTGTCAAGAAAGTCTTCATTGGGGAGATATACAGAAAAAATAATTTCATGCTTTAAAATAAAATATTAGTTCAACACCAGTATTGGCTCTTCCGGATCTTAGACAACCATTTGAGATCTAAACAACTGCAAGTGATTATGTCATGGGAGCAATTCTCATGCAGCATGGTAAGCCTATTTTGTTTTATTATAAAAATTGTAATGTAGTTGTGACTAACTATCCCACCTATGACAATGAGTTATATGTATTGGTAAAAATTGTAAAGAAATGGAAGAACTATTTGATGGGAAATATGTAGGTTTTAACCCTGAACAGAAATTATCTACACACGAATCTTATAACAGAAAATAAACAATAGCGAGAGCATAAAACATAAAACAGATAAACACAGAGATTTTCCCCTGGATCCCAAATCGGGACGACCAGCTTGATTTTTCATTATATTCCTTTTAGTGTTACAACACACATATATATACATGCCGAAGCATACATAAAACCCAATCCATAAACCCTGGATTAGAACATAACCGTAGTTCCCTTGACCGGATCTACAAAAATACCAGGGGCCGAAAACCATCGTACCCCAATACCATGTGCAAAACCATGCACAAAACCATGGACGCGGACTACCCGCCGGAAATTAAGGACCAAAAAATTTCGCCGGGGTGCTACCCTAGACCCCGACAGGGGGGGCTACCGCCCCCCCTGTGACCCCCCTGTTGCACCCAGCGCAAAGGGGGGGCTATCGCCCCCCCTCTTCCCCCCCCCCCGTGCGTGCTTAGTCGTGGAAAGAATATAACACATACCCAACAAAATAGACCATTATATATGCTGACCATCAACCATTACAATACTTACAATTGTGGAGCGATGAAAAGGTGTCTTTTTAACTCCTAATTACCTTCACATTAATTATCAACCCAGGGACGACTTTTTATTTCAAGAGTGTACTCAGTCTGAGGCGGCTATTTACTCAAGAGTAATGTTTTGCAGTATAGTGCTTAAAATGCAAAAGTAAATGAAAGCTGGAAACAAAATCTAATTGGAACAGCAAGAAACTGAAATTTTCTAAACTAAATCATTCACTCAAACAACCATCAATCGAGGATACAGTAGCAATAACTCATTCCTCTGGATATTGATGCAATTGAAATCAAACCGGAACAAGACAATCATTCATTCATTCAGAAATCAACAACAAAATACCTTGAAGCCTAAATCATTCATTCGGAAAAAAGAGCAATGTATCAGTCAAGGGTTTGACAACAATAGCCCATCCCTCTGGAAACTGATGTAACCAAATGTAATCAAGGAACAGATCATCAATCTGGGGACTAGACAGCAAATGCCAATGCCCACTACAGTTTCAGATCGTTCTGCACACCAAAGCAAAGATAATGCGAATAACAGGAAATGGAACAGCAGATAAGGAATGGAACATTGACTAGGAAATTATAATAGCAACTGAATTTAATAAGAAACAACCCCTTAGTCTACAAGAATAAATGCAATAATTATGTCCTACAGAAATCGGATAGCAATCCCCTATCTTTAAAGATGAATCGAACAACACGCAGAAATAGAACACCATTAACTAATAATGAATATGAAACAACGATGGAAAGTCAAATACAAATGCATAATAACTTAACACACGGCACACCTCAATAGCAATCTGATCTTGGTAATCCACTTGTCAGTCTTAGTTATAAATAATACGACTGTCTTTTAGAATGGAGCAACAACGTTCATAAATTCAACAATCGCAAGGAAATATAATTTCTAAGATGAATTCAATAATACCAATGGTCAAATGTTACAACACATACATTCCATAATTGAATAGCAACGGTATCCTGTAAAAACCATTTATATCAGCACTTAAAGAAACAGCAATGCGTTGCAAAATCGATATGATATTTCTGTCTCAGAAAATGAGATTACGTGACAGAGCTGTGATGTAAAATAATAGAACATACCAGATTACCAAATAAAACTGATAAGTAAACCACGCATAAAACAAAAGAATATAATATACGGTAGCAGCAGCGTACTCCACTAGAGGCCGGGCCCTTAGCCGCCACCGGATGCTGCTGGGCTACTTCAGAATGAAAAGAATGAACAACAACTCACAGATGAGTAATTATTAATCATTAAAGAGTGGGTAATACCCAACAGCAAATGCTTGAGAATTACATCATGCAACAATCCTTTCTTCCTCCTATCCTATCATGAATTCTTAATTCTAAATCCTCAATTCTCCATCATTTTTCCATCTGAAATCATCCCCAAAATCCCCTCCCTCTCTGATCTCTGTTCTGATTTAAATAAAGAGAGATGGAAGGAAACAATTACAATAAAGATAGTACAACATGATTCCATTTAAAATTGGATTGTTTCCGCTTAATTGATAAACAAGATATGTTTCCATCCAGCTTTCAACAAGAACAAGACGAATTTGGCTTTGCAGCTGAGATTTGGAGGACGGCCGCAACAACAAATCTGAGAAAATCGTGCTCAAAGAACCCTGCGTTTCTCTTAGTACAAGCCGAATTTGGGCAAACTATTCTTTACTAAAGTTAATTGGGTCCGTTCTGGACAAAACCCATGTTCCGGATTTTCCAGATTCATCTTCATTTGCTCAGAATCTCAACCGCAAAACTGTCACTTCTTATTCCAGCGAATTTCTGAGTTGGCACTTTTAATGATCAAATCTTCAACCTGGAAATTATCTTGGAGGCTAAAAATGGTGAATAATGTTATAACCAATTTATTAAACTTTCATTGATAAAATCATGCATAATCCTCAATTTATTAGAAATAAAGGAGAATAAATAATATTCATTCATAAGAGCATAAATCATTATAAAATGGATTTAAATAATAAATTATAATAAATGACGTGATGAAGAATGGTAGAAATGGGTGGAATAAGCGTTTACAAGTGATAATAATAATGGCATATTAACGGCCCAACATACCCCCACACTCAATATGTTGCATGTCCTCATGCAACGAAAACCTGAATATATTGCATGTCTTCATGCAACCCCAAGACAAAACCCATGTGTTAACCAAGCAATAAAAATTTGAGAACAAATGAATGCTTCCTTAATTAATGAATATTTAATTTTAGCAATCTTGATGAAGGCATAACAATTTTTACATTGACATTCAACTATATGTATGAAGTTGCAGCAAAATATGATATAAATAACAACAAACTTCATTAACCATTTTCTCAAAACTACAAACCAGATTTTGTTGGAATGTTGCAAGTAAGTTTATAATATATGAATGTCTCTATGATCCAAAAATCAGATCGTTTTGATGCATGGATCATGAGATATAAACAAAATGGCTGTAGGTGAGAGTGCATGATTTCTGAAATTTTATGAACCAATATTTTTTGAAATTGTCTGGGTTTGTATTAATGATACATCTACATTTTCCAAAAATCACAAGAATTGAGTTCATAGTTTTAAAAATATTATGGAAATCAATTTCTACACTGAAATTGTATGCCTTAAATGAGAAAGAAAATTGAAAACATCCATCATGCGTAGCAATTCCTCCCCCTCTCTGAAGAATTAGCATGCCCTCATGCAATGCTAGAAAACAAATAGAGGTGGTTGCCACCATCTATTGAATTCTATGCTTGGTGTAAAACAACATGGAATAATGGAGGTGTTGAGAATGAATAAGAATAACAATGGATGATAAAGAATATGGATGACATGGTCATAAGAAAGAAATGAATGAAAGGAACACTCCCCCATACTCGAAAAGGATATGCCGCTGAAAAATAGGGAGTGGTATAGATGTGGACTGAAGGATGATAAATGATGCTCAAAATGGATTTTTATGAAATTCTCCTAAATTCGTAATAAATCAGAAAATTATGAGATTTTACCTCAAGTTTTACCTCCAAAAATGTGGAAAGACATATATGGACTGGCAGTTGTTGAAGCTGATGTAGGCAGAGTTGGTGCTGAAAGTGATGCAAAAGGTGGAATCCAGGTAAGCACATAATGTCTGAAGAATTGTTCACGTTCGCGAGTTGCTCGAGCCTCTTCTGTTAGTTGCAATACTGTAGTCATGTTGTGAATAGAATTCTGCCCATACTTGTTGTTCTCCTATAAACAAATCACTAGTTTGCATACAATGTTCTTGAATCCATAGTGTTAGTTTTAAAGAGCAATAGATTCAGATGCATGCAAAAATTTCAATCAGAAAAACTTATCAAATCAACAAGTTATGGCAGAGTGCAGTAATCATATCACATGCAATCCCATAATGCATACATTCCCCCCTCCAATTGAAAAAGGAATTCCATGACCATAAAGCATATGAGAGGTGTTGTGCTGACGGCAAGGCAAGGGAATGAACAATACAGTAGTAAATGAAACAGAATACACATATCAATGATAGGACAACGAGAGTTATGATTATAATGAGAGCAGAGTGTGTAAAGATAGTTATGAATAAGAGATAGGACGCTTTGGATTGATGATAGTTTATGCAAAACGAAAAAGGACAACAATATGCTAAAAAGATGTTTAACTGACAGCATTCTAGCTGAAAATGATGTGATTGATCTGAAAACAATTTCTCATGCATAAAGGTTCAAAAGAGGGAAAAAAAATTAAGGAAATAACTTCTCTGATAAAAAGAAAAAATAAGAAAAGGGTATTATAGTAATAATTGACGATAAGATATAACTTCAATACCATAAGCAGAGCCGCTGCTGCCAGCAGACGTCCATAGCCTCGGCAGGGTTTCTTTTTAACCCATATGAGCCAGAATCCTCAATTTATAACTAGAGAGTTACATTGTTGTTCTACAGAAGAGATCAATGTGCTGGCGTGGTAACCAGATAACCACACTGCCATTCACTGGGATGTAGCAAAAGTGATCAGGCCGGCTCGTGATGAGACCTCCTGTTCCAAGGATAATTGGGCTATCCAATGGATCATAACCCTGGTGTGGTGGCCATAATGGGAATGTCACTTTCTTACAACCTTATGAACATGGTAGGCTGGCTCGTAATGAGACCCCCTATCCTCCATCTGTGAACAAAATTTTGTTATTATTACACATTTTTATGATAAAAAAGAGGGAGGCTCAGTACTCCTTAAGAGCAGGGATGGTGGAAGAAGTTGAACATGTCAATAGAAAAATATACCCATAATCTCATTTATTACAGACAGAGAAGATTATAATCCGGAAGGGTGGAACCAACATGGTATTAAGATGATCAATCAATATCATGTTCAACAGAAAACAATGCAGTAAAGTAGTATATAAATAATTGTGTCTCTTTTGAAAATAATCTATCATCAAGGAGTTGTCCTGTTAAAGATCATAACGTGAATGATATTAGCTCGCTTCAATAGAATCCATAATTCTTGTCCTCATAAAAATAGTGTACTTCATGCCATGAAGGGGAATCAGTAAAATGTGGTTGAGATGAACTAAAAATAATTCCACAAGAGGAAGGAAGGGTTGCTCTCGAAAATACTCCCAAAGTGTTGTTCTTTTGAAGGAACAACAAAAACACTCAAAAAGAGTGTTGTTCCTTGTAGGGAACAATAAAGGAAATGCACACAAAAAAGAAAAAATGCACATAAAAAAAACAAAAATACACACAAAAAAGTGTGAAAATGCAAATGTCGTTCCTTTGAAGAAAGGAACAGCAAAAACTAAAAGTGTCGTTCCTTTAGAAAAGGAATAGAAAAACCGCAAGTGTCGTTCCTTTGGAAAAGGAACAACAAAAATCAAAAGTGTCGTTCCTTTGGTAAAGGAACAACAAAAACGAAAAGTGCAGAAGTGTTGTTCCATTCGAAAAGAAACAACAAAACGTGAAAGTGCAGAAGTGCTGTTCCATTCGGAAAGGGATAGCAAAACGTGAAAGTGCAGAAGTGCTGTTCCATTCGAAAATGAACAGCAAAACGTGAAAGTGCAGAAGTGCTGTTCCATTCGAAAAGGAACAGCAAAACGTGAAAGTGCAGAAGTGCTGTTCCATTCAGAAAGGAACAACAAAATGGACAATCATAAAATGCAAACATGCAAAAAAACAAATTAGCTGTTCACGGCATTGATGCTGAGGATGAGTTACACTTTGAATGAAGGAACACCTGAAACACAAAATATAAGAGAAATTAGAAAAGAAACAACATTTAAAAAAAAACAATATGTAAATTAAGTTACAACAACTATGATATTATGTAAAAAAAATGATCGTTTTGAAAAATGTTTTGGCAGCAGTGACAAGACATGAATCTTTAAATTGAAATCAATTCTTCATTTCTTCTATTATGAATCCATTGAGTAATGACTTGGATGAAATTCCTTTGTTTCGTTAAAAAAAAAATTCAAGAATCACTCATCCATAAATTGACCTTCTTTATTTTCCCAGGACCTGCAAAAAAAGCGAGTGTCTACCTGTAATAAAACATTAAATCATGGAGAAAGAGAGGTGCGCGGGCTCCCCTAATCCAAGAATTATGCAAAAAACAACAAGTAGTTACTCTGTATAACAAATCCATTGAGAGAATAACAAAGTAAAATTTATTTGTCACCTGCGGGAGAGCAGTGGTCGACCATACTATCCAGCAGTGTTTTAATCACAACTTCTTTGGTTTTTATCGAAATTGAGTGATTCCAAAGTTAAATGAGAGTTAATTCAGAGGTGTATCTCCAGTAGCAACAGGATTTAGAAATTCAATTATATGATATGTCAATTTTAGTTAGAACAACCTGCATAACATAGTCATTTTCAATTATCCAGCTCAGATCAACAGTGAATGTTTTAAGCATAGGTTTTTCGTTTGATGTCGGATTCGAATAATTCAAATTGGAAATGAAAATATATTCATTTATTTATTTCCAATAGAAACAGGTTTTGAAGACAAGAATAATTGATAGGTCAAATACTGTAAGGAACAGCCGGAAAGACATAGTTTTAAGGGTACTGATTTACGATAGACAGTCAGTATTTTGATCATAAATTCCCCATACGATATCTAAAATGAGTGATTCCAATTTCATTTTAAACTAGATTCATAGGGGAATCTACCATAGAAATAGGTTTTAAAAATTCATTCATTTAGGCCTCCAAAAACTGACTGTCCCAACTCTGTTCCTGAGCTGCCCATTAGACATCCGGTCAATGTTTTGGTTCTAACTTTTTCGTTTCAAATCCAAATTGACTGATTAAAATTGGGTTAGAAAGTAGACATCAAGGGCTACCTATGGTAGAAACAAGTTTTAAAAATATTCATTTTTGGTCCCTCAAAACATGACTGTCCTGACTGTTTTTCCAGAAAGTTTATCGAGCCCGCAAGCCAAAAAAATGATATTCAAGCATTTTTTCAAATTGGTGATAAAAAATGAATATAAGTGTTTATAGAATTGTTATTTTCAATATAATTCATCTATATACACAAATAAATTGAAATATTTACCACCGATGTTGATTTTGATAGCGTGTTGCAAAAAAAAAACAACTATTGTTACAAAAAAACAAAATGCATTTATTTATGTCCTTATTTTATTTTATTTTATTTTCTCCACTATCCTACTCTTCTTTGAGAATCGAATATGTTTATGTATAAGAGTATTTCCAGTGGAACCATTTTAGAAATAAGGCCTCTAGTATGCACATACCCAAATTTGAAAAATACATGTTGATAAAAATTAGGGTATGAGAAGCCAACTTCCCTTGAAAAGATGGAATCAAAAATTGTTGAAGTGTGGAGCAATGTTGCAAACAAGTGATGGAGTGAAACCAATCTTCAATATATCCTTTATTTTCTTGATTTCCCATCATATCATGAGGTTCTTGAGCTTTTAAAATGGTTTGTTGATGCAAACTAGAAGTAAGCTCATTTTCTTCCATAACTTCTACAATTTTTGAATTTGAAACATTCTGAATCTCATTGTAAGTTTTCTCTGATGGCGCATGTGAGATAGAATGGGTGGGAAGGGTGGGTAAATTTGGCAGTTCAACACTGTAAGTATGTTGTACTGGTTTATTGCGGTGAGGGTGTGGAATTAGTTGAGCAGGAAATTCAAAAGTAAAAATGTTGGACAGTTTCTTACCATAACAAAAGATGTCCTTCATGTGTTCCTTCAAAGCTCCTTCTTCCAATGTTCCTGTCAATTAGTTAGTGAAATGGGTGGTGCTTACATCACCACTTGAATGAAATCATGTGATTCATTTTTCAAAATTTCTATTTTTTCCCTAGTCACTCACACAAAAATTCAAACATCTATTTCTACCCAACAAAGCAACAACAAATCTGTTAGGAAAGCGGACAGTGGAGCAGGGCTTTTACATGCTTCGCACGTAGGTTCTTACCTTCCGTTTTTAAGATCCAACTCTTCCCTAGCAGGCACTCATCAGATTCACACTACTCTTTAGAAATGGCTACACTCTCCCCGGCAACGGCGCCAAAATGTGGAGCGATAAAAAGGTGTCTTTTTAACTCCTAATTACCTTCACATTAATTGTCAACCCAGGGACGACTTTTTATTTCAAGAGTGTACTCAGTCTGAGGCAGCTATTTACTCAAGAGTAATGTTTTGCAGTATAGTGCTTAAAATACAAAAGTAAATGAAAGCTGGAAACAAAATCTAATTGGAACAACAAGAAACTGAAATGTTCTAAACTAAATCATTCACTCAAACAACCATCAATCGAGGATACAGTAGCAATAACTCATTCCTCTAGATATTGATGCAATTGAAATCAAACCGGAACAAGACAATCATTCATTCATTCGGAAATCAACAACAAAATACCTTGAAGCCTAAATCATTCATTCGGAAAAATAAGCAATGTATCAGTCAAGGGTTCGACAACAATAGCCCATCCCTTTGGAAACTGATGTAACCAAAAGTAATCAAGGAACAAATCATCAATCTGGGGACTAGACAACAAATGCCAATGCCCACTACAGTTTCAGATCGTTCTGCACACCAAGGCAAAGATAATGCGAATAACAGGAAATGGAACAGCAGATAAGGAATGGAACAGTGACTAGGAAATTATAATAGCAGCTGAATTTAATAAGAAACAACCCTTTAGTCTACAAGAATAAATGCAATAATTATGTCCTACAAAAATCGGATAGCAATCCCCTATCTTTAAAGATGAATCGAACAACACGCAGAAATAGAACACCATTAACTAATAATGAATATGAAACAACGATGGAAAGTCAAATACAAATGCATAATAACTTAACACACGACACACCTCAATAGCAATCTGATCTTGGTAATCCACTTGTCAGTCTTAGTTATAAATAATACGACTGTCTTTTAGAATGGAGCAGCAACGTTCATAAATTCAACAATCGCAAGGAAATATAATTTCTAAGATGAATTCAATAATACCAATGGTCAAATGTTACAACATAGACATTCCATAATTGAATAGCAACGGTATCCTGTAAAAACCATTTATATCAGCACTTAAAGAAACAACAATGCGTTGCAAAATCGATATGATATTTCTGTCTCAGAAAATGAGATTACGTGACAGAGCTGTGATGTAAAATAATAGAACATACCAGATTACCAAATAAAACTGATAAGAAAACCACGCATAAAACAAAAGAATATAATATACAGTAGCAGCAGCGTACTCCACCAGAGGCTGGGCCCTTAGCCGCCAGCGGATGCTGCTGGGCTACTTCAGAATGAAAAGAATGAACAACAACTCCCGAATCAGGTATTAATCATTAAAGTGTGAAATCATTACAACAGAAAATGCTTGAGAATTACATCATGCAACAATCCCTATCCTATCATGAATAATCCACCATCATTCTTCATCATTTTTCCATCTGAAATCATCCCCAAAATCCTCCTCCCCTCTGATCTCTGTTCTGATTTAAATAAAGAGAGATCAGAGAGCAGTTACAATAAAGATAAGTACAACATGATTTCTATTACAAAATTGGATTGTTTCCAACCAATTGATAAACAAGAAGATATATTTCCATCCAGCTTTCAACAAGAGCAAGACGAATTTGGCTTTGCAGCTGAGATTTGGAGGACGGCCGCAACAACAAATCTCAGAAAATCGTGCTCAAAGAACCCTGCGTTTCTCTCAGTAAAAGCCGAATTTGGGCAAACCGTTCGTTGTTAAAGTTAATTGGGTCCATTCTGGACAAAACCCGTGTTCCATATTTTCCAGATTCATCTTCATTTGCTCAGAATCTCAACCGCAAAACTGTCACTTCTTATTCCAGCACACTTCTGAGTTGGCACTTTTAATGATCAAATCTTCAATCTAGAAATTATCTTGGAGGCTAAAAATGGTGAATAATGTTATAACCAATTTATTAAACTTTCATTGATAAAATCATGCATAATCATCAATTTATTAGAAATAAAGGAGAATAAATAATATTCATTCATAAGAGCATAAATCATTATAAAATGGATTTAAATAATAAATTATAATAAATGACGTGATGAAGAATGGTAGAAATTGGTGGAATAAGTGTTCACAAGTGATAATAATAATGACATATTAACGGCCCAACAACAATCACAGTTAAAGTTGAAACAATCAAGACATTTCATATGGATAGGACTTCTACAAAAATTTAATTTGGTTATCAGGTGTAAAAGGGGAATCTACAATAAGGTAGTTGATATGCTCTCTAGGCCTATTGTAGATTCATCTATTATACTCAAGCACAATTAAGTTATGCATGAAGGTTACATTGAACAATATGCATATGATAGTGATTTTGAAGATGTGTATGAAATCTTGAGCCAAGGAAACCAAATTGAAGAGTTAGATTATCATGTGCATAAATTTTTTTTGTATCACTTGGGCAAGTTATGTATACCACAGGGAGAAAGAAACAATATCATAAGGGAGGCGCACACTTCATTAATTGTTGGACATTTCGATGTAGGCAAGACAGTAGTGAATATCCAAAGGTATTTTTATTGGCCACGTATGATTGATAGTGTATCTCATTTTACTAGAGGGTGTTCTTTGTGTGCAATATGTAAGCCTAGTAATAGGAAACTTGGATTGTACACTCCACTTCTAGTTCCTTCACATCCTTGGGTAAGTATCTCAATGGATCTGGTAGGTGGTCTTCCAATGTTAAGGAAAGGTCATGATTACTTGTATGTTGTTGTAGATAGGTTCAGCATAATGTGTATTTTAATTCCATGCAAAAAAAAAATTACAGTTGAACAAACAACTCATCTTTTCTTTCAAAATGTATGGGCTTATTTTGGTCTTCCTAATTCTATTATAAGTGATTGAGATTCCCGGTTTGTTGGGAATTTTTGGTAAAAATTGTAGGACATGATAGACACAAAGTTGAAGAAGAGTACAACATTTCATCCAAAAATATACGTTTTGTTGGGTATGTGTTATATTCTTTCCACGACTAAGCACGCGTGGGGGGGTAAGAGGGGGGGCGATAGCCCCCCCCTTTGTGCTGGGCGCAATAGGGGGGTCACAGGGGGGGCGGTAGCCCCCCCTGTCAGGGTCCAAGGCAGTGCCCCGGCGAAAATTTTTGGTCCTTAATTTCCAGCGGGTAGTCCGCGTCCATGGTTTTGTGCATGGTTTTGCACATGGTATTGGGGTACGATGGTTTCTGGCCCCTGGTATTTTTGTAGATCTACTCAAGGGAACTACGGTTATGTTCTAATCCAGGGTTTATGGATTGGGGTTTATGTATGCTTCGGCATGTATATATATGTGTTGTAACACTAAAAGGAATATAATGAAAAATCAAGCTGGTCGTCCCGATTTGGGATCCAGGGAAAAATCTCTGTGTTTATCTGTTTTATGTTTTATGCTCTCGCTATTGTTTATTTTCTGTTATAAGATTCGTGTGTAGATAATTTCTGTTCAGGGTTAAAACCTACATTTGGTATCGGAGCTGTTTCCGCTTCAAGGGGACGCCTTTGGTGCTGAGGGTTTTTAGTTCGGGCCTGAGGTAGACCCTGTTCAGTGGGAGATCTACGGGATCGATTCTTGCGGTGAGAGAAGATGGCGAGCGGCGGAAAGATAGAGATCGAGAAATTTAATGGTCAGAGTTTTGAGTTGTGGAAGCTCAAGATGGAGGGTCTACTGGTGGATAAAGATCAGTGGATCGCGGTAGATCCAGGTATTAAGCCAACAGGAATGTCAGATGAAGACTGGAAGAAACTGGATCAGAAGGCTAAAAGCACAATAAGGTTGTGTGTCTCAGATTCAGTATTGTTGAATGTATCTAGGGAAGCTACGACGAAGACCTTGTGGGAAAAGCTAGGGAATTTGTACCAATCTAAGTCTATGGTGAATAAGTTTTTCCTGCGAAAAAAGTTGTATAACCTAAGGATGAAGGATGGAGACTCGGTGACAGAGCATCTGAACGCCTTCAATATTGTGGTAAGTCAGCTGTCATCTGTTGATATTAAAATCTCAGATGAAGATAAGTGCATCAGTTTGTTTTGCTCTCTACCAGACTCGTGGGACAGTCTGGTTATTGCAATAGGTAGCAATACAACTACCTTGAATTTTGATGACATTGTCTCAGCCTTGCTGTTGGAGGAAATGAGATGGAGAAATATGGAGGGTCATAATGGAGATGCCTTATCTGTACGAGGAAGGTCCCAAAACAGAAACAAGAATAAGGTTTCGAGTGGGAGATCCAAATCTAGAGGGAGATATAAATCTCCTGGAAATTTTGTAAAGGTATGCTGGAAATGCGGAAAGGAAGGGCACTACAAAAAGGATTGCAGATCTAAATCTCCTGAGAAAGGAAAGGGATCTGATGATGCTCCTTCTACAGAGGCAAAAACCACCTCGGATGAAGGTGGGGATGTGTATTTGGCTTCTTCTTCAAATACACATGTAGATCATGAGTCATGGTTGATTGACTCAGGTGCATCCTTTCACTTCACTCCCCATAAGGAGTGGTTCTGCGAGTATGAGAAATATGATGGTGGTGATGTCTTCCTAGGGGATGATAGGAGGGCCAGAATCATCGGACGTGGAAAGGTCAAGCTGAAGCTACAAGGTGGAAGGATTAGAACACTTCCTGGTGTTCTGCATATTCCTGCATTGGCCAGAAATCTGATTTCTGTAAGCAAGATGGATGATGCAGGTGTAAACATAGTGTTCGAGAAAGATGCCTGCAAGATGGTTCGGGGAGCACTGGTATTAATGCGGGGAGTTCGGACTGGAACTCTGTACAAGCTACAAGGTAGCACAGTTATTGATGGGTGTAATAGTTCTGTGGTTCCTGAAAGTGGGATGGAAAGCCTAGCTGTGTCTGGAGAAAAGACCATGCTATGGCATCAAAGGCTTGGACATATTGGAGAGAAGGGCCTTCGGATACTGCATAGAAATGGTATGGTAGAAGGTATGTCTAATTTCTCTCTGGATTTTGATTTCTGCGAACATTTTGTATATGGGAAGTATAATCGGGTGAGTTTTCCTTCTGGTGCTAAGAGGGCGAACAAGATATTAGAACTTGTGCACGGTGATGTGTTTGGACCTGTGTCAGTTCCATCACTGGGAAAGTCTGTGTACTATGTTTCATTCATAGATGACTTCTCAAGGAATACATGGATATATTTCTTGAGGAAGAAATCTCAAGTCTTTGACAAATTTAAAGAATTTAAGGCTCTGGTGGAAAACCAGACAGAGAAGAAGATAAAGGCACTGAGGACAGATAATGGTGGGGAGTTCTGCACGAAGGAATTTGAAGAGTTCTGTAAGAAGTGTGGTATAGCACGACAGAAGACTACTCCATACACACCGCAGCAAAATGGAGTTGCAGAAAGAATGAACATAACACTGATGGAAAAGGCAAGAAGCATGCTTAGTGGTACCGGGTTAGGACAAGAATTCTGGGCAGAGGCAGTGGAGACTGCATGCTATCTGGTTAACAGATCACCTTCATCAGTGTTGGAGGATAAGACTCCACATGAGGTATGGACTGGTAAGAAGCCCTCTCTTTCACATCTAAGGGTATTTAGATGTGATGCATATGTACATGTTCCAAAGGAGAAAAGGACCAAGTTGGATAATAAATCTGAAAGGTGCATCTTTATTGGGTATAAGGATGGTTTAAAGGGTTGCAAGCTTTGGAACCCAGAAACAAGGAAGGTTGTGTACAGCCGAGATGTGGTGTTTAGAGAAGTGAAAGATGTTGTTACACATGAAGTCCTACCAAAGGAACATGAGAAGATAGAGTTTGAGCTAAAGGAGGATGAATCAGACTCTACAACAGAAGAAGACTCAGAAGATGAAGAGCCACAAACTCCAACTTTGAGAAGATCAGTTCGGGAAAGAAGGCAACCAGAAAGGTATAGTCCATCTACTTTCTGTTCAGGTTTTGCCTTAACTATAACTGATGATGAACCCAGAAATGTCAGGGAGGCAGTAGATTCAGATGATGGAAAACTAAGGAAGGAGGCCATGGTTGATGAAATGGCATCCTTGCACAAAAATGATGCATGGGATTTGGTGGAGTTGCCGGCTGGAAGGAAGCCCATTGGGAGCAAATGGGTGTTTAAGAAGAAGATGAATGTAGAAGGGAAGGTGGAGAAATACAAAGCTCGGTTGGTAGCGAAAGGTTATTTCGAGGTGCCGGGAATTGATTTTGGTGATATTTTTTCTCCTGTTGCCAAGGTTACTTCTATTAGATTACTTTTATCTGTTGCTGCTGCATTAGATTTTGAGATAGAACAGATGGATGTGAAGACAAATTTTCTTCACGGGGATCTAGAAGAGGAGATCTACATGAAGAAACCTCAAGGCTTTATGGTGAAGGGTAAGAAAGAACTGGTATGCAGGTTGAAGAAGTCTCTGTATGGGTTAAAACAGTCACCAAGGATGTGGTATCAGAAATTTGATACCTATATATGGGGACTTGGCTTCACCAGAAGCAGGGAAGCTCATTGTGTTTATTTTAAATTAATTGGTGATCGTGTTATATATCTGGTCTTTTATGTGGATGATATGTTGTTGATTGGAAATGACAAAGAAATTATCCAAGATTTGAAGACCCAACTGTTCTCCAAATTCGACATGAAGGATCTGGGTGCTGCAAACTATATTTTGGGCATGGAAATTAAGAGAGATCGGGCAAGAGGAAGCTCTGGTTAAACCAGAGGAATTATGTCGAGAATATATTGCAGAGGTTCAATATGCAGGGTAGTAAACCGGTGAATGTTCCTATTTCTGTAGGTGTAAAGGCGTACGGCGAACGGGTGTCCCAAGACACAAGAAGAAGAGGAGTATATGTCCCGTGTTCCATATGCAAGTGCAGTGGGTAGCCTCATGTATGCAATGGTCTGTACTAGACCAGACATTGCACATGCAGTGGGAGTATTGAGCAGGTTTATGTCAAACCCGGGGAAGGAGAATTGGACAGTAGTGAAGCGGGTTTTCAGATATTTACGGGCACTAGTGATTATGGCTTGTGCTACCAGGGAAGACCAGGATTGGAAAGAATGTTGGACATTTGTGGTTTTGTTGATGCAGACTGGGCTGGAGATCTGGACCAAAGAAGATCTACAAGTGGGTATGTGTTTAGCCTATTTGGAGGCGCAGTCAGTTGGATGAGTAAAAGACAGTATGTAGTGGCTCTTTCAACTACAGAGGAAGAATACATAGCAGCCACTCATGCAAGCAAGGAAGCAGTTTGGTTGCAGAGATTGTGTTCAAGTATGGGGTTGGTACAACAAGCTATAAGGATAGACTGTGATAGCCAAAGTGCAATTTTTTTGGCTAAGAACCCTGCTTATCATTCAAAGACAAAGCACATTGATGTTCAATATCACTTTTTTAGAGATATGGTTGAGGCTAAAAGGGTGTTGCTGGTAAAGGTGGACACTTTGAAGAATGTTGCAGATGCATTGACAAAGTTTGTGAGCACTTAGAATTTCTCTTGGTGTAGAGAAACAATGGGTGTTGAAGAATTGGGCCAATGACTAAGCTCTCTTGTGGCCCCCTGTGGAAAGAAAACAACAAGTGGGAGAATGTTGGGTATGTGTTATATTCTTTCCACGACTAAGCACGCACGAGGGGGTAAGAGGGGGGGCGATAGCCCCCCCTTTGCGCTGGGCGCAACAGGGGGGTCACAGGGGGGGCGGTAGCCCCCCTTGTCGGGGTCCAGGGCAGCGCCCCGGCGAAAATTTTTTGGTCCTTAATTTCTGGTGGGTAGTCCACGTCCATGGTTTTGCGCATGGTTTTGCACATGGTTTTGGGGTACGATGGTTTTCGGCCCCTGGTATTTTTGTAGATCCGGTCAAGGGAACTACGGTTATGTTCTAATCCAGGGTTTATGGATTGGGGTTTATGTATGCTTCGGCATGTATATATGTGTGTTGTAACACTAAAAGGAATATAATGAAAAATCAAGCTGGTCGTCCCAATTTGGGATCCAGGGGAAAATCTCTGTGTTTATCTGTTTTATGTTTTATGCTCTCGCTATTGTTTATTTTATGTTATAAGATTTGTGTGTAGATAATTTCTGTTTAGGGTTAAAACCTACATGTTTAGACCAAGGTGGTTAACATGACATTCATTCATCTTCTTAGAGGTTATTGCAACAAACATCCCAAGTTGTATGATGAACAATTGCATTACATTTAGCATGCATACAACATGGCAAAGCATTCTTCTACAAACACATCACCATTTGAGGCATGTCTTGGGTACTTTCCAAGATCGCCTTTGGACTTCATCTTTGAGTAAGATGTTTCTATAGATGGTCATAGTGACATACATAAAACAAGAAAGTTCATTGAGAAAATTCAGTTGGTACATCACACAGTGCATGAACAACTTGAAAAGAGTCAAAGAAGCTACAAGACAAGGCATGATAAACACTGTGTTGATCACAAATTCGAGGTTGGAGATGAATTTTGGTTATATATCAGCAAATAAATATTGAAAGGGGAAGGTAAAAAGCTTAACCCAATATTTTATGTTCCATTTAAAATTTTGGAAAAGATTGGTAGCAATGCATTTAAGCTAGACTTGACTCCTTATATGAAAATATATTCTGTCGTTAATGTTGAGAATTTGAGATTGTTTGAGCCTACTTGTATTGATGATCAAGGAAATCATGTTTAGCTTCCATCAATAGATATTTTCTCTCCATTGATGAACTTCAGCAAGATCTCATACTTGACAGAAGAACGAGAACTTCAAGGAGAGGGAATGTCAAATACCTTAGAGTGGGACTTTAAGGGATAGAATCCTTCCAAGGCAAAAAGCATGGAGATTTAATGGGTGAGGGAGTCGGACCCTCACCTGCTGAGCAATTGGTAGTATATTTTGGGGTGCAAAAGTCTTCTAGTGGGGAGGAATAATCAAAGTATCAATATTTAGCTAAAAAATGAAAATTCTTAGAAATGATCCAAACCAGAACGACCACATAGATCTTGTCACCATGATTCCGATGTAATTTATTTCATCCAAATCCAACTCCAGATGAAGAAGTTATGGCATGTTGTCCATTTTCCCAAACAAGTAAAAACAAATGTGAAGAACAATGACATACTGATGACATGGTATTCCAGTCAGCAATTTAGGAATATCCATGGAATATTCTCCAATTTAGTCCAATGACACAGTGACAAGTGTCGCAGTCAGACTCGCCAGTGAACTTTGGAATTGAAATTTTTTTTACATCTGTTTCTAAGGTTGAATGAGAATTTTTTTAGTTTGTAGTCCAACCAGAGTTGGACACGTGGTGCAGCCAGAGACTGCCATGTGTCCCTTCTAGTGTGGACCCATCCAAGCTTGCGTAATTTTTGAATTCTTCCATTCCAAAGTTTCGGACAGAGATATATTATGGTTGCATATATTTTTTTTAACCTAAGGTGCAACTATTGGCAGACAAATGTATTTTATGGGGGAATATATTGTTATTCCCTAAGTCTAAACCTTATGATATATGGTGGAGGCTAAATTTTCTATGGTGAAGAGGCTGCATGTGGAGGAGAGGTTTCTATCTATGTGGGGAGGCTAGCTATTATGGTGGTGGACTACCATACTTCACGGACATGTGCGTTAATGGAGGACAGGCACTACATCTAGTGACGGTGGACATGTATATGACAATGGCAGACTATAAATATATCAATAACAAAATTTTAAACCTTGGCTATGTTTATTTGCATAATGTATTAAAATATTGGTGTGGGGGTCGGGGTCGAACCCACGACCACCCCCATGCTACTTTTTCACTCTACCACTCCACTACTCTGATGGGTCTTAACCCATATGCACCTCCACATATATTTTAACTATAGTCAGGCCTATGATGGGAGTCTGGACGGGGCCATCCCCCTCCCATATGATCTAATGCGGGAATCGTGGTGCAACGCTCAACAACTGGCAGGAACATTTGAAACTTAAATATGTTTTATTAAAGCCTAATTTGAAGATTAAGATGTGACTAACACTTAAGCTAATCTATTATCACCGATTGGATAACGCGTAGTTTAATGACGTGCTTATCTAACTAAGCCATCATTAAATATGTTTTAATCCACAATTAATGTGGTGTTAAATCTGGTGGAGGCACCTTTTAGGGCATAAACTCCAAATTTAGTAGTGTTAGCTGGAGATTTTCCAGATTTAGTGGAGAAAATGTAGGAAATTTTTTTTTGCAATAACTATGCTAAATTTTGACCAATTTTGGCTCAGGAAGAGTCATTCTTGGTATATTTTGATTTTTTGGAGCCATTGGAGCAGGCTATAGAGGAAAATGTAGTCTATAAATGATATTTTTGCACAATTGAAGCTAATAAAAAGGCCCATGCCATGGAAGCTCGATCAAGGAGATGTAGCCCAGGAGGCCTGAACTCCTTCATCAAAACAATGTGTTATTGATTTAGTTGTCATGGTTTGTTGTGTGTTTATATGTCAATGTTAAACACTTATTTCCCATGCTTTTACGTTCTTGAAATCAACTTAATCTCCACAATTTTGTTTTTTTATCACTCATACGCACATCTATAAACCCTTGTACAAGAAGTAAACATGAGAACTTTCATTATAAATTTGAAACTGATATTAGCACAACAATAACTCACAATCAAATTCAAAATATCTATCTTAGACAAATGATCAGGTCTCGCATTCAATATTCCTACCCTAACTATAACTTCAAAGTCATACTCCCAAAACAACAACAACCATCAATAAATATTCCCTCCCAGAACAGGCTTGTTCACCAAATAGTGTGAACATTTTAATGTGCGCTCCTAATAAGTAATGCCTGGATTTATGCACTACATATACCATATCCAATCCTTCACATTATGTTTTGGAATAATTCTTTTCTACCTTGGAAAATTTCCTCCTTGAAAAATATATGGGGTGTTCAATACCTTAATCTCCTGGCTACACCAGTACTGAGCATAATGATATGCAAGATGCATCAACATGAACGTGAAATTCCTTGTTCCATTCTGGAAAAACTAGAATCGACAAAGTTACCATCTTCTTCTTTAGTATGTCAAGGATTTTCTGGCATTATTCATCCCAGAAATAAGTAACATCCTTCTTTAAAACATTTTCCATCGACGCAGTTATCTTCGCATATGCCTTCATAAAATTCCTGTAGTAGTGAGTATGTCACATTGTTGTGTGCAGTTTCTTCACTACCTTATGTGGTTCCAGGTTCTCAATAATAAAAATATCCATGGCGTCTACCCTTAATCCTTTCCAGCAAACCACATGCCCCAATAGTATACCAAAAGGTATAAAAAATATCATTTTTTAAGTTTCAATGATATTTGATAATGTTTGCAAGTATCCAACACAGTCTTAAGTTCCCAGCCTGATTCTTCAACATTCCAAAGACTGTCAACAATGTTACCGATGAAATAGGTAACCTCATTGTTACCTACTTTTTGAAGTATCAAGAAAAACACCTGATTTTGAAAAAGTGGCGATGTAGAATCAAGAAAAAAAAAATTGAGCATGTTTTTGGCACTTTAAGTTCTTTTCATTTTGTTTTTTTTTTATTATTAAAACTTTTTTTTTTTATGTGATGTTTTTTATGTCGATTTTGAATAGTGGTGGTGTATCATTACCAATGTTTTTTTATAGGATTGATTTTGACACTATAGATTTTCTAATGTCTTCTTCTTCTGTGAGATGTTTGTTTTTAAGTGCATTTATGTACTTGTGTTTTAAAAATCTATATATATATATATATATTTTAAATAAAAAATTGTAATGATATCTTCACTTTTTCACATAGATAAAAGATGGAAAAGGGTGAATATTCTAAAGTTTATATTTTCTACATGTTTATGTATTGTTAAATAATTTTTCAATGCACATCAAAAAATTGTCGCTAAAAAACCAATATTTTGAACCCTATGACAAAAAAATACAATTTTTCAATATAAATACAATGCAAAAAATACGCTTTTACATACTTTTTGTTGGAAAAAACATGTTAAATAAACTAATTTTCTGGGAGAATATTAACAAAAAAGCTTAAGAAAATAACATTTTTATTGAATTTTATGTCAAAAAATAATAGCAATCACATGTTTTTTGCAAAAAAAAAGGGTTGTTCTCATAGAATATCAAAGTCTAAACATTACAAGTAAAACTGATTAATAGTTCTCAAAAATAAGCTTTGTTTGCAATAATAACTTAAACATCATCAACAATATCAACTAATACATCTTCAACATCATCTAGAACAGCATTGATGGCTTCTTTCGCAGCATTTTCTTCTTCATTCTGATCATTGTCATCTTCTAATGGATCTTTCATGTCAGCAAATCTTCCAATGTGTCCCTTTCCAATCATTCCATATAATGGTGGTTGAGGTTCCTTTTCTTTTTTTGCCACACGTGATTCATTAAAATCTCTTTTCCTCAAACCAACTTCTTGCTTCGCATCTGGAAGGAATTTAAGAGCATTAATTCTTTGTTGAATAAATTTGCATTGAACTAGGTCTTTCTTAATGGCAATGCAATTTCTTCCTTTTAGTAGGCAACATGCTAGTGTTGTACCTAATCATCAAGCACAAAAAAAATAAGTACAAAAATTAGTATGGAGACATAAAAAGTAAGAAAGACAATATTTAAATTTAAATTTGTATAATAAAACTTACCTGAACCTAAGAATAAATCCAAAACCCATTCTCCTTCATTTGAACATAGATCTATAAGATAGTTAATCAATGCTTGTGGTTTTTGATAAATGTTAACTATATCTTCTTTTGCATCTTTATCCTCATATGTTAATTTTCTTACAACTGCATCATAAACCAATACTTGACTATGACTCTTCCCATCTACTCGATTCATAATAATATGCTTATAGTTATCATCTTTTGTCCAACATTCAACATGGATGAACTCACAATCATTTATAATAGGCTGATCTTCGAAAGAAACAATATTTTACTTTTTCCTGTAACATAACATAGTAAAAGTTCAATTAAATTTTACATGAATAAATTTTTTTAGGAGGAATCAAACATACAATTTCAAACTATTACCATGTAAGTTGCATCCTTGAGTTTGCTTTACCCTTGAAGCTTGTTAATAACATTGGAAACTGTGTGTCTGAATGAAATGTCACAAATCGCCAAAGTGGTGATGTTGTCACTTCTTGAAAACCCGTAACCACTTTACTAAAAGCTTGATAAGTATATGGTTCTCTATCATATTCAATGTCTGGGAAATTGAAACCAAGAGGAATATCTGCAATAACTAAGCCATATTCCCTTTTAGGTATTAGTGATGCAATGTCTTCACAGTCACCTTGTATTATTTGATATTGGACACTGTCGAGCCCATTCCAAATGTAATGATTAAGAGTAGGATCAAGTTCAACATCCATAAGACGCTTCCTTCTCATGTTCTCCATCTTAATTTTTTCAATAAAGCTTTTGAAAGTATCTAGTACTCCATTTCCATCCTTCTTCTACATCTTTAATGACATATATATATATATATATATATATATAAGTAATAAAATAAAAATAGTTTAAATATGAATAAAATTAATTTATAAATCAACATACCTTATTGAACGCAATATAAAACTCTTTTAGTGTTGATGTAGAACTTGCTTCTGGGTATTTGCATACAACATCATCCCAATTGTCTTCATTCAACATTTTAACCATGTGTTCTTCTATTTTCATAAAAAATTTCTAACTAAATAAATCAAGTTAAAAGAGTTAATATACTGACACGTATAAAAAATTCTACCAACATCATTATGTTTTATTTAAAATAAAATTATAATGAAAGAAAAATAACAAATAATTCAATAAACTTACTTTTGAAATTTTGCACACATTTCTTCCATTGATAATTCACTCGACTTCACACGGGCTAATATTGATTTGACTAATTTATCATCCTTCACACCTTGCATTGTTCTCCAAGGTGTGATAGTCATATCCTTTGGAAGCTACTTCATTTCAGGACCCCCCTACTGTTAGTACATATTATGGGTTTACTCTTTCTAACCTTTCGATTTTTTATGGAAATATTCTCCCACCGATAAAAAATCTCATCAATCAAATCCCATACCTCCCCAGTTCTAAATGCCAACTGAAAAATGTTATCTGTGCCTCTAAAGAAATTTGTATTCAATTTTCCATCTTTTGTTTTTTTTTCATCAATTTGATAACCTGTTTCCATTAAACATACCTTTCGAAATGCTACACTAACTTGTGTCTTATCCCCACCACATTTTTCTATGAATTCATTATGAATAGATCTGACCCTTTGGATGAAATTCATTTTCATTCTCTACTCATTATATACATTATGATCCCATGCCAATAAATTTGATTCTGTTTCTGTTAAGCCAACGTAAATGATGCATTTCACTGTTTGAAAAATATAGTTATTGGGATATTCTACAATCAATTGTCTCTTAGCCTCTATCGAATGGTTCCCTCCAATTACATAATATTTATAATCAAAACATTTTGTCTTGTCAAATTCTTATTTGTTGGGAACCTGGCATGGATCGACAAGAACCACATAATCCACCACATGCACATATGGATTGAACCTGAACAATGTTTTCAAATTATGTACATGTAGGTGATGGGCCTTTATAATTTGATATTGAGATTGTCCTTCATCTGGGCCATAAAATTGGTTAACAATAAGCTCAAATGTTTTACCACCAAGAATTAATTTATTCTTCCTCAACTCTTGTCGAATAGAATTTTGTTTTGTTTTAATAATGCCATCCTCTAACTCAGCACCTGGTGTTATGATTTCTCTGCTTCCATGAGAGCTTTCAATTTGTTCTTCACTGCTGATCACGACCTTTACAGGTTCACCAATATTTGATTTCCTAGTCTTATTGGATAACATATCAGTTTTTTTATAAGCAAGCTCTCCTTCATGAGGTAAAAGAGAGACATCTTTGGCAATTTTTCTTTTTGGTGTCTGATCTTTTTTCTCCTTTTGCACAACAATTCTAATCTACTCCTCACTAATTCTATCATAATTTTATGTTTCATGTTCGACACCTTCAAAAGAAACATGTTTAAGTTTACTAGATTGACCCACCTTAGTGACTCTTGGTTGATCCCCTCTTTGTACTATTGCAGTGTCACGAGCTATTGGTCTTTGTTTCAATCTCCTTTCCTCTGCTTTGTCTTTGTGGAAAGTGTTGATCACATCCATAACATTTGGCACCAACATATAAATACCTTCAAACATGTTTGAAAGACTCGGAACAAAATCCTATGAAACAAAATAAAACATGTCAATGATCAATAATTTATAAAAAATTGAATCATCCTTACAATAATGCATAGAGGAAATAAAAATAAACATACTTACAATGTTATTTGCAATGTTGCTTGATATTTCTTCAAAAAAATTTGAAGATATTTCATCTGTGTCATACTTGACGATTGATAGACGATATCTAACCTTCTCACGTTTCTGAGCCTTCCTTGCAAGAACATAAATAGTGTTTGTATTCGGGACCATACATATGTCTCATACTCTGCCCATCACATCATATGGCTCATTTAAGTCAATCATACCACAAATCAGATAGATGTGTATATCAGCTTCCATTTCACTGTCTTCAAGATACCATGAGAAATCGGTTTTATCTATTTCCTCGGCGTTCTTCCAATCAGAAATAAACTTTAATGAACCTAGTGCCCCACTTGCTTGACTTTTATTAGTGTGTGCAACAATGTCCTTATTGCGTCCAACAGTGTCCATAGTGCGTCCAGCTGCAACTTTAGATTTAAAAACAAAATATTATAAATCATATGTATATATATCTATATAATATGTTTTAAATACATTTTATAAAAAATTTAAAAATGTGTTTAAATTGTATAAAACAATTTTAAAAAAATAAACTATTATTTTCAAACTTCAGTTTTTGTTTAATATTAAAAAAAAAAAAACAAAAACTTACTAACTATTTATAACAAATGTTAAAATTAAATTTTTTTTTTTGAAGGCAATGATTTTATTAAAAAAAACTTATAATTTTTTAATATATTTTAAAATTTCAAAATTTAATTTTACATTACATAGCTATTGAATAAAAATAAACAAAATAAAATAAAATAAAAATTTATTTTACTTTACATAGCAATTAAATAAAAAATTATAAAAAATTAATACAAAAGTTTATAAATTTATATAATATTTTAATATATTTGAAAATTACAAATTTCTATTTCACATTACATAGTAATTAAATTAAATAAACAAAATAAAATAAAAGCAATTAAATAAAATCAAGGAAAAAATTAATTTTTTTATAATGTTGTTTTAATACTTAAATTTAAAAAAAAAAATTAAAAGAAATTTAAATATTTAAATGTTAAAAACAAATGTTATAATATTATATATTTTTTTATTTTTTTAATTGTATGGTTATATAGTTTTTTTTTATTAATTTATTGTATTGTTATATTAAAACAAATGTTTTTTATTTATTTATTATATTGTATTGTTTTTTTCTTTAATTATATAATGTTTAAAAACTAAACATAATTGTTATTTAATAATTTTTTTTTTTAACAATTATTATATAACAATGTTTTTATTATATTATATAACAATTTTTGTATTATTTTTATATATAACAATGTTTTTTATTAATTTGTAATTGTTTTATTAAAACAAATTATAAAAAAAAAATTTAAAAAAAAAAAACAACTTTAAAAAAAAATTTAAAAAAATGTTTTATTAAAACAAATTAAAATAAAAAATTAAAAAACAAAATTAAAAAAAAATCAAATTTAAAAAAAATTAAAACTAAAAAACAAAACTTAAAAAAAATTAAAAATTAAAAAAAAAAATTAAAAAAAATTAAAAAAAAAAATCATGGGGCTGCCGCAGACCTAGATCGTGCCCGCGGGGTGCCGGAGGCCGGCTGAGCGGCACCATGGGGGTGGCCCAACCAGCCTTAGGGCCCCCGCTGGGCGGGAGGCCGATTCCGACTCTGGCGCCCCGCGAGCACGGTCTACGGCAGCGCCATGATTTTTTTATTTTTATTTTTCATTTTTTTTATAATATAATTAATAAATAATTATTAAAACATTATTTAATAAAAAGAAAAAATAATTGTTAAAAATATTAAAATATAACAAATATATATAAAAAAAAACAATTTATTAAATAACAATTATGTTTTGTTTTTAAACATTATATAATTAAAAGAAAAAAACAATACAATATAATAAATAAAAAAAACATTTGCTTTAATATAACAATACAATAAATTAAAAAAAGAAACTATATAACAATACAATTTAAAAAAAAAAAAATGATATATAACAAAACAATAAAGAAAAAAAAAATTGAAGATTTAAAATTAAAAAGAATAAAACTAAGATTTAAAATTAAAAAAAATAAAATAAAATAAAATATAAAATAAAAAAATTCTCAAATAAAAAAAAAAAAACATTTTAAATAATGAAACCACTGATATATTTATGATAAAAAAAACAAATAATTTTTTTTATAATATTACTATTTTTTTTATGTGCATGGTCGTTTTATGGATTTTTCTGTCTAGATGAACCTATAAGTCTTAAAAAATAAATAAAAAATCTAAATTTTTGTCCTTAAAACCCTAAAAAAATTAGTTCTTTTTGCATTTTCTTCACTAAAAAAATATAAAAAAATTAAGGTTTTTGAACCTAAAAACCTTAAAAAAAAATAGTTTTTGGACACAAAAAACTATAGAAAAATAGATTTTCCCCAAAATCGTCTTTAAATTGACAGAATAGAAGGAAAACTAACCTTTGAAATGCAAAAAGCTGTTGTCACCAATGCCAACACAACGCCTCCACAAAATTACGAATAGCAACACAATGCCTCCAATGCCAATGCAATGCCTTCACGAAGTTACCAATGCCAATGCAACACCTCCACAAAATTACCAATAGCAACACAATGCCTCCACGAAGTTACCAATGCCAACGCAACACCTCCAGAAATTTGCTCTAACAAATACCAGAAAGCTTGATGTGATGTGATGAATAGAAACAATCATTTTTATTATATAGCAAATATCGTCTGATTGGTTTACTGTTTAACGAATGTGGGATTAAAATTTCAAATTCAAAATATTTACATTTAGTTTATTATAGTTAAAATACTTAATATTTGCATGTAGTTATCATAGTTAATATTTTATTCAATATTTACATGTACTGAATGTTGAATAATTCAAATATAATCTCGGATTAAAAATTAAAATATGAAATACTTACATGTAGTTAATTATAATTAATATTATAGATAAAATAGTTAATATTTGCATTTAGTTATCATAGTTAATATTTACATGTACTCAATGTTTGAAATCATGGGATTAAATTTTAAAATCTAAAATATTTACATGTAGTTAATTATAGTTAATATTATAGTTTAAATAGTTAATATTTACATGTTATTATTTTTGTAAATATTTACATGTAGTCAATCTTAAACCATTCAAATAAGAAAATTATTTTAGTTTCGAAGGCATGCATGAAAGGAATATTTTGTGGATATTTTGAATAGAAAGTATGGTGAAATATTTGAAGACCAAGAGTTTATTAATAAATTTTGAAATATATTTTAGATGAATATAACGTAAGTTTAAAATTTAAAATTTAAAATATTTACATGTAGTCATTATAGTTAATATTTGCATGTAGATATTATAGTTAATACTTACATCTAGTCAATGTTGAATCATCGAAATAAAAACATTATTTTAGTTTGGAAGGCATCCATAATAGAAATATTTTTTGAATATTTTGAATATAAATATCGGTAAAATATTTCAACACAAACAGTTTATGAAAAAAATGTTAAATACATTTTTTGACTAATATTTGTATCAAATATTTGAAATGAAAATTTTGGAGGGAAAGTTTTTCGCGAAATTTTTTGGGGGGAAATTTTGGAGGGAAATTTTTTCGTGAATTTTTTTGGAGGGAAAAATTGGAGGGAAATTTTCAGTCTTTAAGCTATATATTGTAAGTGGGAGAGAAATTTGTATCATTCAACCTATTCTTGTTGAAAGCCATGCTTTCTTTTGATAGTGAAGTTTTTCTTCGTACAACATCAACATCTTCGTCACGCAACAACTCTATTCAGAGTGATGAATATAATGGGAGTTCGTTCACCATGAATAGCGAGTCAAAAAATCGACTTGGTCGTAATCCTAAAGATGATGAGAACAAAATTGGTGAGGCGCAGCAAAATGAAATTTCTGTAAATCGAGCGCCAGTTATACCACTTACTCTTAATCCTAAGGATTATGAAAGCAACAGTGATGAAGGGCATGATGAAGAATTTCCAGAGTCAAAAGTTTCATTTCGTCCTAATCCCAAGGATTATGAGGACACCATTGATGAAGAGGGAGATGAAGAATATCCACTTCAGCTTAATCCTAAGGATTATGCGAGAACAACAAATGAAGAGGAGAATGAAGAATCTGCAGAGTCAAAATATCCACTCTGTCCTAATCCTGAGGAGTATGCCAGCACCACTGATGAAAAAGGGGATGTAAAATTTCCAGAGTCAAAATATCAAATTCGTCCTAATCGTAAGGATTATGCGAGCACCACTGATGAAGAGGGGAATGATAATGTTTCAGAGTCAAAACATCCACTTCGTCCCAATCCTAAGGATTATGCTAGCACCACTGATGAAGAGGGAAATGAAAAATTTATAGCGTCAAAATATCCACTCCATCCTAATCCTAAGGATTATGCAAGCACCACTGATGAAGAGGGGGACGAAAAAATTCCAGAGTCAAAATTTCCACTTCGTCTTAATCCTAAGGATTATGTTAGCACCACAGATGAAGAGGGGAATGAATAATTTGCAAAGTCAAAATATGCACTTCGTCCTAATCCTAAGGATTATGTCAGCACCACTGAGGAAGAGGGGAATGAAGAATTTGCAGCGTCAAAATATCCACTTCGTCCTAATCCTAAGGATTATGCCCGCACCACTGATGAAGACGGGGATGAATTTCCAAAGCTAAAATTTTCACTTCATCCTAGTCATAACGATTTTAATTTAACCACTGATGAAGGGGGGGATGAAGAATTTCCAATAAATATAGATTCAAGGCATTCACTTATTCCTAATCCTAAGGATTATGAGAGCTTTAGTGAGGAAGGGGAGGGGCAGGATGAAGAAATTCTAGTGAATAAAAATTCAAAGCTTCCACTTATGCCTAATCCCAAGGATTATGAGAGCACCACTGAGGAAGGGGAGGATGAAGAGTTTCTTGAAAATGATAATTTTAGAGGCACAAATCTGAATATTGCATTTTCTCCAAGTGACCATTTCAAAGACACTCATGGTGATGAAGAATTGAATCCTCCCAGGGAAGAATTTGAAAGCATGGGTCAAGATGGTGAAGAATTTCTTTTGAGTTGGGGTTACAAAAGTGCCGATGATTCTTGTGAAATGTTTTCTTCAACTGATGATGGTAAAGAAAATTTTCCAGGCAATGATGTTGATGAATTTCTTAACTATGTTGAGGATGATGATAGTGGGGATAATATTCCTCCTAATGGTGATGAAACTACTTTTACAAAGGATGATGAAATGATGAAGCCGTTGCAAGAAAATATTGCAACTAGGAGTAGGAGTAGACCTTTTCATATCAATCCAAAGCATTCCAGTTATACAAGGGCGAGGAAAAAATATCTCACGGCAAGAAGTTCTATCATTCATTTGATTTCAAGTGAATTTTGTCGAAGGGATTGCTTGAAAAATATGGATTTCAACTTTGTTTGGGAGAAAAGGAAAACATATATGTCAATGAATAAAAGCATGCAAAATTCATATTTAGTGGGTTGCATGCAATCTACACTAGCAGGTTATGATTATCATATTGGGAATGTATTGCTTTGCAGAAAGGCGTTCAAAAAGTTGTATTTAATTGGTAATTTTCATTTGTCAAGAATCGAGGATAGATTGGAAAGGGATCCCACATATTATTTAGAAGCACATTATAAACGGGAGGTGGGGCCATTTGCAAATACTGCTAAGACATGGATGAAATACTTCTTTTCAAATCATGGAGAGTGTATGCCAAATAAAGACACAATACATATTCCTGATAATTTCTCGAGACGAGAAATATTCATGTTATACAAAGATTATGCAGAAGCTGTTGAAGGAATTGGTAATTTTATTACATATTCTTATTTTACAAGGATATGGAAAACTGAATTCAACAATTTTCGTATTCCTAAGAAGACAAGGATGGGGATTTGCAGCACATGTGCTTATCTTAAAGAAAAAAGAGATAAATGTCAAGGGGCGGAAAGAGGTATGTGTTCAAAACATTGTTTTTTAAAATTTGATACTTATCAACTATGAAAATATATGTATTCATATGTTTCTTTTATTTTATGTACAAATTCCATTGTCAAAGAACTTCAAGACCATCGCAATCAGCAAACAAGTGGAAGGAAAAATTTGTATAAACATAGAAAGAAGTGTTATGATCATCCAAATAAATATCTCGGATTGATAATTGATGGTATGGACCAAAAGAGAACACTTATTCCACATTTTGTCCGCACGCCAAAAAAATTACAGGAGGAAAATTTCATTCAGTTTCACTTGGTTGGTTGTATGGTGTTTGATGAGAAGATGTTTCCAAGAGTTTTCTTCACAACTCCAAATGATGCAAATCTGACCATAACTATAATCCATGATGTGGTTACTCATTGGTCTGGGATTCTTCCTAAAGTTTTGTATTTACAATTAGACAATACAAGTCGTGAGAACAAAAATCAAGTTCTTTTTGGGTATCTAAACATGCTCGTTGAATTGGGGATTTTTAAAAAGATAAAGGTTCTTTTCCTTCTTGTTGGGCATACTCATTATCATATTGATCAAATGTTCAGTCATTTTTCAGTAGCATTGAGGAGGAAAGGTGTTGGGAGCCTGCCATCATTAATTGAATGTATTAAGAAATCGTACACTCTAGAGCCTGTTTTTCATGTTTTGGAAGAAACTATTGACATGCGAAGGTTTATTTTTGGATCGCATGGTGAGGAGAAATGCATTGAACAACTTAACGACATTAGCTTCCAGCATCAATTTCGTATCAAAAAAGTTGATGGGATAACACTTATATGGGGCAAGAAGTATTCAACTATTGAAGAATGGGGACCATCATCAAGTTTAGCATTTTTGAAGTTCATTCCAGAGCGTCCAATATTTTCATCAAAGATATTGTTATTACAGTCAGTTGCTGAACTCCATAATGCACGAAGGCAGAAGAGAGACATAAATTATTCTGAATGTCTAGAGGAAATTAAAATATGTATTAGAAATACATATGAGTACTTCGATGTTGCTGATTCAGTTTGGTGGGAGTCTTTTTTTCAGTAATCAAAGTGATATGATTTCAAGATCAATAAATGAGGATACGCTTTTGAAGACTCCTTTTTTTTGGCCACAAAATATGCCAAATGAACATGAACATTAGGAAACACACAATGTTGAACAACAACAGCCTCAAGCTATTATTAATTCCCCACAGGTAGAGGAAAGAGAAATCTATATTGGTTCTAGAAGATCACGTGCACAACGTGAAGCCATGAAAGACCTTTACAGGGGTTCTGTACAGGATCTTAAGGAGGGTTGCATGATAGTAGTGTTAGCAGATGAAGATCCACTTGGCTATTCATTCTGGATTGCCAAGGTTATAAAGGTCATTAATGAAAATGAAGAGATTACAGCTGTTGATGTACAATTGTATGCCACAAGTACCCACCCTTTCAATGGTGTGTACAAGCCAGAGATGGTAGTGGAAAAAAGAATTGGCAGAAAGAGAAAAAGAAAGGGCACAAATATAAATCGTCATCGCACAGATGTCTTAAAATTGGAGGATGTTGACATACTTTTGTATGGCTTCAATTTGACAAAGAGAGGAACTCTTCAGTTGCAGACCATAAATATTTTGAAGAAATTGCTACCAGAAAAATTATTGTTCAGATGGGACTCTACAGAATGTAGATGTAGATCCACAAGAATTTTGAACTCTGAAATGGTGGGCATGCATGTTGACTCAGATGGAGCACTAGTTGATGAAAGAGAAGAATATGGATCATCTTCATCTGCATTGAGCCATTCATCTGAAGATGTAGATTATGATGGTGTGCCAGAATCCATGGTTGATTTTGAATAACTATCTAAGACACTTTTATGTAATTGATGTTTGCATGGTAACTTGAAATAAAAATTTTGACTTCCATCTCATTTTTCATGAAGTTATGAGACATTTCTATGTTGGATTATATGTTTTAATTATGGAGAATTCATCTCTTTAGAATATCGACAATGCAACAATGAATTACAAAAATAATTTATGTTATATTCAATGTACCAATGTTGATATTTTAATTATAAGTAAAATATAAAATAGAAACTAATGTTGAATTTTTAGATTATGCAGTGATATTACCATGATATTATGTATTGTTACCATTTGGTATAAGGTACTTTTAAAATTTTTAATAATTATATGCGTCATTGAAAGGGAACACTTTGTTTTGATGCTTCATTTTTAGGTTTTGGTTGAAATTACATTTAAATTTGTCTTATGCTTAGATTTTAAAAAAGATAAGTTTTTATCCTTTAAAATTAAAATTACTCTTACTTGTTTCCGTTCAATGATAATTTTTTCATTTACTTGTTCATTTTTTTAAATTGTTAAGTCTTATAATTTCTCCATAATTTCATTGTTCAAGTATGTTGAACACTTAATATTGAAAAATTTTATATTTACAACTTGTCATTAAGGTTTTTATGCGCTACCAAATTTTATCTTTAACGTTATGGTTGACAATAATTACAATTTTGGGGTTGTTTAGAGTCAAGATATTTTATGTTTAACAACATGGATGAAAATTGTTCGAAATGATAAACCCTTCAGATATGTATTTGTTTATCTTTAACATCATCTATCAAAAATGTTAGAAATTTATGATTTTAAAAAATGTCCTAATATGTTGTCTTTAATTCCATTGTTACAAGTGTCAAAATTATGACACAATTTTTTTTTTTTGTTATTCCAACATCAACTGGTTTTGTTTTGAGGGTGTTTTTTCAATCCTTTTTTCAACAAACAATTTTTCTTTTAGCATAATTTTATAAAATGTTGAAATTTGACCTTAAAAAAAAACCAAGTGCATTCTGGAAGACACACTTTTTGTTTTTGGGATGTTTTTTCATGTTTTTTGAGACTTTTTGGGCTAGAGTTCTCATTTTGAGGTCAGGTTACCTATTTCATCCGTAACAATGTTTGTCCAATCCTCAAAATAAACTTCCAAAAACTTGTGTATGTACTCCTTAAAATCTACGACTACTACTCTAGATAATATTGGAGGAGCATTCCTTAATCCAAAAGGCATGATTGTATACTGATAAAATCCCCATTCAGATGCAAAATTTTTCTTAATCCTCTCTTCTGGTTCAATTCTAATTTTATTCTACCCTAGAACCCCATATGTAAATAATTGTGCCTCCTGCCCTCCAAAATTATTCGATACTTCATCTATAAAAGGTGTAGGTAATGGGTCATGCACACATGCACCATTCAGCTTCCTCAAATCAACACAAGTTATGATTTAACTCTTTTGCTTCTTCTCTTGAACACCCATAGGAATTACCCATTCAGATTCCTCCACAGGTTCAATTATGTCAGCTTTAAGCATCTTTTCCAATTCCTCCTTCACCTTTTACCTGTACTTTGGGTTCAATATATAGGGTCGTTGCATTACAAGATTTGCATCTGGTTTTAGAGTGATCATCATAACTTTAAGGTCTCCTACTATTTCCTTCAGTACGAAAAACATCGTGGGAAAGAGTTCTTGATATTCATGCAACAACTATGAAACCTTGTTGACTATATCTGCACCCCAATAATCGCAAATCAACATGATTTTTGGCTCTTCTTATGTCGCTATATTCACCTTCTACATCTTCATCAGTTGCATTATGTCAAGGATCTCAGGTTCTGGACCAAGAACCTCGTGTTATATTTCTGAATATGGCGTATTAATTTGGCACGGATCATCCTTAGCCTCTTCTATTGTCACATTATAGCATTTTACTACCTGCTCCATCTGCGCGTCCCAATCAGGCGGTGTCCAGGTTATCGCAGTTGTGGTATTTAAAACCTTTTCTTTAATTTCTTGAAGATCTCTATCTAGGTACTGACAGTCATCTTAAAAACTAAAACTCATTAAAATTCCTTCAACCATATCTTCCCAATTCATTGTTCCATGTCATAATACGGTTTCAAGAAACCAGTTCATAGGTACCACATCTAGTGTGTGAATGAATGTGTGTGCCCATTTCGGTGTTGGATCTTCGCCCCACATCATAGTCTAGAAAAAAATATGTCCTCAAGGGTCATCCTTGCTATCAGCACTGGAATAAAAACTTGGACTACTTCAAGTGCGTGACCAGACACATCCTAAGCTCTAAGGAAATTTAATGATTTGGATTATAAGATTGGTAGGTGGTTTAAACCCTCAATCACTCAAAAAGAGATTACAGTCAAGTTCATTGTCATACTAATGAGGGTATTGAGCACTAATGTGGTAGTAGAAAAGTAAGTTTGTAGCCTATGGTGAGAAGAGATTATGGAATAGAAGGAGAGAAAGTGGGTCTGCAAGGCATAAATCCACTACTTTTAGTAGAAAATAACATAAAGATAAATTTGACAATTTCAACAGGAGAAGGTTATGTCTAGACTTACAATATTCTTACTGAAATATCGTGCAAGATAATTGTCATATGTGATGCTATTTACACTTTCATTATGTATATTTCATCAAGAAAGCTCACTTTGTGAGACTAATAAAAATTGATAAAACGCATGAACATATCAAGACACCAATAAAAACCATACAATAGTATTTAGCATTACAAACGGTAGTGAAGAAGATAAGATATGGAAACACATGTGAAAATTAATAATACACACATCAAGTAGGTAATAAGTGATAAAAAGTTTGTTCAAATTTCTTTCCCTGAAAAATGTACTGATCATATGAGAAAAATATTCTAAAACCACAAACCTTTACTGAATAGATTTTTGTCACATATATACAAAAATATAATACTGACATCTCCACAAAAGGAGTGAGTTGGTTCCAAAAATTTATTACAATCTCATACAAAAGATGAAGGTTATCCTTAAACTTTAATAAAAAGTTCTATATCATAAAGAAATTAAACAACATGATGGCTAGCAATTCGAAGTGGCTGAATGATGCGGAAGCCTATTGGAATACTACTCCTTTTTTCTGGTGCAACCATTTCCATAAAAAGTGTAAACAACAGTGAAAGTGACATGTGGTTATTTTCCTCAGAAAGTGCAAAACATAATCCTGAAATTTAGGAGGGGGCTTGATCCATGACAGCTGGCAACATCTATCATAACTGAAATTTCCTCCACTTCACCTTCTTTAATGTCACCATTATGATAATAAACCAAAAATCATCTCCTTTTCATCATATACTAATATTTGAAAATAATAGCTACCTCTGCAGAAAAAGTAGATATATCTGAAAACATAGAAAATTATCCCAAAAATGAAAAGTTTATTCAAAGGCACCTCTATTCCTTAATTCCTCAGAGGTCCAAAATAGAGGAAAAAATCCTGATGGCCTCAGCTTTAGTCACCCTCTTTCTGTGTGTTTGACTCTTTGGCTGAGTCTTTTTCTTCTTAGTTTTATCTTCTGGTCTCTCTCCAATATTAATAATCTCGTATCTCAATGCAAGATTAGTAATCAAATTTTTGTTTAGTCTGATTTTAATTTTGGGCCTAGTATGAGGTCTCTAGATGTAGGGATTTGGAATGAACTTATACCTTTTACCTCCATGCATGAATCTATTAGATTCTCATTCCTCATACTTTGATTTTGTATATTCAGGGTCAATGTTGTCTTCATAAGAGGAGTATGAATAGATCATATTCTTCTTACTCTTCTTGATTGAAGATACAATGGAGGAGACTAGTCGAGCTAAAGTAGGCTCTTCCTCTATGATAGTCTCTGAAATTTTATGTTTCCCTTTCTTAAGACATAGAAAAACCTGTGAGGGAGTGTATTGTGTGAGTGAAGTATCAATGCTTGGTTGAGCGTGATGAGTTGTTTTATAAACATGGCTTGATATGTTTGCCCCAGGGTTGACTCCCTCTAGAGGTAAAGCAGGCTTAGAAGTTAGAACTCCAGGGTTGAATTCCTCTGGAAGTTCTTCTGCCATGCAGATATTTTTCGTAGGTTTTCCTCTTGAAGAGGAAGTTATCTTCTCCTTATCTTTTGACACAGGCTTTTTAGGAGGCATAGCATTTTTTTGTTTTAATTTCTTCTTATATTCCTCCACGAATGACCTTAATTTCTAAGGTTCCCTAGGTGAATTGATCAGTGGTGAACTGCTGACATGGGCTTTATTGAATGGTTGTCTTGTTGGCATAGGCATAGGGTCTCCATATTTCTTATTCAAGCCTCTCGTTTTCCTTTTGACTAACATGGAGGGAGGGTCAACTTGGCAAAAAGTTGAGGAATGGATAGGGTTTGGCTTTGAACTATTTGAGACATAGGGTTGTACTAGTTTTTTCATGAGTATCATGTTTCTTGGGTCTCCCTACTCTTCTCCTAGATTTTATGCTACCAACCCTTCCTCTATCATAAAACTATCCCAAGTGGTCCTCTTCTTTCTAAGGTAGTTGTTGTAGCCGCTACAACACCACCCAAAATTTTGGGTATATCTGAAATTTCGGGTCCCCCCTGCTTGCTTAGCCCTCAAGGTTTTGACCCGACCCATAGTCATTAAACCTTCTCACCATCATGACAATATTCTTTCGCCGCAGCCATGCCATGTGTGGAGGGGTCATCATGCTTCTCTGTGCATTAAGTATATTCATTAGAAGCCCTCTCACGATGGATCATTAGGCATTTTGTTTGGGTACTTCATTTAAATTCATAAGCTCATGTAGATTATTTGGGGGGTATCATCCTCTGAAAGGTAACTGCAAACTAACCCACCCAGGCGTCTAAGTCTATTATTTGCTAAATCATTCCTTCAGCTAACTAAATGTGCTTTAGCATCAATATTTTGAAGACTTATGACCCATGTTACGTTTTTTGCAAGTAGAGGTGGTCAGTGCGAAGAGCTGGACCTAGGGTCTTCTATGGTAGACAATGTGAATCCTTTCAAAGCTTGAAAGAACTGCAAAGGTGCTTAGCCACTTTCACGAGATAGAGATGGAGGAAAAGAAATCTTGTTGTGAAACCGAGAGAAGGCCTCAAGTAGCTACTAGGTCGCATGTCGCAAATGGACTAAGTTGCAAGTCGCAGATTCTCTCAAGGTCGCAAGTCACAGATTTCCTAAGGTCGCAGGTCACAGATTTCCCAGGGTCGCAGGTTAGAAATTTCCGTAGATTGCAAGTTGAAAATTTCACAAGGTCACAGGCTGCAAGTAACCCCTGGGTCGCCGGTCACAAATGGACTGAGTCGCAAGTCGCAGAGTCTCTCAGGGTCGCAAGTCGCATATTTCCCAGGGTCGCAGGTTGCAAATTCCCCAAGGTTGCAGGTCACAGATTGTTAGAGGTCGCAAGTCACAAAATCCAATGAAGTCACAGGGTCACAAAACAACACATCCAAGGGAGGCTTCAACTGTTGTGACTACCCAACTGTGCAACCTTCATCGAGTCACGAGGTAGTCACAGATTGCTCAAGGTCACAAGTCACAAAATCCAGTGGGGTCGTAGGTTGCAAATGGACGGAGTCGGAAGTCGCAGATTCTCTCAGGGTCACAAGTCATAGATTTCCTAGGGTTACAGGTCGCATATTTCCTAGGGTCGCAGGTCGCAGATTGTTAGAGGTCGCAAGTCACAAAATCCAATGAAGTCGCAAGGTTTCAAAACAACACATCCAAAGGAGGCTTCAACTGTTGCGACTACCCGACTGTGCGACCTTCACTGAGTCGCAAGGCAGTCATGGATTGCTCGAGGTCCCAAGTCGCAAAATCCACTAGGGTCGCAGGTTGCAACAGTGGCTGAGGTCGCAGGTCGTAAGATCTCTTAAGTCGCGAGGCAGTCCAATGGTCAGGTAGACAAAAATTCAGGGAAGCCCAAAAGGCGAGTTTTGTTCTATAAATACTTCCTTCAGGAGATTGTAAAGGACCTTTTTGTTTGGGACTCAAAGAGATATAGAACATTGTATAGAAGGACTACACATTTTTGAGTATGAATAAAAGCATGTGTTAGCTCAATTTTTGGATCTGATGTTGGTCAATTTGTGAACACTATGAGTATTATGTTTTCAGTTTCTAACATCTTTTGATTAATGAAACTGTGTCTCAAATTACATCATTTATGCATTATAGTTTTCTAAATATGTGTTAATGGTGCTAAGTTTATTTTTCTTTCTCAATGAATGTTAACAACTTTGTTTACTGACATTTATATTCTCACCAAAACCATTTAAGGAAGTGAAGGGTATTATTCCATAAATAATTGTTTCTTCTGTGGTTAGAATAACATACAAGCATGACCCTAATGATATGTTGTTGACAACATTTCCTTTGGCCCCATGCTTTATAATTAAACTTGCTACGCATAGTGTTGTATGTTCATTTAATTCATCAATCATGTGTCTTGTATCATCTGAATAAGCGTGTGTCCACAGTTTTATAGTGTCCTACTGATACCCAGGGAAAGGATAATTACGCGGTATCTGGACCCACACCCCAGAAGGGATCCCTATTCCAAAAAGTTTAGAGTCTAGTTGGGACTTTTTACTGGGGAGATCCCGTACTATTGGCTGGAAAGATTTTCTTGTCAACAAAATTGGCACTAGAAGGAGGGCCAGATGACAAGATGAGCCCTTAGAGCCTACAATTAGTCTCATATCTGAAATGGCTCATCTCCAAATCATTCTCCCAAGATGTTTATCAGATTTTTCTGGTTCTCGCTGCTCAATCTCCTATGAACTTATGTATTAGTTTTCCCAGTTAAAATTCGATGGTGAAAATGGAGTTTTGCATAACTGAGCACCTTTCAGATTTCTGTGAGTTTTCTGAATGTTACGAAGTTAACAATGACGAATTGGCCTGTGTGCTTTTCTCCCTCATTCTCAAAGGTCGCACTAAGAAATGGTGCCACACATTGCCGGTAGCTTCCATCCATTCATTTGAACAACTCGCTAGTGAATTACAACAAGCTTTTCACAGGTATGATTTTCAAAATGTATTAATAAATTTAAATGACATCAGGATGGAACCTCAGGAAATTTTATATGAATTCTCTATCAGATTTGTTCACTATTGTTTTGAGTTCCCTGAAAAGGATGTTGATTGGAAATTTTTAAGTGAACGGTTCAGGTATGTGATTTTTGTTTCCCTTGAACAATGTCAATTAGCAACCAAGCCTCATCCTAGTGTTCCCATTGACGACCCACAAGTTTCCATATATTTAGACTTTGTCCCTAATGTTTACTTGTCCATCCATTCAAGTCCAGACCACATTCAGGCCTCCAAGGAGAGTATTACTATTTGTGATATTCCTGTTCATCCTCATGAATTTTCGTGTAGTGGAGTTGTGACCTCGAAAGTTCTAAGCAATGATAGGCATGTGCAAGAAGATAAAACCTGTTGTGCCCCCTCTGAATCTTTCGCACACCGTGTCGAATCAGAGCTTGAAAACCATAGTGGCTCATTATCTCTTCCGGTTCATGAAACCTATCTCTAGTCCACTGAATGTTTCCCTAGACACAGTCCTAAATCTTATTCACATGCTAATAATAAATTGACTCTTGTCTCGGATAAAGTTGACCTTATAAAATCGTTGGACCGTCCTAGGCATGCAAGACCATTATTAACTTTGGATAACACCGATGTGTGAGATGAAAGTCCTTGCACGGTTGATACCCCCGCATCTGAATCATTTCATCCATTGTTCTCTGATTTGTTTCATGAGCCTGCTGCACCAGTAATTTCTTCAAGTCATTCAAAATTTTCTTGTACTGGTATTGGCGACAATAAAAAGCACACGGGTGGTGTTTCACAGTCACGTTACAAAGTTGATGAATATCTCAGATCTGATATTTTTCATCTGAAATATTTAAACAACCAAAGCGGTGATTTCCTGTTTTGGCAACCTTAAGATATCTCTTTTATTGATCCATCCCAATTGTTAACTCCTGAGGAGCCTAACATGCCTGATACCCAACCTGATCAAATTGATGGATCCCCTGACAATTACTTATCTGAAAACATATTCACTCACTCCTATGAGGTCCATCACTCGTATCTATCTATCAACAATATGAAGCCACTTAAATTTGATGATTTTCTTTGTGAAGATTCAGAGACCCATCAGGAAATCGAAGAAATTCAGTTTCTGCTGGTTGTTACCTCAAGTTCTTCCAAGCCTGATCAGATTCCTCAAACAAGTCCAACTAAGGTTTCTCAATTTAGGGTTCCTGAAATAATGATTCCCACTTATCACACTCCTCCCAGCATAACCGCGTCGGATATTAGCTCATCCGGGAATGCCTACAATTCAAGTGATCCTTCTTTGAGCACATCTTTCTGTCCCCGGACAGCTAGTATACAACAACGATTTTCCATAATTTTGTCTCTAATATTTTCAATTGTTTCCCAACCAATACCAGTTGCATGCAGGTGCAAGCATGTGATCTTTGGAAAACCTCTCCCTTGCCATAAAACCTTCCTCTCAATTCACCCCATCCTAGTAAATCTAAAGAATCTGACACATTGGATTGGTAGTCTATCAGTGCACAAACATTTGGCTGAATTGATATAAAGCCCACTGACATTTTTCCAATCACTACAATTGATGATCACATCCATTCACCAGTTGATCTCACGAACCCATAAAAGTTTGGAAGCCCCCCGCTCGAAGGCCTAGAGTTGGTCCAGGACGGTGAGGCATTTCAGCCTTCACTAACAGTTAATTTAGATCCTCACATCCTCGTTGAAACCTGGGAACAACTTCGAACTAGGATTTTCGAAATTAGGGTTTCTACAAATGGATCTGCAAGCATCTCAAATTCACTTGGCTCACGCCTATTTTTTCCATTATACCAAAGTGATCATCCTCAAAATCATGATGAGATTCCCGGCTGGTTTGACGAATCCTATCCAATGGATATAACTACAAATAGGCAATGCTTTTCCCCGCTTCCGTTGGACCTAAGGTTGTGCGTGGATGGGTCTGTGTCATTGATAAATGATTCTATGTTTCAAAGACATATTTCTATGTATCAAGATGAAAGTGAAATTTGGCTAGCACAATCCATTCTGGCATGTTCTCTGGTAAGTAGCCATGACCTTCTTGCTATTTCACATGCTCTTTAGGTAAGCCTTGATGTTGATGCACAATTTTTTATGCTGGCTCTGATTGTGAACATTATTTTTCTTGCAGGGAGGGAACTAATGCAGTGGTTGCACTGGAAATCTGATTTTACGTAACCTGACCGCCTCTTGGGTTAAACTAGGATTTTAGGATTAGGCTAGCTAGGATCTACTAATAAATTTTTATTTTTCAAGTTATTAATTAGGTTTACTTTCTAAGGTTTTGCTTTATGGTTTAGAATTATGCTTACTGTCTTTTCTTACATTTAGTAGTTTTATGTATTGTAATTTTCCATTTATTTTTGCATGCATGCTACATAATATTTAGATAGTCACTGCATGCGCTTTGCCTTATTTCTCCACCTGTAACTAGTTGATCTTTCTCACACATGGCATCGCATTGCATCATAAAGCCTCTTCTGTTGCTTCACGTTCTATGGATTCTTCCTCGCATCATTTGCACTAGTTGTTGAGATAGTCGTGAAAGTTTCTGTACATTGCATACCACTACATGAGCCCTCATTAAACCCGAAGCCTTGAAAACCTCAATGCCCCAGACTAGCCTTATTTTTCATGGTTTCAAATCCAGATGGATTTATTTTACCTCTTTGCATGTTTTGAAATCCTGATGATCTTTTCTACTTGATTGCTGAAACAATAACTCCATGGTTTGCATGAGGTTGCGGTGGTTACCTCAAAAGATAGCTTCTCTAAAAAAAAGTCACTGAAGTCATGTTCTCAACATGATGAGTTTACATTCATTAGCCAATGAGATACGAGCCAGTTTCTTGTGGGGAACCTTAATCTATTTGAATGGCCTCCCTGTAACCCGAGCCCTGTGCCCAGCATAGTCTCAAACATATTAATGATTTGTTTTGCACATTTCGCCTATGGGTGGTAGATGGGATGTGAAGGCTTCGCATGGGGGCAAACCCAAATCAGGATATATTTTAGTTTCTATCAAACAAGAAACAACCTCTCTTGCCCGTAAAATAAGTCAGGATCCCTCATCTGCCCATGCAAAATAAGTTCCACGAGCACATAAAATAAGTGCTTCAAGCACATGAACAAATAAGGGTAAAGGATTGAGAAAGGCTTCCTGCACAGAGAGGTAATGCAACAACTCCACCAGGGTACTGACCAGGCTCGTTGGCAGTGGAGCAACGCTTGTGATTTCTGGAAGTGACTCTACCGGGGTACTATCGAGGCCTGCTGGCAGCAGAGCAACACCAGAAAATTATTTTAAAAATTCTGAATATAATAAGCCTACTTCCCTGCTTGCTACATCATCAAACAACCATTGGCATTCATGAAATTCCACTTTGATGCATTTTGATTAACAAGACCTAGCTGACGCACAAGGATTGGGCATATCCGAAAAGGTAAGAATAATACAAGGGTACCTTCTGAACTTGTTCAATATTCCCTTGCATCACTTCCTGGACTCAAACTATTATTGGGGTGTTGACAGAGATGTTGGATTCTACCAGTGGGTTTCCAATTGTTGTAGCCGCTACAACACCACCCAAAATTTTGGGTATATCTGAAATTTCAGGTCCCCCCTGCTCGCTTAGCCCTCAAGGTTTTGACCTGACCCATAGTCATTGAACCTTCTCAGCATCATGACGAGATTCTTTCGTCGCAGCCACGCCATGTGTGGAGGGATCATCATGCTTCTCTGTGCATTAAGTATATTCGTTAGAAGCCCTATCACCATGGATCATTAGGCATTTTGTTTGGGTACTTCATTTAAGTTCATAAGCTCATGTAGATTATTTGAGGGGCATCATCCTCTGAAAGGTAACTACAAACTAACCCACCTAGGGGTCTAAGTCTATTATTTGCTAAGTCATTACTTTAGCTAAATAAATATGCTTTAGCATCAATATTTTGAAGACTTATGACCCATGTTATGTTGTTTGCAAGTAGAGGTGGTTGGTGCGTAGAACCAGAGCTCGGGTCTTCTCTAGCAGACAAGGCGGATCCTTTCAAAGCTTGAAAGAACTGCAAAGGTGCTTAGCCACTTTCACGAGACACAAAGATGGAGGAAAAGAAATCTTGCTACGAAACCTAGAGAAGGTCGCAGGTTGCAAATGGACCAAGTCGCAAGTAGTAGATTCTCTCAGGGTCGCAAGTCACAGATTTCCCAGGGTCGTAGGTCGCAGATTTCCCAAGGTCGCAGGTCGAAAATTTCCCTAGGTCGCAAGTCACAAATTCCACAAGGTCGCAAGCCGCAAGTAATCCTTGGGTCGCAGGTCACAAATGGACTGAGTCGCAAGGCGCAGAGTCTCTCAGGGTTTTAGGTCGCAGATTGCCTAGGGTTGCAGGTCCCAAATTCCCCAAGGTCGCAGGTCGCAGGTCACAAAATCCAATGAAGTCGCAGAGTCGTAAAATAGCACATCTGAGGGAGGCTTCAAATGTTGTGACTACCCTACTGTGCGACCTTCATCGAGTCGCGAGGTGGTCACATATTGCTCGAGGTTGCAAGTCGCAAAATCCAGTGGGGTCGCAGGTCGCAAATGGACGGAGTCGCAAGTCGCAGATTCTCTTAGGGTCGCAAGTCGCAGATTGCCTAGGGTCACAGGTCGTAGATTGCCGAGGATCGTAGGTCACAGATATTTAGAGGTCGCAGTCGCAAAATCCAATGAAGTCGCAAGGTCACAAAACAACACATCCGAAAGAGTCTTCAACTGTTGTGACTACCCAACTGTGCGACCTTCACCGAGTCGCGAGGCGGTCATGGATTGCTCGAGGTTGCAAGTCGCAAAATCCACTAGGGTCGCAGGTTGTGAAAGTGGCTGAGGTCACAGGTCACAAGATCTCCTAAGTCACGAGGCAGCCCAACGGTCAAGAAGACGAAAAGTCAGGGAAGCCCAGAAGGCAATTTTTGTTCTATAAATACTTCATTCGAGAGATTGTAAAGGAAATTTTTGTTTGGGATTCAAAGAGATATAGAGCATTGTATAGAAGGACTACACATTTTTGAGTATGAATACAAGCATGTGTTAACTCCATTTTTGGATCTAATGTTTGTCAATGTGTGAACACTATGAGTATTATGTTTTCAGTTTCTAACATCTTTTGATTAATGGAACTGTGTCTCAAATTACATCATTTATGCATTATAGTTTTCTAAATATGTGTTAATGGTGCTAAGTTTATTTTTCTTTCTCAATGAATGTTAATAAATTTGTTTACTGACATTTATATTCTCACCAAAACCATTTAAGGAAGTGAAGAGTATTCTTCCATAAAGAATTGTTTCTTCTGTGGTTAGAATAGCGTACAAGCATGACCCTAATGATATGTTGTTGACAACATTTCCTTTGGCCCCATGCTTTATAATTTAGCTTGCTATGCATAGTGTTCTATGTTCATTTAATTCATCAATCATGTGTCTTGTATCATCTGAATAAGCGTGTGTCCACAGGTTTATAGAGTCTTACTGAGACCCAATGAAAGGATAATTAAGTGGTAGCCGAACCCACACCCCGGAAGGGATCCCTATTCCAAACGGTTTAGAGTCTAATTCAGTCTTTTTACTGGGGAGGTCCCCTGCTGTTGGGCAGACATATTTTCCCATCAATAGTAGTATACAATCATAATTTTAATTAGACCCCTATGGTATAGGTTGTGCAAAGGGTAGTTAGGGATATTCTATAGCTTTAGGGACATCTTGAGTTGGGATTTGTATAGAAAATAGGGCAAGTTAATAGGTTTATCACCTAAAATATGAGTAAGAAATATCATTTGATAATGGTGGACAGAGGAGAACCTACCCTCACATTTAATGTATTTTTTCACTGTGGTGATCACATGTTGTCATTCGGCCTTAAAAAAATAAATATGTGCAGTTGGATTCCATTTAACATTGACATATTGAGGTTTAAGGTAGAGACTTACTGATGTGTGCAGTGCATTGTTCTTGAACTAGCGTTCACCAGTGGCAAAGGCTTGAGTAGCACGTGCTATGATGGCTTTAGTGATGTTGAAATTCTTGCTTCCTAGCTTGTCCTTATCACCATCAAAGGTCTTGGCAAAGGCCTAAGCTAAGGAAACATTTTCTCTAGAAATGTTTTGTTTCAATTTATACCAGCCAACAGAACTAAACTGAGTTTTGGCCCTAGCATCAACGAACGTAGTGTTTGTTGGCTCAGACCTATTGAGATTACCACCCTTTCCCATACTTTTCAACAACTAGGTTCCTTTTAAACACACGGATGTTCAATCCTAGATTCAAAATCCTACACAGAGCCCTAGTTTTCCTACCTTGAAATGATAAATTTGTTTCCTGGAGAAATGAATTATGTAGTTGTATCTTACACAAAGAAAATCATTCAAGTGAAAATTACACTCACCACTCTGATTCTGCACCTCTAATCATGGGATGGAGTAATGACACGATTTGAAATAATTTTGAATACAAGCGCCAACTCACCCCATAACGCATAACACTCCAGAACATCATTAATAATTGATACCTTGTACTATGATATCCACTTGAGTTTCATAGGGTATATATATGTCAATTACATAGATAATATAGTAATTTATCTAAAACAATACTCCTAGGTCAAAAAATAATTAATCTTCAAACATGAATGGTCCATTCTCTAAATATATTCTTTGCAACTCTTTAAACCTGAGAAATAGTTGCCTTTACCTCTGAATTGCAATAAACCACATTTCAGCGAAATAACTGCACTTTTCAATGAGTTACCAATATGAATAGGTCCCTGAAAAAATAGCGGCTCTTTTCACTATGTAAGTAATATGACCTTCAATTTGGAGAAATATTTTCCCTCCATTATATCACTATGTTAACAATGAAACTTGAACAAAATTAGCTATTATCCTGAACAAAGTAGCTATAATTTTATTACCAGAATGACCAATAGCCTTCGACACTAACTTAAGTTAAAATAAATTTTTTAACTTATTTTATGAACCTAAGACACTAATAACACCTATACACTTAAAAGTATTTTTTTTAAGACTCTTATTTGACTTTTATTGAAAATGACTCAAACTTAGACATAGGCTAAGACACAAGAAAAATTTGAAAATAGTGATACAATGGTGATCACACTATTAAAATTTATATGGCTAAGAGTGGATCCTATTGGGGATGAATTCCTCCTTGTGAGGTTTCAAGGACTGTAGACTTAGTGCCTTAAAACTTTCAAAATTCAGAAGACTTCTTGGAAATTATGACTAGGACCGAACTTTGACTGACTGGACTCAAGACTAGTCACATATATATAGACACAAGTACCATTGGGCATGGAGTTTTATTGACACATCACACCGGATATTTACATTTGAATGACTCAATTGACTTATTAAACAAAGAAATTTTTAAGGAAATGACCATTAACTAGGCCTTCAGTCAGCTGATCATCATCTAGATGTTTGTGTTACACCATTTTTTGGTCATCTAACCTATTACTATTAGATGGACCTAATTAGACCATGTAAGACCAATTTTAGCCTAATTAAAATTGATTTCACTATGAAAAATAACTTAGTAAAACACATTGATTAAGTTGTTTATGGTCTAAACAAGAAACCCCATGAGAAAATATTAAATAAATTCACATTTGTTTCATTTTCCTCAAGGAATAATTAGTTAAACAACAGTTTAATTAATATTCCTGGTCATATTTAACCCAAAACAGGAAAATTAATTAGATAAATTATTATTGATCTTATTATTTTCTAGGAATAATTATTTAAACCTTATTTAAATAATATTCCTTGTTAAATTTGACTAAATCACTCATAAGTAGTTAAATAAATCATTACTTAATTATTACTCAACCAAATCCTTAAAATGATAAATAAATCATTTATTTATTTATTATTTACAAATAAAGGGATTTGACCCAAGTCAAATTCCTTTTCCCTCCAACAAAAATAATAAAATATTCCACAAAAGTTGGATCTTTATTTGGTTAATAATATTTTAATTATGTACCAATATCTAGACTAACTCACTATTTTGTTATAAATAGAAGGGTTTTTCCATTCATTTATCAACTTTTGTTGTCTAACATCACTCTGGATCTATACTTTTGGTCTGACTTTGATCCACCATCATTGTCATATTTTTCTATCCTTTTTCTTGTGAGCTCCCTTTGAGTTCCATTTTTGTCTGGGTTTTCTACACCATCAAGAGAGAGGAATTTTAGATCTGAAGTGCTGAGGACTTACAAGAACCCATCCCATTGAAGAGAACTGATAACATCCTTCTATGTTTTCCTCCCAGGTGCCCTTAATATAAAATTCATTCAACATATTCTTGTCCTTTCTATTGGATGCATGGAGTAAATCTCATTTTTATTTACTGCTTAATGTCTTTTGATGCATAGATCTAGATTTTTGCAGCATTTACCTTGATCACCTAATTGCAGATTTGAACATATTGGTAACCATATTTTTTTGTTAGGGCTATTTTTTATGCACAGCTAAAGTGGTCTTTTTTCGTACACTTGCAATTAAGATTCATACTAATAACTGGAGACTCCACAAGGGTTTACGATTACGACCGCTGTCATTTTTCTGATCCTTGCATATCCACCTACTTTGAACCCTAGGATTTCTCTTCGGGCTCTTTTTTTTCTTTTTCTGATGTTGTTTTTAGCCTATAAAACCCTAAAAAAGTAAAAATTCTAACTTCAGTGCGTTTTCGGACCTATTGCGCATGTGACAGACATCAGCCGCAGCTGAGACGACATTTTTTATTGAAATTTGCCGCTGAGAGTGCCGAAAGTGAAGGTCACACTTTTTTTCCCTAAACCTATGACCTGGAGCTTCATGACACACTTTTCAGCCCAAAAACTGCGACTTGTGTAGAAAACAGGTCAGAAACTGCGACTTGGACATTTTGCGGGAGTTTTTCTGAAATTTTTCTGGGTTTTTCTGGGCCTATGTTCAGGGTTGTCTGACCTCTGTCTCTAGCTGTTTTGGACCTGCACTTGTTATGTTCTACTCAAATAAGTGGGAACCTAGCCCCCTAGGGCTTCAGTACCCTCCACACTTTGTGGAAGAGTTTTAGCTGCTGTAGGTTGTCTGAAATTTTCAGAGTGTTCAGCCATTTTTCAGATCTGATACCTCACCTTCAGATCCACTTAAGAATGTCTATTTATCCATCCAAATCTCCTCGTTTAGTTTTTTTTATTTTTCCTCTAGGGTTCACTCCATTTCCCTTCAGCAGATAGCCTGTTGCCACCTCATTTACAACAATATTTCCTCTTATTTGTTGTTGTTTTCTGCACCACTTTCTAGCAGATTTTGACCTTTAGATCCATGTCCATCCCGCCCTCCCAACATTACATCTATTGGCTATTTTGGTGTGTTTTGACTAGTTTTTGCCCACCTACAGACTACTTGTTGAGAGGCCCACCTTCTTGGGTTTAGATTTTTGCATTATTAGTTGTTTATTTACTGTTATTTCAGTTTCATATACTGTTATCTGTAGGATTATTTACAGTTACACAACACACTTTTTATTTTTCGCTACAAATGTTTAGGTTTAGAAATTAAAATTTACACACTTTGCACACATACCCTAAGCGAAAAATGGCTTGGTTAACACCGCCAAGAAAAGACACTAAAACATTGAAATCAATTGATCCTACACCTCTTCGCCCTTGTTTCAACATTGTAATCAGTTGATGCTGCACCTCCTTGCCCTTCTCGGTCCCTTTTTCATTTTTGTCATGTTTGTGTTGTATTCATTGCGCCACCAAGGTGTTTATCCCAGAGACTTCTTGGCCTTCATCCTCAGTTTTTGGTAGGAAGACTTACTCCTCCGTGTAGGATTCGAGTTAGTCCTCCTCCGAATCTGCACTCTGACTCTTCCTCTGGCTCACTGGGTTCTCCTTCCACCCCCAGTTCTCCTCCTGTCACCTTCACCATGTCTGGTTCAGGACCTAATTCTGGTGGTAGCACTGGCCCTAATGCTGGGAATACTACTATTGGGACCGCAACAAGAAATATCTTGGTTGCTCCCTTACTCCCCTATATGGTAGGCCTCAATATTCCCAATTTTTAGCAGTTGATAAATGAACCTATACACCATGACGCTAGTTGGCCTGCTATGCCAACCAAGCTCCCTTATGACATCCCCACGTTTGAAGGCCCTGCTGGAGAATATCCAGCAAATCATGTTCAATCTTTCCATATGTGGTGTTCATCTAACTCCATTATCAATGACTCTGTCTGTCTTCGGTTGTTCCAATGTACGCTTATAGGAGAAGCTTCTAAGTGGTATGTTGATCAGGCCCCATCCTCTCATACCACATTTGCGACTCTTGCTCGGGCTTTTTTGTCTTATTTCCATCTTCCTCTTCGTTATGACACTGGCACCGAACTTTTGACTTCTTTCCATCAATCTTCTACGACCCGCCTATTCGATCATGTCCAGGAATAGAAGAGAAGAAAGAGCCTATGTCTAGCCCCTACCTTAGAAGATCGTGTCTACATGGACTGGTTCCTTAGATCTCTCTTGCCCCTTACCGGAAAAGATTTCACATCGTATTTCCCTCAAATCGAAGAAGCCTCTCTCAAAATTGCGTTAAAGTATGACCTAATCTACGCTTAGTCAGGTTATGTTTATAGCATTCTACCTAATATTCCTAGATCCAGTGGTGGCAATGCACGGGAGGCATCTCATGTCGCCGACGGTATCGTTGGAGATCTCTCTCATCCATACGCTCAGCCTCCCATGGGCTATGGATTTCCTCAGGGGGGGCCAACACCTCCTACACTTTTCCCCCTCCCAGTAGTATGTATCCAGGATACAGCATGCCTCCTCATTTTTCCCAACCTCCTGTTTACCACATTGTTACAAAACCTCCTTATTATCTATATTCACATCCTAGTGCTCCAACTCCTCCAGCATTAGCACCGCCTCCTCCCTTGCCTTCTCAACACCCGCAACAGCAACCACTGCCCCCTCAGAGGCAGGCGTATGCACAACAGAGTGCGACTAATCCTCCTCCCTCAGCAGAAAAGTATTTTTTTCCAAAACTTGAGCAATTATAAATGACCCAAACCACAAATTTTCAAACTTACCATGCTTTCCATGGTCTTCCCTCTTGACATCCCATCGTAGCACCAAATAATTCTCCTGAAATAACTATTTTCAAAAACATATTTGACTTTAGTCTGATATTTCTATACTTTTTCCATCAGTGATTCTCTGATTTGATGTGTCTTTATCAGCTGCAACATTCTCCTTTTGATTGGATTTTCATCATTAGCTTCATCTTGCAGAAACCTCATAACAGGAAGAGATAATTTCATAGGCATGATAACATCAGTACCATATACAAGTTGAAAGGATGGCATTCCAATTGATTTTTTGCCACTTACCCTGTCTTCCCAAAGAGCATGCACCAGCTGAGTGTCCTAATTTCTCTTATTCTCAGGAAACATATTCTTAATGATTCTCACCAAGATTTTATTGGATGACTTAGCTAAACCATTACCTTGAGAGTAATAAGGTGTAGAATGAGTCAATTCAATACCATATTGTTGACAGAAGTTGTGCATCTTAGTAGAGTTAAAAGCCATTGCATTGTTAGTCACTAACTTCTGTGGACAACCAATTCTTGACATAATATTTTCCAACAGGAATTTCATTATTACCACATCAGTGTAATTCCTGGTTGGAACAACTTCAACCCACTTAGGGAAATATTCTGTAGCTATAAGAATCCATTTATGATGTCCTAATGAAGGTGGATGAATTCTGCCGATGAAGTCTAAACCCCGCTGCTGGAAAGGAACATATGCTGAAATAGGAATAAGGGGTAGTGGTAGAAATTTATATTTATGAGAAAAAATTTAACATTCGACACAAGCCCTGACTTTGGAAAAAACATCAGAGAAAAGAGTTGGTGAATAATAGGCAGCTCTTAAGATTTTGTTTGTACTGGATTTCTAATAGAAATTTCCTCCACACACTCCTACATGTATCTCTGCCATAATCTCCTGTGACGTAGCTTCATTTACACATATTAATAAGACTCCGACAGGGTATTTCCAATAAATATGGTATTCTAAAATGCAGTACTTAACAACTTTCAATTTAAATGCTCTCCTTTTTTACTTCTCCATTTCAGGCGGACAATTGAAATTTAACAAAAAGTATACTATATCCTTTTACCAATCTGAATGAAATATTTCAGGATAATTAGAAATAACTTGTCCATATTTTCCCTTAGCTTCCTCCATATTCAGATTTAGAGCCTTGCAGTTAGATTCAACCATCAAGTGTGCCAAGCATTGTCATTTTATCAATTTCGTAGGTCTAATCTCAATATCAAGTTCCAGAATTTTTTTCATTCATCTTCCTCTTTTACCATCTGTGTCTGGCTATAGCAATACATCTTTGATAGTGACATTTGGCACAAAAGCAACAATTTTTTAATGTAACACATAAACTCGAAAAGACTTTAAAGCATTAACTAGTTCATATGATTGTTTCTCAATCAAGTTGTATTTTAATTCAACATCTCTTAGAGCACAACTAAAAAATGAAATAGGTTGTTCCAAACCTTCCTTGTTCTTCTGTAACAATATAGATGCAATTGTTTCTTCTGAAGAATATGAAAAAATAAGAATTTTTTTTTCAAAATTAGGACTAATTGAACCTGGAGCTTCAGTTAAGGCAGATTTGATTGTTGAAAAAGAATTCTTTGCTTCATCTCTCCACTTAAATTTTTCATCTTTTTTCAGCAATACATTTATGTGTTTGATCAGCTCCGCAAAGTTAGGAACATAGTGCCTCAAAAAATTGATTTTCCCAAAAAATCACTGTAATTATTTTCTATTCCTTAGTAAACCAATATTCTGAATAGATTCTACTCTCCCTCGATCAATACAGATACAATTTTTTTTCACAATATGTCCCAATAATTTCCCTTCTTGAACAACAAAGGATGACTTCTTTGGGTTCAAGGAAAAACCTAACTTTCTGCATTTGTCAAAAACTTGTTTCAAATGTTTCAAGTGGTATTCATCAGATCTTGAATATACTGTAATGTCATCCAAATAGATGACTACAAATATTTCTTTTTCGCCTGCAAAGGAAATATCCATTGACAACTGAAATGTTTCACCTGCATTCATTAGACCAAATGGGATTTTTTTGTACATGACTATACCCCAGGGTGTTGTAAATGATGCCTTTTCTCTATCTTACCTGTCAACTAAAATTTGATTATAGTCTGAAAATCCATCTATCATTGACAGTCTTTTGGATCTTACAACTTTTTGCAAAATATAATCCTTCTTGGGTAATGGATATTTATATTTCAATGAACACCAGTTCACATTGCAAAAATCAACACAAATTCTTATGTCGCCATTCTTTTTCCAAACTTGGACTATATTAGCTACCCAATTATAAAATCTCAAAGGCAGAATTATTTTTTCTTCCCATAATTTTCTGATTTCTTTCTCAATGATTCAGAGCAACATGGGATTGATATGCCTATTTTTTTTTGCTACAGGCTTGGCATCTGCTTTCAAAGAAATTTTTTGCTCCATTATACCTCTATCATAAGTTTTCAACTCACTATAAGACCATGCAAAAATATCAGCAAATATTTTCAGCAACTTAATATATTTTGTTCTAGTTTCAAGAGAAAGGAATTTTGAAACTTTGACTAATTTTGGCTGATCTTCAGTACCAATATTACAATCAATTATACTCTCTCCATCAATTTTATTTTCAGGCTTCAGAAAAACATCATTATTATCAAACAATATTTCTAAAGGAACTAGGCCTTTAGGAATATAGTAATTTTCCAGATCTATAATGTCCTTCGCAGTCATGGTTTTCTTGACAGACTTGCTATTTTGATTTTCAATACTATCCTACTCATCATCAATTTGAATGTCTGCAAACTCTTTGATACACTCCAAAAATTTCTGAATTTCCTTGTCATCCTCAAATACTTACCGGTATTTGATGTTATCAGCAATAGAAGATCTGTTTTTTATTTGAACATCGTATGCCTCCTTGACATCTAGACGAACTTTGAAATTACTAGCAGCAATGGCTAGTGAATTAACCATTTTATTTTCCTCTCTAGTGCAAAAATTTACATTAAATTTGGAAAAATAATGCTCAATCAAGTCCCATAATTCATTCTTATAATTCTTCAATTGGGAAATTTTCACTTGGTAGCTGTTTCTCACCTGCCTTATCACCAATTTTGAATCACCAAAAGAAACTAGCTGCTCTACTCCCAAGTCTTTCGTTGCCTTCATACCCAGCACAAGCGCCTCATATTCAGCAGTGTTATTAGTGGTAGAAAATTGTAGTTTATATGATATATTTATCCTTTGTTTTGTGGGAGGAATGAGGACTACACTGGCTCCCAATCCTTCTCTTGAAGAGGATACATCAAAGTACAATTTCTAGATCCATCCTCCCTCTAAATGATGCTCATTTGTACCTTGAAAGTGTTTTTTTTCATTGATTTCAGGCTAGAAATTGTTATCATCAGCAGCAAGGTGTAATATGGATGACCCCAATTCCTTTTCTTCAGCATATATAGGATGATTTGAAGGATTATGCTGATCACTGATGATGTAGGCCATTTGGGTTTCCCTATACAACCTTCTAAATTCCCCTCCAAACATTGGTATTGTGGCATATGACATATCCATCTCAAGGGTCCTGCCCAATTTTTTAGACGAAGATCTAGAAAGCAACATCCCAAATCTAGAAGGTATATCTGCAACTACAATGTCCATCACTAATCTTTTCATAGGAAGTTGGGTAAGATAAACAACCAAGTCCTTAATCACTCCTAAACACTTGAATTTTTTGGAATCAAAAGTGTATAGGTCATGGTATTTCTTGGTGATTTATAATCCTAATTCGTCCATCACTTTATTTGGCATTATATTGTGAGAAGCCCCAGAATCTAATAGACAATATGTAGCATTTTTTCATGTATATTGAGTGAGAGGTAGAAAGGTGGATAATTATCATCATTTTGGTCTCGGACATGGTAGCCTAGATAAATAGTGGGATTTTCATCCTCAAGGTTGACTAAATCAGTAGAAAGAGGTGGTTGTAGCAGAATTTTGAAAGACTCATTGTATGCTGGATTTTTTAACAATTCCAGAAGTGGGATAGGAATTTTAATTTTATTCAGTTCAAATTTGAAACTGAAATAAATTGGAGCTAATTCTTTATTTTATGCAGTGATTTTGATAATTGGGGCAAAATTTTGAGGTGGAGGAACCTCATTGACTTTGGTATTCTGTTTGGAAGGTTTTTTATCTGAATCTGACTTTGGTTGAGGTTGTTGAACAAGACCTTTAGACCTCTAAGGATAGTTTATGTTTTAAGATTCTTGCTGTGTTTTATCATTTTTTGCAAAAATTTTGGCATTCTCATCATCTGAAAATAAATATATCCTTGACTGATCTTCATATTATTTCAAAGTCAAACAGGTTGACTATGAGGTTTCTCCTACAAGGTTTATTTCTTCATTTTCTTCCTCATGTTCTTGCTACTCTTCTTCAACAAAAATATTCAATAAAGGCTGAAAATTTTGATCATCAGCATTCCTCCTTGGGCGCTGTAGGATTTGTTGAGGTTGAAAAGGCCTTCTAAAGGGAGCCTGATTTCTATTGGCTTCATTTTGATTGACTCTAGCAACTTTTTTGTTTTCTAACTCTAATTTTGTCATCTTAGATGAAATTTCCTTCATCAAATTGGACATTTGATCAATATTTTCTTCTGCTATAAGAGATTTACAAGAAGAATTTTTTTCTTCTTTCAATTATTTTTGTCTTTTGCTGCTTTTTATTCCTCCATTTTTAATTTATTTGAAGCCATAAGATCAAACTGCACTCTAATTGCAGCTTCTTGCATATCCATAATTTTTTGTGCTTTCTCAGCCCTTAACCATAAATCAAACTCAGAATCTAAAGCATTAGCAAAAGTTATCATAGTTGTAGTCTCAAGAGGCTTAATTTCTTCAGGAATTTTCTGATAAATTTTATTAAACCTCTTGGTAAAATCAAACAATGACTCATTTGCCTTCTTTTTCAGAGTTCCAAATTCTATAAGGTAGTACACATAGTCTTTCCTATCGCCCCATTGCTTCAAAAATACTTCCTCAAATTCATCTATTCCTATTATTGGGTTTGGTGGCAGACTTCTAAACCATTTACGAGCTTCTCCATCCAAGCTCTGAAAAAAGAGTCTTGACCAAACTTCTTCATATTCAATGTTCTTGTTGTTAGAATAAATATAGCAAGCCACCAAATGTTCTTCAAAAAAAAATCCCTCTCCCTCCCTAGTGTATTTTGGAAGATATTTCAGATAATCCCCTTGAGGAAGCGAACGCAAAGGTTGATACACAGAAAGTGGTGCATATCTTCCAGCCACTATCTGTTGCGTCCTTGTAAGGTCAGGCTAAGCCATAGTTTTCTGATGTACAGTTGATGGATGACTAGTTGATGTAGCTGTTTTGGAAATAGGAATTACAATTTGTGGATTTTGAACCTAATTTAGGGCACCCAAAAATTGGAAATATTGGGTTGATTATTCAAGCTTTGGGACTGAAAATAGTGCATTTTCAAAGAGATGAACAGAGGGTGTCTGGACTTCACCTTCCACAGAAGAATCAGATTGAAATGTTGTCTCTTGAGGAGATGAGGTAAATTAAACTTTATTTTTCTAAGCTAGAAAGTTAGATAAGTTGAAAGTGATGCCTTCACGAACACTCCCTTATGGTGAATGAGAAGAGGATGATACAACAGTTGGATTTCAAGACAAAGGAAAATAATCTTACTGAGGGGTAATAAAATACTGGTATTCAAGATGAATTTGAAGGAAATTTAAAATCGTCTTAAAATCTTCTTTAGTCAAAACATCCCTATCAAGAAAAGGTGGAATTGCCAATACTTGTTCTAACTCCTTCTGTCAGCACAAAATATTCTAATTCTGTATTAACACTTAGTATTTTCCTCTTTGAATGGAATAGTACTTATCTCAGATTTACTAAGTGATAACTGAGAAAAACTTTCAGCTGAGCCTAGGTTAACACCATCTACCCTTTTTTTCGAAGGAAACAGTTTCAACTTGATATTTTTAGCAGAATATTTTGAAACTAAAACTTATTTTGATTCTAAAGTAGATGAAGGTACCTTTTTCTTTGGAATGTAATTTTTGTGTACCTTCTTCATTGACTGAGATGTGGCTTCAACTAATCTTTGTTTTCTTTTTTCATCTTTAACGATATTCTCTCGGTCAGCAACTGGAGTCACTCTAGGTGATCTATGATTTCTCCTTCTATTAGGAGTTCTTGAAAAGCCTCTTACTATTTGTGGAGTCTCCAGGTGAACTAATTTTCAGTCTTCTTCAAGTCACCCATTCTTTCTCACCATCAAGAATTGATTATTAGCAATTCAAAACAAGAGACATTGGGAGAATACTTAATTTAGAGGCCTTTGTCTCTCGGCAAACACACCAAATGGTGTTAGTGTTGGAATCATCACTAGGAATGCTTCAAATGCCTAACCAGATACATCCTAAGCTCTAAGGCAATTTAATGATTTGGATTATAAGATTGGTAGGTGGTTTAAACCATCAATCACTGAAAAGAGATTTCATTCAAGTTCATTGTCACACTAATGAGGGTATTGTTTCCTGATGCGGTAGCATAAACGTAAGTTTTTAGCGTATGGTGAGAAGAGAGTATGGAATAAAAGGAGAGACAGTGGGTCTGCAAGGCATAAATCCACTACTTTAGTAGAAAATAACACAAGTATAAATTTGACAATATTTCAACAAGAGAAGGCTATGTCTAGATTTACAATATTCTTACTGAAATATCATGGAAGATAACTGTCATAAGTGATGCTCTTTGCACTATCATTATGTATATTTCATCAAGAAAGCTCATTTTGTGAGACTAATAAAAATTTATAAAACACATGAACATATCAAGATACTGATAAAAACCATACAACAATATTTAGCATTACAAACTACACTGAAGAAGAAAAGATATGGAAACACATGTGAAAATTAACAATACACACATCAAGTAGATAATAAGTCCTCAAAATTGTCTTCCAATTTCTTTCACTAAAAAATGTATTGATCATATGAGCAAAAGATTCTAAAACCATGAATCTTTACTTCATAGAGTTTTCTCACATATATACAAAAAACATAATACTGACATCTCCACAAATGGATTGAATCTATTCGAAAAAGTTATTAGAGTCTCATACAAAAGATGAGGCCTATCCTTAAACTTTAATACAAAGTGTGATATCATAAACAAAGTAAACAACATGATGGCTAGAAATTCGAAGTGGTTGAATGATGTGGTAGTCTATTGGAAGACTACTCCTTTGTTATAGTGCAACCACTTCCACAAAAAGTGTAAACATCAGTGAAGTGACATGTGGTTGTTTTCCTCAGAAAGTGAAAAACAAAATCCTGAAATTTATGAGGGGGCTTGATCCATGACACGTAGCATCATCTATCTTAATTGAAATATCCTCCACTTCACCTATGTCACCATTATGATAATAAACAAAAAAGAAGCTCCTTTTCATCATATACTAATATTCGAAAATAATACTACCTCTGCAAAAAAAGTAGCTATATCTGAAAACATAGAATATTATCCCAAAAATGAGAAGTTTCTTCAAAGGTAGCTTTGTTCCTTCATTCTTCAGAGGTTCAAAATACAGGAAAAAATCCTGGTGGCCTTAACTTTAGTCACCCTCCTGTCTGACATCTTTCGTTATGTTTGACACTTTGGCTGAGTCTTTTTCTTCTTAGTTTTATCTTTTGGACTCTCCTCAATATTAATAATGTCATCTCTTAATGTAGGATTAGCAATCAAATTACTGTTTAGTCTGAGTTTATTGTTTGGCCTGGTATGAGGTCTCTAGATGTAGGGATTTGGAATGAACTTAGACCTTTTACCTCCATGCATGAATCTACTAGATTCTCCTTCCTCATACTCTGATTTTGTATATTCAGGGTCACTGTTGTGTTCATAAGAGGAGTATGAATGTATCACAGTCTTATTCCTCTTCTTGATTGAAGAGCCAATGGAGTAGACTAGTTGATCTAAAGTAGGCTCTTCCTCTATGACAGTCTCTGACATTTTGTGTTTTCCTTTCCTAAGAGATAGCAAAACCTGTGAGAGAGTGGATTTTGTGATTGAAGTATCAATGCTTGATTGAGCTTGCTGAGTTGTTTTAGAAACATGTCTTGATCTCTTTGTTATAGGGTCAACTTCCTCTGGGGGAAAAGCAGGCTTAGAAGTTAGAACTCCAGGGTTGACTTCCTCTGGAAATTCTTCTGCCGTGAAGATATTTTTCCTAGGTTTACCTCTTGAAGAGGAAGTTGTCTACTCCTTATCTTTTGACACAGAATTTTTAGGAGGTGTTGTAGTGGATTAGTCGCACGGGTGTATGAAATCACACTAGCTTAAAGAGTGTGGTCTACTATTTAAACTATTGGTAATAGACAGAAAGTGGGGGGAACTCAAAAGCATAAAACTTAGTGGAAATAGTATGCTAAAGTATGCTCTAGTTAAACTAAAACTAAAACACAAATATACAGAAGCTATATAGAGAGTCAAAATGATAATAATGCAAATGATGGCTCGATGGCCTCTTCTTATTAAACGTTTGAAATGGAGAAGAAATTCTACCAACTTGCTAAAGGGCCCCTAGGCAATGGCTCTAGGTCTCGATGTAAGGATGTTGCCTTCCAAGATCTGCCTCTGATGCAGTTGCTCTCTCTCTCTCTCTCGCTATGGTGGTGGACTAATATGTTGGGTGGCCAACTATCGAGTCCTCTTTAGCTCCTGCTTTGAGTCACACACACTGTTGGTGTTTCTTGGGAAACTTTGGCCAGCATAACAATGTGATCACCATTTCTTCATCTCTTGGGGGCTTTATATAGGTGATTTTCAAATCATCCTTCCCTCCCTTGGTACATGATGGATAGTTACCCAAGGGAGTGGTGTTATTCCATTATGTGCTCAAATATTCTTTTGTGTGCTCACATAGTGTCTAAGGAGGCAGCGGTGGTTGTCCTTAGGCGGCTTTCACATAAGGAGTAACTGTCCTTTTCTTGGTGTGGTCCTGGAAAGTGACTTTTCGCCATTTCCAGGAATGCGTGCTTATCGGGCAAAAAGGCGCGTAGAAGGCACTCTTCTCGAAGGATAAAGCACGTAATTTAGCATTTATGACTATTTCAAATTTGATTTTTTCAAAACCTTAGAGATTTTAAATAATTCTTGATTCTATAAGGTGTTCCTGCCCTGTAAATCCTTAGGCTCGACATTAATTGATGTCGTCTTGTGCTGTACGATTTTACAGTGTTAATAGTTTCCCCCTAATGTGTGAGGTATAGGAAGAAATGTATAGTTGAAATACATTATAGTTTCATTTTTGTATCTTATGCAGAGAGAGAGAGAGAGAGAGAGAGAGAGAGGTCTGCATGAATTTTGGAATTGACAACACCTTGCACCATTTCTGAGATAACCATGGCCTAAGGGACCCCCCGCAAGAAGACAAAAATATAAGACATATTTACGAAATTTCAACGAGGCGGGCATGCCCCATGCTTGTGATGCTATGGATAGTTAAACAAAATTGACAGATACATGTGTTGTCTGTGCCACTATTGTGGTAGTGACGCTGGTGGTTGTTGACGACGATTGCTGACGCCCTCAGGGGAGTTTTTTATTTGATGATAGGTGGAATGTGGTACCCATATGCATGATCTTGGTATGGCATATCACTGCGCAATGTATGCATATGTACTAGTTGGGACCTTCTCATGTAAGCATTGTCGTTAGAGATGCTTATGGAGGCATGCGTCTTTTAAGGATCTAATCAAAGTGCAATGGTTGTAAGGTACGATACCATCGTGACATGAAAGCTTTTGCTATGGTTGAATTTCAGGAGGATCGATGACATCTGTGGACAATGATGTCTCCCACAGTGCCACCTGAGGAAACCCCTTTGCATGGGCAAGGGTAATCGAAGGTACGGCTTCATTTTTGGGAAAGAGGTGTTGAGGTCAACAAAAAGGAAGCCTTAACCGAACCATGAGTCACCGACCTGAGGGGTCGGGGACCTCGATGTGATAAGTTTAGTATAGGCATGCTGGTGAGAGGTGACTGAAAATGGATGATGGGGATTTAGTGGCCCGAGGTTGAAGTATACTTGAGCAGCTTAGCGACAATCATAGTTATTTCTAAAGGAAAAATCCCTAGAGTCGGTAGGATTTCCAGGGAGGGTGTGAACCGGCTATGAATGTCGTGATAGTGCATGCGTGGGGGTGAAATAATTTGACCAAGGGAAATGGGGGACTGCTACCATGGGAGAAAAGGTGAAATATGAGGGCGAAGTGACGAAGGGCATCGTTTGCGGTCTTTGTACACTTAGCAAAAGAATAAAATAATGGGGTTTGGTTTGTACAAAACAGAGAGACGAGTACCCCAAAACATGAAAGAGGGTCGCTCACTGAAGGTGTGAGGATGGTGTTTTTCTAGGGGTAGGGGTTCCATTGGTTGGTCTCATGTGTGCGGTTTATGAAGTCGAGGATTTCACAGATGGGATTATGATGATGGAGGTCTGGTGGGCCAAATGCGATGCGCGAAGGTGCACTTTCAATCTGCTTGTACAACCCAGCCATCTGGGAAGGGGGTTTTGAGTTTGAATGGTAAACTTGACCTTATGCATGATAGATGGATGGGCATGAGGTGCTTCCTAGACTGAAATTGTATGTCCATGGCATGACTTGTGCTGTGATATATGGTCTACTTTGGGCGACGGGCGCCATGGAGGGGAAGCTCTACCGAATAACACAGACGTTTATCATATGCGAGGTGAGGTGAGGATAAACATGGTCAGGTATGAGGACTCTATGGTCTATTTCTGATGGAGAAATCATGTCAGGATATGCAAAGTTTTCTGGGACTCTATCATGCTGAGGGTAGAATGATACCTACTCCAGAACTCTCAGTGGATGGTGTTGTGAATGGTTTGTGAGTTCTTCCTACAAAAAAAAACCACCTCAAGTGAAAGCATATTCTTCTCATCAAATATTATTGAAAGACATGAACTTTGGAAAGGAAGATGGGAGGGTGCATACCTACTGGTGATGAATTTTATTTATTTTTTATTTTTTCCTGGAAAGCAAATGTGTGGCATCGCTTTCATTTTTCATGGAATACTGATGATGGTGCAACTTACAGTTTGCAGAATGGACCTCCTGATCGCCTGTTATTGACCTCTGAATTTCTGGAAAAGGGCGATAAATATAGGGTTATGGACCTAATCCTATTTATTTGTACTTACTTAGTTTTGGGAGATTAGAGGTGATTGCAGAGCCTTTCTTATCATTGTGGTCAGCCTCTGTATGAGAGATTAGCGATATTATGCTGAGGTAACTATCATGATGTTCTGTATTTCAATTTTTCCAGTTTGATGGTGTCGGGGGTCGTACAAATTGGGTTTGTATAGCCTCAAAAGGAAATTTTGCCCTAGATTTCGCAGGCAATCTAGGCAAAGACGCACCCTCCTTGCACGCATTTCTAAGGGACATACGTGCAAGGGCACGTTATTTCCTCCTTTTTTCCCACAAGGGCACACCTGTGCGGAAAACAGGCGCGCAAGGGCGCGCCTGTTTGAGAGACAGGCACGCAAAGGGCAGGGTGACATAAAAACTTGGTTTTTTTTTTGTCTGTTTTGATGTTTTTCTTTGTACTGATCATTAGGGGAATTTGAGGTCTAAAATGGGCCTTCTAAGGAAAATGTACAATCAAAATTCACTTTATGAGAACCAATCACATTTTAGGGGATGACGTCATCCCTAATGGTTGAGGTGGCATTGGTTGAGTTAAAGGTACTTACTTGTCACATTCTCAATGGTGGATAAAAAATCATGGTTAACCATGATAGTGCTCTAATTACTTTTAAACTCAAAGTAAAGTACTCATAATAAATGTTGTTTCACACTTTTTGAATAAAAATATATTATTTTCATACCATATTTCTTGAAAGAAACAATGCATATCCCTTTAAATTTATTATATTATATTATATTATTTTATTTTTATATAGTATATTACTTACATGTTATTATACAATTTAAATAATATGAATTTTAATTAATAGCATATAATATAATTAAGAACTTATAAGTTTATATTTATATTTTATTTTAAGTTATTTAAGTACAAAGGACAAATGCATTAGTTGTTCAATGATAATGACTTTTTCTTGAGAAACTCATTCTTATTTATAGTCACATAAATACAATTCTTTATTAATTTTGTTTTGGTACAACTTTTAAATTGAATTTAACTATGGTTACATGGATTTTTGTGCAAAAAATGAATTGAAAATTCATAAATATTATTTTATTGGCTTAGCTATTATTTTATTATTTCCTTATGAGGCCCATTTTAGACCTCAAAATTCCCCTAATGGGGTGCCTTTGTTGCTTGGCAGGTTGGTGTAGAGAGTGTGAGATTGGCCAAAGATCCAGGCCACTCTAGCTTCTGATGTTGGGGTGTGCCATCAGTTGGCCACATGGGGCCTTCTGAAATCTTCCGAGAATGAGTTTGTTCGGTCTCAGGACCGATTATTAGGTTACATTATACAACATTGGCACAAGAGGTGCAATATGTTCGTACTGAGGAGGACGAACTTGATTATCTATCCAGAGATGGATATATACTTCATGACCAGGTTACTGCCTCAGGGTGAGGCACTGAGGTATCCACTCCCTGCCGGGAGAGTGAACCTTGACAAGTTCCGGAGCAGGCATTGCGCTTCTTACTAAGGGGTGCATCAATATTGCATTAGTGACAGATGTGGTCAAGTGGTGTGCTTTGGCCATTATTGTGCCACTGGTGGGGTCGTTTGCTTCACATTGGGCATCGGGCCCACAGGTGGGAGTTCTACGCTAGTTGAGGGGTGGCCATTTTTTGGACCTTGCCCGCTTCTATTTTGATGGTATGGTGATGCAACTGAACAGAGTCCAACGTGGATCCAATTCATTTTCATACGCTAGCATCTTGTGCAACATTATGTACGAGAGGGTGGTGCTGCTGAGGCCCGCTATGGCAGTGCCTATTAGGGGGCCGCGGGAGCCACGTATGACAGGGTGGGTTCCGGTGATGCCACGCAGTGGTGGTGGCATGGTGGGTCATTATTGGAACGACACAACAAAGGCCTGGTTTGAGGCCAACCTGCAGATGTTATTTCCATACCCGTATGTGGGGATGGACTTTTAGGGTGATCCAGATATCAGTATCCCTTTCTGTTATGTTTTGGGTCCTGCAGGTATGCGCTATATTCTTCTCAATTTGTTCGAGTTTTCATGTACTTATGTGTTTTTTTATTGACACTGAAATTATTTTGGTTACTCTTGCAGATGTTGGCAAGTTGGGATGTCTAGTGGCCTGAATGGTGGGTCAAAATCCTACGCCACGACCTCATGGTGATTAGGGGGGAGGTGGCATAGGTGGACCAGGTGGTGGTGCCGATGGACCTGGCGGGGATGGTGCTATCTCTTCTGGTGGGGGCAGATGCTTGGATGTAGCTGAGGTTGTGGCCAAGCGAGCTCATGCAGATGCGGCTGAGACACACATTGCATTTCTTACGACTCAGGTGGCTGCTCTAGAGGACTTCCGGGGTCGAGTGGAGCGCTTGACCTAGGGGATGCCTTCTCGAGGTTTCATGGACGACTTCGAGGAGGTTTGGTTAGAGATAATGATGGCCCGCAAGAGGGATTACGAGCCCACTCTATGAAGGGTAGCTATTGCAGTGGCGACAGAAGCTCCGGCGGTGGCACCAGGTTCTCCTCTTGAGGGGGCACCCCCTTAGGGTAGCTTTGTACATAAGGAAAGCACCCGTTATGAGGATGCTTCCCTTATTTTTTATGACCTTTATTTCTTTGGGCTGGTCAATGGGCTAGCAATACTATTTTTGTACTCAGATACACATATTTTTTGATATATATATGAGATATCTTTTTGTGGCTCTACATGGTGTGCAATCTATTTTGGTTTATGTATTTTGTGTTATGCTAATGGATATCTATGTTTTTGGTTTTTGATGTATAATGGTTTATTCGTGATGCATTCCAGTTTAAGATATTGTTAGCTATGCGATCAGCTGTTGGGTTTTGATTCCTTGATACATGTGAAAATGTAATGTAATCAAATTGTCTGCTTAATCTTTTGGCACGCAAATATTTTCTAAACAGGTTTGCATCTTTGGTTTCAAATGTTTGGTTTAACTGCGATACTACTAACTGGGAATCATGGTAGACATGCATATGGCGGATGCCTTGATGGAGGGCCTCGAACATAAGTCCGATAGCGGCATGATATTCTGCCTAATTGTTGGTTGTTGATCCAATGCACACACCGTTTGAACACAGTGGTGATTGGTCAGGGTGGTAGATGACCCAGGCGGCTGCAGCTAAGTTTTGAGACCATCACGATGGTCCATCAGCAAATCCAAAATAGGGTTTAAGTTGGTGATCCATGGTGGCAGTTTGAGGGTGTTTTTTTTACATAGGTCTTTGTGTCAAAAAATATTCTGGTGTTGGGATTTTTGTGTACTCTAACTCTAGGGGATAAGGGTTTCTAGGGCCCTTACGGGTGGAACTTATTGAGGTATAGGCCTTTTACGGGGTTAGTGAGGTAGGTCTCATCCGGTTCTGTCAATATGTATGCCCCCTGTCAGAGACAATGTTTGATGATATAGGGTCCTTTCCACAAGGTTTCAAATTTTCTTGGCCCTAAGGCCTCTTTCGTCGGAAATGAATGAGGGGTGATGTGGCAGTCGAATGATGCTTGCACCATTTTCTTATGGGCCTCATTGTATTTTAGCGATTGTCTCTGACTTTCGTGAACTAGCGCTAGTTGTACTAGGAATTGTTCTAGAGGCTGGGTGTCATCAAGGAGTTCGACAATGGCATGCAAGTTTGGGATTTTGTGGAAATGAATGCAAAAGCACAATGTATCTTGGTCTTTTGAGACAGGAATAAAGTGGAAATCCTAGGACGAGGGGGCGTTTGGAATCCAATCTTGGGTGTGCAATGATACAAGTTTTATGTGGTGAATTGTGTGACTAGCATGCTACGGGGGGAGGATCTCGGTAATGGAGTGTTGTGTGAGCATAAGGTCGGATTTCTCGCTAGGATAGTCAATTTCCGGTAGGTGGAATTTTTCCTTGTCACAGAGGTGCCTGAATGCTTTCATTAGCGGGCATACCTCTGGTGTGTGATCTTGGCTAGTGAAAATGGTGCACGGTATCACAGCGCTGACAGAGTAGATAGTGTGAGATTCTACGCTACTCGTTGTCTTCATGTGGACACTTGGAAAGGGTCGGTCATAGAAGAGGTCATCTTCTGCTTTCATTTCCACGTCATTGGTTTAGACTTGTCTTCCTCTTTAGTAGTTGGTAGGCTCAATGCCATTCGAGATGCTCTTAGCTTAGGGAGATGTGCACACTTAAACGTATGATGGAAGTCTGAGAAAATTCGGCAATAAGTGCATGTGATCCTCTCTTGATCAGAGAGAAGTTTTTGAGGGAGAGACGAGACTATGCAGAGACTGTTTGAAAGGGGCTTGATTTCTCTGCATTGGTTGACTCGGTGATCGTTTAGATCAAATAGGCCGCATGTTATCCTAGGCTTTGCCTAGGGTACATGTGGTTGGTGTGTGGTCTTATCAGGATTGACACACCATTGCGGTGTTGGGGACGTTGAGCTGACAATGTATCTTTTATGCCATTCCTGAAGATCATTCGTTCTCTTTTCTATGTCATTAATCATGTCGATAGTAGGATGGATTCGAGAGACATAAGTACAATGTCAGTCATAATTCTTACCCTCACATATCAGGAAAAAATCCATGATATGGGGATCCCATCATGCTTGGTCTGAGGCTAGGAGGGGAACCAACGTTGCAATGCTCCTAAGTCAGGGAAATGGACAAACATATGGTTTGTCTTTTTGCATAATGTGCATGCGGGTGTGTTTCGTGAAGTGTCATTATGGGTAAATAGGGGTTCCCTGCTAGGCCGTTCTTTGGCTGACAAAAACATGATAGACCCGCTCATCTCCTCTATTTGGTTCATGGAGCTACCTGTGGACGTGGCATCCATATCGTCTTCTTGGGAAAGGCGAACTATGGTTGAGTAGAGGCTAGCCAGGGCTAGCCAGAAGTGAGGTATGTAGTGACAATCCTCCAATAGGTGATTTTCGGCGCATGGCAGGCATATGAATTGTGTTGCTCATAGTCCCACATTATAAACCCTTTTGATTGAATACCATATGTGAACGAGCTTCAATGCGGCGCACGCTTTGAGGTAGTGGCCATGTTCATCGCATAGCGTACAATGTATAATGGGAATTAATGGGGGTATTTCTATGAATCTATGCTCCTCTTGTAAGTATAGGATGGTACATGTCTCGTCATTGATAGATTGGATGGAGGGATCCTCTTGATAGGACAATGTAAGGTGTCCCCATATCGTGGTATTTCTGGACAATGGAGGGTATAGTGTCCATAGGTGTCATAGAGAGCGCATGCATGATTGGTACACAACAGTTTGCCTGTACTTTTTGTGGCCGATTCCTTTTTACAGGAACGCGACATAGAGATGTCTTCTTCAAAGCCAAGGAGTGGTTTTAACTCATCCAACTCCAGACATATGTGGGTAGGGTGGCATATGAAATCACATAAAGCACAAGTTTATGAATCCCTTTGCATGGTGGGGGTCACTTATTTCTTTCCTCTCTTTGTATTTTTCTTGGCCGTGGTAACCGATTTTGCAATGGGAACTTCCCTTGCGGGGGTGGTTGTGACTGTTTCTTGGGTAGGTTGCAGCTCCTTAGGATTGAGGGGATTTAACCCTATGGCCATAAAATTTATGGATCCTCTTCCATAAGGGTGAATGAGGTACCAAACTGGGAAAGCCAATGCTATGTTGGGTAACACCAGTGTTACCAAAACGTACTAGGAGACAAACCCAGGAGGTGGGTAGAGGAAAGGGGTTTGGGAGGCGGTGTAGGCTAGAGAGGATGTCGTGGCTGATGCCTAAATGTCGTTACTGCTTGATTCCATGTCCTGACTTGCCTCAGCACTTGATGTGGACATCATGTACACCGGGGCTCCAAAGGCATCAGGTGACACCTCAGGGATAATGGGAGGATCTCCTAGGAATGAACCTAGGACGAACAACAGTTTGAATTGGCCAGGACCATATTCTTGATACCGTGAAAGACCATCTGCGGTTGTATCTACGTAGGGTAGAAATACATCCATTTTTGTTAGGGGATGCTTTTCACTCTGCGTCAGCTAGTCTACCGTAATGATTTGATCCTCGTGGGGGAACATCATGATGTCGAAGACGAAGGATGCTATGGCAGACATGGCATACATGTAACTCTACCCAAGGAGTATATTGTAATCCAAGTGAACGTCCAAGACTTTGATGTCTATCTGGATCGTCTTGTCGGCTAAGCAGACTGGTACATTTTGGAAGAGTCTGACAGGGGTTGAGGGATGACCATCGTACGCTCCGAGTGTGATGACAGAAGGTTTGAGTTTGGGGGATCCTAACTTCTACCACACATTCTTTTACATGATGCATGTGGATGCACCCTCGTCAATGACACATTGATGAATAGTAATATTGTGTACCAATAGTGGTATCTGGAAGGCGACCATGGAGGGAAGCCTAGGGGTGGCTTTGTCCAAGTCAAAAGCCATCATACTTGTATCGGCAGGGTCGATAACGCCTAACATGGAAAGTAGAGATTTATGTTGCTTAGGGCATGACTGCAGTACTTCCAATGCGGACATAGCAATAGGTGATTGAGCTAAATCGTCTATGATTCTATAATTGTGGGCCGCTTTGGAGTAGTTACCTACTCGCCTATTAGGCCCTTTTACCATTTTTGGTAATAGTTCTGTAGGAATCTTTGGAATGGTTAAAGGTGCAGTCGGTGCGCTTGTAAAATCCCCTGACATATTGGTGTCTGGTGGGGTGTCGTAGCTGCGATTCCGAGCTTGGAAAAAAAATTCTTCCCCAACCATGTATATCTCATGGTTGCTTTTCCCAGAATCATCTGGGTTTTGTTGCAGAGTGTTGGTCGTCCCTTGATGGGGGAAAGGTTCTTGCATCACTGCAGTTTGATGGTAAGATCCTCCTTGTCCTCGGTTACTCTGTAGCTTCTTAAGATGATGGAGTTCGGGACAGTGGTGAGTATAGTGCCCATACTAACCACATATTGAAGAATAATGGTTTGTTCGTAGAGGTGGCCTTTTTCCTTGCCTTCGGGCATTTCTTGGCTCCTAGATCTGATTTCAGTTGGAGTTACCTCCAAAATGGGATCACGGTGGGTGTTGTTGGTTGTAGCCCCCTTATCTAGGGTTTCCTTTGGGCTTGTTTTTTGTCTTTTTCTTAACCATGTTAGGAGGATAATTCTCCTGATCATACTGGTGTGGTTGATTTTGGGACGGCTATACAAATTTTACCTGTGCATTATTTTGCGTAGGTGGGTTGTGTGCATGGGATTGAGCATACTGTTGTCTCGTGTTTGCACCTAGCCATTGGGGGGGATATCTTTCATAATTATTTCTTCCTACGTACTGGGTCCCCTCAGCCGAAGGATAAGGTCCTCCTTGGTGATACGTTTGTGCCCTATTACTCAAATTTTTTTGCGACATATGATGACTTTGAAATCCAGGTTGAGACATGTTATGGGTAGAACCATGTGTGTAACTGGGACTTTGACTGCTGCTGCCTAGGTACCTTTGGGTCATTGACTCAATTAGTCCATCTACAGAGTTAGACGCGCCTGTAAATTCTTGATAAGATTACAAACGTAAGGAATTAGCCATGATATTGTAGATGTATCCTGACTGCGTATAGATCAGTTCAAGCTACAGTGCTTTACTGATTGCATCCTCTTCAGATGTGGGGTTGCACTGCACCACATCCTTTTAAATATTCAGTGTCAAAGTTTTCAAAAATAAATCTAAAAGGACCGGGTCGTCAAGTTTAGCTTTGCATAAATTGTGACATCGCCTCCATTAATGGAGATGCTATGAGATATGAATGGAGGGGGATTGTCTAAAATGGGTCAATAATTCCATTCCCAAATCATGGTGAATGGGCAACTGAAAGTATGTGAGGAATGCGGTAGTGAGGGCGCTAAAGGTTCCATGTGAAGCAGGAGGTTGCTCCACATACCATTTCGCAGCCACTCCCATAAGAGTGCATTGAAATAGCCTCCACCAAATAGTATCGTCAATGATGCTATTAAATGAGCACCACATGTGATAGGTCATTATATTATTACCTAGTTCTTCCACTTGCTTGCCTTCAAACTTTGGTATGTTTGAAGGGAGCTTCATGGGCACAGGAGGCCAATTGGGGTCGTGTGTGATGGGGTCATTGGTGAGCTTGGTTAAATTAGGTAGATTCAATGCCAATAAGAAGGGTGACTGGGAGGTTGACGCCATGGAAATTTGTGAAGACATGAAGTTCTAGTTAGAATGAGGGTTAGTCTGCGACGTACCCTATTGTGAATTCATTTGGCTTCCCGTATGAGATGCGCTCCTCTGCCCCCTCGGGGACGAGGGGGGAGTGGTGTGGGGTGTGGTGTTAGGAGACCGACTAGGGTTCCCAACTAAGGTTGCTCCAAGAAAGGATGAACCAACAATTGTGGCAATGTTCCATATTTGACGCCTAAACGGTGAAAGACCTGGAACCCCTCCTGATAATGGGGGGAGGTCCAAAAGACGCCTGGACCGACGAGGTTCCATTAGAACCATTTGGGTGTCGACCAGGTTAAGTTTTGGAAAAAATTTCATGGTATTGAGTCTATGATCATGAAAAATTTATGGCCACATACATAAAACAAAGCAAAAATGAAATGAATTTTCCCTTTAACTTAATCAATGTGATCAATCAAGTAAAAAATGGTTTTTTTTGTTTGCGCGTGATACTCAAAATCATAGAAGAACTATTACGTCCTCACACAGTCAAAAGTAACTAGGCCTTGAGAATATTTCTTGCGAGTGCTGGCACAACGTCCTATAAGAGCTCGCGATGCCTCCAGTCAGCCGAAGAGAATCCACCAAGGTAAGGGTAGAGGGTCTGGTGCTTAGTTGCACCGTCACCTATAGGGTAAAGTATGCCCTAGTTTTTGGCTACTAAGAACGACCATCCCACGTGAGCGTTCGAGTCTTAGGCTTCTTGGTAGTCAGCTAATAGTATCGAGTATCAGCCGGGTCAGGTATCCCCAATTGATACCGCACGCACTGCACCTAAGCCTAACCCCCTCTGAATCGGGTCTCTGCCGCGCTCGGGTTTTCTTTTCTGTGGGATGATAGTTGGATTTTAAAGCTCCATAAATACATAACTTCTATGTTTCAATGTGAAGTGTAATCAAGGTGGCTTATTGGATTCCTACCCCCTTGATCATAACTTAATCTATAAATTCTTTTGTGGCCCCTGTGGGGAGAATTTAGTGAGTTGGTTCAAGTTATTTTTAGGTGGATTTCTTTGCTTAGTGGGTGAGAGTGTGTGAGCGTATGGTGAAAAATCTCATAATTTGAACATATGGATATCGATGATCCTTTTAAAAATTCCCCTAGTTAAAATATGTGACGTTTTTCCTTGCTCAAATGGAAAACATTTGTGGATAATGGGTCGTTTCCAAATCTTCCTAGTTAGTCTATGGGAGTAACTAAATGGAGATGGTGAATCAAAAATGTAGAGAATTCATATGCTTTTCTAGGGTCACCAAATGGTGCAAAGACATCAGAGATTACTTGCTCTAATTGGCAATTCAATCCTAGTCCCGCAATTTCCTAGATGCAAAAATTGAATTTAAACTAAACAATTTCTACACTAGCTTATGCATGTGTGGTCTTGGGCCACTTAATCAGACTATTTAAACTAAGTGTGCATACTAGAATTTTAAAAAACATAAATTGTTCGGAAGGCAATGGTTAATTCGTCCCCTACTTAAGCTATGTGAACACTTTTTGCAAAGACCAACTTAAATGAAAACTAACTCTATGCCTATAGAAAGAAGCAAGAAATGAGTTCTCAGAAGATGTGAGGTATCAACACAAGTGCTGGAAGATACATTAGGGGCTTCCAAACATAATTACAGGAATAAAAATACAAAATATGGGGAGAAAAAAAATCTCAGTCTGCAATTTGCACTCAAAAGACCTTGACAAGAGCGCCTTCCCGCACACAGGTCGGTCCTAAACACGTGCAATGCGCCTCTGTTAGGAAAAAATGCGTGAAAAAATCCTACAAGTAAAAAAATTAGGAGCTTCATTCTTCAGTCTATCACCTCAGTGAGTCTAGGGACTGCAATATGGGTCAAAGGGCTATCAGCTCCACTCCGGCATAGACTAAGGGTCTCCTGCAATGGCACAAACACATAAACTTGGAACACGCCAGTGGAGTCGCCAATCCTGTTGTGGTGGATTACTCGCATGGGTGTACAAAATTGCACCAGCTTAAAGAGTGTGTTCTACTCTTTAAACTATTTGTAATAGGCAAAAAGTGGGTGGAGCTCAAAAGCATAAAACATAGTGGAAATAGTATGCTAAAGTATGCTCTGGTTAAACTAAAACTAAAACACAAATATACAGAAGCTATATAGAGAGTCAAAATGATAATAATGCAAATGATGGCTCGATGGCCTCTTCTTATTAAACGTTTGAAATGGAGAAGAAATTTTACCCACTTGCGAAAGGGCCCCTCGGCAATGGCTTTAGGTCGTGATGCAAGGATGTTGCCTTCCAAGCTCTACCTCTGATGCATTCTCCCTCTCTCTCTCGCTCCTGTGGTGGACTAAGATGTTGGGTGGCAAACTATAGAGTCCTATTTAGCTCCATCTATGGGTTACACACACTGCTGGTGTTGCTTGGGCAACTTTGGCTAGCATAACAATATGATCACAATTTCTTCATCTCTTGGGGGCTTTATATAGGTGAGTTTCAAATCCTCCTTCCCTCCCTTGGTACATGATGGATAGTGACCCAAGGCAAAGGTGTGAACCATTGTGTGCTCAAATATTCTTTTGTGTGCTCACATAGTGTCTAAGGAGGCACTGGTGGCTGTCCTTAGGCGGCTTTCACATAAGGAGTAACTGTACTTTTCTTGGTGTGGTCCCGAAAAGCGACATTTTTCCATTTCCGAGAATGCATGCTTATTGGGGAAAAAGGTGCGCAGAAAGTGCTCTTATCAAAGGATAAAGCTAACGATTCAGCATTTATGACCTGTTCAAATCTGATTTTCTCAAAACCTTAGAGATTTTAAATAATTCTTGATTCCATAACGTGTTCCTACCTTGTAAATCCTTAGGCTCAACATTAATTGATACCGTTTTCTACTGTACGATTTTCTATAGTTAACAAGAGGCATAGAATTTTTCTATTTCAATTTATTCTTATATTCCTTTAATGAATGACCTTAAGGTCTGAGGTTCCCTAGGTGAACTGCTCACTAGTGAACTGCTGACATGGGATTCATTATCTAGTTCTGTTGTTAGCATAGAAATAGGGAGGGTCAACTTGGAATAAAGTTGATGAATGGATAGGTTTTGGCTATGAACTATTTGAGAGAGGGGTTGTACCAGTTTTTTCATGAGTATCTCATTTCTTGGGCCTCCCTACCCTTATCTTGGATTTTATGCTACCAAACCCTTCCTTTGTAAAGAACTTATCCCAAGTAGTCCTCTTCTTTCTAAGGTGGTAGATAATCATAATTTTAATTACATCCCTATGATATAGGTTGTGAAAAGGGCGGTTAGGGATATTTTGCAGTTTTACGGACATCTTGAGCAGAGATTTGTATAGAAAATAGGGCAAGTTCATAGGTTTATCACCTGAAATGTGAGAAATAAATATCATTTGATAATGGTGGATAGAGGAGAACCTACCCTCACATGTAATGTATTTTTGTTGTTGTGGTGATCACATATTTCCATTCAGTCTTAAAATAGGAAATATGTTCAGTCGGATTCCATTTAACATTGACATGTTCAGGTTTAAGGTAGAGACTTACTTCTGTGGGTAACATTTTTTTCTTGAAACAACGTTCACCAGTGGAAGAGGTTTGATTAGCATGGGCTATGATGGTTTCAATTATGTTGAAAGTCTTGCTCCCTAGCTTGACCTTTTCACCATCAAAGCTCTCGGAAAAGGCCTGAGCTAAAGCCACATTTTCTCCAGATACGTTTTGTAGAAATTTATACCAGCCAGCAGACGTAAATTGACATTTGGCCCTAACATAAAATAACCTAGTGGTTTTTTGCTCATACCTATTAACATTACCATCCTTTCCCATACTTTTCAACAACTAGGTTCCTTGTAAACACACATTTGTTCAATCTTGGATGCAAAACCCTACACAAAGCCTACGTTTTCCTACCTTCAAATGCTAAAAACGTTTGCTGGAGAAATGACTTATATTAGTTGTAGCTTGCATAGATAACCTTGGTCATGTGAACATTAAACTCACCCCTCTGATTCGACACCTCTAATCATGGTATGGAGTAATGGCATGATTTCAAATAATTTTGAATATAAGCACCAACTCACCCCATAACGCATAACACTCCACAACATCATTAATATTTGATATCATGTACTATAATATATTCTTCAGTTTAGTAGGGTAGATATATGTTAGCTACATATATAATATAAACATTCATCTAAAATAATACTCCTAACTAAAAAAAATTAATCTTGTTTAAAAGACTAATCATGTCTGTAACATAGGGGATCTTGAATAATATTCAAACAGGAATGGTACTTTCTCTGAAAATATTCTTTGCAGCTCTTTATACCTAAGAAATAACTTCCCTTACATCTGAATTGCAATAAACCAAATTTCAGTGAAATAGATGCACTTTTTACTGAGTTACCAATATGAACAGGTCCCTGAAGAAATAGCGGCTCTTTTCACTTTGTAATTAATATGACCTTCAATTTGGAGAAATATCTGCCCTCCATTATATCATTGTGTTAACAATGAAACTTGAACAGAGGTAGCTATTATCCCAGATAGAGAAACTGTAATTTTATTACCAAAATGACCGATAGCCTTGAACACTAACTTAAGTTAAAACATTGGTTTTAACTTATTTTATGAACCTAAGATACTAATAACATCTATACACTTAAAAGTATTTTGTTTTTTAGGCTCTTTTTTTACTTTTAGTGAAAATGTCTCAAACTTAGACATAGGCTAAGACAAGAAAAAATTGAAATTAGTGATACAATGGCGATCACACTACTAACATTTACAGTGCTAACACATGCAATCATATTTTACTTGGATTCTAGTATTGACTTAACCAAATATAATCTTCATCAATCTAAAATATTATCTCCAAATTCCAATATTTTCCTTATGCGTACCCCACCATCTAGCAGGTGTAGATCTTAGTGCAACATCCAAAGCTTGAAACCTTTTCTCTTCAGGTACTGCTTCTTCAAATTTGTCAAGAAATGAATTGACATCTCCTATCCCATTTGTTGTACTATACAACACCCCCAATTTATTTTTACTAAATGAGGACCCTTTATAATAAATAGTAAATTTATTTGTTTGATTGTATCTTAGCCTAAGTCTAAAAACTTTAGGAAATATTTGTATTCCATTTTCACTTTGATTTTAGCGCACATCGCAAATTGCATAGCTTACAAGCTTAACAACTTAATACATATAATTCTTGCGAGCTGTGATATGTGCTAAACCTTTTTGAAGTCATATAAAACACCCATTACAAAAGCTTTAAACACCGCTGTAAAATAAAATCGCATCGTACCTTGCAAAACGATCAAATTATAACAATTTGGTAAGAGTTGCAATGAAATGGACCCAACGAATCAATAAAGCAAGAAAAATAAAACTTCAAGTATCCGATGCAGCGCATCAACATGATTCCTTAAGCGCACTTCACATTTCACAGAAAATAACTAAATGCAGGTTTTATACCATATGGAAATTGCAACATGTGATTTGCGCAGATCGCATTTCATGAAATTTATCGGAAAACATAACTAATGGAAAACGTTGTTATTTGCGATATGCGATAATTGATAGTTGTTGCTCAAAGCATACGAAAATATTCATATCTAATCAACCAAATATAATTTAACATGTTAAATTGATCGGTATACATTTCACGTGAAGATGTGTAAGATATTTTATTGGAAAAATTATGGGTGATTAATGACATTTAATAGCAGTAAGATTTGAAAGATTCATATATACTTCAAGCATGTTTGGAATTATTGAATGCTATAGCTATGATTATATCGCTTTAACTCTATTCTTATCTCCATTTACCTTAAGATCTAAATGTCTCTCTATTTACATGAATTTAGGAAAACACTTAATGGAGAAAAGGTAACATAGATGAGTAAGAAAGGCAAGGAAATTTCCCAAGCATCATCTACTTATGACTCAGATATGTCTTCCTTATTCTAAGATACCACCTACAACAAGTATTGTGATAGTTCCTTGTGGGAGGCAATGTATCGGTTCTTTGAGAATGAATCACCAAGGGTAATAATAAAATTTCCTACAGCAGGCATGTTAGTTCCTTCTAACCCAGCCTATTTTGACGTTCCATGCTCATTCATCCATAAAGTAGCAGCAAGGCAAAATATTCTCCCCTATACAGATATGGTTAAGTGGGAAATTGATGACTTGAACTTAGAATATAGAAAATTTAATAATTCAAAGGAAGATAATATTGGTTCATTCAGAGTAGAGGATTTGAGGACAATGTATCATTTACCCGTCCCGCAGCAAAACTATGACAAAGCTTTTTCTCAAAGCGTAACAAATAAACATCCAGGCCTGATGAAAGTTATAAAGGAATGGAAGGATGACCAAGGCAAGCTTGAAAGGGATAAACTCGGTACGTACCAATAGCAAAACTTCCTTCCCCTTATTTCTATGCTACTAAAATGTTGTGTGTATTATTTGCAAAGCCTCATACTATAAGGTTTTCTGTAGATTGGGTCCCATTAATTGACGCAATCGTCAATTCTTTAATTCTGAATTGGCCAAATATCCTATGTGATAATTTAGCCAGAAGTATCATGGAGACCCAGTTGAGATATAGGTGAAAGGGACAATTTGACTATCTGTTGTGACATTAGTGGGTGCACTCATGCAACCACACACACATTGGTTAAGCCAATGAGGACTGCGTAGTCAAGGCGAGGTAGTATCTCATTCAATCAGGATTGTGATCAATAGGGATTGCGCAGTGGAGTAAAAGAATTTTTTCCTCTAGGGAAATACCCCCCTTTTACATTAGTGCCTATGTCATGGACACAATTTTATTTTGTTTGAGTTTTCCTACCATGGGATGGAATTGGACGACCCAAGACCCTACTCCAAACCACATTTACCATAGAGCCCTTTGGAGTCAGTTTTTCATCTTCATTTTACAAAATTTCCATAGAGTCATACTACCGATACACCAGATTATATTAAACAAGAAAGCCCCCTAGGATTATCAAAGAGGCTAGTACAATTTGTTTTCCCATTTCCAGATGGTTTGCTGAAGAAATTTTCACCTATGTCAGAGTTTTCAGGCGTTATGGTTCTCTTCACTTCCTGCCATATTATGTTCTTGATAAGCCAATTGATAGAGGTAATGCTTACCAACTTGTGGTAAATGGTATTTCGAGATAGCTCAAAGATGCTAAGAAGGCCATTTGGCCTAATTTCCCTTTACAGTGTGGTACTTTTGCACGTTTTGATATTGGTCATGCCTTCAAGGAAGTTTCAAATGCTAATTTGTTCAATTGGATGTAATTTCAAAGCAGCCACATGACCCTAATGATGTAATTAAAATTACATGACAGAGCTCAAAGTGAAGCCTTTTGTGAAAGAGATAGATAGATTTGATGATTTATTTCGAGGTATTGAAAAGTGTTCAGATGTACTAAAGTTTGCATCTAGTTAGCTTAATCAAGATGACTTGGAAGCCTAACAAGCATACAAAAACAAGAGACTGGAAATGATTGCTCTGGATTTATTGACAATTGAATATGTCAACAGATGGACTTCGATTATTAGCTTAGATAATGAAGCTAAAGACATGTCTAAAAACAAGTCGGGGGCAATCAGAGCACAGTTCTCAAATTTCATATAATTCTGATAATGAATTCGAAAATAGAAATGAAAACCTAGAAAAGGTAATTGATCAAGTAATCAAAGAGATTGAGATGCAAGAGAAAGGAGGAATTAGTGGAACTAAATCCTCTTCCTAAGAATTTTAGCACAACCAAAATACATTTTATCTGGCAGAAAAATCTCAGCCAAAGGATTTGAAGAGTGAACGGGATAATTTTTCTAAGGAAATACAAACAGCTCAAAAAAATATTAATATCGGTTTTCAGACTCCATAACATTCTCAGAAAATAGTAGATTTTGCCACTCTGCTCCAACAAGTATTTGAAACTCATGATCAACAAATCATTCCGGCCTGCCCCACAGAGAAGATAGTTTTACAAATTGAGGAAATTCCTTCACTGGATGTCTTTTACAGTCCTAATCATAATGCTGTAGTCAAGAGAATAAAATTGAGGAGAATTGATGACATAGTCTCAGATATTACAAATGAATCTATTGATGTTCTATGGAAGGATCCTCTAGCTCATCCTGCAGAACATTTAACCAAGCTATGATAGTTTTCAGGGGCATATGCTACTGCCACTAAAGTTAAATTTTTACTGAAGTAGAGAGGAGCTAAAATACAAGATTTAGAAAGACTATTAGAGAAATAAAATTCTAACTCTAGTAGGGAAATGGAATTGAAAATGTCTCAATTTCAAATCAATTTACAACATCAATTAAAACTTACCAAAAATCAAACACAACTGGAAGCAGTAATGAAGAAAAAAAAAAGCCAAACACATGTAGAGAAATTCAAAAAAGAAGTGTTAGAAGTGAATTCTAAGATAAAGCAACAACAAGAAGTATTTTTCCAACAAGCTTCTATTACTAGCTCTTATTATGATTCAAGTGAAATCTTGATCCAGAAAGTGGCTATTCAAAAACTTCAATTTGAGAAAATTGAGAAGAAAATAAATGAATACATTTAATGGAAAGCGTTAGACTTAGGAAAGGAAGCTGATCTACCCTAGGTAGATAAATTTCACAAGGAAATCTTATTTAAAGATTGGGAAGCACAGATAAGGCAAGCAGACAAAGCAGCAGCTAAAGCATCTAAGTTAACAAAGGAAATTACTGAATATGTATGTGAATAGCTTTTGAAATCTGAGATCATCAAGGGTCTAGATCTGAAGTGTTCTCAGAAATCAAGCCATTATAAGCACAATGGAAACAAAGGACAAAAATGCAGGAAGAAATGATCAAAAAATTAAATAAGTTTGATCAAGAAAATTATTGGAATTTTCTGATCAAACATTATCATCAATACCAAACTCTACGGTCATTAACTAATTCAACAAAAATATCGTGGCCAACACTCTCAAATGCAGTATTCACAACCAGCTCAAGTCAAACCCATGCTAGATATTTGTCAACTTCGGGATCAAATCCAAATAGAGGATCAAAACTCATAAGTTATGTTGTTATTTTATTTTCCTATATTGTAGCTAAAGTTTGTCTTACGAGGATGGTTGTTTGAAACCTCCTCTATTTCTATGTAATAATCTATTTTTAAACATATTATAGTTTAGTATTTAAACCCTTCTCATGAATTTAGAGAAGGGTCCATAAATTTGTCAAAAACATTTGCAAAGAATGCACTTCTGTAAGTTTGTAAATGCTTTGATGGATTAATGGAACACATTCTGTTATATATTGACATTTGAAGTTTTTTAGCTAATGTTACACTATTGTACTCTTTGAATTTCTTGAAATTGAAGAGGAGAAAAAAATGTACTATCAGTTTATATGAGTAGGACTTCGTACATATGGTACTTCTATTCACTTGTATTAAGTTTTTCTTTCTAGATTCACAATTATATTTTTACCTGCATTATATATTTGAAAAAATATCATAAATGAATGTTAAATGCACTTTTGTACCAATATTTGTCGATGATTTCTTATCTGATATATAATCATAGATATGAATGCGATATACTTTTCACAATTCCTTTAATAAAACTATTTTGTTAAAAGGATCATATTTACATAATTTTCATTTCTTTAAACTATTTAATAATCTTCATTACTAATAGTTGGAGGATATCTCTTTAGATCGAATAAAGGAATAAACACCCTGGGTATATAGTAGAATAAATAAGTGTTAGATAAATGCATGTGATAGATAAAAATCATTTCCCATTGCATTTTATATAAACAAAACACACCCCAAAATAATCCTTATTGGGAAACTCGTCTGTTCATTCTCACTCAGAGCCACCACACCAAACAGAAAAGGACTTGCTCTAAGGTCCGGACTGGGTGATTTTCCCCCATGTTGTGGCAACAAAATTCCGAGGCCTCATCATTTTGGTGCTAGAAGGAGGGCCAATTGTGAATGGAAAGAAGATCTGAAGTATCTAAAACTCAATCTATGAATATCTCTCCCTCTAGATCCCCTTCAACTTCCATAAAATCAACTAGATCTAAATATTTAAGATCTAAAGTTGAACATCCTTCTCCTAAGTCTCCTAGTATACTCAACCCATAATTTCTCCCGATTTTCATCAAAATTTAGCTAAAGTTTAGTCTTTGATAGAAAAGTTAGAGAGAGTATCCATTTTTGTTGAAAATCCTGAATCTTCTCAATCATTTGAGATTAGTATCTCATCCTTTTTACAACCCAAAAATATTATCTCGATGAGAAACTCAAAAGAAATGAATCCTTCCTTTTGAATTTCCCATCGATACTTCTCTAATGAGAATAAATAAGAATGAATCAAAGTCAATCACGAGTTAGATCTTATCCAATAATCCATCCCATTCACCTCCATTACCTCCACTCACTTCGACAACTTCTATTCCAACAATCGGTGTCACTTTAACTAGTTCTAGTACTCAGACTATTATCCCATCATCTAGTTCTAACACTCAACCTACCTCTTATTCAACTCAAAATCAATCCATCACATCCACCCAAGGACCAATGGTAGGCCAAGTACCTCCACCAAATGTAAAACCATGTAACAATATAGGGGTTGTACAAATGTTTGCTCCTCTTCATCCTCTCCCAAAAATACCCTGAAAGATGGTTACCTAAATTTAATCCTGATGACGGTATCATATCTGAAGAACGCATTCATAATTACATGTTAGCCATTAATTTAAAAGAGGTAGTTGAAGAAGATTGTGTTGTAGGATTATTTCCATATATTCTCACAGGATCTGCAGAATCCTGGTATTTTTCATTAGCCGCCCGCTCTATAACTAGCTAGAATATGTTCGAAGAATAATTTTTAGCCAATTTTGGGGATGACAAAACCACAATCTCTCGTCAATTATTTTTCAAATCTAAAGGCTAAAACAGGGGGGAATAAAGTATTTTAATTCAATATACAATAAATTTCCCAATAAAATTCTTGCTACAGCAGTTCCTCGTGCAGTAGTTCAAATTGAGTGGTATATTTCATCTCTCCCATCTAATATAGCCATTTTTGTTGATAGTGCGTAACTTCCTACATTAGCAGAGAATATGAAGGAATATTTATCTATATAGAAACACATAATTTCTCTTGAAAAGAAGAATTCCCAAGAAGATAGGAAATCAAAGAAACTATCCTTCAAAGATGATTAAAAAAAGAAGCCATCTAAAGACCCTTTTGATGTAAAATGTCTTCAGAAAGTTTTAAAGACTATGAAAAATGAGATGGAAGATATCAAGAAACAAGTTACTGAAAATTCTAGTTCAAAAAAGAATTTCAGACCCTTCAAGAAAAATCAGCCTTCTAATTCTCCACCTCCAAATATCATATCTAATGCTGAGTCTGATTAAGATACAAATGAAGAGAAAATAGAGGAAGAATAAAATGAAGAAGAATAAGAAGTTGAACTAAATGGAATGTGGGGTTTTATTCTACAAAATGAGGAACAACAAGAAGCTTTACTAGTGAGTACAAGGAGCAAAAATACCACTGAAGCAACGTAACCAAATAAAAAATAGAAGAATTAAATGCATGCTAATGATAAAACATTAAGTAAAAACTTCACTTCTAAGGCTACACACACAAGCCCCGTTACTTCAGATACTCCACCTAAATCAAAGACAATGGTAGTCTCTGACACTATTGAGTATAATGTAGTTGAAGATATGAAAAATACCAAGGCCAACATTTCAATTCACGAACTTACTAAGTTAAAGCAGCAATAAAAAAATTACTTAGGGATTTAAATGAAGTTCCTAATTCAGCCTTACTTGCTCCAATAGTAGTCCAAGATGCTAATAAAATGGGTAAACCTCATTCTCCCTCAGCTAAAATAGATGCTACAGACTTGATTATGATAGGTGACTGTTCCATTTATTATACTCCTCCATTTATTTTAACTTATGAGTTCTGTAATAAAAATGTCCATAATTGTTTAATAGACTTAGGGGCTTCCTCTAATATCATGCCAAAATCAGTATGTGCTAAGTTGAACTTAACTCCTCAACCTTCCCCTATTCATATAGTATAACTTGATAGAAGTAAAGCAGAGGTTGTAGGAGAAATAAATTTTGTCTCTATCATATTGTCATCAAATCCCAAGGCTTCTCAGATAATCGATATATTGGTCATTGAAATTCCTTAGTTTTACTATTTAGTGTTAAGTAGAGACTAGTCTGAAATGTTTCATGGATATTTTGCAACAGAATCGTAACATATGTGGCTACCACACAATGGAAAGCCAAATCAAATCCGGGTAGACTGAGAAAATTTCGTGAAACACACAGTCACTGATCTTGAAGGAATTAACGAATGAGAAACATTCAATAATAATATTATTGGAAACTACTCGACAGAATAATTTCTTGGAAATTTAATTCTCAATCATCACCCTTTTTCGATAATGTAGTTATCTCTCAAATTGAGATTTTTTCCTACACAGACACTTCGAAATGTACAAATTTTGTAGATAAACCAGTAGTTTATTCTTTATTTTGGATTCTTTATTTTGAGATTTCTAAATCTAAAGATGGTGCAGGAGATGGTTGTATTTTAATAAGCCCATAATGAGAAAAAACCATGTTAGCCTTCAGACTTGAATTCGATTGCACAAATAATATAGCAGAATACGAAGCATTAATACAAGGTTTGTACAAAGAAATTGATCTTGATATCAAATATTGGAATGTCCTAGGAAATTAGGAGATCATTGTTAAACATGTAAGAAATATCATTCATTGTCATTCTAGACATTCAAAGAATTACCAATCATTAGTCCAAGAATTGACCATTCATTTCTTAGCCTTCAATATTTCTTCCATACCTAGAATACAAGATGCTAGTGCAGATTTAGTGGCTAATGTAGAGCAAAATTTATCCCATCTCAAGAATTTAGTCTCGATAGATTTTCCATTGAATTTATTTTTAGACCATTTGTTCTTGACAATATTACCAATTGGATAGAATTTAATAATGATTCAGATACTATAGATTTCCTTACATTTGAAGGATCTTATGATAGTCAAATTTTAGATAAAAATGAACATGACACTCAGATAAAGGGTGAGAAAGATGAAAATCCAATTCCTAAGTCAGTTTTTAAATTAGAAGACCTTTATGATCTAAAAGATAGTTTAAAAGAGTACCTAACTATAAAACTCAAAGTTCTACATTAAGGTTTGAATTAGTAAATCTTGGAATTGATGATAAACCTCAAAACGTCAATTTAGGTCTTGGTCTATCTTCTGATGGAAGATTACCATTTGTCAAGTTATTAATAATGTACAAATTTTTTTTTTCTTGTGATTACACTGATCTTAAAACATATGACACTTTTGTAATTTAACACACTGTTCCTATGATTTCAGATGAGAAACCTATACAACAAAAGTTGACGAAAATTCACCCGAATATTGAAAATCAAATCAAAACAGACTTGAATAAACTCCTCAAAGAAAATATCATCTTTCTGGTTAGACATTCTAAATGGATTTCAAATTTGGTTCCTGTCAGGAAGAAAATTGGTGATATTAGAATTTGTATTGATTTTAGGAATTTAAACAAAGCACGTCAAAAGGACATCTTTACTTTACCAACCATGGAACAAGTATTGCAAACCATAGTTGGTTCTGAACTTATGTCTTTCCTAGATGGATTTTCGAGATATAACCAAATCCTTGTACGTCTAGATGACATATTAAAGACTACATTTAGGACTAAGTGGAGAACATACCCCTATCAAAAGATGTCGTTTGGGTTAATTAATGCAGGTGCCACTTTTCAGAGAGCCATGGACACAGCTTTTGGAGGACTCATCAGTAAATCAGTGGTTATTTATTTAGATGACATTACGGTCTTTTCTATACAAGCAACCAATCATGTGAATGAACTAAAGCAAGTCTTTGAGCAATGTAAAAATTATGGAATTTCATTAAACCCAAAGAAATCATTTTTTTCATTATATGAAGAAAAAATTTTAGGATTCATTTTTTCAAAGAAAGGTATCTATATTGATCCTAAAATAATTCAAGAGATTAAAATAATTCCTTTACCTCATAACAAGAAAACTATGTAGTCATTTCTTGGACAGATAAATTTTGTAAAAATATTTGTCCCTGACTTTTTGCAAATAATTTTTCCATTTGTTGGCGAAGAAACAGGTGTCGCAGGCAAGACCCAGGTTCAAAGGTTGGGGCCAAAAAAGGTATCCACTGTAGTCTAGAACCACTCCGGCATTATCACCCTACTCCGAAGAGCAGAAAGTCTCACCCGGGGCGTGCCGCGACCACATGTAGAAGGGGAGTAGATCGATAGGGTGGAAGGATCCGCAACTCATGTTTAAGATGAGATTGAATGCATAAAAATCATCATATATGCAAGAACATTAAGAAGAGTGAACAGGTATTAAGCAAATAAAATTTTAAGACATAACAGACATCATGCATGCATGTAACTCATATAATAAGACAGTAACCTGCAAGTTTATTGATAATCTTCAGCTAAATCCATAGTTACATCGCTTCCACAGGAAGAGATTTACAAGTATGTTACAAACGTCTTATAGGATAGAAATATAGATAAGAGAATCCTAGGGAATACAGAGATATCGTGCTTGGAATGGATTCCCTCTGTAGCATCTACTCAATCCTCTTCAGTCACTCTACATTCGTCCCTTCTTTCAGCCAGGTGATGGCTATTTATTCACCCGCCATCACAACTGCTAGTTCCTCTTTGCGTTCTTCTTCGGCTGCTTCCGACTTCTCTCTTGTTGTCTATGAGTTATGCTCTTTGTCTTATGCTGTATCTTCTCTTCATCTGCACTTATGCATCTGCTTTCTTCAGCTATCTCACGTTTCTTCACAACCTTGGTAGCTCCGCTACTCACCGTAGTTGTGACTTGGTTACGGCTGCCATGTGTCGTTCCACAACCCAAAAATCTTCTCTTTACTCAAAATTAAAAATTTTCAAAACAAGTATTCAAAACAAGGGCCCCAACAGGCCCCAACCACAGTTTTTTGACTCATCCCAAGTCAATCACAAATCACAGTCTCTATCTGCATCGCCCCACTGGACCCCATGCCCTGTTCTTGTTGTGCGCCTTCAGCCTGTTGTCCAAAAAAGGGCCCCAACTCGAGGAATTTGCTGAATTTTGTAGCCTTAAGCTCATGGAAGGTCGTCACAACTTGCTACCACCCCTGTAACAATGCATCTGTCTCTGCGGAAATCTTGGTGACAGCTGCCTCCTCTAGATGTGCCGGCACAGTCCCGAACACCGTGCTGATTTGGGTTTCGGCCTCGGCGGCTAGCTACTACATTGTCTTGGCACTGAGTTAGAGGGGCAGGTGAAGCTCATGAATTAATTGTTTGGCCATGGCTAAGCTGACCTCTTTTTGTTGGATCTACACCTCTAGAGCGTCCGCCTGGGCGTATAACTGGTCCAACCTAGAGGGGTCTCTGGCCTCTTGGATTTCTCTCGAAATTTGCTGTAGCTGCACTAAAATTGGTTTCGTTTTGACTGTAAGGGCCATCGAGCACTCCTGAAGACCCTTCAGGAGGTTTTAAGCATCACGCACTACAGATTTGAGAGTTTCTTGCATCTGGTTGGCCTGGTCTTACTTTTCTGCAATTCATGCTGTATAAACTGCCTCTGGATTGGGCAGCGCTAGTTGTGCTGCTAACGCTGCTTGGAGCTCCACATTATCCTTATGGAGGCCATTGAATGTGATTCGAAGGTGGAGGGCCTGTGCTATGATATTTGTCTCTGGTACATCTGCATGCAGCTGAGTTTAATGAGCCTCAACGGCTGGCCATACCTCGGAAAACACCTTGGCGACTTAGTTTATCTAACCTTGCAGCTGCCCCTGTGCTGTTGTGAGCTGGTCGCACTGTTCGATAAGCACAGTGATATGCTGTTGTTACTCCTCACACCTCTGCTGCAGTTCATAATGAAGCCATTCCGCCTAAAAGGTTGCCCTCTAGATGAATAGGTACAGCTGAGCCGTACCCCATGTTTCTAAATTGGTGACCTCTAAAGTGCTTTGCTCTAGCTGCCTTTCCTGTAGGGGTTGCCCACTGGCAACTGATCGAGTGGAGTGCTCTGGGGTGGATGGCAGTGGGGTCTGATGAGGTGCTGAGTTGGCCATATTCAAGTCTGGCTGCTCCAGCTCATCTGTTTGGATAGTCTGTGGAAGTACAGTAGGCTCAGGTTGAGCCTCGGTTGAGTCGGCAACAATTTGTGCCATTTGGGTAATTATATCAGGCAAAGAAACTTGGGGTTCCCCAGCAGGGTCGACCGGTGGTACTAATGCTGTAGTACTGGAGTCAACCTCGGCCCTGTGGTCCCCATTAAGTAGATTTCAGATGATTGGGTTGGACAGAGTGGTGGATGAATTGGATGGAGTGGATGAAGTGGTAGGTGGAAGTGGAATGGTACGTGGTGGTGAAAGCCGAATTTTGATCAACTCGGAGGGGTCAATGAGTGGTTCTTCCTGTATTGGCACCCTTATATTCAGTGGCCACGGTGGATCCTCCTTAGTGAGGTCCACCACCAAACTCAATTCAATGGTTCAGGCCCGCTTAGCCTGAGGAGCTCCTAGGAGGTCAGTGGACTTGCCCTTTTCCCCCATCGGGGTCATCATCAGGCTTGGAGAAGTAAATAAATAGTAGGGATGGGGGAGGTGAGGGAAGTTGTGTGGGGATGCGATGTGGAGTGAGAGAGCTAGAACTCAGAAAGAAAATGAAAAGGAACGATGCCGCTTGAGACGACCTTGGTCGCCTCATTAAAACTGCATATTTGAGTGTTTAAGTGGCAAATGAGGGGGACGAGCTGCACGATGGAGTCATGTTGTGCCGCCTCCGCATCCGTCTCGGCAGGCTGTTGCTGCGGTATCATCTGATCAAAGTTGTAAATGGGTACCCTGTTGTGGATTTCCATCGCAACCCCTGGCCATGAACAAACTTCATTGTGGAAAGCGGTATCTTCAAGCTGGAACTTTAGCGACCGCATGTGAAATGTTTCCTTTGGCATGCAAGTAGGTCGGATATAAGTATGCATGTGACTGACCCCGAACCATACTTGCTTGCTATACTCGTCCAGCAGGTTCCTGGGCACCCTCTGCTGGCTTGTGACCACATCTGTCATTAAACCATACCAGGTCTGAAATGCCTCTGCATTAACCTCTTTGGTGTTGGGATCACCCAACACCTTCCACGGAACGAACTTCATCGCTAGAGGCTGGCCCTCTAGAATTTCCACTGGTAACCTGACGAGGGGAGTGTGCCACTTCCACATGGAAAATTCAACTATCAAATATCTGTAAATGAAGCTTGTAGCCTGCTTGTAATTTTCTTCGCACGCGTTAAACAGTTCCTTCAACAGGAAGGAGCACCAATTCAATTTAGCCCCCTGAACACAGTGCTCGGCAATGGAGATAGTATCCAGGGTACATTCTCCCTTTGTGTAGTGCCTCATTGTCTTGCTGGTAATGAGGTAGCATGTGAACTTGATCTCGGGCTTATTGGTAAGCTCCATCTTGGCTCCCTTTCCTCCCTGTCGTGTGCCATATTTGACATAATAGTTGGCATCTCCCGACTTCCTCGCTCACTTGGAAGTGGTCTGACATGCAGTTGAGACATCCGGGCCATTCTGTGAAAGCCCTGTAAGCCGGTGGATATCCTCAGCATGAATGGGAATTTCCATATTCAACCACAAGGTCCCATTCTGGACGCGGCTGAGTAAGAACTTGGTGCACTACATGGCCGGTCCTGTGGTTTCGAAGACCGGGAGATTTCTTAAGTTTAGAAGAGAGGATTGAAGTAGGCCCCGGAACTTTGGTAAAATTCTATTCGTTGAGCGCCCGGCTTCTGTTAAGTAGTGTTCCATATACACCTTCCATTTGAGTTCCGGGAACTCGAAAGAGTCTGAGAGATTCGTGTCTATGAGGGTTGCATTGTCGTATTTCCCGACGAGGGACTCTATATTATGAATTCTGCGGTCGAGCTCTAGTTCTAGGACTGCTGGGTTGGCTTTTGGCATCGTCGCTCAACGTTGATACACCTGCAGAATTGGTCTTAGCGTCTTCTATCGGTGTTGTGCTTCTGGATACTTTTTCTGCTCTAGTTCGGCTCCAATTTCTAATTCTAACTGCTCCGGCATTCTCGTGCTTTTTTCCATGCAATTTATGTAATTACTTGGCACGAGTGAGGTTGATGAGACCCCATAACGAGTTAATTCCTACTAGCATTCTTCTCGGCGATAATCGTGCGATCAATCACGTGCTAAGGTGTATTCTGACAGTTGCTGACGGTGGCATGGGGAAATGGGAGGATGTGACAGCTGATGTTACTGCAAATTATGGCAAAATGATTACTGCAGGGTTACTTCTAATTATGGCCATTTATGCTATAAATCTAGACGATCCTACAGACTGACACAAGTACTGACGGAAATGATATGGGCTGACACTGACACGTTTGTTGATCCTACGGGGATGACATGGTGGACACGCCCCTCCCCGACCAAAATCGGTTGAGGTGCGGTCCCTGCAACAGAGCGGTTATTGACGACCTATGCATGAACAAGAAACACTACCTATGCTCATCCCGGCTGCGGGAGAGTTATTCTATTCTACGGCTTCTCTCGGTTGCGAGAGTTATTAATGAAAAATGAAAGAAATGTATTCATGGTAGGGTTTCAGGCATGCGCCATTCACCCACCCAGGTAAAACAGTACCGTCCAACTGAGCCAACCGAATGGCTCTGAAATCTATAATATCAACGACGAAGTAAGGTCCCAACCAGTGCATCTGCAGTTTTCCTGGGAACTTCTGAAACTTGCTATCGTAGAGGAGAACCTTTTCGCCAACCTGGAACATTTTTCTCTTGATGTGGCGGTCATGCCACGCCTTCTGCCTATCCTTCTAAACCTTCTGGTGAAACTCGGCTAGAAACCAGACCTTGTCTAGTTCTTGTAATTCGTGGAGGCACTCCTATAGTGATTCCTCTTCCGAGAACTTGAGGGATGTGGCAATTAAAAGGCTCAGTATGGTGAAATCAGTGGGGATCATAGCTTCCCGGCCATACACCAGTTGGAACAGTGTCTGATTGGTTAAGTGCTTCACCGTAGTCTGATAGGTCCATAGTGCAGCTGGTAACGGCTCATCCCAGTCATCCCGTTGGGCATTGTAGATCTTTGTCAACCCTTTTTGAGGATTTTATTGAACACTTCAACAGTACCATTAGCCTGCGAGTGGTACAGGTTGTTTTTGTGATGTTGAATCATGAATGTGTTCAGCAGCGATTTGACCGTTTCATTAATTAAATGCGTACCCTTATCACTAGTTAAACTTCGCAGGTAGCCAAACCTGTTGATGATGTGTTAAAATATGAACCGCACTATTGTATTCACCGTATAGTCCCGTACCGCCACTGCCTCAGCCCACCTGGTGAGGTAGTCGGTTGCGGTAATGATGTATCAAGCCTTGGAATGCCTAGCTACCGGGGCTATGGGGCCTACGAAGTCGACAACCCACTTCTCGAACTGCCGCAACACATGCACTGGGTGTAGCGAGAGCTCATCCCTGTGAGAGGGCCTCCCCATTCGCTGACAGACATCGCATCTCTTAACAAATGTCTTACAATCGGCATGGACTGTCGGCCACCATAGACTAGCTTGGAGCACCTTCCAGGCAGTGGGTTTCAGCCCCACATGTCCGCCTGCAACGCCGTTGTGGTATTCCCATATCACAGCTTCGCCTTTGTGGTCAAGTATACATCTGCGTAGGACCTCATCGAGGCCCAATTTGTATAGTTGCCTCGCAATCAATTGGTATTCAGCAACGCGAACAACCAAGTGTCATTTCTGGAGCGGGGTGTAGTGTTGAGGGCACTGCCCCATGGTCAAATAAGTTGCAAGGTCGGCCAAATAATTGGGTACGACTTCGACACGGAAAATATCAGCATCCGGCAACTGATCATCGAGAGAGTCGTCATTCTCCCCCGTTTCCAATCAAGATAAGTGATCGGGCCCAACTTTCAACCTCCCGGGATTGACGATCACTTCGAATGTAAATTCTTGGAAGAGTAGAAGCCATCGACAGATCCGTCCTTCCAAAATGGGCTTATTGACCAGGTAATTTAACACAGAGTGATATGTCAATAAATTTATTTTACCTCCTAGAAGATAGTGGCGGAACTTCTGGAGTGAATACACCATTGCAAGGGCCTCCCTCTCGGTAGTTGTGTAATTTTACTCTGCGTTAGACAGTTTGCAGCTGGCGAAGTAAACTGGGTGGTCAACTGTCGTCTCCCCTGGTTGCGCCAAGACAGTCCCAAGTGAAATAATGGAAGCATCAATGTGCATGTGGAACTGCTTATCCCAATATTGGTGAACCAGAATAGGCACCGTCGCAAGCTTTTCCTTTAGAGTGTCAAGGGCCATCCGACACTTCTTTGTCCACTAGAACACTTCTGACTTTTGCAGTAGCTTTTCTAAAGGAGCGGTGATCTTTGCATAATTTCGGATAAACCATCTATAACAACCTGTGTGCCCTAGCAGTGCCCCCAACTGCTTCACCATTTCAGGGGCTTCCATGTGGACGATCATGGCCACCTTGGCAAGGTCGACGCAGACCCATTACTTGCATACCACATGTCCTAAAAGCATGCCAAAAGGAACTGCGAAAATGCATTTCTTCAAGTTCAAGGAAATCTGCCACTGTTAACACCGATCAAACATGATGTGTAACAGGGTGGCATGGTTTTTCAACAAACTGTAGATGGTCCAATCGTCCATGTAGACTTCTAGGAACTTGTGGATATACTCCTGGAAAGCAGCGATGACGATCCGGGAAAACATAGCCGGGGCGTTCTTCAATCCGAACGGCATCACGTGGTATGCAAACGATCCCCACTCAGTAGTGAACGTCGTCTTCATTTTTTCCTCTTCCGCAATGTGCACCTAATGATAGCCCAAAAAGACATCAGTGAAGGAGTAGGCTTCACTCCCCGCAACATGATCCAATACTTCGTCGCTGAATGGAGTTGGAAATGGATCATGGATGTAGGCGTTGTTCAGACTTCGGTAGTCGACACAGACTCGGATTTATGACTTATCCTTCTTATTCTGAATGAAGATAAGACTCACCCACTCTGCTTCTTCCATAGGAAAGATTAGACCTGCAACCAACATCTTATCGATCTCCATCTTGACCTTTTCTTTGATCCGTGGGTTCAACCGATAGGGTCGATGCTTTACGGGCCTGGCATCTGGTTTTAGCACAATATTCATTTCTCTGAGGTCACATTTGATGCCCTTCAAATATGCAACCGATGAAGGAAATAGGTCTTCGTATTCCTGGAGGAGGCTAAAATTTTCCTTTGTCGTCTCCTTGTCCCAGTAATCCCCAACTGTAGCCAGTTTGGGTTTTTCCTCCTTGCCGATGTTCAACTTCTTTAACTTCAGCGGGAGTAGATGGACACCTTCAATGGTCGGCTCTTCATCGATGTTCCACTCGCCTTCCTTCTCCTCAAAATATAGGTGCCTTAGGTCCTCCAGACTATCATCGTCTGGATCACCATCGATCCGTTGGCAAGCCCCTTGATAGATCCCGTCGGTCCCTAGATCATGGAGAAACAGTACCCCCTTGATAGCTTGTAATGCCTGGGACACTAGCTCTGTCTCTCCTTCGAAGCAAAAGCACCGAACGAAGTTGCTCGCGACTTCCTGCCAGGAGCTGGTCCCTCTTTTCCACTCTTCTTATAAGTACCAGGCCTGGAGGATGGTATCTAAGGAGTGGATGAACCGATGTACCCATAGATCTTGCAAGTATCCTAGAATTTTCCACTGCTCCTCACAGGTTTTCAGGTTGACCTGCGGATTGGAAGTCCCTTGGTACCTGTGCCTGCTGCGAGGTCCTTCGTCTTCTTCAAACCGCGCCCTCAAAGCCTTCGCTACACAACTCCACCGCAACAGGGTGTTGCGGTGGTTTTTCCACCACCTGGCTGATGTGGACTATAGTGCTACGTCCAACAGTGGTATCCTGCTTCCTTCTGGTACCGTTTCTTCTACTTTTGTAATAAAGGTATTAACGGCTTGCATGTTCAACAGGGTGGGATACTCCCTGATCTCCACGCCAATCCAATGGACGCGGGAAACAGTGGCACATCTCCGCGTGCTGGTCTTGTACCCACCTTGCTGCTAATCTTCCCAGGCTAGTTCTGATCCCAGCTCCGAACTCTAGACACTACACTAGCTGATGAAGCCGATGGTGGTCAAGTTAATATAGTCCTCCCACTTCCCTATTGTCATCTGATAAAGGTTGTCCAACATCTGAGTATCCTTCTGGTTATCCAGAGTTTCTGTATATCTCGGGCCTTGATATGGGTCGAGGGGCTAAGTGACTCGGACCTCTCCATCTTCAAAAATCATCATCTCCATTTTCAGGTCGATGATGGCATAATTCTCAAAAGCCCAATCGATGCCTAACAGGGTAGCGTAGGGATCCTTGTTGCCCATAATATCAATAACCTCAAAATATGTGTAGGTCTTCACCACTGCAACGTCAACCTCGACGCCTTCGAGTCGGCCGATCAGCACATTGCAGTACTGGTTCACCATTCTAAGTTGGATTGGTGTGTAGGTCAGTCGTGGCCGGCCAAGAGCCTCCCACATCTTTCGCGGCAGGATGTTGACGTCAGATCCTAAGTCAAGCATGGTGTCGCTTATCTGGAATCCCGTAACTTGCGTTTTAAGCCAAAAATATTTTCTCGTTCTTCGCTTGTTCCACTTGACCCACTGTACGTACTGGGGTGTTGTGTTAAAAGGTTCCTCCGACCCTGTATTCCCCTGCAGTACATCTTCTAGGGTACGCTTGAGATGCTATCGCATCGCAACATTGTCAACAATCTTGATGAGTAACTGAATCCATTCATCAATCAAGGTTCCCATGGCACTCTGTTCTCTATAATCAATTAGCAGGGGTACCTCAAGGTCTTTGGCTCCTCCCGGCTGAGCAAATGTCTCAACCGCCTCCTGAAAATAATTCTTCTATGCGTCTGGCCTGAATAACTGTTTCAGGGAGGCAGATCGGATAACCCGCGCTGGCTCCTTTCCACGAGTGTCCTCCCCTGTCTTATTTCTGCCTCGCATCACAATAGGTATATTCTGCATGGCAGACATCGTGGTTCCTCGAGGTTCATATTTTACCAGATTCGTGCCCCTCTGCCATGCCCGTTCCTCCCACTTCTTGATAAGTTCTGGGCAGTGCTCTGTTGCATGGGCATTCACGCGGCACTGGGAACACCATGGACATTAGGGAAGGGGGCATTCCCAGGCCACGTGAACCTTCTGGTCACAGTTGTAGCATTTCAGTGGACCCCGTCCCCCTGTGCAGCCTCCACGCATACCGCCTCCTCGACCCTTTGAAGCCTCATTCACCCGATAAGAGGGTCGGTCCAACTAGTCTGCTAGTGCATCGAGAGCTCTGCACTGCTCGGTGTTGTGATTTGGGGAAGCACAAAACTCACAGTAGACATTTTTGGGGACACTGCATTACTTCTATAGTATTGGGCACATCCGAGGTTGATGCCCCATCGTCTGGAAAATTTCACAATATTCCGTGGAAGTTGGGTTTGGTTGTGGTGGGAACCCCACGTAAGCCTGTTGCAGCTGATATACCCCCTACGAATTCATCGCTGCTCCACCCCTATTAGGTGGACCCCCTTGGATTTGCTCGACAGAGGGTCCCACACCTGCGCCACGCAATCGGGGACACTTGTTTGCGACGTGCCCTTCGACCAGGCAGTGAGTGCACCAAACGTTCGGTCTGACTGGTCTTATATGCTGCATCTCCTTGAGCTTTTCAGTGAGACTGGTGATCTGATGTTGCAATCCCACCAAGGAAGGATCCTGCGAGGCCGACCCTCCCCGATATTCCTGAGGGTAGCCCACCATGACCTCTATCTTCATGGCCTGCTCCAGAGCATCCTGCAAGTTTTCAATCTTCTGCTGGGTGAGGGGGGTTCGTGTCAAGGGAAGCAGAGCCTTGATGAACCAGTCCCTCTGAAGGTTTGGGTCGATCGGGTAGCTGATTTTCCTGATCGTGTCCTTGAATCGACGCATCAGCTCCCATGCAGTCTCTCCTTCTTTCTGCTTAATCTCCCAGAGCTCGGATAGACCCTACTGGTCTGTCTGGGGAAGCTTAAATTCTCAGACAAAATCCCGCTCAACATCCGCCATTACTGGATTAGGATGGGCCTCAGACCACTTGATAAACCATCACAGAGCCCTCTCTCTGAGCGTGGTTTGGAACTCTATTAGCTTCCCTACGTCTGGCATCTACCGAGCCCTCCAGATGGCTTCGTAGAGATACTAGTGTTGCTCCACATCATCCTTACCTCGGCCAAAGAATTATGGATACTGGGTGAATGAACCGGCCATATTTACATGCGAAGGGGTGACCAGAATAAACCCTCCGGGTCCTGGCTGTGTGACTACACTACTAGGAACTGCAATACTACTAGTAACACTGCTATTAACGTGCAACACTGAACTGTTGTGCAATCGGCTTAATGCTTGTAACTTAACGAAAATATTACTCAAAGGTTTATAGAGTACCAGGGTAAGGTAGGAATCCTTGCCGTGCAAATTTTGGGAAGCAGGGCTGCCTAGAGCGATGGATGTCGTCCGCTCTTGAAACAACCGCTGCATCACGACATACCATTCGCCATCGAAACTTTCTTCGGGCTGCACACCTGCATCGTCTTCATTAGTCGTCGTCTCCCTTTCTCTCCTAGCTAGGATCCCATGAACCTGCCGCACTCCCATAGAAATCCCTTCCCTCTCCAGGGTGTCTGCCTAAGTGTCCATAATTCCTATCCTCCAAGGCGCCTCCTCTTGATTCTTCCTATTTTTTTCCCATCGCTTCAACTCCCACATCACCCTTTCTCGTCACCTGTCGGCGATATGCGCCCTCCGATACGTTGTTCACTCAACCTCCTTGTGGCCTCAGCATCCATTCCCCACTCCCCCGCTTCACACTTCACGTCACATCCATCCCTTGAGCCCTTCCCCTAGCACTGGAGGTTTACACTTCCATGTGTGACTTTTGGAATTCCATCAACCCTTCGTCCACCATCAGGACCTTAATCCATAGCGGAATCTCCTTGAGCAGCTTCCCTCTGAGCCCAGAGCGGAAGATAGCCTCCGCCTTTAAGAAGGATTGGTAGCACTCTGCGGCAAACTCCACAATATATCCATCCAAAGTGATCTCTACCCAAAAATCCACCGCACAGGTCAACCCACTATCCAACCGATGCAAGACCACCAGATCCCCATGCACCCACTTGCGGTTTATCTTCCGTGACCTATCCCTAGGTACCTGGGTCTGCAACCTCCACAACCAATTGTAGAGGTCGCTAGGGAATTTTCCCCAGAGGATTTCGTAGGTGTCACTAGCGGAATCCGAGAACAAGACGAGATCCTTGAGCACCCTCTCCTTTTGATTCGTCAGCTTCACTTGCTGAGCAATAAACTAATCCAGATGGTTATCCCACCATCTCTTTATTTCGCCTTCAAAGACCCTCGATACCATGATCTAGTTCCCCTCATAACGTTTAGGGTCCCGGCAATGGAACCATTTGTTGGTGAAGAAACAGGTCTCGCAGGCAAGACCCATGTTCATATGTTGGGGCCAAAAAGGGTATCCGCTGTAGTCTAGAACCACGCCGGCATTGTCACCCTACTCCGGAGAGCAGAGAGTCTCATCCGAGGCGTGCAGCGACCACATGCAGAAGGGGGGTAGATCGATAGGGTGGAAGGATTCGCAACTCATTTTTAAGATGAGATTGATTGCATAAACATCATCATATACACAAGAACATTCAGAAGAGTGAACAGGTATTAAGCAAATAAAATTTTAAGACATGACAGACATCATGCATGCATGTAACTCATATAATAAGACAGTAACCTGCAAGTGTATTGATAATCTTCAGCGAAATCCGTAGTTACATCACTTCCACAGGAAGAGCTTTGCAAGTCTGTTACAAACATCTTATAGGACAGAAAGATAGATAAGAGAAGCCTAGGAACTATAGAGATATCATGCTCGAAATGGATTCCCTCTGCAGCATCTTCTCAATCCTCTTCATTCGCTCTGCATTCGTCCCTTCTTTCAGCCAGGTGATGACTATTTATTCACCCGCCATCACAACTGTTGGTTCCTCTTTGCGTTCTTCTTCGGCTGCTTCCGGCTTCTCTCTTGTTTTCTATGAGTTCTACTCTCTGTCTTCTGCTATATCTTCTATTCGTCTGCACTTATGCATCTTCTTTCTTCAGCTATATCCTGTTTGTTCACAACCTTGGTAGCTCTGCTACTCACCGTAGTTGTGACTTGCTTGCGGCTGCCATGTGTCATTCCGCAACCCAAAAATATTCTCCTTAATCAAAATTCAAAACATTCAAAACAAGTATTCAAAACAAGGGCCCCAACACCATTGCAAACCATGACTAAGAAAAATTCATTCTTTAAACGGGGACATAACGAATTAGAAGCATTTGATTTAATCAAACAATCCATTATTAATGATCCATTCCTCACTACCCCCAATTTTCTTGATCCTTTTATTTTATACACCTTCTCATCAAATACATCTTACGTTGATGTTCTAACACAGCTTAATGACCAATAAATTAAAGCACCAATTTCATTTTTCAGTTCCAATTTACAAGATGCAAAACTAAATTATTCATCTCTTGAGAAACAAGCATTTGGTGTCTTTAAGGATATAAATCATTTTAGGCCTTTTCTCCCTAAAAATCACACCAAAATAATTATTCCATTCCCTACAGTGAGACAACTATTGATGCAAAGAGAATTAGGAGATAAAAGGGCTAACTGGGTTACTACTTTACAAGAATATGATGTAGAAATTATACCTTCTAAAATTGTTAGAGGTCAAGGTTTTTGCATAATGCTAATAGGAGCATCTCATTTATCATCATAGGCACATTCAAGCAATAATGTGCAAATATCAGAGGTAAGCCTCAATGATGTTCAATATCAATACTCTCATATCAATTTTTATTTGAAAAATGGATATGCCCCAACCCAAATCAGTTATAAAACAAAACATGCTTTGAGATTAAAGGCCAAGAAATATGAAATAATAAAAGACGTATTGTTTAGAAGAAACTTTGATTCTATGTTGTTAATATGCTTAGAGAAAATTGAAGCAGACAAAGTTTTGCAAGAACTTCATGATGGACCAGCTGGAGGATATTTTGTAGGAAATACAACAGCACATAGAATCCTGCATGGAGGTTAATATTGGTCTACATTTTTCAAAGATTCTCATGCATATACAAGAAAATGCAAAATTTATCAAAGTGCATCCAGAAGACAAAGGAAACCAGCCTTCCCATTACAGCCAGTTAATATCGAACAACCATTTGAACAATGGGGATTAGATATAATCAGTGAGATCATTCCTAACTCTTCCACATAACACAAATATAATCTCACAGCTGCAAATTATTTAACTTAATGGGTGGAAGAAATTCCACTGAAAATAGCCAACTCTTAGAATATTATTGATTTCATTGATCAATTTATCATAACTAGGTTTTGTTTACCTACTGCTTTAATGTTCGATAATGGATCTTATTTATCAGGAGCTGCTATGATATAATTTTCAATCAAAATAGGTTTTAAACTTAAGTATTCTACAAATTATTATCCGCAAGGAAATGGTTTAGCAGAATCCAAAAATAAAAACCTTATTAGAATCATCAAACTAATTGTTGGTCAAAATCAACAAAATTAGCATAAGTCATTAATATTTTTTCTTTGGGTAGATTGAATAACTCAGAAGACCTCTATTGGCACCTATCCATTCAATCTTATTTATGGAAAAGAAACTATTGTTCCTACCAATGTAATCATTCCTTCTCTTGCCTTAGTTCAATATATTGATGAATGTCCTTCCTCTTTCTTGCTAGTAAGACGATTTCAAATTCTTAAGCTTGAAGAAGAAAGAGAAAAAGATAAAGTTACTTATGCACATCATCAACAGAGAGTAAAAGCTTCATTTGATTCAACTTTTGTCACTCCAAAAAAATTTGAAATTGGTGATCTGGTATTGAAATGGGACAAAGAACATGAGGAAAAGGGTAAACATACCAAATTTCAAATATTGTGGTTAGGTCCATATCATATCATTGAAGAAATAGGCCCATCAACATTTTACTGCAAGATCTATTAGGCAAAAGAGATTTTTTTCCTGTTAATGGGCAGATTTTAAAGAAATATTTTACATAGGAGGTAACCCCTTCTATTCCTTGTAGACCATTGTTTTTTCTTTTCCTTAGGAAAATAAAATTTGTGACGTATTTATTTTTGGCTTGTCAAATAAATATCTCAGATAATATTTTTGATTTGTCGCCTATAGAAATAAGAAATGTTAAGGAAACAATCGGAAAATTTGAAAGTCAAAAATACTATATTTTTATTGAGAGATGAAATTTCACTGAATTTATTTATTCTCTGATAAACTATCATCTTTCTAAATCATGGTTATTATGTTATCAGTCAAGAAAATAATATTTAACATAGTAAAGACTCGTTTACAGAAAATAAATCTTAAAACTCAAAAAATTAGTATCCAGAATTCTCAAATGGACCAATGATTCACCCCATCTGGGAAAAATTATCAACTTTTAGAAAGAAATTAAAAAATTATGCTAAAAAACCTTAAAATATAATAAGTCCCATCACAAGCTTGTTTACGTGTTTATAGGGAAATATTTGAACTCACATTATCAATATTGCCTACCAAAATAGGGTAATGACTTGAGATTATATCAAGAGGACAAGGGGTCTCATCAAGAGCCATCTTGATCATTTTGGTTATAACCAGTGAATGGCATTGTCAATATTTGGTCACCAAGCGAAGAAAATGGCTTTTAAAGTAAATAAAAATACAATAGAAAATATCTACAAAAATAAAAGCAAGTTCCAAAAGAGATAAAGTGTATAAAGTTGTAATTTATTTTTGAAGATTGTATGAAAAAATGGATGGGACAATGAATCATTGTTGGGTAAAAGGTACCTCTGCCAAGAGCTTAAATTTCCTATTGGATCAGAGGCTCTTCATGTGATAAAAGAGTATATATTTATAAAGCTAATCTGAAAGAGCCACTTTCTTTATCTTTTTTTAACTGAGTAAAGACTAATATAGATACTCATACTTTTATTTTTAAAGAGTAATTCTTATCAATTATAATTAAGAGAGATTTTTTTTCTTACTGAGATATTATTTATTGAAATTAATTCCTACAACTATTTTTATTTTGAAAAAGTTTTTTAGAAATTAAAAAAAAAAGCTAATCAGAGATAGTTAGTTCCCCCAAGTGAGTCGCCAATTGTTGTACTATACAACACCCCCAATTTATTTTTACTAAATGGGGACCCTTTAAAATAAATAGAAAATTTATTTGCTTGATTTTATCTTAGCCTAATTCTATAAGCTTTAGGAAATATAGTTCTTTTCCCTTTTCGCTTTGATTTCTTAGTGCGCTTCGCAAATCACATAACTTACAAGCTTAACAACTTAAAACATATTAAGTCTTGTGAGCTATGATATGCACTAAACCTTTTATAAGTCATATAAAACACCCGTTACAAAAGCTTTAAACACCATTTTAAAATAAAATTGCATCACACCTTGTAAAATGATCAACTTATAACAATTCAGTAAGAGTTGCGATGAAATGAACCTGACGAAACAATAAAGAAACAAACATAAAATTTCAAGTATATTATACAACACATCGACATGATTCGTTAAGTGCACTTCACATTTCACAGAAAATAACTAAAGGCAAGTTTGATTACTATATGGAAATTGTGATGTGCAATTTGTGTAGATCGCATTTCGCGAAATTTATCGATAACATAAAACATAACTAATGGAAAAATTTTTGATTTTCAATATGCGATAATTGATAGATATTTCTCAAAGTATGTGAAATTATTCATATATAATCAACCGGATATAATATCTAACATGTTAAATTGATCAATAGACATTTCATGTGAAGGTGTGTAAAGGATTTTATTGAAAATATTGTGGGTAATTAAGGACATTTAATAGGAGTAAGGTCTGAAATATTCATATATACTTCGAGTGTGTTTGGAATGATTCAATGCTAGAATTGTGATTATATCTCTTTAAATCTATTCTTCTCTCCATTTACCTTAACATATAAATCTCTCTCTGTTTAATTGAATTTAGGAAAACACTTAACAGAGAAAGGATAATAGAGATGAGAAAGAAAGGCAAGGAAATTTCCCAAGCATCATCTACTGAAGACACAGATATGTCTCTCTTATTCTTAGATACCACCTGCAACAAGGATTGCGACAGTTCCTCGTGGGAGGAAATGTATCAATTCTTCAATAATGAATCACCAAGGGTAATAATCAAAGTTGATACAACAGGCACGTCAGTTCCTTCAGACCTAACCTATTTCGACATTTCATTCTCATTCATTCATAAAGTAGCAGGAAGGCCAAATATTTTCCCCTATATAGATATCTTTATGTGGGTAATTGACCACTTGAACATAGAATATATAACATTTAATAATTCAAAGGACGAGAATATCGACTCATTCAGGGCAGAATATTTGAGGACAATGTATCATTTACCCATTGTACAGTAGAACTATGACAACAATTTTTCTCAAAGCTTTACCAAGAAACATCCAGACCTGATGAAAGTTATAAACGAATGGAAGGATGACCAAGGAAAGATTAAAAGGGACAAACTCGGTATGCACCCTATAGCAAAAATTCCTTCCCCTTATTTCTATGCTACTGGAATGTTGTGCAGATTATTTGTAAATCCTGATACTAATAGTTTTTTTTTGTATATTGGGTCACATTAATTGACGCAATCATCAATTCTTTAATTATTAATTTGAAAAATATCCTATATGATAATTTAGCCAAAGTATCATGGTGTATAGGAGTAAAAGAAGTGTTTCCTCTAGGGAAATACCCCCCTTTTGCATGAGTGCCTATGTCATGGACACAATTTGCTTTTGTTCAAGTTTTCGTGCCATGGTATGGAAGTGGATGACCCAAGACCCTACTCCAATACACATTTACCACAGAGCCCTTTGAGATTCAGATTTTCATCTTCATTTTTACAAAATTTTCCGTAGAGTCATATTGTCCATACACTAGATTATATTTAATGAGAAATCCACTAGGATTTCCATAGAGGCTAGTACAAACATTTTTCCAGTTTCCAGATGGTTTTCCGAAGAAAGTTTCACCTATGTCAAATTTTTCGAGAGTTATGCTTATCCCCACGTCCTACCATATTATGTTCTTGACAAGCTACTTGCTAGACAGATTGGTTACGAGCTTGTGGTAAATGGTATTTCGAAATATCTCAAAGATGCTAAGAAGGCCATTTGGCCTAATTTCCCTTTACAGTGTGGTACTTTTTCACCTTTTGATATTGGTCATGCCTTCGAGGAAGTTTCAAATGTAAATTTGTTGAATTTGGCTGTAATGCCAAAGTGGCCATATGACCCCAATGATGTAATTAGAAATTACATCATAGAGCTCAAAGTGAAGCCTTTTGTGAAAGAGATACATATATTTGATGATTTCTTTCAAGGTATTGAAATTTTTTTAGATGTAATAAAGTTTGCATCCAGTTAGCTCAATCAAGATGACTTGGAAGCCTTCCAAGCATACAGAAACAAGAGACTAGAAAGGATTCCTCTTATTTTATTGACTATTGAAGATTTCTACATACTCAATCCAAGTATTAGCTTAGATAATGAAGCTAGAGACATGTATGAAAATGAGTTAGGGAAATCATAACCCAATTCTCAAAATTCAAGTCATTCTGATAATGAATCTGAAAACATAAATAACATCCTAGAAAAGGTAATTTATCAAGTAATCAAAGACATTGAGATGCAAGAGAAAGGAGGAATTAATGGAACTGAATCCTCTTCCCAAGAAGTTTAGCACAACCAAAATACATTTGATCAGGTAGAATAATCTCAGCCAAAGGATTTTAAGAGTGAATGGGATAATTTTTATAAGGCACTACAAACGTCTCAACCAAATCCTAATAATGATCAAACTACCATTTTTCAGATGCCAGAACATTCTCAGAAAATAGTAGAAGTTGCTACTCTGCTCCAACAAGTACTTGAAACTCATGATCGAAAAATCATTCCAGACTACCCCATAGAGTAGATAATTTTACAAATTGAGGAAATTACTTCACTAGATGTCTTTTACAGTCCTAATCATAAGTTTTTATTCAAGAGAAGAAAAAGGAGGAGAATTGATGATACAATCTCAAATATTATAAATTATTTTCTTAATGTTATAAGGAAGGATCCTCTAGCTGATCCTACTAAACATTTAACCTATCTATCACAGTTTGTAGGGGCATATGCTACTGCCACTATTAATAAGGCCACTGAAGTGCAATTGTTACTGAAGCATAGAGAAGAAAAGATACAAGATTTAGAAATACTGTTAGAGCAATAAAAGTCTAACTCCAGCAGGCAAATGGAATTGAAAATGTCTCAATTTCAAATGGATTTTTAAAGGTTAAATTTACAGCATCAATTGCATGTTATAGAAAAGAAAACACAACTGGAAGCATAAATGAACAAAATAAAAAGGCAGGCACCGGTAGAAAAATTCAAAAAATAAGCGTTAGAAGTGAATGCTAAGCTAAATAAGCAAGAATAAGTATTTTTCCAACAAGATTCTATTACTAGCTCTTATTATGATTCAAGTGAAATACTGATCCAACAAGTGGCTATTCAGAACTAGAATGTGAGAAAATTGAAAATAAAATCAATGAATACAATCAATGGAAAGCATCAGACTCAGGAAAGGAAGGTGATCTACCCTAAGTAGATAAATTTCACATGGAAATCTTATTTAAATATTGGGAAGCATAGATAAGGAAATCAAACAAAGTAGCAGCAAAAGCATCAAATTTAACAAAGGAAATTACTGAGTCTGTATGTGAATATATTTTGAAATTTGAGCTTATCAAAGAGTTCACATCTAAAGTGCTCTCAGAAATCAACTTATTATAAGCACAGTGGAAACCAAGGGCGAAAATGCAGGAAATAATGATAAAAATTAAATAAGTTTGATCAAGAAAATTATTGGAATTTTCTGATCAAAACTTATCATTGGTACCAGACTCTATAGTCATTAACTAATTCAACAAAAATATCACAGCTAGCACACTCAAATGCATTATTCAAGGGACAGGTCAGATCGATAATTTCACAGCCAACTCAAGTCAAACCCATGCTAGATAAACAATCCATATCTAGCGCTTCTTGGATTGGATTGGGATTTTGACAAATTTGGATTGCATATGGATTGTTTTCATCGACAATCTCAATTAATTCAAAATCTACCATAGAAAAATCCATCAATGTTTACAACTATACCAGGAAACCTACCCATAGGAATAATATTTTGCTGATTAGTCATTCTTAACTGGATCATTGACCATTTCAGCTTTGATTTTCCCATGCGCTCTCTTGTATGTTTAGGCAATACATTGGCATCTGATTCCATACCAAGAATTATTTTATCCATCTCATATTCACCAATATACATGTTTAACCTCATTCCTCTTTCAATTCTCTTCTTATGTCAATGAAACTTATGTAGAGCGTGTGGCTCGCTGCACAACTCTTCTCTACTAGCAGAGGAATCTATCAATTCTTGAAGATTCTCTACAGCCCTTTTATCTCCCAATAAATTCATGCAGGTCTAAACAAATTATTTCAATATGGTTGGATCAAACTCCTTTGTCATAGTAATCGTTTGATTTTTGTTCTTCGGAGGCATGATCTCTTGTTGAGCTTGTGGTTGTGTCCTAGATGTCGAAGCTTTGGGGTCCATGAAACTCTTCTTTTCCTCCAAAAATATCTCCTTTCTCTTTTCATATTGAACCCAGTATTCTTATCTCTAGCCTTTTTGACCCACGTGTCCTCCATTGGATTTTGTATTCATGCACTATCTTCCCCTATAGTTTCACCATTTTGGGTTACTATGTTAACACTAGGCCCTTCTTCGTGCGGTTCTGGAGTCATCATTTGTAAGTTTTGTGTAGGGTGTTGATTTATTTTCTCTTGCACCTTTCCTATTAGAATATAGCAATATTCTATTACATGCTCAAAATATCTACCATACCTACAAGAAGGGGTTGTTGGATTCGAACAGTCCCTCGCGAAATGTTTTACTTTGTCATAGTTGTAAAATATAATGTGACCACATCCTCGACCAACACCTCCTCGTCCTCCTTGTCCTCGACCTTCGAATCCTCCACGCCCTATTGTTGGACCATGATCTTCATGCATGCACCCTTAAAATTGAATTCTATAAGTATCCACAATATCCATTAACTCATATTTGTGACAATTATTCTCATCATTCCCTATGGAGCTACAACAATTACAAAACAACTGCTCTGGGGTCTAAACATACTTATGCATAAAATATCACTCTTAAGTGCGATGTCAACCTGATAATTTACACATGTCGAACCATACACTTGGTCGTGGGTGTAGTGGATAAGGCATGCCACCATTGATGTAATCTCTAAAGACAAGGCATTGATCTTTATAATGGCCTTCTAACTTACATTTTATATTCCATACTTCTGAGTGAATTTCAGATCGGATTTCCTTACCCTTATTCAGATCTTTCAACTTCATATGCATCTCTGCTAATTGGCACTGAATCCATTGTACCCCTACTTGGGTATCTGCAACTAATGAAACTTCCAATTTCATAGCAATTTCCATAGCTTCAGCATGCATTGTTATCGTATGATGTGTCAAACGTAGCCTGATATGTGGAAATAGAGCAGTTATAAACCACTCCTTATGCTACTCATATGGAATTTGAAAGTTCACTTGTCCTAGTAACATTGTGAACCTTTGATATAATTCCAAAATAGATTTAGTTACTGTGTGTTTTATCTCTTTTATCTCTGTAATACACTGTGACTGTGATTTTGGCTTCTTAAATTTTTCATTCATTGCAGTCTTTGTCTCATCCAACATGGAAGTAGGATGCGTCAAGAATTAATTGATATACCACACCAAAACCCTTTCTTAGCAACGTTGTGACAAGTTTTTCTTTTTTCATGTCATCATATTTGACCCGTTGCACTCTCCGTACTACATCAACGAAAAAAAAATTTGTTCAAGATCCTTTGATCCCGGGCCTTTGAAATTAGGCATTCTAGATTCATTCACCACGCTTCTTGGGGAAGGTGGAGGTGGAGGTGTTGGAGGTGGAGGTGGAGGCAGAGGTGTTGGAGGTGGAGGTGGAGGAAATGTATGAGGATGGGGAGGTGAAGTGAGTAGAGTGGTGGGATGGGGAATCCCATAACCACCCTAATGATTTCAAAATTCTAATTACGATACACCTATAGGAGTTGTGGGGTTACTTTGTCATTTTTCACTTTCAAATACACTCAAAAGTGGACTGTCATTAGTCTCAATGAATTTTTCATGATCTACCCTGAATATTTTACCACTTTTCATAGACCCAGACTTACTTCTTCCAAACATCAATCTAATTGCCTGCACATCACCCCCTTTTCACATAAAAGAATCTTAATTCATGGCTTAGAAGAATTAAATTACTTACCTCACTAGCCGTTAACAATTATTTTCTCATATTCATTGTAGGATACATACGTGTCTATGGAGAACTCAGTTATAAATCATCCCAAAATACTATATTAGATCCAGAAATCAACAACTTTAGAGATCTTGTTATCATCCTTCTTGAGTCATTTCAACAATTCAGGGCTCGGTGCAAGGTTCATCATTCTTAAAATAGGTTTTATTATCATCAAACCTTGACAACCACTCATGTATATCATTCACAAACTATGAGAAGAAGATCTCGTGTTGATCTATAGAAATATATCTCAGCAACCGAGCTTGAGCTGAAAATCACGGATTTCTATTCTCCTCAGTTGCAAATTCTCGCTCCTTCATATATATCCAATCTTGGATCTCTTTTCTTATCATATGCCACATACTCATATCCCTCAATCAGATCCCAGTCCCATAAATAAAACTATTTTTTGCTTGAGGGGGTCTAGACCCAAGTTCTGAGTAGTTGCACTACCAACAAAACCCTTTATTACCGATGTTATCCTCCACAGTATCTGAAGGCTTAGAAATGAGACTGAAGGAGGTAACCACAAACCACTTAACATTTGGTAGCTAGCCCTACCAAATCGGTGAAGGATGTCTCTATAATATCACACCCAATAATGTGTCTGGAGAGGGAGAAATATGTTAGGGTAGGTATTGAGCTCTAGGGTTTTGAAATTTAGGGTTTTGGTGGAGCAGGAGGAGAGGTCAAGGAAACTAGGTCAGGTTTCAAAATATTTTAGTTGTATGGATACAAAGGGGAAAACTAGATATGTTTTAGTGACACTTTTAGGTTTTCAATGTAGTGTATGGTGAAAAAGGCAAAGGTTCAAAATTATCATGACAAGCATGAGTTCATTTATCAAAAGATAACTAAAACATAAACATCAAAACAGACCATAAGCTTTAAGAATTATATTTAACAACTCATAGGGATATCATTGAAATAAAATGTATGGAAAGAAGAATAAATAAACATTCATTAAAATGATTTATAGAATAAAAATGTTGTCACAAAATAATACCACAAGAATCCCTATATAATAGTTGTAACTGGATTTTTAATTTCCTACAAAAATATGAAATATACAAGCTTGAAGCCTTATACTCTATGATGTCCAACATTTTATTCAACTCAGTCATGCCTCACATAGAATAAAAACCTCTTTCCCCTCTCTCAGTGGTAGAATACCTCATGATAGGAACAATTTACATGGATTTCTCCAGCTAGACCTAAAGCAAGGGAGGTTAAGAACAAACTCTCCATTTAGACCAACTGATTCACTTTAACTTTACAAGCATGACTAAGAATGAATCTACATAAAATTAACATTAAACAACTCATTCACATTTAATTACATCATCAAAATACCCTGGGTGATTAATTACATCACAAAATTTTTACTTTGACCAAAGAAATTCAAAATTTTTGCTTACTGGCAGAAACACAGCAAACTCCCTAAAAAATGCAATAAATTATTTGAGGGCACTTTTCAGTGACTTTTCCTAATCCATTTTCTGATATTAAGGCATATTTTGAAAGCTTTGGATGTCTAGTTTTATTTAGAACCTTCAAGTATGCAACATGACATCTCCAAGGTTGAGAAACATGAGTTTTCCCAAGACTTCTCCAAAAGCACTGAGAGGGGGTCAAAACAGTGGCAAAACCCCATTTTTTAGCATATTTGTGGCACACCAATGGCATATATGACATGTGTAGCTCATAAAACATCCATTAATGTAAAATTTTGTCATTTTCTGGCCTCAGGAAAAAGTGCAACAAACTTTCGTTGTGCTTTTGGCAATGAGGAATTTCCAAAAATTGCCAAAATGACCAAAACTTTCCCAAACATAGGTCTCAAAGGTGGAGAAATATTTCTCTAACCATAAAATATTTTTCAAAACTAAGAATTTTTTTTTTCTTTGGTATTTTATGAACAATAAAATCTTCCAAGTTTCAAAAATACTTTTCTATTTCTTTAGAATCCAAGTTAGAAGTTGGTCACTAAAACTTACAGAAGCGCAGCAATCTCTCAACAGAAGCACAACATGGTCTTTAGAGGGTGTTTGGAATCTGTTACATAGAAATTTGTCACCGTCCCTGCAATTCCTCGTCCCACACATTGGAGGGCTCATTCCGTGACCTGTGAGCAGTGATATGTCTTGAAAACACTTTCATGGCATTCCCCTAGACACGGACTTTCATTTCCCTAAAGACATCTCCTTGTGAAAAACCCTAAAAATAGCCTTTTTACCCTTGGCGTGACTAGCCTGTGTTATACCCGTGCCAATGGGGGAAATTATTCAAAGAGGGCACGCCAATTGGCTCTCTGTCTCAGAGTCGCACTAGTGCCAGGCTTAATAAAGGGTGTTTTTTAAAAATAAATAGTGGAAGATTGACTCCAACCAATTCCTAAACTGGTCTCTAAATTGAGTTGGGAGGTTGGCTCCGGATCTCCATGTAGAGGAAGTAGTTTTCCACCTCTCATGGAAGCTTCCTTGAGGATAGGGCCAATCCCATAATTGTAGGGATCCCAACTCCCCTTCCACCATCTATATAAGCTTGCCATTTCCCTTTGCAAGCTAATCTCCAAGAGCCTTCATAGCCTAAAGACTGCTGCAAGAGCTTTGATAGTCCTCATAGTGCCAAATCCATAGCAAGGAGATTGACGATCGAAGAGAGAGGCTTGTCCCCATTCCCAACAAGCTTTACCGAGACGTATTCCGCTGACGACCCGTCGAAGGAAGGTTCAGCGTCAGAGCCAGGTTCTATTTTCCTTTGTTAAATTAATGATAAGCGACTATTGGTTATGGTTCCACTCGAATTGTTCATTATGATCATGAGTTGTGTCTTCTTTTACTGATACATAATTGCATACATATCGGGTTTTACGCTTGTGTTTGTTGTGTTTCTCGTCTGTGCGGGTGTTCGATCGCAGCAAGCGAGAGGATTGTGATCTGTTGGAGCGAGGAAATGGGAGCATCATCTCCTCTACAAACAAAAGCGTTGGACTTGAGGTAGGCCTTATTCACGATTTGGTTTATTAAAATTAGAAACTTGCGCCACAGCGTGTTTTGATTGTTGCTAGACCTGGTCTGGGCTAGTAGGGATCGCCTCTGTCCGCAGAGGAGATTTACCTCTACAACAAATTGGTGACTCCGCTGGGGACTTAGCTTTTTGTTTTCTTTATAAACTACCGACGGAGCCTGAAGTTAGCCAAATATCCTTTGAAATGCTCTTGCTTTGCATTAGCAAAGTAGATCAATGCTGCTTCAGTCAATCTCTGGTCTAGTTTATGAACTGAACACTTGGAGTATTGTCTTGTCTTTCGGTCAATTCTTGACTTTTCTTTCTTGATCAACTCTTTTGGCTCGCTCTTTTCGTGTCTTGGGCTTTTGATTTAAGCTCCAACATCACTGGTCTGCTTCTTGGATTTCTTATTTTTTATTTTTCCTTAGTAAACTCGGCTAGCACGCTTTTCAGTGTGACATTCGTGCCCACTGGCTCATGTTGTCAGTGTATTACTCGCGCCAATTCCATTTTGGCACTAGTTTCAGCCTTACAGTCGCGCCAATCCTGTAAGGTGCTAGGTTTTACTGTGTTTTGAGCCTTCTGAGATTGATCTGGGTGTTTGGTCTTGTTTTTTCGACTGCTTGAGTGTTCTAGAGCCTTGTTTGACTAACTATGACCTTCTTCCTTTGGTTATTTGCCCATTTCTATCGATTTAACATTTTAGCCCTAGGGCATCTAGGTGCTATTGTGCATCGAGCCTCCCTTGGGATTTTTTGGTTTCTTTCTATTCAGTCAGCTTTGTGATTGCTTCTCTACACTCATTTGGTGGTTGTCTATCATTTTATTGTGTTATTTGAGTGATTGGCTTCTTCTTCATTCAAATTTCGCTTTGTCTCGTTTTGGGCCTAGATTACATGGTTCAATTGAGTCTTTGGGGTTTCTTTTGATTTGAGGGACTTTTTATCGATTTGAGATCTGATTGTGTGCTTGCATTGAGTGAAATTTGATTGTTTTTCTCTTTTTCTTTTGCTTCTCAAATTGCTTGTCTCATTAGTTTTCATTTTGTTTGGTGCTTTTTGATCTTAAACATTGGAAATATAATAAAAAAAATCTCTTTTGCATTGGATTAGTTGGTGTGAATTAGATCTTTTCATTTTTATTAGTGATTAGTAACTTTGAATGAAAAGCTTTTATTTTCCATTAGCTACATTAGAGATATCATTGGTTGTTTTCTGGTCATTTTGTTGTTGTGTGAAAAGCTCTTAACTCTCCTGTAATTAGATTTCATCGAACGAAATGATGTACTGTGGCATGTAGTGTGCATTTAGGAGATTTTGAGACATAACACTCGCTAGGGCCTGAAAACTGAAACATAATTGAAGATAAACAGTAAAATTCATTCAATTTACACTAAGGCAGCATTGAAACATTAACGAAATATTTAGAGGTCTAGGCTAGAGACGTGTTCCGACGTCTTTAAACCTAGTAGTTGTCGTTCACCTCTTTGCTTTAGACAGCACTAGTAGGGACTTGTGCTCCCCGTACCGTCGCGTATATAAAGGGAGACCCCACTAGGTTTCTATCCTTTATCCATAGGAAGCCGAGTCTACCGCCCTATACCCATGATACACCGGACACAACATTCGGGGAGATTGCATGCACATACGTTAAGTCCTTGGTTGATTTCTCTTTCATTTTGAAACCAAGGTGTATACTGCAGTTCACGGTTATTTGGTACACCCTTTGCCTAGTATTCCTGAGCAGTCATTTTGATCTTATCTGACTCTTTAAATTTTAAAATATCACCAAGCACTTGTCCTTTCACGCTTGCTTCAAAACTAAAAGAGATAGAGTCATCTTTCATTCGTTTCTTGACTCTTAAAACATGAAATGGTGAAGTTTCTAAGTTTCAATGTCGTAAAATAAATCACCCGCGATCACACGCCCTGTTAGATTTTTCTTGTTGGCCGTTTGATTGTGTGCCTTGAGTCTTTTTCAGCCTGTGTGTTGTGTTTGATATTTTCCTTTTGTCATGGTTGTCACAGTGGCGAAACCTTCAGTTTCTTCTACTGGTAGTCCATATACAGACGATTCATTAAAGGTCTCGCAATCCTCTGCTGAACCGCTATAGCCCTTTGTTTCTGGGTTTCTCGACAGGGGACCGGTTCTGTCTGAGCTTCCCTTTGGAGGACCAGTTGAGTTCAATTGGCCCTTTTCTAACCCTCGGTCTGGATTGGGAGTAGGGGAACATTTCCCTCCTCTTACATCGGGTTCGCCCTTTTTAGCTGTTGTTATTCCTCCTAGTCCTCGTCGTCTGTTACGAGATCTAGCGTCAGGTTCAAACATGAGTGAATCCAGTCATTCTCCTAGTGAGGAAATCCCCACGTCTGGTGAATATTACCAGCTATTCCCAGAAGTAACCCGGAAGTTATTCCCAGAAGACAACGTCGAATCATCTGTTATGTCTTCGCCCGGTCCCTCACTACCAACAGGGTATAGATCCTTAGGTCAGATTATCGTTGTCGCTGCCTCTATGGGGGTATCAGCTCCTTCTACAAGGCTAGTTGTTCCTTCGTTGGGGATGTATCCTAAGACACCTATCACGTCATCCCTTCAGGTCACTTTTGTACCCGTCAGGCCCACTGTTTGTGTGGCTGCATCTACACCTGCTATTACTACTCAGTCCGTTAGGACCACATCACTTCCTGAAGACGTCTATATACCTTCTGCTATGCCGGAGAACATCTCTCCTGGGGAGTATCGATTATCCCAACAAAAATCGAACCTCGAGGTCGGACAATCCTCTCAAGATCCCAACCACTCATATTTTTCACATTATCCATAGGATGGTACACCTGTGTATGTTTTTCCATATCAGTACGATGAGTACGGGAATCCTTTACGTTTACCCGCTCCTGAGGCTCAACTTCATGCTCAAGGTTTACCGTATAACCAGGCTGGGCAGCCTTATAACCCGCAAGGACAACCTTTTCAACACCAACCTTCGGGCCAGCCTGGCTATGCTTATGACCCGCAAGGTTACCCTGCGGGCCAGCAGGGGCCATTATACGGTCCGCAAGGACAGTATTACAACCCTTCAGGTCAACTCGTGCAGCCTCTTCCTGGGGTCCAACCGGGGTAACCTCAAGGACTCACAGGTCAACCGGGGTACCAACCCGGGCCGGTATACGGTCCCGGGGGCAAGTCCAACCTTCCCAACCCATGCAACCTCAGTATCCTATTGCTCCAAATGTTGCACATCAGCCAGGACCATCTTATGGTACTAGTGTAGGTCAAACCGGTTATCAGCCACCACCTGGCTCTATTCCTCCACCAGGCCAAGCGATCCATCCAGCACAACCTGGTGTTCCACCACTCGGCTAACCGGCCCATCTGGTACAACCTAGTGCTCCACAACACCCAGGTCAACCTGCGCAACCAGCACAACCTGTTTATCTGGGCCAACCTGTTCAACCAGGGCAGCCCGTTCAGCCAGGTCATCATGTCCAACCAGGCCATCCTGCACACTCTGTCAACCCTGCCCAACAACCGATTTACTCGATGCCGCAACTGAATCAACCTGTGCATCCTAATTATCAGGCTCAGCAGGGTCCCACCTATCAGCAACCCACTCAACCCCAAGGCGGTTACTACCCTCACGGTCAATCTCGACCGACTTATAATCCGCCCCAAGGTTCCTAGCTACACCTATACTCGGCAGCCAAATCCGTAGACTGCTCAAACGGGGCTGACTTACAATCAGGGTCCATACTCTAGTTATCAAGCCCCGTACACTGCTTACCAGCAACCGAATCAGACTGGTTATACACCCTATACCCCCTACGGTCATAATCCTGTCGGACAGAACCTATGGGGGCAAGGATATTCTCAACCAACGTGGGGTACAGGTACCGGTCCTTATCGAGGGCCTGGCATGTCGTTCAATCCACAATTGCCGTTCTTGGCTACCTTGGAATTACTGGACGTTTATAAATTAACCAATGATCCGATTCTTCACAATCCTTATTGGCCTCCAGTTCCGACCAAGGTACCTAGCGATTGCCTAAAGTTTGAAGGTAAAGCTGGTGAAGACCCCCAAGCTCATGTAATGACCTACCATTTGTGGTGTTTGTCTAATTCTTGGGTCGATGATTCAATTCGTCTACGTCTCTTCCAGTGCACTCTTACTGGTGCTGCCGCTAAGTGGTATATTAAATTACCCCATGGCATCTTTCAAGATTTCAATACTTTAGCAATGGCTTTTCTGACTCACTTTCAGTTAGCAGTTTGCTATGAAGTCGGGACGCATCTCCTGACTTCATTGAAGCAGGATAAAGCCACCCACATCTTCGATCATATTCATGAGTGGAGACGTTATCGTAGGCTGATCAAGTTTGATATACCTAATCAACTACTAACTCATTGGTTCACCACATCCTTCGTTAACAAAATCGTGCAAGATATTGCTATGGGGGCATGTGTGACTGAAGAACAGACCATTGGGCGTGCCCAGTATTGCGATATGGTATACTCTCAGTCTAGCATGCTGTATGATATTTTGACTAATGCTCCACGCCCGGGAACCTCTAAAGCTCCACCTACCTGAGCAGTGGATGGTGTTATTGGTTCCGTGTCTCAAAATTCTCGAAAATCTTCGAATGGGAAGCAGAAGTATAATTCGTCCAATAATTCTGCTCTTCCCGCCCCTCCAGATTCTGGAAAAACTACGAAGGTTAACGTCGTTCAGGCTAATCCTATGGAAAAAGCCTCCAAAGGGAAAAATAAGGGCAAAGGAAAATCCAAACCCGACGCCCAAAATTCAGAGTCTTCTAAACCTCGTACTGAGGACGGTTCCCAACGTAAACCAAAGTACCCCTGCCTTATTTGTGAAGGAGATCATTATACCAAGGATTGTCCCAGACAATCTGAAATTAGTCAACTTCTCAAAGGCTCTAAAGGGACTCTGGTAGTTCTTTAAGAACCGTTCCCATCTCAACAGACCCAGATGGTTGAACAGCCATCACCATCTGCGCCATTTGGGTCCCAGGTCTTTATGATGAATGGTGCTGCACCTATCTCAAACGCTACGTGTTCGAAGGATTATACTGGATCGCATCAGGCAACTGGAAAGGAAGTTGTGGATGGCCCACCTCCTCCACATGTCTCTTGTTCTTTGGAAATTGAGAAGCCTACTGCTGAACCTGTTGTGAGGCCACCTTCTAAAGGTGTTCTACGAAGGTCTTCCTACAATCCAAATGCCCATGCCGCTCAACACTACAATATTGTTGAGGATTTGGCACAGGATCCTTTTGCTATGTCAGCATTAGAAGTCCTTCAAAGTTTCCCTTCACAATGGAAAGATTTGTTGTCTGCAATGAATGGAATTGATCCCGCCGATTCTAGCCTTCTCACCTTCGACTTAGAAAACTTTACCCCCTGACTTCCGCATCAAATTTCTCTCGTTATTAAATTTTAGATCAACGGTCTTAACATCCATAGGGTCATCGTAGATGAAGGTGCTTCTACCTGTGTCATGTCATCCGCTTGCTGGAAGGCCATTGGCTCTCCAGCTCTCTCATCATCTCCCAATGCCTTAGAGGCATTTGATGGTCGGGAATCCAAACCCCTGGGTGTTCTCGAGAGTTTTTTGATTACGTTACAGGGAAAGATAGTCAACGTAGAAGTAGAAGTGGTTGATGCTAAGGTTAACTACAATCTGCTTCTCGGCTACAGTTGGACTCACGCCATGCTATGCATACCGTCCACCCTCTTTCGAATTCTTAAGTTTCCTCACCAGGGAAAGATTGTTACTGTGGATCAGTTGTATTTCTTCACCTCCACCTCTGAGAAAAACGTTCCTTACATGGATCAGATCCCAAATCCCCTTGACAGTGTAGGACCCGGTCTCTTCAAGGACCCCTATCCTCATGGGTATTTTTCCCGTGCCACCAGCACACATCGTTCAAGTTAATATGATCTCTAGGTCAGAAGACCCATGGATCATCCCTTCGCCTGAATAGGTGACTGATTTTGGAGAATCGATGCCCCTAACTCTAGTAGAGATTAATTACTGTAAAATTGTCTCCGCATCCGATCCTCCTCCTTCTCAACATGCTCCCTCGAGCATGGCTTTAGATATCTATTCTCAATCCCCCTGGCTCGGCGAAGTCGACTCACCTGATCCTCTTAAAGAGATTTTCCCTTTTGACGAAGTCATCGTTGAAAAAATGTCTCTTGAGGAACTGCCTTGGAGTGATGGACATCGTCGTTCCTCCTTCATGCCCAGCCTAGGGGAAATGTCAGATTGTCTAGAGAATTTTGCATCTTAGGTTCCTACTCCGCCTCTCCAGATGCCTATATTGACACATGAGGTCCTTTTAGAAGGAAACCCGAGCAACATTACTCAAACCACTCCGATCGACATCTCCGTCAAACCAAGGATAGTTGAGAACATACATGTGGGAGTAACTTGTTCTCCTGATGAGATACGAGTTTATACTGATCTTTTCCGTGAATTTAGAGATGTGTTCGCTTGGTCCTATGAGGAAATGCCTGGGATTGATCCCGGCATAGTAGTGCATGAGATTCCAACCTACCTCGATGTGAAACCCGTGCACCAACGCCTACGCCCAGTGCATCCTCGCAAAGCCGCTGCCATTAAAGCAGAAGTTGAAAAACTTCTAAACTCGGGCTTCATTTACCTGATCCCCCTCACAGAATGGGTCTCAAAAATTGTCCCTGTAGATAAGAAACAGGGTACTATAAGAGTCTGCATTGATTACCATGATATTAATCGGGCCTTTCCTAAGGACAACTACCCCACTCCCTTCATAGATCAAATCATTGACGAATGTGCTGGGAGTGAGATTTATTACCTGATGGACGGCTTTTCTGGGTATAATCAGATAAATATTTTTCCTGTCGATCAACACAAAACTGCATTCATCTGTCAGTCGGGTACCTTTGTTTATAAAAAGCTCCCGTTTGGCTTGAAGAACACTGGAGCTAATTTCCAACGTGCTATGTCTTACGCATTCCATGACATACGCCATTTCATTCGGCCTTATCTAGACAATTTGCCAGCTCACTCAGCTCGACTAGAGGACCATCCCGAACACCTCTGCCAGATTTTCCTTCACTGTCGACGCTATAATATCCGGCTTAACCCTCATTAATGTGTCTTTTGCGTGGATTCTGGCTGTCTTTTTGGATTCATAGTCTCTAAAGACGGGATTCGCCTCGACCCTCTAAAGGTCGAGGCCATTTTCAATCTCCCATCACCCTCCTCGTTATATCAATTGCAGAGTTTGCAGGGAAAAGCTAATTTCCTTCGACGCTTCATCCTGAACTACATGGAAGTTGCCAAAGATTTCACACATCTTTTAAAGCAGAACGTTCCCTTTCGTTGGGATGATATTGCTCAACGATCCTTCGAGAAACTAAAGATGTTACTTGTTAATGCGTCGTTACTTCGTCCACCAAACTATAACCGTGATTTCACTCTATATTTGGCCGCCGCGTTTAGCACCATAGCTATGGTTCTGGTGCAGGATGACGATGATGGAAATGAACACGTCGTTTACTATCTATCACGGAGTCTTCTTGACACAGAAATACGTTATGTTCATGTCGAGAAACTAGCGTTAACCGCAGTACACGTTGTGCAGTGATTTCGCCATTACATCTTGTTTCGTACAATAACCGTGGTTTCGGATTGCAACCCCATGAAGTACATTCTATCTCGACAATTACTGGGGGGGAAATAATCCAAATGGATCGTTATCCTTCAGGAGTTCGACTTAGAGTTTACCACTTCTAAGTTGACCAAATCATTGGTTTTTGTGGATCTCATTTGCTCCCTCCCGACAGACTCCACCCCATCTCATTCTGAGGATCATATCCCAGACGAAAAACTCTTCCTTATCATCACTCACGACCCATGGTACGGTGACATTATTGTCTATCTTCAAACATCAACATTCTGGTCTGAGTTGACCAAAGATGCCCGACGTCGGATTTGGCATCAGTCTCAACCCTACCGCATTGTAGGAGATACGTTATACCGGGTTCGGGTAGATTCGGTGCTCCGCCGGTGCTTGACCCTGGAAGAGGCTGAAAGAGTCTTGAACAACTGTCACAGTGGCGCTTGTGGCGGTCACATGTATGGATATGCCACTGCCCAAAAGATTCTGCATGCAGGTTACTTCTGGTCGTCGATATTCAAAGACTGTATTGTTGCAGTCGGAAAATTTCATGCGTGCCAGGTTTTTCAATGCAAGATGCGCGCGCCACCTCTCCCTCTACATCCTGTCATTACTGTCGGCCCTTTTGCGAAATGGGGCATAGATTTCATAATGTGTAACCCTCATTCGGCCGTGGGCAAGCATATATAATCGTCACTATTGACTACTTCACTAAGTGGGCCGAAGCGATGCCTACACTAGCCAGCGACGGTAAGATAACTGCCCAGTTTATTTTCAACCACATTATTCCATGTTTTGAGGTCCCTCAGGCCATTGTTACCGATCATGGCACTCATTTCCAAGATTACATTATGGCCGATCTGACATCAAGATTGGGCTTACGACACGATAGCTCAACGCCATATTACCCCCAGGAAAATGGCCAGGTTGAGGCTATGAACAAATTTTTGGTCACTATGCTTCAACAAACAATTGGTATTCATAAGTCCAATTGGCATCTCCAATTTTTCTCAGCTCTATGGGCCTACCAGATGTTAGCAAAGAGTGCGACCGGATTCACACCTTTTCAATTGGTGTATGGTTTGGAAGTGACTCTTCTGGTTGAGTGCGAAATTCCTTCTTTAAAGTTGGCTGTGGAACTTTTGCCCGACACTTCTCCTGAAGAAGAGCATCTCTTGTACTTGGAACGGTTGGATGAAACCCACCGCTTGGCTGCTTTAGTCATTGAAGCATAGAAGAAGCAAGTCAAATCCCACTTTGATCAATCTGTATCTCCATGTTCCTTTGTCAAAGGGGACCTTGTCCTCCTATACGACCAAGCGCACGACAAAATTGGAGCAGGAAAGTTCCAACCGATGTGGCATGGGCCCTACATTGTAAAATGAGTATTGAAAAATGGGGCTTATGAGCTTATTGATTATGAAGGAGTTCCATTGGCGCAACCTAGGAATGGGCTGTACATTAAAAAATACTATGCTTGAACTTATTTTTTGTGTGGTGTGTGTACATAGGTGTGTATATTCATTTGTGTGCATGTGTGGTGTGGTGTGCGATGTAAGCATCTTTTTGCTGATCGGGTCTTCCTGATTGTGCAGGTGTCTATTACTCCGTTTGTGGGCTTCGCGGATGGTGCCTCCCACAGTACCAGGAATCTGTCCTCGACAACCTGGGTAATCTATAATCCTGCTGGTGAATTGGTTAACCTGCAAGGTGTGTGTCTGGGTCCTGCTACAAATAATATTGTAGAATATAGTGTCGTATTGGAATTATTAACCGAGGCTGTGGACCTCGGCATTCGTGAATTACTTATGCATCTAGACTCACAACTTGTAGTATTACATCTTAATGGTCATTATTCAGTAAGAAACCCATCCATTTTACGTCTGTATCTATGTATTCGTTTGCTGGAGAGGAATTTTTATTATATTACATATCAACACATACCCAGACATATGAATACATTAACAGATGCAGTCACTAATACGGTTTTAGATAGACATTTGCGCAATTTATAAACCAAAAACATCATCATATGTGAAGAGATCCATCCAGAAATAGGTATATATATATGTGTGTGTGTGTGTGTGTGTGTGTGTGTGTGTCAAAATGTTTACATAGTGTGCATCACATAAAATCAAAAAATATACATGTTCGTCTTAATACAGCCGGAGACAACATGTCTCTCAAAAAATATGCGTATAAAATCCCTAGATGTCTAATCTGCATGGTGCTTGTGATAACAAGTCACCACACGCACTAAGCGTCTCAGTAGTCGGTGGAGGCGACTGGGCACCCCCACAGTGTGTCGCTGGTATGCTAGCGGAACATATGCTAGTTGTGCATAGTCCAGGATCCCCTGGGCAATGCCCTTCAGGTTCTGAATCAGTTCACCTCCTTCGCCACCCTCAGCCCGACGGTCATGTTCGACATGGGTTCTCCGCGCAATGGGTGACATGCTCGCAGGCCTCTCTGGGCCGACGTCTGCATACATATAAAACTATTATTAGAACGGACATGTATTACCAAAAAAATCATAAATACAAAAAATCAAAAAGAGTATCATACCCAACTCCTCATCCCAATCCTCCCCCTCCAGAAGCAGAAGATCGGGATCTCCGGTGAAATCGGTCCAGCATAGGGCCAATCCTCGACCACAATCAGTTGTCACTGTAACCATCCAAAGAATTCGGGCCTCCAAGACATTTGTTGGCCTCCTCCTGACCTGGGCATAAGTGCTACCCAGCGAGCCATCCTTGGCTCTCTTGGTACCGGCTCAGCAACTATGGCCCCTTGGCCCTAGAAAATAGGTAGTCGTTCCAGGATGAATGACACCAAAAATGGAACCGTAGCCAAAATACTTTAGTTTGACTTGCTTGCATCTTGTCAGTTGCCTCTTGATATTGATCGTCACTGCAGTATCCCAATCGAACAATGTGGGGTTCATACACTCAGAGGCTAGTATGAGTTGGGCTTTGGTCGGTTCATGTGGTGCCTGTGATCCTGCAGCCTGCGTAACGGTGTGTAGCACTAATCTGAGTGCTAGATCACGGATAGTGTGGATATCCACTTTCCTACTTCCTGATCCGGTTCGTGCCCCTGGGCACACCCTCGCCATTACTTGTTCCATCTTCTCCCCGGAAGGTCTACTGCCTGTCAAAATGGGTACTGGGCCTCTGCGTGGCAACCCAGTGATAAAATACACGTTGCAAACCTCAAGTTCCAACACTTGGTCCCGAAGTTTTAAAACTTCCTCATTTTCATCCCATATGTTGACCAAGTATTGTAGTAGCTCAAGTTGAGCTTGTAAACATGGAGTAAGAAAGAACTTTTTGAGTCCACAGTTCCTTAGTGCATTCATACAGGCTTCATTTTCCATAGCCATTTCATCTTCCTCCCCATGTTCCCTCTCCTTCCATTCGATAACCATTGTGCTTGTATATCTGCATCAACATAATCAAAAACCCTTGTTATATCTCTGTCATGCTTGAAAATCCAGATGGATGCCTCACTGTTTGGAAATCTAAAGTGGAAAATTATGTTGCGCCATTGGCGCGACTATTTTCCTAATATTCGCAGCAGTTGGCATGACCCCTTTGTGTGGAAAAGTCCATTGGCGCGGGTCTGTGCCCGATACCCACACCAATGGCGGAGCCCTAAAATTTTTTAAATGTCTCCTCTAGAGATCGATTGAGCAATGGAAACTCATAAAATATGGATTAAAATGGAGCTTAAGGGAATGCCTTTTACCTGGAACAAACGAGGAGTTGAATGACTTCCCGGATTAGTCACAATCACTCGCGCAAGTTTGCACACAAACAGACCACTGTTGCTCTCCAAGTAAGGTAAAAAGTAAAAGTAATTTTGTTTTACCATTTGAAGCCTATTTATAATTTTTTAATTCAAAATTTAGGTTTTAAATGTCATTTTTCTCAGTATTTTAATATATTTTGTCAAAAATGGATTTTACACTTGCTTTTATGTGCAGCGACAGGTTTTTGCACAACTTGGGCAGTGATACGAGTTGTATTTTATAATTTTTCGGACTCAGTAAAAACACGAAAAAGTCATTTTGGAGTCATATTTCAGCTCTTTTCTGACTCTCTAAACATGAAAATATTTCCAAGTCCCTTTTCGTTTCGATATCGTTAAAGTGGCCATGAAACGACATCTACCCAGTATACATTTACCCCTTTTCTAGGCTGGGATAGATTATTTACGAAAAAGGAATACCCTAGCCTATCGCGACTAGGAGGTTTTCTCAGACATAGATTTCTACCTTTTTGGATCTGAGGAACTATTTACGAAAAGGGACCGTTCGAGTTTACTTTTCCGCTATCTTTTCAAACTCTCTAAACATGAAAAGACGACGAGTTCTTCCTTTGTCAGACTCATTAAACCCTGATGACATTGGATTCAGTCGTAATGACGATATTCGAGTTCCTCCTTCCTAGGGCTCGTTAAATGTACTAGGATGGACTTATATACCAAGCATATGGTATCCTCTTCAAGATTGTGTAAAAATAAAGAGGTACTCACCAGAAATTGTGGGGAAAAATGGAACCAGTATCATTGTCGTGTCGGCAGTATGTCGCTCTTGAACATGGCACTTGTCTGCATTCGTGTCGGGTTGGGGACATCTCATCTCGTTTTTTACTTGCCTTCGTGGGTTTGGGTGATCCCTTTTGACCTCTCATCTGCTCTTTGTCTTGTCATCATGACCTTTTCTCTTTTGATGTCAAATACCGCCAAATCCACTATCGTGATGCCATATGTTCAAGAGAAGTTAACCTCTGCAGATTTCAACCTTCCTCTGATTCTCATCTAATCCTGATTCATGAAGACATTATGTTCCTCTATCTTGCATCGATGATGTGGGAAGCACTATGGCCGACCTTCGTCAAGATCACTTCCTGTCGACTTCAGCTCATTATCCGGGAAGCTGATCTAGAGACTCCCTTCTGGTACCTCAGAGCTTGCATGCCTCAATGGCAGGTTCTTCGCGTTCGACGTGAGGTTTTCACCATTGGCCTCTGATCGAGTGACTCTACGGGTGTTCGACCCCAGCTCACTGATTCACATGCCGTAGACTATACCTATAGTACCTTGAGGGCCATTGTCATTATTGGTGGCACCTCTCACGTCTGTTAACAACTTTCATCATTGGCTAGTAATCAGGCGATGTTCTCGCATGCTTGAACTTGTACTTTTTTCGGGCCGAGATGGAGCGCAAGACCCTAGATTTTTTCTGTTGGAATCCAGGTTGCGATTTTGTGGATTATTATTAGTTACATGACTCATTCATTAGATGGCTGCGACCATACCTGAGTCTATTTTTTGATCCTCAGTGGATGGCTGCGACCATACCTTGGATCTGGATTATTGGATACTCTGCTATGGATGGCTGCACCCATACCACACATATATCATTTATTTGGGATATCAGTTGTACTTCTCTACGCAGGTCTTCTGACGACAGTGTTTTCATTTGGACACGTTCTCGTAAAGCATTTCACCCCTCTCTCTCTTTCGGGCCTCATGCTTTAGGGGCCATCTGTTACACATAAATTTTTCACCATCCCTGCAATTCCCCGTCCCACACATTGGAGGGCTCATTTCGTGACCTGTGAGCAGTGATATATCCTGAAAACACTTTCATGGCATTCCCCTAGACATGGACTTTCATTCCCCTGAAGACATCTCCTTGTGAAAAACTCTAAAAATAGCCTTTTTACCCTTGGCGTGACTAGCATGTGTTATACCCGTGCCAATGGGGGAAATTCTTCAAAGAGGGCGCGCCAATTGGTGCTCTATCTCAGAGTCACACTCATGCCAGGCTTAATAAAGGGTGTTTTTTAAAAATAAATGGAAGAAGATTGACTCCAACCAATTCCTAAATTTGTCTCTAAATTGAGTTGGGAGGTTGGCTCTAGATCTCCATGTAGAGGAAGTAGTTTTCCACCTCTCATGGAAGCTTCCTTGAGGATAGGACCAATCCCATAATTGTAGGGATCCCAACTCCCCTTCCACCATCTATATAAGCTTGCCATTTCCCTTTGCAAGCTAATCTCCAAGAGCCTTCATAGCCTAAAGAATGTTGCAAGAGCTTTGATAGTCCTCATAGTGCCAAATCCATAGCAAGGAGATTAACGATCGAAGAGAGAGGCCTGTCCCCATTCCCGAAAAACTTTACCGAGATGTATTCCGCTGACGACCCGCCGAAGGAAGGTTCAGTGTCAGAGCCAGGTTGTATTTTCTTTTGTTAAATTAATAATAAGCGACTATTGGTTATGGTTCCACTCTAATTGTTCATTATGATCATGAGTTTTGTCTTCTCTAACTGATAAATAAATGCATATATCGGGTTTTACGCTTGTGTTTGTCGTGTTTCTCGTGTGTGCAGGTGTTCGATCGCAGCAAGCGAGAGGATTGTGATCTGTTGGAGCGAGGAAACGGGAGCATCATCTCCTCTACAAATGACAGTGTTGGACTTGAGGTAGGCCTTCTTCACGATTTGGTTTATTGCAATTAGGAACTTGCGCCACAGCATGTTTTGATTGTTGCTAGACCTAGTCTGGGCTAGTAGGGATCGCCTCTATCCGCAGAGGAGATTTACCTCTACAACAGAAGATTTCCTAGAGTATTTTTTTGCTGCAAGTTGTATGGTTGTAAATACTATGATGTCTTCTACACAATGGAGTCATTAAGCATTGCAAACACCTCCTCTAAACCCCTAAGAAACTGACTTGAAGTCTAGCTGTCGAAAAGTGTAGGAAACCTCCTATAGCAATTGTAATTTTGGCATTTCTCTCAAATAACAACGGATGTGCATAAACTAAAGGATTTTTTTGTTCCTTGGTCTATGATGGACAAAAAAATCTTCCACGTGTTTCAAATTCATCTTCCTTACTTCAGAAATTAATTTTGAAGTAGAATTCTCCCTATGTGCAATGTAAGCCCTAGGCAACCCACATCTTGAAGGGATTTCTTGATGAAAGATTAAGCCATGATTTATTGGACTTTGGTAGGATCATACTTGGAAATTTTCCCTGCTTTTTACTTTTTCTTGTCAGTGTTGTGGTCTCTGCTTCCATGGTAAAACCCTAGCTCACTTGGAGGAAGGTTAGGGTTTGGATTTTGGGAAAATATGGGATTTGAAACTGTTTTGTAGGAGGAAGGGAATGAAGGGGTTAGGGGTTATATAAATTTATGGGTAACTTTTTAGTCGTAGGGATAAGTGTTAGGGAGTGTAGGGAGGTGGAATTTTGGGAAATGAGTTAGGGGGAGGGGTATAAAAGTGAAAAACATGGTCCTAGCCTAGGAATGTGTGAAAAGTGTAGAAATAGGCTAGTGTTTGTGGGCAAGTGAGGGAAATAAGGGGAATTGGAATGAGGGAAAGATAGGGGAGAATTATGTGAGGTGTAGGTGAGTGTGATAGAGCAAGAAAATAGGTGTTTAACCACTGAATTAGAGATAATTTACATGGAAATGAAAATCGCATTGAAACCCTAGGAGAGGGAATTTCACTGAAATTTTTGAGGAGAATGATGAACAAGAGAGGTAATAAATGTCTACTTACTTGCAAATGAGATTCAAAAACCTTTGAAATGACAAGGATATCAATTTTGATGTTTTTTTTCCCTCCAATATGAAAAGCGCAACAAGGAGCCAAAAACACAACGACTCTAAGGCAAAAGCACAACGAATCAAGCAAAAGCGCAGTGAAGGAGAAAATTAGGGTTTTCTGATGGATGATTTTAGGTCTCTAAATGATAATATGAGGCTATAGGATGGATGAGAACTATATAAAAATGGAATTATGAATTATCAAGAATTGGATGATATTTTATTGGTTGGAAATCTATTTTTCTATTGATGGTGGCATGATATCATCATGTATTTTTTAGAAAGGATGTGGTGTGACTGCATCATAGTCTTTTGCAATGATACCATTAGCTTTACCTTTATTGATTTTTTTCCTAATATGCTAGCTCCCTTTATGATGACTCAAATGATGAACATGACTCTTTCTTGCTTTTAAATGAATTACATTATGATGACATGCCATATGAAAGCCTAGACCATGATCTAAATGATGGCATATTATCTTTGTCATGACCTAAGACACTCTAATGAAGACATGACCATGATGAGAGATGATGACTCATATCAGGTGGAGGGAGTAGCAGTGACCTAGGCACACTAACCAATGATCAAATTTTATTTGAATTTCACCCGAAACTATAAAATTTTACCTAGGACACTATCAACCATTATGAAATACAACATTTTATCACTGGTGACTCATACACACTAACAAGCAGCCCTTTCGTAAATTATATATTGCGCAGACCAAAGTCTCACCTAAGGTAATATTGGGGGATTCTAGAACCAGGTTTCTACATCTAGAGGGTCTATGGAATGTGTCTTTATGGCTTATCTCTACTTAGGTCTAAATCTGAGCTTCGTTGAACCATTAACTTGCTATGACAAATGTTATTCAATTACTCACTTAATCACCTTGTGCATTGTGCCTTTCTAGTCTAACATGCAATATTGATCCTATAAAACAACATTGAAGCCTTCACAATGCATCCATAGATTAAATATGCATGAACCCCTAATCCAACATATATAATTCACATAAACAGATAACTTAAATATACATAAGAAATACACAAAACTTCCTTCAAATCCTTCTTTTATTAATCAAGGTCCTTCATTTAAAACCATTCTCTGCCTATGCACTCAGTTGCAGGGGTCTGCACACAAAGTCGTAGACTTTGTAAGGCCTCCGCACACACATATGCCTAGCTTTCCTTTTCGCAAAAACCCATAAAGATAGAAATAATTCAGACTTAGTTCATGCTCATTTCATTACACAACATATCATATGACTTGACTCACTAAGATATCTCCTTACATAAAATTATTTCTTACAATACCATGGTCCTAAAACCATGGGTGGAGCTCAAAATACTTAAAAACAACCAAATACATTTAAAAAAAGAGGGGATTTGACCAGTGCCAAAGCCCCTTAGACGCCTACAACTCCACGTGAAGATCTTAAACTATGCACAATTTTATTTTTTCTCCTAGATCACGCACTCTATTTCCTAAAAATATGGATGATTTTACTCAAAATTGCACCAAGTTTGGCCCTACCCAATAAGAATTGAAGGAAATGCTTGAAAAGAGATACATTAGGCAACGTGTATTGCCTTGGGGTACACCAGTGTTGTTCGTAAAGAAGACGAATGGTACTCTTAGATTATGCATTGATTATAGGAAGTTTAACAAGGTAACCATCAAGAACAATATATGTTCCCAAGGATTGATGTTTTTTTTTACTAGTTGAAGGGAGTAGCAGTGTTATCGAAGATTGATCTGATATTAGGATATCATTAGGTATGCATCAAATAAGAGGACATTTACAAGACTTATTTTTGGAACAGGTATGAGCATTATGAGTTTGTTGTAGTTCCATTTTGTTTGACTAATTCTCTAGCTACTTTTATGTGTTTGATGAATAGTGTGTTGTGTCCTTATCTGGAGAAGTTTTTTATTGTGTTCAATAATGATATATTGATATATTCTAATGATGAGGAAGAGAATGTTGAGCACTTAGCAGCAATATTGATATTGTAAAGAGAACATTAATCGTATGCCAAGCTTAGAAAATGTAGTTTATTTTAGACATAGGCATGTTACTTGGGGTATGTTGTCTCCAAGGAAGGAATAGCAGTGTATCCAGAAATATAAAGGCTATCATGGAGTGGGAAGCTCCTAGGAATGTGGATGAGGTAAGGTCATATATGGGGTTGACAAGTTACTACAGGAGGTTCATTAGGAAATTCTCACATATTTCATATCTTATTACATCATTGCAAAGGAAAGGTAATAAATTTAAATGGAGAGAGGAATATGCAGCAAGTTTTGAGAAATTGAAGTAGTTTCTAAAAAATGATCAAGTTCTCAATATTGCAGATCTAGATAACAAGTTTGTGGTGTTCACAAATCCTTGCAAGAGAGGGCTTGGTAGATTCCTTATGTACGAGGGATAGGTGGTATGTTATGAATCAAGGAAACTAGAGGAGCATGTGCAGAATTATGTGACACATGGTCTTGCTTTGGTTGCGTTCATCCATGCATTGAAGGTGTGGAGAGGCTATCATATTGGTAGGAGGTTTGTATTGATGAGAAACAGCAGTGGACTGAGATCATTAGAGGAAATTTCAGCCTAAAAGTTGCCTCCTAAGGAAAAATAATAAAATAATAGTTAATATAATAAAATAGGAGTTATGAATTTTGGAGGGAAAAGAAGAAAAGTACTTTTTTATTGTTATTTTTGGATTATCTCCTTATAGGTTTACTCAAACTTCAAGCGTACACACTCGTTTGATGCGAAATTAAATTTCACGTCCAACGAGTACCTAGTATGCATACTTTTGATAATACCCACATTGATCAAAATTAAAGATACATTAAAAAAGTGTGTTCAACACACTTTTTTAATTTATCTTCATTTTTTATCAATGTGGGTCTTCTCAAAAGTATGCATAACAGGTACTTTTTGGATGTGGATTTTAATTTTGTATCCAATTATTGTCTACACTTGAAATTTTAGTAAACCTATAAGGAGATAAGTAAAAAATACAATTAAAAAAACAGTTTTTCTTCTTTTCCCTCAAAAATATTTACATGTACCTCTTTTAAAATTTAAATGATTTTTATTGGTTTACATATTTTGAAATGGAAACTACATGAAAATTTCATGGGAAATTTTAGCTAAAATTTCATCTAATAACTTATTTGACCAATTGAATATGAATTCCAGGCAAGCTATATGGTTGGCGACAATCAATGAGTTTGACTTCGAGATCAGGTATATCAAGGGAAATGAAAACATGGTTGCATATGCTCTTAGTAGAAGAGTTCAAGTAAATCATATAGAGACTATGAATTCTGATGGGACATATTTATAATTTAGATATTACAGGAAGGAAAAGAGGATGACAGGTATAGGGAGCTTGGGAATAAGCTATGGTAGGGTAGAGGTGATCAGGATGTTTATTATCGTCTCAGAACAGATGGTTAGATAAGATTTAGGGATAATATTTGTGTCGGACAATAGCATCCTCAATAATATTATATTTAGAGAATTTCATGCTAATTCATATTCAAGTCACTCGAGATATCAAAAGATAATGAAATTGGGGAAGAAATTATATTATTGGTTGAATATGAATAAGGAAGTGGCAGAGTTTGTGACTAGATCTTTGGATTATCAACATGTAAAGGTATAGTGTAAGCATCCATGAAGGTTACTACAGTCGACTCTAATTCTATAATGGAAATGGGAGGTATTTTCTATGTATTTCATTACATTTTTTCTAAGGACATCTAGACAACATCATTCTATAATGGTTGTGGTGGACATGTTGATAAAGGTAGCACACTTCATTCCAGTGAAGTCTATGTATTCAACTAGTGATTTATCATAGGTATTCATTATATATATAGTGAAATTGCATGGTTTATCAACAAATATTGTGTCAGATAGGGATGTTAAGTTTAATTCTAGGTGTTGGAAAGAGCTTTTTTCAAGTTTGTGTATGGAGTTGACCTTCAGTAGAACTTATCATTTGTAGACAGATGGAGAGGGTGAAGAGAATTTTGGAGGACATATTGAGAATGTATGTTATGCATCAACAACATAAGTTGGAAAAGTATCTTCCACTAATTGATTTTTCTTACAAAAATGTATATCAGGAGGCACTGAGGATGAGTCTATTTGAGGAAATATATGGGTGAAGTTGTAACACTCGTGTTAGTTGGAGTGATTCAGTGAATAACATATTGATAGGACTAGACATGTTTGTAGAGACAGAAAAGGAAATGTAGGCTAACAAGAAGAATCTAAATCAAGCATACAACATACATAATATTTATGCAAATCAACAAAAGTAATTTAAGGAGTTCATGTTGGGGAGAATGTGTACTTGTGCATCAAGCCCAAAAAGAGATCCTTGAGGATTCCAGGTCATGTGTGAATTTAGCACCTTGGTATTTTGGGCCTTTTGAGATCCTTGAAAGACTTGGAATAGTGGCCTACATACTTTCACTAACTTTGACAATGAAATTCCATGATGGTTTCCATGTTTCATTACTTAAAATATATGTAAATGATGTTGATTATTATTGATTGCTTTATATTTTGCAGGTGGAACTAGAAGGAGAATTCCAATGAGAACCCCAACGTATTTTGTGGATAAATATGCTCATACTCTCAAACAAAGCAATCGAGTAGGTTAAAGTGCAGTGGAAGCACTTTAGGCCCAATGAAGCTGCATGGGAGATGGATGGTCATATGCAACCTATGTATCCTTCCTTTCTTTCCGGTTGAGGAAAATAATTTTTGGTATATTTATATATTTATATGGATTTAAATACATCCATGAGTTGTGTTATAAAGCTCCAATAAGTGGTATGGTTGTCATGGTGTTATGTTTTTCATCATGGTTTTTCTTTTGAGCAGGTTGTTCATTATAAACATTGTATCAAGGTAAGTTATAAATATCCATAAGCAGTATGTTTTTCTTTCCAACAATATTTCTAGTTGTAGGTGACATTGAAAATCGAGGATGGTGTTCCCCTAAGTGGGAGGGGTTTCTAACAAGCCCAATTTATAAATTCGTGTAATAAAGTTATAAAGGAAAAACAATACCAAGATCATGAGACACATATTCCAGGATAAATGTTGGGAAAAAAATCCTAGTGTGGGTGTTAATTTGGTTTATTATGGCTAGAGAAAATTGCCAAAGGAAATGACAAATGCTTTGAAAAGGCAAGAGGCATTAATTGTCATTTTATTTATGAAAATAATGGAAAATAGGAGAAAAGGAAGTTGAAAGGTCAAATGTTTCATATGAGGAGGAAAATGAAATAAAATAATGGAAAATTGAAGAAATTAGAGGCTTCATTGATAAAATGGCTTCTTAGAATCAGTTCAGAGCATTTGTTAGTTCAGTTTTAGATCTATCTCTCTATTCTCTCTCACCCATACTCTTGCACACTTAGAGAATTGTCGGAGAACTCTAGCATTGGATCAAGATAATCAAAGGAAGTACAAGGAAGCAAAGGGAAGAACATATCAATCAAGGCAACAGTTGATAAAGTGGCTACAACAATATTACTTGTAGGTATCGAGTTGCATGTATGATTTCCTTGCTATTTTTGGAATGAATGGCACATGCATATGTGTTTTTGGTTATGTTGTTGCCATTGGCTTGGGTTTTTGTAGGTGTGGCAGTGGTTTTAGTACTTGTCTCTCCATTTCTAGATAGTCATGGTGTGATAGGGTTTCTCTTACTTGGTTGAGCTATATTTCCAGATGGTTTCAAAATTGAGTGGGGTGGTCTCAAGAAAAATCACAAGGCCTATTAATCCCTTGACCGGTAATGGCAGGATACATGGTAAATCTTGGTTTTCAATCCCCTCGTTAGGCCTACGAATTCCTTGACTAGTAATGGCAGGATACTCAGTAAACCGTATAGGGTGAAGCCTCGATGGGCCTAGTAATCCCTTGACCAGTAATGGCGTGATACACGATAAATCAAAGAGGTGGAGACTTACAAATTCCTCATGGTTTAGGTGGAGATATCCAGAGGCACCCATGCCTGTTTAGGACCTACTGATCCCAGGATAGGTATATGGCAGGATTGCAGTAAATCCTGTAGTGTATATTAATTTTTTAGGCCTAGGAATCCCTTGGCAGGATACACGGTGAATCTCGAGGAAGACATCATTGGTTTTGTTGTGATTCCCACAGTCATGCTTGGAATATGGCACGGGGGTGATTGAATGGAAGAAATATTTGGTTCAACCCAATCTATGGTTGGGTGGTACGTTGAATTCCCTCACTTGATTGTATTTTTAATATGTTAATTAGAGCTCTTTTCCTCTTGTGTATTATGTGTAAATATGTTTGTTATTATGTGGTTATAATGGTTGTTCTATCATTTTTTATTTATTGGTATTATGTTGGTTATAAGCATGGTTTATGACAGACATGAGTAATGGATCTCATCATGTTTTTATTAGTAAATTGAATTTTAATGAATGCATTACCTAATAGATGATATTATAGCTATTAGGAGAGGGCATCAGGCCTTTTTGACGATTATCAGATAAGTATGAGATCCCTATGTTCAGATGTGTATTTATGACCTTTACATTTTATATTCATGTTACGTTTGACAAAATGAATGTCATGGTTAGGCCTTGTTAGGTCAATTCCTTCATTAATTTTTGTGTTAGAGGATTTTTCCTTTTGTCATATGTCATTCTAGAAAGTGTTTTCAAGTTTTGGGGTAGTAACTTGGAGCCTAGCCATGAAAAGCTGGCACAAATTTCATGCTCTTGGACAAAAAACTAGCTAAAAAAGACACCCTTTTAGTGGTTATGCATGTAACTAGAGACCTAAATTCAAATGGATGCAGGCCTGTGCATATGACTAAGAGTCCAGAAGTGTAAAAATGCAAGTTAGCGTAGGGTTTGGAAACCTAGAAGGGTGTTTTAGCTCTTGGGGGTCATGTAGCACTTGAGGAAAGTCAATAAGGCTTTGTTTTGTTGATCCCATTTCCTTAAGGTGATATGGGAAGTTGAATCATATTATAGTAACACTTTGTCACATAGTTACCGTGGTGGACCGGTAAACTTTGGTAGGTGTGGGAGGAGGATGTTACAGAACCCAAAGTTCCATGATCGAACCAACCAAATCAATACAAAGTATCATATGATTTGACATCATATTGAGGCCAAGACAATATACCTACGTCATTGCTCCAAAAATGAGCAGATTGCAGACATCTTCACCAAAACGATTGGAAGAGAAAATCTTGAAAGATTGATAATGATGTTTGGAATCACCAAAGTCCCTTTAGATTAAGGGGGGAATGTTGACACCTAATCCTAAGGGATTGGAAAATTCATGTAAATATTGTAAATAGGAAAATAAGGAGGGTGAAGAGACACTAAAATTAAAATTCCAACAATCTCCCTCACAATATATATTGTTGGAATAATCTTGAAATGGTGAGTATAGATAGAGTTGATTAGTTGTTTTATCATAATTAGTGTTTCCATCTATCTATCATGAGTTGTTTCTTCGTAGTTTGTGTTGTGAGTTGGTGGTATGATTTATTTTGATTTAGATTATCCTATAGGTTCTCTATGTGTGCCTATATAATTTAATGGTTGTTCAAGAATTTTGATCAGTGATATTTAACTTTATTCTTTTGTATCTCTTTGATTCTCTATTTTGTATCAAAGCCAGAGGGGTACATCTAGAGACCTTTAGATCTAAGAGTCAGAAGGCCCATATTTGTGAGGGTTATGAGGTTTTTTCGGGAATGTTGATCGTAAATTTGTGTTAACGTTTGCATCTCCCCAAAACCTATCAAGGAGAGAAAGAAGTTAAGGTGGGTTTGACATGAATTTTTTCGTCTTGATGAAGTGCCTTGTTGGTTGAAATTTGTGCATTGATCTACATGTGTGTGTTGTAAATCTACAAGATATAGGTGAATTCTGTGTTAATGGTGAAGCAAGGAATACAAATTGAATCTATTGCGACAATCATCTTTTGAGTAGAACACATGTTGTCATCTGCAACCATAGTCACCATGAGTAGAGAAGCCTATGGTTAGGAGTGGAACCAATTAGATCAGGGAATTTGTTGCGTCATTTTTAGAAACCACCATGCACAACTGAAGTGGAGTTCATGCAAAGGATTTAACAAAATGAGTAGTTGCAACTTATGAACCACCTTGTTGGTGCGAGTGCATTACAATTCACATGAAAATTAATATTTTATTCACCACTCTTCTCTCTACGATGATGCATGAGTTGAAAGGTATGATTTGACTTTTAAGCCAAGCCATATGTTCAAGGTTGTTTTTTCTAGAGTAAATGGATATTTTCTTTTATGAAGATTAAAGTGTGTATGGTTTTAAGAAGACAAGTAAAGATTTCAAAATAAACAAAAATGGTGTGAGCTGTTATCCTTAAAGAAGGCATTGGGTGTTTTTTTGGTGAAAGAATTTATATGATTGTTTTTTGGGAATCATAAATTATATTTGGTAAAAATGAGAAATAATTAGTGTTTATGAATATTTTATAATTGGTTATTTTTTATTATAGATCGAGTCTTGATTTTTTTTAGAACTAGTGCATTAGGTTTTGGATCTAGTGAATCTGAGTGCAGATCTGGTGGATTTGGTTTCATTCTGTTGATTGAAGAAAGATTTTTTTTCATCATGTCTAATTATCCAAATTATCCAAATTGGAAATTAAAGGTATTAACAATATTATAGGGAAATAATTTGTGGAATATAGTTAGTGGGGCAGAGACCAAACCCACTGTTGGTGCAGGTATTCCAGATTGGGAAAAAGGGAAACAAAAGCAAAGGTGTTGCTATGAATATTCGGTAAGGACAACATCATTATTCATATTAGGGACTGTAAGACATCTAAAGAAACATGATATGTTCTCAAAATATTTTATGTAATCTATAATACCAAGCATATTATGTTCTTAAAGACCAATTGTTTTTCAATTAAAATGGAAGCCAGTGAAAGTATAAGCAATTTCATTTCCAGTTTCAAAGATTTAAGTGATAATTTAGGAGATAATGGTGAAATGGTATTTAATACTTACATGGTCACCATCACCTTTAATGTCTTAGTGAAAGATTATCAATTTTTTGTTTCAATCCTTTTAGATAGAGAGAAGCCTTCTACTTTTGATGACTGCACAAGTATTATTCTACAAGAGGAAGAGAGGATGAAGAAATTAATTTTGGGCTCAAACAGTTCAAATTTGGAATTGGTAGCCAAGTGTAAGCATCCATACAAAGGAAAGACATGGGATAAAAGAAAAGTAGGTACGTTAGGATATTCCGACACATAGGAAACAGTTAAGAATAACTTAGTCTAGTGTAGAGTTAGGTACAGTGTGCTTCTTTACCATGTACATTTGTAACTTATAATCTGACGGTTAGCTCTCACCTCGGTATTAACGACACTTGATCCGTGGCTTAACACCCGATTGGTCTATGATATCTATTTAAAGAGCATGGAGGGTCATTTTTCTAGTAACTTTTTATGAGAGAAACATATGTAGCTTTAATTTTTATATTAATAAATTGCCTGAAGTGGCCGCGTTGGCTCAGGTCGTGGATTTTTTCCCCCTTTGAGGGTTTTAACCACGTGATTATACTGGTGTACTGATTTGTGATCTATTTGTGAGCGATAGCCTTTGGTTCCTGATCTATGGAACTTAACCTCTAAATTCATACATGGTATCAGAGCTATTTTGAGGGCCGCATCTGTTGTTGATCAAAATCCAAAGCCGGTTTGACTACATACGAATGTTGTTTTGTAGATATACTATTTATGAACATTTTTGGGCTTGGAGAACTACTATGTTGTGTCTAGAGCATCTGTTACAGTGAGGAATGCCTTTATTTTCTTGCGAAAAGGTTTCTGGCTGCCCAAGTTATGACAGTTTAGATATGGAGGTATAAAGCATCTTTTTTTGCAGTTATATCTGTTAATAGTTCTACTTATTTCGGTTTCCTCTGTTTATTTTTGGTTTTTTGGGTTTTATTTATTTGTCAGATCTATACCCTCTTCTTTTTGTATGCTCTTTATTGTGCGCTGTGTGCAATCTCGGAAAATCAAAAACAGGAGAAAGGGAATTTTTTTTCGCTACGTATGCTCTTTCCCTGCGTCTTTGTGCGATCTCGGGAAATAAAAAATAGAGACAAAATTGATAGGCCAGTAAGGCTAATTGAAAATATAACATTATGCCATAAGGATTTGCATTTAATTTTTTTTTTGGCTCGGCTTTTGTGCTTTTTTTTTGCAGGAAAAGGCACACACACCAAAGAGTAATAAAAAAAAAAATCCTTCCTCCTGTCAAAAAATAACGTGATCATTTTACTATCTCACTTGGTGAGGGGTTAGTTTACGATAATAGAGGTCTTAGGTTCAAATATCTTTCTCAAGTTTCTTTTGTAAAATGTTTTTGTTAAAAGGGGCGGAATGTTTTTTAAAAAAGGTGCACTTCATCCCGTTCTCGTAACTATTCGGCATCTTCAACTCATTTTTTCAAAAAGGCATAACTTCTTCATCCAGAAACCGTTTTTCGAGCCTTTTTTTTTTAAATGGCCTCATTTTTAGAAATATTTCCATTCGAGAAATTGGATTCTGCTTTTCTTGCCTTTAGCTTAAAAATAAAAAAATAAAAAAATAAATAAATATTGGAAAGTGCATGCCCGATTATTCTTAACGAAACCATTTATTTCCAATGGCTACCTAAAATGGTAGATATAATTACAAGTAAAGGGCTTTAAAGAATAGCCACAGGGGTAGAAACTAAAGCTTTTGATGATGATAAAGTCGCTAAATGGGAAAATAAAGAAGATCAAGCTTGAGGGTTGACAGGAATGTCCATTGCTCAAGATCTTCGATTTCATATCCTTGACATTGACATCCCTCATGAAGCCCTAGATAAGTTAAATCTTGTCTTTTTCATTCAAAATAAAATCACGGATCACCAGCTTAAAAATGAGTTGCTTACTTTGGACCCTAATAATTTCTCCTCTATTGAAGACTTTTTGTGCAAATTCAAGACCCTTCGACTTCTTTTAGAAGGTTGTAAGGTCAAAAAGGAAGATAGTAACCTCATCTATTGCATTATTTCTAATCTTTTCCCAACTTACTCTGTATTTTTTTCCGCCTTCCATTCCACTAGAGAAGCCATCATTTCTTCAGGAACCACCTACAAGAATCCCTCTTTTGATTCATTTTGTGATTCTTTGATAAGAGAACAAGAAAAAATCTTACACCTTGGTCTTATCACTTCTAGAAATGATTCTAATAAATCCTTAGCAGCCCAACATCAATCATATCAAAAGAATCCCAAGAAGAAGTATCCTAAAAAGTATGGTCCGAAACCTAAAAAGGGTCCTAAGCAATTTCAGCCACAAAACAAAAAAGAAACTCACCAAAATGATAAGGCATATAAAAACAAAGGAAAGAAGATAGATAGACATTGCAACTTTTGCAATCGGGATGGCCATATAGAGTCCAAATGTTTTAAGAAGATGGAAGCCTTATGTTAGCCACCTATAAATTCTAATATACCTACTGGTGGCTAAATTTACTGTCAAGCCTTCAAGATATTTATTTCCTTTGAAAATCCATCATCTTTGAGGCAGGGAAAATTTTAAGAACCCCTATAAATTTATATGTATAATAAATGGGCGAATTCCCATGATACATAGGAAAAATGGAAGGCAGTTTTATTAATAATATAATATGTATATATAATTTTTTGGCAAATCTCTGACGAGATTATATTATCTTGTAAAATCATGGCGAATCACTAGTACAAAATGGTGAATCGTTGTCTAGTGGAGTTCGGGGTGTTGGTTCCAATGAAGATATGGTAGTTGAACCAGGAGTTGAAGGAAGCGAACCATCGAGACCAAGCATGGCACATGGATACTTGTGAAGGAAGTAGTTCTCGTGCAATTTGGAAAATGTGTTCTAGTTATACTAAGTGTAATATTGTTTCTCATGCTACTACTAGCACTGATATTGAGGTTGGAGAGGAGTTTGAGAAAGCATGGAAGGTAGCAGTGGTGGAGAATTACAAAGAGAACCCCATGATGGGCTCCATTTTTCCCTTTGGTATTTAGGCCTGCAAGATCTTATGTCCATTGAACCAACTATTAACCGTTCAACCAACAATCAACTTGACTGAGTTGATTAGGTACGAGTCAACTTAGACTAATCTTCAAAACTATGCTTTGCATTATCCCATATTTATCACACTAATGCACACAACATTCATCATTTTCACCCAACTCTCATGCACGCACACAAAATTTTCATTAACATCTATAACCCTAACCAAGTGAGAATTGATCAACAATTTGCACCAAATTTTGTAATAGTGTTGAAATTTCATAAGAAATTTAGATCCATGGTACCTTAAATAAATTTTGAGATAACCTCCAAAAATTTGACCACAATAGAGCAAACTTGTGATAAATTTTAAACCTACAAAAATTAGGATTCGTGTTCCTAGGAACAATCATAAGTAGTTGACATATAGGTTGAGTTTTGAGCCTTGACACATTGATAATGCAATAGCTTAGGTCAAAACTCACACATTGAAAAGTCATCAATGAAGAGAAGACAACATCATTATGAATTACACATGCTCCAAACTTCTTACGAAATTCTACTTAGTTGTCTACAACTTAGCTATACATAATCTTATAGTAAATACAAAATCCACAAAGCCTTCTTCACATAGCTAATAAATGGCCATTGGAAGAGCACCCCTTATATATTAGTAATAGTAGCAATCAATAGATTATTTCATATTGAACTTCATAGCCATAGCACTCCTATGTATTGTATGTTGTATTCAACTTGCTTTATCAAATATAGATACAATCATAGTTTTGATTGATACATGTAAATCATACTTGTGCACAATGTTGAATGCAATGTCAGTCAAGGCGTAAAGTCGGTTTGACGTGTAATGATCTATGAATTTTGCATGCAAGTTATTATAACCAACAAAAATTTTGGCCTAGTTTGAATGAGCAGTGGAGGACACTCTCTGAGAGGCAAACTAGAACTTTTACGTGTTCTACAGTCCAATCTCAGTCAATGTTACAATATATCAAAAGAGTTATAGTTCAAGGTTACAAAACCACAGTAAAAATCTCTAGAAAGAAAGAGGAAATGTTACAAAACCACAGTAGGCTTAGCCCAGCACCAATTACCCTGAACAACTCTAAACAAAACCATAAATTCATCTTTCTTTCAGCTCTGCTTCAAACTGGAACAATCTATTCTGAATTGGAGACAAGAATGACGTAAGATCTTTAATAATTGTACTTCTTTTGGAGTCCGGGATTCCCTTTTCAGCGTCCAAAGACACGTTAAACTAACAAAAAAAATACAAGGAAATTTTATAATCAAGTTTTTGAATATCATATATGACTAGCAGACTTTAAAACTAGTTTTTAGAAAATATGTATATAATATAGCACAAAATTATACAACACATCACATTGAATTTCTGGACAACAATATAAATAAAAAATAGTACCAGCTGGGATCTTTGCTATTTAGATGAGGATAATTTACCAATCCAGAAGCTTGACACAGCAGATCTTAAGCATGACAACAATTTAAAATAAAATTGTTTCTCAACATATGTGTAGACAAAGAACATCCATCTGGTAAACGCCGACACCTAGTAGTGTTTACTTATGGCCCACCCCACATTCTAAATAAATATAAGCCAGAAAAACTGTGTGTTTACATTCCTATCTCTCTTTCAAATAGTATTTTTCATTTCTCCTTGCTAAGACCACGAAAGAGACCTATTTGTGATCCAGAAAACAGGTATGCTTATATAATTACTACTCTTTCAGCTAGTGTTTTGGATTTTAGCTCCACTGATACTCTCCTAACTCAGAGCTAGATAGGATCCATTTGTGGTTATGGCTAGCTAATAATCGTTTGTGGCAATGAATAGTTGATCAACTGCTATCAGTTGGATTCTAGGAGCTATTAGTTGGCTTCTAGGAGCTGGTTTGAATAAGATCAACTGGGAAGGTGATAAATATGAGGTTCATTCCTCTCATTGATGGCAGGAAAAAGCACATGATCCATGCCAATGCACTACACGTGGTCCAACAAGCAAAAAAAAATGGGCTTTTCATTCCCAAGTGATTTTACTCATGCAATAGAGGTCCTTACTTGAGTAACAAGCTATGATATCAAATTCATTGTGTAGGAAACACAAATTCATTGTTAAGCTTAGTGTTTCCCACCTCAAATCATTGGAGTGTAGGAAAATTACTTAGCAAATGTGGAACCTACTTCCCTGTTCTATTGCCTGTGTCGAGTGGAATTTGTGGTGGGAATGTGGAACTTACTTCCCTGTTCTATTTCCCGTGTCGAGTGGAATTTGTGGTGGGAATGTGGAACTTACTTCCCCGTTCTATTGCCCGTGTCGAGTGGAATTTGTTGTGGGAATGTGGAACTTATTTCCTCGTCTTGGCCTTAACCCCAGATCTATCCCTCCTTGAAACATGATAATATCCAAGGAAATATGGTCTCCCTATAAAATTCTACAAGGGTTTCTGAGACACCATTGGGAAACCTTTTAAACGTATGCTTGGAAGCTCTTCATCTAGAACCACTTGCAGAGCAAACTAATGCAAGAATATTCAATATAAATTTATAAACCACAACTCATCCAACAGGAAATCAGTTAATGATCCCATGCTAATTATTCTACTTTACATGGCTTTCAAGACTCCTGCAGAAGTATTAACCACAAATAAATTAACACGTGGCTACTTAATGGGTAGATTCATTTTATATAACATTGTGGAAGCTTAAAAGCTATCAGGTGGGCTGGAGAAATCCATCAAGAATATCTGCTCCTCAAAATTGATTTTGATAAAGTCCTACACATATTAGAATGGTATTTTACTTCAGATACGATGACAGCAAGCCAGAAATGGTCCTTCAGAAAGGGTTTTCTTTTTCCAATAAAACATTTCATCATAGCTAATGCTCTAGGTTAGCTAGATTCAAGTGCAAACCGAAGGAACGATCCTTATCAGGTGCCTACAAGATATTTTAAAATCCACTTTGTAGATGACTCTGTGCTCTCTCTAGAATTAGCCCAATCTCTGGATATGATGACGTATTGGATTTGGCCCAAGTTCAACAAAGCAGTGAGCATTATTTTCAGCAAAGCATCTTTTAAGGTTCAAGCTGGGCATCTAACATTAAGAAATGACTAAATCCTAATTAACAATTACGTCTGAATCAGGTCATTTTTTATTCAAACATGGATGGCATAACAATGTTGACAATGTGAACATGGAAGAACCTCCACAAGCTGGTGGAAAAGAGGATAAAGGAAAAGCTGGTGGAAGCATCTACCCATGTTTTAAGATGTTTCTCCTACAACAGCGTTGGAAATGTGGCATAATTTAATCTTACACAAAGGAAGGGTGATGCTTTGGTCTATTGTACGTTTATTGTAATTAATGTTTATGAGGTATCATTCTACCATTTCTCTTCTATATTCCCTTTGCTTGTTTAGTTTGTAGGTCAATCAAGTTCTGCAAGTGTTCATTTGTACACACCATGTAATTGATATCTATTTGATCCCTAAAGAGATCAGAGATTAACCACTGATAGCCACTGGCATGATTGGACAGATTAACAGTTTGCACACAAAATAATGGCAATCACTAAAAGTCACAAACTATCATCTTCCTTGGTTACCTCTTCCTCTTCTTGAATTTTGTAAATTATATATTATAAAAAAAACTGAAGAAACAAGCTAGGAAGTGTTGTGATATTTCTTGTTAAATTATAGAGAATCCTCATAACTAATTTGGGATTAGTCAATTTGTTTTTAGGTGCTTTAGTCAATCTGTATAACTAAAGTTTAATCTGTATAAGTTTTATTGTTGTTGTACTAATACAACTATGGAGTTTCCTGAAAAACTAAGGTTAATACTTATAAAAATGACAAACCAAAAAGGGACAAATAATTCAGAACATGCTCATAAGGTCATTTTCAAAATTAACAAACTCTAAATTCACAGACTGGGGAAAAAAAAACGTCCAAATTTTCCAACACATTAAAAACTCATTAGTTCTTTAGCTCATGTGCACATCTTTACCATGCCACCATGTATTTAGATAGGCCTAAAAATATCTTACAATGTTTATCTCTACACTAGCATAGATCATCTTAAACCCAAACCGATTAAGCATACAGAGAGAGAGAGAGAGAGAGAGAGAGAGAGAGAGAGAGAGAGAGAGAGAGAGATCAGAAAGGCACATGTTAGTCTACAGGCATAAATGTCTCGCTTGTTAATGGATCAAAGTTAAGATGAATATATGCTAGGTTTTTGTCTTTTTAACATGATGGAAATTAACAAACAGTCAACTTTTTACTTTTTACATTACATGCCAAACCACAGCTAGTTTTCCATTGTAGTTCATTAGAGCTAGCATTACCATAGACTTAACACATCTATTACACCAAGGTTGTAGAGTGTGCCTCACTTCAGTGCAATCATCGATCTTCTCAGTATTTACTTCCAATGAACTAAGAACATTGATTTTACCCAATACCAGTCTACATCTGCACCCTTTGATACAGATCTACCCAGGACTAATGTTTCTAGAAATACCCTAAAGGGGGTCCATCTATAACAATGCTCTAAATGTATCCACAAAAAAAATGGCAAACCACATACAACACTCTCTAGAATATCAAAACAACATAGAAAGAAACTGACAGCATGATAAAAAAGTAACTCGCCAGAAATATTCAAGCAATTTATTACTTTCAATACTTTTCATATACACACTTGGATATCTTCCAAATCACCATAAGAAGCGTCTAGAACATTTAGAGTGCCCTGAATTTGCTTCATTTCCTCCTCAATCAACCACTCACCTGTTTCAAACCAAAATCTGACTCGAATTATAGACCAACCTTATACATTTCATAATCATATAAAAATATTAAATAAGCCTCACCTTGAAACTTCAAGGCGATCTCATAAGAGTAACCAATTCATTTCTTATTGCGCACTGTCACCAACGATGCCTGAAGCAATGTTCAGTAATTATACTCAGTTCAACATGAATTCAAGGGCTCAAGAATAATTTATACACAACATTCTCTACACTAAAAAATGTTTAGAGGAATAAATATGTTTCAAGGCTTTTAATTCAGGTAAAATTGAAACTGACATTGGTTAATTAGTTTTCACATAGATGTCTTCCCACAAGCTTATGTGCAAAAAATCTAAGTGAAGTGAACTCCTGCCTCCGAGTGTAAGTAAAAGGTTACTCGATCAGCAAGCATTTAAGGTACAAGGCTATTATTATCTCATAACCTGCATAACATTAATCAAGCATTCCACTTTCTTTCTGAAGGGGTGGGGAAAATAATTGCACAAGAAAGAATTTTGTATGCAACCAACAAAGAAGCAAGTATTGAATGCCCAGTCAACATGGGGAAAATAGGAAGAGTTTCAAAAATATCGAATTTTGTAGGATGGCCTCGGGGGATTCTAAAAAAACAAAACAAAAACAAAAAGTCCCGAGAAAAGGAAAACGTTGCAAAACAGGAAAAAACTGATGGATAATTAAAAAAGCAGGTTTGAAAGGATACTTAAAAATCCCACAAACAATTATAATCACTATTTGTGAAGTTTTCAGAATAACGGGAAGGAAATCAGTCTTCATCATGACTCAGAATCACAAATGAAAAATCCATCCAAACCAAACAAAAGACCAAGTACAAGAGCTCACAGAGAAATAAGCTGCATCTTTTCAGCTTAAGCAATGTATTCATAATTCTTATGGAAAATAAGGAATGACTAGAAAACAGTTTTTTAAGGCGGCTCATCCAAAATATTCAGATCGATCCCAAACCTGCTAAACATTATACATTACGATATAAAAGGCCCATTGTTTTAGCAAAAGATTCAACCCTAAAACAAGTTTAGTGAAGCTACACCCAACACCAACAACATCACATTTTGGCTTTCCTAAGACTTATGAAAAAACTAAGAATTAAATCTTTAGGGGAGGCATGAAAACAGATATCCAAGATTTTGTAGCATCCTAGGATGCCTGCCAAAGCAACACAAAGAATTTACTAGGTGCATTGCACAATGCAGCCTTTATTAATCCCAGCGCATATTTGGATAGACATTTCAATGAATTTTATTGTTGGACTTCCAAAAGCGAGCAACAGAACAGTGAGTAAGGTCATGGTAGATTGTCTTTTAAAAGCAACTCATTTTCACGCCTCCACTCATCCTTTCACTCCTTTCTCAATTTCCCAAGAATTCGTGGATAATATCTTCAAGCTACACAGTATGCCAACTTCCATTGTTTCAAATCTGCAGGGATGGCTACAGTTAATGACTATATTAAGGGCTACACTAAGCAATCTCCAATTCCTCCATTGCTAGCTCAACCTTTGCAATATATGCAAATTTTCCAATGTTATATTGTTGGGCCTGGACCTCCAATGAAAAGCTTTTAGATTTTTCTCCATACTATCAAATTTATCCTAGAAGTCCTCTTTAATATCTCATCTGGGGACCTAATTGAATGACAGGAGATGGCATGGCACATTTAGGTAATACGTGAATGGGGAAGATGATCTAGAGGGCTAGCCACTAATTGGAGTAACTGAGAGACCTTTGAGAGTCAACACTGAGCATCCCTAAGAGACTGAATGAGGTAATGACCTCTGAAGAACAGAGTGCTAAATTATAAGTACAAATTTATGTCTTTCCTTGAAGCTAAATCCCACAAATCTCTAAATCTACAAAGGAATGATACCAATTTGAAGATGGTCTTGAGGCAAACAGGTTGGGCTGCAAACTCTGCCCGAACAACAACCTCAGGTACATTTTGCTTGCATCAAATGTAACTAAGAAATAGGATCTGGAATCTTTCTAACTTCTCCCAATCAACTTGAGTCTTGAAATAAAATTCCATACATTTACTACCTTATTAGTTATACAGTACTACTGAAAAAATCAATAATAACCTCTAATAAGGCATGCTCGTAAGAACAAATCAGTGAATCTTTTATATCCTTTTTCAGTATAGGAAAGTTCATAAAGATAGTAAACAATACAAATCCATTTTCTTTTATCTATGATATATCAAATCCAAAGGGTATCAACAAATAAATTCTTAATCCTAAAAGTACTAAACGTGTAAAACAAGCATATTCTATTATGCAACCCTAATGACCAATTTAAATATGATGAGTGTGCCAATGATTTCTACCAATCATAATATGGCAATATTTCATGTAAAATTTCTATTATTGGCCAGTGCAATATCTAACACCCATTATTATGTAAAATTAGCACAAAAATTAGTACATCTTGCTCATAATTTTTTTTACATTAACAAGCACGTAAGCAAATTGTATTTCTAGTTGTATAACTTCATCTTTACTATATGCAAGATAATCTCAATAGTGGAAGTAAAGAGGAAATGTTCCTGGGTTACATATCCTTTTTTATTCCTTGTCCATTTAAGTTGAAATTGCTTGATACTGACACTCTCTGTAAGCACTTTACCATCCTGTGGATCATAGAATATCTCGATCAAAATTATAATGCACCTTATATCTTTGAACATTGTATAAAAACCTTGGAAATAAAAGCTATGAAGCAGACCCAACAATGATTCAAAACAAATGAACATATATACAAATTTGGCAATTTGTACCAAAAATATGATTATAAAAGTTCCAACAAGGTTTCTGCAGTCAAGCAAAGCTACGAAAGAGTAATGCTCGGAGTACTTACCAATATGCTTGACAATGGAAGTGGCTTTAAGCTCAGTTTTTGTTAAACCTGTAGACATTCTTGTTCCTTTTATTTTGCAAACTTTTCATTGAAGTCAGAAATCAATACCTAGAATCCAAGTTGATACTTGGCCTCAAATTATTGGTGTATTTGTGGGGATGCTTAAGACCATTTCCATTACCGACATTCATCCACATTGCCTCTGTTTTATTTCTTGGTTTAGTGTTGTCACTATAAATCAAGGGATAACTAAGTATTTTTACTTCGATACTTGCAATCAAATTGTTTTTGTATTTGTGGGGATGCTTTATGCCATTTCCATTAGTGACAGTCATCCACATTGTCCTTTTTTTATTGCTTGGTTTAGTGGGAAATACCTTGCTAGTAGTAGTAACCAGTCTACCTTGCCACAAACAGGAGCACATTCGACGAAGGACACACCCGCACTGTAGATTTGAACTCACATCAAACTTTTGCTTCCACATTTACTCAATTTTAAAAGTTTATGACTCAGTTACTCAAAATTTATCTTAAGAAACTGATGAAATGAATTGTAGTCAATGCTTAATAAGCATATAATGAATCACCAATGGAGGAGGTATATGCAGGGATGGCTGCATGTAATGACTGTATTAAGGGCTACACTAAGCAGTCTACAACACCTCCATTGCCAGCTCAACCTTTGCAATATATGCAAAATTTCCAATCTCATATTGTTGGGCCTAGACCTCCAATGCAAAGCTTTTAGATTTTTCTCCATATTATCAAATTTATCCTAGAATTACTCTTTAATATCTTAGTTGAGGGCATAATTGAATGACATGAGATGACATGGCACATTTAGGTAATACGTGAATGGGGAAGATGATCTAGAGAGCTAGCCACTAATTGGAGTAACCGAGAGACCTTTAAGAGTCAACACTAAGCATGCCCTAAGAGACTAAATGAGGTAATGATCTCTGAAGAACAGAGTGCTAACTTCTAAGTACACATTTATGTCTTTCCTTGAATTTAAATCCCACAAATCCCTAAATCTACAAAGGAATGATACCAATTTGAAGATGGTCTTGAGGCAAACAGGTTGGGCTGCAAACTCTGCCCGAACAACAACCTCAGGTACATTATGGTTGCATCAAATGTACCTAAGAAATAGGATCTGGACTCTTTCTAACTTCTCCCAATCAACTCGAGTCTTCAAATAAAATTCAATACATTTACTACCTTATTAGTTATACAGTACTACTGAAAAGATCAATAACAACCTCTAATAAGGCATGTTTGTAAGAAAAAATCAGTGAATCTTTTATATCCTTTTCTAGTATAGGTAAGTTCAGAAAGATAGTAAACAATACAAATCCATTTCCTTTTATCTATGATATATCAAATCCAAAGGGTATCAACAAATAATTTCTTAGTCCTAAAAGTACTAAACGTGTAAAACAAGCATATTGTATTATGCAACCCAAGTGACCAAATTAAATATGACTAGTGTGCCAATGATTTCTACCAATCATAATATGGAAATATTTCATGTAAAATTTCTATTATCGGCCAGTGCAATATCTAACACCCATTATTATGTAAAATTATCTCAAAAATTAGTACATCTTGCTCATAATTTTTTTCATTAACAAGCATGTAAGAAACTTGTATTTATAGTTGTATAACTTCATCTTTACTATATGCAAGATAATCTCAATAGTGGAAGTAAAGAGGACATGTTCCTGGGTTACAAATCCATTTTTTTCCCTTGTCCATTTAAATTGAAATTGCTTGATATTGACACTCTCTATAAGCACTTTTCCATCTTGTAGATCATAGAATATCTCAAGAAGAACTATAATGCACCTTATATCTTTGACCATTATATGGAAACCTTGGAAATAAAAGTTATGAAGTAGACCCAATAGTGATTCAGAACAAATGAACGTATATACAAAATTGGCAATCTATACCAAAAATATGATTATACAAGTTGTTTCCAACAAGGTTTCTGCAGTCAAGCAAAGCTATGAAAGAGTAATGCTTGGAGTACTTACCAAGGTGCTTGAAACTGGTAGTGGCTTTAAGCCCAGTTGTGGTTAAACCTGAAGACATTTTTTTTCCTTGTATTTTGCAAACCTTTCATTGAAGTCAGCAAATCAATACCTAGAATCCAAGTTGATACTTGCCCTCAAATTTTTGGTGTATTTGTGGGGATGCTTAAGACCATTTCCATTGGCGACATTCATCCACATTGTCTTTGTTTTTTTTCTTGGTTTAGTGTTTTCACTATCGATCAAGGGATAACTAAGTATTTTTACTTCGATACTTGCAATAAAATTGTTGGTGTATTTGTGGGGATGCTTAAGGCCATTTGCACCTAAGGAAACCCTTCATAACTATCAACATGTGGAGGAAAACTCCATAACTATATACTCGTGTATGAAAACTCGACTGCAGAATGAAATACCATGGTAGAATCCACAAGATGGAATAAGAAGTACTCAATTGATTTATCGAGACACCATAGGTGACCTTCACTCAACAAATTTCAGTTATCTATCGATCTATCCAATGATAACAAGGCGTTCTCAAACACAAAATCAATCGAAGACCTTGAAGTATATCGTATTTAATAAGCCACCTTTAATATCATCTTCAGGCTTCAGCCACCTTGTAACAAACATCTCCATCACAAATAACTCCTTCGGGTTTACAGTTTTCATCAATCGCAGCATCTGTGTCTTCACCCTTGTCCTCCTGCATCACATCCACTTCATCCTTCAAAGCACAAGTCAGGTGAACAAAGTAGTCACACTCTTTGCAATAATAGGACCATCCAATTCTATCTTCTTCACAAACATCACAAATGAATGCATCCGCCTCTATGAATACAAGGGGGTGTTCATGTTGGTTGTACCTTATCTCCTTGGGTGATTTCTCAGCTAGCTCTTTCATTTCCTTCTCCATTTCCTTCTGCAGCATTTCAATATGACCATCGGTGAAGGGATAAGCCTTGGCTCCAAATGTGGTCACTGCACTTTCAACATTCTCTGTCACAGTTTTTCCATCTGGACCCACCACAATCAACGATGAGATGCCTCTGACACGGAGAAGCCGCATGAGATCCTTCTTAGTTTCATCTCCAAATGGAAGAGCCAACCATGGCATGGTTTTGTAATAATCTTCAAATGCCTCTTCATCCTTGTCAATAGAGATGAAAACAATCTCGAAGGCTTCTCCTATTTCCTTGAGTTCATTGTATACCTTTACAAGCTTCGGAGTAAAACCTTGGCAAGGTGGGCACCAATGGGCAGAGAAATATAGAGCAATTTCCCCCCACAAGCTCAACTACAGGGACCTGTTACAAAAATCGAAACATATAAAGGATCAACATCACCCATATAAATGAGTCCATGTCAACTTGTGGTTTAGTTGTTGATAACAAGAATCCACCATGAAAACAACCCAAATTCAAACCCTGAGAGATGTAGACCCTCTCTGTGAAAGTATTTTATACTTTTATGAACAAATTCACACACTTAACTGTTTAACACTACTGGTGATTCATAAATTATGGCATAAGAACAATGAAAGTACTATGCAGATCTCCATAACTCACCTGGGCACCTCCATGCTTGATCACAAAGTTGCGCTCATCAAAAACCAAGAGTGACTCCAGCGTTTGTGCTTCTTGTTTGGCTTCATCCTCTACTTCAAGCTCATCCAGTCTTTTTTTGGTAAATGGATAAGCTCTGATTCCATATTCTTGTATAAGCCCCACAACATTTTCCTGTAATTTTTTCCCATCTTGACCTAAAATAATCAAGGATGGGATACCTTGAACTCGGAAGTAGCAAGACAAGTTCTTTTCAGCCTTGTCTCCAAATGGCAAAGCCATCCATGGCATGCTTGCATAATATTCTTCGAAGTCTTTCTCCTCTTTGTCACCTGAGAGAAACACAATCTTAAAGGCCTCCCCTTTTTTCAAAATCTTATTATAAATATCCACAAGCTCCGGGGTGAAATTTCTACAGGGACCACACTAGTGAGCTGAGAAATACAGACCCACATTTTTCCCCACAAGCTCCACGACCAAGACCTATTGGCAAAAACCAAAATTGAAAATGAGACCATCATGAAAATAAGAACTTATTTCAGTGGTATGATTCATGGATCATGGCATAAAAATAGTGAAGCTAGTAAGCAGACCTTAGTAACTCACCTAGGCACCTCCATGCTTGATCACAAAGTTGTGCTCATCAGAAACCAAGAGTGACTCCAGGGTTTGTGCTTCTCGTTTGGCTTTCTCCTCCGCTTCAAGCTCATCCAGACACTCTTTTGTAAATGGGTAAGCTCTAATTCCATATTCTCGTATTTGGGACACTGCATCAGTCAAAACTTTTTTTCCATCTGGACCTAAAATAATCAAGGTTGGGATACCTTGAACTCGGAAGTAGCGAGATAAGTACTTTTTAGCATTGTCTTGAAATGGCAAAGACATCGATGGCATGCTTGCATAATATTCTTCGAAGTCTTTCTCCTCTATGTCACTCGAGAGAAACACAATCTCAAAGGCCTCCCCTTTCTTCAAAAGTTCATTACATATCTCCACAAGCTATGGAGTGAAATTTCTACACGGACCACACCAGTGGGCTGAAAAATATAGACCCACAGTTTTTCCCATGAGCTCTGCTACCGGAACCTATTGGAAAAAACCCAAATTGACAATGAAACCATCATGAAATAAAATATGTGCATCTATTTTTCCTACACCCTTACAGCATCCAATGATTGCATGAAACTCAATCACCCAATTCAACGCATGTATTGATTAGACTTGCACACTCTATTCTATAGATTTTCAAGTTCAATAGCCCAATTCAATACATGCTTCCATACCTACATTCTCACAAAGAACCCAAATTCAGACTTGATGGCAGGGAAAAGCACAAGCGAAAAGGGAATAACACCCACCTTTCTTCCTCCATGGCCAAGGAAAAAATCTCGTTCATCAAACAGCAAAAGATAATCCACAGTCTGTGCAGCCCTTATGGCCTCCTCTTTCTTCCTCAGCTCATAAAATCTCTCTGTGGTGAATGGATATCCCTCAACCCCATATTATTCAATTATCTCCACACCTTCAGTCGTTATAACTCTGCCCTCTCTATCCAGAAAAACAAGGCAAGGAATGCCATCGACCTAAAAGGTCTGATTAAGCTTCTTCCTTGTATACCATATGAGAATGGCAGGGAAATCCATGGCATGGTATGGTGGTATTCCTTGAATCATCACCAAGATCCGCAGAAACGAAGAGAATCTTGAAGTCCCCCTTCTCCGATAAATTTGTATATATTTCAAACAAAACGGGGGGTGAAACCCCTGCATGGAGGAAACCAATGTGCATAAAAGTACAGACCCACATGTTTCCCTTCCAATTCTTCAACTTTCACCTATAGATTACATTGGATTCAATACAAAAATGCAAATTTGCAGTGAAATAAATGATATCAGAGACTGTATAAGTATAACAATCATACCTTGCTTAATGGTATGAAGGATTAACAAGCTGTAATTTATAGAGATGAATTTCAACCTTACCCTCAATTTTCAAACCAAGAAATATAGCTATTGCAACCAAATCTAACTTCAAAACCTATAAATCGAGGTGAATCCGCCCAAATTTAATGAGTCCAACCTCCAAACGAAGTGAATCGGGCTTTTGCAATGTAAATCTAGGGCGAATCCCACCTTTTCAATTTTTATCCGCTTTAATTTTGAGGGCTAAAATATAATAATTATTTATTTTTTAAATAAATTTTGGGCTAAGTTGTTAACTATAGAAAAAATCGGTGCAATATAAAAAATTCGCCTCCTCAAACTATAAAACCCCTTAAATTTCGCCTTTGGGCTAAAATTCGCCCCTAAAATTTTTCATGCTCATCAATAATAGTGAAATGAATAAGGTGATTGAGAACATTTACTTGTATAGAGAATGCCAATTCTACTGGTAGTTGCGACACATAACCCATATGATTAAAGACGACAATATTTGAATCAGTCAAATCAATTCCACCAATCGCCGACAATAAAACCTGTTTTTGGGAGGGACAATTTTGTAATACATCAAGAGAAGACATAGCTGAAGGGGATTGAGCCAAATATTCAACTATATTATAATTTTTTACAGCTCTTACTCGAGGATTATATGTCGATTTATGAATTACTCCCTTTGGTGGCTTGATTGTCAATTCAGGAAAAACAGTATGTGGTATTGATTCCGTAGACAGATTTGTAGTCGAAGTAGCAGGTTGATCAGTAGCCTGATTACCATAATATTTATTATGAGTGGACACCAAAATATATGTTGAAGGTTTTGTTACGGATAACATTAACACTTGGGAACTAGGATCTGGATCCATAGCAACCAAATTAGTGTCCGGATTTGGAAATGGGTCTGTCAACACAGCTGACGCATGAGAAGACTTGATGAATTTTAAGACTTCAACGTGGTGAGGAAAATCCTTAAAAAAGTGTTCCTTGTTATAGATTATGCATGGATAACAAGGTTTCCGAGGTCCAGACGGTTGATCAGATGATCTTTCCTGTGGGTTAGAATTTTTCTTTTTCTTTGATTTCCCCTTTTTCTTACTTCCTGGTTTCTTGTCACCTTTGCCTTTGTCAAATGACACGACATTAATTTCAGAAGTAAGAGCAGGATCAGATGCAGTAGTGTGGTGTGTGCTTGCAGTGCCTATCAAGCCGTCTCTGACATGAGAGACCTTTATTTGAGGAGGAACATTGAAATTAGATCTCGGTGCATTAGGAATTTTTTCATAGAGCATGCTAGATTGAGTGTAAATCAAGTCTAAATATTGGGCATGAGTGATAACTTGCACTTATGTGACGACGCCACCCTCAGCCACATCCTCAACTATAGATGGTAATAGAGACTTAATGAACCATTCAGAAAGGAGCTGATCCGAAACAAATCTCTTAACCATTCGTCGACATCAACTCCACTCATGAATATGATCAGAAATGTGAGTAGCATTAGTCTGTTTGAAATTTGTCAAGAGTTCCATTCCAGTTTCATATCTAATAGGTAACTGGAAATGGGTCAAAAATACAGTAGCTAGCACAGTGGAATTGTCAAAAGAAGCTCTAGGTAACTCAATGTACCATTTTTTTGGGCCAAAATTGTGAATTACAGATAAAACACGCTTCCCTAGACAGGTGCTAGTCTAGAACAACAGATTAAAGACTATACGACTATTTCTCCTAACTAAGAATAGACACACAAAATATATTAGAAGCTTACTTGTGATCCAAGTGCTTCTAAATGATTCCTTCTTTCGCTTCCATTGTAGCTTCAAATTCAAGCGGTTTGTGCGAAATTCTTGCTACAAGAAAGAACACTAAAACAGTAGAAGATAGAAATAATATAGATGTCTATTCATGTTATTTAGCTAAATCAGTAAAGCATAAACCATATACATCAACCAAGATCTTGAAATATGGAAAATCAAAGTCAATACAGATGCATATAGGGAAAAATAAGTTGTACTCTTTATTGATGATAGAAGGAGAGGTTACAACCTAGTGAATGATTTGAAGTGACCCTTCCAGGAAAATTCCTAAGCCTCATCATAGTATAAATCTCTCTAGCAGCTGTTACACAAATCTTGTTCTCAATTGAAAATTCTCCAGCATTTCTCTACTCAAATTCTTCCTTCTCGAACACTCAGAACTGTGCTCAATTTATAAAGGAACTGAAGGTATTTTTACAATCAATGAATTTACAATAATAGGCAAGAAATGTTCCCAATCATATATATGTTAAATGGACACTTGGATTTGAAGCTTGACACATGTGAACTCTTATGGAAGGCACTGTCCAAGTGGAGATTCTGGAACAATGAGAATTTCACTCCCAATGTGACCAACGCACCTGTGAATGTCAGGAAGTGCTTTGCAGAGAAGCCTTGCATGGGGCTACCTGCATATGCAACACACTTAGTCCCTTTATAGGTTGCATTGGTGAGCTCTCATATGCTATATAATAAACTTCAAACCTTGGAAACCTTTGCTTGATGAAAGTCATGCTTGATTTGTCTTGTTCTTGTCTTAGGGCATGTAGCAACTTGAAACGATAGGGAATGATAGACCCTTAATCATTGGTCATGGAGATGATGCCCAGTTAACCAGGTCATTGGGAATGATGCCCAAATTTAACTATAACAAACTCCCCCCTAAAGCATGAAGTTGGAATAATAATAATAACTTTTGATTGAGATGCTTTACACTGTGATGGGCTTGGAGATGAAGCGGAGTGGTCACCTACATCAATATTACAATACATTACATCATGATATATCCTCTTTGATCATAATTTTCGAGGGTAGGCATTCCCATGTTTAGCACATAAACAATCTAATAACGTGTACATAATTCATAAAGTCGTCTTCATTGGAATGTTGCCCAAATGCAGACATGCCTACAGATATAGGCCCATGTTTGGATGACAATCTGTATGTAAGGTCACCGTACAAATGATGTGTACAACAATCCTGAAATCACAACCTAGATGGATTAAACTAGATCTGGGGTCTTCTTATCTCGTTCACTCGATCATTCAAGTACAATTTTAGCCATGCAAATATATGATTTGTAGTCAAACATGGAAAGACATCGTTTGATTACAAGCCAATGATGTGAGTTGTTAAAAAATGCGAGAGAACCACCATTAATGTAAATGACCCTCAAGGTACTGCATTACATTTCGTAAGGTGTGAATAGATGATTTGATGTTGAACGCCAAACAAAATATTTCGGTCAAAGGTCCGGAAGCAAGGATCTTGTCAATGTTTCTAAGTGAACTTCCTGGATATTGATTTGTCATCGATAGGAAGCCACCTTATTGCGAAACGGGAGGTACTGATTTCGGAGACAAGGGTATGACTTGATATAGCAATTTTCAGGGATGACGGTCATGAGAATGAAGGTTTATGAGTATTACAAAAGGATGAAGTATTCACTGGATGACTTCTCTTGAACATATCGGCGACACTGTGATTAGTTGGCAGCATTGACCCAAAACCGAAGAGAAGGTATGATGAACCATAGGTTTCAATGAATCGTCAAGATGATTACCCAACCCAAATAGTCACGGACATGGAGTGAAGGAAGTGTCATGTTCAAGAGCGACTTGCTACCATAAAAAAATTTTGCTCATTTTTCCCAAATTTTCCCCAGTCATTTGTCGACCAGTACCTCTTTATTTTTTAAGAAGCTTGAGGAGGATAAAATTTTCTTGATCTATAATTCAACCCTTCTGGTGAATAAAGTATCACTATTTAATAATTTAACGAGTCTAGCGATGAATGAAACTTGATTATTTCCATGACTGACAAGCCTGTCGCTATTTTATGTTTTAACAAGCTTAACGACAGTGATAGCTCAGTCATTTTTCATATTTAGAGAGTTTGAAAAAGAGGATGAAAGAAAACTCCATAAGTAATTTTTCGTAAATTTGTCACTCAGATCCGAAAAAGTGTAAAATAATATCTGAGAGAACCTCTTTGGTCATGTTTAACCAAGGTATTCCTTTTTCGTAAATAATATATCTCAGTCTGGAAAATGGTTAAAATTATACTGAGTAGACATCAATTTATTTACTTTTACGAGCTCGAAAAGACAAGTGCTCGGAAATATTTTCATATTATCGGAGTCTGAAAATAGATGAAAGAAGACTCCAGGGGTTCATTTTTCGTTGTTATCGAAGCTCAAAAAAGAGATAAAAGTGCGCTTCAAATCCTTTTTCATTTTTAACAAAGCTTGAAAAATAAGGAGAAAAAGTATGCTTTGTGGTCAAGTCATTCTTTGAATAAATTTGCATGACTAATATGTTCATCAGTTGTATTTCTTGTTCAGAACAATATCAAATGGATTAAAAATGTCTGTTTCATGATAAAAACATAATAAAATTATAGTCATAGCAATAAATTTAACTTGCAAATAGTTAAATGACTATAAAAAGTAGTTTCACTATTCATTTTTACCATTCCATAGTTACCATTTGCATTTTGGATCTCTGAACCTGATTTTGCCCCGGAACTTCAGTCATTGATTACGATCATTTCTGTGGACAGATTTCATCATCGTTTGATCCAGGTTAGTATTATGAACCTCCTCTTTCCTTTGGTATTCATTTCATCTCTAATTTCTACAAATGTTTTGGGTTTTAAGGCCCCTAGGGTAAATTCTGTCCAAATTGAGGGCAACGCACCCCTGGATGTTGAAACCTGCATTGCATAGCAGGTACAATGAAGGGTACTTGCATGTAAAACACACCGTCTCTTGTCAGGGAGTGCGTTGGGTGGAGTTCAAGTTTTCTATTTTCATGTTATGCCCAAAATTTGCCTAGTTTTTTGCAATGAATGGAATCTAATGGATCTTATGGTTGTATTTCAGGTGTCCATCAAATTATAATGACGATTAAATGGAGGGAAAGATAACATGAAGAAAAATATATGATTGCCTTAAATGATTTGGGTACTGTAATATTATTAAGTGCGGGGGGGGGCATGGTTATATTATTGTTGCAATCGACTATTTTACCAAATGGGCTGAAGCGATGCCTACATTCAACAACACAGGACCGACAGCTACATTGTTTTTCTTTAACCATGTTATTGCACGGTTTGGGGTCCCACGGGCTATAGTTACGGATCATGGGAAGCATTTCGCACAAACCGCTTGAATTTGAAGCTACAATGGACGCGATAGAAGGAATCATTTAGAAGCGCTTGGATCACAAGTAAGCTTCTAATCTATTCTGTGTGTCTGTTCTTAGTTAGGAGAAACAGTCGTATAGACTTTAATCTGTTGTTCTAGACTAGTACTTGTCTATGGAAGCATGTTTTATCCATTATTCACAATTATGGCCCAACAAATTGGCGACTCCACTGGGGATAATTTCTCTTAGTTCTAGGTGTTTAAGCCTCTGATTTTTTTTGTTTATCCACCCAGTAGTTTTTACTCATAAAGATTAAACTTTTTAAAAGCCAAATTTGCAAAAAGAGTGTGTTGAAAAGTAGTATGTTTCCTTATACACTGCACCCAATACACCCTTGGATAGGAGATAGTGCTTTGCATAGCACTGTCTCCCTTTCAGGCCTACGTTGCATAGCACTGTCTCCCCTTGGAGACTACGTTGCCTCCTAAAACGACCCAAATTCCTTTGAATTTGACTTTGCAATTTGATTCAGCTTGTTTTCTGTTGTGTTTTGGAAAGTTTGATCCTCATATTAACCAATGACTCTATATACTTCTTCCTCTTTTGAATGAAAATTTGTTTAATTTTTGTTTAAAACGTTTTTCTTTATCATTGACAAGTTGATTTCAAAGTATTTTTCATTGTCGCATTAGATCTCTTTTTCTTTCAAAATAGGAAATTGTCATAAATTCTTCATTTCCTTGATAGGAGAAATTGTTGTTAAAGTCCTCATTTTTCCTTCAAAAGAGAAATTGTTGTTTGTATTATTCATTTCTCAAAATTAAAAAGCATTTGAGTTGTTGATTTAGTGCAGTTAGTTTCTTTTCTACATTCATAACATTAAATAAACTGAAAAGAAAAACTTGCATTTGCATGTAGAATTTTTTGTGTTTTAAAAAGGGAACATTTAGGAAATCTAAATTTACTTTGTGCTCATTGATTTGTTTGCTCACAAATTATTTACTCTTTCCCCTTACTAGCTAGGGTTTTCATTGAAGAAACTGGAAGTGAAAGATTGTTTATCATTCTTAGTTTGCATTATAGGATTTTCCTACACATCATCACAGTGAACCTTTGAAAGGAAAATTGTTAAGCAAGATCAACATAAAATTAATCTCAATTTACCTAACAAAGCATTGGAACCATAACGATAACATTTAGAAGGTCTAGGCTAGAGACGTGTTCTGGCATCGTAAAACATAGTAGCTGTTGTTAACTTGTCTGCGATAAATTCTGAGTGTGATACTTCACTCCACATACATAAGTATATCGTAGCTCGTCCACGTACTTTCGGGTATATCGGGCGGTGTTATAGTACGATAAGTATAAATGGGTGCTCTCACTATGCAGTTTCACATCAGACAGCGCTAATATGGACTTGGGCCTCCACGTACCTTCGGGAATACTTGGGAGGAAAACATTTAGGTGTTATCCATCCATATTGAACTGAGTCAGTCGCCTTGTAAATTGTGATACACCGAACACAACATTCGGTGAGATTGCCTACCCGTACTTCTTGGTTCACCAGAAGGTATTTTGCAGTTCATGGTTTCTTGGTAAACCCTTTTTCCTAGCATTAACCTTTTATTTTGTTTATTTGTTTTTGGTTAAAATAAATCAGTAATCGTGGAAGAACAAAATCCATTTCCTCATCGTTTGCATAGATTATCTTTTAAAACCACCTTTACCACCAGAAGTTACTTCTAGTAGGTGAAGGCGATCACGATCTGTCGAATCAAGTACAATCCGTACCTCTAGTGAAACATCATTTTCAAACAAATCATAGTTAGATCAAGTTGTTTCTACATAGCCCAGTTCATCTACTGTTGTCGAAATGAAGTCTTCACATCTACCTGTGGTCATGATCCATCCAATCAGTGAGACCATACCTCCTGGACCTGACGTTGTTCAACCACAAATTGATCCAGATCCTATCTCTTCTTTGCCAGAACATCTATATCTAGAAGTCGAACAACTATAATTTTTCCTACCTTGGTCATCCCACAAATTTATGTAGCCATTGAAACTCCTATATCACACAGTCAACCACCTGAAATATACTTTGGGCCTGACGGTGAAATAATTCCACTTGGTTTCATTGCAATTGAAGAAATCCCACAAGACAATACACCTTTAACTCCAACCCATTTTGGGGGGGACCTTTACCTGTACGAGTCTTTTCCTTAATTGTTTCCATCTGCTTTTGTTGATCCTATTCCCATTCAATCTCCCGTCAATTTTAAAGGGTATACATTTGGTCAAACAACCATGTCTGAACCAACATCTTTGATTGGGCCTGATGTTTCAATTACATCAGCTCCTACCCTCGCTATCTCGTCGATGTTCACAACATCACCAGAGTCATATTTTCATGGTGGCCCTATGGTCCCATCAGGTTACAAATCATTATCTGGCACTTTCTCTGGTGCATCTTCAAGACCATGGTCTTTACCAATGTCATCATCTGATATTTTAACTGGTAATCCTATTGTTAGTACTGAACGGCTTAATTCATTATATACATCATCATGGCAATATCAAGCTGGTACTTTTGGGTCAATTCCTTCAAGTACCATATCAACTGGAATCCCAGCATTCGAAGAACAATATTTTCCATCTTATTATCCTCCTTATGTTGGGGGGCAACCTTTGGTCACCCAATATGACAGTACTCCATCAAGTTTTGTTCAAACTGAAGTTGACATGAATGTTTGTCAATGGCAGCCCACTTTTCCCATCCAACCACAAATGGTTGTACATTCGTATCAACCAATTCAATGTGTTACACCCACTTCATTACCGCTTGTCAATACATCCTTACCCCTGTTACAGAATCAAAATGTTGTACATCAACCTTATCAACAGATTTTTTCAACTCAATATCATCAAATATTGGGTCCACAGACTCCAAATACTTTGGTTAATTTACAACAACCAGTATCAGGAATCTTTATTCACAATTTGGTCTACCATTTTATGGGATGTCACAACCGCAACCTGGTTATACATAACAAACGAATCCAAGTTACCCTAACCTGGGTTATAACATTAGTTGACAAAACCCTTGGAAACATCAAGTGAAAATTCCTCAAACTTCATTTCAACAAGTATCATATCCAGGTTTTGGTCAACAAAATCCTCAAGCGTTTGGTATGCAAAACAACCCCTATCTAGGTTACCAGCAACAAATTCCTTATGCTGGTGCTCAAAGGCCTGTTTCTCAATAAATTCCATCTTATCTTGGCTATGCTCAACCTGAACTTAATAGACAGTTTCATTTTGTTGCAACTTTAGAAATACCAGATTTAAATCGGTTAACCAATGATCCTATCAATTATGCTCCTTGGTGGTCGATGATACCTCATAAATTACCCTAGGATATTCCTAAGTTCAATGGAAACCTTGGAGAAGATCCATTGACTCATGTCATGACTTATCATTTATGGTTTTCATCAAACTCCCTAAATGATGATTATGTTCGACTGCATCTTTTCCAACGTACGCTCACAGGTCTGGCTGCAAAATGGTACATTGAGTTATCTAGAGCTTCTTTTGACAATTTTAATACCCTAGCTACTGTCTTTTTGACCCATTTCCAGTTACCTATCAGATATGAAACTGGAACGAAGCTCTTGACCAATTTCAAACAGACTAATGCTACTCACATTTATGAGCATATTCATGAGTGGCGTTGTCGTCGACGAATGGTTAAGACATTTTTTCCGAATTAGCTCCTTGCTAAATGGTTCATTAAGTCCCTGTTACCATCTATAACTGAGGATGTGGCTAAGGGTGACGTTGTCACAAAAGAGCAAGCTATCGCTCGTGCCCAATATTTAGACTTGATTTACACTCAGTCTGGCATGCTCTATGAAAAAACTCCTAATGCGCCGAGATCTAATTTCAATGTTCCTCCTCAAATAAAGGACTCTCATGCCAGAGATGGCTTGATAGGCACTACAAGCACACACCACACTACTGCATCTGATCCTTCTCTTACTTTCGAAATTAATGTCGTGTCATTTGACAAAGGAAAAGGTGACAAGCAACTAAGAAGTAAGAAAAAGGGGAAATCAAAGAAAAAACAAACTTCTAACCCACAGGAAAGATCATCTGATCAACCGTCTAGACCTCAGAAAACTCGTTATCCATGCATAATCTGTAATGAGGAACACTTTTTTAGGGATTTTCCTCATCACACTGAAGTCTCAAAAATCATCAAGTCTTCTCATGCGTCAGCTGTGTTGACTGACCCATTTCCAAATTTGGACACTAATCTGGTTGCTACAAATCCAGCTCCTAGTTCCCAAGTGTTAATGTTATCCGTCACAAAACCTTCAACAAATATTTTGGTGTCAACGCATAATAAATATTATGGTAGTCAGGCTACTGATCAACCTACTACCTCGACTATGAAACCTTCTATGAAATCAGTACCACCTACGGTTATTCCTGAATTGACAATCAAGCCACCAAAGGGAGTAATTCATAAATCGACATATAATACTAGAGTAAGAGCTGCACAAAATTATAATATAGTTGAAGATTTGGCTCAATCCCCTTCAGCTATGTTTGCTCTTGAGGTATTACAAAATTTTCCCTCCCAAAAATAGGCTTTATTGTCAGCCATTGGTGGAATTGATCTAACTGATTCTAATTTTGTCGTCTTTAATCATATGGGCTATGTGCCACAACTACCAGTAGAATTGGGATTCTCTATACAAGTACATGTTCTCAATCACCTTGTTCATCGCACTATTATTGATGAGGTAGCATCTACATGTATTATGTTTTTAAATTGCTGGAAGTCACTTGGCTCGCCACACTTATCACAAAAATCAACAACGTTGAAGGCTTTCGATGGAAGAACATATAAACCTTTTGGTATTATCAATAACCTGCATGTTGAACTAGGGGGAAAAACAGTGAATGTTGATGTCGAGGTTGTTGACGGACCCCTTGACTATAATATTTTACTTGGAAGGCCATGGGTATATGCGATGACTACAATTGTTTCTACATACTTTAGAATGATTTCCTTTCCACATAAAGGTACAATCACATTCATTAATCAATTATCCTTCTTTTCCTTCGCTTCGCAGGTAACTAGAAGCATTCCGTTTTTTCACATACCGCAACTAGAAATTCAGAACATTGGTGTAAGACTCTTAAAGGATTCCACTCTTATGGGAACCTTTGCATTACTGTCACCCACGACGTCAGTAGAAATTTCAAGTATAGATACGTGCTACATGATCTCTTCCACTCCATTTGGATTAAGGGAGAGTACGAGTGATTCTATTATTTCTACGTTGGATGAATTTTTACCGCCTAGCCCTGTTGAGCTTGTATAGCAATCAATCTATTTGGCTTGGGCGGAAAATCCAAAATTAGTGTTGCCGAGTGTTTGGGTTGATCGTTCCTTAGATTTTGGTACTCCATCTGATCCATTTTCCTCAATTTTTTTAACAGCTGAAAATATTTTGGAAGCTATGATGAAAGAAGGAGAACCATGGGAAGATTATCATCATCATTCCCATCTTCCTGATTATAAAGAAAACTATCTAAGTGAACTATATCACCCATCCATTAAAAATTATTTTCGAATTCTTTACCAATTAATGCAATCGATTCCGAGCGAAATTTATCAATTATTGAAGAAACCATTTCTATTGATATTTTGACCAAACCTGGCAATGCAGAAAATATTCATATTGTTGTATCTTGTTCTCCATCAGAACTTGAATCATATCAGTATTTATTTCGTGAATTTCATGATTTATTTGCTTGATCTTACGAGGAAATTCCAGGCATAGATATTAGTAAAGTTGAACACACTATTAATATGTATCCTGATGTCAAACCAGTGCGCCAACAACTTCGTCCTGTTCATCCAAAGAAATCCGCTGCCATCAAAGCAGAATTTGAGAAACTTTTGCGTGTTGGTTTCATTTACCATGTTCCATTAGCTGAGTGGGTTTCCAATATCGTTCCTATTATGAAAAAATAAGGAACCATTAAAGTGTGCATCAATTATCGGGATGTCAATATGGCTTGTCCAAAAGACAACTATCCTACTCCCTTTATCGAACAAATTATTGACGATTGTGCTGGATGCGAAATTTTTTCGTTCATGGATGGATTTTCTGGCTATAATAAAATCAATATCAACCTATATGATCAACATAAGACAACATTCATTTGTCCCTGGGGCACATTCGCTTATAGGAAACTTCCATTTGGTTTAAAGAACGCTGGGGCGACTTTTCAGAGAGCAATGGATTATGCTTTCAATGAAATCAAGCACATTGTTCAACCATATCTAGACGATTTACCAGCGCATTCACGAAATCAGACTGATCACCCAATGCATTTAAGAGTCATTTTCTTACGCTGCCGACACTATAAAATACACTTCAATCCACATAAATGTGTGTTTTTTGTTGGTTCTGGTCAATTTCTTGGATTCTTAGTCTCAAAATAAGGAATTCTAATAGACCCATTGAAGGTTCAGGCAATTCTTGATTTACCGGTGCCCTAAAATTTACTTCAAATTCAGAAACTTCAAGGAAAGGCCAACTTCCTAAGGAGGTTCATTCCAAATTACGCCGAAATGGCTAAAGGATTTACTCGACTATTGAAAAAATGGGTTCCCTTCCATTGGGACTGTTAACCCCCCTATAAATTTTTGACAATCAAACAGGGGGCTAAAATGTTTTTGAGCCTTCAAGGAATGCATTTCCTCTAAAAACACATCATCCTTGAAGCCTCCTTGTGCCTTGTGTTCTTCGATAAAATCTCCTCTGCTGTTACCATCCACCAAGCCTCTGATTGCAAAAAAATTATGTTCCTAAAGGCCTTCATTTGCCCCTTGTACCCCTGCAGAATCTTCCATTTCATATTTTTTCCCTTTTTTCTAAAGCCTCCCTTCCACCCAAAAATCCCTTCCTTACTCCTCCTTAACTATCCCAAAACCCCCCTCTATATCCTACATACACCCTTGCTTTGGCCAAGCAACCCCTTTTTTCCTCTATCGTTATCCCTATTTGGCTTTGATTCTCATTAAAAACGAGCCAAAAAACCCATTTTCTACCTTTTTGGGCCTAGCACCTTTCAGCCCTAGCCCCTTCTCCATTTTCCTCCATGTGACCTAGCATCGAAACCAGGCGCCAAGGTGGAAAGCGCTTATCTCAATTGGTTATCGAGTGATTTATCCGTCGTCGATCTGTTCAGATCTAATGATTATCGCAAAATATCTTCGCACCCATCTTTTCCCATCTGTCGCCCAATCATATATCAACTATCCATTTTCCCGTAGATCGATGGTCCATATTCTCTCCGCTTGGTGGTCTCTGCAATGCGCACTATTCATAAACCATCGGTTTCCATCACACCGCATTTGGAGGTTGGGAGGTAATTTTTGTTTCGGATCGATTCCACTCATCGCATGACACGTGGCTCTATGCACTATTCATAAACTGCCCTCCATCGTGCGTTATCGTTCGACGTTTGCCCCAACACGATATCGCTGTGTGCCGTCCGATCTGAGGTAGGCCATCCGATGACGATCACTCCGCGAAGTAGCACGAGGATTAATCAGAGGAAATCGTACCCCTGGCCCACTATCCATCGCCCTCTGATGTGTTCTCCACTGTCGATCTCCACCGGAAATCGAACGGCCTAGATTAAATGAATGCCCACCAATTAACCCCGTATCACCACGTCACCCTTTCCACGTAGTTTTGTCGTATTTCGCCCGTCTCTCTTTATATATTCAAAAGGTCGAAATTCAAAGGTTTTGCGTTAAAAATTTGCTACGCTCCGCCCATGTCCTCTAGACCATGTTCCACTATTAAGTGGCATTTTCCACCATGATCCTACATTTTTCTGCCATCTCACCAGTCTGCATGGCCATTCTCGTTATCCCCGTTGCATCCACCACCTCCATTAGTGTTTTTATTAACAGGTTTTTGTGTTTTACAGGGTTATCAGATGGTGAAAGCCACCATGATTACACAGTCTTTATTACAACGGCAAAAAACGTAGAAAGGACCATTTTTCAAAGGCCGAACTCACGAATAAATCCTGGGAAGGAGCCATGACAGGACTCGCATTAAAGGAACAGGGTTTGAACTCTGTAAAACCTCCCCAGAGCCATTAAAGTGCAGATTTCATCGACAGAGATAGAAATAGAGTGACAGAGAGTTTAAGGCACGAAAATGAAGATCTTTGAGCCTTAACTCAGTGGTTTAGAGGCAAAGTACCAGATTGATGACATCATGGGTCACACAGAGGGTACTGAGCACATAAATTAATGCATATAAAGTTTTTTATATTAGCAGAATTTTTTTCTCCATGAAAGGACATGGTACACATTACTGTTTCAGTCTACATTGTGTCCAAGTAAATTTTTCCCCCTGACAACAGTCCTATGCTACCAGTGCATTAGTTATACAGTACAGAAGACCCTAGCATCATCGTTCTGCATTTTGTTCAGTTCACCAGAGCGCTACAGCAAGTACATCAAAGACATACCCAGAGTAAATGGAAGCTTGACGAAGACCACTCCATCATCCAAAGAGTACCAGAGATAAATGCCCAAAATTTAAAAGGGATGGAGCCTCAGCCCTCTTGCTGCTTCTGAGTTTTAATTCTGCATTTAGTTTTCCATCTACCTTCTTTGCTCCACTCGAGCTATAAGAATCCTAGAGAACATATTGTAAAATGTGGTTGTTCGGTTGTTGCTATTAGAGGGATTCATTTTGACCGTTAGAACAGTCTTGGGAGGGAGTAGAAGAGTATTTTATAATGTAGTAGGTTGGGAGGAGAAACTCTGGACTGTAACAGCCATTGATCTCAGTGTATGTAACTGGTTTTGCATCAATTAATCAAGCACATTTCTTTGGATCCTTTTTTATTACTACGGGTGATGTTTTTCTTATCTTATTGTTTTATTACATTTTCATGCTATTCATTGGTCCTCTGGGCTCGCATCAGAAATTTGGCATAGGATTTACCCTTGTTAGGTACCCTATGTCTCTGCTCTCCTTGCCTTTAATGTTTTATGTTGTATGTGTTATCTAAGGACTGATTTCAAACTAATTTAACCAGTGTAGTGGATGTCATTGCCTGCTAGCTAATGTATGAATTAATGAAATTTGTCTTTAGTTGTTCTTGTTGGGTTTAAGCTGGAAGATTTGGGAAACTGGGGATTAGAGCTAGCCCTATCCACTAGGGTCCTTGTGCGACCAGCTGGCCTTTCTAAGATCTATTGTTGGTGTCAAAGCATTGAAGGTTCAAAGTCCTTCTCTAATCTATAGACCCTGGCTCTATTAAAATTATCTCTGTTTTCCCTTGGAGCATGCTAAAGCTGACCTAGAGTTCAATGACCTCTGTTCCAATCTATAAGCTTCCCCTCTATCCCTCCATTGAAATTTTTATTTGAGTATGTCCAAGTAGGTCTGGAGTTAAATGACATCTGACCTGATCTATAGGCAGAAACTGGGTTGCTTTCCTTCTTTCACTTTAAATCCTTAATGTTCCATTTCATCATCTATCTAAAAGATCCTTCAGTGTAGATGAATTTCCCTTTGAAATCCTTGGCTAGTTGTGTGCAAGTAATTACCTTTCATGACTCCATAGCCCAATGGATGGCACATTCTTGACCTATCCTCTTTTGCCGAAACATCCTGCTATTTTGCTCCTTTCCTTCCATTACTTTCTTATTCTATGATCTCATGACCCAACCCAACAACCAATCAACCAAATCATTTAAAACCCCATGTGCTTCATAACTATCCTAATACCTAATCTTGAGCTTTCAAAGATATACCATTCTTTGTATTTATGGAGAGATCCCTCTCCGGGTCCAGGAGGGCTAGATCCTAGGGCCCTAAAGTGGTTCTGATGTTGTCTCATCTTTTGGTCTTGCCAATCTGGCCAAAACATGGGAACCCCAACATAATGGTGACTCCACTATGGAGTAAGACCACTTAGCCTAGATTAGATTTTAATTGTTGATGGTGGACAGCAGCCTGCTCCAAACAGTTAAATTCATCCACCTAGCGACTCCACACTCCATAACTCCCAAAAGACCAAATGACTCCATTGGTAGAAGACTCTGAACTGGTTGAGAAGATACAGTGACCTCTTTCTAATTTACAAACATGCTTCCACGCATACAGAGAAGATATTCCCCAATGAGTAGGGAGCATATCCGTAGATTCCCACACAAAATGCCTGAAGTAGATTGGCTAAAAAACCTACCTACCTTTCAGGGTGAAAAGGTTGATGACCCCTTGCTTCATCTCATCAAGTTTCATATACATGTGCGGAAATTTAAAGTTGAATGGCATGAAGACTGCCTAATGAAAATGTTCATGGAAACATTAGAAGGAAACGCTAGGGTTTGGTATGAATGGTTAGAACCTCGGAGTTTGTTTTCTTTGAAGGACATGCACCAAGTATTTTACAAGAATTATAAAGGAAACTCTCCATCATTATCATGGGATTGTTGTGATCAATCTGAGAATATCATACAGTACCTGTTAGATATTGATGAGGATTTGGTTAATATCCGTCCTGAAGACCTATTAGCAGTCATTCAAGAATTTCATTTGCATCCTAGCTATCACAAGAACATGGATGAATCAGTTGAGGAAGCAAAAATTCAATAGATCGTAGACATTCCTCAAGATATTCCTGAAAACTCAGATGTTGATCCATCATCCCTTGCATTTGAGGCTTCAGATGACATTCTACCTCAAATCTAGTCTTCAAAGGAAACAGAGAGCTACTGCACTTCTGCACAAAGGAACACAAGACCATATTCCCCTTTGACAGAAGAAGAAATAGATCAGATCATCAATGGATAGCCAGCCTCTGAATTTTTTTACAAACCAGACATTCTTGTCCATTCGTCTGATGAGATTTGTTGTACAGAGTTAGAAAGCTCACATGTAAATCAAAGTAAAGAAAAATCTGCTGATAACCCAGTATGGCTGATTGGTAGCATTACTTACATTCATGATTCTCCTATTTTTGATCTATCTGATGATGATGTTCTCCAAACAAAAGATGATCTTGCAGGGTCATCATTAGAGAATTTATGGGAGGAGAATTAGTTCCCTTTACTTCTAGAGAGTAATGATCCAATGCAGGCTATTTATGATACTGATGAAGAAATATTTAAAAGTGTAGAAGAGGGTGAACGATCTCTAGATCTTTGCTTCAATCCATTACAACTCGTCAGTAATGGCTTTCACATGATTGGAGGTCAGCAGCCTTTCATCTCAGAAGATGAAGAGGAAAACAAGGAAGAGATTTTTGAGCAGACTGAAATTAAGGGGCTTTTCTTTTGAAAAGGAGGAAGCAAAGGAAAATACCCCTGCTCAAGAATACATTGATATTTTCACAGAGCTAAGCCCACTAGATCAGAATATATCAGATCTCCAAGAGGACAGCGCTGCCATATATGATGAGTCCTCCAGTTCAGAAAATGAAGAAGATGAGGGAGATTCTCTTTCTCAAGCGAGTCTTGTTCTTGATCCAGTGGAAGAGGAAGAAATACCAGTTGAGGCCTGCCTACCAAATATTCATAACCAGGTATCATTTCATGATCCTTATGTACATTTCCTACAAACATTTGAAGAAGGATCAAAGGTCTTTTTGAGCAGCATGTTGCAAACAGAAAGCAAATTTTTCAAAGTTGTTGTTATGGAACAAAAAGAGTGGGAACAACCTTGCCTATCCAGCATGCTCAAAGAGTTGATCAGGAAAGACCAGTCATGGGATCACTTGATGGACTGGTTGAATTAGAAGACAATGTTTGTAAGCTAGACTTGTAAATATTAGAAGTAGAGTAGGGTAGGTAGGAAAAGCTCAATAAAGCTCAGTCTGTGAGCATCTAGTTCGTTGTTTTTAATTTCTGTAAAGTTTTCAGTCGATGAGCAGTTTTGTCTTTATGCCATGGCCCACAACAACTCAAACATTCTAATCCTAACTTGGTTGTTTTTAAATTTCTGTCGTAGAATGTAGAGAAGAAATCTGCTAGACAATTTAATCCCAGCAGATGGTAGATTAGGTAGAGAAAAATATGATACCAATAGTTTAATCTAGTCTCATGGAGTAATAAGGGTAGAAATAGAATAGGTTTATTTTCTTGTTTGTAAAAAATGAAAATGATGTAAAGGGTCTGCTAGTTCAAATGCACCCTAGAAGAAAAAATCCTAGGATTGTAGGATGGGTAGGTAGATTGTTTAAGAATTTTTCTGCTGATATGATATCTTCACAATTTGTGGTAGCTAATGCAAGAAAGAAAAAGAGTGAGTCAAGTACCAGGCATCTGGCCTACACCAAATATCATTCTCTGAATTCTTGACTCCTTCAAGAAGAATCCATCCCCATGTGGAGCCACTATTAGCCCCCCTATAAATTTTTGACAAGAAAACAGGGGGCTAAATTTTTTTTTAACCTTCAAGGAATGCATTTCCTCTGAAAACACATCATCCTTGAAGCCTCCTTGTGCCTTGTGTCCTTTGATAAAATCTCCTCTACTGTTTCCATCCACCAAGCCTCTAATTGCAAAAAAATTGTGTTCCTAAAGGCCTTCATTTGCCCCTTGTACCCCTGCAGAATCTTTCATTTCATATTTTTTCTCTTTTTTCTAAAGCCTCCCTTCCACCCAAAAATCCCTTCCTTAGTCCTCCTTAACTATCCCAAAACCCCCCTCTAGATCCTACATACACCCTTGGTTTGGCCAAGCAACCCCTTTTTTCCTCTATCGTTATCCCTATTTCGCTTTGATTCTCATTAAAAACGAGCCAAAAAACCCATTTTCTACCTTTGTGGGCCTAGCACCTTTCGGCCCTAGCCCCTTCGTCCTTTTCCTCCACGTGACCCAGCATCGAAACCAGGTGCCAAGGCAGAAAGCGCTTATCTCAATTTGTTATCGGGTGATTTTTCCACCGTCGATCTATTCAGATCTAACGGTTGTCGCAAAATTTCTTCGCACCCGTATTTTCCTGTCCGCCACCCAATAATATATCAACTGTCCATTTTCTCGTAGATCAATGGTCCGAATTCCCTCCGCTTGGTGGTCCCCGAAATGTGCACTTTTCATAAACCATTGGTTTCCATCGCACTGCGTTTGGAGGTTGGGTAGTAATTTTTGTTTCGGAGTGATTCCACTCATCGCATGACACGTGGCTTCACGCACTATTCATAAACCACCCTCCATCGCGCGTTATCGTTCGACGTTTTCCTTGGCGCGATATCACTGTGTGACGTCTGATTTGAAGTAGGCCATCCAACGGCGATCGCTCCGCGAAGTCGCACGAGGATTAATCAGAGGCAATCGTACCCCTGGCCCATTGTCCATCGCCCTCCGACGTGTTTTCCACCGTCGATCTCCACCGAAAATCGGATGGCCCTGATTAAATGTATGCCTGCCAATTAACCCCTTATCACCACGTCACCCTTTCCACATAGTTTTGTCGTATTTTTTCCGTCTTTCTTTATATATTCAAAAGGTCAAAATTCAAAGGTTTTGCGTTAAAGATTTGCTACGCTCCGCCCACTTCCTCCAGACCATGTTCCACTATTAAGTTTCATTTTCCACCATGATCCTACATTTTTCTGCCATCTCACCAGTCTGCATGGCCATTCTCGTCATCCCCGTTGTATCCACCACCTCCATTTGTGTTTTTCTTAACATGTTTTCGTGTTTTGCAGGGTTATCAGATGGTGAAAGCCACCATGATTACACAGTTTTTATTACAGCAGAAAAAAATGTAGAAAGGACCATTTTTCAGAGGGTGAAATCATGAAGAAAGCCTGGGAATGAGCCATGACAGGACTCGCATTAAAGCAACAGGGTTTGACCTCTGTAAAACCTCCCCAGAGCCATTAAAGCGTAGATTTCATTGACAGAGACAGAAATAGAGCGACAGAGATTTTAAGGCACGAAAATGAAGATCTTTGAGCCTTAACTCAGTGGTTTAGAGGAAAAGCACCAAATTGAGGACATCATGGGTCACACAGAGAGTACTGAGCGCATAAATTAATGCATATCAAGTTTTTTACATCAAAAGAATGTTTTTCTCCATGAAAGTATACGGTACACATTATTTTTTTAGTCTACATTGTGTTCAAGTAAATTTTTCCCCCTTGACAACAGTCCTATGCTACCAGTGCATTAGTTATACAGTACGGCAGACCCTAGCATCATCATTCTGCATTTTGTTTAGTTCACCAGAGCGCTACAGCAAGTACATCAAACACATACCTGGAGTAAATGGAAGCCTAAGAAAGACCACTCCACCATCCAAAGAGTACCAGAGATAAATGCCCAAAATTTAAAAGGGATGGAGCCTCGACCCTCTTGCTGCTTCTGAGTTTTAATGCTGCATTTATTTTTCCATCTACCTTCTCTACTCCACTCGAGCTATAAGAATCCCATATAACATATTGTAAAAGGTGGTTTTTCGGTTTTTTCTGTTAGAGGGATTCATTTTGACTATTAGAGTAGTCTTGGGAGGGAGTAGCTGAGTATCGGGCACGGACCCGCACCAATGGCCATTTGCATACAAAGGGGTCGTGCTAATGGCGCAACGCGGTTTTCCGTTTTAAATTTCCAAATAGAGAACGATCCAATGGATTTTTCCATGTAACAGAGGCCTAATCAAGGGTTTTCGATCATGTTGATGCAAGCAGCCAAGCACAATAGTTATCGAATGGAAAGAGAGGGAGCACAGGGAAGAGGATGAAATGGCTATGGAGAATGAAGCCTGTATGAATGCACTTAAGAACTCTGGGCTCAAAAATTTCTTCCTGATGCCTTGCTTACGAGCTCAACCTAAGCTCCTATAGTACTTGGTCAGTATTTGGGACGAAAATGAAGAAGTGTTCAAACTTTGGGACCAAGTGCTGGAACTGGAGGTTTCCAATGTATACTTCATAACTGGACTGTCGCCCAGAGGTTGAGTGCCCATATTGACAGGCAGCAGACCATCTGGGAAAAAGATGGAGCAGGTAATGGCGAGGGTGTGCCCAGGGGCACAGACCGGATCAGGAAGCGGGAAGGTTGACATCCACATTGTCGAAGATCTAGCACTGAGAGTAGTGCTACACACCATTACACGAGCTGCGGGGTCACAAGCTCCACATGAGGCAACCAAGGCCCAACTCCTGCTAGCCGCTGAGTGTATGATTCCAACACTGTTTGATTGGGCTACTGCAGTGACAACAAATATCAAGAGGCAACTTACAAAGTGCAAGCAAGTCAAACTGAAGCAGTTTGGCTATGGTTCCATTCTGGTATTGTTCATCCTTGAACAACTACCTATCTTTCAGGGCCAAGGGGCCATTTTTGCTGAGCCGGTACCACGAGAGCCAAGGATGGCTCGCTGGGTAGCACTTATGCCCAGGTCAGGAGGAGGCCAATAGATGTCGTGGAGGCCGGAATTTTTTGGATGGTTATGGCGACAGCTGATCGTCGTCGAGGATTGGCCCTATGCCAGGACCGATTTCACTGGAGACCCAGATCTCCCACTTCCGGAGGGGGATGATTGGGATGAGGAGTTGGGTATTACCTCTCTTTTTTATTTTCATGCTTTATGATTTTTTTTTTTGGTAATACATGTCCGTTTTGACATCAATTTAATATGTATGCAGATGTCGGCCCAGAGAGGCCAGCCGGTATGTCTCCTATTGTACAGAGAACTCAGCCTGTAGCTGACCCTCAAGCGGAGGGTGTCGAGGAGGGAGAGTTGATCCAGAACCTCGAGGGAATTGCCCGGGGGATTCCAGACTACGCTCGGCTGGCAGATGTCCCGATGGCATATTAGAGACATATGGTGGGAGTGCCTAGTCACCTCCACCGACTTTTGAGGTGCTTAGTGCGCGCGGTAGCATGTTACCACGAGCACCATGTGGATTAGACACCTAGGGATTCTTTCATGCATATTTTTTGAGAGACATGTCGTCTCCGGCTGTATTAAGACGAACATGTATATTTTGTTTTTATGTGATGCACACTATGTAAACATTTCGACACATATATATATACAGACCTATTTCTGGATGGATCTTCTACATGTGATGATGTTTTGTTTATAAGTTACGCAAATGTCTATCTAGAACCAAATTAGCTACTGCATCTGTTAATGTATTCATATGTCTAGGTATGTGTTGATATGTAATATAGTCAAAATTTCTCTCCAGCAGACGAATACGCAAATACATATGTAAAATGGATGGATTTCTTACTGAATAATGTTCGTTATGTTGTAATACTACAAGTTGTGAGTCCAGATACATAATTAATTCACGAATGCCGAGGTTTACAGCCTCGGTTAATAATTCCAATACGGCACTATATTCCGCGATATTATTTGTAGCACATCCCAGACACACAGCTTGCAGGTTGACCAACTCACCAACAGGATCATAGATTACCCAGGCCGCCGAAGACAGATTCCTGGTACTGCGGGAGGCACCATCCGCGAAACCCACAAACAGAGTAATGGACATCTACACAATGAGGAAGACCCGATCAGCAGAAAGATGCTTACATTGCACACCACACCACACATGCACACAAATGAATATGCACACCTATGTACACACACCACACTAAAAATAACTTCAAGCATAGTATTTCTTAAGGTACAACCCATTTATCATAAAGACCTGGGACCCAAATGGTGTAGATGGTGAAGGTTGTTCAACCATATGGGTCTGATGAGACGGGAACGGTTCTTTAAGAACTGCCGGAGTCCCTTTGGAGCTTTTTAGAAGTTGACTAACTTCAAATCGTCGTGGATAATCCTTGGTATAATGATATCCTTCACAAATAAGGTAGGGGTACTTCGGTTTACATTGGGAACCGTCCTCAGTGTGAGGTTGGGACTCTGGCTTTGGGGTGTCGTATTTAGATTTTCCTTTGCCCTTCTTTTTCCCTTTGGAGGATTTTTCTGTAGGATTAGCCTGAATGGCATTAACCTCTGCAGTTTTGCCAGAATTGGGAGGGGCGGGAAGAGAAGAATTATTGGATGAGTTAGACTTATGCTTCCCATTCGAAGATCTTTTTGAATTCTGAGACACGGAACCAATAACACCATCCACTGTCGGGGTAGGTGGAGCTTTAGAGGTTCCAGACCATGGAGCATCAAGAAAAATATCATAAAGCGTGCCGGACTGAGAGTATACTAGATCCAGATATTGGGCACGCGCTATGGCTTGTTCTTCAGTCACACACGCTCACATAGCAATATCTTGGGCAATTTTGTTAACGAAGGAGGTGGTGAACCAATGAGTTAGTATCTGATCAGGTATATGGAAATTGATCAGTCTACGACGACGTCGCCACTCATGAATGTGATCAGAAATGTGGGTGGCTTTGTCCTGCTTCAAAGAAGTCAGGAGGTGCGTCCCGGCTTCGTAGTGAACTGGTAACTGAAAGTGAGTCAGAAAAGCCATGGCTAACGTATTGAAATCTTGAAAGATGCCACGGGATAATTCAATATACCACTTAGCGGCAACACCAGTCAAAGTGCGCTGGAAGAGGCGTAGATGAATTGAATCATCCACCTAAAAGTTGGACGAACACCAAAGATGGTAAGTCATCACATGAGCTTGGGGGTCCTCCCCAGCTTTTCCCTCAAACTTAGGGCAATCACCGGGCACCTTGGTAGGAACCGGAGGCCAATAAGGATTGTGAAAAATCAGATCATTAGTTAATTTTGAAACATCCAGTAATTCCAAGGTAGCCAGGAACGACAATGGCGGATTGGACGACATGCCCGGTCCTTGATAAGGACCAATACCTGTACTCCACGCTGGTTGAGAATATCCTTGCCCCCAAGGGTTTTGTCCAGTAGGATTCTGACTATAGGGGGTATAGGGTGTATAACCAGCCTGATTCGGTTGCTGGTAACCAGCGTACGGGGCTTGATAACCAGAGTATGGACCCTGATTGTAAGTCGGCCCTGCGTGAGCAGCATTTGGATTTGGCTGCTGAGTATAAGTGTAGCCGGGTTGTTGAGAGTAATAGTTAGAACCTTGGGGCTAGCTATAATTCGGTCGGTATTGACCATGAGAATAGTAACCGCCTTGAGGTCGAGTGGGTTGCTGATAGGTGGGACCCTGTTGAGCCTGATAATTAGGGTGCAGCGGTTGATTTGGCTGCGGCATCGAATAAGTCGGCTGTTGGGCAGGTTTGACAGGATGTGCAGGCTGGCCTGGTTGAGCAGGCTGACCTGGTTGAGCAGGCTGACCTGGTTGAGCGGGATGCCCTGGTCCGTGCCAATACCCGCGCCAATGGGCGGAGCCCTAAAATTTTAAAAAATCTTCCACAGAAGTCTAATCCATAATGGAAATCTCTATAAAATGGATCAAAATGAAGTTCGAGGAAGCGCCTCTTACCTGGAACAAACGGGAATCTGAATGGTAGCTCGGATCAGTCGTAGTCGCCGTCAAAAGTTTGCACACAAATGGACCACTGCTGCTCTCCAATGAGGTAAATAGTAAAAGTAATTTTGTTTTTACCATTTGAGACTTATTGATAACTTTTTGAAATCCAAAGAGGTTTTAAAAGTCATTTTTTATTAATATTTTGATCTATTTTGTCGAAAATGGATTTTACACTTGCCTTTGTGTGCAACAATAGGTTTTACGCAACTTAAATGGTGACACGAGTTGTATTTTATACTTTTTCGGACTCGGTAAATACACGAAAAAGTCATTTTGGAGTCACCTTTCAGATCTTTTCTGAATCTCTAAACATGAAAAGATTTCTGAGGCCCTTGTCGTTTTTATCTCATTAAAGTGGCCATGAAACGACATCTACCCAGTATACGTTTACCCCTTTTTCGGGCTGGGATAGATTACTTACGAAAAAGGAATACCCTAGCCTATCGCGACTAGGAGGTTTTCTCGGACAAAGTTTTCTACCTTTTCGGATCTGAGGAACTATTTACAAAAAAGGACCTTTGGAGTTTACATTTCCATTTTCTTTTCAAACTCTCTAAACATGAAAAGACGCCGAGTTCTTCCTTTGCCAGACTCATTAAACCCTGATGACATTGGATTCAGTCGTAATGACGGTATTCGAGTTCCTCCTTCCTAGGGCTCGTTAAATGTACTAGGATGGGCTTATACAACAAGTATATGGTATCCTCTTCAAGATTGTGTAAAAATAAAGAGGTACTCGCTAGGAATGGTGGGGAAAATGGAACCAGCATCATTGTCGTGTCGGCAGTATGTCGCTCTTGAACATGGCACTTGTCTGCATTCGTGTCGGGTTGGGGACATCTCATCTCGTTTTTCACTTGCCTCCATGGGTTTGGGTGATCCCTTTTGACCTCTCATCTTCTCTTTGCCTCGTCATCATGACCTTTGATCTTTTGATGTCAAATGCTGCCAAATCCACTGTCGTGCCATTTGTATGTTCAAGAGAAGTTGACCTCTGCAAGTACCAACCTTCCTCCGATTCTCATCTGATCATGATTCACAAAGATATTATGTTCCTCTGTCTCATGTCGATGATGTGGGAAACACTATGGCCCACCTTCGATCAAGGTCACTTCCTGTCGACTTCAGCTCATTATCCAGGAAGTTGATCTAGAGATGCCCTTCTGGTACCTTGGAGCTTGCATGCCTCAATGGCAGGTTCTTCGCATTCGACGTGAGGTTTTCATCATTGGCCTCCGATCGAGTGATTCTGTAGGTGTTCGACATCAGCTCATTGTTCACATGCCGTAGATTGTACCTTTAGTACCTTGAGGTCCATTGGCATTAATGGTGGTACCTCTTGCGTCTATTAACAACTTTCATCATTGGCTGGTAATCAGATGATGTTCTTGCATGTTTGACTTCAGCTCACTTATTCGCATGCTTGAACTTGTACTTTGTTCGGGTCGAGATGGAGCGCAAGACCCTGGATTCTGCTTGTTATAATCCAGGCTGCAATTTTGTGGATTATTATGATTATCTACATGACTCACTGATTGGATGGTTGCGACCATACCCGAGTCTATTTACCGATCCTCACTAGATGGTTGCGTCCATGCCTTGGATCTGGATTATTACATACTCTGTTATGGATGGTTGCGCCCATACCACGTATATATCATGTATTTGAGATATCCATTGTACTTCTCTACGCAGGTTTTCTGACGGCGGTGTTTTCAGTTGGACACGTTCTCGTAAAGCATTTCACCCATCTCTCTCTCTCAGGCCTCATGATTTAGGGGGCATCTGTTACACAACAATTTTTCACCGTCCCTGCAATTCCCCATCTCGCACAATTGGAGGGCTCATTCTATGACCTGTGAGCAGTGACATAACTTGAAAACACTTTCATGGCATTCCCCTAAACATGTACTTTCATTGCCCTGAAGACAACTCCTTGTGAAAAACCCTAAACAACTCTTTTTGCATTGGCGCGGGTACACAGTTTAGCCCTCGCACCAAGGGGGAAAATCCTCCAAAGAGGGCGCGCCAATTGGCGCTCTGTCTTAGAGTCGCACCCGCGCCAGCCATTTTAAGGAGTGTTTTTTAAAAATAAGTGGCGAAAGTTTCGTCCTAACCAATCCATAAACTGGTATCTAATTTGAGTTGGAAGGTTTGGCTCCAAATCTCCATGTAGAGGAAGTGGTTTTCCACCTCTCATAGAAGCTTCCTTGAGGATAGGGCCAATCCCATGATTATATGGATCCCAACTCCCCTTCCTCCATCTATAAAAGCTTGCTCATCTCCTTGAAAGCTAATCTCCAAGTCTCCAAGTTCCGAAGAGCCATCAGAGCCTTATGCTGCAAGAGCCTTGATTCATTCCCTTAAGGCCAAATCCAAGCAAGGAGATTATTGTCGAGACATCCGAAGAGAGAGGCTTGTCCCATCCCCGACAGGCTTTTTTGAGACATGTTCCGCTGGTGACCCTCCGAAGGAGAATTCAGCGTCAGAGCTATGGTTGTATTCTTCTTTAATTGATTAATGATAAGCGACTATTGGTTATGGTTCCACTCCTATTTTTTATTATGATGATGAGTTATGTCTTCTCTGACTGACATATAGTTGCATTTACTGGATTTTACGCTTGCGTTTGTTTTGTTTCTTGCATTTGCAGGTGTCCAATCACGGAGATCGTGAGGATTGTGATCTGCCAGAGCTAAGGAACGGGAGCGCTACTTTCTCTACGAGCGACAGTGTTGGATTCCAGGTAAGCCTTCATCGCTAGTTGGTTTATTTGCAATTAGGAACCTGCACTATAGCGTGTGACGATTGTTGCTAGACCCAGTCTGGGCTAGTAGGGATCGCCTCTATCCGTAGAGGGGATTTACCTCCACAACAAATTGGCGACTCCACTGGGGATTAGCTTGCAAGGAGATGAGCAAGCTTTTATAGATGGAGGAAGGGGAGTTGGGATCCCTATAATCATGGGATTGGCCCTATCCTCAAGGAAGCTTGCATGAGAGGTGGCAAACCACTTCCTCTACATGGAGATCTGGAGCCAAACCTCCCAACTCAAATTAGATACCATTTTATGGATTGGTTAGGACGAAACTTCCACTATTTATTTTTAAAAAACACTAATTAAAATGGCTGGCGCGGGTGCGACTCTGAGACAGAGCGCAAATTTGCGCGCCCTCTTTGGAGGATTTTCCCCCTTAGCGTGAGGGCTGAACTGTGTACCCGCGCCAATGCAAAAAGAGTTGTTTTTAGGGCTTTTCACAAGGATTTGTCTTCAGGGCAATGAAATTACATGTTTAGGGGAATGCCATGAAAGTGTTTTCAAGTTATGTCACTACTCACAGGTCACGAAATGAGCCCTCCAATTGTGCGGGATGGGGAATTGCAGGGACGATGACAAATTGTTGTGTAACAAGCAATTACATCAAAGACATACCTGGAGTAAATGGAAGCTTGACGAAGACCACTCCATCATCCAAAGAGTACCAGAGATAAATGCCCAGAATTTAAAAGGGATGGAGCCTCGGCCCTCTTGCTGCTTCTGAGTTTTAATGCCGCATTTAGTTTTCCATCTACCTTCTCTACTCCACTCGAGCTATAAGAATCCCACAGAACATATTTTAAAAGGTGGTTATTTGGTTGTTGTTGTTAGAGGGATTCATTTTTAGAGTTAGAAAAGTCTTGGGAGGGAGTAGCAGAGTAGTTTGTAATGTAGTAGGCTGGGAGGAGAAACTCTAGACTGTAACAGCCATTGAGCTCAGTGTATGTGACTGGTTTTGCATCAATTAATCAAGCACATTTATTTGGATCCTGGTCTATTAATATGGGTGATGTTTTTCTTATCTTATTGTTTTATTACATTTTCATGCTGTTCATTGGTCCTCTGGGCTCGCATCAGAAATTTGGCATAGGATTTACCCTTGTTAGGTACCCTATGTCTTTTCTCTCCTTGCCTTTAATGTTTTCTGCTGTATGTGTTATCTGAGGATTGATTTCAAACTAATTTAACCAGTGTAGTGGATGTCATTGCCTGCTAGCTGATGTATGAATTAATGAAATCTATCTTTAGTTTTTCTTGTTGGGTTTAAGCTGGAAGATTTGGGAAACTGGGGATTAGAGTTAGCCTTGTCCACTAGGGTCATTGTGCGACCAGCTGGCCTTTCTAAGATCTCTTGCTAGTGTCAAAGCATTGAAGGTTCAAATTCCTTCTCTGATCTATAGACCCTGGCTCTATTAAACTTATCTCTGTTTTCCCTTGGAGCATGCTAAAGCTAACCTGCAGTTAAATGGCCACTGGTCCGATCTATAAGCTGTCCCTTTGTCCCTCCATTGAAATTTGTCTTTGAGTATGTCCAAGCAGGTCTGGAGTTAAATGACCTCGGACCTGATCTATAGACAGAAACTGGGTTGCTTTCCTTCTTTCACTTTCAATCCTTAATGTTCCATTTCATCATCTATCTAAAAGATCCTTTAGTGTAGATGACTTGCCCTTTGAAAGCCTTGGCTAGTTGTGTGCAAGTAATTACCTTTCATGACTCCATAGCCCAATGGATGGCACATTCTTGACCTATCCTCTTTTGACGAAACATCCTGGTATTTTTCTCCTTTCCTTCCATTACTTTCTTATTCTATGATCTCATGACCCAACCCAACAACCAACCAACCAAATCATTCAAAACCCCCTTGTGCTTCATAACTAGCCTAATACCTAATATTGAGCTTTCAAAGATATACCATTCTTTGTATTTATGGATAGATCCCTCTCCGAGTCCAGGAGGGCTAGATCCTAGGGCCCCAAAGTGGTTCTGATGTTGTCTCATCTTTTGGTCTTGCCAATCTGGCCAAAACATGGGAACCCCAACATAATGGCGACTCCACTGGGGAGTAAGACCACCTAGCCTAGATTGGCTTTAATTGCTGATGGTGGACACCAGCCTACTCCAAACAGTCAAATTCATCCACCTGGCGACTCCACACTCCATAACTCCCAAAAGTCCAAATGACTCCACTGGTAGAAGACTCTGAACTGGTTGAGAAGATACAGTGACCTCTTTCTGATTTATAGACATGCTTCCATGCATACAGAGAAGATATGCCCCAACGAGTAGGGAGCATATCCCTGGATTCCCACACAAAATGCCTGAAGTAGATTGGCTAAAAAACCTACCCACCTTTCAAGGTGAAAAGGTTGATGACCCCTTGCTTCATCTCATCAATTTTCATATACATGTGTGGAAATTTAAAGTTGAATGGCATGAAGACTTCCTAATGAAAATTTTCATGGCAACATTAGAAGGAAAAGCTAGGGTCTGGTATGAATGGTTAGAACCTCGGAGTTTGTTTTCTTTGAAGGACATGCACCAAGTATTTTACAAGAATTATAAAGGAAACTCTCCATCCTTATCATGGGATTGTTGTGATCAATCTCAGAATATCATACAGTACCTATTAGATATTGATGAGGATTTGGTTAATATGTGTCCTAAAGATCTATTAGCAGTCATTCAATAATTTCATTTGCATCCTAGCTATCACAAGAACATGGATGAATCAGCTGAGGAAGAAAAAATTCAAGAGATCGTAGACATTCCTCAAGATATTCCTGAAAACTCAGATGTGGATCCATCATCCCTTGCAGTTGAGGCTTCATATGACATTCTGCCTCAAATCCAGTCTTCAAAGGAAACAGAGAGTTGCTGCACTTCTGCACAAAGGAACACAAGACCATATTCCCCTTTGACAGAAGAAGAAATAGATCAGATCATCAATGTACAGCCAGCCTCTGAATTTTTTTACAGATCAGACATTCTTGTCCATTCGTTTGATGAGCTTTGTTGTACAGAGTTGGAAAGCTCACATGTAAATCAGAGTAAAGAAAAATATGCTGATAACCCATTATGTCTGATTGGTAGCATTACTTACATTCATGATTCTCCTATTTTTGATCTATCTGATGATGATGTTCTCAAAACAGAAGACAATCTTGCAGGGTCATCATTAGAGAATTTATGGGAGGAGAATTAGTTCCCTTTACTTCCAGAGAGTAATGAGCCAATGCAGGCTATTTATGATACTGACGAAGAAAGCTTTAAAAGTGTAGAAGAGGGTGAAAGATGTCTAGATATTTTCTTCAATCCATTACAACTCATCAGTAATGGTTTTCACATGTTTGGAGATCAACAACCTTTCATCTCAGAAGATGAAGAGGAAAACAAGGAAGAGATTTTTGAGCAGACTGAAATTAAGGGGCTTCCTTTTGAAAAGGAGGAAGCAAAGGAACATACCCCTGCTCAAGAATACATTGATCTTTTCACAGAGCTCAACCCACCAGATCAGAATATATCAGAGCTCCAAGAGGACAACACTGCCATATATGATGAGTCCTCCAGTTCAGAAAATGAAGAAGATGAGGGAGATTCTCTTTCTCAAGAGAGTCTTGTTCTTGATCTAATGGAAGAAGAATAAATCCTGGTTGAAGCCTGCTTGCCAAATATTCATAACCAGGTATCATTTCATGATCCTTATGTACATTTCTTGCAAACATTTGAAGAAGGATCAAAGGTATTTTTGAGCAGCATGTTGCAAATAGAAAGAAAATTTTTCAAAGCTACTGTTGTGGAACAAAAAGAGTGGGAACAACCCTACCTATCCAGCATGCTCAAAGAGTTGAGCAAGAAAGACCAGTCATGGGATCACTTGATGGATTGGTTGCATTGGAAGACAATGTTTGTAAGCTAGACTTGTAAATATTAGAAGTAGAGTAGGGTATGTAGGAAAAGCTCAATAAAGCTCAGTCTATGAGCATCTAGTTCATTGTTTTAATTTTTGTAAAGTTTTCGGTCCATGAGTAGTTTTGTCTTTATGCCATGGCCCACAGCAAGTCAGACAGTCTAATCCTGACTTGGTTTTTTTTTAAATTTCTGTCGTAGAATGTAGAGAAGAAATCTGCTGGACAGTTTAATCCCAGCAAATGTTAGATTAGGTAGAGAAACATATGAGAGAAACAGTTTAATCCTGTCTCATGGAGTAATAAGGGTAGAAATAGAATAGGTTTATTTTCTTGTTTGAAAAAAATAAAAATGATGTAAAGGGTTTGCTAGTTCAAATGCACCCTAGAAGAAAAAAAAAGTTAGGATTGTAGGATGGGTAGGTAGATTGTTTAAGAATTTTTCTGTTGATATGATATCTTCACAATTTGTGGCAGCTGAACCAAGAAAGAAAAAGAATGATTCAAGTACCAGGCATCTGGCCTACACCAAATATCATTCTCTGAATTCTTGACTCCTTCAAGAAGAAGCCATCCCCATGTGGAGCCACTGTTAGCCCCCCTATAAATTTTTGACAAGCAAACAGGGGGCTAAAATTTTTTTGAGACTTAAAGGAATGCATTTCCTCTAAAAACACATCATCCTTGAAGCATCCTTATGCCTTGTGTCCTTTGATAAAATCTCCTCTGCTGTTTCCATCTACCAAGCCTCTGATTGCAAAAAAAATGTGTTCCTAAAGGCCTTCATTTGCCCCTTGTACCCCTGCAGAATCTTCCATTTCATATTTTTTCCCTTTTTTCTAAAGCCTCCCCTCCACCCCAAAATCCCTTCCTTAGTCCTCCTTAAATATCTCAAAACCCCCCTCTAGATCCTACATACACCCTTGGTTTGGCCAAGCAACCCTTTTTTTCCTCTATTGTTATCCCTATTTGGCTTTGATTCTCATTAAAAATGAGCCAAAAAACCCATTTTATACCTTTGTGGGCCTAGCACCTTTCGGCCCTAGCCCCTTCGCCATTTTCCTCCACATGACCCAGCATCGAAACCAGGCGCCACGGCGGAAAGCGCTTATCTCAATTGGTTATCGGGTGATTTTTTCGCCGCCGATCTGTTCAGATCTGACAGTTGTCTCCAAATCTCTTCGCACCCATATTTTCCCGTCCGCCGCCCAATCATATATCAACCATCCATTTTCCCGTAGATCGATGGTCTGTATTCCCTCCCCCTGGTGGTCCCCGCAATGCGCACTGTTCATAAACCATCGGTTTCCATCACACCGCATTTTGAGGTTAGGCGGTAATTTTTGTTTCGTAGCAATTCCACTCATCGCATGACATGTGGCTCCACGTACTATTTATAAACCACCCTTCATCACGCATTATCATTCAGCGTTTTCCTCGGCGCAATATCGCTGTGTGCCGTCCGATCTGAGGCAGGCCATTCGACAGCGATCGCTCCGCGAAGTCGCACGAGGATTAATCAGAGGCAATCGTACCCCTGGCCCACTGTCCATCACCCTCCGACGTGTTTTCCACCGTCGATCCCTGCCAGAAATCGGATGGCCTAGATTAAATGCATGCCTGCCAATTAACCCCGTATCGCCACGTCACCCTTTCCACGTAGTTTTGTCGTATTTTTCCCGTCTCTCTTTATATATTCAAAAGGTCAAAATTCAAAGGTTTTGCGTTAAAAATTTGTTGCGCTCTGCCCACATCCTCCAGACCATGTTCCACTATTAATTTGCATTTTCCACCATGATCCTACATTTTTCCACCATCTCACCAGTCTGCATGGCCATTCTCGTCATCCCCGTTGCATCCACCACCTCCATTCGTGTTTTTCTTAACAGGTTTTCATGTTTTACAGGGTTATCAGATGGTGAAAGCCGCCATGATTACACAGTCTTTATTACAACGGCAAAAAATGTAGAAAGGACCATTTTTCAGAGGCCGAACTTACGAAGAAATCCTGGGAAGGAGCCATGATAGGACTCGCATTTAAGGAATAGGGTTTGAACTCTGTAAAAACCTCCCCAGAGCCATTAAAGAGCAGATTTCATCAACAGAGACATAAATAGAGCGACAGAGAGTTTAAGGCACGAAAATGAAGATCTTTGAGCCTTAACTCAGTGGTTTCGAGGCAAAGTACCAGATTGAGGACATCATGGGTCACAGAGAGGGTACTGAGCACATAAATTAATGCATATCAAGTTTTTTACATCAGCAGAATGTTTTTCTCCATGAAAAGATACGGTACACATTATTGTTTCAGTCTACATTGTGTCCAAGTAAAGTTTTCCCCCCTGACAACAGTCTTATGCTACCAGTGTATTAGTTATACAGTACGGCAGACCCTAGCATCATCATTCTGCATTTTGTTCAGTTCACCAGAGCTCTATAATAAGTACATCCAAGACATACCTGGAGTAAATGGAAGCTTGACGAAGACCACTCCATCATCCAAAGAGTACTAGAGATAAATGCCCAGAATTTAAAAGGGATGGAGCCTCGACCCTCTTGCTGCTTATGAGTTTTAATGCTGCATTTAGTTTTCCATCTGCCTTCTCTGCTCCACTTGAGCTATAATAATCCCAGAGAACATATTGTAAAAGGTGGTTGTTTAGTTGTTGATGTTAGAGGGATTCATTTTGACTATTAGAAAAGTCTTGGGAGGGAGTAGCAGAGTAGTTTGTAATCTAGTAGGCTGGGAGGAGAAAGTCTATACTGTAACAGCCATTGAGCTCAGTGTATGTGGCTGGTTTTTCATCAATTAATCAAGCACATTTCTTTGGATCCTGGTCTATTACTACGGGTGATGTTTTTCTTATCTTATTGTTTTATTACATTTTCATGTTGTTCATTGGTCCTCTGGGCTCGCATCAGAAATTTGGCATAGGATTGACCCTTGTTAGGTACCCTATGTCTCTGCTCTCCTTGCCTTTAATGTTTTCTGTTGTATGTGTTATCTAAGGATTTATTTCAAACTAATTTAACCAGTGTAGTGGATGCCATTGCCTGCTAGATGATGTATGAATTAATGAAATCTGTCTTTTGTTGTTCTTGTTGGGTTTAAGCTGGAAGATTTGGGAAACTGGGGATTAGAGTTAGCCCTGTCCTCTAGGTTCCTTGTGTGACCAGCTGGCGTTTCTAAGATCTCTTGATGGTGTCAAAGAATTGAAGGTTCAAAGTCCTTCTCTGATCTATAGACCCTGGCTTTGTTAAAATTATCTCTTTTTTCCCTTGGAGCATGCTAAAGCTGACCTGGAGTTAAATGACCTCTGGCCCGATCTATAAGCTGCCCCTTTGTCCCTCCATTGAAATTTGTCTTTGAGTATGTCCAAGCAGGTCTGGAGTTAAATGACCTCTGACCTGATCTATAGACAGAAACTGAGTTGCTTTCCTTCTTTCACTTTCAATCCTTAATGTTCCATTTCATCATCTATCTAAAATATCCTTTAGTGTAGATGACTTTCCCTTTGAAAGCCTTGGCTAGTTGTGTGCAAGAAATTACCTTTCATGACTCCATAGCCCAATGGATGGCAAATTATTGACCTATCCTATTTTGCTGAAACATACTGCTATTTTGCTCCTTTCCTTCCATTACTTTCTTATTCTATGATCTCATGACCCAACCCAACAACCAACCAACCAAATCATTTAAAACCCCCTGTGATTCATAACTAGCCTAATACCTAATCTTGAGCTTTCAAAGATATACCATTCTTTGTATTTATGGAGAGATCCCTCTCCGGGTCCAGGAGGGCTAGATCCTAGGGCCCCAAAGTGGTTCTGATGTTGTCTCATCTTTTGGTCCTGCCAATCTGGCCAAAACATGGGAACCCCAACAGGGACCAAGTTGCACAAGCTTCTTTTGATGTTGTCAAGGACACTCCTGTCTGAGCATCATTAATGTATCCTTTTAATTATCAAAATGATTATTTCCTATATATCGCCGCAGCTGAAACAAATATTTCTATGGTATTAGTCCAAGTAGAAGATGGAATTGAACATCCAATCTATTATTTGAGTCGTCATCTCAATGATACGGAAGTTAAGTACTCATACGTAGAAAATCTTGCCTTGGAAACCATCCAAGTTGTCCAAATATTTCGTCATTATATCCTATTCCAAAAAAATACTATTGTTTCGGATTGCAACCCCATGAATTATATCTTATTACGTCAATTGCTGGGGGAAAAATATTCAAAATGGATTGTCATTTTACAGGAATTTTATTTGGAATTCATCAAAACCAAGTCAAATAAATCTTTATTTTTGGCTGAGATTCTCTGTGAACTTCCCTCTTATAGTACTGAAACTACGTCATAGCCATCAATTCCTGACGAGTCTTTATTATGATCAGAACATCTGATCCTTGGTATGGGGATTTCATCATTTATCTCCAAACCCAAAATTTTCGACCTGATACCTCTCGCTCTGTCCAAAAACGTATTCGATACCAAGCCAAAGATTATTTGATCGTCGGAGATACACTTTATTGTCGTGGTGTCGATACAATTTTAAGGAGGTTCCTCACTCATGAGGAGGCCAAAAAAGTGTTAAATGATTGTCATGCTAGGGCTTGTGGTGGACATTTATCTAGACACACTACCGTGCAGAAGATACTCCGCGTCAGTTATTTTTAGCCTACTATTTTTCGAGATTGCATCCTCGCGGTCAGAAGTTGTCATGCATGCTAGATTTTTTATCGTAAGATCCGTAAACCGCCAGCACCAATTCATCCCTTTGTCTCTGCGGGACCATTTATGAAATGGGGTATTGACTTCATGACCTGTAACCCTCCTTCATCCGGGGGGCATGGTTATATTATTGTCGCAGTCGACTATTTTACCAAATGGGTTGAAGCAATGCCTACATTCAACAACACAGGACAAACAACTGAATTTTTTTTCTTTAGCCATGTTATTGCACGGTTTGGGGTCCCACAGCCTATAGTTATGGATCATGGGAAGCATTTCGCACAAACTGCTTGAATATGAAGCTACAATGGAAGCGAAAGAAGGAATCATTTAGAAGCGCTTGGATCACAAGTAAGCCTCTAATCTATTTTTTGTGTCTGTTCTTAGTTAGGAGAAATAGTCGTAGAGTCTTTAATCTATTGTTATAGACTAGAACCTGTCTAGGGAAGCGTTTTTTATCCGTAATTCATAATTCTGGCCCAACATATAGTATAAAAATATTTCACCTTTAAAATCGCTAAATTTTATACGTACTAATATTAAATCATTATAAATTGGGATATTTTTACAAAATTATATCCAAACATTTTACACTTAGCACGTTAGGGACTAGTAAGATTCGCCAAGGTTTATAAACATTAAAATAAATTTCAATCCTTAAAAATTTCCCTGTATATCTATGGAGCTTCTAGAAAGCTATATGCCCTTTACATTTTCAACGATTTATTATTCTTCCTGTACGGGGAATCCTCCCTTACTGCTGCCCTCTATTATTATATCAATTGACTTGTAAATGTGTTCCTATAATTTTTAGGGAAAAAAAATGTAACACTTCAAATAAATAAAAAATTTAGTGATCTGATGCTTATTCCGAAGAAAGTTAATTTTTTTGAATCTTGCATATTCTTCCAACTCAAAAATAATGACATAATAGCTAATTTTCTTCTTGTTTAAGAAATTTTTACAATTCATATTTCAATTAACTCTTCTTTTGGATGCTGTGCAGATTACTTTCATGGAAAAATGACTCAATACGTATCTTATTCTTCTAAGTTTAATATTTTCAATTATTTTTGGGATAGTCAATGTGAAAGTTCAACCACCTTCGTCCTATCAATTTCATCTTCAAGCAACCCTCTTGAAGCTCCATCATCACCTCCTAGTGAAACACTGATATGTTATGAATAGGTACAAGCTCTAGTCAGAACAACATGTTATTTACAAAGTTGGTGGATACAATGTGTTATCCTTATACAATACTTATGAGTACAATGGTCCCAACTCATGTTCCTTCATTAGAATTATGCTTAATTGAATATGTAAATATATATAAGCTTACTTGTATTCATAGATTATTGTATTCCACTGTGTTGGTTCAACTTAGCTTATAGTGGTAATTTGGTTCAATTCCAATAACTTTAGTAACTTTGTATTAAAGTGTAATGTATATAAAGCCATGTAACGACTAATCATTATATAAACTACTAAGCTTCTTATATAATGGTAATAAATCAAACCTTATCTCATTGTATCATTATAACTACTACTTTGTTGACTGCACCGATATGCATATACTCTTATTTTAACCAAAGTTGATAGTTCAAGCATTACTTGGATACAGTAAAAAACTTGGTGTGATATCTTATTGCAACAATAGCATTCAATCGTAATAGTACACCCATTTATATCTTCTTATAAACTATTAATTATAGTTGTTAAGAGTAATGGACATAATACTATTGTAGCTATCACGTATTATCCAATAGTACACTCTTACTATGAGCTCATAGAAACAATGATGCATAAGCATCGATATAGTATTGCAATGATGGAACATGAGGTATTGATGAGGGCTAGTAGCTTACTAAGTAGAATGGTTATGTAAGTACTATTAATAGTTACACTCTTATAAATCCATAGATAACATGAAACCAATAATTAATTGACATCGGATTAAGCTAGAATAGTAAACATAATATGCTTAAGAAGTTGAGTTACTATGGCAATAAATCTAATGGAAACAAGCTAAGTAAGGCTTGCAATATTGTTTCACTTACACATATGAGTTCGATAAGGTTAATCATCATATTAGTAATAAGCATCTTGTCATAGTTACTATACTAGAACTAAACCCATGTAGATGAAGATTACTAGTATTCACTATAGTAATAAGCTCGAACAAGTGCACTGATTCAAAACTGTGAGTAGTGTTTCCATATCATATGTGTCAACTCTTAGCATAAAACTTATTTAAACATGATTACCTTACTTGGAATTGTATCCCTTATTACTCGTATCTATTGACATATCATTATTCACACTAATTGATTCTATCAATTATTAGGATATCACTATCTCTATTACTTACATTGATTATTCTCTTACTTATCCATAACGAATAGCACTAAACATCTCAATTTTATAGAGAAACCAATATGTGTTACTAGTATAGATTAGTATGACTGAAATTTTATGTTCATTAATCACACTATCCTTTACCAAACTCAGATCAGTATAAGGTAAGTAGACCATTAATTGATGTGATACTCTATTACACTTACAAGCACCTGTACAATATCATGTTAATACAACCAATTATGTGAAAGTTCAATCAAGTTCATCCTATCCATTTCATCTTGGAAACCCTCCTGAAGCTCCATCATCACCTCCTGTATCTCTGCCACATCCTCTAGCTTCCCAACCCGATCACATAATTGTTTAAAGTTTGCTAGCTTAATGGAAGAGCACCTGCTTTACATGTAAGAGGTTGGTGGTTTGATTCCATTGTGCCCTAATATGAATTAATCAATGATATTGTTGTTTATTTTTAATGAAATAAATTTTATATTGATTTATATCAATGGTGACATATTTTTCTTGATTCATTGTTTTATATTGTCTTTAATGAGACAAAAGACATATTGTCTCAATAAAAACAATATGTCTTTAATCCAAATAATTATGTTTGGAGAGACAAAAACGAAATTGTTTCCTAAGAGACTATAATAATTTTGTTATATATTTTCTTTATATAGACCATTTTTTAAGACATTAATTTGAGACAGTGGCTTAAAGACAATACACAAGTTTTTTTTTGTCTCAAGTTAAGACAATTTACCCAAAAAAAATTGTCTCCTAAGAGACAATAACACTTGTGTTATATATTGTCTTTATAGAGACATTTTTTTAAGACATTAAATTTGAGACAAGTTTTTAAGACATCAAATTTGAGACAACCACTTAAAGACAATATTTAATAAAATACACAAGTTTTTTTGGTCTCAATTTAAGACAATTTACCCAAAAATTTTCTCAAATATTGTCTTAAAACCCCCGTTTGTGTTGTAGTGGTTCAAGTCTTATTCTATAATGATTGTTTTCGGTACTCTTGTCACAATTTCATGCATTATTGGCCCCTCATTGTGCCACCAAGCCCAAAATGTATTCAAACATGACTACAGTTCTAGAGCGTCATGGATGACATCAACGATGTCGATCCAGTTACTTCTTGACATATGTAGATTAACGAAATGCCCAACTTTAAAACTAAAACTCTACTCTGGATCATAATCTAACCAGTAATAAACTTGTATATCTCAAAAAACATTTAACGAGAAAGAAAGAATTATTAATCTAACATGGATGATGAATGTACACAATCAAATTCATCTCGTTCTTCACCTCATAGGTTGCAAATGATGATGTAGGTCAGTAAATGGTTTGCAAATATAAATATAATTAATTATAAAATAATATTTGAAGGCTGAGTGCAATCCTCAATTACATCTCATCTTCCACATCCACAAATATTACTCCCACCCAACCCCCCTCCCACGTGAATTCCAAAGTTTCTCTATTTCTAGAATGCATTAATAAATTTTGATATACTCATCAGTTTTCCTATTTCCACTGGATGAACGATTTGAGGTATGCCTTCTTTCATTATTATTATTTCCAGTAATTACTAAATAGACATTGAAATTTTATCTTTTATTCAGTAAATACAATTTTATTTTTAGTTCATTTTTATTTTTAGTCGATTTATCTTTTAGTTTACTCATATTTAAATTATTAAATAGTTAACTTATCCTTTAGTGACTTATAATTAGGTTAAATATTGCATGCATCCTCCCATAATTAATATAACCAACATAGATCCATCTTAAGTATGAATCTCACATGAGCCTAGAGGGATCAAATTTCTTCATCTTAAGTATGGATCTAACATGAGCCTAGAGGGATCAAATTTCTTCACGTGCAAACTTCTTTAGAGTGCAAAATACAATGTGTTATTTTTCATTATTTATTTGTATTTGTGAATGACAAATAGAGTATATATAGGACCAAATAAAAATTTTAACCATAAAACTTAATTTTTTTATTATATATACATTATTTTTTTTTACATTATTTTTTCATTATATATACAAAATTGTTTTTTACATAACATGTACATCATGCAAATTAAAATGGTTTTTTATTATTAATATATTTTTAAGTATATTTGAAGATATATGAATTTGATATGGACATAAATTAGTTAACATAGATCTTCAAATAGTCTATTTAAATTTATTGTTGAAATATTCTTGAAAAGTATAAGATTTAAACATATTACTCATACATTTTTTTACTTATAATTACTTTACAACATATTCATTTTGTTTTATTATAGCCTACATTATTTTTCTATTTAGAATATATATATTTTTTTTTATTTTAAAGGGGAACCTACAGACTGATAAACTTACACATCCCCTCATACTGGGCTATAGATAAACTTACACATCCCCTCATACTGGGCTATATAATGAGCCTCTCTTCTCAATAACTTAGTGATTGATAGTGGATTATTAATAAATTTGATGATTAATTGATATTTGAGAGTGTTTATCATGCTACCCAACCCACAATATATTTGAACATGGTAACATCTCTAGTGCATGAGGTGTTCCATCGCATACGACGTTGATGATGTCGGTAAAGTTACTTCTTGACATATGCAGATAACGATGACGATTCTCTCCACTAACTTTAATCCATGTCACACATGGTCCACCAAATAACCAATCGTCGCTAACTTTACTCCATGTCACACATGGTCCACCAACTAACCAATCATAACAAGTCAGGTTTCTTATATTTCTCCCCGAGGTATATAACGTCCTTAAGAGCACCAAAAATAATTTTATCCATACTCTACATCATTTATTGCAGATGATGACAGGCAAAACCATTAATTCCACTACAAGTGTCCGTCTATGGACAAGTTGAATTTTTAACAAATTGAATCTTTAATGAGAGTTGTTTTTCCCTCTACTATTCATTGTTTCATTATCCTAATATTATTATACCTGCCGCAAGCATGGTATTATGCATTTGATTTTTCTTTTGATGGGGTAATACTTTGCTTTTGATAATAAAAAATTGCATCTTCTCCATAGTTTAACATTGTAAGTTGCATTTGTCAATGCTAAAGTAATAGTGGTCATCAAGCAAACATGTTAGTAGAGTCTTGCCTTGCCAAGGACTAATAATAAAAAAATGAAATCTTATTAACCATTAATTAATTAAAATGTAACTAAATTATTTTATAATATTTAAATTAATTTTATAATAAATATTATTAATTAACTAGTTCAAAATTAATAAATATTGTTAGTTAATCCGTTTAAAATTTTATTGGTGGAATCAAATAAATCTATTCATAATTAAATACAATGAGATAAACTCATTATTAATTATGTGAAAATTGGTTCAAACTATAAATATTTAATTAATATATATTAAAAATAATAAGACACTTCAAAAAAGTAACATATATTCATTTAGTTGCTATATAATTATTTTAAAAATAAAAAAGTGCTTATTTATATTATCTCATATTTATTGGTTACTACAAAATTTAGTTTAAGCTCATGAAAATAAATAAATTTTAACACATTAATTAAATTTTAATAAAAAACAAATATAATTTTATTTAATATGAATAAGAAATCAGTAAAAAAAAAATAAGTTTTCAAATATATCTATTTATACTTTACACAGAAAAACTATCATTATAATAAGACAATATTATTGTTGTTGCTTAGTATAAAGACAATAGGCCCCGGTTAAACCATTCGGAGATCAACAAGAATGTTGCATTGCAAAACATTAATAACATTAAAAAAATTGTTACTTCTAATTTCAAAGAAAAAATGTGGTGTGAGAAAGATTTAGCAGCTAAAAAAATTAAGATATTATAAGGAGGTTATCAACCCCATCCTAGAAGATCAAAATTATCTCTCTGTTTTATCTAGCTCAAAGAAGAAAATTAATATAGCCAAGATTAGAACGAACTCTCATGAGCTCCATAGTGAAACAAGTCATTGGGAAGTTCCTAAAACACCATGGATGGAAAGGATCTGCCATCTCTGTGAGAATATGAACATCGAGGATGAAAATCACTTCCTCTTAGATCTCAATTAGATAGACCCCTCGTACAACCACATTAGATCTCAATTTCATAATCTTTGTTGCAATATTGACCTTACTAGCCTTTTAAGACGCCAAAATTATAATGAGCTCGGGAGGATTCTCTCCAAGCTTTTTGAGCATAGGAATAAAATCTTAAATCAAACTAAATAATTCGTTTCTTTAAGTCCGATAGACCAAAGTTTGGTCTCAGTGGACGTTAACCATCATCATCATCATCATTAAATTCTCTATAGCCGCAATACATAATTATAATTAAGAAAATACCTCAATTTACCAATCAATGAGCTAAAGCTAAATTGATTAAATTATAAACCTTAACACTAACTTGAATTCATTTTTTTTACTTTAATTTCACTGTATTTAAACTAAGTGGCAAGAATGAGCTACAATGTAGCACTTGTTATTATTATTTTTATAGTATTAATAATAATTTAAGATAAAATTATAATTTAGTTAGTTTTTAAGAATTTTTAAATTTTAGCAAAATAGGATATATCATATAGTAAATGTAAGTATTTTGATACTTATTATGGATTAAAACCTATCAATTTTTACCAATCATTTAAATTATATAATTACTCTTATTGTAAAAATATTTAAACTTTTAATATTACATATTATTTTTTATATTAATTATTAAATATACTAATATTCCATGTTATTTTGTTATATTAATTGATATATGGGAAAGATATTTTTTCTCACAAACGAAAAGACTATGTAATATTTTAAAATCTAACTTGATTGTAAATTTATAATTATATTATTACATTTTTATAGAATAATTTATTAATATTATTTATTAATATATAAAAATAATATTAATATATAATATAATTCACATAAATCTATTACAGTATATGATTTATCCACTCAACATAATAATCAAATCCCAGTATTAAATAAAATGGTATGAAAGCGCTTATAAAAGAAATCCACTTTAAGAGAAAGCACTCCGACTACACCTAAGTCATCAATTCAACTGTATATTGATTGCAAACACCCTCCATTTCAAATCAGGTGGATTTTCAAATTCCCAAACCATAACTGATATGGTAACAACAAAATTTCTCACAAAGGTGCAGGCAATACTTTTAGCCGGTTGAAATTAATCAAAACTGAGCATTTAAATGTGTGCATCTTTTCGAAGACTTCGGGGGCGACGGTCAAGTTGTCAAACTTTAGATATTCAAGTTGTATTAAGCTCCCAAATGAATCTGGAAGCACCTGCAGCCTCCAGCACCTGGACATGTCAATATTTTGGAGATTCGTCAACTTCCCAAACGAATCTGGAAGCACCTGCAGACTCTCGCACCATCGCAGATCAATAGTTTGGAGATTTGTCAACTTCCCAAACGAATCTTGAAGCACCTGCAGACTCTCGCACCATGACAGGTCAATCGTTTGGAGATTCATCAACTTCCCAAACGAATCTGGAAGCACCTGCAGACTAGAGCACCATGACAGGTCAATTGTTTGGAGATTCTTCAACTTACCAAACGAATCTAGAAGCACCTGCAAACTCTGACACCTCCCCAGGTGAATAGTTTGGAGATTCGTCAACTTCCCAAACGAATCTGGAAGCACCTGCAGACTAGAGCACTCTATGAGGTCAATAGTTCGAAGATTCGTCAACTTTCCAAACGAATCTGGAAGCACCTGCAGACTCCGGCACCTCTCGAAGTGAATAGTCTGGAGATTCGTCAACTTCCCAAACGAATCTGGAAGCACCTGCAAACTAGAGCACTCTATGAGGTCAATAGTTAGGAAATTTGTCAACTTGCCAAACGAATCTGGAAGCACTTGTAGACTAGTGCACCTGTCCATCTTAATAGTTCGGAGATTCGTCAACTTCCCAAACGAATTTGGAAGCACCTGCAGACTAGAGCATGCTATGAGGTCAATAGTTTGGAGATTATTCAACTTTCCAAACGAATCTGGAAGCACCTGCAGACTAGAGCAGCAGAACAGGTGAATAGTTTGGAGATTCGTCAACTTCCCAAACGAATCTGGAAGCACCCGCAGACTAGAGCAGCTCCACATCTTAATATTTTGGAGATTCGTCAACTTCCCAAACGAATCTGGAAGCACCTGCAGACTAGAGCACTTTATGAGGTCAATAGTTTGGAGATTCGTCAACTTTCCAAACGATTCTGGAAGCACCTGCAGACTAGAGCACCTCTTCAGTTCAATAGTTTGGAAATTCGTCAACTTCCCAAACCAATCTGGAAGCACCTGCAGACTAGAGCACCCCTCCAGGTCAATAGTTTGGAGATTCGTCAACTTCCCAAACGAATCTGGAAGCACCTGCAGACTAAAGCACCATCGCAGGTCAAACGAATCTGGAAGCACCTGCAGACTAGAGCACCATCGCAGGTCAATAGTTTGGAGATTATTCAACTTCCCAATCAAATCTGGAAACACCTGCAGACTAGAGCACCATCGCAGGTCAATAGTTTGGAGATTCGTCAACTTCCGAAACGAATCTGGAAGCACCTGCAGACTAGAGCACCATCGCAGGTCAATAGTTTGGAGATTCATCAACTTCCCAAACGAATCTGGAAGCACCTGCAGACTAGAACACCATCGCAGGTGAATATTTTGGAGATTCTTCAACTTCCCAAATGAATCTGGAAGCACCTGCAGACTAGAGCACCTCTTCAGTTCAATAGTTTGGAGATTCGTCAACTTCCCAAACGAATCTGGAAGCACCTGCAGACTAGAGCACCCCTCCAGGTCAATAGTTTGGAGATTCCTCAACTTCCCAAACGAATCTGGAAGCACCTGCAGACTCCGGCACTTCCCCAGGTGAATAGTTTGGAGATTCGTCAATTTCCCAAACGAATTTGGAAGCACCTGCAAACTCTTGCACCATCGCAGTTCAATAGTTTGGAGATTCGTCAACTTCCCAAACGAATCTAGAAGCACCTTCAGACTCCGGCACCTCCCTAGGTGAATAGTTTGGAGATTCGTCAACTTCCCAAATGAATCTGGAAGCACCTGCAGACTAGAGCACCCGAACAGTGCAATATTTTGGAGATTTGTCAACTTCCCAAATGAATCTGGAAGCATCTCTATATTTGAGCATCTATAGAATGAAAGGTTTTCCAAGCTTATTAAGTTTTCAAACGAATCTGGGAGCATGTTCAAACTGGAGCACCCCTCGAATTAAAACTGGGGATTGGAACCTGCAAGGTAAGATAATAGAAGTTAATTAAGCTCCGATGCCAGACTCCATTTCAAAAGAGGTCGTTAAGTTCGCAAAAGAATTTTGGTAGGCAGTCCAGTTTTAGATAGGAATACAAATATAAAAAAGGAAATTGTACCTTTATAGCCCTATAATTCTAAGTGTTTCAACGATTTTAGATGGCAGAGTTTGGCTGGTAAAGTTACATGGAAAGACACGAACACAAATTTTTCGAGATGCCTCAAATTGCCAATGAACTTTGGAACCTTCAAACGTGTAGCTTTAATATACAATTCCCTCAAATGCTCCGGTGTTTGCAATATTTATATTTTCAAAATTGGTTTTACCTCTACTATGTTAACAATACTAAAGATCAAAGCTATTTCATTTCAAAAAAAGAAAACATTATGTCAAGAACATCAAATGACTACCTGCGATTCATGGAGCCACAGTGTTTCAAGTTCGCTCCAGCCCTTCTCTATTCTTAGAACTCTTAAATTCTTGAGTGGAATCCAAGAAGGTATGTAAGAGTAAGGAAAGTCAACCCAACATAGCCATATTAGTGACGTCGCAACGCTGATTATACTTTCCATGAACTCCGGTTCAATGAAATAGCCTTGAGCCCTAAGCAGCTGCAACCGTCTCACATAATTTTTGAATCGATTGCCGCCAAACTCAAAGTCAACCTGCAACCTGAGCCATTTGAGTGAGAGTGGCATGACACAGCTGCAACCTTCAGTCCTAATCAGCTGTAACCTCCTCACATAATTTGGGAAACGACTTCCGGCGAACTCCGCGAGGTTTACGAAAAAAAATTTGAGCCCTTTCGCAGCCTTGTGAGTGAACGGTGCTAATTCCGCGCACCGTCAGCTAATTTCTCAAAGATATGTTAGAATCAGGATTAATAATTGTTTTCTCAAATATGGACATCCTAAGTGCAAAACTTAAGACTGAAAAACATAACGGACACAACTAATTTGACAAAAATTCACTATTTTGAATATGGGTTTAAAGCTTCAAAATACATACCAGTGAATTGTGGAACAGAAGCCGAAGGTCATGGGTTGGGCACGAAAGGTGAAGTGTCGAATCTGGCGGTTCAGACTCTGCAATATGTCTGCCCAGATCTCTCACGTGGTCGTGCATTCTTATACAGTTTTCATCGTCTACTTCCACTAGAGACCTGCTCTCCAGGTTACGAAGACCAAGCCATCTGTCACACTCCATTCCATCCCAGATTCTTATAGCCATATCTTTGTTTTCTCCTATAAATAAACACACAATGTCTAAGAAAATCTGCTTCTCTATTTTATCGAGACCGTCATAGCTAATTTTTAGCCTAGCCAGTATATCTTCGGGAAGAATTTTGGATAGTTTGAGCAATTGCACATTCCAATACTGCAAATATTTTCTACGAAGAAGAGATCCAACCACTTTAAGGGATAATGGCAATCCCACGCAGGCACGGAGAAATTCTTCGACCACTTGTTCAAATTCTATAGGAGGATCTTGCCATTCGAACGCATGCCAGCAGAATAGCTCTCGGGAATGATCTTGGTCGAGCCCTGTTAGCTAGAAAATCGAAGACTCTGCAATCCTTGAGCTTGTAAGTATATCCTTATTCCTAGATGTGACTAGAATTTGTTGGAATGTTTCAGAATTCCAAAATAATAAAATTTCCTTCCTTAACACAGAGAAATATTCAAAATTGCATCCACAGTGACAGAGTTTTAACTCAGAAAAAAAAAATCTATTTCATAAAAAAAACTGTTACAGATTCTTCCTCAAAAGAGGGATTACAATTGCTGGACTGTTACAAGACACAGTGCCAGATAAAACTGTTCTCTGTCTCACACAGAAAAATACTTTGTCTTTTCTAAAAAAATTCACTGCTGTGAATACTCTGTTTTAAAAAAAAAACACTCTCTGTCTTTTACAAACAATACACTGCTGTGCATAAAAACTTCTGTTCTGTGTAACTTTTTTTTTTTAAATTACAACACTCTATTTTCTGTATATAAAAAAATATCCCAGATTGAATTTAATGCCATTCGTTGAAAAAAATCACCGCTTCAGATTTCATTTATGGTCTCATTACTTCTGTCGGCACCGCTCTAAAATGCATTGATGGCAAATTACTTGTTGGCACTGTTGTTCTTTTTCTTCCCGCACTGCTGTGCACATTCACTGTTCTATGTATTACAAATAATACAGCAACCCTTTGCCTCACGAGCCTTTTAATATATATATGTGTTATATATATTAAAAATAAAACAAATAAAATAAAACATTAAAAACAAACTATTTTTTTATAACCATATGCGTTGGGAAAATAACATTAAAACCCCGCAACTTTTTTGTTAAAACGAAGTGTGGGTCCCGCTGCTGATGATGTCAGCAGTTCCTGGGGGGGTTCGCTATTCCAGCCACCTGCCTTTCCTGACCCCCGTGGAAATGCCCTTCCGCCTTGCCTATACGCTGCCATAACTGGGCAGTTGGAAATTAATTCCAACACTCCCCCTTAGTTTCAACTGCTGGGTTTTCCTGCATACCCATGCATTTTCTGAAATATTCAAAGCTTTTCTACTAAAGTGGCTTTGTGAGGATGTCTACAAATTGATCCTCTGTTCTGCAATGCTGCAAAACAATCTCGCCATTGCTAACCAATTCCCGTATGAAATGAAACTTGGTGTCAATGTGCTTTGTCCTTTTATGAAAAACGGAATTTTTAGACAATGCAATAGTTGAACTATTGTCACAAAATATCACTGTCCCTTTTACCTGTTCTTGACATAAGCTTCTCAACATTTTTCTCATCCAAACTACTTGACACGCTGCTGCTGTAGCTGCCACATATTCAGCCTCTGCTGTAGACAATGCTACAATGGGTTGTTTCTTAGAAGCCCATGAAATGGCTCCTGAACCCATATGAAAAACATAACCGGAAGTGCTCTTACGATCATCAACACTTCTAGCCCAATCACTGTCAGTGTATCCAACTAAATCTAAACATTCTGAAGTAGTATAAAAAATACCAAACCTTTTAGTACCTTTTACATACCTTAGAATTCTTTTTGCTGCCTGCCAATGTGCATCCTTTGGCTTTTCCATGAATCTGGAAATCAAACTAACAGCATGCATTATGTCCGGCCTAGTTTCAGTCAAATACATAAGGCTGCCAACTATGCTCTTGTACAAGCTAGGATCAAAATCCTTACTGCTATCCTCTCTGCTGAGTTTTAATCCCATCACTGTGGGAGTGATCGCTTCTTTGCATTCCTGCATGTTAAATCTTTCGAGCACTTCATTAACATACTTTTCCTGTGAGATAAAAATCCTATTTTTATCTTGTTCTACTTCTATTCCTAAGAAGTATCTCAACAAACCCATGTCAGTCATCTCAAATTCTTCTTTCATGACTGTTTTAAAATTTTCAATAAGGCAATCATCATTACCTGTAAAAATAACATCATCAACATATAAAACTACAATCAATATTTTACCATATTTTTCTTTGATGTAAAGGGTGGGTTCTCCCTCACATTTCTCAAATCCATTTTCCAGTAGATAGGAGTCTATCCTACTGTACCATGCTCTTAGCGCTTGCTTCAGCCCATAAAGAGCTTTCTTCAACTTGCATACTTTGTGCTCTTGGCCTTTTTTTTCATAGCCGAGAGGTTGTTCAATGTAAACCTCTTCCATTAACACTCCATTTAGGAATGCTGACTTCACATCCATTTGGTAAACTTTCCATTTGTTTTGTGCTGCTATGGACAGCATTGCTCTCACGGTTTCCATTCTGGCAACCGGTGCGAAAGTTTCCTCATAATCTATCTCGTGCTTCTGCTTATAGCCTTTGACAACAAGCCTTGCCTTGTGTCTCTCTATTTTGCCTTCAGCATTACTCTTGGTCTTGTAGACCCATTTAACACCAATGACATCTTTACCTTTTGGGAGTTCAACCAAATCCCAAGTTTTGTTTCTCTCTATGGCATTTATTTCCTCATCCATAGCTTCTATCCATTTCTCATCCTTGATGGCTTCTTCGAAATGAACAGGATCATCAACATGACAATATAAAGCAAACAAAGAATTGATACCTTCATTAGCTATATCTTGTTCATAAATTTCTTTCAAACTTCTGAATTTCTTACCTCTTTCTATAGGTGTACAAGTACTTGAAGAAGCACTTGAATTTCCTCCTTGTGGTGTGCTTGGAGAAGCACTGTCATTTCTCCTCAAGGGTGTGCTCTGCTGCTCTTTTGTTGGTGTTGCTGTTTGGGGATGTATTTCAGCCAAATCATCATCATTATCATCATGAGATAAACAGTGTTTAACATTCACTGTCTTCTCTATGCTTCCATCTTAAGCTTCCTCTTCAATGAACTGAACATCCCTCCTCATAATAAACTTCTTGTTGGATGGGTTATATAACATGTATTCCTTGGATTCCTCACTGTATCCAATGAAAATACATTTCTCCCCCTTGCTGTCCAACTTATTTCTTAGCTGATCCGGAATGTGTGCATAAGCCACACATCCAAAAACTTTCATGTGTGTGACACTTTGCTTTGTGCCACTCCATGTCTCTTCTGGCACTTTGTTCATAACTGATTTTGTAGGGCACCTATTCAAAACATACGCTACACAATGTACAGCTTCTGCCCAATAATCATTAGGCAAGTTCTTTGCCTTTAACATACTCCTCGCCATGTCCATTATGGTTCGGTTCTTCCTTTCGGCTACTCCATTTTGCTGTGGAGTATATCTAGTTGTAAACTACTTTTGAATACCATTTTCTCTACAAAAATGTAGAAAATATTTAGAGATATACTCACCTCCTCTATCATTCCTTAAGACTTTGATATGTAGCCCACTCTGGTTCTCAACAAGTGCTTTGAAATTGCAAATTTTTTCAAACACTTCACTTTTGTTTTTCAAAAAGTAAACCCAAGTTTTTCTTGTAAAATCGTCTATGAATGTTAACACATAGTGGCTGCTTGCAAGCGATGGATTTTGCATCGGTCCACATACATCTGAGTGGTCAATCTCTAAGGGTGCTTTTTCCCTTATGCTTTTTCCCGGAAGGAAAACTTTCTCTGTGTTTTTTCCCAAGAATACAACCTTCACAAAGGCTGTCCGGTTTCTCTATCAATGGTAAACCACTTACCATTCCTTTTCTGTTCAACAAATTAAGACCTCCAAAGTCGAGATGTCCAAATCTCAAGTGCCATAACCAATTATCATCCTTTGGTTCGCTTTGGAAAGTCTCTTGTGCAACTGCTGCTTTCTCTTCACCATTCTTCAAGTCTGCTCTCATTCTGAGAGGGAACATCCTGTTCCTTGTCATCTTCACTTCAGCAATACATAGTTTGCTGGGTGGTTTATCCATGATGGTACAAACATCATTATCAAAGAAAACATTATACCCCTTATGGACAAGTTGTCCAATACTTAAGAGGTTACACTTCATTCCTGGAACATAATAAACATCTGCTATGGTTTTCTTTGCTCCTAATCTTTTTAAAACATTTACATTTCCTTTTCCCATAACAGAAACTTTGTTATCAGTTCCTAGTGTGACTTGTGACTGCACACTCTCATCTAACATAGAAAACATTGCTAAGTTTTCTGTCATATGGTTACTGCAACCAGAGTCTAGAAACCATAAATCCTCATTCTTTTCTTCAGCCATATTACAAGCTAAAAACAAATTACTTTGGCTGCTATTTTCTTTTGTGAAATTTGCACTAGTTCCACTTCTCATATCTTGTTTCTTCTTTCTACATTCATTAGCATAATGACCATATTTTTTACAATTGTAACATTGGACATTGGATTTGTCATACCTTTGTCCTTGATCATTCTGCTGTCCACTTTGTTGGTTTCCTTGGCCGTGGCTGTGACTTTGACTGTTGCACCTTCCATGTGAATGTGAAGGGTTATTCCTTCCACCTCTGTTTTGGCTTCTTCCTCTTCCTCTTCTAAAAGACATCTGGGTCTTGAAAGCATGCTCAAGAGATGAGTTTTCACTCCTACCCAATCTCTGTTCATGGGTCATCAGTGATGCATGTAGTTCATCCACTGAAAACTTTGTGAGATCCCTAGTCTCCTCTATGGTGGTGACAATCACATCGAATCTTTAGGGTAAACTTCTCAAGAGTTTTTCCACAATCCTCTTATCTTCAAGAGTCTCTCCATGAGATCTTATTTGTGTGACCATTCCAATCACATGAGTGAAGAATGAGTCAATAGTGTCTGACTCTTTCATACAGAGAGTCTCAAAGTCTCTCCTCAGCAACTGAAGTTTTGTTGTCTTCACCTTCTCCATACCCTGATAGGTTGTCTTGAGAGTTTCCCATGCTTCTTTGGATCTGATAGCTGCTGCTATCCTCGAAAACACACTCTCATGCACTGCTTGATACAAGAAGAAAAGAGCCTTGGCATCTTTCTTCTTATTTCTCTTTAATAACTCTCTTTCTGCCTGAGTTAACACATAAAATTTTGCTTCATTTGTTGGCTCTTCAAAGCCATCCTCAACAAATTCCCATAAGTCTTGGGAGACAAATAAAGCCCTCATAGTTATTGACCAGTAGTCATAATTTTTCCCATTAAATTGTGGGAGATGGATATTTCCCATGCCCATACCAGTGCTGGCTCCAGCCATTCTGCACTCTTAACTATGATAAAAAAACACTTGACTTTGTGTTTAAAATTAACTAACTATTCTGCAACAGTAACACAAAACGTATATAGAGAAATACCTTTGGATTCTTCTTGTCTGAGTCTTCACACTGCTGGAGAAGCTGCTGCAACAAAGAACTCCTTTCCTTCATCTTATTTGACCTTCAAATAGCCTGGACTAGCTCTGATACCATGTTGGAATGTTTCAGAATTCCAAAATAATAAAACTGCCTTCCTTAACACAGAAATATTCAAAATTGCATCCACAGTGACAGAGTTTTAACTCAGAAAAAAAAATTCTATTTCATAAAAAAAACCGTTACAGATTCTTCCTCAAAAGAGGGATTACAATTGCTGGACTGTTACAAGACACAGTGCCAGATAAACATGTTCTTTGTCTCACACAGAAAACTACTTTGTCTTTTCTAAAAACATTCACTGTTGTGAATACTCTGTTTTTCAAAAAAAACACTCTCTGTCTTTTACAAACAATACACTGCTGTGCATAAAAAATTCTGTTCTGTGTAACTTTTTTTTTTTTTTTAATTACAACACTTTGTTTTATGTATATAACAAAATATCCCAAATTGAATTTAATGCCATTCGTTGACAAAAATCACCGCTTTAGATTTCATTTATGGTCTCATTACTTTTTCCGGCACCGCTCTAAAATGCATTGATGGAAAATTGCTTGCTGGCACTGTTGTTCTTTTTCTTCCCGCACTGCTATGCACATTCACTGTTCTGTGTATTACAAATAATACAACAACCCTTTTCCTCACGAGCCTTTTAATATATATATGTGTTATATATATTAAAAATAAAACAAATAAAATAAAACATTAAAAACAAACTATTGTTTTATAACCATATGCGTTGGGAAAATAACATTAAAACCCCGCAACTTTTTTGTTAAAACAAAGTGTGGGTCCCACTGCTGATGATGTCAACAGTTCCCGGGGGGGTTCGCTACTCCAGTCGCCTGCCTTGCCTAACCCCCACGGAAATGCCCTTCTGCCTTGCCTGTACGCTGCCATAACTGGGCAGTTGGAAATTAATTCCAACAGAATTAAGCTACCTTGCTCAACCACATCTTTTACGGGTAAAAGTAATGCTTCTAATTGCTGAAGATGATCCACATCATCTAGAACTAGGAAAGCATGAGAAGATTTAAGATACCTTTGGAGCTTCTCTATACCATCATCAGTGTTGTTTATTTCCACATTTTCTTTTATACCAAAGTCCCTAAGAATCCAAGTCTGCAAGTATTTTAAAGAGTTTCTGGCTACGTTTTCTCTGACATCAGAGAGAAATCAAGATTGCTTGTAATTTGATGTTCGACAGTTAAAGATCTCCTTTGCTAGGGTGGTTTTCCTAGCACTGCCAAGCCCGACAATTCCTATAACCCTAGTCTCTCTGCTGCTTCGCTGGTCGAGCAACATTGCTCCTTCAAATTCTTCAGCTTTCTTATCCAACCCAGTTGGATATCTAGACACATGTAATCGTCTTTTAACTTTTTTTAACACTCCATCCACGACGTGTTGAAGGAGCTGCTTCTCATCGCTGAAATGAAATTACTAGTCAGAAATGCCTACAATATAAAACTACCTATCCATCCAACAAGTTAAAAGGTAGAGAGTAAGAGGGAGAGTTGGTGTACTCACCCATTATATGTCTGGAGATCAAAACCTTTTATTTCTGCAGCATCAGTGAGAGCCTTCCTCGATTTCTGGATGGTTTCAGGGTCATATCGTGGTGTAGAATCGAACGCTGCCTTCTTCTCCAACTCTTGCAGAGCTCAACCATAGACTCATTTTTCTCTCTGTGTTCCCCATCGAAGATCTACAGGCTTGACACCACCATAGAATACTGGAATGATAGTTGACCCCGATTCGAACATTAGCAAGAGCTCATCAAGACACCAATTAGACTCTGCATATCTGGGAGTGAAAATAGCAATATGCACAGAAGCTGTTCGGATGGCACTCTCAATTTGAGGAGTTATATGCTCTCCACCTTGCAATTCATCTTCATCGAGAAATACTCGCAGTCCGTGATTGTTGCTAAGGCTCTCATAGAGACGTTTGGCGAGGGTTTTCTTGCATTCTGGACCCCTGTGGTTAATAAAGATATCAAAAACATAGTTGTTGGTGCTGGAGGATCCTCCATATGAAGTGGATGCCATGGAACACAGAGAAGCAATGACCTCAAGATTCTCCTACTCGTCTGGCTGATCTCTCAAACTGCAAAGTGGCTACCCGTTGATCTCTCTTTCTCAATACTCGCAACTCAGAATTACTTAATTTGTTCGGTTCAGCAGACTAAATGTTGATGGTCATGAAAGTAGGTGTATGATATACCATTTCTTTCTTTACATAATTTATGTGAACGAAGCGAAGTAAATAAAAAAATATTGCCAGTTGTCATATTAGTGTGGATATTTTATTAAGTAATTATGATTAAAATATTCTTCTTCCGAGTTATTAGGCAACACTTTCCTTATCAAAATAATCAAACTTTACCGTCAGTTTTATCACGAGTATAACATTTATGATCCCAGCTTAAGTTAATTGATGTGAGGTAGAAGTTTCAAATGAATTTTATCATAAGTATAACATTTATGATCCAAACTACGTTAATTTATGTGAGTAGAAGTTTCAAATTCAAAATTCATAACGAAGAGTTTGAAATAATATTGAAATTGAGTGAACATTGTTGTCTTAATTATATAATCAAAATTTTATATCATTAATATAATATTTATATCTCAATTATGTTAATTTTAATTTATGTGCGGTTAAAGTTTCAAATTCAATTTTGATAAATAAGAGTTTGAAATAAATTATTGAAATTTTAGTCAACATTGTTTTATTAACTATATATTATAAATTAACTAGTTTATATTGGTTTTATTAAGTTTAAAAATAATTTTTACTAAAAAAATGAAAATTAATAATAAAAAAATAAAATTCTAAAATTTATTTAAATTTAATCAAATTTACAATAATCTTATAATAACATTTTACAATTAAATAAATTATTTTTATCTATAAAGTGATATAAAATATATCACTTTACTGTTTATGAATTTATTAAATTTTTCAGTTTATAAATTTAACATCCGTTTCTCCATAATTTAATATTATATTTTTTTTTATTATAATTTTTAAATGTTTAAATTTATTTATTTCTGATAACTTTTCTAAATTGATGTGGATCTTCTTTAACAACCTGTAATTAATTTTATCTTTAAATAAACATTGGAGGAAGGTAGGTTGAACACAACAAGACCGACGCGAGAGATGATGCGGTACAACCATTTTTTACTTTAACAATAATAGAAAAACGTGGAAACTGACGGACGTGTGGTAGATTCGCGGAAATTGCCAATTGCAGTGGCCAATTCTCCACTGCAATTTGTAGGTTTGGAATTTTCAAATTTATTTGCAGGTAGTTATATTTAGATGAAGAATTTTCTAGGCATAATAGCGGATTAGTATAGTTTTATAATATCGATTTTTTTTTATGAAATATATGTTCGTTTAATTAGAGAATATCACTATTTGGGAAGAAATAGATTAAATACTCATGTTAAATTTACGGTTTCAATTTTTTTATTAGTCATTTACGTTCAAAATGCTACAAAAATTTCAAATTATAGATGGAACGACTGGTATCGAATGCAGGTGCAGAGCAGATACGGTGAAATGAGTGATGTGGTTAGGGGTCAAATCCGGGTGGAATACGGGGATAGCAAATTCTGTGTGAAAAGATAAGAATTTGGGGGTCTACAACATCCAATCAGAAAATATCCCTAATAGGGGCTAATATTTCTTGGAGATCTAAAATTCTTATTGCTCAATTAAGGACTAATTCTCATCAACTCCGTTGTGAAACAGGGCGCTGGAAAAGGCCAAAAGAAATGTGGGAAGAAAGAGTATGTATTTTTTGCTCCTCCAGAAAAGTGGAAACAAAAAAGCATTTCATTCTAGAATGTGAGGCCTTCAAAGATATCAGGGAAAACTATGCAGGTATTCTGGCAGCTAATTCTTGGGATAATTTATTCAGCGAAGAGTTGGTCGATAAGCTGGGAGTGGTCATTGTAAAACTTCACAGGAAAAGGGCCGAATACAAGAGTCAGATAGAGAAGAAAGTTGTCCCATAGGCTATTATTAGCCTCGTGGACTTTAAAAATCCTTTCTTTCTTTCTTTCTTTTCGCAGATTTTAATCGTCCCATTCGCTCCTACCCCCACACTAGTAATGCATTTTACAACGCGTGGGACAGTTGTCAGCATTGTTTCTTTTTCCTTTTTTGAAAAGGACAAAAACAACAGTTTTTTCAATAGTAGTCGGTCTCAGTGAATTAATTTTTCTTATTATGATAGTCTAAATGTTCGGTAGGGAAGAGATGTGAGGGATTAGTAATTATTTATCAGTTTCATTAAATTATTATTTTTATTATGATAGTTTAATTTTTTTAGGTAAGGAAGAAATGTTAAATTCATAGAACCAATAATTGTTATAGTACTGGTCTTACCACTAAAATTTCCTAAAAGATTGGTTGGGCCTACAAATGTCATAAATAGCCTTTTAAGTATTAATGATACAAATCATCTTGTCTCAACTAGAAAATAAATAAAATGATAAATCCTTCTAAAATGGTATATTCCCACCACCCACCAAGTATTCCAAATGTATACTCATACCTATGTTCAATAAATGACATCTAAGTCATTAAATTTCCCACTAAAACATATCAAAGCACATGAATAAACAATAACAAATTATCATCCATTGGATCACATCCAAATCAATCTAGATCACACATTCAAAATGAAGCCATTGCAATCCATGTCAATCATTGCCACCAATTAAAATCAAGTGCAAAAAACCATAAAATAAGTTCAACCACTGCTGAAGTTGCATGTTTAACATTCAAACTATTCACTAGCCCTCGAGACAAACCATCACAAAACATTTGACAATATATTCACCATAGTTATTTCAATTTCTGTACAATTTCCTTACAGTTTTATTTTCATTTCTCGATCACAAAACATTTCATAGCAGTTATTTATTTGGAGTATATGTTTATAAGTGATACCACGCCAACAACCACTGGTTTTGAGATGAATGGGTATAATAAATGATACAATAACCATTTGGAGTATATGTTTATAAGTGATACCACGTCAATAATCACTGGGTTTGAGATGAATGGGTATAATAAATGATACAATAACCGTAGAAAGTGAAGATAAACACTTAGAAAACATGCACATTGCAACTCCACAAATAAATAGAACTTAAGCGTAAAAATAATAATTAGTAGATATTGGGTCATCATAAGAAAAATAATGAGGTTATGTTAAAGCAAACTACAGATAGAAAATGATCTATCTTTTTTCTATGCAACTCTATAATGATTGAATTTTAAAAGTGTGACTAAAATTGCGTTTAACATTATCTCATAAACCTTTATATCATGATCCATAGTTACGAGACCCTCCCACCTTTATATCATGATTCATAGTTACGAGACCCTCCCACCTTTATATCATGATTCATAGTTACAAGACCCTCCCAGGTCAACTTGGAATTGGCACTTCTACACAACCTACCCTCAAAACCTATGTTTGATTGGGATGACATAACCAAGGCCCATTTGACCTACCCCTTTGACTTGTTTGATTCAACCAGAGATTATTAAATTCTAAATTGAAAGAAAAAATATTTGACTTTTAAAAAAAAAATATATATATATTCTATTTTTCTATATCCTGAGTCATTTGCAAGTTGACTGGAAAGTCATTTTTGACCCTTTAGTCAAGTTTGATTGGTGAGCCAAAACAATTCCTAGGCCAAATCAACTCTAGTAAATTTATACAAATGCTAGCTCTTTGTTGTATAAAAGATGGAATAAAAAAATTAAACCTTTTTCAACTAAGAAAACATCACTAATGAGTGACCTGAACATTTAGGAACATGACTGTTGCATTTCACTTGCATACCTCTAAATATATCATTGGATTTTATGTATTTTTCACAACCAATTATATAGATGACAACTGATGAAGATCAATATTTCAGACATGAAAATTTAATGAAAAATGACAAATATTGGCATAGACAAATATGACAAGGTGTAAGAGAAAGAGTAATGAGACTAAAATGTGCATCCATCTACAGAAATATTACAAAAATATGACACACCCATAATGCAAAGTATGGGCTAGTATGGCTACATACAGATGAAAAAGAACATAACTCGTTTCTAGTTGAACATCAATCCTTTTCTACAGTACAAATTCCAAGCGCGAAGGACGTCATATAAAGTTTTACACATCCATCTCAAAGCCAAAAAAATGTCATAAAAAATAGTTCTTCAATCATAGTTAATTTGAAAATGAGCCTCATAGCTCCAATTTAAGAACAACTAGATGAGCACCTGAATTAAGAAGGAGAATCCACAACAATTTTTCCAAAAGTTTGTCTAGAATTTAGCATAAATTGATGACATGTGGAAATAAACAGTGGCAAAGAATTTAGTGATAAATGACAATAGTTTCTTGCTCAACTCACTATCAGTGACATAAACTTGGAATTAAAAAAAATAGACATAGAAACCCATTTATGCTTCCCTTTCTTTTGCTACTTGTCATATTTGTTGAGACATGAAACCAATCTAGATGAAATTTCTAGTGAATAACATGAAGATCATCATCGTTTTTTCATTCTCTTATTTTTTTTTCATTTCTCTCAGTTGCATTTGAAGAGGAAATCTCTATCAATTATTTTTCCAATTAAATCACATAGAAATTTTTAAGTCAACACGTTTCGAACCACGTACTATGGTTCATCATCAGAAAATTTCTATTGAACAAAATGAAGATCTATAATGATTGTGCATTTTTATCTTTTTGTTATTTTTTTCAACTACCATGCCATCCTATTTCCTGTGTCTACTTTCATTCCATTTCCTTTTATTTTTATCACTAACATCCCTTTTCTTTTTAAACATTTTCTTTGGTTTGAGGATGTCTTCTTCATCCTCCACTAAATTCTTATCATTTCTACACAAAATTATTTCTTCCAATTCAAGTCCTTCCTCAACTACTTTGTTTTCCTTTCCTTTTAATATCATCTCTCTCAGTTCTCTGTCATTGTCTATAAATTTTTCATTTTTTTGCATTTCATTTCTTTAAATTTATCTACGTCATCAAATTTTTCCTTGAATTCCCTTTTTTCACACCATTACTTTTCTCTTGTGTTTCTCCGTCTTCCATACAAAATTTTCAGTGACCTACACTTGAATATTTACTCACTTATGTTCTCCCCAATTTTCTCATCAACCATCATATCTTGCATTTTTTTTCCTTTTCTCCTTGAAGTTTTGAGCTTAGTTAAATCCCCAATACATTTATCTTGTTTTCCCTCACAACATTTCCATAATCACTATGTTTCTGTATAACCTACTTAGCATTCAAATTCTCAAGATACTTCATATGTCTTTCAAATTTTCTTAAACCCACACTATCCTTCTCTACATCAACTGCGACATATTTTCTGATAGCATCCTCTGCCTCTACCTTGTCCATAATTTTGTGGAACATCCACAAATCTCCAAAATTCCTTTTCATCCTTTTAACTATATTTTTAAAATTTCCATTAATTATTTTAGGATTTCTGTGAGTGTTTTCAACCTTGTCAGACTTGAAATGGAGAAATAAGTATTCCATATCCAATTCAAAATTCAGCATACTTTAAAGTTTTCAATATTTAAGGATTGGTAGGATTGCAACTTTTTTATCATGTATGATGGTATGGGATTGGCATAATCAAAAGCACCAAACCCCTTGTGTAACTCGTTGTTGGTGGTGGTGATTGTTGAACTCCTCTTCCATGGCTTTAGCAAAAATGTACCCTTCACTTAAACCAAAAAATAGGCTACACATGTTAAGTTTTTCCTACCATATTATAAGGCTTGGATTAGGTAGTTTGATCAAAATAGGGTGTTGTTAACCAATGTCCCTAGAGTATCAACGTAGAGGAAAAGGATAGTTTAAGAGGAAAAAGGTGATACTAGCGAGGAGTATCCCAATATAAGCACTTGAAATAATAACAAATGTCACCAAGTATATTTCTAAACAACCTGTATAAGCACCTCACTGTCATGACAGTGCACCTTATTGGTTTTTATTTTTTTCCCAAGACAACCTATATAAGCTCAACATGTATGAGGCTCATCATTTTTACAGTAAATTAGCAACTTAATCAAACCTTTACTAAGGTAATCCTAGAGTGTCCTTCGTGCCTGAAGAGTGTTATCTATAGGAATAACAATATTGACAAACTCATAACCATTCCAACAATAGGAGAATCACTAACCATTACTAAGGCAAGCCTCTAGCTTCTATTGAGCTACTAAATTCCTTTAGCAAGGCAAGCCTGCAACTTCCTTCATGCCTAAAGATTTTGATGATTAGGAATAGAAATATCGACAAACACGAGGCTAAACAATTTTATTCAAACAAATGTTTATAAAAAAGATTCACTAGACCAGATCAACATCTTAACCAGAAAAGGAACGAGGTGTCACTTTTTTTAGTTGAAATTCCTCCTATAATGCATAAAACATTTTATCCAAAACATATATCTATATAATTGAAGACATACAACCAATTCTAGGTCGATTTCAACATACTAGAAGTAGTTTTCCAAGTGCAAATATAGTCATGGTATTTTAAGTGTAAAAAAAAGTTATCAAAAGACAATCACTAATATATTTGAAGACATACAACAAATTCCTTCTGTGGAATTTATTTTTTAAGGATACTGTCAAAAAGGCATATGTATGAAAATCTCTTAAGCTGCTACTAACATGCATGTTGTTAATTTCTTGTAAGAAAGCATAAATACTATTAGCTTGTATGAAAGAATAATTTCAATTATTCTTAACTAAATGCATGCAATAATTCTTTAGGTAGTTGCATCTATGGCAAGAGTTAGTTATGTTGCTCGTACAAGGAAAAGTGGCAGGCAAGTGACCAGAGGTGCCCAGCTGTGATGTCCTTCATCGGATGAGGACAGGACATGTGATGTGAATGTCAACAATGCTCCCATCAATGTTATTGATGATGAACATGAGACAGAAGCTAATGTTGTCACACCATCAACCACAGTCCAAGGGAAAATTTCAACTAAAAATATCAATGCTATAAGAAGTTGGAAAAAATAAGACATGTTATCTGCAATTGACATAGAGTTCAATGGATATTCAGTTTGGGCATCTGCAAAAAACCATGGTATTCCTCCCTCATCAATACATTATTGGATAAATGGGCTCACTTATACAAAACGTAGAGTTCCTCTTACACTTATAACTGAAGAGCAGGACGCCAAGGTGGTTGAGTGGTATAAGGAAATGGCCCAATTGGGACATTGGCTAGATATGATACAAATCAAATCCACAGTTGCTCAAATTTGTCAAGGGAGGCCAAACCCATTAAAATATGGATTTCCTGGTAAATCATGATTGTTTGGGTTTAAAAAAAGGCATCCAAACCTTGTATTGCGTATAATTGAGGGCCTTAACAAAGACAAATCATTAAATTTGCGCCCCAGATTTGTATGTAAGTTCTATTACACTCTTTCTAGTGCATACAATAAGCATTCTTATGCTATAAACCATATATGGAATTGTGATGAAATAGGTTTATAGGCGAGAAGGAATTGTGGCATGCAGGTAATTGCCAAGAGAGGGAGCCAAAATGTGCCACAATTTTCTCCTAAGAGCATGGAGTGGATAACTATTCTATGTTGTTTCAATGCAATTGGTGCTTCAATCCCAGGATTTTATCTATTCAAAGGTAAAAATCAACTGAAAAAATGTGTACAAAACTGTGAACCAGGAGCATGCATGGTTGCACATCCCCATGCATATATGACTAAGATTTTTTTTTAAAATTGACTTTTTCACTTTGCTGCATTTGTACCAGGTGGTGTATCTGATCTGAATATGGACAAACTAGTTTTGTTGTGCTAGCTCCCTCATCAGTTAAATAAAAATGTGTTTAGGATCATCTCAAGTTAGCCAATTGTGAAGGGGTTTATGTGTCCAGTTTTTTGTGTCTTTGATGAGAAATTTATGAGTTAATTATATTTTTAAAACTCATGTACAAAAAATAAAATGCAGCTAAATAAAACACAACATACACATTACACTATAGATTATAACAGTTCACCCCTCCTGGGCTAGATCTCCATGGACCTGCTTCAACTGGTTATGCCCTCTTGGGATTAATGGTTAATTTTTTGATTAAATGCACTTACAGTGCTCCAATGGCTTTGAAACCTACTCCATTGGCTTTAGAAGACCCAAAAAGCCTCAAAATAGACTATTCAATCTCTGAAAATCATCTCCAGCTGAGCTAGGCATGACCTCCTCTCCTGGTGGCCCTAGGCTTATTTAATCTTCAAAGTGGAAAAAACACTTTCAGAAGTGCTCCAACGCCTCTGCAACCTGCACCATCATGCTCAGATCATCAAAATCATCTATGAATGACTCGTCTTGAGCCAAAATTTGTCGAAAAATGCTCCAATTATGCCTCATTCAATTCTGCCCTGGGAAACCCCACTAAAACTGGAGAAACTCCAATTAAGACAACCAAATCTGGAAGCGACGCCAAAAATAGCAGAACCCGCCAAACTAAACTGGATTTTAATTAACTGTTAAGCGCACATTTAATGGATGCTTAGCGCATTAAGCTTAATTAACAAATGTGAATTTATGAAATTGGATTAGCGCGTTAAGATGGGATTAAGGGTAATAATCCGGGTTTAATTTGTTTAAACCATGCCATTTGCTTAATTTTTTTAAACCATGTTGATCTCCCAAACTGCAAAGTGGCTACCCATTGATCTCTCTTTATCAATACTCGCAATTGAGATTTACTTAATTTGTTTTGTTCAATCGACCAAATTGTCGCAGATCATATATATAACAAAACAATGTTGATTGTCGGGGTAAGTAGGCCTATAATATACCATTTCTTGCTTTAAGTAATTTATGTGAAAAAAGAAGAAAGAAAGTATTTTTAAAGTTTAGAGGCTAAAACTAGCTTATATGAATGAAGCGAAATAAATCTAAAATTATTGCAAGTTATCATATCAATGTGAGATATTTTATTAAATAATTGTTATTAAAATAATTATTCTTCCAAGTTATTAGGCCACCCTTTCCATATCAAAATAATCAAACTTTACAGTCAGTTTTAATATAAGTATAACAGTTACGATCCCAACTAAGTTAATTTATGTGACTCTAGAAGTTTCAAGATTCCTAACGAAGAGTTTGAAATAATATTGAAATTTAGTGAACATTGTTGCCTTAATTATATAATCAAAATTTTTCAGTGAGCTTTATCATGAGTATAACATTTATATCTCACCTAAGTTAATTTATGTGCAGTTGAAGTTTCAAATTCAATTTCAAAATTTTACAGTGAGTTTTATCATGAGTGTAACATTTATATCCCAGTTAAGTTAATTTATGTGCAATTGAAGTTTCAAATTCAATTTTGATAAAAAAGAATTTGTAATAAATTATTGAAATTTTAGTTATTATTGTTTTCTTAAGTATATATTATAAATTAACTAGTTTACATTGATTTTATGAATTAATAGTAAAAAAATAAAAAATAAAATTTATAATTTATTTAAATTTAATTAAATTTAATATAATTTTATAATAATATTTTACAATAAAATAAATTATTTTTATCTATGAAATATATCACTTTACTGTTTATGAATTTATTAACTTTGTCATTTATAAATTTAAGCCAAAATTAAAAACTATTTAAAAAAAACTAAAATATAAAAAATGTTGGGTTTAAAAATAATTTACATAACCATGTAAATAAACAATTAAAAATAAATTTAAATATGAAGAGTTTTATGAACGCTCAAAAAAGAGATATGGTAAATAAATATAAATATAAATAAACTAGAAGTATGGTAAATAAATAAAACCTCTTTTTATATTCAGTAGGTATGGTAAATAAATATATAAATATAAATATAAATAAACTAGAGGTATGGTAAATAAATAAAGCATCTTTTTATATTTACTCTATAAAGCTCTTTATATTAAAAAAACTCAAAAATATGTTTTAATTAGGTGAAACCTATGGGCCAAATACCATGGAACAAATTATTATTAATACCATGGACTTAATACCATGGGCCAAATACCATATTTATAAAAGAGGTATAAAAAGATAAGGTAAATAAATAAAAATATATCAAATAGGAGTAGAAATCAACATCTAATTATATTTGAATCCTATGGACCAAATACCATGGATCAAATTAATAATAATACCATGCAAAAAAACATTATCAACCCTAACATTAATATTAAAATATTATTATTATTATTATAATAATATTAAAATTATTAAATTTAATACATATATATATATATATATATATATATATATATATATATATATAAAGTCTAGATATATATGGGAGGGAAGAACAAAGACATATGATAGAGGTGGAGAAATAGAGGGAGTGGCAAGGGAGAGATTGAGATAAACTGAAGGAGAGAGAAGAGGAAGGATGAGAGGATGAGAGAGGGAGGGATAGAGAGACAAAGTTGGAGGGGGAGATAAGAAGAAAGACATAGAGAGTAAGAAGTGGAGTGAGAGGGAGTGACAAGGGAGAGATGGAGAGAGAGTGTGTATGTTTAGGGGTGAGATAAAGAGACATAGAAAGAGTGATGGAGACAAGGGGGGAGATAACGAGAGAGAAGACGAAAAAGAGGGATATAGTAACATAGTTGGAGAGAGAGATAGAGTGATGGGGAAGAGAGAGGGTTTGAGGGCAAAGAGAGAGAGAGAGAGAAGGGGGGGGGGGATGAATATAGAGGGAGGGAGGTGATAAAAGGAGAGAGAGGAAGGATGAGAAAGAGTACTTGAGAGAGAGGAAGAGAGTGATGCGGGAATATAGAGGATTGTAGGGGAAAGAGTGAGTGATGGGGGAAGAGAGAGGGAGGTAGGAGAGAAAGGGAGAGAGAGGAAGGAATAGAGAGGGGACTTGAGAGAGAGGAGGAGAGAGGGATGGATAGGGAGATGGAGTTGTATGGGGAGAGAGGGAGTTGAATGCGGAGAGACTGAGGGATAGAGAGATGGAGTTGGAGGAGGAGATAGGGATGGATAGAGAGATGGAGTTGGATGGGGAGATAGGGAGGGAAGAAGAAATGCATAGAGAGTAACAAGTGGAGAAAGTTAGGGAGTGAAAAGGGAGAGATGGAGAGAGAGTGTGTATCTTTTGGGGTGAGATAAAGAGACAAAGAATAAGAGATTGAGATAATGGGGGAGAGAAGGAGAGAGAGAATAATATAGTTACAAAGTTACAAGGTGAAGAGAGAGAGACCGAGAGAGAGAGGGGAGGGATAAAGGAAGAGAAAGAGTGGAGAGAGGTGGGGAAAGATAGATGGAGATGGAGGGGGGGAGAAAGGGAGGTAAGAAGAAATACATAGAGAGTAAAAGTTGGAGAGAGAGAGAGAGAGAGAGAGAGAGAGAGAGAGGATAGCGAGAGGGAAGAGAGATAGAAGTGGGGGAGAGGAAGGGAAGGGGAAGAGAGAGAGAGGGAGGGAGAGGAGGAGGGAGTGATAGATATATAGATTGGAGAAAGAGAGTGTATGTTTTGGGGTTGATATAGAGAGACAAATGGAGATAGAGATATAGATGGAAGGGGAAGAGAAAGAAGAGATAGATGGAGACAGGGAGGGAGGGACAAAGAGATTGATAAATATGGAGTGAGAGTGTTTGTGTGTTTGTGGGGGTGAGATAAAGAGACAAAGAAGGATAGATGGAGGGACATATAGATATGTATGGAGGGGGGAGAGAGGGAAGACTATTTCTTATAATAGATGCATTGATTTAAGTGTAGATGGTGATTTCTAATCCTATTTGATTGCTTGCACTAGATGCATTTATTTTAGTGTAGATTTTGATTTCTGACGATATGTGATTGCTTGCACTAGATGCATTGATTTCAATGTAGATGATTTCTAATTCTATTTGATTGCTTGCATTAAATGCTATTATATCAGTGTAGATGGTGATTTCTAATCCTATTTGATTGCTTGCACTAGATGCATTAATTTCAATGTAGATGATTTATAATTATATTTGATTTCTTACACTATATGCCTTTATTTCAATATAAATGATTTCTAATCCTATTTGATTTTCTTGCACTAAATGCATTGATTTTAGTGTATATTTTGGTTTCTAATCCTATTTTCTTACTTGGGCTAGATGCATTGATTTCAGTATAGATGTTGATTTCTAATCCTATTTGATTACTTGCATTAGATGCATTGATTTCTTTGTAGACTTTGTTTTCTAATCTTATTTGATTTCTTGCATTAGATGCATTGATTTCAGTGTATATGTTGATTTCTGATTTGATATAATTGGATGTATGATGGTACATTAGTTTTAAAGTCATTGGATTAATAGTGTGCATTGATTTCACTGTAAGCTCAAAAAATTATTAACAATGTAGAATGATTTTTGTGTTATAATAATTAAACCTAACAATATTGGAGAGCAAGAAAGACAAGGTATGGTGTTTACTACAAGATCTCTAGCTAAATATTTAAATGATTTATGATTTATGATTTTTACTCTCTTTTTCATATAATCAATACATAAAGATGACAAAACTAACAAGGGTGACAATTAGAATAGTAGAAAAAATTAGTTTGAGATTGATCACAATGAATGCTATTTGCAATTGACTACATTCTAATTATTCACATTTTCTATCATTCAATATTATTACATTGTCACTTTGCATTCAAAAATTTTATTTGATTATTTTCCATTATTAAAGTTATTTTCCAATATTTATTATCTCAACAAATTGAGGTAACTAAGAAAATTTAAAATTAAAATGACTCCATAAATCTCAAACATATTTAACACATTTAAAATTGTTATATTAATATTAGATGTATTTACATATTATTGATAAAATTAATTATATGTTCTTCATATTATCGATAGATTTTCCTTGGTCGCCCACACAACTGAAACCAATTTAGATCCATCTTAACTACAGATTTAACAATGGTGGAGAGGGATCAAATCTCTCGAGGTGTAAACCTTTCCTCAAATTTTGCACTCAAAAAACACGTCTGCACCTCTAGATATTTGATCTCTCTTGGTGCTTGATAAATTCATAATTAAGATGAATCTAAACTAGTATATATATATATATATATATATATATATATATATATTATAATTTTTAAATATTTAGATTTATTAATTTTTAATAATTTTTCTGAATTGGTCTGGATCTTCTTTAACAACCATCACAACTGTAATTAATTTTATTATTAAATAAATATTGGAAAAAGGTAGGTTGAAGACAACAAGAACGGACACGAGATATGATGCGGTATAGCCATTTTTTTATTTTAACAATAATTGAAAAAACGTGGAAACTTACAGACGTGTGGTAGATTCAAGGAAATTCAATTCTCCACAGCAAGGTTTGGAATTTTCAAATTTATTTGCAGGTAGTTATTTTTTTAACAAGTGGTTCACGTGCCTTCACACATAATAGCCTATTATTATAGTTTTATAATATCGATTTGATTCACAAATCTATGTACCCGCACATGCACACATGATAGCGTATTCGTATAGTTTTGTAATATCGATTTGAGAATATCACTATTTGGGAAGATATAACTTAAAAATTCAAGTAATATTTCAATTACTTTATTAGTCATGTGAAACGAGTGATGTGGTTAGAGGTCAAATCCGTGTGGAATAAGGGGATTGCAAATTCCGCGTGAAAAGATAAGAATTTGGGGCTCTACAACATCCAATCAAAAAATCGCACTCGCTCGTACCCCACACTGGTAATGCATTTTACAACGCGTGGGACAGTTGTCGGCACTATTTGTTTTTTTTTGAAACGGACAAAAACAACCGTTTTTCAATAGTAGTCGGTGTCAGTGAATCATTTTTTTTATTATGATAGTCTAAATGTTTGGTAGGGAAGAGAGGTGACGGATTACTAATTATTTATTCCTTTCATTAAATTATTTTTTTTTATTAAGATATTCTAATTTTTAGGTAGAGAAGAGATGTTTAATGTAAGGAACTAATAATTGTCAGAGTATTTGGTCTTAGCACTAAATTTTTTCAAAATATTGGTTGGCTTTACGATTGTTATAAATAGTTTTTAAGTATTAATAATATAAATAATTTTGTCTCAATTAGAAAATAAATAAAACCATAATTTTTTTCAAAATGGTCTATTTCCACCAGCTATTTAGTATCCCAAATGTATATTTATATTTGCACATAATAAAAATTGATGTATGTCATTCATAATTGTTGTGTTATTCAACATTTAAACCTAGTGTGTTCAATAAATGACACCCAACTCATTAAAGTTCCCATTAAAACACATCAAAGCACATGGATAAACAATATCAAATTTTCATCCATTGGATTACATCCAAATCAATCCAAATCACACATTCAAAATGAAGCCATTGCAATCCATGTCAATCATTGCTACTAATTAAATTCAAGTGCAAAAAACCATAAAATAAGTTCAACCACTGCTGAAGTTGCATGTTTAACATTCAAATTATTCACTAGCCCTCAAGACAAACTATCACAGAACATTTGACAGTATATTCAGGATAGTTATTTTAGTTTCTGCACAATTTTCTTACAGTTGTATTTTCATTTCTCGATCACAAAACATTTCACAATGGTTATTTATTTGGAGTATATGTTTATAAGTGATACCAGGTCAAGAACCATTGGTTTTGAGATGAATGGGTATAATAAATGATACAATAACCATTTGGACTATATGTTTATAAGTGATACCAGGTCAACAACCACTGGTTTTGAGATGTATGGGTATAATAAATGATACAATAACCATAGAAAGTGAAGATCAAACACTTAGCAAACCTGCACATTGCAACTCCACAGATAAAGAGAACTTAAGCATAAAAATAATAATTAGTAGATATTGGGTCATCATAAGCAAAATAATGAGGTTATGTTAAGGCAAACTACAGATAGAAAATGATCTATCTTTTTTCTATGCAATTCTAGAACTATTAAATTCTAAAAGTGTAACTAAAGTTGTGTTTAACATTATCTGATAAACCTTTATATCATGATTCATAGTTACGAGACCCTCCCAGGTCAACTTGGAACTGGCACTTCTAACCAACCTACCACCCAAACCTATGTTTGATTAGGATGACATAGTCAAGGCCCATTTGACCTACCCCTTTGACCACTTTGATTCAACCAAGGATTAATAAATTCTAAATTGAAAGCAAAAATATTTGACTTTTTATGAAAATATATATTTTTTCTATTTTTCTATATCCTGAGTCATTTGCAAGTTGACTGGAAAGTTATTTCCGATCCTTTAGTCAAGTTTGATTGGTGAGCTGAAACAAGTCCTAGGCCAAATCAAGTCTAGTAAATTTATACAAATGCTAGTTCTTTATTCTATAAAAGATGGAATAAAAAAAGTAAACCTTTTTCAACTGAGAAAACATCACTAGTGAGTGATCTGAACATTTAGGAACATGATTGCTGCATTTCACTTGCATAATTCTAAATATTTCATTGGCTTTTGTGTATTTTTCACAACGAATTCTATAGATGACAACTGATGAAGATCAATATTTCAAACATGAAAATTTAATGAAAAATGTCAAATATATTGACATAGACAAATATGGCAAGGTGTAAGAGAAAGAGTAATGAGACTAAAATGTGCGTCCATTTACAGAAATTTTATAAAAATATGACACACCCATAATGCAAAGTATTGGCTAGTATGGCTACCTACAGATGAAAAAGAGCATAAATTGTTTTTAGTTGAGCATCAATCCTTTTCTACGTACAACTTCCAAGCTCAAAGGATGTCATATAAATTTCTACACATTCGTCCCAAAGCCAAAACAATGTCATAAAATGTAGTTCCTCAATCATAATTAATTGGAAAATGAGCCTCATAGCCCCAATTTAAGAACAACTAGATGAGCACTTGAATTAACAAGGAGAATCCACAACAAATTTTCCAAAAGGTTGTCTAGAATTTAGCATAAATTGATGACATGCGGAAATTAAAAGTGGCAATGAATTTAGCGATAAATGACAATAGTTCCTTGCTCAACTAACTATCCATGACATAAACTTGTAATGAAAAAAATAGACATAGAAACCCATTTATACTTCATTTTCTTCCACTACTTGTCATATTTGTTGAGACATGAAACCAATCTAGATGAAATTTAAATGAAATTTCTAGTGAATAACATGAAGATCATTGTCGTTTTTGCATTCTCTTATTTTTGTCATTTCTCCCAATTGCATTTGAAGAGGAAATATCTATCAATTATTTTCCGAATTAAATCACATAGAAATTTTTAAGTCAACACGTTTTGAACCACGTACTATGGTTCATCATCAGGAAATTTCTATTGAACAAAATGAAGATCTATGATGATTGTTCATTTTTATCTTTTTGTTATTTTTTCACTACCATGCCATCCTATTTCCTGTGTCTACTTTCATGCCATTTCATTTTATTTTTATAACTAACCTCCCTCTCTTTTTTAAACAGTTTCTTTGATTTGAGGATCTCTTCTTCATCCTCCACTAAATTCTTATCATTTCTACACAAAATTATTTCTTCCAATTCAAGTCCTTCCTAAACTACTTCGTTTTCCTTTCCTTTTCATATCATCTCCCTCAGTTCTCTTTCGCTATCTATAAATTTTGCATTTTTTTGGCATTTAATTTCTTTAAATTTATCATATGTCGTCAACTTTTTCCTTGAATTCCCTTTTTTCACACCATCACTTTTCTCATGCATTTATTCTTCTTCCCTAAAAAATTTTCAATGACCTACACTTGAATATTTACTCATTTTTGTTCTCCGCAATATTATCATCAACCATCACATCTTGCATTTTATTTTTTTCCTTTTCTCCATGAAGTTTTGAGCTTAGTTAAATTCCCAATACATTTATCTTGTTTTCCCTTACAACATTTTCATAATCACTATGTTTCTGTATAACCTACTTAGCATTCAAATGCTCAAGATACTTCATTTGTCTTTCAAATTTGCTTAAACCCACATTATCCTTCCCTTCATCAATTGCGACATCTTTTCTGATAGCATCCTCTCCCTCTACCTTGTCCATTGTTTTGTGGAACATCCACTCAAATCAATCTCCAAACTTCCTTTTCATCCTTTAACTATATTTTTAAAATTTCCATTAATTATTTTAGGATTTATGTGACTATTTTCAACCTTGTCAGACTTGAAATGGAGAATGAAGTAGGGACATATCCAATTCAAAATTTAGCATACCTTAAAGTTTTCAATATTTGAGGATTGGTAGGATTGCAATTTTTTATCATGTATGATGGTATGGGATTGGCATAATCAAAATCACCAAACCCCTTATGTACCTTGATGTTGGTGGTGGTGATTGTTGAACTCCTCTTCCATCGTTGTAGTAAAAATGTACCCTTCACTTACACCAAAAAAATAGGCTACACATGTTAAGTTTTTCCTACCATATTATAAAGCTTGGATTAGGTAGTTTGATCAAAATAGGTTTTTGTTAACCGATGTCCCTAGAGGATCAATGTAGAGGAAAAGGATAGACAAGAGGCAAAAGGTGATACTAGTGAGGAGTATCCCAATATAAGCACCTGAAATGATAACAAATGTCACCAAGTATATTTCTAAACAACTTGTATAAGCACCTAACTGTCATAACAATTCACCTTATTGGTTTTTATTTTTTCCCAAGACAACCTTTATAAACTCAACTTGTATGAGGCTCAAAATTTTTAAAGGAAATTAGCAGTTCAATCAAACCTTTACTAAGGAAATCCTAGAGCTTCCTTCGTGCCTGAAGATTGTTATCTATAGGAATAATAATATTGAAAAACTCATAACCATTCCAACAATAGGAGAATCACTAACCATTACTAAGGCAAGCCTAGAGCTTCTATTGAGCTATTAAAGTCCTTAAGCAAGGCAAGCCTACAACTTCTTTCATGCCTGAAGATTGTGATGAATAGGAATAGAAATATCGATAAACATGAGGCTAAATAATTTAAGTCGAACAAAAGTTTATAAGAAATATTCACTAGACCAGATCAACATCTTAACCAGAAAAGGAATGAGGTGTCACTTTTCTTAGTTGAAATTTCTCCTATAATGCATAAAACATTTTATCCAAAACATATATTGAAATAATTGAAGACATACAACCAATTCTAGGTCGATTTCAACACACTGGAAGTAGTTTTCCAAGTGCAAATACAGTCATGGTATTTTAAGTATAAAAACAAGTTATCAAAAAATAATCACTGATATATCTAAAGACATACAACAAATTCATTTTGTAGATTTTATTTTTTAAGGATACTTTCAAAAAGGCATATGTATGAAAATCTCTTAAGCTGCTACTAACATGCATGTGGTTAATTTCCTGTAAGAAAGCATAAATACTATTAGCTTGTATGAAAGCATAATTTAAATTTTCTTAACTAAATGCATGCAATAATTCTTCAGGTAGTTTCATCTTGTACAAGAGTTATTTATGTTTCTTGTACAAAAATAAGTGGCAGGCAAGTGACTAGGGGTGCCCAACTGTGATTCCCTTCATCATATGAGGATAGAACATGTGATGTGAATTTCAATGATGTTTCCAACAATGTTGTTGAGGATGACCATGCGATAGAAGCTTAATTCTATCACATGATCAACCACCGTCCAAGGGGCAAGTTCAACTAAAAATATCAACGCTATAAGAGGTTGGAAAAAATAAGACATGTTAGCTACAATTGACAACATAGAGTTTAATGGATACTACAAAAAAAACATGGTATTCCTCCCTCATCAATACTTTATTGGATAAATGGGCTCACTCATACAAAACGTAGAGTGCCTCTTACGGTTATAACTGAAGAGGAGGAGTCCAAGGTGGTTGAGTGGTGTAAGGAGATTTCCCAATTGGGACATGAGCTAGATATGATAAAAATTAAATCCACAGTTGCTCAAATTTGTCAAGGGAGGCCAAACCCATTCAAAGATAGATTTCTCAGTAAATCATGATGGTTTGGGTTTAAAAAAATGCATCCAGACCTTGTATTGCATACAATTGAGGGCCTTGATAGAGAGAAAGCATTAAATTTATGCCCTGGAGTTGTATGTAAGTTCTATTACACTCTTTCTAGTGCATAGGATAAGCATTCTTATGGTGAAAACCATATATGGAACTGTAATGAAATAGGTTTATAGGCGGGAAGGAATTGTGGCATGTGGGTAATCACCAAGAGAGGGAGCTAAAACGTGTCACAAATGTTTCCTAATAGCATGGAGTGGATAACTATTCTATGTTGTGTCAATGAAATTGGTGCTTCAATCCCAGGATTTTATCTATTCAAAGTTAAAAATCAACTAAAAAAATATGTACAAAAATGTGAACCAGGTGCATGCATGGTTTCACATCCCCATGCATGGATGACTAAATATTTTTTTCTAAATTTGGCTTTGTCACTTTGTTGCATTTGTACCAGGTGGTGTCTCACCTAATAACAAACACATATTGGTATTATATGGATATGTAAGCCACATTGTTGTTCAAAAAATTAAAGAAGAACAAAATTTGGGCATCGACCTATTAACATTTTCCGCTCATACCACTCACAGATTGCAATCCCTTGATGTCAGTGTTTTTGGCCCTTTCAAGAACTATTTCAAGTCAAAGTGTGTTGCATAGATGGAAAATAATCCAGGGGTTGAGGTGAAAATGTTCGAGCTAGTAGATCTTCCAAGTAAAGTGTTTAAAAGGCTCTGACACCATCAAATATCAAGACTAGCTTTAGGAGGACAAGAATCTGACCACTGAACTATGATTCTCTTATGCATGATACTATTTTTAGCCATTTGTTTCATGTGGATGGTGAAGAAGAATGTAATATTCATTTTTCAGGACTGCTCATGAATCATGCATGAAAAACGCATTTCCAGCAAAATATACAAATAAACAGTGAAATCATCACTTGAATCTCATGGATAAATCTATGTAGCATATAAATACAGGAGAATATCAGAAATAAATGGAAATAGGTGGGTTAAACAAACCTCCCACACTAGTGTAGCTGAAAATGGCTAAAAACCCCAAACTGCATTTTACTGGAGTTGCTGCATCAATGGACTATGCAGCCATGTGAGGGATTTAACTCAGAAAATAAGAAGAAAAATATATATACTCATATATTAAGAATATATGTGTTAAGAACTGAGATCTAGTCTCCTTATACAAAATACAAGATAACCCGGCAAGGGTTTCTTGTCCAACACTCTGCATACAAAATGTGATATTCAGAAAATGACTGAATAATCACTACAACACTGAAGTACATGAGTGAGAAAGGCTGAAATATGTCTGATATTATGTAGAACCCTCAAGGGCTTCCTCCCATGAAAGGATGAACCTCTCAATGACAAGGAAACACTGCAACGGAGCCACCAAACCATGCAATGAACACTGCCTCCAAAATAATGCACTCCCTAGCAGAAAAATTGTTGGGACGGTATGAGAAATGTGTGGAATGATACCACAGATTTGAAATATGCTCTGGAGCTCTCCAAACATATCTCTCAAATGAAGGAAAGCTTCCTCCAATGAGAAACTAGCTCAGAAGCTGGGATTCCAATCCCTTCCACTGCTGCACCGAGCAACACTGCACAATCTCTGGAAAAGCTGTGCTGATGTAGATGGTTGAAGCTTGGCCTAAAAACCTAATGTGGAATGATGAATAAAAACTCTCCCAATGAGCTCCTCAAAGGAAAGAGGTGGGATTCTCACCCGGGAACACCCAATGCTAAACAACACTGCAACTTTGCTAAGCAACAAAGCAGCAACAATTCTTGGCAGCCAAGAATAATAATTCTACAAACATGATCCATAATGTTGCCATCCTCTTCCTTATATAAGATGTTAGTTTGTTTTCCTTTGGCCCCACTCACTTAGGTTACTTCTAACCCAAGTTACATTTCCCTCCACAATTGCGTTATCCATCCTAGGATTCCTCCTCCACTAAAACTGCGTTGTTGACCTGGTCAAAGTAGCTCCATTTTATCTTTGTTCACACTTGGGGGTGTTTTATTAATCTAGAAAGAATGTCTCCTTGCACACTTGGAGTGTTTTTATCCTCCTTAGGAGACTTATGGGCTTTTCTACCAATTTATTTACCGGCTATAGCTGTTGCTAACTCTAATGTTCCATTTTGCTTGGAAGCTAAAATTTTGGAACATTACAAAGAAGGGAATGTCCAAATAAGTGTTGAAGTGCAAGAAGAAGTAGATGAACATGATGATGCAGTTGCAATTGATAATATGATTTCCCTCTCTCAAGGACACTTATATGGTGATGATATGAAAATGTAAGTGAAACATAATATAATTATGAACCAAATGACAATAAAATGGAGGTCATTCTACCAACTGAAGCACATGGAACTTCTGTTGCTAATATTCTTAATGACCTTGTTGAACATGCAGTTGACAATGGAAATGTAGTTGAAAATGACATTGTTGATATTGCACTAGGAAGAAATAATGACTAATTAACATTTCCAAGCCAAGTAACCCCGCCATCATGGCTGGCAGAAGCCACGATTAATTCGAACAAACATAGTGTCTCAAGAACCAATGAACAAAGCATGAACATGCCTTCACAACCAACAGAATTGAATAATGAAATTGTTCATTTTTTTGTGGATAATAGATCAATGGAAGAAGATAGTGCACATAAAGAGGCATCAGATGAAGAGAAAAATATAGTTCAATCACTTGTCTCAGATATTGAAAGTGAAGTTCCAAGCAATGACATGCAGGTGGGAGGGGTGGAGAAGTTACTTGGTCGGTTCCTAAAGATACCACTAGAGAGAGTGTCAATGAAAAAGAATCAAGCAACACCAAGTAGTCTTCGTTTGGGCTGAAGTTCATAGTTACTCACCTCATAAGACTATATAAACATATTAGTCTTCATTTGGGCTGAATTTCACAGTTACTCAAAGTTACTCACAATATAAGACTATATAAATCTATATAAAGGGAAGCAGATTATCGATGCAGAGCCCAACATCACTGTTGCCACCACGAAGATCCAGAAGGAGGAACCAGAAGATCCAGAGGAGGGGGAGTGCATCTTCCATTCACAGATGTGGGTAAATGGTTCCCCACTGAAGTTCATTGTCGACAAAATGAGTCAAAATAACCTCATCTCAACAAAGGTCATGAAGCGGATGGGTTTTCCAACCACAACACACCAACAACCATATACCATTTGGTGGCTTCATCAAGGACGAGATCTCTATGTCATCCAACAATGTTACCTTCCATACAACATCAAGCCCTTCACGGATGAGGTATTATGTGACATTTATCCTCTTGATGTTTCTGATGTATTATTAGGCCAACCATACTTGTGGAAGCAACATGTTGTGTATGAGTCGCAACCTCGTGTTGTTATTATTGCTTTAGGAAATAATTTTTATAGAATACCGGAGGTAGCACCGCCTACCGCCATCTCTTTGGTTACTGCAAAATAGTGTAGTAAGCTCATTTCCAAAACCATGAAATTTGTTTTCCTGATGATCTTCCCTCAGGGCAATAAGAAGATTGTGGCCACGACCTCCAGACAGGGCTCGTCCACATGGAAACAACAAATGGACAAGGTCGTGGAGGAGTATGGGGAGATCTTTACCTCACCTGCAGGGGTGCCCCTACATTGTTAGTTCAAGAACTCGATCGATCTGACCCCAGGTGCGTCATTGCCCAATGGACCAATCTATCATCCTTATGTTCTGGAGAACAACGAAATCAAGAGGTAGATTCAGGCCCTTGCTGCGGAAAGGTCACATGCAGCTAAGTTTGTCACCCTCTGGGAGCCTGATTGTGTTGTTACAAAAGAAGGATGGGACTTGGAGACTCTGTATTGACTATCAGGTACTGAACAAGATCACTATTCAGAAAAGGTACCCAGTACCATGGATTGATGACCTTTTGGACCAACTCAAGGGGGAAAAATATTTCATCATGATCAACTTGAAGTCTGGGTATCACCAGGTACCAATTGAACCCTCTGATGTGTGGAATACTGCCTTCAAATCCATGGAGGGACTTTTCGAAGGGTTTTTCATGCCTTTCAAGTTGACGAATTCTCCCGCAACCTTCATGAGGCTGATGGATGACATCTTGCGGCCATTCACCAACTCATTGTAGTGGTGTACTTGGATGACATCCTGATCTTCAGCTGGAATTTGGAAGAGCACCTCTACCACATTCGAGAGGTCCTCCAATCACTGCGACAACACAAGTTGTGTGCCAATTTATAGAAGTGAACTTTTGGCATGACCTAGGTTCAATATTTGGGATACATTATTGATGAGAGGGGGTGCATGTGGATCCAGCCAAGATCCAAGTCATTTAGGATTGGCTAGCCTTAACCACTCTAATAGAGCTCCACAACTTTTTGGGTCTTGCCAATTTCCACTGCAGGTTCGTGTTGTGATTCTCTCATGTCATCTGGCCCTTGAGTCAAGTCACTAAGGGAGGAGTGGAAGAAAAATTCTTTTGGTATGAATCTCAATAGAATTTTTCCGTAGATTTGAAGCATCGCCTCTGCTTTGCACTAGTGCTCACATTACTAGACTTGTAGCAACCATTTGAGATCGAGACATGTGCCTTTAAATATGATATTGGATCGATTCTTACTCAAAATGGGCATCTAGTGGCATATCATAGTGAGACACTTTCCAACATAGTTCGGAAGTATCCCACATATCACAAAGAGATGTATTCCATTGTGCAGGCTTGTCGAAAATGGAAGCATTACATTTTTGGAAAGGAACAGTCATCCACACAGACCACCAACCCCTATAGTTCATACAAACACAAGGGAAGTTGCAGAATGATCTCCATCAAAAGTGGTCCACATACTTGCAATAGTTTCATTTGAACATAAATTACAAGAAGGGAAGCACCAATAATGTTTCAGAATGTCTCAGCCGACCACTGATCGTGGCGCTAACCACTATGCTCAATTCTTGTGGGCATGAGACTTCCGATTGGCCACTTCTCTACAAAAGTGATCCAGAATTCATCCACACATACAATATGCTCTTGGAGGGTAAGAAAGATCTAGATTTTCACCTCCAGGATGCCCTGCTATGTCACTTAGGACACCTTTGTGTTCCTTCTAGCGAGTGTGATAAGATGATTTGGGAAGCACACTACAGTTAGGTCATTGGGAATTTTGGGGTCGAGAAAACAGTGGCAGTAATGAAAAAGTATTTCTATTGGCCGAACCTATAGGATGTCGAGACGTACATCATGTCCTGCACTAGTTGTGCCATTTCCAAACCGACCATCAAGAAGTAAGGCCTCTATCCTCTGCTGATTACCCCTAGTCTACCTTGGGAATCCATCTCCATGGATTACATGTTGGGCCTTCCTTCTACTAAGCATGACAATGACTGTGTTTTTGTGGTTTTCGATAGATTCTTGAAGATGGCCATTATGACATTCTGCAAGAAGAATATCACAACAGAAGCCACTGCTAAAATCTTCTTTGAACAAGTGTGGCTACACTTTTGGATCCCATAGTCTATCATATTAGATTGAGACAACAGGTTCCTCAATACATTTTGTTCCATCCTCTAGTTGATGCTGGACACCAAGCTCACCAAGTCCATAGCTTTCCATCCGCAAACTGATGGCTAGACAGAGGTCATCAACCAAATGTTCGTACACATTATGTGCATGTACAAATCAAAGCATTCATACACATGACATGAGAGCCTCCTCTATGTACAACACAACTATAATCAAGCTCTCCATAACTCAACCATCCATAGCCCCTTTCAGGTGGGCTTGGGAATCTAGCCATTATGCCCCATTGACGTATCCATGCCATTTGCGACTACTCTTCATTGAGTGCATTCATCATATCTGCTAAAAGGTTCATGACATATTGGACATAAACAATGCTAATTACAAGCAGTGACATGATCAACATCGGGTTCCACACAATTTCCAGGTGGGCGACAAAGTATGGCTACATATGCAGAAGGAGCGCCTTGTTCGACCCCACTGCAAGCTTCGCCAGTTCTGATATGGGCAATACACCATCACCAAGGTTATAGGGGACAATTCCTTTGAGCTCAATATTCCACCATTCCTTGGTCTGCACCCTGTGTTCAATGTGGACCACCTTCCACCCTAATTTACACCTCTACTAGACACATCTGACATTGTAGAACAAATCACACCAACAGAGCTAAACCAAAAATGTATGGAACAAGCCACAAATTATCAGATCACGGATACCCAGACCAAGAACACCCAAAAAAAAAGGATCCAACTATATCGAGTTGTTAAAGCAGGCCAACTCCTTCACCAATGAAAGTGGCTCACCAGGGACTAAGTTCAGTAGAAGTTTCCTCATCTCATGGAGGAACTCAATGCAATGGGGACCATTTCTTCCTAAGGGGGGAGGTTATCTCTGAAAATAGATGTGGTGGCTACAATCCTTTGAACTGTCCTACAATGAGGCTCGAATGTCTATTTATTATTAAGAAATAATGGAAAAATCTAAACCTCCAAAGACCTAACCCTAGTGCTGAGCAGGAAAATCCATGCATGATCCCTCTAGCCCTAGGGTGGGTCTAGAAAATACAGGAACATACTAACATCTACCTTCCTAGATTTTATATGAAGTTTAGAGCAAGGAAGATGACCTACCTTGTTCTGATGCTATGTTGTCATCTTCCGTCTAAGCTTCTTGATCTGTTGCTCTTCTCAAGCTCGATGCACGCTGCTACCAACATTCGATTACCTGTACAAACTATCAAGACACCACGAAAATCATAAAATCATGACAAACATAAAACAATTACAACCTAATAACTGATTAAGGAATGCTAGAAATCTCATTATGAATGTAAACAAGAGTGGAAGATAAACATCAGTTGTATTTTATTATGATAAAGACAAGGGGAGTTTACAAATAAGCCTTGATGTTGAGGCTGTCCTTCGGCAGGTCCGTATCCAAGCATGTTTGTGACATCTTTGTACACAAAGGTCTAAGATCTCACTATGTTCCTAACACACAAAAACAATCACACTCTGCTCTATTCTCCCGAATCTATAATTACTTCTTCTCTCTATGATTGCTGCTTCTGACCAGCTAACTCACTCAGGTAGCAGAGGTGAAAGAGGTCTCCTTATATAACAATGGAGGAGGAGGATATGGGCCCTCAATTAACGGGAAAAAGGATTATCCTTTGGTGTAGTTCCTATTTTATGGGAACAAGAAGCCCAAAGGGGAATTTCGCGGCCATATCCTCAAAACAAACTTCCAGCTCTCCGCTTCATAAAGCTTCTAGTCATGGAAGCTTTATTTATATTTAAAAAAATTTCTAAAAGAGGATTGTTGTGGGTCAGACATTTAGATAGAGAAATGATCGACATGGGTCTTAGTGTAAATATTTGCTATTGGCATAGGTTAGACACTAAGAGAAAGCCCCGACCTTGAAAACTAGGTCTTTATAGAGATCTTCGAGAAAATTTGTAAAGGGAGATGATTTGGCAGATAATGTGTGGTTCAGGGGTATGTATTCCATGCTTGGAAAGTACACAAGGGTCACTGTATGGGTCGTCTAGGATCAAGGAACAAGGAGTACAGGGATAGAGAAAAATTAATGTGTAACATATGCCCCCTAAAGCATGAAGTCCGAACATGAGTGAGGGGTGAAATGCTTTACGAGTACGTGCAAGGAACCAGACGCTACCATCAGGAGACCTACAAATCAAGCATAAATACATATACATAACTGGAATCTCTGATGAAAATACATGAATCCATGGTATAGGCGCAAGCTTCCATCAAGAAGAGGATCATGTGAATGGATCCTCGACATGGACGCAACCATCCGAATGAAGGGATCATGGTATGGTCGTAGCCATCCATCTGAAAGAAAAATGTATCCCATCATGGAAAAAACATATCACCTCACAAATTGGACTCTAGAGAATAAAATACAGGGTCTTACGCTCTGTCACGACCTAATAAAGTACAATTTCAAGCATGCGAATAAATGAGTTGAAGTCGAACATGCAGGAAAATAGCCTGATTAGTAGTCAATGATGTAAAATATTAACAGGCACGAGAGAAACCACCAATGATAAAAATGGATCTCAAGGTACTAATAGTACAATCCACGACATGTGAAAAGGAACTGAAGTCAAACACCTATGAAATCACTCGATTGAAGGCCAATGGTGAGAACCGTTCGTCAAGTGTGAAGAACTTGCCATTAGGGCATGCAAGCTCTAAGGTACCAGAAAGGAGTCTCTAGATTGACTTCCCGGATAATGAGATGAAGTCGATAGGAAGAGATCCATCGAAGGAAGGCCATAATGAATCCTTCATCATCAACAAGAAATGGGGAACGTAATATGAGTGTTAATCAAGACTGAAACAGAGGATCGGGGAATGTACAAATTGTAAAAGGATTTTCTCTTGAACATATCGGTGACACGACTCTAGAATTTGACAGCATTTGACTCAAATAGGATCAGAGGTCATGTTGACAAGATTGTTAATCGAATGAGAGGAAAACGGATTTCCCAAACCCATGGAGGAAAAGTGACAGAGTGAAGATATCCCAACCTGACACGAACTACAGATAAGTGTTATGTTCAAGAGTGACATACTACCGATACAACTGACGAATAACTTCCATTTTCCCCCACCATTCTGGTGAGTACCTCTTTATTTTTACACAATCTTGAAGAGGATAGCATATGCTTGTCATATAAATGTGTCCTTCAGACAAATCCACCCTAGTACATTTTACGAGCCCTAGGAAGGAGGAACTCGGTGTTTGTCATGATGACATATTTCGATGCCATTTAGTTTTAATGAGTCTGAAAAAGGTGAAACTCAACGTCTTTTCATATTTAGAGAGTTTTAAAATAGGCGAAAAGAAAACTCTAAAAGGCCTTTTTCGTAAATAGTCCCTCATACACAAAAAGGTAGAAAATGAAATATGAGAGAACCTCTTAGTCGTGATTGGCTAAGGTATTCCTTTTTTGTAAATAATTTATCTCAACCTGAAAAAGGGGTAAACATATATTGGGTAAATGATGTTTCATAGCCTTTAACGAGTTCAAAACAACAAGAGTCTCAAAAATATTTTCAATTTTTGAGAGTCAGAAAAGAGCTGAAAGTTGACTCCTCCTAGATGAACGAGTGGTATAAAGGATAGCAACTGGTTCCGATAATGGTGGAACTACTCAGAACAAGTAAAGGTTAAGAGGCCGACTAACAATACCACTCATTTCAGCGGTTCATCAGGAATGGGTAAAACAAACAAGTGAAAGCATATGCTCGGCCAGGCATATGGTGACGATGGTATGAGAAAACTGAGGTTCATCTGGAAAAATAGGATGATAAAATGACAATCACAAGAGGTAAAATAAGAATGGTTTCATTTTTACAGAAGCTTGAAATCAGGAAACTCTGCTTGAATTTGGTTTCATTTTTACGCAAGCTTGAAAACATGGAAAACAATGCTTGGAATTGGTTTCATTTTTATACAAGCTTGAAACAAAGATAAACTATGTTTGAAAAAAGATGTGCATGCCCCTAGCATGGTGACTAAATTCAAGGTACATGCCCCCCAAGATTTAGTCCATTCACCAGAGTAGACTGCTAGTTATTGATAGGTGGATGGAGTGAAGGTTCAAATATGAGATCAAGTGAAAGACTCGACTGAGATTTTACGAGATCTAAACAAAGACTTGAATTGAACAGGAACATGTTTCATTTTTTAACGAGGTTGACACAGTAAAATAACTATCCTCAAGAGACCTAATTCATTTTTAACGAGGTTGACATAGCAAAATAACTATCCTCATAAGAAATTGTTTCATTTTTTAAGGACCTTGACACAAGAAAATGAACTATGCTCCAACGACCTTGTTTCATTTTTTAAGGAGCTTGGAAAAAGAAAATAAACTCTACTCCAGGGAAAATTTTAAGAACCCCTGTAAATTTATATGTATAATAAATGGGCAAATTCCCATGATACACAGGAAAAATGGAAGGCGATTTTATTAATAATATAATATGTCTATATAATTTTTTGGCGAATCTCTCACGAGATTATATTATCTTGTAAAATCATGGCGAATCACCAGTACAAATGGCGAATCACTAGTACAAAATGGAGAATCACTAGTACAAATGGCGAATCACTAGTACAAATTGGCAAATCGTTGTCTAGTGGAGTTCGGGGTGTTGGTTCCAATGAAGATATGGTAGTTGAACCAGGAGTTGAAGGAAGCGAACCATCAAGACCAAGCATGGCACATGGTGACTCGTGAGGGAAGTGGTTCTCGTGCAGTTTGGAAAACGCGTTCTAGTTCTACTAAGTGTAATATTGTTTCTCATGATACTACTAGCATTGATATTGAGGTTGGAGAGGAGTTTGAGGAAGCATGGAAGGTAGCAGTGGTGGAGAATTACAAAGAGAACCCCATGATGGGCTCCATTTTTCCCTTTGGTATTTAGGCCTGCAAGATCTTATGTCCATTGAACCAACTATTAAATGTTCAACCAAAAATCAACTTGACTGAGTTGATTAGGTATGAGTCAACTTAGACTAATCTTCAAAACTATGCTTTGCATTATCCCATATTTATCACACTAATGCACACAACATTGAGCATTTGCACCCAACTCGCATGCATGCACACAAAATTTTCATTAACATCTATAACCCTAACCAAGTGAGAATTGATCAACAATTTGCACCAAAGTTTGTAATACTGTTGAAAGTTCATAAGAAATTTAGATCCATGGTACCTTAAATAAATTTTGAGATAACCTCCACAAATTTGACCACAATAGAGCAAACTTGTGATAAATTTTAAACCTACAAAAATTAGGATTCGTGTTCCTAGGAACAATCATAAGAAGTAGTTGACATATAGGTCGAGTTTTGAGCCTTGACACATTGATAATGCAATGGCTTAGGTCAAAACTCACACATTGAAAATTTATCAATGAAGAGAAGACAATATCATTATGAATTACACATGCTCCAAAATTCTTACCAACTTCTACTTAGTTGTCTGCAACTCAACTATACATAGTCTTATAGTAAATACAAAATCCACAAAGCCTTCTTCACATAGCTAATAAATGGCCATTGGAAGAGCGCCCCTTATATAATAGTAATAGTAGAAATCAATAGATTATTTCATATTGAACATCATAGCCATAGCACTCCTATGTATTGTATGTTGTATTCAACTTGCATTATCAAATATAGATACAATCATAGTTTTGATTGATACATGTAAATCATACTTGTGCACCATGTTGAATGCAATGTCAGTCAAGGCGTAAAGTCGGTTTGACATGTAATGATCTATGAATTTTTCATGCAAGTTATTATAACCAACAAAATTTTGGGCCTAGTTTGAATGAGCAGTGGAGGACACTCTCTGAGAGGCAAACTGGAATTTGTACGTGTTCTACAATCCAATCTCAGTCAATGTTACAATATATCAAAAGAGTTATAGTTCAAGGTTACAAAACCATAGTAAAAATCTCCAGACAGAAAGAGGCAACGTTACAAAACCATAGTAGGCTTAGCCCAGCACCAATTACCCTGAACAACTCTAAACAAAACCATAAATTCATCTTTCTTTCAGCTCTGCTTCAAACTGGAACAATCTATTCTGAATTGGAGACAAGAATGACATAAGATCTTTAATAATTGTACTTATTTTGGAGTCCGAGATTCCCTTGTCAGCGTCCAAAGACACGTTCAACTAACAAAAAAAAGACAAGGAAATTTTATAATCAAGTTTTTGAATATCATATATGACTAGCATACTTTAAAACTAGTTTTAGAAAATATGTATATAATACAACACACAATTATACAGCACAACACATTGAATTTCTAGAAAACAATATAAATAAACAATAGTACCAGCTGGGATCTTTGCTATTTAGATGAGGATAATTTACCAACATTGATTTACACCATCCAGAAGCTTGACACAACAGATCTTAAGCATGACAACAATTTAAAATAAAATTGTTTCTCAACATATGTGTAGACAAAGAACATCCATCTGGTAAACGCTGACACTTAGTAGTGTTTACTTATGGCCCACCCCACATTCTAAATAAATATAAGCCAGAAAACATGTGTGTTTACATTCCTATTTCTCTTTCAAATAGTATTTTTCATTTCTCCTTGCTAAGACCACGAAAGAGACCTATTTGTGATCCAAAAAACAAGTATGGTTATATAATTACTACTCTTTCAGCTAGTGTTTTGGATTTCAGCTCCACTAATACTCTCCTAAATCAGAGCAAGATAGGAGCCATTTCTGGTTATGGATAGCTGATAACCGTTTGTGGCAATGGATAGTTGATCAACTGCTATCAGTTGGCTTCTAGGAGCTGGTTTGAATACGATCAACTGGGAAGGTGATAAATATGAGGTTTATTCCTCTCATTGATGGCAGGAAAAAGCACGTGATCCATGCCAATGCACTACACTTGGTCCAACAAGCAAAAAAAAATGGGCTTTTCATTCCCAAGCGATTTTACTCATGCAATAGAGGTCCTTACTTCAGTAACAAGTTATGATATCAAATTCATTGTGTAGGAAACAAAAATTCATTGTTAAGCTTAGTGTTTCCCACCTCAAATCATTGGAGTGTAGGAAAATTACTTAGCAAATGTGGAACTTACTTCCCTGTTATATTTCCCGTGTCGAGTGGAATTTGTGGTGGGAATGTGGAACTTACTTCCCTATTCTATTTCCCGTGTCGAGTGGAATTTGTGGTGGGAATGCGGAACTTACTTCCCTGTTCTATTTCTCGTGTCGAGTGGAATTTGTGGAGGGAATGTGGAACTTATTTCCTCATCTTGGCCTTAACCCTAGATGTATCCCTCCTTGAAACATGATAATATCCAAGTAAAGATGGTCTCCCTATAAAATTCTACAAGGGTTTCTGAGACACAATTGGGAAAAATTTTAAACGTATGCTTGGAAGCTCTTCATCTAGAACCACTTGTAGAGAAAACTAATGCAGGCATATTCAATATAAAGTTATAAACCACAACTCATCCAACAGGAACTCAATTAATGATCCCATGCTAATCATTCTACTTTACATGGCTTTCAAGACTCCTGCAGAAGTATTAACCACAAATAAATTAACACGTGGCTACTTAATGGGTAGATTCATTTTATATAACATTGTGGGAGCTTCAAAGCTATCAGGTGGGCTAGATAAATCCATCAAGAAGATCTTCTCCTCAAAATTGATTTTGATAAAGTCCTACACAGATTAGAATGGTATTTTACTTCAGATACGATTACAGCGAGCCAGAAATGGTCCTTCAGAAAGGGTTTTCTTTGTCCAATAAAACATTTCATCATAGCTAATGCTCTAGGTTAGCTAGAGTCAAGTGCAAACCGAAGGAACGATCCTTATCAGGTGCCTACAAGATATTTTAAAATCCACTTTGTAGATGACTTTGTGCTCTCTTTAGAATTAGCCCAATCTCTAGATATGATGACGTATTGGATTTGGCCCAAGTTCAACAAAGCAGTGAGCATTATGCTCACCAAAGCATCTTTTAAGGTTCAAGCTGGGCATCTAACATTAAGAAATGACTAAATCCTAATTAACAATTACATCTGAATTAGGTCATTTTTTATTCAAACATGGATGGCATAACAATGTTGACAATGTGAACATGGAAGAACCTCCACAAAATGGTGGAAAAGAGGATAAAGGCAAAGATGGTGGAAGCATCTACCCAAGTTTTAAGATTTTTCTCCTACAACAACGTTGGAAATGTGGCATCATTGAATCTTACACGAAGGAAGGGTGATGCTTTGGTCTATTGTCGGTTTATTGTAATTAATGTTTATGAGGTATCATTCTACCATTGCTCTTCTATATTCCCTTTGCTTGTTTAGTTTGTAGGTCGATCAAGTTCTGCAAGTGTTCATTTGTACACACCATGTAATTGATATCTATTTGATCCCTAAAGAGATCAAATATTAACCACTGATAGCCACTGGCATGATTGGACAGATTAACAGTTTGCACACAAAATACTGGAAATCACTAACAATCACAAAATATTATCTTCCTTGGTTATCTCTTCCTCTTCTTGAATTTTGTAAATTATATATTATAAAAAAACTGAAGAAACAAGCTAGGAAGTGTTGTGATCTTTCTTGTTAAATTATAGAGAATCCTCATGACTAATTTGGGATTAGTCAATTTGTTGTTAGGTGCTTTAGTCAATCTGTATAACTAAAGTTTAATCTGTATAAGTTGTATTGTGGTTGTACTAATAAATCTATGGAGTTACTTGACAAACTAAGTTTAATACTTCTAAAAATGACAAACCCAAAAGGGACAAAAACTTCAGAACATGCTCATAAGGTCATTTTCAAAATTAACAAACTCTAAATTCACAGACTGGGGAAAAAAAAACGTCCAAATTTTCCAACACATTAAAAACTCATTAGTTCTTTAGCTCATGTGCACATCTTTACCATGCCACCTTGTATTTAGACAGGCCTAAAAATATCTTACAATGTTTATTTCTACACTAGCATAGATCATCTTAAACCCAAACCCATTAAGCATACAGAGAGAGAGAGAGAGATCAGACAGGCACATGTTAGTCTACAGGCATAAATGTCTCTCTTGTTAATGGATCAGAGTTAAGATGAATATATGCTAGGTTTTTGTCTTTTTAACATGATGCAAATTAACAAACATCCATCTTTTTACTTTTGACATTACATGCCAAACCACAGCGAGTTTTCCTTTGTAGTTCATTAGAGCTAGCATTACCACAGACATAACACATCTATTACACCAAGGTTGTAGAGTGTGCCTCACTTCAGTGCAATCATTGATCTTCTCATTATTTACTTCCAATGAACTAAGAACATTGATTTTACTCAATACCAGTCTACATCTACACCCTTTGATACAAATCTACCCAGGACTAATGTTTCTAGAAATACCCTAAAGGGGGTCCATCTATTACAGTGCTCTAAAGGTATCCAAAAAATAAACGGTAAACCACATACAACACTCTCTAGAATATCAAAACAACATAGAAATAAATTGACGGCATGATAAAAAAGTAACTCGCCAGAAATATTAAAGCAATTTATTACTTTCAATACTTTTCATATACACACCTGCATATCTTCCAAATCACCATAAGAAGCCTCTGGAACATTTAGAGTGCCCTGAATTTTCTTCGTTTCCTCCTCAATCAACCTCTCACCTGTTTCAAACCAAAATCTGACTCAAATTATAGACCAACCTTATACATTTCATAATCATATAAAAATATTAAATAGGCCTCACCTTGAAACTTCAAGGCGATCTCATAAGAGTAACAAATTCATTTCTTATTGAACACTGTCACCAACGATGCCTGAAGCAATGTTTAGTAATTATACTCAGTTCAACATGAATTCAAGGGCTCAAGAATCATTTATACACAACATTCTCTACACTAAAAAATGTTTAGAGGAATAAATCTGTTTCCAGGCTTTTAATTCAGGTAAAATTGAAACTGACATTGGTTAATTAGTTTTCACATAGATGTCTTCCCATAAGATGATGTGAAAAAAAGCTAAGTGAAGTGAACTCCTGCCTCCGAGTGTAAGTAAAAGGTTACTCGATCAGCGAGCATTTAAGCTACAAGGCTATTATTATCTCATAACCTGCATAACATTAATCAAGCATGCCACTTTCTTTCTGAAGGGGTGGGGAAAATAATTGCACAAGAACGAGTTTTGGATGCAACCAACAAAGAAGCAAGTAATGAATGCCCAGTCAACATGGGGAAAATAGGAAGAGTTTCAAAAATATCAAATTTTGCAGGATGGCCTCGGGGGATTATAACAAAACAAAACAAAAACAAAAAGTCCCGAGAAAAGGAAAACGCTGCAAAACAGGAAAAAACTAATGCATAATTAAAGAAGCGGGTTTTAAAGGATACTTAAAAATCCCACAAACAATTATAATCACTATTTGTGAAGTTTGCAGAATAACAGAAAGGAAATCAGTCTTCATCATGACTCAAAATCACAAAGGCAAAATCCATCCAAACCAAACAAAAGACCAAGTACAAGCGCTCGCAGAGAAATAAGCTGCAAATTTTCAGCTTAAGAAATGTATTCATAATTCCTCTAGCAAATAAGGAATGACTAGTAGACAGTTCTTTAAGGGGGCTCATCCAAAAGATTCAGATCAATCCCAAACCTGCTAAAAATTATACATTACAATATAAAAGGCCCATTGTTTTAGCAAAAGATTCAACCCTAAAACAAGTTTAGTGAAGCTACACCCAACATCAACAACATCACATTTTATCTTTCCTAAGACTTACGAAAAAACTAAGAATTCAATCTTCAGGGGAGGCATGAAAACAGACATCCAAGATTTTGTAGCATCCTAAGATGCTTGCCAAAGCAACACAAATAATTTACTAGGTGCATTGCACAATGCAGCCTTTATTAATCCCAACGCATATTTGGACAAACATTTCAATGAATTTTATTGTTGGACTTCCAAAAGCGAGCAACAAAACAGTGAGTAAGGTCATGGTAGATTGTCTTTTAAAAGCAACTCATTTTCGCGCCTCCACTCATCCTTTCACTCCTTTCTCAATCTCCCAAGAATTCGTGGATAATATCTTCAAGCTACACAGTATGCCAACTTCCATTGTTTCAAATCTGCAGGGATGGTTGCAGTTAATGACTATATTAAGGGCTACACTAAGAAGTCTACAATGCCTCCATTGCTAGCTCAACCTTTGCAATATATGAAAAATTTCCAATCTTATATTGTTGGGCCTCGACCTCCAATGAAAAGCTTTTAGATTTTTCTCCATACTATCAAATTTATCCTAGAAGTCCTCTTTAATATCTCATCTGGGGACCTAATTGAATGACAGGAGATGACATGGCACATTTAGGTAATACATGAATGGGGAAGATGATCTAGAGGGCTAGCCACTAATTGGAGTAACCGAGAGACCTTTGAGAGTCAACAATGAGCATCCCTAAGAGACTGAATAAGGTAATGACCTATGAAGAACAGAGTGCTAAATTATAAGTACAAATTTATGTCTTTCCTTGAAGCTAAATCCCACAAATCCCTAAATATACAAAGGAATGATACCAATTTGAAGATGGTATTGAGGCAAACAGGTTGGGATGCAAACTCTACCCGAACAAAAACCTCAGGTACATTTTGCTTGCATCAAATGTAACTAAGAAATAGGATCTGGACTCTTTCTAACTTCTCCCAATCAACTTGAGTCTTGAAATGAAATTCCATACATTTACTACCTTATTAGTTATACAGTACTATTGAAAAAATCAATAACAACCTCTAATAAGGCATGTTCGTAAGAACAAATCAGTGAATCTTTTATATCCCTTTTCAGTATAGGAAAGTTCAGAAAGATAGTAAACAATACAAATCCATTTCCTTTTATCTATGATATATCAAATCCAAAGGGTATCAACAAATAAATTCTTAATCCTAAAAGTACTAAACGTGTAAAACAAGCATATTCTATTTTGCAACCCAAGTGACCAATTTAAATATGATGAGTGTGCCAATGATTTCTACCAATCATAATATGGCAATATTTCATGTAAAATTTCTATTATCGGCCAGTGCAATATCTAACACCCATTATTATGTAAAATTAGCTCAAAAATTAGTACATCTTGCTCATAATTTTTTTTACATTAACAAGCATGTAAGCAACTTGTATTTCTAGTTGTATAACTTCATCTTTACTATATGCAAGATAATCTCAACAGTGGAAGTAAAGAGGAAATGTTTCTGGGTTACAAATCCATTTTTTTGCCTTGTCCATTTAAGTTGAAATTGCTAGATATTGACACTCTCTGTAAGAACTTTACCATCTTGTGGATCATAGAATATCTCAATAAGAATTATAATGCACCTTATATCTTTGAACATTGTATAAAAAACTTGGAAATAAAATCTATGAAGCAGACCCAACAATGATTCAAAAAAAATGAACGTATATACAAAATTGGCTATTTGTACCAAAAATATGACTATACAAGTTCCAACAAGGTTTCTGCAGTCAAGAAAAGCTACGAAAGAGTAATGCTCGGAGTACTTACCAATATGCTTGACAATGGCACTGGCTTTAAGCCCAGTTGTTGTTAAACCTGTAGACATTGTTGTTCCTTTTATTTTGCAAACCTTTCATTGAAGTCAGAAATCAATACCTAGAATCCAAGTTGATACTTGCCCTCAAATTATTGGTGTATTTGTGGGGATGCTTAAGATCATTTCCATTACCGACATTCATCCACATTGGCTCTGTTTTTTTGCTTGGTTTAGTGTTTTCACTATAAATCAAGGGATAACTAAGTATTTTTACTTCGATACTTGCAATCAAATTGTTGTTGTATTTGTGGGGATGCTTAAGGCCATTTCCATTAGTGACAATCATCCACATTGGCCTTTTTTAATTGCTTGGTTTAGTGGGAAATACCTTGCTAGTAGTAGTAACCAGTCTACCTTGCCACAAACAGGAGCACATTTGACGAAGGACACACCCGCACTGTAGATTTGAACTCACGTTAAACTTTTCCTTCCACATTTACTCAAGTTTAAATGTTTATGACTCGGTTACTCAAAATTTATCTTAAGAAACTGCTGAAATGAATTGCAGTCAATGCTTAGTAAGTAGATAATGAATCACCAATGGAGGAGGTATATGCAGGGATGGCTGCAGGTAATGACTATATTAAGGGCTACACTAAGCAGTCTACAACACATCCATTGCCAGCTTAACCTTTGCAATATATGAAAAATTTCCAATCTCATATTGTTGGGCCTGGACCTCCAATGCAAAGCTTTTAGATTTTTCTCCATATTATCAAATTTATCCTAGAATTACTCTTTAATAGCTTAGTTGTGGACCTAATTGAATGACAGGAGATGACATGGCACATTTAGGTAATACGTGAATGGGGAAGATGATCTAGAGAGCTAGCCACTAATTGGAGTAACCGAGAGACCTTTGAGAGTCAACACTGAGCATGCCCTAAGAGACTGAATGAGGTAATGATGTTTGAAGAACAGAGTGCTAAATTATAAGTACAAATTTATGTCTTTCCTTGAAGCTAAATCCCACAAATCCCTAAATCTACAAAGGAATGATACCAATTTGAAGATGGTCTTGAGGCAAACAGGTTGGACTGCAAACTCTACCCGAACAACAACCTCGGGTACATTATGCTTGCGTCAAATGTACCTAAGAAATAGGATCTGGACTCTTTCTAACTTCTCCCAATCAACTCGAGTCTTGAAATAAAATTCAATACATTTACTATCTTATTAGTTATACAGTACTACTGAAAAAATTAATAACAACCTCTAATAAGGCATGTTCGTAAGAACAAATCAATGAATCTTTTATATCCTTTTCCAGTATAGGTAAGTTCAGAAAGATAGTAAACAATACAAATCCATTTCCTTTTATCTATGATATATCAAATCCAAAGGGTATCAACAAATAAATTCTTAGTCCTAAAAGTACTAAATGTGTAAAACAAGCATATTCTATTATGCAACCCAAGTGACCAAATTAAATATGATGAGTGTGCCAATGATTTCTACCAATCATAATATGGAAATATTTCATGTAAAATTTCTATTATTGGCCAGTGAAATATCTAAAACCCATTATTATGTAAAATTAGCTCAAAAATTAGTACATCTTGCTCATAATTTTTTTTCATTAACAAGCATGTAAGCAACTTGTATTTCTAGTTGTATAACTTCATCTTTACTATATGCAAGATAATCTCAATAGTGGAAGTAAAGAGGAAATGTTCCTGGGTTACAAATCCATTTTTTTGCCTTGTCCATTTAAGTTGAAATTGCTTGATATTGACACTCTCTGTAAGCACTTTTCCATCTTGTGGATCATAGAATATCCCAAGCAGAATTATAATGCACCTTATATCTTTGACCATTATATGGAAACCTTGGAAATAAAAGTTATGAAGCAGACCCAATAGTGATTCAGAACAAATGAGCGTATATACAAAATTGGCAGTCTGTACGAAAAATATGATTATACAAGTTGTTTCCAACAAGGTTTCTGTAGTCAAGAAAAGCTATGAAAGAGTAATGCTCGGAGTACTTACCAAGGTGCTTGAAACTGGCAGTGGCTTTAAGCCCAGTTGTGGTTAAACCTACAGAAATTGTTTTTCCTTATATTTTTCAAACCTTTCATTGAAGTCAGCAAATCAATACCTTGAATCCAAGCTGAGACTTACCCTCAAATATTTGGTGTATTTGTGGGGATACTTAAGACCATTTCCATTGGCGACATTCATCCACATTGCCCTTGTTTTGTTTCTTGGTTTAGTGTTGTCACTATGGATCAAGGTATAACTAAGTATTTTTAATTCGATACTCGCAATAAAATTGTTGGTGTATTTGTGGGGATGCTTAAGGCCATTTCCATACTTGCAATCAAGGGATAACTAAGTATAACATAAGAAATTGAATGTAAGGAAACCCTTCATAACTATCAACATGTGGAGGAAAACTCCATAACTATATACTCGTGTATGACAAATCGACTGCAAAATGAACTACTATGGTAGAATCCACAAGATGGAATAAGAAGTACTCAATTGATTTATCGAGACACCATAGGTGACCTTCACTCAACAGAGTTCAGTTATCTATCAATCTATACAATGATAACAAGGCGTTCTCAAACACAAAATCAATCAAAGAGCTTGAATTATATTGTATTTAATAAGCCACCTTTAATATCATCTTCAAGCTTCAGCCACCTTTTAACAAACTTCTCCATCACAAATAACTCCTTCAGGTTTACAGTTTTCATCAATCTCAGCATCTGTGTCTTCACCGTTGTCCTCCTGCATCACATCCCCTTCATCCTTCAAAGCACAAGTCAGGTGAACAGAGTAGTCACAATATTTGCAATAATAGGACCATCCAGTGCTATCTTCTTCTCAAACATCATAAATGAATGCATCCGCCTCTTTGAATACAAGGGGGTGTTCATGTTGGTTGTACCTTATCTCCTTAGGTGATTTCTCAGCCAGCTCTTTCATTTCCTTCTCCATTTCCTTCTGCAGTGTTTCAAGATGACCATCGGTGAAGGGATAAGCCTTGGCTCCAAATGTGGTCACTGCACTTTTAGCATTATATGTCACAGTTTTTCCATATGGACCCACCACAATCAACGATGGGATGCCTCTGACACAGAGAAGCCGCATGAGATCCTTCTTAGTTTCATCTCCAAATGGAAGAGCCAACAATGACATGGTTTTGTAATAATCTTTAAAGGCCTCTTCATCCTTGTCAATAGAGATGAAAGCAATCTCGAAGGCTTCTCCTCTTTCCTTGAGTTCGTTGTATACCTTTACAAGCTTCAGAGTAAAACCTTGGCAAGGTGGGCGCCAATGGGTAGAGAAATACATAGAAATTGTCCCCCACAAGCTCAACTACAGGGACCTGTTACAAAAATCGAAACATATAAAGGATCAGCATCACCCATATAAATTAGTCCATGTCAACTTGTGGTTTAGTTTTTGATAACAAGAATCCACCATGAAAACAACCCAAATTCAAACCCTGAGAGATGTAGACCCTCTCCGTGAAATTATTTTATACTTTTATGAACAAATTCACACACTTAACTGTTTAACACTACGGGTGATTCATAAATTACGGCATAAGAAAAATGAAAGTACTATGCAGATCTCCATAACTCACCTGGGCACCTCCATGCTTGATCACAAATTTGCGCTCATCAGAAACCAAGAGTGACTCTAGCGTTTGTGCTTCTCATTTGGCTTCATCCTCTGCTTCAAGCTCATCCAGCCTTTTTTTGGTAAATGGATAAGCTCTGATTCCATATTCTCATATAAGTCCCACTGCATTTGCATGTAATTTTTTCCCATCTTGACCTAAAATAATCAAGGATGGGATACCCTGAACTCGGAAGTAGCGGGACAAGTTATTTTCAGCCTTGTCTCCAAATGGCAAAGCCAACCATGGCATGCCTGCATAATATTCTTCGAAGTCTTTCTCCTCTTTGTCACCTGAGAGAAACACAATCTTAAAGGCCTTCCCTTTCTTCAAAAGCTTATTATAAACATCCACAAGCTCCGGGGTGAACTTTCTACAGGGACCACACCAGTGAGATGAGAAATACAGACCCATAGTTTTCCCCACAAGCTCCACGACCGAGACCTATTGGCAAAAACCAAAATTGAAAATTAGACCATCATGAAAATAAGAACTTATTTCAGTGGTATGATTCATGAATCATGGCATAAAAATAGTGAAGCTAGTAAGCAGACCTTAGTAACTCACCTGGGCACCTCCATGCTTGATCACAAATTTGCGCTCATCAGAAACCAAGAGTGACTCCAGGGTTTGTGCTTCTCGTTTGGCTTTCTCCTCCGCTTGAAGCTCATCCAGGAACTCTTTTGTAAATGGGTAGGCTCTAATTCCATATTCTCGTATTTGGGACACTGCATCAGTCAAAACTATTTTTCCATCTGGACCTAAAATAATCAAGGTTGGGATACCCTGAACTCAGAAGTAGCGAGATAAGTACTTTTTAGCATTGTCTCCAAATGGCAAAGCCAACCATGGCATGCTTGCATAATATTCTTCGAAGTCCTTCTCATCTGTGTCACTCGAGAGAAACACAATCGCTAAGGCCTCCCCTTTCTTCAAAATTTCATTATATATATCCACAAGCTGTGGAGTGAAATTTCTACACGGACCACACCAGTGGGCTGAAAAATACAAACCCATAGTTTTGCCCACGAGCTCCATTACCGGAACCTATTGGAAAAAACCCAAATTGACAATGAAACCATCATGAAATAAAATCTGTGCATCTATTTTTCCTACACCCTTACAGCATCCAATGATTGCATGAAACTCAATCACCCAATTCAACGCATGTATTGATTAGACTTGCACACTCTATTCTCTAGCTTTTCAAGTTTAATAGCCCAATTCAATACATGCTTTCATACCTACATTCTCATAAAGAACCCAAATTTAGACTTGATGGCAGGGAAAAATGCAAGCGAAAAAGGGAAAACACCGACCTTTCTTCCTCCATGGCCAAGGACAAAATCTTGTTCATCAGACAGCAAAAGAAAATCCACAGTCTGTGCAGCCCTTATGGCCTCCTCTTTCACCCTCAGCTCAAAAAATATCTCTGCGGTGAATGGATATCCCTCAACCCCATATTCTTCAATTATCTCCACACCTTCAGTCATTATAACTCTGCCCTCTCTGTCCAGAAAAACAAGGCACGGAATGCCATCGACCTGAAAGGTATGGTTAAGCTTCTTCCTTGTATACCATCTGAGAATGGCAGGGCAAGCCATGGCATGGTATGGTGGTATTACTTGAATCACTTCTCATCAATATCCACAGAAACGAAGAGAATCTCGAAGTCGCCCTTCTCTGATAACTTTGTATAGATTTCGGACAAAACGGGGGGTGAAACCCCTGCATGGAGGACACCAATGTGCATAAAAGTATAGACCCACATGTTTCCCTTCTAGTTCTTCAACTTTCACCTATAGATTACATTGGATTCAATACAAAAATGCAAATTTGCAGCGAAATAAATGATATCAGAGACTGTATAAGTATAACAATCATACCTTGCTTAATGGTATGAAGGATTAGCAAGCTGTAATTTATAGAGATGAATTTCAACCTTACCCTCGATTTGCAAACCAACAAATCTTGCTATTGCAACCAAATCGAACTTCAAAACCTGTAAATTGAGGTGAATCCGCCCAAATTCAATGAGTCCAACCTTCAAACTAGGCGAATTGGGCTTTTGCAAAGTAAATCTAGGGCGAATCCCACCTTTTCAATTTTTATCCGCTTTAATTTTGAGGGCTAAAATATAATAATTATTTATTTTTTAAATAAATTTTTGGCTAAGTTGTTAACTATAGAAAAAATGGGTGCAATATAAAAAATTCACCTCCTCAAACTATAAAACCCCTTAAATTTCGCCTTTGGGCTAAAATTCGCCCCTAAACTTTTCCATGCTTTGAGGTCTTATGATGATTGTAGCTTACCCTCTGAATTAATCTTCATTGCTTTTTTCCTCTAAGCCCTCAAGAACCTGCTCATTACCAAGAGAAAGCTACTCATAATGCTCCATCTCCCACCATTTACCTCCCCATTTCACTCCCACAAAATCTTCATTTATCATCCTTGTTTCCTTCAAACATCCCACAAAACCACTTCATTTCACCTCTAAACCATTTCAAAATCCCCTTTAAACCTTATATCTCCCATTTATTTGGTTTAAATCCCTCCATTTCCATCTATCAGAACTCTGTTTTGGCCTTAAAATCCCTATTTGTGGCCTTAAAATTAGCATTTTGCACTATGAAGGAGTTAAGCCCCCGAGGGCTTATAGCTTTAGCCCCTTTTGTCATATAACCTTAGCCCCGTAATCGGGCGCTAAAGGGAAAAGAAATCCCCATTTTACCCTTTTACTCTCTTTATTTTACCATTTCCAACGTTGGTCTTGAACGAATCTAGACTATCGATCTGCAGAGATCAATGGTCATCGGACCACCATTTTGCCGCTCGTCCACTTACCCCGCTTTCCCCTTGTTTAGAAACTCTTCTTTCTTTTTAATCTCCAGCCATTCATTCATGCAAGATCTGAAAGTTTACACTTAAACTTTCATTCACCCTGCGACAAGCCACCTTACATCACTACCAAGCCTCACCATGTGTTCTGCCCGCACACATTGCTGCCTATCGCGTGCAACCCGCACCGTCCGATCTGACACTCCAAATCCAACGGTCACTATCCAATATCGTGAAATTTTTGTGTCCAAAGTTTAACGTTTAAAAATTATGTGATATGGGTGGTTTTCATTTTCCACGTGTCAGTCAGTGTATGGAATTGCACTCCAAAAGTCAATACCACCTCCCCCCCGTTTCGCAGTGCAAAAACCATTCCTAGTTTTCCGCAATACCGACGCCCTCCACAACATTGCCTTTGTGTTTTTCCCTAGCCGTTTATCTCTGAGATCAAATGACCCACATTATATCATGTTTTCATTCATCTACCACCCATCTATCTCCCAAACGACTTCATCAACAAATACCCACCGTTGATTTTCCTAATCCAATAGCTCTTGTTCGCTATCGCGCCCAAACCTCCATATGCACCTAGTTAGCTACTCTGCCAGGTTTTTCAGCCCATTTTTCTACTGCATTCACCTTTTTCCTCAATGCTCCTCCACCCTTGAACCTTTGCAAGCAATCTAAACCAACCTCGCAGGATTTGATAACGCGTTTTTGTGTGTTTGCAGGTTTAAAGGAGTAACTCTATCAACAGTTTTTTCTATAGTCACAGAGGTGACACCAAGCCTTAGATGGAAATCTCAGGGCCACGAAAGAACATCAAAGGGAATCAGAATAGAAGGCGAGCTCATGTCAATCAATGTATCAGACTCATGAACCCTTAGTGACTCTCTAGCTCAGTGAAACCCTCCACCTATGCACAGAATACTTAGAAAGATGAGAATCACATATCCAGTGGCATATGACTAGGCATAGAAGATTAATAAAAATTTGAAGAAGATCGAGAAATCAGCAAAGTGAAAGCATAAAAAGAGATAAAATAGGTTGAAGTACAAAGGAAGAGAGCAGTTATTGGTGCAAAAGTTGACTGACACAAACATAGCCCATCTCCACGCACACAAGCCTGCCAAGCAGTTATTACACCAAAGAGACTACTACAATTGTAAGAAGCAGTTATCTAAAAGTATGGGAGTCCTCATATCCCATCTTTCACTTAACCCACACCATAGGAGATAAAAATACCACTGCAGATAATATTTCCCCAAAGGACACCCTGTGGGTGATCTCTGTCATATCAAAATGACCTCAACAAGCTACAAAGTTATTGATCCTGTACAAAATTTAATGAAATGTTTATGACACAGGATGGAGCATTCGAATGCCCTCTCCTATATTTGATGATCATTAAAACCTTCTTTACCTACTTTTCCTCATTTTTTCCTATAAAGACTCTTCGAAGTCTCATTGTAAAGGGTTGGCATTTGGTGATTTCAAAGGTAATACATAGATTGCTGCTTTGAAGAAGCATTGGTGTTCTAAAGGAGTGTGGAGGTCTTTTTTTTTCTGTTGATAAAGGAGGCTAGATCATTGGATACCTGAGCCTGATTTTGGTGAATCACTTCTTATTGTTAATGTTATTTCATGTTCTCCACTTTGTTCCATCATGCTTTGATTACAGTAGGATAAAAAATTTAGGCAGAGAAATGTATCTTAGAAGCACCTATGACATGTTTATGCTTCACTGTATATATGTTTTCCACTACTGAACATGATAGGGTAGTCTAATAGCTCTCTTGAATATTCGGTTTGTTTTATTTCAGAAATGGTAAATTCAGTTGTGCTAAAGACTGTTTAGGCGTTCCCTCTTTCTTTGTCACTGATTATTGTATCTAAAATCTCCCTTTAATTATTAATGTTTGCAGTTTGACAGAGAGGTATGTTTCAATCATACCCTTTGTTTCTTACTGTAATTATTGTGTTGAAGGTCCCTATAATTGCAGTCCTAGATCTGTAAGGTGTTCCCTCTTCTTTGATTGCAATTGTATGTCTTGTTGGCCAAGCTCTCAATAGTGGGCTTGTAGGAGGAAACAGGGCGTTCCCCGAATCCTATAATTCGTTAAGAGGGTTTTAGTCTGTATTTCCCTTTTTCTTTTAGTGTTATATTGATTAAGTCCAAGCAGTGAGCTTACTGGAGGAAATAGGGTGTTCCCTAAATCCTTTAAGTCATTTGTGAAAGGTTTTTGTTTTCTTTTCACTCTTAGTCCTTAATGTTCATCTCATTTCACCTATATTATTCAACAGATCCTTGATCAAGTAATATTTTCCCTCTGGTTTCCCCTTCCTTCTCAATCAGAACTATTTGGATTTTCACATGACTCCATTGCCCAATGGCTTGTAGATTCCCATGCTCTATCCATATTGTATGAAAGCTATTTTCCCAACCAAAAAAAACAAACAACCCTGCACAAATAGGTTTCATACAGTATGGATAGAGCATGGGAATTTACAAGCCATTAGGCAATGGAGTCATGTGAAAATCCAAATAGTTCTGATTGAGAAGGAAGGGGAAACTAGAGGGCAAATCTAACTTGATCAATGATTTGTTGAATAATATAGGTGAAATGAGATGAACATTAAGGAATAAGAGTGAAAAGCAAACTAAACCCTTTCATAAATGACTTAAAGGATTCGGGGAATGCCCTATTTCCTCCTACAAGTCCACTGTTGAGAGCTTAACCAACAAGACATACAATTGAAATCAAAGAAGAGGGAATGCCTTAGACATCTAGGACTACAATTATAGGGTCCTCCAACACAATAATTACAGTAAGAAACAAAGGGTATGATTGAAACAAACCTCTCTGTCAAACTGCAAACATTAATAATTAAAGGGAGATTTCAGATACAATAATCAATGGCAAAGAAATATGGAATGCCTAAACAGTCTTTAGCACAACTGGATTTACAACACCTTAGAAGTAGCAATGAAGAAGCGCAACATCAATTTGGAGCACTCTTCACCTTCATCTTCAGGAATGGTACTTTCTGCTTGTGGTTGTCAAGCATCAAGATCTGGTTATGCATTACATGTATCTTCCTCTTCTCATTCTCATGAGTGGCTCATTGATTCTCCATCTTCTTATCACATGGCCAAAAATAAAGCCATGTTTTCTTCTTTAAATGATTGTAACACCAAACATATTTATTTTGGTGATGATAGATCTCGTAGTGTTGTAGGATCTAGAAACATTCATCTTGATAATGGTTAGTTTAATGATGTACTGTGTGTTCCTACCTTGTCATGAAACCTTCTCTCTGTTTATCAGATAACTCATTCAGGTGAAGGGAAAATAGTAGAATTCTCACCTCATGATGTTGTAATCAAGGACCTCAAAGATCATAAACATATTTTAGCTACTGGCATTGCTGATGATTCGACAATGTTGTATAAGTTTGACAACTTTGGATCATCATGTCTTCCCTCCTTTTTTGTTGCTCATAATGATGAAGTGAGAAAACTTTGGCATGAGCGATTTGGTCACTTAAACTATCGCTCTCTTCAAACTCTATGTAAGGAAAATATGGTGACAGGAATTCCTATGGTATCTTGCCAAGATGGTGTTTGCTCCGGATGTGTACTCGAAAAACATCGTCGGGATATTTTTGATAAACGTGCCTTTTGGCATGCTTCAACTCCTTTGCATCTTGTCCACAATGATTTATGTGGTCCTCTTCTTGTTGTTTCTTTCTATGGTTGCAAGTAATTCTTAAATTTCATTGATGATTTTTCGAGACGCACTTGGGTATACTTCTTAAAGCTCAAGAGTGAAGTTTTTAACATGTTCTTGCCCTTTAAGGCCTTTTTTGAGAAACAATCTGGACATCAAATTCTTAAGTTAAGATCAATCAATGGAGGGGAATATGTTAACAACAAATTTATCAACTTATGCACTGAGCATGGCATTCAATTGCAACATACTGTTCCATACACTCCACAACAAAATGGTGTTGTTGAAAGGAAGAATCACACCTTAAAAGAAGGACTTGGTCTCAATTTTTTGGCAAAAGCCATTAACTGTGCAAATTACATAGTAAATCACACTCCTACTAAGGTTTTAAAGAATATAACTCCAGATGAATCTTGGAGCTCAGTCAAACCAGATGTAATTCACTTTTGTGTTTTTGGAAGTGATGCTTGGGTCCATATTCCAAATGTGAAACATAAAGACTTAGAACCTAAGAGTGAAAAATTAATTTTTGTTGGATATTTTGAAGATGTCAAATGATGTAGCGTTCTTCAACAAAAATCCAAAAATATAATCATTATAAGAGATGTAAAATTTGATGAAAATATATCGGCTTACGAGCCCAGTTCGACGAGTGTGCCACCTTTGGCCTGCGAGCCTAATTCGGCATATGTGCCACCTCTCGCTCTCTCTTCTATTTTTAATAGCATTCCATCTAGTTCAGATTATGAGAGCGAGGATGAAAATCCTCCTCCACCTCTTTAAATTGTTCCTTATACTCCACCAATTCCAATATGGGTCCGCTCTACTCACGATGCAATGGGTTCTCTTGCAGGTGACCCTACCGATCAATGACGTACATGTTCTCAGTTCGAAAGAGCTTCTTCCTTATTGGCTCAAGTTCTAGAAAATCCTGATCCAAAAACCTTTGAAGAAGCCTCTGGTCATCCAAATTTGGATGTAGCTATGAATGAAGAATATCACTCCTTATTGGCGAATGATACTTGAGGTCTTGTTCCTCCTCCAAAAGGAAGAAAATTTGTCAGATGCAGATGGGTTTGCAAAATAAAGTTTGGAGCAGATGGAAAGTGGATAGACATAAAGCTCGTCTTGTCGATAAAGGATTTTCACAAGTTGAAGGCATTGACTATACTGAAACCTTCTCCTTTTTTGCCAAAATGAATTCTATCCACCTTGTTCTTTCCCTTTCTGCCTCCTTTAAATGGGAAGTCCATCAGATGGATGTTAAATCCACCTTCTTACATTGAGATTTTCATGAAGAAATCTAGATGGAACAACCCCCTGGCTTTATCCAAAAAGACTCGAGTGTTGTTTTTCATCTTAGGAAGTCTCTCTATGGTCTCAAACAAGATCCTCAGGCTTGGTATGCCGAAATGGATAGATTTCTATTAGATAATGGCTTTTCTAGGTGTCATTCTGACAACACACTCTACACCAAGAAAGTGGGTAAGTCCTTCACCATCCTTGTTCTTTATGTTGATGATCTTATCCTTATAGGTAGTGATCCAAAGCATATAAACCATGTGAAGTATAGCCTCAAAAAGAAGTTTAAAACGATAGAATTAGGACACTTGCATTATTTCCTTGGTCTTCAAGTCTTGCAATCCAAGGAAGGCATTACCCTCTCTAAGTCCAAGTATGCCTGTGATCTTCTACAACACTTTCACATGGAAGACTGTAAGCTAGCCCCTTCTCCCTTTCAGTCTGGAGTCAAGCTTTCAATCACTTGTACTACCCCTGAAGTTGATGCTACCTTATATCATCAACTTGTTCGTAAACTTCTATATCTAACCCATACTTGTCCTGACCTTTCCTTTGCCGTTGTTCTTGTTGCTCGGTTTATGCGCCAACCTCATGAAAGTGACTGGAAAGTAGCTAAAAGAATACTTCGATACATTCGAGGTACAGTTCAGTTGGGGATTCCTTACAATGCAAGAGAATATCCATTGTTGATTGGTTTCACTGATTCAGATTGGGCTGGTGACCCTGATGATCGAAAGTCTACTGCAGGATATGTATTCACTCTTGGTTCAGGACCTATTACTTCGTCTTGTAAGAAACAAAGTGCCATCTCTCTTTCTTCAACAGAAGCCGAGTATCGTGGTGCAGATGAAGCCAGAAAGGAAGCCATGTGGCTTCATCAGATCCTGTCTGAATTTGGTCTTCATCGACATCATCCAACTACACTTTGGTGTGATAATTAGAGTGCCATTTAGCTATGTAAAGATCCAATTCAGCATCAATGTATGAAACACATTGAAATCCACATACACTTCATCAGAAATCTCATTCATGATCATGTTCTTGAAGTGTAGTACTGTCCAACCAATGATCAAGTAGCCAATATCTTTACAAAGGCTCTCACAGAAGTAAATTTTACCAAACTTTGATCCATGCTTGGAGTTCAGGAAAGTTGTCACTAAGAGGGGAAAGGATCTAGTGCCTCCTTCCTTATCCTATTGCGTCACTTTTGTAAATCCTTCAATCCTATCCCAATTTGTTCTTAAGGGGGGATGTTAGGATATTTCGACACATAGGAAATAGGCTCCTTTTGTGTCACCTTTGTAATCCTTCAATCCTATCCCAAGTTGTTTTAAGGGGGGGTGTTAGGATATTCTGACACATAGTAAATAGTTAAGAATAACTTAGTGTACTATAGAGTTACGTAAAGTGTGTTTCTTTACCATGTACATTTGTAACTTATAGTCTGATGGTCACAATTTGTATTGATCCGATAGTTATCCCTCACCTTTGTATTAACAACGCTTGATCCATGGCTTGACACCTGATTGGTCCATGATCTTTATTTAAAGAGCATGGAGGGTCATTTTGTCCAGTAACCGTTTATGAGAGAAACATATGTAACTTTTCTTTTTATATTAATAAATTTCCTGAAGTGGCCACGTTGGCTTAGGCTGTGGATTGTTTCCCCCTTTATGGTTTCAACCACGTGATTATACTGGTGTACTCATTTGTGATCTATTTGTGAGCGGTGACCTTTGGTTCTTGATCTATGGAACTTACCTTGTAAATTCCTACAAGGTAAGTTTCAAGCAATGAACAAAGGTAGGGCATGACAACCTAAATTTATAGTTCATGATAAGAGAAATGATGATTTTTATTATTGTGGAAAACCTGGACATCATACTAAAGATTTCCGTAAGAGAAAATATAATGAGTATAAAAAGAGAAACTGAAGGCATAATGGGAATTTTGTGGAAAAAAACACCTCAATCAATGATGGATCTTAAAATTTCAGAATCTTTATTTTTGATGTTGCATTGTTTGTTGAGAGTCATGATGTGATGAGTCTTGAAATAAGGATTGTTTTGATGAATATCATGAGAACAATTATGGAACATGTGTTTATGTAGGAGATAAGAAATCCATTTATGTTAAAGGTTATGGAATAATAGGTGTGATGTTTCATAATGGAAGAGAGAGAGAGATCCATGATGTGATGTATTTTGTTGATATAGAAAAGAATTTAATTTATGTTTATACTATTGTTGATAAAGATCTAAAGGTAAAATTTTTCATATCAAAATTTGTTGTTAAATACACCTAAGAATAATACAAGGTTATTTTCACATGTACCAGAGTTGGAGGCTTGTATAAACTGAATGTTACCACGACAAGACATCAAGAATTTACATCGACAACAATGTCAAGAGAAGATCTATGGCATCAAAGGTATGGGCATTGAAATTAATTTTTTTTATGTTACTTCAAAGAAAAAAAATGGTATAAGGTGTTCCTATTATGAATAATAATCATGTGGAATGTGAAGCATGTGCACCTGGAAAAAAACATAGAGAGGAATTTCTTGCACATGAAGAAAAAAGGCAAATAGAAATACTTGAATTAGTTGATACTGATGTATGTCAACCTATGAAAACTAGATATCTTGGTGGAGCATTATATTTTCCTATTTTTGTCGATGGTAGATCTAGATATACTTGGGTCTATTTCATAAGAAAGAAGAGTGATTTTTTTTAGTACTTCAAAGAATTTAAAAATATGGTGGATAAGAAAACTGGAAAATGCATAAAAAAAAATGATCACGGGGGAGAACAAAAATCAAGAGAATTTCATCAATACTCTAAAATTCATGGGATTCTACAAAAATTTAGAGTGCTTCATACACCTCAGAAAAATGAAGTTGTTGAGACAAAAAAGATAAAACTGGTGGAATGTGCACAAAGTATGCTTCAAGGTAAAAATATCTCTAATGGTTTTTAGTTGAATCCATTAATACTGTTGTTTATTTGAAAAATATGAGTCCAACCAAAATATTAGATCTGAAAACACCCTTTGAAGTATTTTATGGATATAAACCAAACAAGAACCATTTAATAGTTTTTGGATGCAAGGCATTTTCTCATATTCCAAAAGATAAAAAAATAAAAATTGATGCCAAATCAGTTAAGTGCACATTAATTAGTTATTGTGATGATAAAAAAACACACAATTTGTTTAATCCAAGTTCACATAGATTGATTTCAAGTAGGGATGTGGTGTTTCATGAGAATGCATATGAAGGAAATAATATTAGTGCATGGAATTCTGATGATTATCTCAAAATAGAAGAAAGTGTTGAACAGGAACAAAAACAAGAACAAGAACAAGTACAAGTACAATTTCAAGAGAAAAAAAACATCTAATAGTCATGACACTCCAAGAAGGGGACAAGAGACTCCACAAAGCAGAAAGAAGGATGAAAGCAGTAAAAATCCAAGGAGGACATCACATCAAATTCAACGACTTATATTGTATAAAGATTATGCATTGACGTCTCATGTATTGATTGTTATAAAACCTTCAAGTTATCAAGAAGCTAAAGAATATAAAAAATGGAGAGATGTAATGAATGAATAATATAAATTTATAACAAATAATGACATATGGGAATTAACAAAATTTCCTAAAGATAAAGTTCCCATAAGATGTGAATAGTTGTATGAACCCAAGTTTAATGCTAATGCCAGTATTGATAAGTATAAAGCTGGATTGGTTGCAAAAGGGTATTCACAAGAAAAAGATATTTATTATGAATATACTTTTGCACCTGTAGCTAAACTAAATACAATTATAATAAGCATTGCATTAGCTACAAAATAAAATTGGAAAATGCATCATTTAGATGTCAATTTTGCATTTCTAATAGCAAATTAAAGGAAGATGTTTCTTTGGTTCAACCTAAAGGGAGGGTTTGTAAAACATGGAAAAGAACATATTTTTTTCAGGTTAAAGAAATATTTGTATGATTTTAAACAAGCACGAGGATTTTAGGTCCTTATATTACTAGTATAGTCCCTTATTGTTGTTAGTGTAACCCCCTTATTTTTATTATTGTACCCTTGTAACCCCCTTATTGTTATTATTGTGCCCTTAAATTATTACTGTTAGGTCGGCTAGGATTACATTGTGGCCCCACTAGGATTACATTATGGCCCCATGGACTCCTATATATAGAAAGGAGGTTTTGTAAATTGTATCATCCAAGAATTGTTCATTTATGTAATGTATTGGATATTTCCCCCTCGACGTGGCTTATTTCTAAGGCGTTGATATCTCTTTTCTTCTATTTTTGGAGCTGGTTACACAACATTTGGTATCAGAGGTTTGGATTCTAGGGTTTCGCTACTCCAAACAGGATCGTGGAATTTTCGCTATAACTTTTTTTCTACGAAGTTTTAGAAGCTGAAATTTTTAGGGTACAAAGCTGAAATCCTGGGGAAGATCATCTAAGAATTTCATAACTTGGTTCGCAATATTTTCGGACATATGATCTGTGGAAGTTAGGTCTTTTTTTAGGCTCCTAAATAGGTCCTCGTGGAATTTTTGCTATAACGTTTTCTCTACGAAGGTTTAGAATCTGAAATTTTTAGGGTGCGAAGCTGAAATCCCGAGGAAACTCATCACAAAATTTCAGAGCTTCATTCGTAAAAATTTTTGAGATATGATCTGTGCAAGGTAGTGATTTTTCAGGCTCCCGAATTTCATCTCAAAGAGGTGATCGTGGGAAAAGTTCAATAAATCTCTCTTTGAACATCAGATTGGAGTTCCGTAAAAATTGGTTGCAAGTACACAGGCTGTATTTTATTGGATATCAATTTCAGAGGCAGAGGATTAAAAAGTGACACGTGGCAAGTCATACAAGTTCACTCTACTGAACCAGTCCATAATTAGGTCATTGTGGGAGATTGGACATAACTTTGTCTTGGAGAATCCAAATCAGGTCAGACCTGTGGCATTCAAAAAAGAATTCAGAGGGCTACTTTAGTGCTTAATTTTATATATTGAAGAGCTGCAATCGCAAAGATAATTCAATTTCAATATTGAGATCCTCAAAAGCAAGAAAAAGGTGTGTATTTTTTTCCGAATTGCATAAGTCTTGTTTGAAAATTCAATTTGAATTGATTCCAAGGGCATATTGTAGAACAGATATTAGTATTGGGTTCTAAAAAATGCCCCATAGAAATAATTCAACACCCATTAAGCCTTCAGAAGGCTCTACTATGACTCATCAAGATGAAGAATTGCAACATGATCTATCAAAATTACAAGAGAAAGTGCACCAAATTTCGCTCTTACAAAGAGTAGCAAAAAATGAAATAGAATTTTTGAAGAAAGGCGTGGAAGATAAGATGGATGGCATGGAAGCTGGCATTGAAGCTAAGATGGAAAACATGAAGAATAATCTAAAAGCAGACATGGAAGGTTTGACAAAGTTGATACAAGAAATGTTTCATAATGGTGAAAAGATAGTAGAAGAAACTCACGATGAGAACAAAACGAATGTTAATCGTGATTTCATAAAATCTAATGTTGGCGGGAAGAACCACCATATTCCAAAAATGGAGATGAGGAAGTTTTATGGAAAGGATCCTGTAACATGGATACTACAGATGGAGCAATATTTTGATCTCCATAACGTGCAAAACACACAAAAGGTACGCATTGTAACTTTACATTTAGAACAAAATACATTTGTATGGTATCGATGGCTTTGCTCCCGTAAAAAAATTGTCACTTGGTCAATTTTTATGGAGGAAATGATAGCACATTATGAGGATACAAAGAGCAACACCTTCTTTAGCCAATTGATAAATCTCAAAGAAAAGGGCTTAGTGGGGGAGCACATTGAGGACTTCCAAAAATTGAATATAAGGGTAACTGATATTCCAGAGGAACACAGGATTGATCTCTTCATAAGAACTTTAAAGGATAACATCCAACATGAAGTTTTCACTTTGGAACCTGATTCATTGGAGAAGGCATTCAGGTTGGCAAGAAAAATTGAATGTAAAATTATGGCGACAAGGAAACCTACCACTCAATTCTATAAAGAAGGAAGTGTTGCTACGCCTAGATTTCCACAACCTACAAGGTTGACACCACAACAATTGGAAGAAAAAAGAGAAAAAGGGCTTTGCTACAGCTATGATAGAAAATGCACTAAAGGTCATAAGTGTGCTGAGAAGAAATTATTTTACATAGATTATGAAGAGGAAGAAGAAATTGAACAAGAAGAGGATATACACCAGGAACCAACCATAGAAGGGGAAGAAAAGAATCCAACCATATCGTGTAATGCACTGGCAGGAATTACCACTCCTCAAACTCTCAAGATAGAAGGACATATCAAGAAGAAAAAGGTAATAGTGTTGATTGATTTAGGTAGCACCCATAATTTTATTCATTGTAAGGTAGCCAAGGAATTAATTTGTTTCCTATACCCAGCACCAGAATGTCAAGTTATGGTTGCAAATGGAGGAACTATAAATTTCTATGGAAAATGCCATAATATCAAGCTAACCATGGGGGAATATTTATTGAATAGTCCAATGCTTTCCATTCCTATGGGAGGTGCTGATGTTGTACTAGGAGTACAATGGTTACAATCTTTGGGGATGGTAGCTTTTAATTTTCAAGAAATTTTCTTGAAATTTTTTTCAAAAGGAAAGGAATTCGAATTACGGGGTATTGTGGGGAAGCCGGGAAAGATAATAAGCTCTAATGTCATGAAAAAGCTTCTAAAGAAAGAACAACGAGGCGTAATTGCACAATTATGCTCACTATATGTTCCAACATCAAAATCATCTATTTCTGCAGATCTCCAACAAGTCTTGGACAATCATTCCAAGGTGTTTGAAACTCCCAAAGGACTCCCACCTATTCGTGATCATGATCATGCTATTCATTTGATTCCAGGAAGTATTCCTCAAAACATCAGGCCTTATAGATATCCTTATGTCCAAAAGAGTGAAATTGAACGTATGATTGCAGAAATGTTAGAGGTAGGTATAATTCAACCTAGTCAAAGTTCTTTCTCTGCTCCTGTAGTATTGGTACACAAGAAGGATGGATCATGGCGAATGTGTCCGAATTATAGGGAGATCAATAAGCTCACCATTAAAGACAAATTTCCCATTCCTGTGATTGATGAATTATTGGATGAATTACATGGAGCAATTTATTTTACCAAGTTGGATCTTCGTTCAGCATATCATCAAATTAGAATGAAGACTGAAGATATTCCAAAAACAGCATTTCGAACTCATGAGGGTCATTATGAATTTTTGGTCATGCCTTTTGGCCTTACCAATACACCTTCTACATTTCAAGGGTTGATGAATTCCATTTTCAAACCCTTCCTTAGAAAATATGTGCTAGTATTTTTTGATGATATACTAATCTACAGCAGGTCTTGGAAGGATCATGTTGAACATGTTGACAGGGTGCTCAAACTATTGCAGGAGAAACAATTATATGCAAAAAAATCCAAATGTTTCTTTGGAGTACAAGAGGTGGAATATCCGGGTCATATTGTATCTCACAAGGGTGTTAAAGTAGACCCTAACAAAATTAAAGCCATTAAGGAATGGAAAGTCCCCACAACCATAAAGAAGTTGCGAGGATTTCTCGGGTTAACCAGGTATTATCGCAAGTTTGTTAAGAATTATGGGAGAATAGCAGCACCTCTAACAACATTATTGAAGAAAGATGCATTTTCATGGACTCCTGAAGCAACTAAGGCCTTTGAACATCTTAAAGAGGCAATGTGCCTAGCACCGGCCTTAGCTACGCCAGACTTCACAAAAACCTTTATTGTGGAATGTGATGCCTCAGGAAATGGAATTGGTGCAGTTTTAATGCAGGAAGGAAGACCCATTGCTTTTGAAAGTCGTCAAATCAAAGGAAAGTATTTACAGAAACCTATTTATGAGAAGGAAATGTTAGCAATACTGCATGCACTAAAGAAATGGAAAAATTACCTAATGGGAAGACACTTCAAGGTAAAAACTGGTCATGATAGTCTTAAACACTTTTTGGAACAAAGACTATCTTTAGAAAAGTAGCAAAAATGGGTCAAAAAGATGTTGGGTTATGACTTTGAAATAATCTACAAAAAAGACAAGCTTAATTTTGTTGCAGATGCACTCTCAAGAAAGAATGAAGAGGTGGAAGCATTGCTTTGTGCCATTTCTATTATCCAACCAGATTGGATAACCGAAGCAAGAGATGAATGGAAGAAGGACAAGATGTATGGACACTCATTCAAAAGTTGCAGCAAGAACCTAGTACATTTGATACATTTAGTTGGAAAAATGATTCCTTACGATACAAAGATTGCTTATATCTTTGTTGGAACTCCCAACTAAAACAAAATATTATTTTGGAACTGCACACTTCTCCTTTAGGAGGACACTCAGGATTTTTAAAAACTTACCACAGGGTGAAGAAAGAATTATTTTGGGATGGCCTTAAATCTGATATTCAAAATTTTTTGGCGGAATTTTTGGTTTTCCAGCAGAATAAAGTTGAGACAATTAAGACCCTGAGACTTCTACAACCTTTATCCATTCCAAGTCAACATTGGGAGGACATTTCAATGGATTTTGTCATAGGTTTACCTAAGTTCGAAGGAAAGAGTGTCATCATGGTGGTAGTTGATAGACTTACCAAATATGCACACTTTTGTGCATTATCTCATCCATTTAAAGCAAGTACAGTTGCTACTACATTTATGGACAGAATTCAAAAGCTACATGGAAGCCCAAGGGTTATTGTGAGCAACAGAGATCCCATTTTTACTGGAAATTTTTTGATGGAGTTATTTTCTTGTTTGGGTACTTAATTAGCTCATAGCTCATCTTATCATCCTCAATCTGATGGTCAAACTGAGATAGCAAATAAATGTTTGGAAGGATATCTTCGTTGTTTTGTATCTGATAAACAAACACAATGGGTCAAATGGTTACCCATTGTGGTATAACACTTCCTTCCATACTGCAGCAAAAATGACCCCATTTATGGCACTTTATGGATATCATCCACCATTGATCACATCATATTTAAAGGAAAATTTGAAGGTTCAAGTAGTGGAAGATCACATCGAGCATCAACAAGAAGTTCTCCAACTCTTAAAGGATAACCTGAATTTGGCACAAAACCGAATGAAACAATAGGCAGATCAACATCGCAACGAGAGAAGTTTTGATGTAGGAGATTAGGTATTTTTACGACTACAACCATACAAACAAATGTCCCTCAAGCAAGCTAAGAAGGATAATAAATTATTGCCAAAGTACTATGGTCCTTACAAGGTGTTGCAAAAGATTGGTACTATGGCATATAAATTGGAGCTTTCTGCTTCTTCGTGAGTGCATCTAGTTTCCCATGTTTCATGCTTAAAGAAGGTTATAGGTGAAAATCTTCCAGTTCAAACAATATTGCTAGAACTTGATGAGGAAGGAAAAATCATATTGGAACCTGAAGTAGTCACAGAAACAAGAGCTTAACAGCTACAAAATCGATCAATTTTAGAGTATCTCATCAAGTGGAAGAACTTACCCACTGAAGATTCTACATGGGAGGATGAGAATTTTATACAGAAGCACCTAGAGCTACTCAAGCGTTGAGGACAATACTTTTTTGACGGAGAGGGGCATGCTAGGTCCCTATATTACTAGTATAGTCCCTTATTATTGCTAGTGTAACCCCCTTATTGCTATTATTGTACCCTTGTAGCCCCCATATTGTTGTTATTGTGCCCTTAAATTCTTATTGTTAGGTCGGCTAGGATTACATTATGGCCCCACTAGGATTACACTATGGCAGCATGGACTCCTATATATAGAAAGGAGGTTTTGTAAATTCTATCATCCAAGAATTGTTCATTTATGTAATGTATTGGAGGTTTCCCCCTCGAAGTGGCTTATTTCTAAGGCGTTGATATCTATTTTCTTCTATTTTTGGAGCTGGTTACATAACAGAGGATATTGGTATGTGAAAATTGATTCATTGTTTTATAAAAAACGTTTTGTGAGAAGAAAAAGTGATCCTAACCTGTACATCAGGAAAGATGAAGGTGGGAATATTTACTTCATATATTTATATGTTGATGATCTTATCATAACACATAGTGCACCAAGTTGATTGAAGGAATTAAAATTCAATTGTCAAAAGTATTTGAAATGAGGGATCTTAGTGAGTTTGATTATTGTTTGGGTCTTGAAATTTCGATGGAATCTAGTAAGAAAATCATCACACAAAGAAAATATGTAATGGTAGTCCTCGAAAGATTCCATATGTTTAAATGTAAGCTTGTATCTACTCCTTTGGAACAAAATTCTAAGTTGTACAATGATGATGGATCTAAACAAGTGAATGGAACTTTGCACTCTCAATTTGTGGGAAGTTTGAACTACCTCACCACTACTAGGCCAGATATAACATATCCTAATGTTGTTGAGAACTTCTAGAGATGTGTGTATTTTGATTGAAGAGTGCAATGTTTTAGGTGAAAACATCACCCATATTCAAGAGGAGGAAGCTTATCATATGATAGGAAGAGTGTAGACCTTGAATGTATAAATAAGGAAAATTCTAGCCATTAGAGATTTTGATAGAGTCCAAAATTTTTTTTAATTAAATTCCAATTTAAAATATTAGCCTTTAGAGATTTATCGGATTGAATTGACTATGTCATGAGTTAAATGAAATTATGAAGCTATTTAATATTAAATAATTAAATAAATTGAACTAGTAATTAGAAAAATGAATTATGATTTGATGATTTAATTATGTCAAAGAGATGGATAAATTCAATTTAATTTTTAATTATTACTATTAATTTAACATAATTAAGTTAATTATTTAAGAGGATTATGATTGGGGTAATTATAGAATAATTAGATTTAAATGTTTCATATAAATTTAGGAATGAAGAGAATAAAATAGGTGAAGTAAAACGACAAAAGTAGAAAATAAGGAGGGGGGGAGAGAGAAAATTAAAATTATTAATTTTATTGGGAGTTTTAAATAATCAAATTAGAAAATATGGAAATAAGAACTAAAGAGAAGGACTAAAATAGAATAGGAAAATGATAAAATAATGGGAAATTTTACGATCACAAATGAAGATTAATATGATTAAAAATAAAGAAGAGGAAAAGGGAAGATAAATGTTAAATGAAGAAGAAAGTGAATAGAGGATTTTATAAAGGGTGGGGGGGTGGGGGGAGGGGTGGTGTGGTGGGCAAAGGGGGAGAGTAACACTTTAGGAAGGGTTAGGAAGTGTTAGACTTGGGAATAGAGGAAGGGTTTTTAGAAGATAGAAAGTGGATTGTGGACTTCTAGGAATGACTCAATTGATAACTATCATCATGGTTAAATTTGTTAGGATTATTTTCAATTTTGAGGGATTCTCGAAGGCCTTGATTGAAATTAAAGTGAACAGAAGATAATATCTTGGATTTTTCAAAACAAATAATGTGTTTGGTAGAATGGGAGTGCTCAACAATGGCAGATTTTGCAATGAGGTTATGGTTAGTGTCAACCATGTTAACATATCAATCATGCCTCAAATATAAAATATTATGTTAACATCCTTAGTTTGTTTATGGCTAAGCCTTGTGAAAGCCATTAGAAAGCAACAAAGAAATTCCTTCGATATCTAAAGGGAAAATTTTGTTTTGGTATTTTGTATATTGATGAATCTGATGTTGAGTTGATAGATTTTTCTAATTCATATTGGGTTGGAAATACTTATGACATAAGATCAACCTATGGATATGGATTCAATTATGGGAAAATATTCCCGTTTATCTATGAAGGCAAAAGGTTGTGCAAAAAATCTTTATTTCGGTCTCGTTCTTTCCTTAAATTCATCCTTCCAGTTAGAAGTATATCACTGACATTTGACCTTCATCTCAGAATTTAGACGACATTTTTTAAAGTAACTTTATGACACTAATCTAAAATTCTCATGGATACCATTCAAAGGTTGTATTTAAGCCCTAGTTAGAGGGGTCCTGCGGAAAACATGATATGAATTTTGTATGCAAATTGCTTTACGGTTTTGACAGTAAGTGTATTGGGATTATAAGCATACATCATTTGTGCACAAACTCTGGCAATTTCTTGAAGCATAATTTCAAGAAAATTTTAAGGCATGTCTCCAGCCCTCATGTGATAGTGACATTTTAGAGAACACAGAGAGCATCCAACTAGCACATGAAGTAATCTCTCATCCTTATATAGATACAACGTATAGTGACATCAAATAATTATGGGAAGCGTACCCATCTTCTGACATAACTAGGGCAATGGGATAATTCTGAAACAACGATGAATTTCTAGGATAACTAGGGCTACCCATCTCTTGTTAATTTTGGGTGTCAGCAAGTTCTTCTGAACTTCAATTTTGGGACAACAGGAGCAAGATCTATATGTGCCAAAGACTCAACCTCCAAGGTGTGGGGACAACCTCACATTGTTTTTGCTTAACATGTGCACACATTCTAACTTACCCTCATCGTGTTAAGTTTTTTTTATTACACTATGAATACTTCCCCTCATATTTCTAAGCCCCCCTCTAGAAAAGTAAGACCAAGTAAAATTACATTAGAGAGTCTCTATGAGTACATTAAGTCTCTAGAAAGATGAAGAGAAGAAAGATAAAATCATTTTAAACTAGAACTAACAGCAATGCTTGATAATAACCACAAATCATTAGAAAATAAAATAACCATGCTTGAAATTGAACTCGAAGAAATGAAAGGTAAAATTCAAGAAATAGAACATAGTAAACAAATAATGGTCGAAGAAAATGACATCTTGAAAAAAGAGATTAAAAATCTAAAAGAAAAACTACATAATAACTCAACTCTAAATAACACAGAAAATAACTTTTAGATATTAAACCCATCAAAGAGGAAATTAATAAATTAATTTTTCTCGACCATGAGCACAAAAAATCAGTCTTAAATCTTATGGTTGCGGGTATAGAAGAACAAAAAAATGAAAACACATTAGAAATGGTTAAAGAACAATTAAAAATAAAATCTCAAATTGAGACAACCTATCTCACGGAATAAATAAGGGTCTGAAAGATACTTGAGCATAAAAATAGACTCATCCATGTCAAGGTCAGCTGTCATGAACATAAACTGGATATACTTTGGAAATTCCCAAGCCTAAAAGGAACAATAATATTTATAAATGAAGATCTCATTCTATAATACCAAGCTGAACTTAGGAAAGAAGTCCAAAAGGTCAAGGATGCAGGAAAGGATGATAAATGGGCAATCATTATGAATAGGAAAGCTATTATTAGAGATGGAGTCTCAAGCATGAGTGATAAATAGGGATTTTCATCACTTCAGATCCTCTTCTGGAATTTTCATGGTTTTCCATGGTGTAAAGGTCCTATGTTAAGTTGGATCCCGAGTGATGTTGACCTTATTCTCTTAGTTGAAACATGGGAGGATGATGAATCTAGTGTCCCTCACCTCGACAGTTTCAATCTTTGGTCTGGTTGGAATAAGAAATCCTCTTGGAGGGGTTTTGGTGGTATAGCATGTTATATAGGGAAAAAATTTTCCTCTCACATCCAACTTCATAAAATCGACCCCTTTGATAAATACATTTGGAACTAAATCTATAATACTACCACTAATAGAATTATTCTTGCAATATGTTATTTTTCTCCTATCAACTCTACATCCTATAAGAATAACAACCTTGATAAGAATTGTCCTTTAAATTCTTTAGAAAAATACATCTCCAACATGAGAAATGATGGTAATATCCTTTTACTGGGATACTTTAATGCTATAAATGCTACTAACCAAGCCATTACATTAAGCAACAACTCTAACCCTGACCCCTTGTGGCTTAATGAAGATAGTAACTTAGCTAATAAATTCAAGAGAAAATCTGAAGACATTGTCGAGAACATTTTCAGCATCGAGCTCCTTAAACTTTGTAGTTCCCAGGATCTAATTATTTGTAATGTTATTAAAAAGTGGATCCTCTCCAATAATATGACATGTTTCCATGCGCTGGGTAGTAGTGTTGTGGATTGTGCAATTTCTGACATCCTCCTCCTTAACCATAGTACAAAATTTGAGCTTCTTAATGGATTTGAGCCTGAATCTGACCACAACCCTCTATCTCTATCCCTCAATCTTGCTATGCACAACACTCACATACAAGAGACCAATGAAAGAAAAAGGCACATTCACTTCGATAGAAGTAAAACCAACCTCTTCTTAAGGGACTTAGAGAGGGATTTAGGCCCCATGAATTATAATAATAACATTGATAAAATTTATTACCATTTAACTACAATCCTTGTTAGTAGGAATCTTAATCACAAGCGTATGAAAAAGACCACTTTACCTTTGCATAGAAAACAACTCTAACATAAAATATGGTTGCCAATCTCTTTAGATCTGAATTTAGTTGACCAAGACAAATGCTACAAAATCTAGATCTATGAAGAAAAAATGCATTAAGCTGTAAATAAAAGAAAGAGTTGCTTTGTGCATCCAATAGACAAGACAAGGGTATTTTAAAGAATTTTTGTATTTATGGAACTTGGGAGGAGAACATAGAAAGTTGTTACTAGTCCTCCTCAGTGGGATGGGTTCTTGTAAGTCCTCGGCACTTCAGATCTAAAATCTCTCTCTCTTGATGGTGTAGAAAACCTAGACGAAAATGGAACTCAAAGGGAGCTCACAAGAAAAATGGTAGCAAAATATGACAATGATGGAGGATCAAAGTCAGACCAAAAGTATAGATCCAGAGTGATCTTTAGGCAACAAAAGGTAGTGAATGAATGGAAAAACCCTTCTATTTATAACAAAATATTGAGTTAGTCTAGATATTGGTGCATAATTAAAATATTATTAACCAAATCTAGATCCAAATTTTATGGAATATTTTACTATATTTCTTGGAGGGAAAAAGAAGATTTGATTTTGGTCAAATCCTTTTATTTGTAAATAATAAATAAATAAATGATTTATTTATTATTTTAAGGATGTGGTTGAGTAATAATTAAATAAATAATTATTTATTCAATTATTTATAAATGATTCAGTCAAATTTAACAAGGAATATTATTTAAATAAGGTTTAAATAATTATTCCTATAAAATAATAAGATAAATAATGATTTATCTAAATAATTTTCCTATTTTGGGTTAAATATGACCAAGAATATTAATTAAACTATTGTTTAACTAATTATTCCTTGAGGAAAATAAAAAAATACAGATTTATTCAATATTTCCTCATGGGGTTTCCTATTTAGACCATAAACAACTTAATAATTATGGATTACTAAGCTATTTTTCATAGTGAAAGAAATTTTACTTAGGGTAAAATTGGTCTTACATGGTGTACTTTGGTCCATCTAATAGTAACAGGTTAGATGCCCAAAAATTGGTGTAGCAAATTCCCCCTAGCATGTGAGCGTTAGGAGCTAATCCTATGACCGAAGTATGTTGTAAGAACTCAATCAATAGACATCGAAGGGGAAGTCAGAGAGAGAGAAATATAAGGTAGACCAAAGTGCTACAGCACTAGACCCTGAGGAAGTGAGACTTAAAAATGCGACAAGTCTCTTTTATGATTGAGTACCTATGCTATAAGCGGCAGGGGAGGCATATCTATGCCTGCTAAGAAAAAGTACAAATAATAAGGTATACATTAAACAACGAATTGAACTATATAGTACATGCTAGCATAAACATGCGCCAGATAAAAACATGACAATGAATCCCACATACATATTGTGCCTGGGATAAGAACCAGCACTTATACAATAATATCTGAGTACATGAGATATAAATACAACCAAAGTACCCCTGTAAACAGGAGAGGGCTCTAAAAATCTGACTGATACATCATCAAATCTATGGAGTTGCATCAAAGGATCTAATGAAGAGGTCATTCAGGCATGTGGTGGGCTACCTGAATGTCCACCCCCTTACGAGGTTTGAAAACATCTCACACACACCCGAGAATCACTGGTATCATCTGTTGCATCACTGAACCATCATGTATACGAATTTGGATCATGCTGCAAGGAGCTGGAGATGAGAAACAATCAAGTCAAAGGGCTATAAGGAGTCTCTTTGACTGGTCTGAGGCACCAAACAAGAGTGGAAGCTGGAACCAAGGTACACCATCCTCTAGACCTATCTTTTGGAATGAATATCTAATGTTGACAGAAGGAGGTCCGCCATAGGTGATGCAATAAGGGATCCTCAACTAAGGCATGAGAGAAAATAGTAGAGTGACTAACAAACTAACACTAGGGATGATGATGAAATGGAGGGTACTGAGTAGCGGATGGACGACTTCCCTTGTTAGATCATAAAGGGCATGGATGACATCGTAGAAACTGACACAATATTAAATGGGACAGGGAACAATAGGGCTAAAGGCCCTAATGTGCGACACGAGTAAGGGACCAAGAAATGAAGGATGGAGGACTATAGTAGGATACAAAAGGACTCAAGATAGACTCCATGGATGTGATGATAACTCAACTCGGATGCTCTAAACAAGGGTGACTCAATGATGCTGCCACACAGAAAAGGTCTGGTGGGAACCATAAAAACATGAGTACAAGATGGTTACTCACGACGAACATTGACACGATAATGGACAAGTATGGAGGAAAATTGGTACCCCAAGTACAAGTGTTGCAAGTGAAGAAATTCGATTTTGAGGAGTGGTGAAGTGACCCTTCTTGGAAAAAATGTGTCGTGGTGAAGGATCAAATCACAAAAAACTAACAGATACTCATTTTAGAGCTTGGTGAGAGCTTTCCAATGCTACAGATGGTTTTTTAACTGAGCTACAGTTTGGCCGCAACAACAAAATAGAGATATGGGGTTTCTCTTTTAATAAGGCATTTCCCCTCCAAATTCACTCATTTGCAAGTGTAGTTGTGGTGAATGTAGAGAGGAGAGAAGGTCCTAAATCTTGCAGTGATCGTATCTAAAAAACTGACAGTTAGAATCGAGATCCATCAGTTGTAGGTAAGAGGCCTAACCATAATCTTTCAATTAATGGGATCAAAATTTCGGTTTAGGTACCCAGAGCTCATGAACAGGACAAGACACACTTCTTGGGGTTTGTTCTGTGACCTGGGTAGCAGGTATTGGGAAGAAAATTGTGACCTATCCCAAGAAATGACCTGAAAATTGTGACCTGTCAAAGAAAGGGGGTTTTAGTGTTTTTTTTTACTGAGATCTAGGATTTTTATGGTTGAGGTGCATAGGTGCTTCCAAGCATGTTGTGGTCATGCCAAGATGTATTTAGAAAAAGAGGAATCTAAACACATTTTTATGATGTGGTGTTCCATTTGTTGTCGTTATGGTTATGCAATTTGAGAAAGGGAATGGGGGATTACCAATCTCTTTTGGTAATGCATATATGAAGCAAATGGACTAAGTTTCTGAAAAGGCATACATGGTGTACTATCCCAAAGAGTGGATTTGGAGATAATGAACTGGTGCTCTCCTAGAAAACCCACAGGTTGGTCAAAGACAATGTCTAGGGGAATGGGTTGATGATATAAGATGAAGGAATGATGAGGGGTACCATCCCTAGAGTGATTTGAAGTGATATGGGACTCTAGAGGTTCTTCTAAATGGGGAAGAATAAGGGTAGTAGAGTCGACATGACCAAATACACTAGAAGAGTTGTGGAGAATTTCTTCTCCTGATTTCTCAAATATGGATGCCCCCTTACCCAAACATTGGGTGTCAATGTAATGGCCACAAGGTGTATGTGGCTCGAATGCATGGGTTCAATGTAAGGGGGGATAGATAAAGGCAGGGGTGGTGACTTCTTCCATAATTTCATCATCATAATAGAAGATGGGGTGACTGGTGGAAGAAAGACCACCTAACGCGGTGAAGCTACCTGGCTCATCATCATGAGAAGAGAGTTTCACATGTACATTGTCACAAGGGGTGACAGAAAAATAAGTAGATGAAGGATCCACTAATGTTGAGCCCAAGGTGATCGCTGAAGGAAGGTCAAGTGAAACAGAGGGGGAAGTCCCAGGGGGTCTTCCACTGTGGATCTCATAGATGATGACAGGTAGTGGACAATGGCTGAAGACTATATCATTTCGACATCTGGAGGGGGAATTTCTATGGGAGTGGATGTGTCCTCTAGTTCTACTGAAGCAAAACACATAAATAAGGGAGCGGTGGACTCATTGCGCTTGGCGTCGAACTGGCGAACCGATTCCAAAGAGGAGCGTTACCCTTCAAGGCAGGGACAAAGGTAAGTATAGTGGCCATGGAAATCACACAAAGAATAGGGGTGATTTGTGCGCAAAGTATTGAGTTTCTTGGCTGAATTAGGTAAAGTAACATGGACTTCTAGGATATCAGACTCAAGAAACACTTTATTAACCATGGGCTTGATACGAGGCAATTCAGGACAATTATGGGTGGCATGACCGACGACATCACACAAAGCACATAGAGGTGTATGCTTTGGAGGCTGAGGAGGAGAAAGTTTTGTCAGGGCAGCCTTGTCTTTAGATGCCTTCTTGCGAGCTTTTCCCCCTTCACCTGAAGCTGTCGTAACAGGAGGAGGTTCATATTGAGGTGGCTGAGGCACAGTAGCCAAGGGAGGGTTCATGGTGACTGGTTGAACCAAGGTCAAAGCAAGATAAGGTTTGGGCTTGTTAGGGTCCCGTGATTTGGCTGATTGGCAAGCCAAATGACAGTGTAACATCAAACCAGTCTTTGGAGCCCAAGGACCTAGCCTTCCTGGACTCAGAGAGGGCTCTCTCTATTTGTGTAAGGGATATCTGTGTGTTTGCTTATTGTGTTCTGATTTTAGGCTAGTTATGAAGTAGCTTTTTTGGTTTTGGTTTTTATTTTGTGAGGGATGAAACTGATCAAAGATATAAGATAGGTAAAAAGATGTCAGATCAACTGGGCTATGGGGTCGAAAAGGTCAAGAAAGCTATCACATGGTGATATGAGGTTGTTGAAGGGCTGATTTGATTCGAGGTAAAAAAGATCTTTGGGAAAAATGGAGTAAAATGGACATCAAGTTTGTGAACAACAAAGGATTTCAAGCATAACTAGTTTAATAGCTGACATAAACATGGTAGCGCAAACCATTAATCATGAGAAATGTAACTATAATGTAATCAATACATAGAAATAAGCATTCAAGCCATGCATAGAGATATATAACTCTCTAAATTTGGGAAATGGCTATTAGACTTTGGGGAAATACACTTAAGACAGACAAACAACTCAAATCATTATGCCGGAATGCCTAAACACAGTACTTCAAGTTATTGGGCACTTTGAAAACGAGATTGCATAGTTTTAGGCAAAGGGCAAGATCAGAACAAGATCTCCTTGGTTCAACAAATGACAATCTAATCAGTCAAAGAGAAATTTCATGGATGAAGCTATGGCTAGCCATGAATAAGAAGGGCATACCGTAAATCATACTTAGCATGCATAAAACCATGAATGAAACCAGCAACAATATCCTTAAGTTATTAAAGAGCAATCAATAATTCTTTAATGTGACTAAGAATGAAGAAAACATGGAAGCTATGAAGAAATAGGAAATTTGAGGTGCCTCCAAGGGAATGTCTCAAATTTGTTCTCTGTTGTCCTATAGCAAGCAAGAAACATGAATTTATGAATGAAAACTAGGAAAGAAAACAAAGAGAGAGACACTATACCATTCTACCAAGTCATGGAATCCAACAACAATCCTCTTTCATCATCCAAGAACATCCAAGAGACTATCCAAAAGCATGAGACAAGTATTTCTTCCAAAGTTTATATGACCATATATTGCTTCTATTCATCAAGTTCAGCCTTGTTTACAATGAAAGCATTTAGAATATATAGGCCCAAGTGAGGAAAACCTCTTGGTTCAATTTGCCATCTCATTGGCATATCCAAAATATCTAGACTTGTCCTTGAGGCTTTGCAAAGCCCAAGGCACAAAATATCTCATAAATTATCTAAAAAATGCTAAAATATGGAAATAAGTTGACTTTTCATAAATTCTCATGTGCAAAAATAGCTAAACGCATATGAGGAAAAAGCAGTTTTTAAAGGTTCAATTTTTACAAAAATACTCAAAAAATACATCAACAAAAGGTCCCCCGACTTGCCGACAACTTTTGGCAGTGTTCCCGATGTCGAAACAAGGCTCGTGATAGCTTGTTGGAAAGCTCCAAGTGTCTAATTTCTGGAAAAACTAGAATTTTTCCAATCTAATTCCTAGAAGTCCTCCAAAATAGGCTCGTGTGTAAAAAACCAAAAAATAAGGTTTGCTGATAGACCGGGCAAAGTGTAGAAAAATGGAGCATTTTTCGCCATTTCTGGGGAGAAAATGATCTTCAAATGTCCTGAAAATTGCTGATTATGTGCTCCTAAAATTATGGCATCCAATGATACCATTCTTATCCTTTTATGATCCCCCAAACTGAAATGGCGAAGCCCATGAGCTTTGGCTAAAAAACCCAAAAATGACAAAAACCAAAATATTTCGAAATTTGCCCAAAATTGGTGAGCATGACCCTCAAGGGTTCTCAGCAACATGTTGTGAAGTAGAGGCCAAAATCTTAAGTCCCGATGTGTCTTTCCTCACTTTCGGTTCCGGGCGCTTCCTTTTAGCCTCCTTGAGCTTTTCTTGAGCAACCTTCAACTTGCGCCGGGCAAACTGATTTAACTATTTATAATGCCCCGTCATTCTCCTTTGAAGGTCTAAATCCTAGTTTGCCTTCTCCAATTTCTTCTCCAAGTGGTCATTGACTCTCTCAAGCCATGCCTACCTATTTTTCTCTATCTCTTGTTCGAATAATGCAGTGAGAGGAGTAGATTGGGGAAGGGCATTTTCCTCTTCTTTTTTCTTCTCAAGGGCCTTTTTAAGCCCCATGGTTCTTGGCCTCTTTCTCCTAGGCTGATATTCACCTTCACTTTCATCGAACTCACCCATGAGTTCTTCCAACCTCACTTGGGCTTTGGAGGGCTCCTTCTTGTACTTTTTTGCCCGTGTCTCATAAACAGCCATATGGACAATCATTTGCTTATTTTGGTTTTGCAAAAAATGATTGAAATTCCTAGCTCTATGAAGATCATCCTTCAATGCATCAATTTGGCTTTCTCTATGGATCAAGAGGCTTTCTAGAATCCAGGCCTCATTATCACTATCATCTCTTTGGATTTGGATGATGTTGAAAGCACTCTCCTGTTCATGACTACCTTATTCCTTACCCTTCCCTTTGCTTTGGGTGGCTATTCTAGTGCTCTTCCTCCTAGGAAAATCAATCATGGGCTTCTTTGGAAATTTTCCTTTACTTCGGAGGGCCCTTGTCACATTTGGAGTGACAACCCTAGGCACTCTCTTCTTTGTTGTCCGGGGCTTGGCGACTTTCAGAGAAGAGAGCATGGTCCCTTTACCTTTGTCACCTTGCCCTTTTTCTTCTTGAGGCTGTTCCTCTTGAAGAGGTTGTTGTTCTTGAGGAGGCTGTTGTGTATCATATTTTGTTTGCCCTTGCTCCTCACTTTCATGCTGCTCCTGTTCAGCACTATCATGCTGCCCCTGTTCAGTCTCTTTTGGCTGTTGTGTGTCATCATAAGGCTACTCACCCTCATCATAAGTCTGCTGCTCTTCATCTCCTTGCTGCTGCTCATCATCATAAGGCTGCTCACTCTCATCATAATGCTGATGTTCAACACTTTCTTCTTCCTCTTGCTGTTGTTTAGCACTTTCTTCTTTCTTCTCATGCCCTTCTTCCTCTTGCTGGTCACTTTCTTCTCCTTCTTCATGTTCCTTTGTTTGGTCTGTAGTAAACTTGAGCGTTTTAGGAATAGGTCTGCTAGAAGAAGGCGAGGGATGATGAGTAGGAGTGTAGGGGATGTATGGACTGGAGGGATAGTGGAGAAATCCAGATGAGTGATGAAAGAATCCTGAGAGACCTCCCTCTTTTCAAGCTGATTAAGAATGATGATTTTGATGAGAGAGTGATGGAAGAGACAGGCTATTTGTTGTGAAGGAGGCTTCTTCTGAACAGTGGAGGCCATTTTCTCAATGCTCTTGTGTAAGAAGAAAGGAATATTTAGCAGATTGGTCCTTGTGAAATGCATGAGCATTCGAATTTGATAGGCATAGATTTGGGAGAATCTTCCCTCACAAGTGAAGTACTTCATGATAATCTTCATGAGAGGGGCGTAGCTGCCTAAGAGATATGAGAAAGGGAAAATAAAAGGACATGACTCTCTGTGTTCAGGTTTTAGGAAGGACTTGTAATCATCTGAGTCCAAATGGCTTTATCTAAACCATTTCTCACTAATATAGGGGATTTTAGTGGCCTTGGAAATGGATCTTGGGGAGAATTTGAAGTCAAGGCCTGCCAAATAGAAATGCTTGTTTCAAAACCTCAAAGCACAAAGATGTGTCAAAGGAGAAAAAATCTTCACCTCTTGCAACCTTTGACAAAAATATAAACACCCGACCTCATGGAAATTGAACAATACTGATGGGTGGGCATTCACTTCTTCAGTCGAAGTGGGTTCAAATATCTTATGCAATCCACTTCTACTATCCTGCCTGGGAGGCATCTTGTCTTATATGCTCTGCAAAATCAAACTACCTCAAATGGTTTTTTGAAATGTTCTCTCAAACCTAACTCTGTCTTCTTTGTCAATCATTGTTTGATCAAGGAAAATATGCCTCAAATGCTATGTAAAATGTTTTCTTTGATATTAGGTCCCTGCTCCTCCCAAAACACTGCCTTTCCCCTTTGTATGCCAATCAACAAATAATTTTAAAAACAAGTACACAATCAACTAAAATGCATACACATAGTCAAAGGGTCACTGTGCTTGGGTAAGGTCACCCAACTCTTTGTGTTTTGGTGTGAGCACAAACAACCTTGTAGCAGACAAACACCCCTCCTAATCAAAATACTGCTCTTGTCTTTACTATTTTCTCACACAGATTTTGACAAACACCTCCAAGTGGCAATGACAACTTTACACACTAAATTTTGTTTTATGGACAAATTGGCAGCCCTGACTTTTCTCTTCTCCACACAGAGATGACCTTTAACAGTGACAAATTAATATATGTATGATTACCGTTGTTGAAAATAGGCTCATTGTTTCATTTTTTCAAATACTGTGTTTCTGCCTTTAAACAGTGCCTCCACCTTTTATCATTGTTTTGAGGGCAGTTTATTGGGATTTTTACATCAATAAAAACCCACCATTTTTACTATGTCAGTGTTGGGCAATCATTTCCACTGTAAATCTCGAGTTTTGAACAAAAATATCAACCCCTATTAAAATACTCAACACTGTGATTTATCATGAGTTCTATCTTTTCACCATCACTTAACAGTCTTGAAAAGAACAAGGAGGAAGATAAAATACCTTTTAAATTGATGATGGCATTGTTTGAGGAGTTTGGGCCACTTTCAAAAAAATTTGGAGGCGTTTGGACCGTTAACATCTGTGCGGCACGTTGATAAGGGAAAGTGCCATGCAAACAAGGGTTGTCGGGTCATTGTCGGGCGGTCATGACCGGTGCCTACAAGTGCGCCGCTACAGGCGCTCCATGCAACAGTGCAATCCTGTGGTAAAATTCCGCCTGAACGCCCCGCACAACTCTACAGGCGCGCTGCGCAGTCAAAAACCCTTGAAAATTCGGTGAACTTGCTCGAAAACTTCCTCTTTGGTCTAGTGAATAGCTAAGAAGAGTTGTTTGTGTTTTGGAAATGCAAAATGGATCTTGGCAATGGTCCTTACCTCCTTTTAAAAGCGAAAAAGTCCGAGCTCCCTTTCACACTTGTTTGGTGAGGTTTTTTGAAAACTTTGAAAATGCTTTTGGGTTTAAAACAAAAATGAAGCTTATGTCCCCTAAAACATAACCTAAGGCTCTTTTTTTTTAGGTGAATGTCATAGTGGTAATGACCACTTCCTTTTACGAGCCTGACCTCTTCTCTGAAATAAAAAAACCTTTTTGAGAATTTAAAACTTTCACTGTTTCTCATTTAAGGAATGAAAAATGTTTTTCCTTTTGATGTCTGCACTGTGTAAGGAAGATTCTGCTCTGAGCCACATGAAGGACTATAGATGTATTTTCCAAATAATATTTCTCTTTGACTAGGAGTGAGGGCTAGTTGTATTTACCTAGATTTTATCATCCTCTATCCATCAAAGGGAAATTTCTTTCAACAATCTTTTCTTTACTTAAAAAGCAACAGCTAGGTATCTTTGACCTCCTTTATAAGGAGCAAACCTTCATTTTTAGTAGTGGCATGCTTCAATGGTTTTGAATGTTGTTCTAGAGTTAAAAACACATGTCATAATCCTTCTTGCACATTTATGAATCTATATGTCCAGTTGCACTTCCCATTGGGAAAACTAAACTCAAGTTGCCTCTGTCTTTTATGATGAGTTTGTTGAAAGAAATTTTTCATGAACAGGAAGAACAGGAACTTTTGAAAAACAATTATCATTCTTTGGCCTATGTCTAGCCTAGCTGATTTCAACTTCCTTTCACTTCTGTTTTGTTTAAAGGAAAAAATACTAAATGTCGATCCTGCTTATCAAGGAGATGGGTCTTTGTAACTTTTTTAAGGAATTTATACCTCTTAGCAAGTTTTGTTCATTTCTTGGCTTCAGACTGTCTTTGAAAGAGAATATATAATATGAGACAATTCAGATTCTTTGATATTTTATAGCACTCATGCTTTACCTTTGTTTTTGACATGATTTCTCAGTTCAAAAGCTTTTGAGTGTCTTTTGCTGCTCTTACCATTTGTCTCTTAAGCAGTGAAACCCTGAAATCAATCACTGCTCTGGCCCTCTGCTTATAGATGAAGGAGGCGCTCTCAATCTTCAAACCCTCTGCTTATAGATGAAGGAGGTTTTTCAGTGTTCAAACCCTCCTCTTATAGATGAAGGAGGCTTTTCAGTCATGCCATCTCATCAGCTTTTCACAGTGTTATTTTTCCTTTCCCTGTCCTTTCATGCTTTGACTGTGATCGCAAGAGCTTAAATGAAAAACTCTCTACTATGTAGCTACATCTCAAGCGCAAGATCATATTAAGAAGTAGCTGTCTTCTCATGTGGAACCAAAAACTGTCTCCTGGGAATGCTGGCATACTTCTTTTCTTGAAAGAGCCATAAAAACACTGTAAAACTACCTAAAATCAGTTTTACCTATGGTACATGTATAGCTGAGACTTGAGAGTTTATTAGTGGCGCGACCTAGGGTTGTAACCAACTTTGTTTGCAGAATGGGAATGGTTTGTTATGACCGGTCTGTAGCAGATAGAGGTTCTTTGGCTTCAAGATAGTTTGCGAAGGGAGAAATACCTAAAGTGCCACTACCTAACTTAGGGGAAACTTCTTTGGACAGATTTGGATTGTTTCTTTAGAGCTGATGAGAAAACTAGTATGTCAGAGGTTAGATAGGGCTCGATAATAAGGTTTCATATCGTCATGGGTAGACTGAAAGGTAAGAGGGAAAAAAATTTTATGGGTGTTTTCTAGCTGGAAAATTTAACAAATTTTTAGATCAACTGCTAGAAAACTTGACTATTATAACTAGTCATCACCAACAGTGAAAAATAATGATGACTAACAATAGCTCCATTTGGGGAGGTGTTGAAGCCTAGAAAATCTCTGCTTCAAACATCGGGGAAAGTTCACCTTCCGTTTCTGGACCTTATGATAATATTTTTCCTCGAAATTAGTATGAAGCCTGTTCGATTTAAAGATTCAAGCCTATAACTAAATGGATTGGTTTGGAAGGGTGGAAATGGGACTAAATTAACTGAAATAAAACTATCTAATTTAAACTAATACTGGTAAAGAAATTTTAACACTAACCCGGGTAAGTATATGTGAATACAACTTAGGATTGTTCCAATTTAACAATAACCATGAAAATGTATTATTATTTAAATTGAAATATGCAGAAACAAATAAAGATAACTCTGTTTAAGAAATTAAACAGATTTGTATTAGCATATTGCATTCATCATTGTATACCATTTATATATATACTTATGAAAGATAACGTTTCAATTATACTCAGAAATGATATATAAAAGGAAGCATTGTGAAAAAAAAAATATATAAATGATAGCAATTTTAAAGCGAATATCATAAGACAAAAGGAAATCAACAGTGAACAGATAGAAATACCTTTTTCATCTTCAAGACTTTCAAATGCAATCTAATACTCTAATCCAGTAACTCTGATGCAAAATCAAATTCCAAGGTACAGAAATGCAACACTTCAAAGATAATTCCGCATGAAAATCACCAGATGTGATCCTTTTTAAAAATATATAAGACAATGGAGTACAGAAATGCAATCCCCAAGTCAAAAATATTAAGATCCAGGACCCCTCTCTAAATGCATGAGAAGGGTTTAAATACTACTTAGCTAAATCTAAAAATAGTCTTATTACAAAAATTAAGGATTCAGTTCAATGACCGTCCTTTTCCTAGGCCAAAATACAGTAAAATTAAAACTAAATCTAACTATCTATGAACTTGTTCTTTAAAATTGCAGGCATCTAGCATAGTTTTGAGAAGATGTGATTGACCGACTTCAGAATTCAACTGTCCTGAAAAGACAGAGTCGGCAAGCGTAGGAGAAATCTTCTCTGTAGCATTGATGATACAATTAAGCGCACTGTGCTGACTGTGTGGCTTCACCAAGTACATCCAGTATGAGTCCCAATTCAATCTTGTCAGCCCTTGGATAGATTTTTCTCTTTCTTCTGCCTTTTGCCTCCATTCTGTTTGCAGTTGATGTGCCTGTGGGAGATATCCTGGAACAGTTTCTGGAATCAAATTAGCTTTGTGTAAATTGTCATTTACACAATCAGTAAGAGTGTTTGCCACTGTAGCTGCCTCCTCTGCTGCCTTCTCTTTTTGCATTTCCTTTTATTGGAGATTTTTGCTCTGTTATCAATTTTGCAATTTCATCTTGATTTTGCTTCACCATTTTTTCATATCATACTTTTAGCCAAAGTAGTTTCTTTTTATCGATTTTTCCTTTCACAGTAGTTTTTCTCTGTGCCGAACACGCTCTACATCTTTTTCCTTTCTCAGCATTAAGTGCCTTGAATTTGGTCAATGTTTCCTCATTTTGTCTTATAGTTATTTCAAGTCTCTTCGACTCCCGACTTTTCTCAAGAAGAGCTTAATGTTTCTCTGAGAACTCCTGACCTCCACAGCTTTTTCAGTAACTTCTAAAAGCTCTATAGAAGCTAATTTTGGAAAACTTACATACCTTAACTTGTGGTAGAAACTGTGTCAATTTGCCCAGTTGGATATTTGAACTTGTGAACAGCATCTAAAACATCCTTTTTTGGTACTGTCCACTCGTGTTTTATTTTCTTCAATGGTTCATCTCTTTTGGTCCATTCCTGTGTGCATTCTGATAAATTCGCATGTTCTCTGGAAAATTCTTCCATAAATTGCTTATTATAAGGCGCATGAGGTTCCAACAATTTATACATCAGCTTCACGTCTTTCGTGGTGAATGACCCTATTAGCTCTTCAGATGGAGTTCTAAATTGCCTGTCTGAAATATCGGTGCTGTCCAGCACCCATTTCACCATGTCTGTATATGGGAGAATCCTCGGCCTCGCCGCTATAATATGGAGAAATGAACAAGCTAGTTCTTTGAGGGTTGCTTCAGATGTATTACTAGAACCTGCTGTAGCCACAACTTTCATCACCATAGGATTTTCTTCTTCTAACAGATTATACATTCCTTGCCAAGTGGATATACCGACATCCTTATTACAAGCAGTTTCTGCATACAGTGAAGCCATTTCTCAGTTTTCAGAATTCGAGCTCTTCTCCTTCTTACCCATAGTGTTTAGTGAAAGCTTTGTATAGACGCTTGCTCCTTCGTGCCTGCGTTTTACGAGTAAATGAGAGTAATGGCATAAGAAAGGTGATGAGACTGTTTTAAATGTGAAGGCGGATGAAATATAATATTTTAATCATGAAACGACTTTCAATCAAAACAAAATCTAATTTACAATTAATTGTCAATCCAATCATTTAATTAAATCATTGGCATATACTGGATTTATTGATATAAAGACGTCTTCGGACAACGCTACTTTATATGAATCATGACATTGCTATCTGCATTGCTAAAAGAATATCATAATATCGCAATGTCGCAATTATCGCGTAATATCGCAAAATGAAGCTTTTATCAAGAAGAGGTAAAATAGCTAAAGTAGTACTGTGCAATAGCAAGTAAAGACATATCGTGAAATGCTTTAAAGTTTAAAGGTAAACAACGCGAAAAGATATCACATTTAATATTTCTGTTTTCTCGCTTATGTGATCTGCATCAATATGTTTATTGTAGGCTCTTTGGGATCGCATTATCGCAAAAAGCAAAAATCTGCATTTTCAGCTATAAAAGATATAATTACTCAGTGGATGGAGCATTTTGTTTAAAGAACAACTTTATTGTAATCTATCATAAACTTAAGTGTTTCTTAATGTTCTTTCTAAGGGATTTCTCTAAGTTTATGATAGAAAGTTTTATTTGGAAAGGAAAACAAATCCTAATTGATTTTTTGGATTTTTTAGCTAAGGGTCCCCATTTATTTAGTATTATTACTAATATTAAATAAAAAAGGGGGGTTTTTGCTGGTCACAACAATTGGCGATTCACTGAAAGAAACAGTTATCTCTGAAAAAATAAAATGAACACTATATATTTAGTAAGTAAAGATTTTTAAATATAATGAAAACTATCTTAGGATAATTCAAATAAAATGTAACTATGAAAAATAAATAAAAATCATTTCATAATTTCTTTCTAATTCCTTAAGAATAAAAACATTTTGGGTTATCTCAAGCTTTGATTGGTGTTAATAATGAAGTAAGTGGATTTCTCCAAGTTTTGGTTTTATAATATACTCCGTTGCCATAGGTATTGCCTCTGCTGCCAGCAAACATTCATAGTCTCGATAGGGTTACCTTTAAACCATTAACCATTCATTGTCCCATCCAACTAAAATTATGAATTTTTAAAAGATAAATTCATAAGACCTATTATCTCATGTTTTTGTCTTTTATTTATTTTTATTTTAAGAGCCATTGTTCTGGTTTGGCAGCCAGTTAATAACAATGCTATTCACTAGTTATAATTAAACTGAACAAGCTGGCTCGTGATGAGACCCCTTGTCTTATATTTATAAGCCATTACCCTGTTTTGGTATGCAGTATTGGTAATGTCAGTTTTATTACTCCTTATGAACATGGTAAGTCGGCTCATAATGAGACCTCTTATCTCTTAAATTTTCAATTTTCTTAGAATTACATTCTAAAAAATCACAACTTAAATGGATGGGGTGAAATAGTTTTATCCTTAAGAATCAATGGATGACAATTTTCAGAGTTTTTTTTTTTTGAGTTCCAAAACTTTTGAAAAATATTTACTTTTACAGATAACCTTTCTCTGCTCAATAAACCTATGATGATTTACATTCTTCTCAAGTTTTCAAAAGATCATGCAAATGATTGGAATAATCTTTCAAGGTTTAACATCTTATTTTAAACTATTCAAAAACTATGATCATTACTTTAAAAATTCTTATTTACACAAAATAAATATTTAGAATATTCTTCCGAAGAAATTTTCTTAAATAGTAAACAGTCAATCAGAGACTCATAAACAACCTTTATTTTCAAAAAGCAAAAACAATCAAAACTCTGCAGAAAGGAATATGTACAGTTTAAGAAGGGGTTACCTCCTTATGAAAAGAATTTCTTCAAGATAAGCCCATTTACAGGAAGAGATTCTCTCTTACCTGTTAGATCTTGGAGTATGAATGTATTTGAACTTATCTTCTCAACGATCTGAAATGTTCCAAGCCACATTTTCTGAAATTTGGTATGTTTACCTTTTTCTTCGTGTGCTTTATCCCATTTCAGAACAAGATCACCAATTGGAAAAATTTTTGAGCCGGTAGAACTTGCATCAAAAGAAGATTTTACAAGCTGTTGATGTTTTTCATGAGTAATTTTTTCTTTAACCCTATCTTCTTCTAGTTTAAGGATTTGATCATATCTCAATTGAATGGATGAAGAAGGATTTTCTTCAATAAATTGCACTAGGGATAATGATGGAAGAGTTAAATTTGATGGTATCACATCTTCTTTTCCATAAACCAGATTGAAAGGTGAAGTCCCTATTGAAGCTTTTTCAGTGATACGATCAACCCATAATGCAAAGATTAAAGACTTGGGCCAATTCTTTTGATTTTGATCAATTTTCCTTTTAATGATTTTGATAAGGTTTTTGTTAGTAGATTCAGCCAAACCATTACCTTGTGGATAATAATTTGCTGAATATTTTAATTTAAAGCCTCTTTTGACTGCAAATTCTATTAAACTATTTCCAAAGAAGTAAGATGCGTTATCAAAGACTAGAGTGTTAGGTACACCAAACCTGGTTATGATGAATTGATCTATGAAATCAATAATTGCATCAGAATTGGCTACCTTCAACAGAATTGCCTCTACCCATTTTGTAAAGTAATCAGTTGCAGTAAGGATGTACTTGTGTTGTTTGGAAGAGTGAGGTACTATCTCACCAATAATGTCAAGCCCCCATTGTTCAAATGGTTGCTCAATAGTCACTGGTTGCAAAGGAAAAACTGGTTTCCTTTGTCTTTCACTTGCAGTTTGACAAATTCGGCACTTCCTTACGTAATCATGTGTATCTTTAAAAAGGGTAGGCCAATAATAACCAGCACGAATTATTTTGTGAGCTGTGGTATCACCTCCAAAATGACCTCCTGCTGGTCCATCATGCAACTCCTGCAAAACCTTTTCAGCTTCAGTCTTTTCAAGACATCTTAATAAAATTGAATCATATTTTTTTCTAAATAACACATTATCAATGATCTCATATTTAATAGCCTTTAACCTTAAATCATGTTTACTCTTATAGCTGAGATTAGAAGGAGCATACCCATTTTCCAAGTAATAGATAAGGTCAGCATACTGGGATTCGGAATCTGTAACACTTAGCTGACTTACTTGAATATCTTGATTTGAATCTTGATTTTCTAGTATGTTATGAGCTCCTGCCAATAATCTGCAAAAACCTTGTCCTCTAACAATCTTAGCTGATTTAATATCAATATCATATTCTTGCAAGACTGTTACCCAATTAGCTCTCTTTTCTCCTACTTGTTTTTGAATTAATAATTTCCTCACTGCAGAGAATGGGACAATGATTTTTGTATGTGTTTTAAAGAGAAAAGGTCTGAAATGTTTGATTGATTTAAATACAGCAAAGGCTTGTTTTTCAACATCTGAATAATTAAGCTCAACTCCTTGCAGATTTGAACTAAAGAAAGAAATTGGTGCTTCGATTTCTTGATCATTGAGTTGTGTTAAAACGGCTGCATAGGATGTTTCAGTGACCAGAGTATACAAAGTAAAATCTTTAGAAAAATCCGGGGTATTCAATGCTGGTGCATTAATGATCGCTTATTTGATTGACTCAAAAGCTTCTTTCTCTTTATGCGGCCATTTGAATATTGAATTCTTCTTGATCATATTTTGCATAGGTAAAACAATTAAAGAAAAATCAGGAATAAATCTTTTAACAAAATTGATCTGTCCAAGAAATGATTGCATGGATTTTTTGTTATGAGGTAAAGAAATATCAGAAATTTCTTTCACTCTATCTGGATCAATATATATACCATATTTTGACACAACAAATCCTAAAAGTTTTCCTTCATCTAAAGCAAAGAAAGATTTCTTCGGATTTAAGGAAATACCAAACCTTCTACATCTTTCAAATATTTGTTTTAAATCATATAGATGATTAGCTCTCTTTTTTTAAAATACTGTTATGTCATCAAGATAAACAACAACTAATTTATTGATCAGACCTTTAAATGCTATGTCCATGGCTCTTTGAAAAGTTGCTCCTGCATTTATTAGACCAAAATGCATTTTCTGATAAGCATAAGTTCCCCATTTTGTTCTGAAAGTTTTTTTCAATCTATCATCTGGATGAACTAAAACTTGATTATAGCCCGAAAATCCATCGAGAAAGGACATAAGTTCAGAACCAGCTACCTTTTGAAGTATTTGTTCCATGGTTGGCAATGGGAAATTGTCTTTTAAACATGCCTTGTTTAAATTTCTGAAATCAATACATATTCTTATATCACCATTCTTCTTCCTTACAGGTACCATATTGGAAACCCAATTGGACTGCCTGACTGGAAAAATGATTTTGGATTTTAAAAGTTTATTAAGTTCTGATTTGATTTGACTTTCAAGATTTGGATGGATCTTTCTCAACTTCTGTTGAACAGGTTTAATATCAGGAAGCATTGGAATCGTGTGTTGAATAATCGAAGTATCATACGTTTTTAGATCATCATAATTCCAAGCAAAAACGTTTTTATACTTGTTCAGCAGTTTAATGAACGCATTCCTTTCCTCTGGTATTAAATTGAGTCCTAAGTTAACTTTTTGAGGTTTAGAATCAAAACCAAGATTTACTAATTCAAACTTCAAAGTAGAGCTTTGAAGTTTAGCATTAGTGACTTTCTTGAATTTGTCTTTAATGTCATATAAATCTTCTAATTTAACAACAGATTTTGGAATGGGATTTTCATTACCTTTTGAAGCAATTTGTAAATCATGATCATCTTCGTCAATATTTTTTTCATCATATGATTTCTCTGAAGTCATGAAATTTAGAATATCTTGATCATGATAGAATACTCTCCAATTTGTAACATTATCTGGGATAGATGGACGCAAAATAAATTCTATAGAAAACCTATCAAGACTGCAATCTTCAGCAGGTAGGAGTTTAGATGCAACATTAGCTAACAAGTCAGCTGATGTATTATGATTCCTAGGAATAGGAGAAATATTGAATGCTAAAAAATGAGTGGTGAGATCTTGTACTAGGGTTTGATAGTGTTTAAGATGTCTTGAAAGGCAATGAATAGTATTCCTAACTTGTTTTATGACAATTTCAGAATCACCAAAGACTTTCAAGTATTTAACATCTAACCCTATAGCTTTATAAAGTCCTTGAGCCAAGGCTTCATATTCTGCGGTATTGTTAGTACACTCAAATTCTAACCTACATGACAGCATGATTTTCTCCCCATCTGGATCAATTAAGATGCATCCAGCTCCAACTCCATCACTAGACTTTGATCCATCAAAATATAATGACCAAAATAAAGACTTATCTATTGGCTTATCTACAATTACATCAGAAATATTTACAATTCTGGAAGAATCAGATTGTGAAAAAATTTCTATTTGAGAAACAAAAGTATTTACAGAAAAAGGTGATTGAGGAGCTTCGAAGTTTCCAAGAAATGATCTAGCAGAATAACCTCCAAGAATATTTTTGTTGAATGCCACAGGCTCATTAGGTTGTTCGAATTCAGTGACAGTATGTGTCATATGTTTTTCTCGTTCAATTTTAATTTTATTTGGTTTCCCTTTGTAGGGAAGCCACATATGTGAATAATTAGTTGAGATATAACCATTAAGTTTCGCAGACCAGTCCCTTCTCAAGATTAATCCATAGAATTCAGGAATATCAGCAATCAAAATATCAATTCTTTGGAAAATCCTAGGATCAGAAGCTAATCTGATAGTAACTGAATTGATTTCTCCCACAAATTGAACTTTAGAGAGATCCAATTGAACGATATGAAATTCTGATTTCTGTGGTTCGATATTCAATTTAGCACAGACAGAAGTAGGCATTATATTGGAGGAAGCTCCATAATTAATCAAACAATTGTGCAGATTTTAATTGTACATCTCATAAGTCAAAATAAAAAGAGGAGTTTGAGAATTTTACTTTTCCCCAATGAGCACAGTATCAATAGCATCTACCTTATTTGGTGGCTTACCAGCTCCCCTAGCAGCTTTTGCAACTACACCGCTTGGTAAAGGAGCAATTGGTGTAGCGTTTAATTCTTTCAATAACAACTTTTGCTGGTGTTTTAGTTTGCTGAGTTCATGTAAGGAAATGTTAGCTTTGATCTTTTTCATGTCCTCAACAATGTTGTATTCCATAGAATCTGACACTACTAAAGTCTTTGCTGTTGATGTAGGAGGATTAGAAGAGGATGGCTGATTTTGAGTAGGTAATGGAGAAGTTTTCTTTACAGGGGATTTGTCTTTGGTACTTGGAGTTGTAATTTTCTTTTTAGGAACTGTTTGCACTGGTTCCGACATAGATTTACTCCTAGTACTTACAGGCATAGCTTCTTCACTATCAGAATTAGGGAGAATAAAATCCCACATTCCATTCAATTCAGCTATTTCTTCATTCTCATTTTCCTCATCTGATACTAGAGATGTATCTTCTTCTTCTTCCTCTTCTTCTGATTCTGCATTAGAGATTGCATTAGGAGGTTTATATTCAACTTGGTTTCTTCTAAAATTTCGGAATGGTTTCTTGGTAGAAGTTTCAGCTACTTATTTTTTAATTTCAACCATTTCATTTGACATGGTTTTAAGAACTTTCTGTAAACCTTCCATGTCGTATGGATCTTTGGCCTTTTTCTTTGAATCATCTTTGAAGCTGACTTTCTTTGATTTCCTTTCCTCGATAGCATTTTTCTTTTCCAGAGAAGTGATACGTTTTTTCCACCGCAATAGCTTCTTTCATATTCTCAGCTAATGTAGGCTTTGCAGCTCTGTCCACGAAAATTTCTATGTTTGAGGGTAAGGCAGTTATGTACCATTCAATTCTGACTTGTTCACTGGGCTGTGAATCTGTGTGAATTTTGTTCAAGAGTTTGTTGAATCTAGCGTTGAATTCTTTAATGGGTTCCTTGGGTTCTATCTTCAAATTTGAGAGGTCATTGAGTAAAGTTGCTATTGATCGGTCATCTCCAAATTTGGTTAAAAAATGATCTACAAAAATGTCCCAACTTGTTATGGATCCTGATGGTAATGAAAAGTACCATGATCCTACTATTCCTTGAAGAGTATAAGGGAATAGTCTAACTACAACATCTTCATGTGTGACTCTATTCAAATTAATAGCCAGCATAAAGTTATTGATATATTCTTCAGCTTGAATGTTAAGATCTGGGCTAAACTTTGGAAGCCATTTTCTAGGATTGTCTGGTAAATCATGTAAAGGTGCAGCCATGTTGACTGCCCCTGTAGTATCCCATGGTCTAGTCATTATTGGAACAACTATTGGAGGGGTAGTAGAAATTGATGGTGTTTGAATAGAACTTGTTGGAATAGATGATGTTGAGATTGATGAGGATTGAGCGGATGATGATTGAGGAGATGATATGGAAACAACTGTACTTCGTTGAGTTAGGATTTCAGAAACAGGTATTTGAATATTAGATGTTGAACTTATATCACTTACTGATTCCGATTGAATTTTTCTTGTCTTACTTCTACTAGGTAAAGGGAATTCTTTCAGAGAAATACCAAGTTTTTCACTTTGAAGCCTAGTAAGAGGTTTGGAAGAAATTTTTTTTGAAGTTACACTACCTTCAGATATTTCAGACTCTTCTAGAGATAATGAGAATCCTTTCAATTTATGAATTAAATCTTGAACTTCGGGAGACTCAGGATGTTGATTGTCTAAATGTTTTGAGATTTTGGTAGTGGGTGTCTGAATATTTTCTACAATTTCTTCTCTAGGATTTTGAATTTCAGAAGAAATTGAAGAAGTTAATGAGGGTGTTTTGCTCTCAGAATGCCTTGTGGATAAATATTTACTTGCCATTCATAGCTCATGCCCTCCTTCTAGCGCAAAAAATGTTGAAGCCTAAAAAATCTCTGCTTCAAACATCGGGGAAAACCACCCGGTCGGGACCTTAAGAAAACTACTTTTCCATTTGGTATGGTGGCTCCGACTGGATTTAAAGGACCAGTTTCCTTATAACTAAATGGATTGGTTTGGATGGGTGGAAATGGGACTAAATTAACTGAAATAAAACTATCTAATTTAAACTAAATACTGGTAAAGAAATTCTAACACTAACCCGGGTAATTATATGTGAATACAACTTAAGATTGTTCCAATTTAACAATAACCATGAAAATGTATTATTATGTTGTGTAACCAGCTCCAAAAAGAGAAGAAAAGAAAATTAACGCCTTAGAAATGAGCCACTTCGAGGGGGAAACCTCCAATACATTACATAAATGAACAATTCTTGGATGATACAATTTACAAAACCTCCTTTCTATATATAGGAGTCCATGGGGCCATAATGTAATCCTAGTGGGCCACAATGTAATCCTAGCCACCCTAACAAGTATAATTCTCTAAGGGTACAAGGCCAATAATAAGTGGGGGTTGTTGGGGTACAATAATAAAAATAAGGGGTTAAGAATAACAACAATAAAGGACTACACTATTAATATAGGGACTTAACATGCCCCTCTCCTTCAAACAAGTGTTGTCCTCAATGCTTGATTATTTCTTGATGCTTCTGTATAAAATTCTCATCCTCCCATGTGGAATCTTCTATAGGAAATTTCTTCCACTTGCCGAGATACTCTGAAATTGATCGTACTTGTTGAGTTCTTGTTTCTGTGATTGCTTCATAACTTCTTTCAATGTGAGGTTGATCTTTATGTTGTTTCATTAGATTCTACACCAAAGTTAGGTTATCCTTTGAGAGTTGGAGAACTTGTTGTTGATGATCGATGTGATCTTCCACTAATTTATCATCCATATTAGCTATTATTTGATCCTTCAAAACATCCAACTTAGCCTCCATTTTTTCTTTTAAACCATCTATGTCATCTTCAATTGCTCTTCGTAAGATTGAAACTTGTTGCACTTGGTACCGTAATTTTGATATCTCATACCGCAACTCTTCCTCTTCATGCGTCATAGTATAGCTTTTTGAGGGATTAATGGGTATGGAATTATTTTTTTGAGGCATTATAGAACCCAATACTGATAAAAATTCTAAAATATGCCCTTGGAATCAATTCAAATTGATTCTTCAAACAAGACTTATGCAATTTGGAAAAATACACACCTTTTTCTTTCTTTTGAGGAGCTCGATATTGAAATTCGATTATCTCTGTAATTAAAAATCTTCAATATCTGAAACGCATCCCTTATAGTAAGTCTCCCGTTTCTTTCAAATGTTGTAGGTCCGATTTAATTTTGATTCACCAAGACAAATTTGTGTCCAATCTCCCACAATGACCTAATTTTGGGACTGTCTTAGGAGCGAATTTAGGAAGGACGGCTAATGTACAATTGCTTTCATCCTTTGTCTCTAAAATTGATAGCCAAGAAACTACAGTCCATGTACTTGTGACCAATTTTTACGGCACTCAAATCCACTTCCCAGAGAGAGAGTTATTGAACTTTTCCCACGATCACCTCTTTGAGATGAAATTCAGGAGCCTGAAAAAGCACTACCTTCCACAGATCATATCTCCAAAAATATTGCGAATCAAGTTCTGAAATTTTTTGACGAATTTCCTCAGGATTTCAGCTTCGCACCATATGAATTTCAGACTCTGACCCTTCGTACAAAAAAATTTATAGCGCAAATGCCACGATGACCTGTTTATGAGCCTAAAAAAATACCTAACTTCCACAGATGATATCTCCTCAAATATTGCGAACCAAGATCTGAAATTTTTAGACAACCTTCCTCAAGATTTCAGCTTCGCACCCTAGAAATTTCAACTTCTGAAGCTTCGTAGAAACATACATAGCCAGTACCCACATAGACCCGTTTGGAGCAAATAAACCTCAGAATCCAAACCTCTCCGATACCAAATGTTGGTAACCAAAATTCCAAAAAAAGAGAAGAAAAGAAAATCAACGCCTTAGATATGAGCCACTTAGAGGGGGCAACCTCCAATACATTACATAAATGAAAAATTCTTGGATGATGCAATTTACAAAACCTCCTTTCTATACATAGGAGTCCATGGGGCCATAATGTAATCCTAGTGGGCCACAACGTAATCCTAGCCGACCTAACAATAATAATTTAAGGGCACAATAATAACAAAAATGGGGGTTACAAGGGTACAATAATAAAAATAAGGGGGTTACACTAACAACAATAAGGGAATACACTATTAATATAGGGGCTTAACATATTATTTAAATTGAAGTATGCAGAAACAAATAAAGATAACTCTGTTTAAGAAATTAAACAGAGTTGTATTAGCATATTGCATTCATCATTGTATACCATCTATATATACTTATGAAAGATAATGTTTCAATTATACTCAGAAATGATATATAAAAGGAAGCGTTGTGAAAACAAATATATATAAATGATAGCAATTTTAAAGCGAATATCATAAGATAGAAGAAATCAACAGTGAACAGATAGAAATACCTTGTTCATCTTGAAGACTTTCAAATGCAATCTGATACTCTAATCTAGTAACTCTAATGCAAAATCAAATTCCAAGGTACAGAAATGCAACACTTCAAAGATAATTCCGCATGAAAATCACCAGATGTGATCCTTTTTTAGAAATATATAAGACAATGGAGTACAGAAATGCAATCTCCAAGTCAAAAAATATTAAGATCCAGGACCCTTCTCTAAATGCATGAGAAGGGTTTAAATACTACTTAGCTAAATCTAAAAATAGTCTTATTACAAAAATTAAGGATTCGGTTCAATGACCGTCCTTTTCCTAAGCTAAAATACATTAAAATTAAAACTAAATCTAACTATCTATGAACTTGTTCTTTAAACTTGCAGGCATCTAGCATAGTTTTGAGAAGACGCGGTTGACCGACTTCAGAATTAATCTGTCCTGAAAAGACAGAGTCGGCAAGCGTAGGAGAAATCTTCTCTGTAGCATTGATGATACAATTAAGTGCACTGTGCTGACTGTATGGCTTCACCAAGTACATCCAGTATGAGTCCCAATTCAATTTTTTTAACCCTTGGATAGATTTTGCTCTTTCTTCTGCCTTTTGCCTCCATTCTGTTTGCAGTTGATGTGCCTGTGGGAGATATCCTGGGACAGTTTCTAGAATCAAATTAGCTTTGTGTAAATTTTCATTTACACAATCAGTAAGAGTGTTTGCCGCTGTAGCTGCCTCCTCTGCTACCTTCTCTTTGTGCATTTCCTTTTATTGGAGCTTTTTGCTCTGTTATCAATTTTGCAATTTCATCTTGATTTTGCTTCACCATTTTTTCATATCATACTTTTAGCCAAAGTAGTTTCATTTTATCGATTTGTCCTTTCACAGTAGTTTTTTTCTGTGCTGAACACGCTATATATCTTTTGCTTGCTCAACATTAAGTGCCTTGAATTTGGTCAATGTTTCCTCATTTTGTCTTATCGTTATTTCAAGTTTCTTCGACTCTCGACTTTTCTCAAGAAGAGCTTTATGTTTCTCTGAGAACTCCTGACCTCCACAGCTTCTTCAGTAACTTCTAAAAGCTCTATAGAAGCTAATTTTTGCAAACTTACATACCTTAACTTGTGGTAGAAACTGTGTCAATTTGCCCACTTGAATATTTGAACTTATGAACAGCGTCTAAAACATCATTTTTTGGTACTGTCCACTCGTGTTTGATTTTCTTGAATGGTTCATATCTTTTGGTCCATTCCTGTGTGCATTCTGACAAATTCGCATGTTCTCTGGAAAATTCTTCCATAAATTTCTTATTATAAGGCGCATGAGGTTCCAACAATTTATACATCAGCTTCACGTCTTCCGTGGTGAATGACCCTATTAGCTCTTCAGATGGAGTTCTAAATTGCCTGTCTGAAATATCGGTGCTGTCCAGCACCCATTTCACCATGTCCGTATATGGGAGAATCCTCGGCCTCGCCGCTATCCTATGGAGAAATGAACAAGCCAGTTCTTCGAGGGTTGCTTCAGATGTATTACTAGAACCTGCTATAGCCACAACTTTCGTCACCACAAGATTTTCTTCTTCTAACAGATTATACATTCCTTCCCAAGTGGATATACCGGCATCCTTATTACAAGCAGTGTCTACATACAGCAAAGCCATTTCTCTGTTTTCAGAATTCGAGCTCTTCTCCTTCTTACCCATAGTGTTTAGTGAAAGCTTTGTGTAGATGTTTGCTCCTTCGTGCTTGTGTTTTACGAGTAAATGAGAGTAATGGCATAAGAAAGGTGATGAGACTGTTTTAAATGTGAAGGCGGATGAAATATAATATTTTAATCGTGAAACGACTTTCAATCAAAACAAAATCTCATTTACCATTAATTGTCAATCCAATCACTTAATTAAATCATTAAGGCGCATAACAGATTTGATATATGGGAAGATTGCCTTTGGACAACGCGCCTACATAAATCTGCGACATTGCGATCTATGATTTGCTGCGCAATATCGTAATATCGCAATGTCGCAATATCTCAATATCGCAAAATGAAGCCATCGCAGTTATGTAAAATAGCGTAAAAGCGGAAATTGCGCAATAGCGCAAAAGCGCATATCGCAAATCTCGCAAAAGCGCAAAATGGTAAACAACGCAAAAGATATTCGTTTAACATTTCTGTTTTCTGCGCTATGTGATCTGCGACCAATATGTTTATTGTATAGGCTTTTTGGGATCGCATTATCGCAAAAGCGCAAAATCGCATTTTCAGTTTTATAAAAGATATATATCATCTTGCGATGGATGTGCTATTTTGTTTAAAGAAAAACTTTATTGTAATCTATCATAAACTTAAGTGTTTCTTAATGTTCTTTCTAAGGGATTTCTCTAAGTTTATGATAGAAAGTTTTATTTAAAAGGAAAACAAATCCTAATTGATTTTTTGGATTTTTTAACTAAGGGTCCCCATTTATTTAGTATTATTACTAATATTAAATAAAAAAGGGGGGTTGTTGCTGGTCACAACAGGAGGTTAGCTCCTTTTGAGGAGGTGTCCATAATTTCAGATCTTTGGTTCATGAAGACCAATGCCTTATCCATTGGCGCAAATTTCACTCCTACTTGATGCTATTTCTGAAAATTGACAGCATGATTAGCATCAATAATATTTCTACCTACCCCACTATCTTTCCTAACATTTTTTCTTCCTTTTGGTGCATTTGGACTAGCAACCTTTTTGACAATATATATTTTTTGAAAAATGAACCTATCTAGTTCTATACTTATATCTGTCGGGAGTTCAGATTAAGCTGATGAACTCCTTCATTACTCTACCTATGCTAGATCAACTGTCAAGGTTAAGCTGTTTGACAGGATTTTGTTCTCTAATCTAAAACATGAAATTTAAAATGATCAAATCAGGGTTATATAGTTTGATTTTTCATGTACTTGTGGCATGAAAGACAAGTTGGACACAAATATTGTTTTGCATAAAATGGAAACTAGGAAAAAACGAGGCTAAGATGCACAATTTGTTTTTCATCCCCGCTTCCCTCTTTGGTTCTGTTTTGAGCATGTGGAACCAGTATCTTTTCCTAATCTACTCTCTTTGATAAGTCAAGATTACACAATGTTGACCATATTTTTCACTCACTAACTTATCAGCAAATAAATTTAAAACATGTTCAGCTATGATTAGGCTAGATAACTGAACAAGACATTTCAGCACTAGTAGCGGCATTTAGACTTGCGCGCTTTCTGAATGACTATTTTTTTAACATGGGGCCTTTTTTTTATTTTTCAACTTCCCTCTTTTCTATTTTTCTATATTTTTTGACTTTTCTGTTTTATCTATTTTTCAAATAGTGGTATGTACAATGATTGAAAATGTTTTAAACTCAGAAATCTTGGAAATGGTGAAACTTAAGCATCTTATCCTCGTAAGGATCTCCTACCATTCTTGGCCCATCTAGTTCTTGAAAATAAAAATTGGGAAAGTTTTCTCTTGTAAAAATGACATAAGGATTCATGCATGAATCTCTGAACAAACCCGTATCTTCCCGCTGTACCTCTTTATACCTCTTATTTCTACTCCTTCCTTTACTGTACATCTTCTTTAAGTAATGCATATATTCTTTGTCATTTTTGAAATAAATAATGACATCATCAAGGTATGTTAAAATGCAAAAGTTCAGGACTGGAAACATGGCCTTTAGGAGAATGTTTTTTATATATGGTGGTTTTGCAGTTCTGAGTCTGAAACTGGAGCTACTTCCAGCATACTGGAAAAATCTTTGAGCTGTCTACTTTGCAAGGGAATCATTTGGCTATAACCTGAAACATCATCTTGCAAAGACATATGATTAAAAGCATTTATCATCGGCATATCATGGTCTTGGGCAGGAAGGATAAAATTTTTGTTATAGGGATGTGCATTAGTGTTTCTAAAATAAAAACAGATCCTATGACCAGCTATTTTATCTTTGATTATTACTGATTGGTTCAGATTTTTGTATTTTCTTTTGTCAAAGTTGTTTCTTGGAGTGATGGTAGTGGCATATTGTTTCTCATTGTTTTCTCTGCATGAGGTAGTATTCTGCATGAGATTTCCAATTCTAGCAGTTCCAAGTCTTTGATGGAATGACGGGATATTAGCCAGTTCAAGTAATTCAGGTATACTTGGACTGCGGTTATCATGTTCGCTCATAAGAAGTTTATCCGACATTTTTTCTGGATTTTGAGATGTTATGGCTACAGTCAAGGTTTCACTTGTAGTGGAAGAGTTATGTGATGGTAAATATTTGAGGTATGGTAAGAACATTGAGCTTCCCTACTCCTAAGTTCCGAAAAGGTTTGTGAAATGTAAGTCTTCTAATGCCTTTGTTCTAAAAACGTTTCCTGATGTTACTACTGATGTTTGACTAAGGTTTAAGTGATTTGCTTGATAGTACATAATGGTGTGTGCTTCTTGCTCTATTTCTATTTCAAAAGGAACACACTTGCTTCCCTCAAGACACAGTTTTTCATGATCATGGTAGTTTTGAGTGTCTAGTTCATCATAGAGAACTAGGGGCAACTGATGTGGTGGGTCTAAGTTTGTTTCAATTTCTTCTGACTGTTCTTCAATGTCCTCATCAGTGTGCAAAATAAAAGAGTTCAGGTCAGAATGCAAGGAATACATTGGGGTTTTATCTGGCCTCTCTTGGCTACTGATCGTGTATTTCATGTGTGACTCTCGATAAAGTATTCTTGTTTGGTCAAACACATGAATAGTGGCGTAGGACATATCAAGTTGAATATTCCCTTGGAGCTTGGCTCCCCAAGATCTAGATAGAATCATTCTGAACTTTAGGGGAATGTCTGCTACCACTATGTCCATGATTAGATGTTTTTTAGGTATTTGGGCCAAACTAAAACAAACATCTTTGATCAAGCCTAGACATTTGACTCTACTAGAATCAAAAGAATATAAGTCTTTGTATGGTCTTGTGATTTCTAGGCCTAATATTTCCATTACAACCTTCAGCATAAGATTATGTGAGGCGCCAAAGTCTAGCATGGCATTGTGAAGGGTTTTCTCATGGATATTCAGACTGATGTAAAAGGGGAGAGTGGTTCCCTCTTGGAATTTCCCTTCTATTTTTGGAGAAAACAACACTTCAGGAGTGTCATCAGCTAGATTAAGGGTGTTCGCATAATTCCCTAGATTCAGGACCTTTAACACTTTGGATTTATAAGAGCCTTGGGTGATAAGCTCGATAAGAGGCATGGTGATATTTATTTTGGCGATTTCACCCTCAAAACTAAAAGGTAGATGTAGTTTAGAAATGTTTGTTCCAGCTTTTTTAGCCATGAACTTCTCTATGTTTTGAGTTTGCTGGCTCTGTTTTGGGATTTTGTTTGCCACAACCACCTCGGGAATCTTTGTGGAAGTACTAGGAGCATATGAGTCAGGACTAGTTTGGGTAACTCTATCTTTGTTTTGGTCATTTTTCTCGACCATGATTTTGTTGCTGTTCATTGCTTTCTTAAGGATGGTATCAGGGGTTTTAGCAGTGTCTGAGCTACCTTTCTTGGAGTTGTCTTGATTTTTTATGCTTCTAAGGTCATACTACCTATGAGCTTCTATTATGGCATTATGAAAATCTATGGCAGGATCCTCGGGATCTTCATAGTTGGTTTCATCCTAATTCGGAGAGAAGAATGCTTGTTCTTCTTCCGTCAGGTACACCTCACTCTCATTATCAGACCCTATGAGGTTCAAATGATTTTCATCAATGGGTTCTGTATCCCTATCATCTTTTTCCACATAATTTTTATTAAATGGTGGCCTAATTTGTTGGTCATTTTTCCTTGGTCTGTTTTGAGGCTGTTCCCTCCTAAAAGTTTTGTTCCGATTTCTGTTTGGAGGGTTTGGCTGGTTGTCCCTAAGAGGGGTCTTCTCACTTATCTTCTCCCACATTTTGGCCATGGACTTGGCTAAGTCATCTATTCTAGGATCTAAGGAAGGAGCTGAAGTGGAGACTTCATCATGGTAGGTGACTTTCCTTTCTGATCTAGTCCTAGCTCTTTTTTCTGCTAAGTTAGCTTCTACTCTTATGGCTACTTTTTGCATTTCCTCTAGGGTAAGGGGGTCCTTGTCTCTTAGCCGATAAGTCATGTTTGGGGAAAAAACCCTCGGGGAAATTTGCCAAGGCTGAACCAAGTGGGGGTTTGAAGTGAGGTGGGAGGGCATTATACACACTGTTGAACCTAGTGCAGTATCCCTAAACACTTTCCTCATTTTCCCGTTTTAGATTGTTATATTCTGACAGGATTTGAATGGGGTTCTTTCGGATTTCCCACTTGTTTATGAAGACTTGGCAGAGTTCTGGGAGGTTGTGGATGTTGTTTGGGGTCAAGCTCTTAAACCATTTTTTGGGTTCCATGCCCAGGCTTTGGGCGAACATTCTCATTCTGATGGTCTCGTCTTCCATTTACATGTATTCAAAGGCATCGCTAATCCTATCTACATGTTGTGGAGCTATGGTAGTCTCAACTTCGATAAAGTGTGGGATTTTGGCTTGATAGTCATTTTGTAATGGAGCCAAAGGCTGTGGCAACACCAAGGGTGCATACCAAGCTACCATGACGGGAGCTAATGGATGATGTACAAAATGAGGGCTTGTGGGATGAGTTGAGGTGGTTTGAACAGTAGTAGTTTGGATGGGTGTGGCGGATGTACTTGGACTAGTGATCTGATTTTGAGTAGATCTGGGATGTTAGGAGCCAAAATGATGGAAAAGCTGAAATTCGGGAGGTGTGGTAGGTGAGGCTTCTCTACTAGGACTCTGTGGCAGATCTAGGGGTTCAAGACCGTCAAAGTCTATCTTACTTTGTGAATTACTTCTAAAAAGGGTTTTTATCGATTCTAAGTCAAAGGGGGAATCTGCTAAGGCAGTGAGATGTTCAGGTACTGATCTTGTTTTACGGATGGACCTATTGGTAGCTAAATTGCCAGTTTCAGAAGCTTACCACAGAATCTTCTCTGGGTCATCTACTATGATAGGGGGATTTGGGTCTGGATGAGATCTGGTGTTGATTCTTCGTGATGCCAAATTTTGGGTCTAGAGTTTAGAGAGGATGGTATTTGTGAATGTTTTGGATGGATGACCTCTCTAGGGTTTTACTAATGTGAAGGATGGTAAAAAAAAAAAGGATGGACTAGTGGAGTCGCCAGGTGGATTTCTTATGAGAATTTGGTCCAGCACCAACACTATCAAAGATGCTTGGGAAAAAAATTTATGGCAAAATTTGAGATGGAAATTTTCAAAGAAGAGTGATTCACTTGGTTTCAACAGTTTGCTAGGATGTATGGATAAGCTAATGGTTCTCTTGGAAAGAAGGCTTCTGCTTCTCTCCTATGTTCAGGTGAGGTTTTCTAAATTGCTAATTTATACTTAGTTTGTCACTGATTACAAAGTTTCTACCCTAATTTTAAGTTTTTGGAAGGATGAGTTAGCAGAAAGGTATGGTTTATGAATTTTTTGGTATTTTATGGAGTTTTTAGTCCTACTGGAGGCTAGTGGAGTTGCCAGGTGGAACTTGGTTTTTTTTTAAATATGTAGCTATGGTCCACCATCAGTAACTAGGGAAAACCAATCTGGGAATGTTTTGGGGTTTTTCTGAGTTTTATGTAGTCCTAAGGTTTGTAAGAGTGTCCTACAGCTGAGTCATCATTTTGCTAGGATGGCGAGACAACCAGATTCTACTCTTCTAAGTTTGAATGAGAATTTGAGGGTTCCTAAGGGATACCTAGGATGTTTTGACTCAAAGTCCCACCATGATCGCCATTATGTTAGGGAGCGGTGGGATAAGTCAGTCAGATAGTATTTTCAAAGGTATCTAAAGGTTTAGGGAAACAAAATTTGTTTATCACTTAGGGTCCCACCATGATCGCCATTATGTTAGGGTGGCGATGAGGTGGCTCAATTAGATAGTAGCCTAGAGTTTAGTAAAGTAGTAAGGCCTACTGGAGGCTAGTGGAGTCGCCAGGTGGATTTTTAGCTGTTTTGAGGTATATGTGTATGGTCCTCCACCAGTACTAACAAAAACCAATATAAGGGAGTTTTTTTTGGGGTTTTTTTTATTTTTTATGTAGTTCTAAGGTTTGTAAGAGTGTCCTACAGCTGGGTCATCATTTCGCTAGGATGGTGAGACAACCATAATTTACTCTTCTAAGTTTCACTGAGATTTTGAGAGTTCCTAAGGGATACCTAGGATGTTTTGACTCAAGGTCCCACTGTGATCACCATTATGTTAGAGAGCGGTGGGATCAGTCAGCCAGATAGTATTCTCAAAGGTATTTAAAGATTTCGGGAAACTAATTTTGTTTATCACTTAGTGTCCCACCGTGATCGCAATTATGTTAGTGAGTAGTGGGATAGGTTGATTGGATAGTATTTTCAAAGGTCTCTAAAGATTTAGGGAAACTAAGTTTGTTTATCACTCAGAGTCACACTGTGATCGCCATTATGATAGGGTCCCGTGATTTGGCTGATTGGCAAGCCAAATGACAGTGTAACATCAAACCAGTCTTTGGAGCCCAAGGACCTAGCCTTCCTAGACTCAGAGAGGGATCTCTCTATTTGTGTAAGGGATATCTGTGTGTTTGCTTATTGTGTTCTGATTTTAGGCTACTTATGAAGTATTGTTTTTGGTTTTGGTTTTTAGGTTGTGAGGGATGAAACTGATCAAAGAAATAAGATAGGTAAAAATATGTCAGATCAACTGGGCTATGGGGTCGAAAAGGACAGGAAAGCTATCATATGGTGATACGAGGCTGTTGAAGGGCCGAGTTGATTCAAGGTAAAAAGGATCTTTGGGCAAAATGGAGTAAAATGGACATCAAGTTTGTGAACAACAAAGGATTTCAAGCATAAATATTTTAATAGCTGACATAAACATGGTAGGGAAAACCATTAATCATGAGAAATGTAACTATAAGCTAATCAATACATAGAAATAAACATTCAAGCCATGCATAGAGATATATAACTCTCTAACTATGGGAAATTGCTATCAGATTTTGGGGAAATACACTTAAGACAGACAAACAACTCAAATCACTATGCGGGAATGCCTAAACACAGTACTTCAAGTTATTGGGCACTTTGAAAACCAGATTGCATAATTTTAGGCAAAGGGCAAGATCAGAACAAGACCTCCTTGGTTCAACAAATGACAATCTAATCAGTCAAAGAGAAATTTCATGGATGGAGCTATGGCTAGCCATGAGTAAGCAGGGCATACCGTAAATCATACTTAGCATGCATAAAACTATGAATGAAACAAGCAACAATATCCTTAAGTTATTAAAGAGCAGTCAATAATTCTTTAATGTGACTAAGAATGAAGAAAACATGGAAGCTATGAAGAAATAGGAAATTTGAGGCAAGGGAATGTCTCAAATTTGTTCTCTATTGTCCTATAGCAAGCAAGAAACATGAATTTATGAATGAAAACTAGGAAAGAAAACAAAGAGAGAGACACTATACCATTCTACCAAGTCATGAATCCAACAACAATCCTCTTTCATCATCCAAGAACATCCAAGAGACTATCCAAAAGCATGAGACAAGTATTTCTTCTAAAGATTATATGACCATATATTGCTTCTATTCATCAAGTTCAGCCTTGTTTACAATGAAAGCATTTGGAATATATAGGCCCAAGTGAGGAAAACCTCTTGGTTCAATTTGCCATCTCATTGGCCTATCCAAAATATCTAGACTTGTCCTTGAGGCTTTGCAAAGCCCAAGGCATAAAATATCTCATAAAATATCTAAAAAATGCTAAAAGAGGGAAATAAATTGACTTTTCATAACTTCTCATGTGCAAAAATAGCTAAACTCACATGAGGAAAAAGCAGTTTTTAAAGGTTCAATTTTTACAAAAATACTCAAAAAATACATTAGCAAAAGGTCCCCTGACTTGCCGGCAAATTTTGGCAGCCTTCCTGATGTCTAAACGAGGCTCATGATAGCTCGTTCAAAAGCTCTGAGTGTCTAGTTTTTGGAACAACTGGAATTTTCCCAATCTGATGCCTAAAAGTCCTCCAAGTGTAAAAAACCAAAAATAAGGTTTGCTGATAGATCGGGCAGAGTGTAGAAAAAGCGAGCATTTTTCGCCATTTCAGGGGAGCAAATGATCTTCAAATGTCATAAAATATCACTGTGTATGTGCTCCTAAAATTATGGCATCCAGTGATACCATTCTCATCCTTTGATGATCCCCCAAACTGAAATGGCGAAGCCCATGAGTTTTGGCCAAAAACCCAAAAATGACAAAAACCAAAATATGTCGAAATTTGCCCAAAATTGGTGAGAATGAACCTCAAGGGTTCTCAGAAACATGTTGTGAAGCAGAGGCCAAAATCTGAAGTCCTGATGTGTCTTTCCTCACTTTGTGTGCCAGGTGCTTCCCTTTAGCCTCCTTGAGCTTTTCTTGAGCAGCCTTCAACTTGCGTCGGGCAAACTGATTTAATTTTTTGTAATGCCCCATCATTCTCCTTTGAAGGTCTAAATCCCTGTTTTCCTTCTCCAATTTCTTCTCCAAGTGGTCATTGACTCTCTCAAGCCATGCCTCCCTATTGTTCTCTATCTCTTGTTTGAACAATGCAGTGAGAGGGGTAGATTGGAGAAGGGAATTTTCCTCTTCTTTTTGCTTCTCAAGGGCCTTTTTAAGCCCTATAGTTCTTCGCCTCTTTCGCCTAGGTTGATCTTTGCCTTCACTTTCATCGAACTCACCCATGAGTTCTTCCAACCTCACTTGGGCTTTGGAGGCCTGCTTCTTGTACTTGGTCGCCTGTGTCTCATAAACAACCATATGGACACTCATTTGCTTATTTTGGTTTTGCAAAAATTGATTGAAATTCCTAGCTCTATGAAGATCATCCTTCAATGCATCAATTTGGCTTTCTCTATGGATCAAGAGGCTTTCTAGAATCCGGGCCTCATTATGACTATCATCGCTTTGGATTTGGATGATGTTGAAAGCACTCTCATGTTCATGACTGCCTTCTTCCTTACCCTTCCCTTTTCTTTGGGTGGCTATTCTAGTGCTCTTCCTCCTCGGCAAATCAATCATGGGCTTCTTTGGAAATTTTTCTTTACACTAGAGGGCCCTTGTCACATTTGGAGTGACAACCCTAGGCACTCTCTTCTTTGTTGTCTGGGGCTTGGTGACTTTCGAAGAAGAGAGCATGGTCCCTTTACCTCTGTCACCTTGCCCTTTTTCTTCTTGTGGACGTTCCTCTTGAAGAGGCTGCTGTTCTTGAGGAGGCTGTTGTGTATCATCTTTTGGCTGCCCTTGCTCCTCACTTTCATGCTGCTCCTACTCAGCACTATCATGCTGCCCCTGTTTAGTCTCTTTTGGCTGCTGTGTGTCATCATAAGGCTACTCACCCTCATCATAAGTATGCTGCTCTTCATCTCCTTGCTGCTTCTCATCATCATAAGGCTTCTCACCCTCATCATAAGTCTGCTGCTCTTCATCTCCTTGCTGCTGCTCATCATCATAAGGCTTCTCACCCTCATCATAATGCTGTTGTTCAGAACTTTCTTCTTCCTCTTGCTTCTGTTCAGTGCTTTCTTCTTTCTGCTCATGCCCTTCTTCCTCTTGCTGGTCACTTTCTTCTCCTTCTTCATGTTCCTTTGTCTGTTCTGTAGTAAACTTGAGCTTTTTAGGAATAGGTCTGCTAGAAGAAGGTGAGGGATGATGAGTAGGAGGTGTAGGGGATGTATGGACTGGAGGGACAATGGAGAAATCCGGATGAGTGATGAAAACATCCCAAGAGACCTCCCTCTTTTCAAGCTGATGAAGAATGATGATTTTGATGAGAGAGTGATGGAAGAGACAGGCTATTTGCTGTGAAGGAGGCTTATTCTGAACAGTGGAGGCCATTTTCTCAATGCTCTTGTGTAAGAAGAAATGATGATTTAGCAGCTTGGTCCTTGCGAAATGCATGAGAAGTCGAATGTGATAGGCATAGATTCGGGAGAATCTTCCCTTACAAGTGAAGTACTTCATGATAATCTTCATGAGAGGGGCGTAGCTGCCTAAAAGATATGAGAAAGGGAAAATAGAAGGAAATGACTCTCTGTGTTCAGGTTTTAGGAAGGTCTTGTAATAATCTGAGTCCAAATGGCTTTGTTTAAACCATTTCTCACCAATATAGGGGATTTTAGTGGCCTTGGAAATGGATCTTGGGGAGAATTTGAAGTCAAGGCCTACCAACTAGAAATGCTTGTTTCGAAACCTTAAAGTGCAAAGATGTGTCAAAGGAGAAAAACTCTTCACCTCTTGCACCCTTTGAAAAAAATCTAAACACCCGACCTCATGGAAATTGAACAATACTGATGGGTGGGCATTCACTTCTTCAGTGGAAATAGGCTAAAATATCTTATGCAATCCACTTCTACTATCCTACTTGGGAGGCATCTTGTCTTGGATGCTCTCTGCAAAATCAAACTGCCTCAAATGGTTTTTTGAAATGTTCTCTCAAACCTAACTCTGTCTTCTTTGTCAATCATTGTTTGATCAAGGCAAATCTGCCTCAAATGCTGTGTAAAATTTTTCTTTGATATTAGGTCCCTGCTCCTCCCAAAACACTACCTTTCCCCTTTGTATTCCAATCAACAAATAATTTTAAAAACAAGTACACAGTCAACTAAAATTCATACACACAGTTAAAGGGTGACTGTGTTTGGGTAAGGTCACCCAGCTCTTTGTGTTTTGGTGTGAGCACAAACAACCTTGTAGCAGACAAACACCCCTCCTAATCAAAATACTGCTCTTGTCTTCACTATTTTCTCACACAGATTTTGACAAACACCTCCACGTGGAAATGACAGCTTTACACACTAAAGTTTGTTTTATGGAGAAATTGGCAGCCCTGAATTTTCTCTTCTCCACACAGAGATGACCTTTGACAGTGACAAAGTAATATATGTATGATTACAGTTGTTGAAAATAGGCCCACTGTTTCAATTTTTCAAATACTGTGTTTCTGCCTTTAAACAGTGCCTCCACCTTTTATCATTGTTTTGAGGGCAGTTTATTGGGCTTTTTACATCAATAAAATCCCCCCATTTTTACTATGTCAGTGTTGGGCAATCATTTCCACTGTAAATCTCGAGTTTTGAACAAAAATATCAACCCCTATTAAAATACTCAACACTATGATTTATATCATGAGTTCTATCTTTTCACCATCACTTAATAGTCTTGAAAAGAGCAAGGAGGCACATAAAATACCTTTGAAATCGATGATGGCATTGTTTGAGGTGTTTGGGCCGCTTTAAAAACATTTTGGAGGCATTTGGACCATTAACATGTGCGTGGCACGTTGATAAGGGAAAGAACTGTGCAAAGAAGGGTTGTCGGGTCACTGTCGGGCAGTCGTGACCGGCACCTACAGGCACGTCGCGTGCCGCTATAGGCGTGCCACACAGCAGTGCAATCCTATGGTAAAATTCCGCCTGAACACGCCACGCAACTCTACAGGCGCACCACGCAGTCAAAAACCCTTGAAAATTCGGTGAACTTGCTCGAAAAATTCCTCTTTGGTCCGGTGAACAGCTAAGAAGAGTTGTTTGTGTTTTGGAAATGAAAAATCGATCTTGGAAACAGTCCTTACCTCCTTCTAAAAGCAAAAAAGTTTGAGCTCCCTTTCACACTTGCTTGGTGAGATTTTTTGAAAACTTTGAAAATGCTTTTGGGTTTAAAACAAAAATGAAGCTTATGTCCACTAAAACATAACCGAAGGCTCTTTTTGTTTAGGTGAATGTCATGGTGGTAATGACCACTTCCTTTTACGAGCCTGACCTCTTCTATGAAATAAAACAAGCTTTTTGAGAATTTAAAAATTTCACTGTTTCTCATTTAAGGAATGAAAAATGTTTTTCCTTTTGATGTTTGCACTATGGAAGGAAGATTCTGCTCTGAGCCACATGAAGGACTGTAGATGTATTTTCCAAATAATGTTTCTCTTTGACTAGGAGTGAGGGCTAGTTGTATTTACCTAGATTTTTTCATCCTCTTACCATCAAAGGGAACCTTCTTTCAACAATCTTTTCTTCACTTAAAAAGCAACAGCCAGGTATCTTTGACCTCCTTTATAAGGAGCAAGCCTTCATTTGTAGCAGTGGCATGCTTCAATGGTTTTGAATGTTTTTCCAGAGTTAAAAACACATGTCATAATTCTTCTTTCACATTTATGAATCTATATGTTCAGTTGCACTGCCCCTTGGGAAAACTAAACTCAAGTTGCCTCTGTCTTTTATGATGAGTTTGTTGAAAGAAAATTTTCATGAACAGGAAGAACAGGACCTTTTGAAAAAAAATTATCATTCTTTGGCCTGTGTCTAACCCAATTGATTTCAACTTCCTTTCACTTCTATTTTTTTTAAAGGAACAGAGACTAAATGTCGATCCTACTTATCAAGGAGATGGGTCTTTGTAACTTTTTTAAGGAATTTATACCTCTCAACAAGTTTTGTTCATTTCTTGGCTTCAGACTATCTTTGAAGGAGAATCTATAATAGGAGATAAGTTAGCTTCTTTGATATTTTATAGCACTCATGCTTTACCTTTGTTTTTTACATGATTGCTCAGTTCAGAAGCTTTCAAGTGTCTTCTGCTGCTCTTACCATTTGTCTCTTAATCAGTGAAACCCTGAAATCAATCACTTCTCTGGCCCTCTTCTTATAGATGAAGGAGGCGCTCTCAGTCTTCAAACCCTCTGCTTATAGATGAAGGAGGTTTTTTAGTCTTCAAACCCTCTACTTATAGATGAAGGAGGCTTTTCAATCATGCCATCTCATCAACTTTTGGCAGTGTTATTTTTCCTTTCACTTTCCTTTCATGCTTTGACTGTGATCGCAAGAGCTTAAATGAAAAACTCTCTGCTCTGTAGTTGCATCCCAGGCTCAAAATCACATTAAGAAGAAGCTTTATTCTCATGTGGAACCAAAAACTGTCTCCTGGGAATGCTGGCATACTTCTGTTCTTGAAAGATCCATAAAAACACTATAAAACTACCTAAAATCAGTTTGACCTATGGTACATGTATAGCTGAGACTTGAGGGTTTATTAGTGGCACGACCTAGGGTTGTAACCAACTTTTTTGCAGAATGGGAATGGTCTGTTATGATTTGTCTACAACAGATAGAGGTTCTTTGGCTTCAGGATAGTTTGCCAAGGGAGAAATACCTAAAGCACCACTACCTAACTTAGGGGAAACTTCTTTGGACAGATTTGGATTGTTTCTTTGGAGCTGATGGGAAAAATAGTATGGCTAAGGTTAGATAGGGCTTGATAATGAGGTTTCATCTCATCATGGGCGGACTGAAAGGTAAGAGGGAATTTTTTTTTTGGGTGTTTTCTAGCTGGAAAATTTGACAAATTTTTAGATCAGCTACTAGAAAATTTGACTATTATAACTAGTCATCACCAACAGTGAAAAATACTGATGACTAATAGGGCTAACCATGTGGGGTAGTGGTTGGGGGATCAATCTACAATAATGGATAAGATAGCCATAATAGGTACTGAAAATACTCTAGGACGGGGAGCTAAGAATGGTATCTAAAAGAGGGGTAATGGCGAGGTGGGATAGCTCCGTGGTGATTAAGGCCAGGAGGAACTGTTCCGAGAGGGTAGAGAGGATCAAAAATACAATTTTCTAATGACGGGCCTTGAGGAGGGCGTCCTGAAGGCTGGGTCGAAGGGCTAGGAGCAGGTTTCTTAGGGCAGGGCTGCTAACTTGTCAAAGCGGCCGCTTGAGGGAAGCCTGAGATGATTGATTCATGCAAACATTCGACAAACCAGGATTAGAGATAGAAGGAGGAAGACTAGGGAATGAACCAGACAGAGAGGAGTATTTGTAAAATCTGGGTGAGACATTGATCAAGGGGTCGATGGTTTTCTTATTGGCCACCAGAGATATGATGGACTCGCGAGAGGTCTGAGACTTCAGTTCATAGTATTTCAACTGGTCAATGGTGACTATCTTTCAATTATAAGGGAAGGAAATCTTGTAGTGAACCGCAGATGGGACAACAGACATGGCATAGGTGTAGCTACGACCTAATATAATGTTGTAATATAAGGGGGAATCAGTGAATTCTACATCAACGCAAACAGTCTTGCCTACAAGAGTGATAGGAAAAAATTGTGGAACATGCCAATGGGCTTGGAGGAGTGGCCATCCCATGGTCGTAGGGTGATAATGGAGGGGTCAAACTCAGGTGATTTGAGTTGCTTCCAAACTGAAGCAGACATCACATGGGTGGATTCCCCCTCATAAATGATACAACAGGAAACATTGGCATTTCAAAACTTGACGAGGATTTGGAAGGCGACCGAAGTAGGAAGGGGAGGATGTTCTGACCAATCAACATCGAAGATGATCAAGCGATCATCTGAAGGATCTATAGTGCCCATGGTAGATAATAGAGCTTTTCATTTTGAAGGGCATGAATGGAGGAGTTCTATCATTGAGATGGTAGTAGGAGATTGCGCCAAATCATCTATAATACTATACGAATGAATAGCTTTTCTAGAAGCAGCGTTTCGGCATAATGGTCCCTTAGGGATCTTTGTATGAACCTCCAACGTAGGGTGAGGGATCTATAAAGTACCATTGGTTGTTGAAAGAGGCTCTGCAGAATCTGAAGAAGGGCGCTCGGGGGCAAACATAGCGGGAGGCTTGTTGTAATGATGGGACCGAGTTTGAAGGTTGAGGTCAACGATAATGGGTTGGTCATAGCTCATCATGAGAATCTGGTAATCAGAGGTACCAGATGGCAGAGGTTGAGTGGTTGCCTACCCTTCAGGTGGTTTGGTAGCCACTAATCCTTGCTGAGGGAAAGGATTGGTAAACACAGTCGGCTGGCTAGGTGCAGCACTGGGAGGAACCGAAGGGGTGGCCAGTTGTCCTTGCAATGCTTCTTGAGTCTCCCACATCTGTCACATATGTGTTAAAAGAGGATAATTTTCGGTTTAATGACCATAAACACCACAACAAGAGCAAGTCTTGTTCGTGCAAACAAGCCTTTCCTGTTTGGGCTGAGTGTCCTGTTGTTGGTTGGCAGTGTTAGGTGCATTCCCTTGGGGATTAGGTCCTAGATTACCTGGGACAGATTGATAGGGTTCCTTTCCTCTTGTTTTTGAAAGTAGGTGGATTAGTCGCACCCTGTTGTGCATACAATTTCCCCTTTGGGGGTGGTGGCTGCTGTTGCAGGGGTTGAGAAGGCAAGGGAGGTGGGGTGCTAATGCTAGAGGAGCCAGAGCACCAGGCTGCGAATATTGATAATAAGGAGGTTGGGTAAAATTGTGGTAAACAGGTTGGGAAAAAGGAGGAGGCATGTCGTATCTTGGATACATGCTACTGAGAGGGGGAAAAGTGTTGGAGGTGTTGGTCCCTCCCTGAGGGAAACCATGGCCCATGGGAGGCTGAGTGTATGGATGAGAAAGAGCTCCAATGATACCCTCGGTGGCATGGGATGCCCGCGGTGCATTGGCGCCACTGGGTTTAGCAAGATCAGGTAAGATGGTATAAACATAATCGGAGTGACTGTAGATCATTCCATATTTTAATGCAATCTAGAGAGCGACTCCTTCACTTTGAGGTAAATGTGATGCGACGTCCTTGCCAATAGCATGCAAAATGGATCTAAGGAACTAGTCCATGTGGACATGGTCTTCGAAGGTAGGGGCTCGATATAGGCTCTTTCTTCTCTGTTATTCCTGAACATGATCAGATAAGTGGGTCGTAGAATATTGATGGAAAGAAGTCAAAATTTCAGTACTAGTGTCATAACGAAGGGGAAGCTAGAAATAAGACAGAAAAGCCCAGAAAAGAGTCACAAAGGTAGTATGAGAAGAGGCCTAATCAACATACCACTTAGAAGCTTCGCCAGTAATAATACGTTGGAAAAACTGAAGACGAATAGAGTCATCAATAATGAAATTAGACAAACACCACATGTGGAAAGATTGAACATGTTTTGTAGGATCTTCCAGCAAGACCTTCAAACTCTGGGATTTCAGAAGGGAGCTTGGTTGGCATAGCAGGCCAACCATCGTCATGGCATATGGGGTTGTTAATCAACTGGTTAAAATCAGGAAGACTAAGGCCTACCATATAGGGGAGCAAGGGATCAGCTGGGATAGTTCTTGTTGTGGTCCCACTAGTAGTATTCCCAGCATTAGGGTTGGGGCTACCACCAGTGTTAGGTCCTGAACTAGACATAGTGAAGGTGACAGGGGGAGAACCATAGATGGAACCAGAAGGGGAACCCAATCAACCAGAATAGGAGTTGTAATGCGGGCTCGGTGGAGGAGTAACGCGGATCCTACGTGGAGGAGTAAGTATTCCTAACAGAAACTAAGGATGAAAGCCAATAAGTCTCTGGGATAAACACCTTGGGGGAGCAATGATGAAGGCACAAACATAGCACAAAGGGAAGAAAGACCAACAAGGGCAAGGAGGAGTAGGATCAAATGATTACAATGTCGAAACAAGGGCAGAGAGGTGCAGGATCAATTGATTAGAATGTTAAATTCTGTGCCTGGCGGCGTTAACCAAGCTCTTCTTCACTTAGGGTGTGTGTGTTAAGTGTGTAATTTTTAATTTTTAAACCCAGATGTTTGTATAGAAAAATAAAAAGTGTGTTGTATAACTGTAAATAACCCTGTAGATAACAGTATATGAAACTAAAATAACATAAAATAAACAACTAATTATGCATTAATCTAAACCCAAGGAGGTGGGCGTCTCGACAAGTAGTCTGTGTGTGGGAAAAAATCTAGTCAAAACACACCAAAGGAGCTAATAGATCTAAATTTGGGAGGGAAAATGATCCAAAGGTCAGATCTGCTAGGAATAGGTGCAGAGAAACATAAAAAAAATTAGAGGAAAAAATTGTTGTAAATGAGGTGGCGAAAGGTTATAGCCTGGAGGGAAGCAGAGGGGAACCTAGAGGAAAACCCAAAAAAAACTAAAAGGAGGTGCTTTGGATGGATAAATAACCAATCTGAAAAGGATCTGAAGGTAAGGTATCAAATCTAAAAAAAGGCTGAACACACTGAAATTTCAGATGACTTGCAGTAGCTAAAAATCTTCCATGAAAGGTGGAGGGTACTGAAGCCCCAAGGGTCTAAGTTCCCACTTTAATGAGTAAAATAGAACAATTGTAGGTCTAAAATGGGAAAAGCCAGAGGCCAAACAACCTTGAACAGAGGCCCAGGCAAACCCAGAAAAATCTCAGAAAAATTCCTACAAAAAGTTCACGTCGCAGTTTCTGACCTGTTTTCAGCAAAGGTCGCAGGTTTTAGTCATTTTTTTGCACCCTAAAGCTCTAGGTCGTAGGTTTTGGCCCAAAAAGTGCAACGTGCACTTCCAGCACTCTCAGGAGTAGGTTTTAGAAAAAAATTTCATCTCGGGTATGGTTGATGCCTATCACCTGCGCAATAGGTTCAGAAACACACATAAGTTATAATTTTTAATGTTTTAGGGTTTTATAGGTTAAAAACAACATAAAGTAAAGAAAAACAAGAAGTTGAAGAGAAATTCTAGGGTTTGAAGCAGTTAGATATGCAGGGATCTGGAAAATTATAACGGTCGTAATTGTAAACCCTTGTGGAGTCACAATTTGTTAGTATGAATCTGAAGCACAAGCGTACGAAAAAAGACCACTTTAGTTTTTCATAACAAACAACTCTAACAACAAAGATGGTTGCTAATCTCTTTAGATCTATGTAGGAAAAAAAACATTAAGCAATATACAAAAGAAAGAGTTGCTCCATGCATCCAATATATAATGCAAGGGTATTTTAAAGAATTTTGGTATTTATGGCACTTGGGAGGAGAACATATAAAGATGTTACCAGTTCTCCTCAATGGGATGGGTTCATATAAGTCCTCAACACTTCAGATCTAAAATATCTCTCTCTTGATGGTGTAGAAAACCCAAAGAAAAATGGAATTCAAAGGGAGCTCACAAGAAAAATGGTAGCAAAATATGACAATGATGGAGGATCAAATTCAGACCAAAAGTATAGATCCAGAGTGAACTTTAGGCAAAAAAAGGTAGTGAATGAATTTTAAAACTCTTCTATTTATAGCAAAATATTGAGTTAGTCTAGCTATTGGTGCATAATTAAAATATTATTAACCAAATCTACATCCAACTTTTATGGAATATTTTATTATATTTGTTGGAGGGAAAAGAAGGATTTGATTTTGGTCAAATCCCTTTATTTGTAAATAATAAATAAATAAATGATTTATTTATTATTTTAAGGATTTGGTTGAGTAAATAATTATTTATTCAATTATTTATAAATGATTTAGTCAAATTTAACAAGGAATATTATTTAAATAATGTTTAAATAATTATTCCTAGAAAATAATAAGGTAAATAATGATTTATCTAATTAATTTTCCTGTTTTGAGTTAAATATGACGAGGAATATTAATTAAATTGTTGTTTAACTAATTATTCCTTGAGAAAAATCAAAAAAATATGGATTTATTCGATATTTCCTCATGGGGTTTCCTGTTTAGACCATAAACAACTTAATAATTATGTATTACTAAGTTATTTTTCATAGTGAAAACAATTTTACTTAGGGTAAAATTGGTCTTACATGGTGTACTTTGGTCCATCTAATAGTAACAGGTTAGATGACCAAAAATTGGTGTAACAATCCTTTCCAACACTATTAGCAATATTTCTAATGAGATTCCGTTTAAGAAATCTAATAGAACTTCTAAACCATGGTATGAAAAAGATTGCAAAATTGCTAGGAAAGCGATCAAAGATGTTCCTGATGAAATCATTAAGCTGCACAATATGAATATATACAAAAATATAATCAAGAGGAAGAAAAGATCATATATTAATAAAATACAAGATTATATTCTCCACCTTTCTAAAGTCGTGCCCAAAAAAAATTGGTAGAATTTTCTTCTCTGTAAAACCAAAGATAACCATTATATCCCCTTGTAAAAATGTGACAACTATGTTAAGAAGTTGTATGACTCTCTCGACACTATGATTACCACCTTAATAACTCCAATTAAGGAGGATGTATTCTCTCTTGACGACATTGAGGTTGGTATTAATAAGCTCGCTAATGGGAAAGCTAAAGATATTGAAGGATACCAAGCTGAGATCCTTAAAATGGGAAGATCTATCCTCATTCCTTATCTTCGCAAGCTTCTCAATTTGGCTGTAACGCATGGCTTCCCTTGGCTTTCGACAAAAAGCCTTATTGTACCTATACTTAAAAATGGGGACAAGAGTGTTCCATCTAACTACAGGACCATTATGGTTAGCCATATCCTGGACAAGCTTGATGGGCTCATTTTGGAGAATAAGCTTAGCCTTTGGCTTGAAAGCTAGGGAAAAATAGCTAAAGGACAAGCTAGTTTTAAGAGACATCACTCAACTATTGATCATCTGGTCACACTTGGAATCATTAATAGCACCATCTTAATCTAGATGAAAATTTTTGTGTTTTGTTACTCCAATCATGGACACATTATTTCTTTATGCATAGTTTATGTACAATAATATTGATGATTGATTTCTTTATGCAGATTTTATGTACAAGAATATTGACGATTGAATTTTTCGGAATTGGAAACAACACAATTAATACTAAATAAATTATTTTACTTTCCCCTATACATAATTAAGGGAGAAGTACTTTTCACTTTATGTTATCAATCACTACTACATAAAGGGGGGTTTTAAGACAATATTTAAGACAATTTTTGGGTAAATTGTCTTAACTTAAGACAAAAGAAAACTTGTGTATTGTCATAAATATTGTCTTTAAGTGGGTGTCTCAAATGTAATTGTCTTAAAATATTGTCTCTATAAAGACAATACATAAGACAAGCATTTTTCTCTCTCTAGATACAATTTCATTTTTGTCTCTCTAGAGACAATAGTAGCACTACAACACAAAGTGGGGTTTTAAGACAATTTTTGGGTAAATTGTCTCAAATTATTGTCTTAAAATTTGTCTCTATAAAGACAATAGTTGGAATTAAAGACATATTGTCTTTATGGAGACCATGTCTTTAATCCTATCTATTGTATTTCTAGAGGCAATATAAAACAATGAATCAAGAAAAATATCTCACCATTAAAATAAATCAATATAAAATTATTTAATTAAAAAAATGTACAATATCATTGAATAATTTATATTAGGGTACAGTGGAATCGAACCACCAACCTCCTGCATGGCAGGTGCTCTTCCATTGAGCTAGCACTCTTTAAAGAATTATGTGAGGAGTTATGGCAGTCCTTGAAATTGTATAATAGGCATTGATTTTTATAAAACGTTCAACACATAATGGCATAATCCTTGTAAAATCTATAATCATGCAAGCCCTTATTTTTAACTTAATAAAAAAATAACTCAATGGAGTTAGCTCAGTGTGACACCCTTGTAGCTTGACTTGCACAAAAAGCTAATAATAAACAATAATCTACAAATAAATTAATCTAGCCATACAAGAAAAATTAACTAGAATTAGCACAAGCAGTACAACCACTACCCAAAGAGCTACACCAACTTGCTAGTAAGCACTGATGACACATATGGTGTACACAACAAGCCATGACTGCATCGTCTACTCATTCAAGACAGATTGGGCACTCTCCTCATTCACTGTTACTAATTTCTTTGACCACTTCTTCAACGTAAACTTTTGAACGTATAGAACTAGAATCTCCATTAACACACATGTAGCTTCCTAGAAGAAAATGCCTTGCCTGCTTATACATAGTAAGGCAGCTATAAATAGTTAGCAACAATGGCTTTAGTAACATACAGAAAAGGGCTGTGAAATGTTTAACTTTAGCAAGAGGGGAAAAAATGTTGTATTTGATGAAATTATTTTTCTAATGTAAAGAGAGTTCAGTAAAAATGTTGTGGTAAACATAGGTTTGGGTGTAAATTATAAATTTAGCTAATTCAAAATCAAAGAAGCTTTTCAATAATTAAAAAGTAGCTATTGGTTGGCTATATGACCCTCCCTGAAATGGCCATTACCTTAGCTAAGTAAACCTTGCTAAAGAAAGGTCCTTGCCTTCTCTATAGTTTAGGGCTCTTCCTTTCACCAATAAAAAGGGGTTTCCTTCTCTTGGCTATTGTCTCATAGTGGTTTGGAGTTTTGATACCATAAAGGTGTACCCAAAAAAAAAGTGATTTTTTTATAGAAGTGGAAGGTCATTACAAAATGTTTATAACATAATCCTTGTGACTGAGGACTTGTAGAAATCTTGTGATGGATGGAATCTCTATACAAAATTTCAGTCTAGAGATATCTTTCCAACAGAGAGTTTTTGGCATCAGCTCTACTTGATTTCATATTTCCTAGGACTTGAATTCCACATAAATCCAAGAAGAAATCTTCAGTGAGATATAAAGGATTATAAAGGAATATATGAAAAGTATTAACCATCATAAAAAATAAATTGAATTATGTGCTCTGCTGCATATACAAACAAGATTCTTAAGGGAGGATAATTACACTGCAAGAAGTGCAGAGGGTGGGTGCTCTCAGTCAACTCTTTGACTATCGTTGTCATTGTAACACATGAGGGTGTGAATTCTATCAACTCTATATATGTATGTCATTCTGAATTATATGTTCTGTTATATATACAAATAGGATGCTTGAGGGTAATTTCACTGCAAAAAGTGCTGAGGGTGGGTAATGTATCAACTCTTTGTATATGTGTATGTCATTGTGAATTATGTGCTCTTTTATACATACAAACAAGATGCCAAAGGGAGGATAGTTGCACTAGGTATTTATCATCTTTGTATATTGATTCAATTGTAATACATCAGGGTGAGAATTCTATCAATTCTTTGTATACATGTGTGCCATTGTGAATTATGTGCTCTGCTACATACAAACAAACAAGAATTTATCATCGTTGTATATTGATGCCATTGTAATACTTCAGCATGAGAATTCTATCAGATCATTGTATATGTGTGTCATTGTGAATTATGAGCTCTACTATATGCATACAAACAAGATGCCCAAGGGAGGATAATTGCGCTGCAAGAAGTGTAGAAGGTGGGTATTTATCAAATTTGTGTCTCATTATTATTCTGTACTATACAGAGGGTGTGTATTTATCAACTCTTTGTGTGTGTATTGTGTAATTGTGACGATGTACTAAATTTAGATGGTTAGCTGGGACTTATTGAATATAAATGTTAACACAAACCCATTTAAATCACCATATGGATCTGAAATATTGAAACTTGGGATATGCAACTTCTAGGTACATATGGTACTAAGGTCAGATAGATAGGTTTAGTTGTGTAGTAGTGTTTAATGGGAGGTTTTCTTGTCCTTAATGAGTTAATGGTTAAGAACATGTGTTTCCTTCTAAAAGGCCACAAATTCAAATGCAGAGGGTAAGAACATGTGTTTCCTTCTAAAAGGTTACACAAGTTCAAATGAAAATGAGGGTAAACAGTATTTACTCCTCCCTTGATTTTAACAGTAACTTAATTAAAAATTAAAAATTGATTCTGCGAAGATTTTCTAATCATGTTTCCCTAATGGATTTTTAGTGTTTAAAGTAAAAATAGCTGTTGTATTAGTGATAAATTCCTTGTTTTATATCCAAGTATCCTATGCAGAGAACTGGTAGACTAGTAAAATCGATTTTTCAAAAAAAGAATTAATGGCATGGAAAAGAGAATTTGACATGCATAATGGAAAAGAGATTTTGACAATCATACTTGGATCTTTGGAAGTAAGAGTTTCAGTCTGAGCAAAATCACAGTTTAAACTTTTCTGGCATGCAGATTGATAGTATGCATTCATGGCATAAGCAGTATGAGATACCATTGTATTTGGTAAATAGAAAGGACCCCCTTGTTGAGTAGGCCTACAGTCAATGCCCTGCCCACAAGCGTAGTCCAAATTTCCTTTCAAATATTTTTCATCAACACCGGACTTGGCAATGCACGAAGCTTTCCCTATAGGAGGAGCTGCAACAGGAGCACCAACGCATGGAGAAGAAAGAGATTGACCTACACTCTGCCACATTCACAGGTTATCTCCTCATTAAGGATGGTAAAATTTTAAATAATTTAGCTTATTCATATTTAATTTTTTCTCTAGTAATGTTGAGGAAGAGGATATAATATCTTCAATGTATATACCCTTCTGCCTTTTTCTCTCTTTTGTAAGATATAAGTATTTTTCAAATATAAACACAAGAATATTGGTAAGGCTATACAACTCACCTTTAGGATGTTACCTCGTCTCTTATCAAGGACACGTCTTCTGACCATGTATCTCCAATCAAATTTCCACTCCAGCAACTTCATAGAATGGGGTTCAAACATCAAATTTGTGTAGTCTAGAATGAAAAATTTATAATCTAATGAAAATATAAATGCACTCAGAATGAACAACTAAAAAAATAGTGACAAACAGATTTATTCCTTTCTTGAAAGTGCACCCCTATACTTTAGCTTATTCGGATTTAATTTTTGCTCTAGTAAAGCTGAGGAAGAGGGTATAATATCTTCAATGTATATACCCTTCTTCCTTTTGCTCTCTTTTGCAAGATATAAGTATTTTTCAATTATAAACACAAGATTATTGGTAAGCCTATACAACTCACCTTTAGGATGTTACCTCATTTCTTATCAAGGACAAGTCCTCTGACCATGTATCTCCAATCAAATTTCCACTCCAACAACTGCATAGAATGGGGTTCAAACTTCAAATTTGTGCAGTCTAGAATGAAAAAGCTATAATATAATGAAAATATAAATGCACTCAAAATGAACAACTAAAAAATAGTGACAAATAGATTTATTCCTTTCTTGAAAGTGCACCCCTATTCCTCGCTCATGCAGAAATATGGAAGTTGCCAGCAGACATGTTACTCGTTTTTGGAAACACTTCTCTCCCATGTAAAATGACCAAAACAACATTACACAATATAAATTCAACCTTATTTGGAAACATATATGAAAAAGCTATTGTGCCTTGGGGGCTATGCACCCCAAGAAGAAAAAATTTCATTGTGGAGATAACTGATGAGAACAAAGCATGTCAACTGTTATATCAATGACATCCTTTAATACTTGGAATGCACAATATGTTAATTTTTTTTTCAGGTAGGGTTTGTTAAGAATTAGTGCACAAGTAAGCACAACAAGAAATCTTGGTGGAGAAGGATTTAAGCCATTCTCTACACATTGTATTGACCTCATGATATCAATTTATAAAACATGGATTTGACCACTTTCGAGTTTTTCTGGTTTCTTTAAGTGCTCGGTTTGTATAATATAATACCACAGCCAATTTAATCTGCTAATTGTGTTCTTCTCTTGCATTGAATGATGATTTGGAGAATCAAAAAAGTGATATTAGATTTATGAGTGTGTGAGTGCATGAAGACCTACAGACTACTGCAAGCAGAGACAAATCAAGGGATCACTAGTGTAGCACACTGAAGAGTCAAAAGGCTTTCATTGAAACCAAGTATTGTTTCCTTTTTTCAAAAAAAGGTCAATTTTTTTAAATTTCAGCCACCATTTCTAGAGGTCGTAAAGAATACTGGTATAATACAACAGTGTGGTCATACAGAATCTATACAGTCATACAAAATCATAGAGAATCCATATGGATTGTACATAATTTCTCAAAAAAGTGCGAAAAATTTAGATTTATGAGATTTTGACAATCATACTTGGATCTTTGGAAGTAAGAGTTCCAGTATGAGAAAAATCATAGTTCAAACTTTTTCAGCCTGTAGAATGATAGTATGCATTCATGGCATAAGCAGTATGAGATACCATTGTATTTGGTAAATCGCAAGGACCCCTTTGTTGAATAGGCCTACAGTCAATGTCCTACCCACAAGCGTAGTCCAAATTTCCTTTCAAAGATTTTTCATCAACACCGGGCTTGGAAATGCACCAAGCTTTCCCTATAGGAGGAGCTGCAATAGGACCACTTGCGTGTGGTGCAGCATGAGATTAACCTACACTCTTCCACATTCACAGCTATAGTCTCAATGCAATTAATAACTATGTCAGAGTGTCTAGCCTTCAAAATAAACCACAATCAGGACCAACACAATAAGGCCTTTCTGTACAAACTCTGTGAAGGGTTGAACTTTTAGTGAATACCAACTGCACATATTATGAAAAAAAGAAGTAGAAAAAGCAGCAATTTCTTTACCTGAGATCGTAGCAAGCCCACATCATAAGCCATTCTCAAATCAATTTTAAAGAGCCCAAAATTGTCTCTGAGTTTGGTCCGGGCTTCAAGTCCTCGTTGAAGAGACCAAAAATATAAATATCAATGGATCGATTAGGCATGCTTGATCAAATTACCATTGTAATCAATTGCATTCGGTAGGCTAGCACCTATCTGTGAAGGATCCCTTGCAGATGGCCATCCCATATATCAATATTTGTGTAACCCAGATATTTCATGGCCGAGTACACTGCATCAAGCTGAGCATAAAACATGTTCGTATATTTGAGGCCAGTGTTTGTGTCATAAGACCCTTGGTTGGGCTCAAAGAGTGCATACGCTAGGGTTCGATTTGTGGGGTCACTCTTATAATCAAAGTAAGGATATGGGTTGATCATGAAAAGGGCTCCTATCTTCTGCAAGAAGTCAAGCAGGGCTTTCATGTCAAAAATCTCACTGAAACGTCCAGAAGATGGGGGTGAAAATGTAGAAAGTATGGCCATAGAATGAGGTGTAGAGACCTTAAATTTGTTGATCGAGTGAAACATCAACAAGGGCAGTGTGTAGGTTCTGGAAAGCAAGAAGGAGCTGAGAAATCAGAACCTTATCTCCATTGAATAGAACCTCATTCCCTACTGAGATCCCAATTATATCAGTAACAGGGACAAAAGGAACAATGTTGTTATTATCCCAATTATGTTCTACAGCTAGCTGGGATTTGGTCATTACTAATACCTACAAGAAACCAAATTCTTGTGTTAGGAAAGGCTTGAATAATAGCAGGATCTACTCCATATATTCTCATCTTTGAAATAGTTTTACTCTAAACCAGCTTTGCTACTGCAGATGGGGGAGGAATATTGTCTGCTGTCTGTCCATAGTTGACACCCAGAGCTGGTGAATGCTCCACCAACGTCCTGCTTCTCCCTATTCTTTCTACAAAAATTCAAATAAACACAAAATAAAGTGAAAAACATAGATGAAAATAACAGAACCATGTGAATACCCATATTAAAAACCAATAACCATGAGAATGCCATTATTAAAATTTGCATGTAACAACATGGCCAGACCTAGCAATCCCAAACATACACAAATATAATGACACCAAAATTACATCACAACAAACATCCAAAACAATTCCATGCTATTAGTTGAGCCACCACTGCAGGAAAAACATATTAACATAACCATAACAGTAACCAGTATTAGAAATCCTATCAACAACACAACAGTATGAATACCTACTCATACAAATTTATAGACCCACAAAAAAAATTGCAAATCTTTTCCATAGCACAATCATGTGAATACCAACATTTAAAATCACATCAATATCCTTCAGATCTTATAAACACTAATAATCATACCAAAAAAGAGCATGCACCAGACAATGGCTGAAGAAGATTACAAGTTACAACTGCTGAATTATAGACAAATAAATCTTGAAGGCTATCCAGTGTCCATCAGCATTCCTATGTTGTAAATATCGAGTGACCTCTACCATTCTATGTCTGTAAATAAAAAGGAGGATCACATCTACATGGGATGCAATATATGAAGAGTGGAAGCAACATTGTAATTTCACATACTCTTACTATGGCCTCCATGCTATGAAATGTCAGTAATTCAACTCCTCTACTCAGCTATCCAATTCTTATCAACTCCTCCCCCTTCTAATAAATGACCTTATTAATAGCACAACATAATTCACGCCTCTTCCTTTCAGCGTTCCCTTGCACCTCCCGGTGCAATTTCTAGTTAATGTTGATAGTAGACAACATATAAGACAACATGTGATGGAGGGGGAAAGAAAGATGCTTGATCCCATGACCAGGTCCACATGTCACATTTTCGATTTCAATGTCTGAGCAACTAGAAACAATTGATACGCAATCATCTCCTACGATATCATGACATAAATCCTCCATGAAATCTTTATTATACACATACCATTCTTACACTACTGTTTGTTCCTTCTTGGGTCATTATCCTTGACTAATTTAGAAAATATGATTTATGATGTGAAGGAGCTTGTGGATAGGTAGCACAAGTGTGTGAATATTGGAAAAATACATGCTTGTGGGCATGATACACATGTTCTTCCTGGAGCTGCCAAATTTCTTCATAAACACGAAGATAAATGTCAGGTGCTTAGCATGCCTCTATATGGTAATGCAATACACCAGAGTCCATAGTGCAAGTGACCTATTCTCTTGTGCCAAAGCTCAGACAAGTTGTCATTGTCATGCACAAGGGCTACAATAGGATCTCTTTGGAAATGGTACAAATCACTCTTTCAAATACCTCTGTCCAAAACCTGACCAAGATTTAGTGGTCCTTTCCAAGTTAGAACTTGTAGATCATCAAACCTAACAAAAATATATCCCAAGTCTGTTATCACTAAAATTGAAAGGAGATTCTTGGTTAAGATAGGTACATATAATGCACTAGCAAGCTTAAGGATATCACTTTATGGCATTTTGAATGAGATGGATCCCACTTTTCCTTCTAGATACATGGTATTATCACCAAGTTCCACTTTTATTCTTACCTCTTGTTCCTGAAGTTTGTTGAAGGTCCTCTTATTAGAGGTCACATGTTTGGAGGCTCCATTATCCACATACCATCCGATGGCAGAGATGCTGTTAGACTAAAGGCATGAGACCATGGACAAGCATGCCTCAATCTTGGGTGAAAGTTCATCCAGTCTAGCTGATGCATTTGTATTCCTTGCAGACTACTTTGGTGTTTGTTTTCCTCCTTCTCATGACCAAGATTCAATGGTCCTTTCCAAGTTAGAACTTGTAGATCATAAAACCCAACAAAAATATATCCCAAGCTTGTTATCACTAAAATTGAAAGGAGATTCTTGGTTAAGATAGGTACATATAATGCACTAGAAAGCTTAAGGATATCACTTTATGGCATTTTGAATGAGATGGATTCAAATTTTCCTTCTAGATACATGGTATTATCACCAAGTTCCACTTTTGTGCTTACCTCTTGCTCCTGAAGTTTGTTGAAAGTCCTCTAATTAGAGGTCACATGTTTGGAGGCTCCATTATCCACATACCATTCGATGCCAGAGACGCTATTAGACTAAAGGCATGAGACCATGGACAAGCATGTCTCAATCTTGGGTGAAAGTTCATCCACTCCAGCTGATGCATCTATACTCCTTGCAAACTACCTTGGTGTTTTTTATCCTCCTTCTCATGACATTGAGAAGCATAATGGCCAAAATTCTAACAATTGAAACACTTATGTGGCTCAAGTCATTATTTCACTGATTAGAGAAACTTGAATCCTCTTTCTTCCTCTTTTGACTCTTCTTTCTTTACTGCTTCTTCATCTTGCTGATGAGGGAAATATTCTGCTCCTCTTATACTTGTGACACTGTCCAGTATTGTCTTCTTCTGGGTGAATTCTTCCCATAGCTTCTCAAAGGTGGAAAGATTTTCTGAGGCATAGAACCATTGGACAAAAGGATTCCAAGAAGAAGAGAACCCATTTAAGACCATGGCTACTAGCTCTTCACTCTTGACCTCTTTTCATGGAGTTCAATAACCTTCATTGAGAAGGTGGCTATGGTATTTGTCTTGCTTATCTCGGTGGATCTAAGCTTTTTCTACAATAGCATATTTTGATGGATGTTTTCACTTTGATATAGAGTGACTAGAGCATCAAACATATCCTTATATGTGGTCTTCTCGGAGATATGAGGGATCAAGTATTCCTTCACAGAAGAATGACTTGCTTGGTTATGGCTATTTACTTTTTATCCTACGCCAACAACATGTAGTTAGTTGGCTCAATAATCTTGTTGTCAACATAGTCCTCATGCACCTCTAACAATGTTTGTACCTATGTAGTCTTCTAGGAGATATGAAGGATCAAGTGGTTCTTCATAGAGTGAAGGATTATTTTCTTGATCACAGCTATTTTCTTTTTATGCTCTGCCAACAACATGGAATCAGCGGGCTCTACAACCTTGTTATCAACAAAGTCCAACAGATCACACACCTCTGACAATGTTTGTACCTGACACATCCACTAGAAAAAAATTTATAGGGACCTTCCAAGGTCTTCGTATCTAAGACTAAATGTACTTATATTGTTGGTCCTAAAACACCCTGCTAAACAAAACAAATTGGCAACCTAAAAAAAACCTATGTGCTATTTCTCAAGCAAGGATCTTGGGCATGTCATCCCTAAAACTGCCCAACAACTTTCTCTCTCAGAGGTTGCATCCCTATTGTATCCATACATGGATTCATGAAAGGTTTCCGAAAATATACCTGGATACCATGTCAAAATCAAACTATGGTGAGTATATTCTGTACTTTGGAAACTAACATAAAAGTTGTAGATCGTTAAAGATGAAAACAACAATCAAAATTTCTACTAATGTTACTTACCCACAAACACATACTGCTGATAAACAAACCAGTAAGCATACAAATCAAAATAATCAAAATAACACTATTGATTTTGTATTAATTCTGAAAAAAAAAACCTAAAGCTACAACTCAAAACACAAAATTTAGAACCACAGAATGGTGTGCCATGTTTCTCCTTTATAGACTAGGAAGAAGATTGTGACAATGATTCTAGATGCATGCACAACAGCATGTTGATTGGTAGTGTGAAATTTAAACATAGCGATGCAAAAAATAAGGTGTTCTCTCCTAGAGATTTCCATCCTTTAGTGTGCACAGAATCCTCATGCACGAGTGTCCCTACTGACTTTGGGAACTACACCCTCTAACTTTTTGCAGGCAGAATTATATAAAGAAAAAAAAAGATCTAGCACTGAACTGTTGAAGACAAAAAAACCATCTAAAACTGGAAGTGGAAGGAATATGGTGCATGCATCATGCATGTGCTCCCTGCCTATCACTCCTTTAAACACTAGTGTGTCCTCAACACTGTTGAATGGACTTCTGAATGAGGGTGTTGTACTGGTGTATGCTATTCTGCTGAAGTAAGATCACTGTAGCTAGAAAACACTTCGAGCCACATTGGTAAACTAGCACCTTCTACCAGTTGGTTGCTCTACCTTGAGTGATACATAGCTTTTGTGGTGGGCACAATTACTGATTTGATATCAATATGTGGATTTCTATCTTCTACACCTTCCCCTCAAGCCACACTTTGGCTCAAGTCTCCTTGCCACTGCCTTTCAACCCAAATTATTGCTTTTGTTATTGAAGTATGGATTTGTATTTCCAACAGACATATATTTTTCTTTTATCCATCTACTATAATCTTTAAAATTGAATTTTAGACTGTGGACATAGAATGTGAAGAATTTCTCCATCTACCCTAAATTATATGTAACATTAATTTTTGCAGGCTTGGTTGTGTCTTATTAAGTTTTGGAGATTTAGTCTTTTATGATACACACCTTTTTCCTACATGGTCATACCAAAATTGATCAGGGATATTCTTCCAACATATATGATGGTGGCTAAAAGGTGTTGTCCTGTAGTATAGCCAATTTTAGTATAGTTGATTCGGCATTCCCTTTCAATGGAAGTTTAGGTGACTCTTAATGTTTTTTCATTTGAAATTTAATTGGGATTAGGAAGGCTGATTTAGTATCTTAATTCCAACAGGGCTTTAGGAAAGTTGATCCAGATCAATGGGAATTCACAAATGAATATTTTCTTCGGGGAAAAAGGAATTTGTTGAAAAATATCCACAGACACAAGCCTATGCACAGTCATTCTCAGAATCCCCAACAAGGTGCATGTAATGATGCTATAAAATATGAACTGGAGGAGGAAATTCAGAGGCTCAAGAGGGATAAGGGTCTGCACATGATGGAGCTTGTTAGAATTAGGCAGAAACATCAAGATACCAAGATGCATATGTAGAACTTGGAGGATTTTCTGCAAACCATGGAACACTGACAATAGAAAATGATGGCATTTCCTGGCCACAGTTGTACAGAAGCCTAGATTTGTGGCACAACTTGTGCAACAGAGTGAAAGCAATAAGCTCCTTGAAGAAGCTAATAAGAAGAGAAGATTACTCAAGCAAGAGAACTGTTCAGAGGCTGGGGAAACTGAGTTGATAGACAATCATATTGTGAACTATCAACCTGCTTAAGGTGATGAATGTAGTGCAGTTTCGTTGAGGGTTTTAAAAAAATGGCCCTTTAATATAATGGAATCATCTTTAAATAATTTGGAAACCTTTTTCCAGGATGTGGGTCAGGCATGTAGTGTGGATAGTGGAAATTCATCTCAAGCGACTCTTACAGAGATGAAAGGAACATGCTTTCCAAGTATGTGTATTTCACCAGCAATTTCAGATATTCAAGGATCGTGTTCATTATCTAAGATGCATTATTCATCCCAGCCTTCTCCATAGTTGGCAGAATCAATAACTCATGAAATTCCTTGTCAGATGAGTTTGGGACTTTCTCTTTCTCAATTTGAAACCTCTAAGGGTGTGAAAACTCTTAACTAGAGTGGAAAAGATGAGAGAGAGGTTTACATGGGATTGAAGACCAGTGGCATAATTTTCAACTTAGAACCAGTAGCGATGGAGATGGAGGAGAATGAGAGGGCTACAATGAAAGTCATCGCTAGTGGGAAGGTAACTTCTGGAGTTAATGATTTATTTTGGGAACAGTTTCTCAAAGAGACTCCGGGCTTAGCGATAGATACTCAAGAAGCCGAGTCAAAAATATAAATTATACAAGCTCTTGTGTTACATTTAAAATATAAATGATGAACATAATGACTTGGTAAATTCAACCAACTATATAATAATCTTCACAACTAAATTTTGATCCCAAACTTTCCTATTTTGCATATCACATGGAAGAATCACGCCAGTAAAAACTACACTACCAAACATTTCTCCATCATAAGCTATTTTTGCTGGGAAATAGATAAACCTATTTGTTAATGGTTGGTTGACCAACCTTTTGAGCAGTGGATTATACACTCATTGATTTAATACACCATAAATCTTCTTCAGTACTATCCACTCATTTATTTAGTACACCCTAACTCTTTTATCGAGCATAAGGGCAATCTAAGAACCACAAATTACTAGATATGGTGGTATTAAACTGAGAAAATAATGCAAAGGGGACATATAACTAATTATATTCAAGGATATAAAAGTGATTTGATGGCCTAAGAATATTTAGATCCCATTGCTAGGTAACATTGCAAGGCATGCTTTGCCACTGCTTGCTTCACAGAACCCATAATACAGAGGACAAGAGGTTTGATGAATTTTATTGTTGTGTTCAATGCATTACATTGTTCCTATTGCATTACTGCTTCACTACCTACAGAACTGGACTGAAATTGTGCTTCAATGCAATATTTATGCCTTTTGGTAGCTTAAGATACAGGGATCAGAGGGCAGTTTCTATAAAAAAATTACAACCACAATATGAAAACAAGGACCTACTTGGAATCATTAAATTTAGTGCCGTAAAGTGAAGGCATTATAGTTTCCATCCTCCTTTCTTAAGGGGGATTTTTAGCTCTATGTGTAGGTTGTTTGTTCACCCTAAATAGCTAAGAGGTTGGACTCAAATTGTCCTCCCTGCCCAAGGGGGATTGTTAGCTCTATGTGTAGGATGTTTGTTCACCCTCAATAGCTAAGAGGTTGTACTCAATTTGTTTTCAACCAATTAGTGCATTTCTTCGTTACTCAAATTCTTTATTAGCCTACCTACTTGATTTAAGCTCCCTTTGGTACCTAGACTATAACAAGGTAAAGGTGCATTTGGGAGTATGGGAGGAATGAAAAAATGTAGTTGATCGCTACATAATGCACATTGAGTCCCAGATAAAGTTGGTTGATGCATGGTAGAATAATGTATATAGGATAAGCTCCGAAGGGAGTCCCAAAGTAATGTTGAAATCTAACCCTATCCAGAAGCTTTGCATCCTAGAGTGGGAATGCACTCTTCCCCAACCTTTCATGGATACCAAAATTTTCTACTCATTGCTATATTGCCTTACTAGGGAAAGTCCATGTTAAACATGCATTCCTCCATAAATGAGGCACTTTATAATATAGTGATGGAAGGAGTCCATGATACTCTTGGCTCCCTCATGCAAGATGTAGAGGTGAAATTTAGGTGAAATTTGACAAAAAAAGTGTATCGAAGGGCTTAAGAGGCATTTAGGGAACATGAAATCCATGGAGAAGGTTGTAAACATTATGGACTTGAAAGGCCAAATGTGTCACTACAAGGGCTTAAGAAGAATTTAGGAACTATGAAATCCATGGAGCAGATTGTAAACATTATGGAATTGAAAGGCCAAATGTGTCACTCCAAAGAAAATGTGGGATTGAATGACACAAAAGATAAGCCCACAAGATCCATGGAGCAGGTTGTAAAAATTATGGACTTGAAAGGCCAAATGTGTCACTCCAAGGGCTTAAGAAGAATTTAGGAACTATGAAAGACTTAACTTCTATTAAAATAGTCAGCCCACCTATTAAATTATACAAGCTCTTGTGTTACTTTTAAAATTAAAATGACGAACATAATGACTTGGTCAATTCAACCAACTATATAATAATCTTTTCAACTAAATTTTGATCCAAAACATTCATATTTTTCATATCACATGGAAGAATCACCCCAGCAAAAACTACACTACCAAATATTTCTCCATCATAAGCTATTTTTTGCTGGGAAATAGATAAACCTATTTGTTAATCGTTGGTTGACCAACCTTTCGAGCATTGGATTATACACTCATTGGTTTAATACACCATAACTCTTCTTCAGTACTATCCACTCATTTATTTAGTACACCCTAACTCTTTTATCGAGCATTAAGGAAATCTAAGAACCACCAATTACAACATTTGGTGGTATTAAACTGAGAAAATAATGCGAAGGGGCCATATAACTAATTAGATTCAAGGATATAAAAGTGATTTGATGGCCTAAGAATATTGACATCCCATTGCTGGGTAACATTGCAAGTCATGATATGCCATTGCCTGCTTCACAAAACCCATAATATAGAGGACAGGAGGTTTGATGAAGTTTATTGTTGCGTTCAACGCATTAGACTATTCCTATTGCATTACTGCTTCACTACCTACTGGACTGGACTTTAAAAAAACACGACACTGAAATTGTGCTTCAATGCAATATTTATGCCTTTTGGTAGCTTAAGATACAGGGATTAGAGGGCAGTTTCTGTGAAAAATTTACAAACACAATATGAAAAAAAGGACCTACTTGGAATCATTAAATTCAGTGTTGTAAAGTGTAGGCATTACACTTGCCATCCTTTGTGCCCAAGGGGGATTTTTAGCTCTATGTGTAGGTTTTTTGTTCACACTCAATAGCTAAGAGGTTGGACTCAAATTTTCCTACCTGCCCAAGGGGGATTGTTAGCTCTATGTGTAGGATGTTTGTTCACCCTCAATAGCTAAGAGATTGGAGTCAAATTTTTTTCAACCAATTAGTTCATTTATTTGTTATTCGAATGCTTTATTAACCTACCTACTTGATTTAAGCTCCCTTTGGTACCTAGACTATAACAAGGTAAAGGTGCATTTGGGAGTATGGGAGGAATGACAAAATGTAGTTGATCGCTACAGAATGCACATTGAGGCCCAGATAAATTTGATTGATCAATGGTATAATAATGTATATAGGATAAGCTCCGAAGGGAGTCCCAAAGTAATTTTGAAATCTAACCCTATCCAGAAGCTTTGCATCCTAGAGTGGGAATGCACTCTTTCCCAACCTTTCATAGATACCAAAATTTTCTACTCATTGTTATATTCCCTTACTAGGGAAATTCCATGTCAAACATGCATTCCACCATCAATGAGGCACTTTATAATATAGTGATGGAAGGAGTCCATGATACTCTTGGCGCCCTCATGCAATATTTAGAGGTGAAATTTAGGTGAAATTTGACACACAGAAGTGTATCCAAGGGCTTAAGAGGCATTTAGGCAACATGAAATCCATGGAGCAGGTTGTAAACATTATGGACTTGAAAGGAAAAATGTGTCACTCCAAGGGCTTAAGAAGAATTTAGGAAATATGAAATCCATGGAGCAGATTGTAAACATTATGGACTTGAAAGGCCAAATGTGTCACTCCAAAGAAAATGTGGGATTGAATGACACAAAAGATAAGCCCAGAAGATCCATGGAGTAGGTTGCAAACATTATGGACTTGAAAGGCCAAATGTATCACTCCAAGGGCTTAAGAAGAATTTAGGCACTATGAAAGAATTAACTTTTATTAAAATAGTCAGCCCACCTATTAAATTAGACAAGCTCTTGTGTTACATTTAAAATATAAATAATGAAAATAATGACTTGGTCAATTCAACAAACTATATAATAATCTTCTCAACTAAATTTTGATCCCAAACTTTCCTAATTTGCATATCACATGGAAGAATCACCCCAGCAAAAACTACGCTACCAAAAATTTCTCCATCATAAGCTATTTTTGTTGGGAAATAGATAAACCTATTTGTTAATGGTTGCTTGACCAACCTTTCGAGCAGTGGATTATACACTCATTGGTTTAATACACCATAAATCTTCTTCAATATTATCCACTCATTGCTTTAGTACACCCTAACTCTTTTATCAAGCATAAGGGCAATCTAAGAACCACCACTTACTACATTTGGTGGTATTAAACTGAGAAAATAATGCGAAGGGGCTTATAACTAATTAGATTGAAGGATATAAAAGTGATTTTATGGCCTAAGAATATTGACATCCCATTGTTCGGTAACATTGCAAGGCATGCTATGCCACTGCTTGCTTCACAGAACCCATAATACAGAGGAGAGGAGGTTTGATGAAGTTTACTGCTGCATTCAATGCTACAACAAAGTACGTTTATTCACAAACCCTACAAACCCTAGATTTGAAATTTATTCCTGTGGTTGGTCAGGGTTCCTTAACTAGGTTTCTAAGGGATTTGGAGGCATTGGAGATCTCGGTCCTACAATTGATTCATACATTTAGAAATATTTAAGTGTTTGACGTATTTGTAAAGCGAGAAATGAGAGAAAGGAGGAGAGCACAAGACCTAAGCTTTGGATTTTTTTGCGTGAGCACTTCGTTCCAGACTCTGCACATCATGGATGCTGAGAGAAAATGAGAGAAAATCCTTCTATCACAATAGTTATGGCAAGATGACGAGGGGCAACAGTTACTATGGCTCCTGGCAATCTCCATGCTACTTGGGACAAAAGTTACTGTGGCTTATGGAAATCTCCACCCTACTCTCCATTTTTTCCCCTTTACTTATGGTCTCCCGCTGAAAACAGTTACTGTGGCTTATGGCAATCTCGATGCTACTCTCCAGTTTTCCCCTTTGGTTATGGGCTCCTACCATGGCAATCTCCACAATGCTCCAGTTTCCCCTTTTGATTATGGCGAAGGGCTCCCACCATGGAAATATCCATGGTGCTCTCTAGTTTCCCTTTTTGATTATGGTCTTTCTCTAGACAATGGCTTATGGCAACCTCCACGTGTGGCTTATGGTAATATCGCTCTCCATTTTTCCCTTGCAACCAGTTTTCAGGCTCCCACCGGGTCAATTGAGTGAGTAGCAACCAGTTTTGGGGCTCCCACCATGGCAATCTCCACGATGCTCTCCAGTTTCCCCCTTTGATTATGGGCTTTTTCCAGACAATGGATTATGGCAACCTCCACGTGTGGCTTATGGCAATATCGCTCTCAATGTTTCCCCTGCAACCAGTTTTTGGGCTGCCGGGTCAATTGAGTGTGTAGCAACCAGTTTTGGGGCTCCTGTGAGCGAGTAGCATTTTTCCAAAGGGATATGAAAACTTGAGTGTATTTCACAAATTATTGAAAAAATATAAGAAAATACATGTAAACCACTTGAAAAATAGTTTGAAACAAAACAACTAATTTATTTCGTGCAAAATATATAAATGTGGATAGAGTTGCAACAAATTAGATTTCTTCATGTTGAATTTTTTATATTTATTACTATGACAAATGTTAATGCATATTTAATATTGTTTTTTATATTTATTACTATGATAAAGGTTAATGGATATTTAATATTAAGATTCATGTGTAAGGAGTGAAAATATGGTTAGGAGGATGTTTTTCTTTCTTATTTTTATCATTAAAGTTTAGGGCGACATCAGATCCATAATCATCAATAAAGGAAATATATGTAATATTGAGAGATTATGTTGGGATGAAGATATTTTTGACAAATGGTGGTCTGCTTATTATTTGGGATAATTTTCATTAATGGTTTTTCTATCGGGATTTTATTTATATTTTCACTTATGGAATGGTAAGTTTATATTTTAAGTACAAGACAAACTAGATAGAGTGATGAGTCACATTGATTTTCATCATCTATAGTTCATGCAATATATCACAAAAAATGTCATTTTCATAGGTCATGTAATATATCACAAAAAATTCCATTTGCGTGTTCACCCACTTCTTTAATGATTTTTCATAGAAAAAAATAAATTATTGACAATTGGTTGCCATAATATATATGTAAAGGATCTATTATACATGTAAATATGTAGGTCGTTTTTAAAGACCTAACTATATGGAAGAATCCATTTACCTTCAGACCTAAAATATTTATTGAAGAAAATGTCGATATGGATGCCCATGACTATGGACTACTTCCATTTGGTACAAGATTTTAAATCTACACTATTACAAAATTGGCTGTTAATTTAGTTTAGTCTATGTTGGGATGCATGTTTCATCATATCATAGGAGAAACTCCTAAGAAAATGAGGGTAGAAGGCAGAGATCTCACACCAAATTCAAGGTTTGTTAATTTCATGGTCTCTCATTTGGATTCTATTTCTATTACTCAATTTCATACTCATATTAATAAATTAAAACCACTAAACTAACATGATAATGTATTTGGAATTTACTTGCAAAAAAAAAAAACTTTTGGTTTGCCCCTTTTTCGTAATGAAAGTAGATTTCTTTCTCTAGACTAGTCCAACTTAACCAAAAAATAAATGTATAATTTCAATGTGAATATGATAATAGCCAACCTTAATTTAATTTTTTCTCTTTATATGTGTCACTTATGTAATTTGAATTGATATATTAAATTTATTGAAGTGTATTTACTAATCCTAATAGGTAGAACTAGTGGATTGCAATTCCAATATGAACAAATATCATTCCAGTATGGAGTTTTAAATATTTATAAGTCATTAGTAAAACTTAGTGTTTGATATGTTTCTCAAGAAAGGAACATATTGAAAAAAATGGAAAAACAAAATGCATTGAGGTATAAAACAATTTCCATGCACACCATGGAACTAAGCTACTTCAATAAAATTTGTCCTGGTGTCATTGATAAAATTTCCCCTTATTAAATAATTGATATTGTGATTGTTAACTTATTTGATAAATTGGAATATATCATCCACTAATTATACATGCTTTTTATTTCAATGTTTTTAATAATAAAGTGTCAAAGGTTTAGTTAAGAGCTAGAGGAAATAAGGATTAATTCAATTGGTAAATGTTCTTGTAAAAGAGTTCATAGAGCTCTCAATACAAAATCTTATTAATTATTTTAGGGTTACTAGCTGGTATTTTAGTTTCTAGTTATTATTCTGCTCCATTTGAAGACAAAGAAAGGTAAACCTATGGGGATTGAAAATGTACCAGCCTCCCTTAGAACTTTTAATACATTCATGAGTGAGGGAAAATATTCTTTGAAAAATGAAATAAACAATAGTTCATTTACTAAGTAATAGATAAATATTAATAATATATAAGATATATATGATAAATATAATGCAGCAATTTGTAACACCCACTCCCCAACCATTTTAGGTACCAATGCATTGAGTAATGGCATGTCACCGCCCCAATTTCATTATATCAAGTGACATCATAATAAATAGATGCAAAATTTAGTTGTACAGCTAACATCGTTTGCACTCTGCAATCCTGCCTATATGTTCACCAAAGTAGATAACACTACCAAAAAATACCTTATGTAGTAGTGTCTGAAAAAACCTCGATAAAATATGTAAACAAGGAAAATTAATGTCACTTATAAATTATAGACCCCATGCGATGTATATTGTCACTAGCTCAATCCACTAGGACACCCCTTCAAATACAATATATTGTCGAATCATCATCGACCAATATCCTTCAGAAAATCTCATCAAGCACACAATCAACAAATATCTTCAATGATAACGCAAACCATTAATGGATTGTCCCTCATATAATTAATGAACAACTTGGAAAATAAATATCCCCCTAGATAAATTAATGACCCCAAGAGACTCCTTTTTGATCAAATTCAAAATTCAAATATGTTTCCAACTCCACCAACCAAAATTAATGCACTTACATAGCAGTAAAGATCCTTGGAAATCCCCCGATCAACCAATCTGAAACCAAAGAGGAGCATGAAGATCCATAGGAGAAAAGGTTTGAAAGAAATACCACATAAAACAACTAGCTAGTGCAACTCAAATAGACCACAATGAAGACCAACAGGTAGTAGCTAAGATCCTCGGAAATCCCCTGATCGACCAATCCCAAAACAGAGAAGGAGAGGGAAGATCCACATGAGCAAAGGTTCAGAATAAAGACCATGTAAACAACCAACTAGTGTGTCTCAGATAGACCACAGAGTGAACCAATAGCTAGAATGGAAATCAAAATCTCATCAACTACTAATCACTAGTTAAAATCAAATCATCAACATATAAGGCAATAATAAGGTATTTACCTTCTACCAAGATGTGATCGAGGTTTGCATCTGCTTCACTTATGGTGAAGCCCAAACTAGTGATATAATTATCGATCTTGGTGTACCAAGCACGATGTAATTGTTTGAGACTGTACAATTCTTGTTTGAGTCTGTGCACATGAGATTCCCGATCAAATGTCTCAAGAACTTTTGGTTGCTCGATGTACACCTCCTCCTCAATAACCCCATTGAGAAAGGTTTTTTTTACATCCATCACGTGGATCTTCCACCCCATCTGAGTAGCCAGAGCAAGAATTGATCTAATGGATGAGTACCTTGCTATATGAGGAAAGGTCTCCTCATAGTCAATATCCTCAACTCGAGAGTAGCCATTGGCAACAAATATGGCCTTATACTTCTCTATGCTTCTGTTTTCTATTAGCTTCACCTTGACGATCCATCTCAAACCCACTCTTGATTTATATGATGGTCTTGGGACCACTTCCCAAACATTGTTCTTTACAATGGATTTGTATTCCTCCACCATTGCATCAACCCATATAGGTTGCTCTATTTCTTAATAAAAATAGGATGGCTTAGTCTCTATATGCTCAGCCATAAGAGCCATGTAGCCAGTATACCTCTCAGGTGACCTCGTTTGCCTATGCAAATTTGAAGGAGCTCCCACATTCTCCCTCACATCCTGCACAAGTATATCAACTTCCGTGGTTCTTTTTCTACCTTCTTTGTATGGTTTTTCTTGAGTGAATGTCTCCACTCTCTGCTCCTCAATATATTTTTTGCTCCAACACTTCATGAGGCTCCACCTTTGGAGCTAAAATATACTCTTCTGGTGGGATCTAAAGATCCTTCTCAAGAGAGCACCACATCGCGTTCTCCTCATTAAACTTTCCATCCCTTCACACAACTATCATTATGAGGGATGGAAAGTACACATGATAGTTGTGGGGAGTTTCTGTGTAACCCATAAATGCAACTTATTTGTTTTTTTTTGTTCTCCAACCATGGAAGTGTAAGCACCAATGCTTGGAGGTGACCTAGAATGAATTGAATGATATGAATAACTAAGGGAATAAGGTGCCATGGAGGAATCACATGTATTAAAGAGGGAAAAATAGGATTTTAATCAAAATGAAATAATTAAGAAGTGGTGGATGAATAGTACGAAGGGGATTCTCATCAAAATACACTGGTAATGAAAATGGGTATTAGTGAGGATGAAAAAATACCAAACATTTGTTCAAATAAGGGGATTTAATAATTGGAAAGAGCTTAGAGAGAATAATAGGTGTGGAGAATATGTCTAGAAATTTGGAAGAGAAAAAAAAAGTGATGGCACAAGGAGGTGAGCACATTTAGTTAGATGGATCATGATTGTCTAAAAGGAAGCCTTGGTTTGTAAGGTATTGATTAGCCTATGAAGAGAGATATCATCACATAGAAAGAAGAGGAAGAAACACTTAATAATTTGTTCTAATTGTTTTAGCTAGAGGAAGGTCAAGTAGTATACATGATACATCCTAAGAAAAGTGGATCGAATCCAAGCCAACCACCCTATGAATTTTAAAATCCTAGAGGTAATCCCAATTTTTTTTTTTCTACTTTTGACTTGAAAGCACCTTTTCTTATTAGTTTGGGATATAGTAGTAGTGAAAACAAAATGAAGGTGGGAATACAAGTATAAGTGGCATATGTTATGTTTGAATTTTATTTCAAGTGGGGGATCATACCTAATTATTCAAACATGTCCATAAGGTTTTATCTTGGTGAACAACATAACCAACGATATTGTTATGATAGTTCTAAGAACTTTATGAAGGGTGATGGTGGTGAAAAACCGCATCAATTCTTATGTGGATTCATTTGGATGGTGAAAAGGATTGTAGTTCTATCTTCTAAGTTGATAAATTTCGTAACCACATTGTGGGGGAATCTTCTCTAATGGTGCATGAAATTCATACAGATTTATCCCTAGGGTGTAGCTAAGGACTTAGACGAATTAAAGGTGATATTTATATCTAAGTTATAGACTTTAAACATTGAACAACAAAAAATCACTAAAATGAAGGAGATTAAGAAAATGGTTGGAGAAAGTTCTCATGAGTATGATGAAAAATTACAAAACTTGATCAACAAACTCTCCCATACTCTCCATGAAACTCAACATAAATAATGGTCCATTCAAAGTTTGTTGATCTTTAATAGTGTACCATTAAAGCAATAGTCATGGGTGACACAAAGGGATGCCTTATCTTAGGCCATGAGGATAGAATCTTGTAGGGTGAATGTCCATTTTACTAAAAAAAATCATGCTTGGTAGGATGTAAGAGATAATTATGTAAGGAGTTCCTTCTAGGTAAAGGACATTGGTATTACTATTGTTAAAGGGGGTGGCCTACAAGGATACATTGGTAGCTATTTATGCAAGAGCATAATTTCAACAATTTATTTCAAAATTTGTATTTGTCCTCTAGAAGGTCTTAGAGATTTATAGAAGAGGAATTTGGTTTCCTTGTTGCCCTATAATTTTGTAGAATTTCCTGTTTCATATTTAGGATAGGAAATTTTAGTAATTTTAGGTATAAGCTAAGATTTTGTTTGATTTTTAAGGCCTCCTAGTAATTAGGAAAGTTGAGTCTTATGATTAGGATTACTAGTGGCATCCTATGTATTTTTCAAACTCCAATACACCAAGAAAAATACATGGAGGATATTTGGGGGAAATGTGATTGTTTATAAAACGTAGATCGGATTTTGGGACATTGAAGCTCTTTTACATTGACCCTACTAGTTCTTAGAGGTTGTATTTGGAGTAGTTAGTAGGAAAAAACATAATATGCCCAATAATATTAGTGTTGGAGTACCTATTGTTTGGGAGAAAGGATAAGCGGTTCTAGGAGTTAAGGGGTTTAAGGGTTTAGGAGCAAGAGGTTAAGGATAAATGGTACAGGGTTAGGGCTTATGGGGTTTAGGGGTCAGGGGGTTGAGGTATATGGGTTTAAGGGTTAAAGGTTAATGGGTTAGTGGTTAATAGATTTAGGGATAATGATTAACCATCAGGGGCTTACATGTCAGGGATATTGGGGTTAAGTGCCTAAGGGTTATGGTATTTAGGTCTCAACAGGTTAAGAGGTTAGGGGTTAATGAGTTTAGGGGCTAGGGGTTATGGGTTAAGGGTCAAGGTTTAAGAGGATATTGGATTAGGGTTTATGGAGTTCAAGGATTCTATGTTAGGGGAGGGGTTAAGGGGTTAGAGGCTTTGCGGTTAAGGGATCATGGGGTTAATTCGTTATGAGTTAGGAATGTAGGGGTTAAGTGATTGTGGCTTTTGGGTTAAAGGGATATGGAATTTAGTGGTTATGGGTTAAGTGCGTATGGGTTGTGATAATGTGGCCCCTAATCCCCTTGTCACAACTATTGGGGGTTCACCTATCAATTTTTCTCATTGCCTTACCTATAGATGTCAATTTCTCTCATTGCTTTACCTATAGATGTCAATTTCTCTCATTGCCTTACTTATAGTATGTCTTGGAGCTATTAGATGTCATTTCATTGAACTATAGTGATAGGTGAGAGCTATGCATAAATCACTAAAGGTGTATGAAGAGGCTATTATTCTATTGGCTACAGAATCTGACTCTTTTTATTTGTAACTTAGTGAAATGGAAAAGATGTGGAGACAATATCCATTCTTCTTCTTTCACCGGGCCATGTAAAATAAATGAAGCAAATAATCTCAACCCCTTGGATAAGGAATGTTGAGAACAATAATTATCATGAAAAAACAAATAATCCAATGAGTTAAGCTTAGAGGGGTCTCCCTTTGTAAACAAGCATCAATAATCTCATTACAGTTAGTATGAGTATTTACTAGAAGTTGAGACTAGGGGTCTCCGTTTGTAAACAAGAATCCATAATCGCGTTACAGTTAGTATGAGTATTTACTAGAAGTTGAGTAGTCTTCACATCACCAACCACATCCAATAGAAAGGTACCAACCCCTATAATAAAAATGAAGTCTCCAAATAAGGTGTAGTTAAATATAGTAATATCATCTTATGAATCTATTACAATATGATTTGGAAAGTACGTTTCCATACATGTGTGAAAGAAACAATCCATTTGGTTAGCAAAAGGAAGTCTTTTTGAAGACCTGAAGAAACCCCCTTGAAGGAGACAAGAAGGGTTTGAAACCATGGAAAAAAAGGCTTCAGATATTGTCTATCACCTGTCAAACCAAGTGAACAAACACATAGCACAATTTATGGTGTTGGATTGATTGAGATGTTAATTTTTGGATGGATGAATTTACATCTCTTTAGCCAATAGACAAAACTCATTAAGCATTGTTGCAAGTATGTTATTGACATGTTGAAGTTTCATTGAGACTTAGAGGTATACTATTTAGACTTGTATGTTGTCACCTATCCGAGTGTGATGATACCTTGTGGAGGTAGGAAAATGTTCAATTTTTTTAACTCTTGGAAATATTCTATATGCTTTTGAGAGAATTTCAACATTTTCAATAAAATTATAAACAACTATAAATTCATGCAATAATTACTAATTTATTTGGGGGTGACTCAACAAATTGTAGCATGTTGGCTTGTTGAATTTGTTAGTAAGTTATGGTTTGATAAATTTGTAAGCTTCAATGGGATTTATTTCGGCTGTATTTGTTTTAGAGAAACCAATTCGGAGTCGTGGTTATGATTACTTTATTGAATTTTATTTCTTTGGTTCTTCTTCTTCTGCATTCCCACTATGGTATCTTCTCGTTTGCAAATATTTTCTTATTCTGTACAGAAAAAAATTCTTGTTCCATCCTTGAAAAAGTTGCACAATTTTCCTGATTTATCTTTACAATACCTTGAGTTGTCTCGCTTCTTTCAATTGGGCTGGAATTTTCCACCTCAAGAGGGTTGTTAGTTGTTGTCTAACTAAATTGTTACAAAAAAATTTCTTGTTTTATTTATTTATTTTTTCTTCAAGGAGGTGTTTCCTTTAAACTATAGAAGAAGCATTGCAAGTGGCTTGATTATAGCAGTCACCAGAAGATGTCTATTATCATGGGCAAGACAACCCTCAGAGGGTGAAAATTGGGTATGTTATACCTATGGAAAACTTTGGCTAAAATCCCATTAGATATGTTATATGTAGTTCACAATTACAAGATCGCAGACCATATTGTTGCACATAAACATGCACTACTCCTCAGATATCAGGGTAAGTGCAAGGGTATTTATTGAATATAGTTTAGCCACATGATACAACTATCCCACAACTCTACAATAGAGAGACCAATATGGAACAAAAAACTTAAAATTGATCGACGCACTCACTTTCGTGGGAAGTTCATGAACATTTTTATTTTCTTATATAATGCACTTTTACCAACATCTGGAGATCACACGAAAATGGTATTCATAATAAAGTTTTTTGGGTGAAGAAATTCATTTTTCCTGCAAGATCAGGTTACATAGCTATAATGTCTCGTGTTTTATCATACATCTGACTAGAAACATATCTTGTAGGAATTTTGAAGGAAATCCCACTCAAATTATTAGAGAATCTCCAGGTGATCTCATTAACAAAGTATGTTTCTCCTCATATGTTGATTATTCTTTCTCTTCACTATGTTTTATCTATAAATTCATTTCAATTCATTCATGTCATATATACTTTGGCTTCTGGTTCCAATTTAAAGGTTGAGTTCTCAACATTGTTTGTTGTTATTTACTTGGAAAGTGCTTGTGGTTTGAAGAGGTTGCAAGAGAATCTCAAATAGTTGCTCACTGGGCTAATGTTAGTTTTATAGGTAGAATGTACTACTCTAATCCTCGATGTCTCAAATTTGGTTGTGCATTAAGGAGCTAGAATGGTCATCCTTCACCCACATTTATCATGAGCTTAATCAACTAGCAGGTAAGCTTTCTGAGGAGGCATTCAAATATCCATAAACTATCAGCAAGATCAAGGTTGTGGCACACCAAAAAAAAAGGAAACTCGCAAAATTTAAGCTAACAACAACCCCTACTCCTTGTTAGAGTCGGTCTTTTCATCCCTCCATCAGAGATCATTTCTCTTATTGCATTTCATTTTTAGGTGTCCCATTCAGTTCATTCAGTTGCATTCCGTTAGGGGCATGCCATCATTTGACGGAAGGACCTTGTCACTCATACCCCTCATGCCTTATCCTGCTAGCTCAAGTCTGTTCATCAAATCAATTTTAAAGTCATTCATAGTCCGGTTTTGGCCTCTTGGACAGCAAAGAGTCATTTTAAGGTTTTTAGGTCTTTTTAGGTCTAGGGTTTCACAAATTTTGTCTTCAAAGTGTCCAATAATGCCAGCAGGCCAGAGGGAGGTTGAAAATAAGTTTTCATCACAAAATTTCATCGTTATAATGATTGATCATGACTTTTCTACAAAACTCTGTTTTGAAGAAAATCGTCATTTTGTCCTTTGTAATAAATGCTATGTATATTTTCAATTTTTTTTTTTATTTTTATTTATTTTTTTCCAGTTGTCAGATTCTTCAAGGCGCAACCCTAGTCGCCTTTTCCAAAATATGCCAACCATCCTTGCAAAAAATCGACAATATTTTCATCATTTCAGCCAAAAATTCAAAGTGGAAATAAAACAGAGTTTGTATTAAAAGTGAAAAAATACCAAAGCTAAAACATAAGAAAGTGGGTTTTTTGAAAAACAAAAATCAAAGCCATGACTATAAGAGATATGAGCAAGACAATGACTCTACCACAGAGCTTAATGTACCAAAAATGCCTCGTAATGGGGGCAGACATGTCAGAGAAGAGCCCACCTCATTGAATCAGTTGCAGGGCTGCCCACTTGCAATGTCATGCTTTCAGCAACATTCATGCTTTCAGTATTGTGAGATGATTTCTCAAACTCAGCATCATCAGGAGTTGGTTCGCTTGTTTGTGTTACATTTGCGAGATGGTCAGGTTACCCTCACTGGTGTAAATTTCACCTTGACACCGGAAACCATTTCTCGGGCAACAAGAATACCGAATGTAGGTGAACATTGGAACAAGAGACAACAGCTAGACAAAGTGTATTATGAGCCATACATCAGGCCTGGCTATTTGAGGCAGCTTAGTAGGGTATTCCCATTCTAGTTTCTGAAGGAATCTTATGCACCATTGATGAAACTCATCATCAGATACTTCAGCTATGAGGGCCGGTTCTCACCCCTTTATGCTTACCATATCCGATTATTGATGCATTTCACGAGAGTGAGGATGATGAGCATTCCATATTTCATGTGTCGAAACATAGAGAGAAAGACTACTCTTGTGCAGAAGAAGACTCCTGAGTAGAAGCATAACAACATTTATCATTATGCGCTCATCAAGATCATTGTTATACATCATCTTGGATTGCAGGGCATTGCATGGGAGGATTTCATTTCCCGTGACTTCTTTACAGCCCCTCAGCCTCCTCCAGATATTTTTCATGATGCGGGTGAGCCTTCACATCAGTTTTAGGGTCCTGAGATAGAGCCTATCGGTGTTCCAGTATTTTTTACCTATCAGAGAGGCACCATAGCCTTATTTACAGTAGCACGACGAGTACTATCTCCACCCGGGGTGGAAGGGGTCTCGTTACATCAGCAGCGCGAGTACTATCTCCACTTGGGGTGGAAGGGGTCTCGCCTTCGACATCAGCACAGGTACAGGGACAAGACAGAGGCAACAGGCCTATGCAGGATGAGGGCCCTTCAGGAGGCCAAGACACTCATTTTACACTCATTGATGTTGATTTGAGCACTCTTAGCTCAAAGATGAGAGAGACCATCCAGGAGCAGAAAGCTGAGATCGACACATTAACCGTGAAGTTGCAGAGAGCTCAATGGATTATAAACTACTTGGAGAAATAGAATAAACAACTGGAGGATCAACAGACACTCATGGAGTTGCAGAAAATCCGTGAAGACCGGGAATTGGCCCGAAAAAGACCAAGTGACATGACATCCTTTGAGCGGGAGATTTGGCTTACAAGAGTCAACATTCACCTTGAGAAACTATTGGAAAAGGCAAACAAGGACAAGGACATGCTCAGACATATGAAGAACTGATATTGGGCCCGCACACATGTTTGCAAAGCGAGGATCAAGATCCTGAAGGCGAGGCTAAGGAGGGCACTGAAACGTCGGAAAACGCCTGATCCACTTAAAATCTTGGCCGAAGCTTCTTTGGCTGAGCATGGCACTTGATGGGGAACCTTCACTGCAAATTTCAGAAAATTTGGAGAAAATTTTGTCATTTTTGAATTTTTGGTCACAAAACAGATTTTCCTGCCCAACGCGTAGCGCCACCTTGCGAGCGCTTACGTTTGAGAGATCTTCTGGAGGAAAAATTTACATTTCTGGATTTTTTGTAAAAATTTATGCATGCTCAGGAATATCCTAAGGATTTCATCAAGTTCCGGGTGGCCTAAAGGGTCAAAAACACCTTGAAAATGGCCTTTCTGCCACTTTTTGCACACACAGGAACCAGTCTTGGGAGATTGAACTTTTGCAGGGGCAAGTGGACACCAAATCTAGAAATTCCACTTGGGTTAGAAAGTAGCCAGGCCGGGCTTTCCAACGACCTATCATGAGCTCAATTTGGACTTCGGGAAGTGCCTCAAAATCAGCTCCAAAGTTGTGCTATGCATAGAGATTTTGGGCGCGGCGCATAGAGAATTTTGGCCTATTTTTCACTCTTCAGCTCAGAATTTCGCCCAGTTTTGACTAGTTTCACTTTTTGATGTAACTATTGATCTACCTTGATGTAATTTCATGACTATGATGTAAATTTGGCACATTTTTACTTGTTCTAGAGGATTCATTCACTAAAATGTGAAAATTAAATGAATGAATCAGTTTCCTACCATATAGAGACAAGTTGTTTGATTGCCTAGATTTCAGTTCCTAGTTTAGAATGGGTTGAAACAGCTCCTGGAAGGATGAGCTCGACCCCTAGAGGCATGGGGAGGGGTTAGGCTGGTCTATATTATGTATTTTCTGATTCATTTTCAGGGTTGGACATTTGGGATTGCATAGGACTTCATTGTACATCCATTCTGCAATTTTGGCAAAGGAATAGACCAGGGTTTGCAGCCCTTTTTTGGATCCTTGTGGCTCTGTGTATTGATGATGTTTCTCTCTATGTATCTGTAAGTTTCATTGATGTTATTTTTGTATCATTTCTCTGCACCTATCTTCTTAAATTAAGAAAATCAGTGTTAAAGGTAGAATTCAGTAGCTTGCTCTGCTCTGCCTTTGTTTTGTTTAATTTTACATACTTTCGTCTATTTAAGGAGGACTCTTGAGACCCTCTTGCCCTCTTCAGCCCCTCACCAGTATTATCCTTCCATTCAATCAATTTAAAACATCAAAACACTTGATTTTCTCACCCCAATTAGAACTCTGCAAAAAACTCGGTCTAATCCCCGCACCCAAAACTGCTTTTTCCCTTTTTTCCAACAAAACCCCCAAAATCAAAATTAAACTCCTTTATTCATATATCTAGCCTAAAATTAGTTGTTGTTTTTAGTCATCTCAAGCCCCATTGAATACTTTTCACTGAGATTGACTCAAAGAGAGCCCTCTCCTGTTCTGGTAGGGCTAGCTACCAGACTGAGCATGGTTTGGTGTTATCCTGTCTCTGCCTTCCTTCAGCCTGAGGTAGATTTAGGAAATAACATAGTGGCAAACATACTGGGGATGAAAATGGTTTTCTTTTTGGTGTTATTTGTTTCATAAGATATAGACGGAGCTTGAAGTTATGCCAAGTAGCCTTCGAAATGCGTTTTCTTTGCATTAGTGGAAGTAGATAAACGCTGCTTCAGTCAATCTCTGGTCTAGCTTGTGAACGTGATGCTTGACTTATGAATTACCCCAGTATATTAGATCGTTCTGGACTTTTGGGTGATGATTCTAGAATTTGATAGGCTGAACAAGTTGGTTTTGTCCCTTTGATTTTTGAAATTAATCCAACACACTGGCTTCCAGAAGACATACTAGAGCAAATCCGGGTCCCGATCCACCTCCAGTGTATGAGAATCCCAATCTGATTCCAAGAATCCTCCGTCGAGAAAGTCTCGTGATCCCTTTGTTTAAATCTCATTCATGCCCTACTGTATTTTAATTCCTTGAAGATATTGAGTTTGATGATCAATTCGAGTTGCTGTTGTTTGAAACTAAGTCTGAAAGTGCTACTGGTTCTACTATCATAAATCCTGAGTTTATCAAGTACCTTGAGATCGAAGAAGCTAATAGATCCATTGATAGTTACAGTTTGAACATTCAAAACTCTATTGTGGCAACGAATATTCCTGAGTTTATCGAATCTGCATCTGAAACTCTTGGTCCATCAGCAGTTACTTCTGATTCAAAAATTCACGCTGAGCCTTCTTTCATTCCTACCATTCCCGTGCAACCATCTAATTCTGATCAACATTCTGCAGTAGTTTCTCCTCCATCCCCACCACATACACCTCGTGTATCTACTGCTTCTACTCCACCCGTTTCTCCAAGACATATTATAAATCCACCAAGAGCAATGGCTGCTAGATTCGCACCTCTTGTCTTGTCCCAGAACTTGGATGCCATGCCTGCCGATTATCAGAGTAAAATCCCATTGTTTGATGGAACTCCTCAGAGTGTTCCTGCTCAGCAGCATATTGATAGAATGACAGACTTTTTTGATCTCCATGAAATTGATGAAGAGAATGTCACCATGAGATTGTTTCTGCAAACTTTTGGAGGTGAGGTGCATAAGTGGTTCAGAGCTTTGCAGCTCAGAAGTATTGCTACAGTGGCCGAGCTTCAGAGACAGTTTCTAGATCAGTGGGAAATATAGAAAGATCCACTTCAAATCACTTCTGAATATACCAAGATCAAGCGCAATGCTGGTGAGTCCGTCCAAGACTATTGTATTAGATTTAATGCGGTTTATAATGCAATTCCTGATGATTTAAGGCCATCTAAGAAATCAGCTTTGCTTAAGTTTCTGGATGGTTTTGATCCAGACATGGCCTATTCATTACGCGAAAGAGATCCACCCACCTTAGAGGATATGCAAAAAATTGTCGTTAGCGTTGAAGCTAATTTGAATGACAAGAGAGCTAGATTGAGAGGTGAGAAGAAAGTCGTAATAAAGGAAGAAGCTTCTACATCAGATCAGCTACTTTGCAAGGTGGAAAAAATGATCGAAAAGCTTACACTTGATAAGCCTGAACCGCAGATTCGAAATCCCAATTTCTGTGGTCAGCAGCAGCCACAATTCAGGATCAAACAACGAGAGCAGCGAGCACAAGAACCAGCAGTCCAGTAGCAAGTAAAGACACCTCTTCAACATAATTTTGTTGGTCAAGATTCAGATGATGAAGATGATGTAGTAGGGGAGGAAAATAATTTCTTTACTCCTGATGATCTTCCCATTTATATCACTAAATATGAGTATGCAGAAAGTTCAGCTGTACAAAGAGATGAGGATTTTATCTTGGCCAATGATGCATCTCTTGAGGAAGAGTCAGATGAGTATTAGAGAGGTTATATGAATGCCTTGTCAGCCCAGTAGAAGAAATATTCTCTTAGAAACAAAGATGTGCCTGTCAACCCAATCCGAAAGAGAAAGGAAGTTTCAACACCTAAAAACGATTCACGTGTTGCACAAAATAAAGAAAAAGAGATAGTTGATCCTACTGCCATCAAGTCATCATCAGCAGAAAAATCAAATCAGCCAATTACATTGAGGGAGAAGGATGAAAAGAAAGATGTTCCAGCCAAATATATCGAAAATACTTCAGCCTTTAGTTTGGAGAATGAGATTTCTAAATTAAAGGTATCCATTCCCTTGACTGAAATAATGAAGAACAACAGTTATAGAGGTCAAGTTTCTAAAATTTTGAATTTCGATCCTATGTCTGATATGGTGAATATTGAAGATGATCAACCTGAACTAATATTTGGACCAGCTTTATATGGTGAGTCTCCAGATAGCGAAGTTCCTCCTTTTTATATCAGTCTTCGATTGCATGAGTTTGTATTGCATAATGATATATTTGATTCCGGTGCTTCCCATAATCTTCTGCCGAAGGCAATCATGGAGAAGTTGGGTTTGGACATCACTAGGAAGTACCATGATCTTTATTCATTTGATTCTAGTAGAGTGAGATGTATTGGGCTCATTAAAGACTTGGTTGTTAGTTTGGATCAGATTCCAACAAATAATGTTTTGATGGACGTGGTTGTGGCAGACATTCCTCCCAGATTTGGTATGCTACTTTCCATATCTTGGGGAGAAAAATTGAAAGGGACATTACAATTAGATTTCTCTTATGCAATGATTCCCATGTTTGGCCAAATGAGAAAGTTGTACCGGGAACAAAAAATGAAGTACATGATTACAAGCAAGGAGAAATCGGTTAATCATCTGATTAATTATGTACATGCAGATTTAGAGTCTTTTGTTTTGTATGCCGATAGTTTCAATGATGTAGATAGTCATTTAGTTAAAGAAGAATATATTCCAGAGATTACTGAGAATTTCAGAGAAGTGTTGAAGAAACAAAGGAAAAAATCGGAAAGCACAGTTGAGCAATCAGCTAAAGATAGTGGACAGCAAGCAGAAAAAACAGAGTTAGCACAATTTCAGCACTTAGAAGATGATGAAGAGGGTCTATGGACCATGGATTTCGATGGTGCAGTGGGAAATGATGGTGCTGGAATTGGTATTTGGGTACGCAGTCCTTTTTCCACTCCAAACAAGGTACCGAGCAATGTACGGGTATGTTCTTACAAATTAGCATTCGATTGTTCGAACAATGAGGCTGAGTATGAAGCTCTGATTGCTGGCCTAAAAATTCTTAGAAAGTTGAATGCTAAGAGAATTGCAGTCTATGGCGACTCTGAATTGGTGATTAAGCAAGTGAAGGGTGAATACCAAATGAAGCATCCCCGAATGTGGGCTTACCGAAATGTTGTTCTTGATATTTTGAAGTTTTTTTCAGATTATACCTTGACTTGTATTCCTCGCATTCAAAATGGAATTGCAGATGCACTTGCTAAGGAAAAAAGTAATTTGAAGATCCCAATGAATTCAAGTAATAAGTTCGAATCCATGTGAAGCATCGTCCTACCATCCCGGATAATCAAAGATGTTGGCAAGTTTTCCAAGATGATGATGAGATTAATGAATTTCTGCAAAACAAAGGTAAGTTCAAAGATACCTCAATTGATGTAGAATATGACGATGGTGAAGCTGATGTGCAAGTCAATCAAATGGAAGTGTTGCAGCTGAAAGATAATGTTATTCCTAAAGATTTGATACCTTTAGAAGAGCTCTTCGATCAGGATGATGTAGCTAAAAAACCAACCTTGCGGCCAACTGAAAAGGGAGTTGAAGATGTAAACATTGGATCAACTGAGAATCCAAAGATGGTGAAATTGTCAAAAGCATTGCCACCGGAGGTAAAGGCTAAATATATCATTTTTTTGTCCTCTTTTGCTGATGTGTTTTCTTGGGATTATTCAGACTTGAAGACGTATGATAGGAATATAATTCAGCACACTATTCCAATCAAGCCTAATCAGAAGCCTTTCAGATAGAAGCTAAGAAGAATCAACCCGAAGTTGCTGCCATCAATTGAGAAGGAGGTAAACATGTTTTACAAAGCAGGAATCATTGTTCCCATCAGATTTTCTGATTAGATTTCCAATTTGGTGCCAGTGCGGAAAAAGACAGGTGAGATTCGGTTGTGCATTGATTTCCGAAATTTGAACAAGGTGTCATTGAAGAACAATTATCCATTGCCAAAAATGGATCATATAATTCAGCAAGTAGTTGGAGAATCTCGTATGTCACTACTCGATGGTTACTCCGGGTATAACCAAATTCTGGTCCATGAGGATGACAGAGACAAAACAGCGTTCACCACTCCGTGGGGAACTTTCCAATATGCCAAGATGCCTTTCGGTTTAAAGAATGCTGGTGCGACATTTCAGCGGGCGATGGACATGGCTTTTGCAAATGAGAAGGATGTTTTTCTTGTTATATACCTTGATGTTTTGACATTCTTTTCCAATTCAGATGAAGAGCACATGTATCACTTGAAAGTTGTATTTCAAAAGTGCAGAAAATATGGTGTGTCACTTAATCTGAAGAAAAGCTTGTTTGCCATGGATGAGGGAAAACTACTTGGTCACATTATTTAAAAAGATGGCATTCGTATTGATCCAGCACGTGTAGAAGCAATTCAGCAAATTGACCCTCCCAGGAACAAAAAGGAGATTCAGTCTTTTAATGGTAAGATGAACTTTTTACGTTGCTTTGTCCCTAATCTTGCTGAACATCTAAGAGAGATTACAAACATGCTTAAAAAGTACATCCAAGTGAAGTGGACTGAAGAGGCTGTAAAGTCCTTTAATTTGGTGAAGTTGGCACTATCTTCAACTCCAGTTTTAATCAGCCCGGATTACACCCAAGATTTTATTTTGTTTTCATTTGCTTCGGAGGATACCATGGCAGCTGTGTTAATGCAGAAAAGAGACGAGCATGAGAAGCCAATAGCTTTTTTCAGTCGAACTATAAGAGATGCAGCGTTGAAGTATAACATCATTGAAAAGAAAGCTCTTTCTCTTGTAAAAGCATTAAAGGATTTCCAGGTATACATTCTGCATTCTCATATTTGGCTTATGTTCCTAACGCTGCCATGAAAGATGTTTTAGTACAAATTGATCCGGAAGGAAGACGAGGCAAGTGGATTGCAGATTTTCTGGAGTATGATGTGGAGATAAAGCCCACGAAGCTTATTAAGGGATAGGGGTTGGCGAGGCTTATGGGTAAATCAAATTTTCATGCGCTAGATATAAATCTAATTACTGCTATGTCTGATGAGGATGAGGAGAATTCACCACTTCAGGTATCGGAAATTTTTGTTGCTTCTCCGTGGTATTTAGATATTGTGTATGTTCTTCAAAATTTGTCACCACTGCTTGGTATGACTAAAAACAAAGGTAGAACTCTGAAATTGAAGGCTGCAAAATTTTGTATTTTGAATTCTGCACTTTATTGGAAAGATCCTGGTGGTGTTTTGTTGAATTGTTTGGTGGAAGAAGAAGCAAAGCGGGTTATGGAGGATTTTCATAAAGGAGATTGTGGTGGTCACCTGTTTTGGAAAACAACAGCCAATAAGATTTTGAGAGCGGGATACTATTGGCCGACATTGTTTTCTGATGTGTATAAGACTGTCAAAAGCTACCATGAGTGTCAAATTTTTGAAGGAAGACAGAAATTACAGCCTTTTCCACTTAAGCCTATTGAGGTAAGCGCCCCTTTTCAGCAGTGGGGTTTGGATTTCATTGGGGAGATCCATCCTCCTTCTTCAGCTCAGCATAGATAGATCCTCACAGCAACAGATTATTTCATGAAATGGATCGAAGCAATTCCCACCAGACAAGCTACAAATGCGGTAATAATTTCATTCCTTGAGAATAACATTTTGTCTTTCTTTGGTTGCCCGAATAAGATAATTACTGATAACATAGAAACTTTCAAATCGAAAAATATGGTTGAGTTTTGTAACAAATATCACATCACTTTGGGACACTCAACCACTTATCATCCACAAGGCAACGGATTGGCGGAGTCTTCCAAAAAATCTTTGGTCAACATCATTAAAACGTTGCTGGAAATCAATAAGAAAGGTTGGCATAAAAATTTATTCAATGCACTTTGGGCGGAGCGAGTGAGTCAAAAAAAATCCATTGGTATGTCTCCTTTTGAGTTGGTATATGGAGTAGACACGGTGTTTCCTACCTCCCTTGCTGTTTCGGTGGTCAAGCTTCTTCAGGAAGCTGGCAGTGAAGAAAGCCATATGTAGAGAAGAATAAATCAGATGATTCATTTGCAGCAAACGAGAGAAGAAGTTTTCCAAAACACATTCAAGTTGCAGGAGAGGATTAAGAAAATTTATGACAGGAAAGTGAAGGCGGAAAAGTTCCAATTGGAGGAAGTGGTGCTGAAGTGGGATGATAGAAATGAGGAAAAGGGTAAGCACGGTAAGTTTGAAAATCTCTAGAAAGGTCCCTTTAAGATTGCTGCATATCGTGGTCAGAATGATTTTATTCTGAAGGAGATGAATGGGGAAGATTGTCCAGGAGGGCCGGTCAATGGTCGGCTGCTCAAGCGGTATCATTTCTGAGATATTTTCTACAGTTTACATTGTCACTGTACATACCATTTTATTTCAGCTTTATTGCAAGTGTGTGCTATAATCTATTCTTCAGTCTGGGGCTCGAAGTGAAGGCTATAATTCTGAAGAATGATTTCAGCTTTGGTTTCAGTTTGTTGAGTCGGTTTTTCACTCATTTCAGTTTTAAAATTGAGTTGTTTTGAGTCAAGTTTCAGTCAATAAATTGAGTCAAGAGTTTTGTCAAGTCAATGACTCCATAGCCCAATGGACGAAGGCACTGTTTATCTCTCCCAGAGATCTGCCATTCTTGGCACCTCCCAGGAGCTACCATCCCCATTGGAGCCAATGTTAGAGTCGGTCTTTTCATCCCTCCGTCAGAGATCATTTCTCTTATTTCATTTCATTTTTAGGTGTCTCATTCAGTTCATTCAGTTGCATTTCGTTAGGGGCATGCCATCATCTGACGGAAGGACCTTGTCACTCATACCCCTCATGCCTTATCCTGTTGGCTCAGGTCTGTTCATCAAATCAATTTTAAAGTCATTCATAGTCCGGTTTTGGCCTCTTGGTCAGCAAAGAATCATTTTAAGGTTTTTAGGTCTTTTTAGGTCTAGGGTTTCGCAAATTTTGTCTTCAAAGTGTCCAATAATGGAAGAAGGCCAGAGGGAGGTTCAAAATAAGTTTTCATGACAAAATTTCATCGTTATAATGATTGATCATGACTTTTCTTCAAAACTCTGTTTTGAAGAAAATCGTCATTTTGTCCTTTGTAATAAATGTTATGTATATTTTCAAATTTTTTTTTTCAGTTGTCAGATTCTTCAAGGCACAACCCTGGTTGCCTTTTCCAAAACATGCCAACCATCCCTGCAAAAAATCGACAAGAGTTTCATCATTTCAGCCAAAAAGTCAAAGTGGAAATAAAACAGAGTTTGTATTAAAAGTAAAAAAATGCCAAAGCTAAAACATAAGAAACTGGGTTTTCTGCAACAAAAAAAATCAAAGCCATGACTATAAGAGATATTTTCACCATTCAAATGACATTTTCAAACAAGAATTTTTCAAAGACCCAAAGCAAAATCGTGGAAGAGCGAAATTGTGAGTTAGAAACCGAGACTGTGTGTTGGAGTGCTGCGCGACGCGTTGGGAGTTAGGCGCGATGCACCGGGAGGTCGCGGTGCATAGAGCCGACATACACAGTGCATTTTTCAATGTGTGCAGCACATCCAAGAGGCGCGGCGCACTGGGTCTTGTGCGCGGCGCACAGAGCTGTCAAGCCGGAATTTTTCCATTTCTTCATCAAAAATCAAAACGACTCCAACTCTTTTGCTGCAAGTAAGTTGTGTGCCCTTGCCACTGCTATTAGATTGTGTTTGGTGTTGTTTGGAGGCAAAGACATGAGAGTTTTGATTGGTGAAATTATAAACCCTATATTCATATCAAAATCTGCTCCTAGGGTTTTAAAATTGGTGGTTTAAAGGTCTGATTTTTGTGCCAAGTATTGCAAATACCATTCTCCATCTTTGGTTCCTTTCTTCATCATTGCCATATAATCATACTATGCATCCCATTTTTCCCTATTCCCTTATAAAATCACTCATATCACTTGTTCCTAAAATCCTATTATCCCTATCCCTAAACCCTACCATCTCCCATATCATTTGCAAATATTCCTAAATCCCCATACAGTCAAGTGACTGTTAACACATTTCAAATTTCACTTGACAAACTCCACAGTCCACTTTTCCCATTGTCCCATATTCCTCACAGTACCTTATTTATCTTTGGCATATTTGGCATTGAAAACAAACACCAATTTATCATTTTCAACAAACCAAGCATGCACTTGACACCTAGCTTGCAGAATCATGACATAGACAAATTCATCATATGAGAAAGACAGTGACTCTACCATAGAGCTTAATGTACCAAGAAGGCCTCATAAATGGGGCAGACACGTTAGAGAAGAGCCCACCTCATTGACTCAGTTGCAGGCCTGCCCACTTGCAATGTCATGCTTTCAACAACAGTCATGCTTTCAGTATTGTGAGATGATTGCTCAAACTCAGCATCATCAGGAGTTGGTTCACTTGTTTGTGTTACATTTGTGAGATGGTCAGGTTACCCTCGCTGGTGTAAATTTCACCTTGACACTGGAAACCATTTCTCAGGCAACAGGAATACCGAATGTAGGTGAACAATGGAACAAGAGACAACAGCTAGACAAAGTGTATTATGAGCCATACATCAGGCCTGGCTATATGAGGCAGCTCAATAGGCTATTCCCATTCCAATTTCTGAAGGAATATTATGCACCATTGATGAAACTCATCATCAGATACTTCAGCTGTGAGGGCTGGTTCTCACGTCTTTATGCTTACCATATTCGATTATTGATGCATTTCACGAGAGTGAGGATGATGAGCATTCCATATTTCATGTGTCTAAACATAGAGCGGATGACTACTCTTGTGCAGAAGAAGACTCCTGAGCAGTAGCATAAAATCATTTATCATTATGTGCTCATCAAGATCATTGTTGTACATAAGCTTGGATTGCAGGGCATTGCATGGGAGGAGTTAATTTCCCGTGACTCTTTACAGCCCCTCAGCCTCCTCCAGAGATTGTTCATGATGCGGGTGAGCCTTCACATCAGTTTGAGGGTCCCGAGACAGAGCCTATCAGTGTGCCAGTATTTGTTACCTATCAGAGAGGCACCAGAGCCTTATTTGCAGCACCATGACGAGTACTATCTCCACCCGGGGTGGAAGGGGTCTCGTTACCTTCATCAGCAGCGCGAGTATTATCTCCACTTGGGGTGGAAGGGGTCTCGCCTTCGACATCAGCACAGGTACAGGGACAGGACAGAGGCAAGAGGCCTATGTAGGATGAGGGCCCTTCAGGAGGCCAAGACACTCATTTTACACTCATTGATGTTGATTTGAGCTCTCCTAGCTCAAAGATGAGAGAGACCATCCAGGAGCAGAAACCTGAGATCGACACATTGACCGTGAAGTTGCAAAGAGCTCAATGGATTATAAACTACTTGGAGAAGTGGAATAAACAACTGGAGGATCAACATACACTCATGGAGTTGCAGAAAATCCATGAAGACCGGGAATTGGCCCGAAAAAGACCAGGTGACATGACACCCTTTGAGCGGGAGATTTGGCTTACGAGAGTCAACATTCATCTTGAGAAAATATTGGCGAAGGAAAAAAAGGACAAGGACATGCTCAAACATGTGAAGAACCACTATTGGGCCCGCACACATGTTTGCAAAGCAAGGATCAAGATCCTGAAGGCGAGGCTAAGGAGGGCACTGAAACGTCGGAAAAGGCCTAATCCACTTAAAATATTGGACGAAGCTTCTTTGGCTGAGCATGGCACTTGATGGGGAACCTTCACTCCAAATTTTAGCAAATTTGGAGAAAATTTTGTCATTTTTGAATTTTTGGTCACAAAACAGATTTTCCTACCCAACGCGTAAGGCCACCTTGCGTGCGCTTACGTTTGAGAGATCTTCTGGAGGAAAAATTTAAATTTTTGGATTTGTTTTTAAAAATTTATGCATGCTCAGGAATGGTCTAAGGATTTCATCAAGTTTTGGGTGGCCTAAAGGGTCAAAAACACCTTGAAAATGGCCTTTCTGCCACTTTTTGCACACACAGGAACCAGTATTGGGAGATTGAACTTTTGGAGGGGAAAATGGACACCAAATCTAGAAATTCCACTTGGGTTGGAAATTAGACAGGTAGGGCTTTCCAATGCGCTATCATGAGATCAATTTGGACTTCGGGAAGTGCCTCAAAATCAGCTCCAAAGTTGTGCTACACATAGAGATTTTGGGCGCAGCGCATAGAGAATTTTGGTCTATTTTTCACTCTTCAGCTCAGAATTTCGCCCAGTTTTGACTAGCTTCACTTTTTGATGTAACTATTGATCTACCTTGATGTAATTTCATGACTATGATGTAAATTTGGCACATTTTTACTTGTTCTAGAGGATTCATTCACTAAAAAGTGAAAATTAAATGAATGAATTAGTTTCCTACCATATAGAGGCAAGTTGTTTGATTGCCTAGATTTCAGTTCCTAGTTTAGAATTTGTTGAAACAACTCCTAGAAGGATTAGCTCGACGCATAGAGGCATGGGGAGGGGTTAGGATGGTCTATATTATGTATTTTCTTAGTCATTTTCAGGGTTGGACATTTGGGATTGCATAGGACTTCATTGTACATCCATTCTGCAATTTTGGCTAAGGAATAGACCAGGGTTTGCAACCCTTTTTGGGATCCTTGTGGCTCTGTGTATTGATGATGTTTATCTCTATGTATCTGTAAGTTTCATTGATGTTATTTGTGTATCATTTCTCTGCACCTATCTTTTTAAATTAAGCAAATTAGTGTTAAAGGTAGAATTCAGTAGCTTGCTCTACTCTGCCTTTGTTTTGTTTAATTTTACATATTTTCGTCTGTTTGAGGAGGACTCTTGAGACCCTCTTGCCCTCTTCAGCCCCTCACCAGTCTTATCCTTCCATTCAATCAATTTAAAACATCAAAACACTTGCTTTTCTCGCCCCAATTAGAACTCTGTAGAAAACTCGGTCTAATCCCCGCACCCAAAACTGCTTTTTCCCTTTTTTCCAACAAAACCCCCAAAATCAAAAATTAAACTCCTTTATTCATATATCTAGCCTAAAATTAGTTGTTTTTTTCAGTCATCTCAAGCCCCATTGAATAATTTTCGCTGAGATTGACTCGGAGAGAGCCCTCTCATGTTCTGGTAGGGCTAGCTACCAGATTGAGCGTGGTTTGGTGTTATCCTGCCTCTGCCTTCCTTCACCCTGAGGCTGATTTAGGTAGTAACACTCCTAAAGTTGACAACCTGTCTCCCTCAAGGACCACTGTCTTCTCCTTCACCAGGAAATACTTCCTTAACAACTCACTCAACTACATCATTTCTATACCCCCAACAATCTATTTATGTTATTGTGCCTATAACATTTTTCGAACAATCTGATGTTTCATATCGGTGAATGTAAAATGCCAATTTCCTATTTTAAAACCAAATTTGCATCCCTTGTACCTAATGATCCTTCTTCGTTGAACATTTTCTTGAATGGCATTTTGTTTACTATTTTTTATCATTTAATGATTTCTTATTTGTCAGGATTCTTCTCTATTTCATGCCTTACAACGTTTCCTCTACAACATCTGGTGCAATTGCTATTTTAAAATTTTTCACATAATTAAAAAAATAAACAATTTTAGTTCATGGAATGTAACTCACTTGACAATCACCTTGTTGATGCAGGGGCATTAGGCCAAAACAAATTTCATGCATTTTTTTAGCCTTAGGGGTTTTTAGTTCCAAGAGAATCAGATTATTTTGTAATAAAATCAGTAGGTTTTTAATTAATTTTAGTTAGTTGTGGAGAGAATTGTAACTGCCCTCGAATGATTAACTAGGCATATGAAGAATTAGTTAAGTACAGTTAGAGATTTAGGCTAAAAATAGGATTTGAGGAAATCTAAGAGTTTTGTCGATGCCAGGTAGGAATTGAATTGATTAATCATCTATTTGTATAAGTGTAGGCCTAAAAGGCATTCATAGTAGGTAGGCCTACATAGAACCGTAGAAGAGGAGTAGTGAGGAAGAAAGCCGTAGAATTGAATACTAGGCCGAGGCAAGAGGTCTTTCTGTAAATTTATTATATCTATATATGAAGAAATGATTCAGGATGATGTGAGTATGGTTCGATTGCATTCTATGTGTTAAATATTCAAGAATCATGCATAAAGTGTGAACAGACTCAGTAATCGAGAATTTTGCAGTGAATTACAAATTTGAGAAGCATTGTTCTCTATCGAGAGAAATTCAGGATTTTGGTCTATCTGTGTGTGTGTTATTAGAACTTATCTGATTAAATAATTCTTGAATTGAGGACTCTGTGCAATATACTGTGTTAATTTCCTTTGATTCTCCGCTTGGGTTGAGTTTATGCCTGGGCGCCTAAAGTGGATGTGATGAATTGTGTTGAATCCCGAGAGAGAGGTTGAATAGGACTCTATGTATAATGAGTATTTCTATGTGTAACGTGGAAGGAGTAAGATTCTGTGTTTGCCTCTTTCTGCCTTTGAAACCATACTCCTAGTCAATGAGTTGATTATGTGTGCGTTTTGCATAAGAAGCTGGGACGGATTAAATAAGGCCCTGTTAAAAGAGTGGAGTTATTTCCACACTCTATTTTTTAAAGGATAGCGGAAGCTGCCTAAACCTTAATCCCTGTTTGGTTGAAGTGATAAACATTTTTTTGTTGGTCCGGTAGCGATACCAGTGAAATTGTTCTCATTTGGGGGAAGAAAGTGGAGAAACAAGTTAAGTTCGCGCGAAGATCGAGTCAAGCACTGTACCAAATCCGGAAGTGGTTTTCGGAAACCAATACGGCCTATTTCGCACCGCTTTTGGGCGGGAGAGAAACCATCGAAAAAAAACCCGATCCAATCTAAACGCGCCATGTCACCTATTTGAAACCACCGATATCGTGTTTTTTTGGAATGCTAATCATCGACCCAAGAAAAAACATGACAACAATCCTGTTCGTTCGATTTGGAGGGTGATCGATCCGACAGCACTCGCGCAGGGAAGTGTACGAAGAATAGTCCAAGGTATGGTCTGATGATTTTGCAATGTTAATTGTTTATTTAATATATGAAAGGTGAACAGTTGATGTGTGAGGCCCGTGGAACACGACTTATGTTATAATGTATCGTGTTTAATGTTAATTGGGATCGGGGTTTATATTAATGTTTATAGCCTTGACTTGGAGAATGTTGACATAATATTATTGGTTGGTGTTTGATCCTTTATTAAGGTCTGACGGATAGATATACATATATATATGTTGGTATTATTCAACCAATGCAAGCTTGATAGGTTTCAAAATGGAAAAGCACAGTATGCTATGAATTGTTGCATTGGTAATGTAATTGGGGGTAATATTACAAGTCCAAAGGTTGCATTATATTAAGGTCTCATTATAAGACGAGGTCGGTAAAAAGGGATCGAACCATTGTATAGTGTTAAGTGATAAGGTTGGGAGTATGAAAGTGTTTTATTATATCATGTTCAAACCTTAAAGAGTGGGATAAGAAGGTTGTGTGTCAGGGTTAATATAAGATTGGACGAAAGTATTCATTTATCAAATTCCACGAATTTGATTCATGAATTAAAAAGAAGAAAATTGAGTAGGACCAAGGTGAATGAAATTTATGTGCACAAAAAAAGTGGTGATTGTGGGTTTACCCACTATCAAGTGGTATCAGAGCTAGAATTTCTCTTTTGAAGAATAATTTTGGAATGCATGCCTGGTAGAGGCAGTGAGAAAATTTTGAAGTTCTAAATCTGTTTGAGAGTGACTGCAGGTTTGAGGAGGTGTGCAATGAAGGTGCACAGAGTTCCAGTAAACAAATATTGCAGAAGAACAAGATCATGCAGGAATCTTGCACGTAAATCAACTTTAAATCTGATTTGATATTTATGGTTGCAGAAAGTGAAGAAAGAGTTTTGATGGCAGTGAACCTGGTATTCAACTAAAGTTTGGATAGGGGGAAGATTACAGATTTGAATAATCATAGAGTGAAGGTTGATAACTTAGATTTCCAGAATCTGAAGTTGAAGACAAAGTGTCTTGAAGATTGCAGCATACGAAGGAGCAGTGCAGGTGAAATAAGAAGCAAGATTTTACAGAATCTTGAAGGTGAGTTACTGAGTAGTTTTTGACTCTAGTTTGAAGATATTGTTTTCAGAATGTAGAGTGCAAGAAATCAAGGAATCTCAGCAAAGAGAAGATCACAGCTTTGAGAGCAGTGGTGAAAGAGTCCAGCAAGGGATTCTGAGTGAAGAAGAAAGTGTGGCAGAACCTAGAGGATTCCCAACTTAGGTTGGATGATAGAAGAACATATGTGTTCTTAAGAAGTTGCAGAGTGAATACTAGAAAGAGCATAAGAGAGTGCTCATAAGGTTCTAGTAGATAGGGGACCAGTACTTGCCAAAATCCGAATCTGGAGGAAGCGAATGGTGAGGCAAGTTGCAGCAAGAGAGCTTGTTGTTGTAGAGGCTTAATGCAGCTTGTGAGTGAAGAACTCATGGAGGATAAAATGGCTACTAATAGACATAACAGAGATTGCAAAGGTTCTAAAAGAGGCCACAACAGAAGAGTGAGGGAAGATGCCAAAGAAAATTGCATCAGGAAGAAAATCACTGATGAAGAGTATTGGAAAGAGATAACTGAGATTAGTAAGAAGTTTTATAAACTCGAGAGGATGATAGAGGAAAACCAGAGAGTTGGTTGGCTCATGAAGAAGGAAGTATAGTGGCATGGACTACAAAAGAAGAGAGAGAAAATGATAAATGCTCAGAAGAGGAAGGAATTACTCAGAGTGATTGAGTATCTTGAGAAGGAATTGAAGACTGAAACTTGAAGTGAGACCAAGGGGTCAAATGAATTTACTTTTGATGATTCTTGTATGTCTGCAGAAAAGATGAGAAAGCTTGAACTGAGGAGGAATGTACAGTTGAAGTATGCAGAACTCAGAGTAGCTGATTTAAGAAGAGAAGGTTCTGTTTGTGAAGCAAGACAGAGTATAATTGAAGAAGAGAGATCTGCAAGAGATCTTATGAATCATAGTGGAGGTTTGAGACAGCAAGAATATTTTCTTGCTGAAGAGGAAATTACTGATGAGTTCCTAAGTTGTTGGAAAAGTCCAGGTTAGATGGATGGTGTAGAACCTTGTACTTTTGTGACTGATAATTGGGGGGTGATTATAGGTTCTACAGAGGAAGAGGAACTCAAAGTTTTTGAGTCAAGAGTGGAATTTGAAGATTCCCCTATAGACCTGCTCAAAGGGAAGTGCTTGAGAAGGCAACCAAGACTGAAAAGTCTTGTAGTTTTAAAACTAATGAGTTGTGTATGTTTGTAGGTACATCATAGGGAGACGAACAAACTCTAAAGTTTGTTGAGGAGGAGGATGAGCAATCTTGTGAAGCTGTCACAAGTATGGAGAAGAATCTCTCAAGATATAAATACTCTGGAGAAGAATGGAATGTTGGAGAATGTCCCTTGACTGAAGGATACAATAATGCATTTGTGATTGAAGTTATTGCAGCATAGGGAAGAGTCCTTATGGATGAAGAAGGAGAAGATCATTTTGAAGAACTGATATGTGAGATACCAGTGGAGGCTATTAGAGCTCCTGGTCCACAAACTAAAGGTTTGTGCATGAATGCAGAGACCGTAAGTGATGATGAATTTCTTAAAGAATGCAACAGAGAAATTGCATTGTTGGAATATTTGCTGGAGAATTCAGAGTATGAAGGAGAGATTGTAGAAGGTAGAGCTCATCACAGTGAACATGAAAACATCATGGACACAGATGATGTAGGAAAAAGGCTTGTTGGCAGTCTTGAGAATTCTTTAGAGAATTATTTGAGAAAAATAAATCAACATACTAATGTGCTGATAGCAGAGGAAAATTCAAGACATCATACCGAGATACTGGCAGTAGAAGAAAAGGAACTGAGGACTTATGACTATTGTTTTGTGTATGCAGATTCTGTTGATGCTGAAGAAAAGTTAGCACCATTGGACAACCAATTAAAAGAGAAGGAAAATGAGAGTTCTGTGCAAGATTTTGATCCATGGAATGGAGAAATTAGATTGCTGGAGATTATGCTGAATGAACAAAATTCAAAGCAGGAAGGAGAACCTCAATTTCTAAATTGGGGATTGCAGGATGTGAAGATGCAAGAAAATGAGGGTTTTTTGAGTCTTGGGAAGGACTTAGAACTGCAGAATGAATAATTGATGAGTGAATCATCAACGAAGAACATTGGGTCTTGTGGTGTTGAAACTAATAATTTGGCTGTGTTTCTAAGAATGGCAGAAGACAATCCATCTCTTGGAATTGTATCGAGAGATGAAATTTTGTTACAGAAGAGAGAAGATGAGGCAGTCATGTCTCATATGCAGAAACTTATTTCTGTTGATGACAAAGAGGAGTTGGCTTGTTTGAATAGCCAAGAGAAGAATGTGGGGCAGATTGGTAAAACTGACACGGTGAAGAAGAATCAACATTCTATGTTAACAGGAGATGAAAATACAGAGCTTGAAGAACTTGATTTGATTGCTGGAATCAATCAAGGGGATGAAAGGCAATTGTTGAAGATTGCCCAGGAAGAAGAAGGAGATGCTGGAATTAATTTGCAGCATATTGATGAAATGTTTGAAATTAGGTGGTTGAAGTGTTCACTGGAAACACTTACATAGAAGAATGAAATGACAGAGCAACAGATTGAAGTGTTTCTAGAGAAATTGTTAGAGCAACAATCTGAAATGTTGCCAGAGGAGGAAGAGACACAAAGGTTTTGTTGTTTTGATGTTTGTTTTAGGATTGCAGGCACTGAAGGAGGGACTAAAAGAGATTTGGTCTAGGAGAAGAAAAGAGATGATGACAGGGACAAGAAATTTAAGTACCAACCCAGAAAATTGCTTAAGACAAAGAGTGAATAAATTGTCATGGAGGACAATCAAGAAGAGTTTTACTGTTGCAGAAAGCAAGAGGGTATGGATGATTGGGTGGCAGCTAGGGCAACAGTGAGAACTGAAGAAGTAAGAGTTCAAAAAATAAGAACTCAACAAGCAGAAGTAGAAGGAATAATTCAGCAATCAAAAGGAAGTAGTGTCCAGTAGTCAGAACATATTAAACAGAGAAATTAAAATTCTAAAAAAGTTGATGGTGAAGGTATCTCAGAAGAAGACAATAGCAAGAAAAGAAAGAAGCAGTAGTAGCAAGAGAAAGACAGTCACAGACTGTGAAAGCATAGCTGGAGGCAAGCTACAGAACAAAGTATGGAAATCTAGAGGAATACAAAAAAAGAAGGCTGCAATAGATGAACAGTTGCAGAAAAAAGTATGGGATCCTAGAGGCAGAGTTTTAAGAGTACATGATTAGGAGATCATGATTCATTTTAACCTCGGAAGTCTGATGCAGGGGCATTAGGCCAAAAAAAAATTCATGCATTTTGTTAGCCTTAGGGGTTTTTATTTCCAAGAGAATTAGATTATTTTGTAATAAAATCAGTAGGTTTTTAATTAATTTTAGTCAGTTGTGGAGAGAATTGTAACTGCCCTCGAATGATTAACTGGGAATATGAAGAATCAGTTCAGTATAGTTAGAGATTTAGGCTAAAAATAGGATTTGAGGAAATCCAAGAGTTTTGTCGATTCCTGGTAGGAACTGAATCGATTGATCATCTATTTGTATAAGTGTAAGCCTAAAAGGCATTCATAGTAGGTAGACATGCATAGAACCGTACAAGGGGAGTAGTGAGGAAGAAGGCCATAGAATTGAAGACCAGGCCAAGGCAAGAAGTCTTTCTGTAAATTGATTATATCTATATATGAAGAAATGATTCCGGATGACGTGAGTATGGTTCGATTGCATTTTGTGTGTTAAGTATTCAAGGATCATGCATAAAGTGTGAACAGACTCGGTAATCGGGAGTTTTGCAGTGAGTTACAAATTTGAGAAGCATTGTTTTCTTTCGAGAGAAATTCAGGATTTTGGTTTATCTATGTGTGTGCTATTAGAACTTCTCCGATGAAATCATTCTTGAATTGAGGACTCTGTGCAATATACTGTGTTAATTTTCTTTGATTCTCCCCTTGGGTTGAGTTTATGCCTGGGCGCCTAAAGTGGATGTGATGAATTGTGTTGAATCCTGAGAGAGAGGTTGAATAGGACTCTGTGTATAATGAGTATTTCTGTGTGTAATGTGGAAGGAGTGTGATTTTATGTTTGCCTCTGTCTGCCTTTGAAACCACACTCCCAGTCAATGAGTTGATTGTGTGTGTTTTTTGCATAAGAAGCTGGGACGGATTAAATAAGGCCCTGTTAAAAGAGCGGAGTTATTTCCATGCTCTGTTTGTTAAAGGATAGCGGAAGCTGCATAAACCTTAATCCCTATCTGGTTGAAGTGATAAACGTTTTTTTGTTGGTCAGGTAGTGATACCAGTGAAATTGTTTTCAGTTGGGGGAAGCAAGCAGAGAAAAAAGTTAAGTTTGCACGAAGACCGAGTCAAGCACTGTACCAAATCCAAAAGTGGTTTTTGGAAACCAATACAGCCTATTTCGCACCGCTTTTGGGCGAGAGCGAAACCACCGAAAAAAAACCCGATCCAATCTAAATGTGCCACGTTACCTGTCCGAAACCACCAATATCGCGTTTTTTTTTAATGCTAACCGTTGACCCAAGAAAAAACGTGACAGCAATCCTGTCCGTTCGATCTGGAGGGTAATCAATTCGACAACACTCGCACAGGGAAGTGTACGAAGAATAGTCCAAGGTATGGTCCGACGGTTTTGCAATGTTAATTGTTTATTTAATATATGAAAGGTGAACAGTGGATGTCTGGGGCACGTGGAACGTGACTTATGTTATAAAGTATCGTGTTTAATGTTAATTGGGATCGGGGTTTATATTAATGTTTATAGCCTTGACTTGGAGGATGTCGACATAATATTATTGGTTGGCGTTTGATCCTTTATCAAGGTCCGACGGATATATATATATATATGTTGGTATTATTAAACCAATGCAAGCTTGATAGGTTTCAAAAGGGAAAAGGCGCAGTATGCTATGAATTGTTGCGTTGGTAATGTAATTGGGGGTAATATTACAAGTCCAAAGGTTGCATTATATTAAGGTCTCATTATAAGTCGAGGTTGGTAAAAAGGGGTTGAACCATTGTATAGTGTTAAGTGATAAGGCTGGGAGTATGAAAGGGTTTTATTATATCATGTTCAAACCTTAAAGAGTGGGATAAGAAGGTTTTGCATTGGGGTTAATATAAGATTGAACGAAAGTATTCATTTATCAAATTCCACGAATTTGATTAATGAATTACAAAGAAGAAAATTGAGTAGGACCAAGGTGAATGAAATTTATATGCACAAAACAAGTGGGGACTGTGGGTTTACCTGCTATCACTTGTTATGAAGTATTATGTTAAAATATGAGATTCAAAGTTCAAATCCCCTTGAGTGGCGAGCCAAAAATTAATACTTTTTTTATCTATTTATTTATTATATTTTTAGAATGTGGTTTAATGAAAAAGAAATAAATATGACCTGATTAAATTTCATGTGGCTTGAATATCTAATTTCAAAAATAAAAAATATAATTATCCATTATCCACTCATGGAATTTCAATGCAAACTTATGAATGCTAATGATTGTCTTAATTGCTAACTATCTTAAATGGGTTACGTCTTAATTGTCATTGTCTTAAGTCGCCATTGTCTTAAATATAAAGTTTTGTCTTAAAAATGTTTGTCTCAAAGTGCTTTTGTCTTAAATATAAATTTTTGTATTAAAATATTTTTGTCTCAAATTGTTTTTGTCTTAAAATATTTTTGTCTCAAACTACTTTTATCTTAAATATAAAGTTTTGTCTTAAAATATTTTTGTCTCAAACTGTTTTTGTCCTAAATATAAAGTTTTGTCTTAAAATACTTTTGTCTTAAATATTTTTGTCTCAAATTGTTTTTGTCTTAAATATAAAGTTTTGTCTCAAATTATTTTTGTCTCATATTATTTTTGTCTTAAATTTTAGATTTAAAACAATTCAATTGATATTAAATTTTAATATAAACTAACTAAAATAAAAAGTGACTTTTTAAGACAAAAGATTTCTTTTGTCTTAAAAAAATGTCTTAAAAATGCCCTTGAATAATAATGAATCAACTCCATATTAAATCATGAAAAAATTAAATATTTATATTAATGTTTTTGTTCTTAATTTTTTTTACCCAGTATCCCAAATAACTACTAGTAAACCTCAGCTCGCAAGACAGGTAACTAGAAATAAACCTGTGTCCTCTACTAAACCAGATCGGAAACAAAAATATTATGATTTTATTATTTCCAAAATATAACTGTATTGCACCTTGCCGCTCTGCCCCAATTATAGCAACTCATAACAATCAATTTACATTTATCAATAATAATTTGCATAATTATAAAGTAAAATCAATTTAAGCGATTAGTATGAAGCCGTGGCCATACCAACCAACCCAAATTCACATCATATAAACAACAAGCACAAATTACAATAAACAAAGCTCAATCTTTTATTCCGGACCTTCGTAAATTGTCTTGTCCTTACGAAGGAGTTCTGCACGCTGTTTTTCTTATGCGCTTTTCCATGTATTGACAGCCCCAATAAGGGGTGGATTGCGTACTGAAAATGATTTTTGCCTGCGGAATAAACTGTTTCAATCCAATGAGTGAATGAAAATGCGAAAACTTCGACTTGCTAAACAATTCTAAGTAGTTTTACAAGTTATTCAGCATTTAGATAATTTGAGCCTAATCAAATAGTAAATTCGGGCACATGCGATGAAGATAGAGATGCTCTGGCAATGACCTCGTCCACAAATTCTTGAATATTTCTTTCGGATGAACCACCTTTCACCATTGAGTCCCTCGATACTTTCTTCCACCGTAAAGCGTTCTTCCTCAGCTCACCACCGAGTTGGCTTTCCATCACCATCTTTAGACACTTCTCCACATCCTCCTTCCCTACAAGTCCGTCAGCTTGTCGTTTTTTCAGTCTCATCCCCATCTTCCATTTCTGTTCAATGTATGCGGTATTAGTTGTCTGATCAGTCCACTGAGGAAGCGCCAACATTGGAACCCCAAAGCTGACGCTTTCCAGAGTCGAATTCCATCCGCAGTGCGTCATAAAAGCGCCGACAGACGCATGAGAGAGCACTTGCAGCTGATGACACCATGGAACGACTAGCCCTTGCCCAGAAGTTTCGTTCAAGAAACCAGCCGGCAACGCTTCTTCACTATTAATTTCCCCTTGCGAAGAAGGTGGACGAATAACCCATAGAAAAGAATATCCACTGGCCTTCAACCCAAGAGCTATCTCATGCATTTGTTCTTTTGAAAGAACAGCCACGCTTCCGAAAGAGACGTAAACAACACTTGCGGGTTCCTTCGTATTCAGCCAATCCATGCAGTTTGTGGCTTTCCACATGTGTGCCACGGAGTCTGTGTCCGTCAAATTCCGTCCGTCCAAGAAAGCCGAGGGTATGAGAGGACCGACTGTGCGAATCGGAGCTATCGATTTCATCGAGTCTATTTCTTCTGATTCGAGTTCGGAAAACGAGTTTCCGAGAACCCACGTGGCCTTTGGAAGAGACTTAAACTGATCCGCTGCCTGTTGCAACAGGAACGGGTAGGAATTTGAAGGCTGCAGAAGGGTTGGCATGTCCGACTCGCTCAGCAACGGCAATCCTGGTATTTCTATTGCCTCCGTAATTTTCTCTGTTTCATCTGGTTAGTTTTGTACACATGAAAATTGATTAAATGAATCAGGATTGATAGAGAAAGTGAAACTTGTAGACATCACACAACCTGGCTAAATGAAAACCTACCCAATCCGCTCATAAAATAATGATAGATTGCGTAAACTGCACAGGATTGCGTCCAGAAAAATGCTGCAGGAATATTAAACTTGATTGCAACTTCCAGAACCCAGGGAAGGAAGGAATCGTAAATGATGCAGGATATCTTGTTGCCTTGAGCGTTTAGCCTCTCTATGAGACTTAGTAAGGCGAGCCTTCCCATCTTGTCTAGCATTTGGGCGCACGCATCCGCGTCCTTCGAGCGGTCGAAATCCAGTGGAAATCCGTCTGAGATTGTTTCGAAATGAACATCTGACGACCCGGGGGCGGCATTTTGCGCGTGTAACATGGACACACGGTTGACTTCAGTTGTGACAAACGTGACCATGAGTCTTTTAGAGACGAGCCGTTTGGCAAGCTGCAGCATTGGATTTATATGTCCTTGCGATGGAACGGGCACCACAAGAACGTGAGGATTGCACCGCTCTAGCTCCCACGAGGAACTCATTTTACTACACTTCGGCAACGAATAACTGCAGACAAACTTTCTATTCAAATATTCGCTCACTGATCAGGTTCTCTGAACTGTAGGGTTAATTAATAGAGGACATCTGAATTTATATCAGTTGATGAGATGCTGGAGTGTAACTGCATGATTCAGTCCAATGAAAAAACTAAACTAGTGTTTTCGACGTTGAGATCTCTTGCGAAGAGTTGCTGCTGATAGTGACGTGGAATGCATGAGAAATTGCAATGAGAAATTATCGAATATCTCTGAAACGACAAGATATATTAGAAAAGCGCTTACGTAATTGCATGATACTGCTAGCAAAACAAGATGCAAGAGATGAAACTGTACTGGTGACTTACCGTGAAAAAACAACATAATAATTATAATATAGATTTGTCATATTGACTTAATGTTTAAAAAACAAAATAATCATATTCATATACACTTAAATAATCATTTATATAAATTCTCTTAATTATTATTATTATTATTACTATTGATCTTATTTATATTAAAAAGTTAATGGAAGTTAATGGAATTAATAATACTAATAGTTAAGTAATATATAAAGAAGCAGTTGAATATGGTGTTTTTATTTTTTATTGATAAATTAGTTTTATTTTTCTATAATTAATTAAAATTTACAAAATATCAAATTTTTATATAATTAACAAGAAAATAAGTTTCCAAAATTTAATAAATACTGATTCATAAAAATTATTATAAATTTTTATATATTGTATCTGGAAATAACTATGAATGCATGGTATTAATCACAAAATAAAATAATTTTGATCATAAAATTATATTAAAAAAATAAAACAATATGCTAAATGTTTAAAAAATATTCTAAAAATAAAGATTATAAAATGAGTTAAAGATATAAAATATAAACCTCAATTTTCAAAACTAAAAATTAATCCAACAAACAAAATGGGGATTTTTTTAAAACTTTCTCAATTAAATTTAACAATTCATCAATTATAACCAGAAATTTAATAAACTAAATGTTATAAGCTAATAGATATGCACTCAATCACTACTCTAAATGAAGGGATCTAAAATGCCAAAGCAATATTTGATAAATATTTTTTTAATAAATTATAATGTCAAATACATTTTATTAATGATTTTTTAATAGATTAAAAATATAAACAAATAAAAAAACTAAAAAACCATTCACCTACCTGTTATACTATCAATTAGATCATATATTAAACACAAAAATATATTCTTTAATTATCAAATCATATTCAAGTCCAATTCCAATATAAAATACCAGGGAATAAAATAAATTTGTAATATTAACTTACTCTAAAAAAACAAAAATAATAACTATAATATAGATTTATGGTTACAAAACATAAAATGCTTTTATTTGGTTGATCCCGACTAAGAGTTCGACTTTACGAGGCTGTAAGGAATCGAATTAAGATTGAGATGCATGGAATTGAATTTATTTTTTTGTTTTGTAGTTTTTAAAGTTATTGTATTTTTGTTTTGAAAATTATGGAAATTTTGGTAAGATTTTAAAAAAATTTGGGAGGGATTTTTCCATGTTATAATTATTAAACTTTCATATTTTGGGTGTCTTAGAGGTTTTTGATGGTGCTGAATCTATTTCCACCATCAAAATCATGATTCAAACACTGTTACTATAAGATTTTTTACAATTTTGGCCTTCCAAGCAATTCCTCCTTCTCTTTAGACAACTCCGTTTTTAAGTGCATGAATGAGTTTTCAAGTTAGATGATTGAGTATTTGTACATAATGACACGGTTATAGTGGTTGTATTGATGAGATGTTATTTCTTTTATTTTGTTGTAAATCTAGTAGATACTTGGGCCTGCGATGAGGTTTTGGTGCCAGGCTTTCCAGCAGGCCTGCTTATTCATAACTTTTACGATATTTGACTTAGTTCATAATACCCATTGGTTATATATATATATATATATATATATATATATATATATATATATATATATATATATATATTTAATTAAGAAATGAAATGGTTTGACATGGAGTTAACTCTTACTTGTCTTGTGCATATTGATTCATTTTCTTCATCATTAAATGTAATTTTTGTGAAATTATTAATTAGTTGGATCTGAGAGATTTAGTCCAATTAATATAGCTTTTACTTTTAGTGTTTGATTGAGATATTTTCTCAACTTATTGATTCTGTGATTAAGATAGAATTTCTATCTTCAGCCTAAAATTGATATATTTATATGTGTGATTAATCGAATGCAAAATAAGTTTCTAGTGTCGAATTGGTTATCTAACATGGTATCATAGCCAATGGTTGTGTGAGTACTTCCCTTAAGGGAGGGCCCAGAATATAATCTATTGTAGGTATGGGTTGAATTAGTGTGGGTTGCGTGATTAGCGAGAGCATATTTTCGTTGGTTTTGTTGGTTGTTGTGAAGATGAGGTGATGGAAAAAGAAGTCTTTAATTGAATATTTTGTGCCAGTGTGTTGTGATAGCTTTGGAGTAGCAAAATCCTCCCTATAGCAACCCCTCATCCAACAGGAGGAAGAGTGAAATGTTCTTTAGATCACCAGTGTGTTGCGAAATGTTGCAAGAATATGTTATGTGGTGTTGTATTGGGTAGGAGGAGATGCTCTGACCCAACCTATGTGCATGTCGATATTTTTTTTGTCATTGAGCCTAGAGCCAAGCCTGGTATTGTGTCAAGGAGCTGTTGGTCAAGTGGTTGAAATCGAACCTTCTTTCAAATCTCACCATTCCACCCATTGTAAGTTGTCAGTGTTCAAAGGACTTGTCAACATGAGGGACGCGCATAGGAAACTGGAGAATTCAAGGTCGATCTTTTTATAGTGCTTTTCCATTCTCTGATCAATTAAAAGTATCGGGAGAGGCCTCAAAGTAACCCTGATGACTGGTGCACGAATGCCTCAAAACAAATACCATTAAGGAAAATGCTACAAGTGCCCTCTAATGGAGTTCTCAGGTACAAGATATCGCTATGAAACTAAACCTCCATCATGTTACGAGAAAGTTTGCGTGTGAATATGACTTCCCGGGAGCCGATAAAGGGTTGTTTATTGGAAATGAAATCAACATTGTTTTAAATACCGAGGATCATTGGTGGTGGAGAACATTTTTCAAGGATAATTATACGGTATTATTTAGCGTGTCACATTATTCCAATGAGAGGCATGGAAAGATGAACAATGAAGATGAAGGACTGGAAAGGCCAACAACACTAGAGATAATCACAACTTCCAATATAGAGATTGTTTATAATAGTAGCCTGGATCATGTGCTCTTGTTGGTATAGTAGTGTATAGTAGTTAAATTAATAAAATTATATTAAATTAAGTGATGATGAACTTTCAAAATCAGATAAAAAGGTCATGATGTAATAATTGAATCTAGATACATTTTGTATCTAGAGAACTCTTCTATACAACTAGCGAGTTCAACGGTTGTCACTCATGTATCTCAATAGATAGGAGCTCCTCCAAAGAATGACTAGTAGTTCAGTTTATTTTCCAAGTAGGTAACTGATTGTGTCTGAAGCTACTATTTAAGAGATCGAGTGTAAGTAAAAGTCAACAAGGATGATTGTCCAAATACTTTGGTAGTTGTGGATATAGGGAAGGATCCCTCATTTGTTGAAGAAGTGGGAGTGGTATTCTCGTGAGGTGATGCGGAAACTTGGGACGATGTTTAGTAATCGACTTCGAGAGATTCCTGATTCAGGAGTTTGAGAGTGGAACTTAGGAATTCAGCTTGCTAACTACACCTTTACGAGGGTTATGAGACAACTTAATGGAGTTTTGTCTATGTAATTTCGAACATGTTTAAAGAAAATAATGAAGACTTTGTAGACAGTAAGATCAAATACAAGAACTCATTAAGGGAGGGACTTGGAGATTTAATTCCTACTTGTCTTATGCATATTGATTGATGTTTTTCATCATTAAATGTAATTGTTGGGTGATTGTTAATTAGTTGCATATGAGAGATTTGGTCCAACTAATATAGCTCTGAGATGTTTTCTCGACTAATTAATTGCGTGGTTAAGACAGAATTTCTATCTCCAACTTATGATTGGTATATTTATATGTGTGATTAATCTATCGTAAAATAATTTTTTAGTGTTCAATTGGTTTTCTAAATATTTTTTGAACCTAAATATAAAAATACATTTTTTAGTGATATTATGATTTTTTGCTATTTAAAATATCAATTTTTTCTTATAAAAACGAATCATTAAACAACTTCGACGATTTAAGTAAAAAATAAATAAAAATAATTTCTGGACAATCATATTATTACTTCGACAATAATATAGTGACAACAAACATAAAACATAACTCGAAGTAAGTAAAGAATGTCGTAGTCTAACTAACTGGACTGCTTTTTTGCTTTGAAAATCATTGAAATTCAGTTAAGATTTTAAGAAAATCCGGCAAGGATTTTTGTAAATCCAGGTTATAGTTATCAATCTATTTTGGATGCCCTAAAAGTTTTCGATGGCGCTGAATCCATTTCCACTATCAAAAACATGATTCAAACACTGGTATGACAAGATTTCTGAAGAAAATTGTCCAGATTCTGGCCAAAATTGACCGTCCAGGCAATTCCTCTGACTAGTTAGAAACTCCATAAAAAAATATGATAACACATAACCCAAAATCAAGTAAGTCTATGGATTAGGATAATAAAAAAATTATAAAATTTACGACGGCACAAATTTATAAAACGAAACATGCAACCAAAAATTAGGCCAAAAGTGGCCCACTAATATATATATATATATATAATCCAGCAACATCCCGTACGTCGATGGAAGCTATGATTTTGGTATGGTCCGTTAGGCCAAAGGTGGCCCACTAATATATATAATGATTAAATTCCAGCAACATCACATACGTCGAGGGAAACCGTGATTTTGGTATGGTCCGTTAGTAAGTAGAAGGATGGTTTCCTCGTCATCATTCCGTTGTTTAGGACGTCTCATTTATGAAGAAATGTAAGTTATACTTAGGAATGTGGTAATTTTGAAATTGTTGTAATATTTTATTTTATAGTTTAATAGTTTTTGCTATAGAAGCGTGTACGAATTTTTTTACCATTTATTATAATGCTTTGTAAAATAGAATATTTATGAGAATATTGTAAATAAAATAATTAATTTTTTAATTTTTGAAAAAAGAATTTTAATTTTTTGAATAGTTAAAAGATTTGAAAATATTAATTAATTGTAGTTAAAGGTGATCGGTTTTATATATATAACCAAGTGGCTTCTCACAAACGCGTGACCATTTATGTGACAAAATGTATTTGAAAGTAATAATACAAAGAAGAACAAGTATCTTGTGTTTTGCACTATACATGTTTATTTGAGACTATATGTTTTTTTTGTTAATAAAACTTTTATTGTTTCAAGAACATTGATGATAAAATCTCTTCATTAAAGCTAATTAATACCAAATCATAAATAAAAGAAAAGTAAATGGTATTTTCCTTGAGGTTTAATATTGAACATTGAAATATAACTAAAGAAATTTATAATCTAGGTATTTAAGAATATTGATAATCAAATTCGGCTATTGATTTGCAGTAATATTAATGATCCGAAATCCTTACTTCATTGATGTTTTCATAATTGCATGAAAATAACATGTAAAATCATATGTGAAATGCTTAAAGAAGAGAAAACATAAAGGAGACCATAAAGAAAATGCACACAAAAATTTGATATTGAAGTTCATTTAGTGTGGAATATGTCTCCGGGCCCTGCATTAATAGTGGGGAGACCTCTTCATTCATCTTAGCAAAAATAAGGAGTACATGGAGAAATGCATCATTAAACCTCCAATCCTGGGAATGACCTGAAAATGGGCTACTCAAATCCAAAAACAAACTACACTCGTGAACTCCTCTCGAAATTATGAGAATTTTGAGTATAAAATTGACTATATTTTTTCACTTGCAACTTTGACCCCTCAAAGAATCTAAAATATTCTACAACAGATTCTATGGGAGAATATTCCTAGAATATTCTAGGGAATATGCTCCTAGAATATTCCTGCCCCCGAACTTCCGCTTCACAGTTCCACCCTCCTGCATTGCTCTAAAAGTCACAGTTTCGTAGCCTTCCCGCCAGTCCTTCATTTGGCTCAATGGTTATGGAAGGTTTAAGTAATAGTGGCACGACAGTATTAACAAAGCACTTTCTTAATGCAATGGTCAATAGGTTATTTTAAGGCATAGGTTGGTTCAGGGGTTGCGAGTTCAAACCCCACAGACCCAATGCATGTTTCGTTTGTTTATTAAAATAAATGGTTTGTTAAAGGTTATCACTAACTGCCACTTCTCGTCGTTATGTCGATGTAACTACTGCAATATTTGGATAGGGTTTAGTGGGTCCACACAATTGGTGTCCCTCCAACCCGTTATTCTAACAAATTATGCTGATTTCAAAATCATCGTGCCACCAGTCTTCCAATTTTGGCATAACTGCTACTAAAAATAATTTATTCCACCAGACTTATCCACCTGTTAGTTGGTCTACCAATTTTGGCTAAGGTTTAATCGTCAAACCACAGGGTGCCACATGCGTCTCGTGATTGGAACACGTGGCACCCAGTGATTGGGCCACTTAATATGCCTAGTCATGCACATGCATCACGTCTTGATTGGCTCAAGAAATTTTCTACTTGCCGACAGGGCTAGCATGTGGCAGTTGGTGGGAGCACCACATGGAATTCTGTGGGGCCTATCTACACAAAAATTTCATTGTTTGACAAAAAGTTGAGATGGACATAACTTTTTACATACAATGTCAGATTGAGGTGTCATTCACGCCATTAGATTCAGAATGATGAACTCTTCAATTTGAGCTAAGTTTCACTGAGATCTGTGGATTTTTGGCCTTTTAATATCCTCTTGGATCATTCCTCTCTATTCAGAAGCTTTTGGGCCTCCAAAATCCATATAAATCAACTGACATGTGAGGGAATTGGTCCCTCAATTTCTCCTTTTCAATCCATTGTGCCTTACTAGGATGTGTTCCTTTGAAACCTACTCGAATGTAGACCACATATCTTTGCCATGAAGTCTTGGTCCTCCTATCAAGGATGGTGTCTTCATGAAACTTATCCAAGTACTTTGGTGAAAAATCCTCCACTAAAGGTACCCGTCCTCTCTCATTTGGATCCATGATCATAGGTGGTTTATATAGTTCCAATTTTTCAACATTAACCACCAAGTACATCTGAATATATTCCCAAACATCAAGGTAATAAGAATTATTCCCAATCTTCTCCAAGATGGTGAAAGGACTATATCTGATTGGTATCAATATCTTTCCTTCTACCTTCATTATGTCCTTGTTAATATGGATCCATTCCCTGTATCTAACCTAGAACTAATGATCAACTTGGTGTTTTTCATGCCAGGTTTTTCATTTGCTAGAATCCTTATCCTTCCCAATGACCAAATCTAAAGGACCTTTTGACAGGTACCCAAAGCATGTATCAAATGGTGAGCTTTGATTAGATGAGTGCATGGACCTATTGTATGCATGTTGCACATAATGGATCTACTCATCTCACAACTTGGGATGTTTTCTACAATATCCTCAAAGTAAGTGAACCACTATTGAGTTGAAAACCTTTATCTTTTCGTCAGCCTCTCGATGGAATGTCATGCTTCTCTGTAACTTGGTGTCCATCATCTTCCACAATCCTTTCCAAAAATTTCCAAGGAATCGATAGTCTCGATTAGAAAAAATGGATGCGGGTGGCCCAAAATAGACCCATAAATGTTAAAAGAATATTTGAGTAGTCTTCTAAATAGTAATTTTTAGTTTTTGTAGAATCTAATGTGTTCTGGCAACAAAAATTTGTGGAGAGGATAGAATACATGATTTGTCCAAAACCCATAAATAGTTTATGGAAATTCCACCTAGAAGTGTCTCAATTAGATTATTAACCAACTTTTAAATATTTCCTAACTCTAGACTTAGCGAATACAGTTAATTAATAAATATTAATTGAGATAAGGTGAGAATCATCTAGAAACTCACATGGATCAACACGGAAATAACATGGGAAATAGATGATGTTTTAATCTTGGCCATTGGTGCTCGAAAAAAATATTATAAGAAGAAGTAGATGGGTAGATGGAGAACAAACTAGTGCAGTTACTCAGTTTCTTAAGCAGATTGATTTTCTTAGTTGTTGTGATTTAATAGAGAAACTAGAGACAAAGGGTGAGTAGCAGGTGAAATAAGGTAGCAGTAGAAGTCCAAAAGGAATATTTTTGGATTGTGGAAGAGGTAGCGTAAGGAAGAGAGAAATAAATTAGAGCTTTACACAATCACTACGTAGAGGGTGATGCAAAGGGTCCATAGTGAAGGCAGAGGATCCATCTCAGGGGTAGAAAGTTGTTGTTGAGTGTGAGAAAATTCTCACAAAATTTCTTTCAGTATTTCCTTCAGTTTTGATTGTTAGTAGGGCATCTAAAACTCTTGTACTTATATTGTTGCTAAAGATTAATAAGAAAACCCTCAATTGCTGCACCAGTTTTACCGAGTTGGGTTTTTTCCTTGCATAATTGTCTACAGATAAATTTGTTAATATTCTTGTGTGTGTGCTAGAATTTCTCTGTTTCCAGTATTTATATTCCGTAGTAATTTTACTATGAAAATTGTAGTTGTGAATTTATTCGTTGTTTTTCGTAGCAAATAAGCTACATAATTAAATTTATAGTTATAAGAATAGTTTCTAGTTGTTGCAATGGATAAAATTTTCACATTGCATTAGATCCAAGTTGATCATCTGGAGATCTCGGTAGCAAAGAAAAGACAGAGTTTCACTTCTTAGCATGAGAAGCAGTTTGAAACCCCAGAAAGAGCGCATAATACGTTGGCCAAGAGGCCATATTTCTCGAGGAAAATTAGTTTTTCTGCGAGAGTCACAAAAAAAAATTGATTTCACCAAATTGAGGAATTCTAGAGGCAGAGGGTGCAACTACTGTTGTATTGCAAAGTAGATCTATAGTTGAATGCAATAATTTTGTAGTAGATTGTTAAAGCGAAATTGTTACATGGAGGATAGAGAAATAACACACCATGGAAAAAATTAAAAGCCAAGAAGCTTCAGATTTATCTTCTAGGTTGGAGGACGAATTTGCATGTTTATCAAGATGAGCGTCACCTGGTGCGTAGTATATAGATAGTGGAGCATCAATTCATATGACAGGGGTGATATAATATTTATCTAGCTACAGGGAGGAGTAGATGGAATTCTAGATTATTATGGGAAACATAACCAAATGCACTCCAGTAGGGAGAGGCACCATAGATTTTCATAGGGATTTAGGAGTGTTATGCGAATAAAATCCTTCTTGCAGACAAGAACGATCTCCCTAGTATCCTAAGGATATCTAGAAACAAACAACCAAATGCAAACCATTTTCTCTAGACCATTATGATTTAGAATTATTAATTAACTAAGTAAGAGGAGATACTCCTACCTAAAGTCCAACGCTTGTTGTAATCTTCAATCCACTCACTCCAAAAGAGATCAATTCAGCATGTAAGGTCTACATTCAAAGACAGAAAAAAGCATTAAAAGCATCTGCAAGATATAATAATTTAGAAACACTAATCTATCTCAATGATCAAGGAATCCAAGAATCAAATTACTCAAATAGATATATGAACAACTTAATGAGAAATTAGACTCCATTTGTATTAACTTGTATGATAAGAAGTAACCTTACCATCTTGTCGCCTTGATGTCATACAAGCTCTTCTGGGGTCCTGAAGAGCTCTTTTCCATCGGTTTGACAAGCCTTCTCCTCTATGAAGTAGCATAAAACTATGGATATTAGTATGTGATCATTCTCATACCTTTGATGCCAGGCATAAAGAGTATAATTTCTTCAGCAATTCTCTTCTATCAGTTAAGAAGTACCCTTGAGACTGAAATATGAGTTCAATTTATAGGAGAATGAAGGAGGTTTCAATTCCATAGAGAGGGGGATACAGTCCTCTCATAAAGGGATTTTAGCTCCAAATACCAAGGGATAATCTCCATTAATGAAGGGATAGAGGTTCATGAATGAAGGGGCGAAGCTCGACCTGATTACGCTTCTAGAAGCCTCCACCTGGGAGAATATTTGACCAGTTGGGCTTCTAGAACTTAATTTTTCTTTTATTTTACCTTTTACGAGGGTCTGCAGTTTTAATAAGTGGAACATGTGGGATGTGCCGCAGGTTATAGAGCAAGAAACTGCGGTACCGTAGGTAAGAGCTAGGAAAAGTGCGGAGTTAGGATTTTTGGGGTTTTAATGAGATTTTCTCCAATTTCAAGACTTGGTTTAGGATATTTATGGTTTTGGACCTCTAAGGAAGCATAAAACAGGTAATGATGAACCCATACAGACAGCTAAATGTCACGGTGACAAATTTTAGTGTAACAAATTGCCCCTAAAGCGCGAAGTCCGAAGTAGTTCTAAAGAGTGAAGTGATTTATCATTCCGAGGATTGGGTTGTGGACATACCAGTCGAAACCTGTAAAAAAATTCAATGCAAACATATATATGTATATCATCGTTGAGGTAGGCATTCCCATACTCAGATCAAAACCGACTACATGTTCTGATACAAAAATGATTTTAGAATTACATCAATAGTAGACAGTACTTGGACGTAGCCATCTATCATAAGTAGTCTACTATATCATGAATAATAAAACTCCTTGCAACCTTGATGGTATAAACTAGATCCAGGGTCTTGATTTCCGCTTCCTAAACTAGTATGATTCTATCCATGCAATTGATTGTGTCGAAGTCAAACATGGTAGAAACCACTTGATTACCATTCAATGATGTGAACTGTTAACAAGTGTGAGAGAAACCACCAATAATGACAATGGCTCTCAAAGTATTCCGTACAATCCCTGAAGTGTGAGTGAATGATTTGGAGTCAAACACTTCACAGAATCATTCGATCGAAGGTCAATGATGCAACCTGTCCTAGAAGGTGAGAAACCTGCCATTAGGGCATGCAGATCCCAAGGTAATGATAGGATTCTAGATCAAATTTCTAGATAATGAGCTGTCATTGATAGAAAGTGACCCGTTGAAGGAAAACCCATGACAGGAAACCATTAGATCAAGTTTTGAAGAAATGTTTAGCAAGGACTGACTCAGGGATGGTCAACGCGAATGTAGACAAATGTTTGCAATGAATGGTTTATTTAAACTGTTCTCTTGAACACATAACGACACTGCAGATGGTTTGGTGATAATTGACCTAAAGCTAATACCCAGAAACCGGCTGAAGACTTTCAATGTGGTTTGATTAACTTTTAGACAAAGGATTTTCCCAACCCAAGTACGCGTTTGACAAAAGTGTCATGTTCAAGAGTGGTATACTACTTTTTGAAACAAAGTGTGACAATTGGATTCATTTTCTCTCTTTTTCCCCCACCATTCCTCGCAAGTACCTCTTTATTTCTGACAAGCTTGAGGAGGGTAACATTTGCTTGTTGTATAAGCTCATCCTTCGGATGAGTCCAACTTAGTATTAAAATCGAACCCTAATAAGGAGTGGTTAGTTCCTGTTTGTAATTGACATGTCCTTTACTATTAAGTTTTAACGAGTCCAGTATAGGTGAAACTCAGTGTTTTTCAATTTTAGGGAGTTAGAAGAAAAACTTAAGAAAACTCTGTGAGTGTACTTTTTCATAAATTTAGTCTCTTAAGCCCGAAAAAGGATAAAATAATACAGGAGAGAAATCTGTTGACCATGATTAGTCAACGTATACCTTTTCCGTAAATAGTCCATTTGAGTCCGGAAAAGGGGTAAAATTATACTGAAAGGACGACAACTCATTTCCTTTAACGAGTTCGAATAGTCAAGTACTCGACAATATTTTCATGTTTAGAGAGTCTGAAAAGGGCTTAAAAGAGAATTCCAAAGTTCCACTTTATATGTCCTTGCGATGGAACGGGCACCACAAGAACATGAGGATTGCACCGCTCTAGCTCCCACGAGTAACTCATTTTACTACACTTTCGGCAACGAATAACTGCAGACAAACTTTCTATTCAAATATTCGCTCACTGATCAAGTTCTCTGAACTGTTGGGTTAATTAATAGAGGACGTCTGAATTTGTATCAGTTGATGAGATGCTGGAGTGTAACTGCATGATTCAGTCCAATGAAAAAACTAAACAAGTATTTTCGACGTTGAGATCTCTTGCGAAGAGTTGCTGCTGAAAGTGACGTGGAATGCATGAGAAATTGCGATGAGAAATTATCGAATATCTCTGAAACGACAAGATATATTAGAAAAGCGCTTACGTAATTGCATGATACTGCTAGCAAAACAAGATGCCCGCGATGAAAAAACAAAACAATATAATAATTATAATATAGATATGTCATATTAACTTAATGATTAAAAAACAAAATAATCATATTGATATACACTTAAATAAGCATTTATATAAATTCTTTTAATTATTATTATTATTAATATTGATCTTATTTATATTAAAAAGTTAATGGAATTAATAATACTAATAGTAAAGTAATATATAAAGAAGCAGTTGAATATGGTGTTTTTATTTTTTATTGATAAATTATTTTTATTTTTCTATAATTAATTAAAATTGGCAAAATATCAAATTTTTATATAATTAACAAGAAAATAAGTTTCCAAAATTTAATAAATACTGATTCATAAAAAGTATTATAAATTTTTATATATTATATCTGGAAATAACTATGAATGCATGGTATTAATCAAAAAATAAAATAATTTTGATCATAAACTTATATTAAAAAAATAAAACAATATGCTAAATGTTTAAAAAATATTCTAAAAATAAAGATTATTAAATGAGTTAAAGATATAAAATATAAACCTCAATTTTCAAAACTAAAAATTAATCCAACAAACAAAATAGGGATTTTTAAAAAACTTTCTCAATTAAATTTAACAATTCAATAATCATAACCAGAAATTTAATAAACTAAATGTTATAAACTAATAAATTTAATAAACTAAATGTTATAAACTAATAGATATGCACTCAATCACTACTCTAAATGAAGGGATCTAAAACGCCAAAGCAATATTTGATAAATAATATTTTAATAAATTATAATGTCAAATACATTTTAATAATGTTTTTTTAATAAATTAAAAATATAAACAAGTAAAAAAACTAAAAAACCGTTCACCTACCTGTTATACTATCAATTAGATCATATATTAATCAAAAAATATATTCTTAAATGATCAAATCATATTCAAGTCCAATTCCAATATAAAATACCAGGGAATAACATAAATTTGTAATATTAACCTACTCTCAAAAAAACAAAAATAATAACTATAATATAGATTTATGGGTACAAAACATAAAATGCTTTTATTTGGTTGATCCCGACTAAGAGTTCGACTTTACGAGGCTGTAAGGAATTAAGATTGAGATGCATCGAATTGAATTTATTTTTTTGTTTTTGTAGTTTTTGTATTTTTGTTTTGAAAATTATGGAAATTTTGGTAAGATTTTAAAAAAAATTAGGAGGGATTTTTTCACGTTATAATTATCAAAATTTCATAATTTAGGTGTTTTAGACGATTTTGATGGCCAATCCATTTCCACCATCAAAATCATGATTCTTCCACATTCAAACATTGTTACTATAAAAGTTCTTACAATTTTGGCCTTTCGAGCAATTCCTCCTTCTCTTTAGAAAACTCCGTTTTTTAAGTGCATGAATGAGTTTTCAAGTTAGATGATTGAGTATTTGTGTAATGATAGGTTATAGTGGTTGTATTGATGAGATGTTATTTCTTTTATTTTTTTGTAAATTTTATAGAGATATTTTTGGTCTTTTGTGATGAGGTTTTAAGTTTTTCTACTTTCCCAAAGTATGGGCTCTTGCTTAGTCATAACTTTCTTTACCATATTTGGCTTAGTTCATAATACTCCATTATATATATATATATATATATATATATATATATATATATATATATATATATTATTCAATTAAATGGAAATATTTTTACATGACAACCTTGATTACCAGGTATTTTTGATTCATCTTCTTCATCATCAAATGTAATTTTTGTGAAATTATTAATTAGTTGGATCTCAGAGATTTAGTCCAATTAATATAGCTTTTACTTTTAGTGTTTGATTGAGATATTTTCTCAACTTATTGATTATGTGATTAAGATAGAATTTCTATCTTCAGCCTAAAATTGATATATTTATATGTGTGATTAATCGAACGCAAAATAAGTTTCTAGTGTCGAATTGGTTATCTAACATGGTATCATAGCCAAAGGTTGTGTGAGTACTTCCCTTAAGGGAGGGCCCAGAATATAATCTGTTGTAGGTATAGGTTGAATTAGTGTGGGTTGTGTGATTAGCGAGAGCATATTTTGGTTGGGTTTGTTGGTTGTTGTCAAGGTGAGGTCATGGCAAAAGAAGTCTTTAATTGAATATTGTGTGCCAGTGTGTTGTGATAGCTTTGGAGTAGCAAAATCCTCCTTATAGAAACCCCTCATCCAACAGGAGGAAGAGCGAAATTTTCTTTAGATCACCAGTGTGTTGCGAAATGTTGCAAGAATATGTTGTGTGGTGTTGTATTGGGTAGGAGGAGATGCTCTGACCCAACCTATGTGCATGTCGATTTTTTTTTTGTCATGGAGCCTAGAGCCAAGCTTGGTATTGTGTCAAGGAGCTGCTGGTCAAGTGGTTGAAATCGAACTTTCTTTCAAATCTCACCATTTCACCCATTGTAAGTTGTCAGTGTTCAAAGGACTTGTCAACATGAGGGATGCGCATAGGGAACTGGAGAATTCAAGGTCGATCTTTTTATAATGCTTTTCCATTCTCTGATCAATTAAAAGTATTGGGAGAGGCCTCAGAGTAACCCTGATGATTGGTGCACGAATGCCTCAAAACAAATACCATTAAGGAAAATGCTACAAGTGCCCTCTAATGGAGTTCTCAGGTACAAGATATCGCTATGAAACTAAACCTCCATCATGTTACGAGAAAGTTTGCGTGTGAATATGACTTCCTAGGAGCCGATAAAGGGTTGTTTATTGGAAATGAAATCAACATTTGTTTTAAATACCGAGGATCATTGGTGGTGGAGAACATCTTTCAAGGATAATTATACAGTATTATTTAGCGTGTCACATTATTCCAATGAGAGGCATGGAAAGATGAACAATGAAGATGAAGGACTGGAAAGGCCAACAACACTAGAGATAATCACAACTTCCAATATAGGGATTGTTTATAATAGTAGCCTGGATCATGTGCTCTTGTTGATATAGTAGTGTATAGTAGTTAAGTTAATAAAATTATATTAAATTAAGTGATGATGAACTTTCAAAATCATATAAAAAGGTCATGATGTAATAATTGACTCTAGATACATTTTATGTCTAGAGAACTCTTCTATACAACTAGCGAGTTCAACAGTTGTCACCCATGTATCTCAATAGATGGGAGCTCCTCCAAAGAATGACTAGTAGTTCAGTTTATTTTCCAAATAGGTAATTGATTGTGTCTAAAGCTACTATTTAAGAGATCAAGTGTAAGTAAAAGTCAACAAGGATGATTGTCCAAATAATTTGGTAGTTTTGGATATAGGGTAGGATCCCTCATTTGTTGAAGAAGTGGGAGTGGTATTCTCGTGAGGTGATGCGGAAACTTGGGACGATGTTTAGTAATTGACTTCAAGAGATTCCTGATTCAGGAGTTTGAGAGTGGAACTTAGGAATTCAGCTTGCTAACTACACCTTTACGAGGGTTATGAGACAACTTGATGGAGTTTTGTCTATGTAATTTCGAACATGTTTAAAGAAAATAATGAAGACTTTGTAGACAATAAGATCAAATACAAGAACTCATTAAGGGAGGGACTTGGAGATTTAATTCCTACTTGTCTTATGCATATTGATTGATGTTTTTCATCATTAAATGTAATTGTTGGGTGATTGTTAATTAGTTGCATATGAGAGATTTAGTCCAACTAATATAGCTCCTACTTTGGTGTTTCGTTGAGATGTTTTCTCAACTAATTAATTGTGTGGTTAAGACGGAGTTTCTATCTCCAACTTATGATTGGTATATTTATATGTGTGATTAATCTATTGTAAAATAATTTTGTAGTGTTCAATTGGTTTTCTAAATATTTTTTGAACCTAAATATAAAAATACATTTTTTAATGATATTATGATTTTTTGTTATTTAAAATATCATTTTTTTCTTATAAAAATGAATTATTAAACAACTTCTGGACAATAATATTATGAATCGTATGGCAAGATTTCTGAAGAAAATTGTCCGGATTCTGGCCAAAATTGACCGTCCAAGCAATTCTTCTGAGTAATTAGACAACTCCGTAAAAAATATGATAACACATAAGCCAAAATCAAGTAAGTCTATGGATTAGGATGATAAAAAAATTATAAAATTTAAGACGGCACAAATTTATAAAACGAAACATGCAAACAAAAATTAGGCCAAAAGTGGCCCACTAATATATATATATATATAAAGTCCAGCAACATCCCGTACGTCGATGGAAGCCATGATTTTGGTATGGTCCGTTAGGCCAAAGGTGGCCCACTAATACATATAATGATTAAATTCCAGCAACATCACATAGGTCGAGGGAAACTGTGATTTTGGTATGGTCCTCGTCATCATTCCGTTGTTTAGGACGTCTCATTTATGAAGAAATGTAAGTTATAGTTAGGAATGTGGTAATTTTGAGATTGTTGTAATATTTTATTTTATAGTTTAATAGTTTTTGTTATAGAAGCGTGTACGAATTTTTTTACCATTTATTATAATGCTTTGTAAAATAGAATATTTATGAGAATATTGTAAATAAAATAATTGATTTTTTAATTTTTGAAAAAAGAATTTTAATTTTTTGAATAGTTAAAATATTTGAAAATATTAGTTAATTGTAGTTAAAGGTGATCGGTTATATATATATATAACCAAGTGGCTTCTCACAAACACGTGACCATTTATGTGACAAAATGTATTTGAAAGTAATAATACAAAGAAGAACAAGTATCTTGTGTTTTGCACTATACATGTTTATTTGAGACTATATGTTTTTTTTTGTTAATAAAACTTTTATTGTTTCAAGAACATTGATGATAAAATCTCTCCATTAAAGCTAATTAATACCAAATCATAAATAAAAGAAAAGTAAATGGTATTTTCCTTGAGGTTTAATATTGAACATTGAAATATAACTAAAGAAATTTGTAACCTAGGTATTTAAGAACATTGATAATCAAATTCGGCTATTGATTTGCAATAATACTAATGATCTGAGATCCTTACTTCATTGATGTTTTCATAATTGCATGAAAATAACATGTAAAACCATATGTGAAACGCTTAAAGAAGAGAACACATAAAGGAGACCATAAATAAAATGCACACAAAAATTTGATATCGAAGTTCAGTTAGTGTGGAATATGTCTCCGGGCCCTGCATTAATAGTGGGGAGACCTCTTCATTCATCTTAGCAAAAATAAGGAGTACGTGGAGAAATGCATCATTAAACCTCCAATCCTGGGAATGACCTAAAAATGGGCTACTCAAATCCAAAAAAAAACTACACTCGTGAAATCCTCTCGAAATTATGAGAATTTTGAGTATAAAATTGACTATATTTTTTCACTTGCAACTTTGACCCCTCAAAGAATCTAAAATATTCTACAACATATTGTATGGGAGAATATTCCTAGAATATTCTAGGGAATATGCTCCTAGAATATTCTTGCCCCCGAACTCTTGTGGCATGGTTCCGCTTCACAGTTCCACCCTCCTGCATTGCTCTAAAAGTCACAGTTCCGTAGCCTTCCCACCAGTCCTTCATTTGGTTCAATGGTTATGGAAGGTTTAAGTAATAGTGGCACGACAGTATTAACAAAGCACTTTCTTAACGCAATGGTCAATAGGTTATTTCAAGGTATAGGTTGGTTCAGGGGTTGCGAGTTCAAACCCCATAGACCCAATGCATGTTTCGTTTGTTTATTAAAATAAATGGTTTGTTAAAGGTTATCACTAACTGCCACCGCTCGTCGTTATGTCAATGTAACTACTGCAATATTTGGATAGGGTTTAGTGGGTCCACACAATTGGTGTCCCTCCAACCCGTTATTCTAAAAAATTATGCTGATTTCAAAATCATCGTGCCACCAGTCTTCCAATTTTGGCATAACTGCTACTAAAAATAATGTATTCCACCAGACTTATCCACCTGTTAGTTGGTCTACCAATTTTGGCTAAGGTTTAATCGTCAAACCACAGGGTGCCACATGCATCCCGTGATTGGAACACGTGGCGCCCAGTGATTGGGCCACTTAATATGCCTAGTCATGCACATGCATCACGTCTTGATTGGCTCGAGAAATTTTCTACTTGCCGATAGGGCTAGCATGTGGCAGTTGGTGGGAGCACCACATGGAATTATGTGGGACCTATCTACACAAAAAATTCATTATTTGACAAAAAATTTAGATGGACATAACTTTTTACATACAATGTCAGATTGAGGTGTCATTCACGCCATTAGATTCAGAATGATGAACTCTTCGATTTGAGCTAAGTTTCACTGAGATCTGTGGATTTTTGGCCTTTTAATATCCTCTTGGATCATTCCTCTCTATTCAGAAGCTTTTGGGCCTCCAAAAGCCATATAAATCAACTGACAGGTGAGGGAATTGGTCCCTCAATTTCTCCTTTTCAATCCATTATGCCTTATTAGGATGTGTTCCTTTGAAACCTACTCGAATGTAGACCACATATCTTTGCCATGAAGTCTTGGTCCTCCTGTCAAGGATGGTGTCTTCATGAAACTTATCCAAGTACTCTGGTGAAAAATCCTCCACTAAAGGTACCCGTCCTCTCTCATTTGGATCCATGATCATAGGTGGTTTATATAGTTCCAATTTTTCAACATTAACCACAAAGTACATCTGAATATATTCCCAAACATCAAGGTAATAAGAATTATTCCCAATCTTCTCCAAGATGGTGAAAGGACCATATCTGATTGGTATCAATATCTTTCCTTCTACCTTCATCATGTCCTTGTTAATATGAATCCATTCCCTGTATCTAACTTGGAATTAATGATCAACTTGGTGTTTTTCATGCCAGGTTTTTCATTCGCTAGAATCCTTATCCTTCCCAATGACCAAATCTAAAGGACCTTTTGACAGGTACCCAAAGCATGTATCAAATGGTGAGCTTTGATTAGATGAGTGCATGGACCTATTGTATGCATGTTGCACATAATGGATCTACTCATCTCACAACTTGGGATGTTTTCTACAATATCCTCAAAGTAAGTGAACCACTATTGAGTTGAAAACCTTTATCTTTTCATCAACCTCTCGATGGAATGTCATGCTCCTCTGTAACTTGGTGTCCATCATCTTCCACAATCCTTTCCAAAACTTTCCAAGGAATCGATAGTCTCGATTAGAAAAAATGGATGTGGGTGGCCAAAAATAGACCCATAAATGTTAAAAGAATATTTGACTAGTCTTCTAAATAGTAATTTTTAGTTTTTGTAGAATCTATTGTGTTCTGGCCACAAAAATTTGTGGAGAGGATAGAATTCATGATTTGTCCAAAACCCATAAATAGTTTATGGAAATTCCACCTAGAAGTGTCTCAATTAGATTATTAACCAACTTTTAAATATTTCCTAACTCTAGACTTAGGGAATACGGTTAATTAATAAATATTAATTGAGATAAGGTGAGAATCATCTAGAAAATCACATGGATCAACACGTAAATAACATGGGCAATCAATTATGTTTTAATCTTGGCCATTGGTGCTCGAAAAAAATATTATAAGAAGAAGTAGATGGGTAGATGGAGGAAAAACTAGTGCTGTTACTCAGTTTCTTAGGCAGATTGATTTTCTTAGTTGTTGTGATTTAATAGAGAAACTAGAGACAAAGGGTGAGTAGCAGGTGAAATAGGGTAGCAGTAGAAGTCCAAAAGGAATATTTTTGGATTGTGGAAGAGGTAGCATAAGGAAGAGAGAAATAAATTATAGCTTTACACAATCACTACGTAGAGGGTGATACAAAGGGTCCATAGTGAAGGAAGAGGGTCCATCTCAGGGGCAGAAAGTTGTTGTTCAGTGTGAGAAAATTCTCACAAAATTTCTTTCAGTATTTCCTTTAGTTTTGATTGTTAGTAGGGCATCTAAAACTCTTGTACTTATATTGTTGCTAAAGATTAATAAGAAAAACCTCATTTGCTGCACCAGTTTTACCGAGTTGGGTTTTTTCCTTGGATAATTGTCTAGAGATAACTTTCTTAATATTCTTGTGTGTGTGCTAGAATTTCTCTGTTTCCAGTATTTATATTCCATAGTAATTTTACTATGAAAATTGTAGTTGTGAATTTATTCGTTGTTTTTCGTAGCAAATAAGCTGCATAATTAAATTTATAGTTATAAGAATAGTTTCTAGTTGTTGCAATGGATAAAATTCTCACATTGCATCAGATCCAAGTTGATCATCTAGAGATCTCGGTAGCAAAGAAAAGATAGAGTTTCACTTCTTAGCATGAGAAGCAGTTTGAAACCCCAAAAAGACCGCATAATACCTTGGCCAAGAGGCCATATTTCTCGAGGAAAATTATTTTTTCTGAGAGAGTGATAGAAAAAATTGATTTCACCAAATTGAGGAATTCTAGAGGCAGAGGGTGCAACTAGTGTTGTATTGCAAAGTAGATCTATAGTTGAATGCAATAATTTTGTATTAGATTGTTAGAGCGAAATCGTTACCTAGAGGATAGAGAAATAACACACCATGGACAAAATTAAAAGCCAAGAAGCTTTAGATTTATCTTCTAGGTTGGAGGACGAATTTGCATGCCTATCAAGATGATCATCACCTGGTGCATAGTATGTAGATAGTGGAGCATCAATTCATATGACAGGGGTGATATAATATTTATCTAGCTATAGGGAGGAGTAGATGGAATTCCAGATTATTATGGGAAACATAACCAAATGCACTCCAGTAGGGAGAGGCACCATAGATTTTCATAGGGATTTAGGAGTGTTATGCAGATAAAATCCTTCTTGCGGACAAGAGCGATCTCCCTAGTATCCTAAGGATATCTAGAAACAAACAACCAAATGCAAACCATTTTCTCTAGACCATTATGATTTAGAATTATTAATTAACTAAGTAAGAGGAGATACTCCTACCTAAAGTCCAACTCTTGTTGTAATCTTCAATCCACTCACTCCAAAAGAGATCAATTCATCATGTAAGGCCTACATTCAAAGACATAAAAAAGCATTAAAAGCATCTGCAAGATATAATAATTCAGAAAAACTAATCTATCTTAGTGATCAAGGAATCCAAGAATCAAATTACTCAAATAGATATATGAACAACTTAATGAGAAATTAGACTCCATTTGTATTAACTTGTATGATAAGAAGTAACCTTACCATCTTGTTGCCTTGATGTCATACAGGCTCTTCCGGGGTCTTGAAGAGCTCTTTTCCATCGGTTTGACAAGCCTTCTCCTCTATGAACTAGCATAAAACTATGGATATGAGTATGTGATCATTCTCATACCTTTGATGCCAGGTATAAAGAGTATAATTTCTTCAGCAATTCTCTTCTATCAGTTAAGAAGTACCCTTGAGACTGAAATATGAGTTCAATTTATAGGAGAATGAAGGAGGTTTCAATTCCATAGAGAGGGGGGTAACGTCCTCTCATAAAGGGATTTTAGCTCCAAATACCGAGGGATAATCTCCATTAATGAAGGGATAGAGGTTCATGAATGAAGGGGTGAAGCTCGACCTGATTATGCTTCTAGAAGCCTCCACCTGGGAGAATATTTGACCAATTGGGCTTCTAGAACTTAAATTTTCTTTTATTTTACCTTTTACGAGGGTCTGCAGTTTTAATAAGCAGAACATGTGGGATGTTCCGCAGGTTATAGAGCAAGAAACTGCGATACCGCAGGTAAGAGCTAGGAAAAGTGCAGAGTTAGGATTTTTGGGGTTTTAATGAGCTTTCCTCCAATTTCAAGACTTGGTTTAGGATATTTATGGTTTTGGACCTCTAAGGGAGCATAAAATAGGTAATGATGAACCCATACAGACAACTAAATGTCATGGTGACAAATTTTAGTGTAACAAATTGCCCCTAAAGCGCGAAGTCTGAAGTAGTTTTGAAGAGTGAAGTGATTTATCATTCCAAGGATTGGGTTGTGGACATACCAGTCAAAACCTGTAAAAACATTCAATGCAAACATATATATGTATATCATCGTTGAGGTAGGCATTCCCATACTCATATCAAAACCGACTACATGTTCTGATACAAAAATGATTTTAGAATTACATCAATAGTAGACAGTACATGGACGTAGCCATCTGTCATAAGTAGTCTACTGTATCATGAATAATAAAACTCCTTGAAACCTTGATGGTAGAAACTTTTTTACTTTTTAATTTTTGGTAGAAACTCCAAAAATTAATACTTTTTTATCTATTTATTTATTATATTTTTAGAATGTGGTTTAATGAAAAAGAAATAAATATACTATAAAAGAAATAAATATGACCAGATTAAATTTCATGTGGCTTGAATATCTAATTTCAAAAATAAAAAATATAATTATCCATTATCCACTCATGGAATTTCAATGCAAACTTCTGAATGCTAATGATTTTGTCTTAATTGCTAACTATCTTAAATGGGTTACGTCTTAATTGTCATTGTCTTAAGTCGCCATTGTCTTAAATATAAAGTTTTGTCTTAAACATTTTTGTCTCAAAGTGCTTTTGTCTTAAATATAAATTTTTGTATTAAAATATTTTTGTCTCAAATTGCTTTTGTCTTAAAATATTTTTGTCTCAAACTGCTTTTATCTTAAATATAAAGTTTTGTCTTAAAATATTTTTGTCTCAAACTGTTTTTGTTCTAAATATAAAGTTTTGTGTTAAAATACTTTTGTTTTAAATATTTTTGTCTCAAATTGGTTTTGTCTTAAATATAAAGTTTTGTCTCAAATTATTTTTTGTCTCATATTATTTTTGTCTTAAATTTTAGATTTAAGAAGACAATTCAATTGATATTAAATTTTAATATAAACTAACTAAAATAAAAAGTGACTTTTTAAGACAAAAGATTTCTTTTGTCTTAAAAATGCCCTTGTGTAGTAATGAATCAACTCCATATTAAATCATGAAAAAATTAGATATTTAAATTAATGTTTTTGTTCTTAATTTTTTTTTTTTTTTTTACAAAAAAAACGAGTATCGCAAATAACTACTAGTAAACCTCAGCTCGCAAGACAGGTAACTACAAATAAACCTCTGTCTACTAAACCAGATCGAAAACAAAAATATTATGCTTTTATTATTTCCAAAACATAACTGTATTGCACCTTGCCGCTCTGCCCCAATTATAGCAACTCATAACAATCAATTTACATTTATCAATAATAATTTGCATAATTGTAAAGTAAAATCAATTTAAGCGATTAGTATGAAGCCGTGGCCATACCAACCAACCCAAAATCACATCACATAAACAACAAGCACAAATTACAATAAACAAAGCTCAATCTTTTATTTTAGATTTAAAACAATTCAATTGATATTAAATTTTAATATAAACTAACTAAAATAAAAAGTGACTTTTTAAGACAAAAGATTTCTTTTGTCTTAAAAAAATGTCTTAAAAATGCCCTTGAATAATAATGAATCAACTCCATATTAAATCATGAAAAAATTAAATATTTATATTAATGTTTTTGTTCTTAATTTTTTTTACCCAGTGTCCCAAATAACTACTAGTAAACCTCAGCTCGCAAGACAGGTAACTAGAAATAAACCTGTGTCCTCTACTAAACCAGATCGGAAACAAAAATATTATGATTTTATTATTTCCAAAATATAACTGTATTGCACCTTGCCGCTCTGCCCCAATTATAGCAACTCATAACAATCAATTTACATTTATCAATAATAATTTGCATAATTATAAAGTAAAATCAATTTAAGCGATTAGTATGAAGCCGTGGCCATACCAACCAACCCAAATTCACATCATATAAACAACAAGCACAAATTACAATAAACAAAGCTCAATCTTTTATTCCGGACCTTCGTAAATTGTCTTGTCCTTACGAAGGAGTTCTGCACGCTGTTTTTCTTATGCGCTTTTCCATGTATTGACAGCCCCAATAAGGGGTGGATTGCGTACTGAAAATGATTTTTGCCTGCGGAATAAACTGTTTCAATCCAATGAGTGAATGAAAATGCGAAAACTTCGACTTGCTAAACAATTCTAAGTAGTTTTACAAGTTATTCAGCATTTAGATAATTTGAGCCTAATCAAATAGTAAATTCGGGCACATGCGATGAAGATAGAGATGCTCTGGCAATGACCTCGTCCACAAATTCTTGAATATTTCTTTCGGATGAACCACCTTTCACCATTGAGTCCCTCGATACTTTCTTCCACCGTAAAGCGTTCTTCCTCAGCTCACCACCGAGTTGGCTTTCCATCACCATCTTTAGACACTTCTCCACATCCTCCTTCCCTACAAGTCCGTCAGCTTGTCGTTTTTTCAGTCTCATCCCCATCTTCCATTTCTGTTCAATGTATGCGGTATTAGTTGTCTGATCAGTCCACTGAGGAAGCGCCAACATTGGAACCCCAAAGCTGACGCTTTCCAGAGTCGAATTCCATCCGCAGTGCGTCATAAAAGCGCCGACAGACGCATGAGAGAGCACTTGCAGCTGATGACACCATGGAACGACTAGCCCTTGCCCAGAAGTTTCGTTCAAGAAACCAGCCGGCAACGCTTCTTCACTATTAATTTCCCCTTGCGAAGAAGGTGGACGAATAACCCATAGAAAAGAATATCCACTGGCCTTCAACCCAAGAGCTATCTCATGCATTTGTTCTTTTGAAAGAACAGCCACGCTTCCGAAAGAGACGTAAACAACACTTGCGGGTTCCTTCGTATTCAGCCAATCCATGCAGTTTGTGGCTTTCCACATGTGTGCCACGGAGTCTGTGTCCGTCAAATTCCGTCCGTCCAAGAAAGCCGAGGGTATGAGAGGACCGACTGTGCGAATCGGAGCTATCGATTTCATCGAGTCTATTTCTTCTGATTCGAGTTCGGAAAACGAGTTTCCGAGAACCCACGTGGCCTTTGGAAGAGACTTAAACTGATCCGCTGCCTGTTGCAACAGGAACGGGTAGGAATTTGAAGGCTGCAGAAGGGTTGGCATGTCCGACTCGCTCAGCAACGGCAATCCTGGTATTTCTATTGCCTCCGTAATTTTCTCTGTTTCATCTGGTTAGTTTTGTACACATGAAAATTGATTAAATGAATCAGGATTGATAGAGAAAGTGAAACTTGTAGACATCACACAACCTGGCTAAATGAAAACCTACCCAATCCGCTCATAAAATAATGATAGATTGCGTAAACTGCACAGGATTGCGTCCAGAAAAATGCTGCAGGAATATTAAACTTGATTGCAACTTCCAGAACCCAGGGAAGGAAGGAATCGTAAATGATGCAGGATATCTTGTTGCCTTGAGCGTTTAGCCTCTCTATGAGACTTAGTAAGGCGAGCCTTCCCATCTTGTCTAGCATTTGGGCGCACGCATCCGCGTCCTTCGAGCGGTCGAAATCCAGTGGAAATCCGTCTGAGATTGTTTCGAAATGAACATCTGACGACCCGGGGGCGGCATTTTGCGCGTGTAACATGGACACACGGTTGACTTCAGTTGTGACAAACGTGACCATGAGTCTTTTAGAGACGAGCCGTTTGGCAAGCTGCAGCATTGGATTTATATGTCCTTGCGATGGAACGGGCACCACAAGAACGTGAGGATTGCACCGCTCTAGCTCCCACGAGGAACTCATTTTACTACACTTCGGCAACGAATAACTGCAGACAAACTTTCTATTCAAATATTCGCTCACTGATCAGGTTCTCTGAACTGTAGGGTTAATTAATAGAGGACATCTGAATTTATATCAGTTGATGAGATGCTGGAGTGTAACTGCATGATTCAGTCCAATGAAAAAACTAAACTAGTGTTTTCGACGTTGAGATCTCTTGCGAAGAGTTGCTGCTGATAGTGACGTGGAATGCATGAGAAATTGCAATGAGAAATTATCGAATATCTCTGAAACGACAAGATATATTAGAAAAGCGCTTACGTAATTGCATGATACTGCTAGCAAAACAAGATGCAAGAGATGAAACTGTACTGGTGACTTACCGTGAAAAAACAACATAATAATTATAATATAGATTTGTCATATTGACTTAATGTTTAAAAAACAAAATAATCATATTCATATACACTTAAATAATCATTTATATAAATTCTCTTAATTATTATTATTATTATTACTATTGATCTTATTTATATTAAAAAGTTAATGGAAGTTAATGGAATTAATAATACTAATAGTTAAGTAATATATAAAGAAGCAGTTGAATATGGTGTTTTTATTTTTTATTGATAAATTAGTTTTATTTTTCTATAATTAATTAAAATTTACAAAATATCAAATTTTTATATAATTAACAAGAAAATAAGTTTCCAAAATTTAATAAATACTGATTCATAAAAATTATTATAAATTTTTATATATTGTATCTGGAAATAACTATGAATGCATGGTATTAATCACAAAATAAAATAATTTTGATCATAAAATTATATTAAAAAAATAAAACAATATGCTAAATGTTTAAAAAATATTCTAAAAATAAAGATTATAAAATAAAATGAGTTAAAGATATAAAATATAAACCTCAATTTTCAAAACTAAAAATTAATCCAACAAACAAAATGGGGATTTTTTTAAAACTTTCTCAATTAAATTTAACAATTCATCAATTATAACCAGAAATTTAATAAACTAAATGTTATAAGCTAATAGATATGCACTCAATCACTACTCTAAATGAAGGGATCTAAAATGCCAAAGCAATATTTGATAAATATTTTTTTAATAAATTATAATGTCAAATACATTTTATTAATGATTTTTTAATAGATTAAAAATATAAACAAATAAAAAAACTAAAAAACCATTCACCTACCTGTTATACTATCAATTAGATCATATATTAAACACAAAAATATATTCTTTAATTATCAAATCATATTCAAGTCCAATTCCAATATAAAATACCAGGGAATAAAATAAATTTGTAATATTAACTTACTCTAAAAAAACAAAAATAATAACTATAATATAGATTTATGGTTACAAAACATAAAATGCTTTTATTTGGTTGATCCCGACTAAGAGTTCGACTTTACGAGGCTGTAAGGAATCGAATTAAGATTGAGATGCATGGAATTGAATTTATTTTTTTGTTTTGTAGTTTTTAAAGTTATTGTATTTTTGTTTTGAAAATTATGGAAATTTTGGTAAGATTTTAAAAAAATTTGGGAGGGATTTTTCCATGTTATAATTATTAAACTTTCATATTTTGGGTGTCTTAGAGGTTTTTGATGGTGCTGAATCTATTTCCACCATCAAAATCATGATTCAAACACTGTTACTATAAGATTTTTTACAATTTTGGCCTTCCAAGCAATTCCTCCTTCTCTTTAGACAACTCCGTTTTTAAGTGCATGAATGAGTTTTCAAGTTAGATGATTGAGTATTTGTACATAATGACACGGTTATAGTGGTTGTATTGATGAGATGTTATTTCTTTTATTTTGTTGTAAATTTTATAGAGATATTTTTGGTCTTTTGTGATGAGGTTTTAAGTTTTTGTACTTTCCCAAAGTATGGGCTCTTGCTTATTCATAACTTTCTTTACGATATTTGGCTTAGTTCATAATACTCCATTCAATATATATATATATATATATATATATATATATATATATATATATATATATATATATTTAATTAAGAAATGAAATGGTTTGACATGGAGTTAACTCTTACTTGTCTTGTGCATATTGATTCATTTTCTTCATCATTAAATGTAATTTTTGTGAAATTATTAATTAGTTGGATCTGAGAGATTTAGTCCAATTAATATAGCTTTTACTTTTAGTGTTTGATTGAGATATTTTCTCAACTTATTGATTCTGTGATTAAGATAGAATTTCTATCTTCAGCCTAAAATTGATATATTTATATGTGTGATTAATCGAATGCAAAATAAGTTTCTAGTGTCGAATTGGTTATCTAACATGGTATCATAGCCAATGGTTGTGTGAGTACTTCCCTTAAGGGAGGGCCCAGAATATAATCTATTGTAGGTATGGGTTGAATTAGTGTGGGTTGCGTGATTAGCGAGAGCATATTTTCGTTGGTTTTGTTGGTTGTTGTGAAGATGAGGTGATGGAAAAAGAAGTCTTTAATTGAATATTTTGTGCCAGTGTGTTGTGATAGCTTTGGAGTAGCAAAATCCTCCCTATAGCAACCCCTCATCCAACAGGAGGAAGAGTGAAATGTTCTTTAGATCACCAGTGTGTTGCGAAATGTTGCAAGAATATGTTATGTGGTGTTGTATTGGGTAGGAGGAGATGCTCTGACCCAACCTATGTGCATGTCGATATTTTTTTTGTCATTGAGCCTAGAGCCAAGCCTGGTATTGTGTCAAGGAGCTGTTGGTCAAGTGGTTGAAATCGAACCTTCTTTCAAATCTCACCATTCCACCCATTGTAAGTTGTCAGTGTTCAAAGGACTTGTCAACATGAGGGACGCGCATAGGAAACTGGAGAATTCAAGGTCGATCTTTTTATAGTGCTTTTCCATTCTCTGATCAATTAAAAGTATCGGGAGAGGCCTCAAAGTAACCCTGATGACTGGTGCACGAATGCCTCAAAACAAATACCATTAAGGAAAATGCTACAAGTGCCCTCTAATGGAGTTCTCAGGTACAAGATATCGCTATGAAACTAAACCTCCATCATGTTACGAGAAAGTTTGCGTGTGAATATGACTTCCCGGGAGCCGATAAAGGGTTGTTTATTGGAAATGAAATCAACATTGTTTTAAATACCGAGGATCATTGGTGGTGGAGAACATTTTTCAAGGATAATTATACGGTATTATTTAGCGTGTCACATTATTCCAATGAGAGGCATGGAAAGATGAACAATGAAGATGAAGGACTGGAAAGGCCAACAACACTAGAGATAATCACAACTTCCAATATAGAGATTGTTTATAATAGTAGCCTGGATCATGTGCTCTTGTTGGTATAGTAGTGTATAGTAGTTAAATTAATAAAATTATATTAAATTAAGTGATGATGAACTTTCAAAATCAGATAAAAAGGTCATGATGTAATAATTGAATCTAGATACATTTTGTATCTAGAGAACTCTTCTATACAACTAGCGAGTTCAACGGTTGTCACTCATGTATCTCAATAGATAGGAGCTCCTCCAAAGAATGACTAGTAGTTCAGTTTATTTTCCAAGTAGGTAACTGATTGTGTCTGAAGCTACTATTTAAGAGATCGAGTGTAAGTAAAAGTCAACAAGGATGATTGTCCAAATACTTTGGTAGTTGTGGATATAGGGAAGGATCCCTCATTTGTTGAAGAAGTGGGAGTGGTATTCTCGTGAGGTGATGCGGAAACTTGGGACGATGTTTAGTAATCGACTTCGAGAGATTCCTGATTCAGGAGTTTGAGAGTGGAACTTAGGAATTCAGCTTGCTAACTACACCTTTACGAGGGTTATGAGACAACTTAATGGAGTTTTGTCTATGTAATTTCGAACATGTTTAAAGAAAATAATGAAGACTTTGTAGACAGTAAGATCAAATACAAGAACTCATTAAGGGAGGGACTTGGAGATTTAATTCCTACTTGTCTTATGCATATTGATTGATGTTTTTCATCATTAAATGTAATTGTTGGGTGATTGTTAATTAGTTGCATATGAGAGATTTAGTCCAACTAATATAGCTCCTACTTTAGTGTTTCGTTGAGATGTTTTCTCAACTAATTAATTGCATGGTTAAGATAGAATTTCTATCTCCAACTTATTATTGGTATATTTATATGTGTGATTAATCTGTTGTAAAATATTTTTTTAGTGTTCAATTGGTTTTCTAAATATTTTTTGAACCTAAATATAAAAATACATTTTTTAGTGATAATATGATTTTTTGTTATTTAAAATATCAAATTTTTCTTATAAAAACGAATCATTAAACAACTTGGACGATTTAAGTAAAAAATAAATAAAAATAATTTCCGGAAAATCATATTATTACTTCGACAATAGTATAATGACAACAAACATAAAATATAACTCGAAGTAAGTCCAGAATGCCGTAGTCTAACTGGACTGCCTTTTTGCCTTGAAAATCATTGAAATTCAGTTAAGATTTTAAGAAAATCCGGCAAGGATTTTTGTAATTACAGGTTATAGTTATCAATCTTCAATATTTTGCGTGCCCTAAAAGTTTTCGATGGTGCTGAATCTATTTCCACTATCAAAAACATGATTCAAACACAGGTATGGCAAAATTTCTGAAAAAAATTGTCCGAATTCTGGCCAAAATTGACCGTCCAGGCAATTGACAACGGAGTAGTCTACCCAAGCAACGTTTTAGCCCGGACGACAGTTTTTTGCCGGAATCCGGGCAACTTAAATTCAAGAAATCAGGTACTTGCAATGTTTGAAATCCATTTTTGAGGTTGGAAATGGATTCATCACTACCAAAATCCCTTAGGGCACTCAAAATACTTAAGTTTAACAACTGTAAACATGATTCTGATGAAATCTGTGCCGGATTTTTTAAAAAATTTTGCCGGAGTCCGAGCTAAAACGTTGCCTGGAAACGACACGCCATTGACAACTCCATAAAGAATATGATAACACGTAAGCCAAAATCAGGTAAGTCTATGGATTAGGATGACAAAAAAATTATAAAATTTACGACGGCACAAATTTATAAAACGAAACATGCAAACAAAAATTAGGCCAAAAGTGGCCCACTAATATATATATATATATATATATAATCCAGCAACATCCCATACGTCGATGGAAGCCATGATTTTGGTATGGTCCGTTAGGCCAAAGGTGGCCCACTAATATATATAATGATTAAATTCCAGCAACATCACATACGTCGAGGGAAACCGTGATTTTGGTATGGTCCGTTAGTAAGTAGAAGGATGGTTTCTTCGTCATCATTCCGTTGTTTATGACGTCTCATTTATGAAGAAATGTAAGTTATGGTTAGGAATGGGGTAATTTTGAAATTGTTGTAATATTTTATTTTATAGTTTAATAGTTTTTGCTATAGAAGCGTGTACGAATTTTTTTCAATTTATTATAATGCTTTGTAAAATAGAATATTTATGAGAATATTGTAAATAAAATAATTAATTTTTTAATTTTCGAATTTTTTTTTTAAAATTTTTTGAATGGTTAAAATATTTGAAAATATTAGTTAATTGTAGTTAAAGGTGATCGGTTATATATATAAAAAAACCAAGTGGCTTCTCACAAACGCGTGACAATTTATGTGACAAAATGTATTTGAAAGTAATAATACAAAGAAGAACATGTATCTTGTGTTTTGCACTATACATGTTTATTCGAGAGTATATGTTTTTTTTTTAATAAAACTTTTATTGTTTCAAGAACATTGATGATAAAATCTCTCCATTAAAGCTAATTAATACTAAATCATAAATAAAAGAAAAGTAAATGGTATTTTCCTTGAGGTTTAATATTGAACATTGAAATATAACTAAAGACATTTATAATCTAGGTATTTAAGAACATTAATAATCAAATTTGGCTATTGATTTGCAGTAATATTAATGATCCGAGATACTTACTTCATTGATGCTTTCATAATTGCATGAAAATAACATGTAAGACCATATGTGAAACACTTAAAGAAGAGAAAACATAAAGGAGACCATAAAGAAAATGCACAAAAAAATTTGATATTGAAGTTCATTTAGTGTGGAATATGTCTCCGGCCCCTGCATTAATAGTGGGAAGACCTCTTCATTCATCTTAGAAAAAATAAGGAGTACATGGATAAATGCATCATTAAACCTCCAATCCTAGGAATTACTTGAAAATGGGCTACTCAAATCCAAAAACAAACTACACCCGTGAACTCCTCTCGAAATTATGAGAATTTTGAGTATAAAATTGACTATATTTTTTCACTTGCAACTTTGACCCCTCAAAGAATCTAAAATATTCTACAACAGATTCTATGGGATAATATTCCTAGAATATTCTAGGGAATATGCTCCTAGAATATTCCTGCCCCCGAACTCTTGTGGCATGGTTCCGCTTCACAGTTCCACCCTCTTGCATTGCTCTAAAAGTCACAATTCCGTAGCCTTCCCGCCAGTCCTTCATTTGGCTCAATGGTTATGGAAGGTTTAAGTAATAGTGGCACGACAATATTAACAAAGCACTTTCTTAACGCAATGGTCAATAGGTTATTTTAAGGCATAGGTTGGTTGAGGGGTTCCGAGTTCAAACCCCACAGACCCAATGCATGTTCCGTTTGTTTATTAAAATAAATGGTTTGTTAAAGGTTATCACTAACTGCCACCGCTCGTCGTTATGTCAATGTAACTACTACAATATTTGGATAGGGTTTAGTGGGTCCGCACAATTGGTGTCTCTCCAACCCGTTATTCTAACAAATTATGCTGATTTCAAAATCATCGTGCCACCAGTATTCCAATTTTGGCATAACTGCTACTAAAAATAATGTATTCCACCAGACTTATCCACCTGTTAGTTGGTCTACCAATTTTGGCTAAGGTTTAATTGTCAAACCACAGGGTGCCACATGCGTCCCGTGATTGGAACATGTGGCACCCAGTGATTGGGCCATTTAATATGCCTAATCATGCACATGCATCATGTCTTGATTGGCTTGAGAAATTTTCTACCTGCCGACAGGGCTACCATGTGGCGGTTGGTGGGAGCACCACATGGAATTCTGTGGGGCCTATCTACACAAAAATTTCTTTGTTTGACAAAAAATTGAGATGGACATAACTTTTTACATACAATGTCAGATTGAGGTGTCATTCACGCCATTAGATTCAGAATGATGAACTCTTCTATTTGAGCTAAGTTTCACTGAGATATGTGGATTTTTTGCCTTTTAATATCCTCTTGGATGATTCCTCTCTATTCAGAAGCTTTTGGGCCTCCAAAAGCCATATAAATCAACTGACAGGTGAGGGAATTGGTCCCTCAATTTCTCCTTTTCAATCCATTATGCCTTACTAGGATGTGTTCCTTTGAAACCTACTCGAATGTAGACCACATATCTTTGCCATGAAGTCTTGGTCCTCCTCTCAAGGATGGTGTCTTCATGAAACTTATCCAAGTACTCTGGTGAAAAATCCTCCACTAAAGGTACCCGTCCTCTCTCATTTGGATCCATGATCATAGGTGGTTTATATAGTTCCAATTTTTCAACATTAACCACAAAGTACATCTGAATATATTCCCAAACATAAAGGTAATAAGAATTATTCCCAATCTTCTCCAAGATGGTGAAAGGACCATATCTGATTGGTATCAATATCTTGCCTTCTACCTTCATCATGTCCTTGTTAATATGGATCCATTCCCTGTATCTAACCTGGAACTAATGATCAACTTGGTGTTTTTCATGCCAAGTTTTTCATTTGCTAGAATCCTTATCCTTCCCAATGACCAAATCTAAAGGAAATTTTGACAGGTACCCAAAGCATGTATCAAATGGTGAGCTTTGATTAGATGAGTGCATGGACCTATTGTATGCATGTTGCACATAATGAATCTACTCATCTCACAACTTGGGATGTTTTCTACAATATCCTCAAAGTAAGTGAACCAATATTGAGTTGAAACCTTTATCTTTTCATCAGCCTCTCGATGGAATTCCATGCTCCTATGTAACTTGGTGTCCGTCATCTTCCACAATCCTTTCCAAAACTTTCCAAGGAATTGATAGTCTCGATTAGAAAAAATGGATGTGGGTGGCCCAAAATAGAGCCATAAATGTTGAAAGAATATTTGAGTAGTCTTCTAAATAGTAATTTTTATTTTTTGTAGAATCTAATGTGTTCTGGCCAGAAACTCACATGGATCAACATGGAAATAACATGGGCAATCGATTATGTTTTAATATTGGCCATTGGTGCTCGAAAAAAATATTATAAGAAGAAGTAGATGGGTAGATGGAGAAAAAACTAGCGCAGTTACTCAGTTTCTTAGGCAGTTTGATTTTCTTAGTTGTTGTGATTTAATAGAGAAACTAGAGACAGAGGGTGAGTAGCAGGTGAAATAGGGTAGCAGTAGAAGTCCAAAAGGAATATTTTTGGATTGTGGAAGAGGTAGCATAAGGAAGAGAGAAATAAATTAGAGCTTTACACAATCACTACGTAGAGGGCGATGCAAATGGTCCATAGTGAAGGCAGAGGTTCCATCTCAGGGGCAGAAAGTTGTTGTTGAGTGTGAGAAAATTCTCACAAAATTTCTCTCAGTATTTCCTTCAGTTTTGATTGTTAGTAGGGCATCTAAAACTCTTGTACTTATATTGTTGCTAAATATTAATAAGAAAACCCTCATTTGCTGCACCAGTTTCACCGAGTTGGGTTTTTTCCTTGGATATTTGTCTATAGATAACTTTGTTAATATTCTTGTGTCTGTGCTAGAATTTCTCTGTTTCCAGTATTTATATTCCACAGTAATTTTACTGTGAAAATTGTAGTTGTGAATTTATTCGTTGTTTTTCGTAGCAAATAAGCTGCATAATTAAATTTATAGTTATAAGAATAGTTTCTAGTTGTTGCAATGGATAAAATTTTCACATGGCATCAGATCCAAGTTGATCATCTGGAGATCTCAGTAGCAAAGAAAAGACAGAATTTCACTTCTTAGCATGACAAGCAATTTGAAACCCCAGAAAGACTGCATAATACCTTGGCCAAGAGGCCATATTTCTTGAGGAAAATTAGTTTTTCTGAGAGAGTGACAGAAAAAATTGATTTCACCAAATTGAGGAATTCTCAAGGCAGAGGGTGCAACTAGTGTTGTATTGCAAAGTAGATCTATAGTTGAATGTAATAATTTTGTAGCAGATTGTTAGAGTGGATTCAGTACCTGGAGGATAGAGAAATAACACACCATGGACAAAATTAAAATCCAAGAAGCTTCAGATTTATCTTCTAGGCTGGAGGATGAATTTTCATGCTTATCAAGATGAGCGTCACCTGGTGCCTAGTATATAGATAGTGGAGCATCAATTCATATGACATGGGTGATATAATATTTATCTAGCTACAGGGAGGAGCAGATGGACTTCCAGATTATTATGGGAAACATAACCAAATGCACTCCAGTAGGGAGAGGCACCATAGATTTTCATAGGGATTTAGGAGTGTTATGCGGATAAAATCCTTCTTGCGGACAAGAACGATCTCCCTAGTATCCTAAGGATATCTAGAAACAAACAGCCAAATGCAAACCATTTTCTCTAGACCATTATGATTTAGAATTATTAATTAACTAAGTAAGAGGAGATACTCCTACCTAAAGTCCAATGCTTGTTGTAATCTTCAATCTAGTCACTCCAAAAGAGATCAATTCAGCATGTAAGGCCTACATTCAAAGACATAAAAACACATTAAAAGCATCTGCAAGATATAATAATTCAGAAACACTAATCTATCTTAGTGATCAAGGAATCCAAGAATCAAATTACTCAAATAGATACATGAACAACTTAATGAGAAAATAGACTCCATTTGTATTAACTTGTATGATAAGAAGTAACCTTACCATCTTGTCGCCTTGATGTGATACAGGTTCTTCCGGGGTCCTGAAGAGCTCTTTGCCATCGGTTTGACAAGCCTTCTCCTCTATGAACTAGCATAAAACTATGGATATAAGTATGTGATCGTTCTCATACCTTTGATGCCAGGTATAAAGAGTATAATTTCTTTAGCAATTCTCTTCTATCAGTTAAGAAGTACCCTTGAGACTGAAATATGAGTTCAATTTATAGGAGAATGAAGGAGATTTCAATTCCATAGAGAGGGGGATAAAGTCCTCTCATAAAGGGATTTTAGCTCCAAATACCGAGGGATAATCTCCATTAATGAAGGGATAGAGGTTCATGAATGAAGGGGTGAAGCTCGACCTGATTACACTTCTAGAAGCCTCCACCTAGGAGAATATTTGACCAGTTGGGCTTCTAGAACTTAATTTTTCTTTTATTTTACCTTTTACGAGGGTCCGCAGTTTTAATAAGCAGAACATGCAGGATGTGCCGCAGGTTATAGAGCAAGAAACTGTGGTACCGCAGGTAGGAGCTAGGAAAAGTACGGAGTTAGGCTTTTTGGGGTTTTAATGAGCTTTTCTCCAATTTCAAGACTTGGTTTAGGATATTTATGGTTTTGGACCTCTAAGGGAGCATAAAATAGGTAATGATGAACCCATACAGACAGCTAAATGTCATGGTGACAAATTTTAGTGTAAGAAATTTCCCCCTAAAGCGCGAAGTTTGAAGTAGTTTTGAAGAGTGAAGTGATTTATCATTTCGAGGATTGGGTTGTGGACATACCGGTCGAAACTTGTAAAAACATTCAATGAAAACCTATATATGTATATCATCGTTGAGGTAGGCATTCCCATACTCAGATCAAAACCAACTACATGTTCTGATACAAAAATGATTTTATAATTACATCAATAGTAGACAGTACATGGACGTAGCCATCTGTCGTAAGTAGTCTATTGTATCATGAATAATAAAACTCCTCGCAACCTTGATGGTAGAAACTAGATCCAGGGTCTTGATTTCCACTTCCTAAACTAGTACGATTCTATCCATGCGATTGATTGTGTCGAAGTCAAACATGGTAGAAACCACTTGATTACCAGTCAATGATGTGAAATGTTAACAAGTGTGAGGGAAACCACCAATAATGACAATGGCTCTCAAATTATTCAATACAATCCCTGAAGTGTGAATGAATGATTTGGAGTCAAACACTTCACAGAATCATTCGATCGAAGGTCAATGATGCAACCTGTCCTAGAAGGTGAGAAACCTGCCATTAGGGCATGCAAATCCCAAGGTACTGATAGGATTGTAGATCAACTTTCTAGATAATGAGCTTTCATCAATAGAAGGTGACCCGTTGAAGGAAAAACCACGACATGAAACCATTAGATCAAGTTTTGAAGAAATTTTTAGCAAGGGCTGACTCAGGGATGGTCAACGCGAATGGAGACAAATGTTTTCAATGAATGGTTTATTTATACTATTCTCTTGAACACATAACGACACTATAGATGGTTTGGTGACAATTGACCTAAAGCTAATACCCAGAAACTGGCTGAATAATTTCAATGTGTATGGATTAACTTTTAGACAAAGGATCTTCCCAACCCAAGTACGTGTTTGACAAAAGTGTCATGCTCAAGAGTGGTATACTACTTTTTGAAACAAAGTGTAACAATTGGATTCATTTTCTCTCTTTCCCCCCCACCATTCCTGGCAAGTACCTCTTTATTTTTGACAAGCTTCAGGAGGGTAACATTTGCTTGTTGTATAAGCTCATCCTTCAGATGAGTCTAACTTAGCATTAAAATCGAACCCTAATAAGGAGTGGTTTGTTCCTATTTTTAATTGACAGGTCCTTTACTATTAAGTTTTAACGAGTCCGGTATAGGTGAAACTCAGTGTTTTTCAATTTTAGGGAGTTAGAAGAAAAACTTAAGAAAACTCCGTGGGTGTAGTTTTTTGTAAATTTAGTCTCTCAAGCCCGAACAAGGATAAAATAATACAGGAGAGAACTCTGTTGACCATGATTAGTCAACGTATACCTTTTCCATAAATAGTCCATTTCAGTCCGAAAAAGGGGTAAAATTATATTGAAAGGACGACAACTCATTTCCTTTAACGAGTTCGAATATTCAAGTACTCGACAATATTTTCATGTTTCGAGAGTCTGAAAAGGGCTTAAAAGAGAACTCCAAGGTTTCGCTTTTTTGTAATTTTCAAGAGCCCGAAAAAGTGATAAAAGTGTACTCATCATCAAAATAATTCTTTTCACTCGAAAAACCTATTTTCTGCACATAAACTCGAAAAATTAAACATACTTGTTTCAAATAAGTAAAAAAAATTTGAAAAATAACTTTTTAGAGTGGAAAAAAAATAAAATAATATTTTATTCATTCAAAAAATCTTATAAAAAGTAGTTCAACAAAGTCATTTTCACCTTTTGTATTCAGAGTTGAAAGTTAAGAGCTCTTGGCATAAAAAGTTCCGAAGGTGATAACGGGAGAACCGACCTCTCAAATCGAAAATCATTGAATCCACGTAATATACAACACTCTTCTCTTCGTTTTCATCCATTTGAATTCCATTTTTAAGTTTTGAAATCATTTTTTAAGAGGAAAATAGGTTCAAAATTCTACTCTCGGGGGTCCGCGGGTCATGTATTGGTTACCTGCGGACTCTGATAATTTTCCGAAAGAAAAAATATTGGGCTACCACGGTTTTTATGAAGAGCGCGTGCGGGGGTCAACACTATCTTTATATAAAGAATGCGGAGGCGCCGTGAGAAAAGTAAAATTATTAAATTCTCTAAAAATGGTTAAAAATTCTCACTCTAAAAGCTTCTAACCTTCAAATGCGTCCATTTGCATATTATTCCACAATGTTGGAGTGGAGAGAACGCGAGCACGAAGAGGTAGATGATGCGGCTATGAATAATCCGGCCATAATGCGTGTGTTGAGAAATTATGGACTGTATAAATTCAGGGCAATTCAGGGCATGAGGTCACAAGTGGAACTAATGACCTGGCTAGTGAACAAATGGGACATCCAAGAACAATGTTTTATCATTGGTGATCACAAGCTAAAACTTGAGCTTGAAGACATTTACTTTCTCAGTGGTTTATCCAAACGAGGTGAACATATTTCTTTGTTTGGAGCTAGGCAAGATGGCCTCCCTATTGCTAGCTATAAATCAAAGTTTTGCAGTGAAGAAACTGATCCCAAAGATAACCGTATAGATATAAAGACTATCCTACGTCATGATATTAAAGTCATTTCACCGTGACCAAGTTGTGTGGGAGCACAACTCCACATGTGGCTACCAAGTCTCAGGTGTAGACAACAGTTGAATATTATAGAGGTACCATTTTCAATGGGTGTGAAGGGGTATTAGCCAATATGAAAGGCCAATTGACCAGAGAAAAAAACTAAAAGTTGAAAAAATTTGGGTATGGTGACATCTTGGTTTCTTTTGCTTTGGAGAGGATTCCATCCCTAGCCCATCAACTAATCTCTGTTGATCCTGGTGAACCTAGAGAGCCTCGTATGGTACGCTGGGTTGCACTGATGTCCCGCCATGGTGGCGATGGTTGTGTGGTAGTTCGATTCACTCCAACATATTTTCATTGGCTTCAGAACCAAATCTTTGCTATTGAGGATTTCCTGTATGCGGGCATAGATTTCTGAGGTGATCCTGAGATGTCCTTACCTCCAGGGACACAATGGGATGAATCAGGTAAATGAATCATTTTGATGTGTTTTAACTCTATTTTTTATTTTGTTTTTTGATCTTCTGATACTGATAACAAAATTTTAAATGCAGATGTTGGTCCATGAAGGCCAGTCACTCTCCGCCGCTTCGAAAGGAAGCCAACAGAGCCTGTTGCACAACCACAAAATCAGGCAGCAGAAATCCTTACTGACTTGGATCACAACCTAGAGAGGTTGACTATAGATATCCCAGAGACATCGACGAATGATATTCCTCTTCGTCTCCAGAGACACGTTACTGGTGTTCTTGGCTAGTTTAGGGGATTCCTACGCAGGGTGGCATGGGCGATACTTTACTACCATGGTCATCACCACGGATAGTGGATGATCATCATGGATTATTGTATTTTGTTTTTTGTATCACTATATTTTAGATCATAATGTGTTTTAAACCTATGATTGTAGATGATGTAATATTTTTGAAAACAAAAACTCCTATCTATGATATTACTACTTTCTCTGGCTATCTTCAACACATATCGAATGTTGTTTTGGTTTACTATTTTAATGTTGCAAATGTCTATTTATAACAATATTAGCTAATGCATCAGCCAATGTATTTAAATTTCTTGGAATGTGTTGATATGCGATGTAATCAAATTGTCTTTCCAAGAGACGAACCTTCAAAAATAATCCCAATAACATTAGATTTTTAATTGCATATACTCTGTTCAAATGTAATGCAATGAGTTCTAAATCTAGCCTAATGATCAAATGTCGAATGAAAAATGAAATGGCATCAGATAATAACTCAATCACTGCGCTATATTCTACAACATTATTCGTTGTTTGACCAAGGCTTACCCCATGCATAGAAACTAACTCATCAGTGGGTGAATAAATAACTTAGGCTGCGAAAGAAATATTCCTTGTACTACGACAGACACCATCAGCAAAATCAATGTACGTTTGAAGGGATGTCGACATCCGCAATATCAAGAGTAATCAAGATAAGCAGTGATAGTAGTAAAATAAAAATTAAACTAGACACACTCATATAATCTAAGGCATCTAACTTAGAAAAATAAGTAATGTAAAAGTGAGATCCTCACACAAGGATCAAGCATAATATCTCTTCAGATAAAGTCCATTTTTGGGTTTATTTAAAGAGACCCCGTCATAATCAGTCAGTTCATAAGCCCCTTTTGCAAGCACTCACTTAAAAATGTAAGGACCATGCCACATTGGTTCGAATTTCCCAGCTCCTAGCTTATCGTTAACTTGATCGTATACCAAGACTAGTTCACCTTCTGAAAAAACACGAGGTGTAACACTTTGATTATACTGAGCTTTAACGCGTTATTTTATGAGCTTCAGCTACTAATGCAACGGTGCGTGGAGTCTCATCTAATTGTGCTAAGTACAAAAATCATTTTTCCTCTTCAGAGGTAGCTGGTAGTAACTCTATGGCTAATTGGAGTGACGATATTTCACATTCAATAGGTAACATAGCTTCTAAACTATAAACCAGTTGAAAAGGAGTGAACCCTTATGCAGTTTTTGCTGAGGTTTGATATGCCCATAGTGCTGAAAAAAGCATGGTATGCCACTTTGATTTATGAATTCCGATTATATTTTTAATCATGGTGGTTAAAACTTTATTAATGGCTTCAACCTGACCATTATCCTGCGGGTAATATGGAGTAAAGTTATTATGGCATAGGCCAAGTTGATCGGAAAGTTCGGTCATCATGATATTTTGAAAATGACTCCCATGATCAGTAATAATAGCTTGGGGTACACCGAAATGAGAAATTACATGATTGAATACAAACATAGATGCAGTTTTTCCATCTACCACAAATGTAGGCATCGCCTCGGCCCATTTGGTAAAGTAATCTACTGCTAGAATAATATACCCATGCCCCCCAGCTGAGTGAGGGTTACATGTAATGAAATCAATGCCCCATTTTGCAAAAGGACCAACAACAATTATGGGGTGAAGATGAGCTATTGGTGCATGCATCTTTCGATCAAATATCTAACAGTTGTGGAATTTTCAGACCGCAAGAATGCAATATTTGAATAATGACAACAAAAAATAACCAGTGCACAATATCTTCTGGGTTGTGGCATACCCAAACATATTACCACAACATGCTCCAGAGTGGCAGTCATTCAAAACGTTTTCATCCTCTTCATGAGTTAAACATCATTGAAATAAAAAATCCGCACCATGACAATAAATTGTGTCTCCAACAATATTGTGTTGCTAAGATTGGTAATGGATCTCGTCGATTTGAACATGAGAGTTCAAGCCGAAAGGTTTGGGTTTGGAGATAAATGATGATACCTCCATACCATGGATGTAATGTATTGATAGGAAAAAGAGATTCATCAGCAATTAGATGCTCTACCACAGTTTCTGTCTCAGTATTTGGGAAGTCACACATAAGTTCAACGAATACCAGTGATTTCTTTGATTTGGATTTTTCAAATTCTAAATCAAACTCTTGAAGGATAACAATCCATTTAGAGTATTTTTCCCCGAATAATTGTTTAGTCAAAATGTACATCATCGGGTTGCAATTAGATATCGCAGTTCTTTTTTGTAGCAATATGTAATGACAGAATCTTTGGACAACTGGAACTGCTGCCAAGGCCAATTTATCCACATGCGAATATTTACTTTCGGTTGGATTAAGATTCCGACTGAGGTAGTAAATCACATGCTCATTGTGAAATTCATCCTCTTGAACTAATAACATTCCAATGGTGGAATCAGAGGCTGCTAGGTATAAAAAGTAATCCTGGTTGTAATTTTGGGGTTGTAATAATGGTGCATGGGTCAACACGTGTTTCAAAGCATAAAAATATCGATAAGTGATCTCATCCCAAATAAAAGAACATTATTTTTCAACAACCTGGAAAAACCTTTTGTTAACGCAGCATAGTTATGGATAAATCTACGTAGAAAGTTTGCTTTCCCTTGCAAAATTTGGAGTTGGAGAAATGTGGAAGGAGGAGGTAAATTGATAATAGCCTCAACATTTGATGGGTCGACACGAATTCCTACTTTGGAGACAAAAAATCCAAGCAATCTACCAGATTGCACACAAAAAACACATTTGTGGGGATTCAATCGAATCTTATAATTCCTATATTTCATAAAAATTTCTCTTAAATGGGTAGAATGATCTTCTCTGTGAAATGAATGAGAAGGTAAATCATCAAGATAAGGCTGCACAATGTGTTTAATTTCATGAAAAGCATAAGACATTGCCCTTTGAAAAATTGCACCAACATTCCTTAATCCGAAGGGTAGTTCACAATAAGAAAAAGTTTCCAAAGGACAAATGAATGTCATTTTTGGTTGATCAACAGGGAGTATGTTTATTTGATTGTACCCAGAAAATCCATCCATAATTGAGTAAATTTAATTTCTGGCACAATCATCAATGATTTGATCAATGTAGGGAGTTGGATAATTGTCTTTTGGACAGGCTTTGTTAATATCCCTATAGTCAATACATACTCGTATAGTTCCTTGTTTTTTAGTAACAGGAATGATATTAGATACCCAATCCATTAAAGGAATTGGATAAATAAAACCTGATTTTAGTAATTTCTCAACTTCGGCTTTAAGAGCAACAACTTTTCGTGGATGTATCAGACGTAAGCTTTTTCTGATAGGTTTAGCATCCGGGTAAGTTTTTATTTCATGAATGAAAATCTTGGGATAAATTCCTGGCATTTCTTCATAAGACCAGGAAAATATGTCACGATATTCTTGAAATAGGGCCTTATATGTAGTAATTTCATCTAACCTACAAGAAGCACCTATATGAATGTTTTCAATAACTCCTGGTTTAACTGAGATGTCAATGGGAACCGTTGAAGAAATATTTCCCAAATTGAATTCAGAATCCAAATTTGTAATCAATATTGGACTTTGGGGTTCTTTGACATAGTCAACTGTAAAAATAGATGAAAAATTATTTTCAAATCTATGAATCACAGGTAAAAATGATGACCTATGATGAAGATCATCCCATGGTAATTCATCTATGGACAAGAATTCACGAATGCTTTCATCAGTATGAAAAACTTGTTGAAGAGGATCATGAATTGATGTTATAGCTGAGATTGATGGTGAAAATGATTTCTCATTGATCACATTCACTGGATCAGAATTAGTTGATGAGGGATTGGAAAATGACTGTACTTCTTGATATGCTATCTCAAAAGGACTCAAAGGCATCTCGCCATTGAAAGAATCCAGTTCTGATTCTAAAGGCACTATCCAAGGGTCATCAAATGGAATAGTGCTTGATGTAATCATATTGATATTAGCAATAGTACATGGTACGTTAGGTGGAGGCATAGAAAAAGTTCCCACTAAGGCAAAATCTTTGATTAAACCTACTCCAACATCCCCATAAGGGATAGTCAATTTTCCAACATGTTGAATACTATTCGTAGAAGCTGGGTCAGACGAATAATATGAGAGCTGATTGATTTTCACAATATTTCCTTTATGAGGAAACATGATTATTCGAAATACTGATGACACGACAATAGTCATAGCATAAGACCAACCTCTACCTAGAAGAAGGTTGTAATATAGAGGGGCATCAATGACTTCCACATCTAAATTAAAAGTTTTACCTTCGACCTCTATAGGTAGATCTTGCAAAATTCCATATGGATGGAATCCTCTTCCATCAAAAGATTTTAGAATTGTCGGAGATTGGTTAAGTGTCAGAGAACCAAGTGATTTCCAATAGTTTAATAACATAATACATGTAGACACTCCCTCATTAGTTACAGTACGAAAGCAACACTTGCTTTTGACTAGTACTAGAATCTGAAAATCCATTTGATGAGGGAGCTGTGGTGTAAAATTTTCTAAATCGAAGACTGTGAGGTTTGAATCTTGAATATCTACAGCTCCAATAGCTGATAAGAGTAATTTCCTTTGTGCCAGACATGATTGCAGCACTTCTAAGACTGATATTGTTGAAGGATATATTGCTAAATCCTCAACAATGTTGTAGTTCTGAGCAGCTCTCGCATGTGGATTGAAAGTTGATTTATGAAGTACACCTTTAGCAGGCAGTTTAATTACTAGATCAAGATTGGGTTTCTCGATATGAAGTGGATCATAAACTAAAGGAGATGTAACTGGTGATGAATTATAATTTTCTACTTCTTTACTAGTAACAATATTTTTACTTCCATAGTCTTGCGATCGAGTCACAACCATTAATTGAGACATCATCAAAATATCTGCTGATGTATTAGAAGAAGATCCAATCATTTTTCTATCTTGAACAGGAAAAGGATCCTTCAAGACAACATGCATAGGTGAACCTTTGACAAACTTAGATACCTCGGACATATGTGGGCTTTCCTTGGTGAAATGATCCTTGTCACAGATAAGACAAGGATAATGAGGTTTTCGTTTATCATCAGATGACTCATTTTTCTCAGTTTTTTCTTTGGGAGATGAAGTCTATTTACTTTTATTCTTCCCTTTCTTATTATTTCCAGATTTAGACTTAGTTGTAGAGGAATATACAATGTGAATGTCAACAGAAGTTTCGAGGGTGGAATCTCCTTTTGGTGAATCAGGTAAAGTTATTATAGGAGAAGTAATCTTGGAAGATTTCTTCTTAGCATTATTAGTACTAACTGAACCAGTTACACCATCAGCAGCATGAGACCCTCAGGGAGTTGTTTTTATCTGACCAGGATGTGGTAAATCCATAATTTTCTCATACAAATTACTTGACTGTGTATATACAAGGTCAAGGTACTGAGCTTGAGAAATGACTTGTTCTTCTGTAACAACTCCTCCTTTAGCTACATCTTCAGTCATTTTTGGTAGTAATGATTTTATAAACCATTCTGCCAAAATCTGATTCGGAATAAAAAATTTCAACAAACGTCTTCTACGTCTCCATTCATGTATGTGATCTGATATGTACGTAGACATATATTGTTTTAGTGAAGTTAATAGTTATGTGCCATTGTCGTATCTGACTGGAAATTGAAAATGAGTTAAGAAGGAGGTTGCTAAGGCATTGAAATTGTTAAAAGAGCCACATGGTAATTCAACATACCATTTGGCTGTTAATCCCATCAGCGTTCTCTAAAAAAGTCTTATCAAATTTAATCATCAATCAAAGATTTGGATGCACACCAGAGGTGATAATTCATGACATGGTTAGAAGGGTCCTCTCCTAATTTACCTTCAAACTTCAGGATATCACTGGGCAACTTATTGGCTTTGGCGGCCAATATAGAAGATAATAGATTGGATCATTTGCAAGGCACGATAAATCCGGTAAATTCAAAGTTGTTATGAATGGAAACCGATGGTTAGGGTCCTGCTAATTAAATTGATAACCTTGTGGAACTATACCAGTTCCAGGAGGAGGATATCCAGGATATCCTGGAATAGCCTATGCATTTGGAATCTGAATGCCCCCTAGATAACCAGGATTAACCAGACCATACCGGGGTTGAGTAGGTATCTGATACATGTACCCAGGGTACGGTTGATGCTGATATGCTATATTTTCTGCTACAGGTCCATATTGATACGACCCTTGGTATGGTGGATAAACAAATTGAGGTTGGCTTGCTATAACTGTACTTGTACCAAGTTGACTTGTAGGCATCTAAACAGTAGTTTGGACTGTAGGTCTAAACTGTGGGGTAGAAACCTGAGGAATCGGTACTGATACCTGAGGATCTGTATAAATAGGAGCTGCAGATACTCCAGGAATAGGTGTGGTAGCTTGAACAAAAGTTGGCGCAGTAGTTTGCGTTGGAGTTCTAGGTGTACTTGGACCAGGCTGCTGAACTGTACCTGATGTGGGTACCTGAACAGTAGGTTGAACAAGTTGGATAGGTTGTTGGATGTGAGTATAACCTATCGGTTTTCCAGGTTGATAATAAGGTACTTGCATATTAGGTTGCAAATTTTCTTGAACTTGGGATGGATCCCACACTGTATTAGCTCCGAGATATGAAGGTCCCATTGAAGTTTGTAGATAGGAAGGACCATAAACAAGTTGATAATTTGGAACATATGTTGGATAATTAACTAGATAATTCCCACCTCCATGAAACAATTGTTGTTCTAGATAGAACTGCTTCCCTAGAGGAGGTTGTGGACCCTAAGTTGGATACTGACCTTGAGGTTGATATTGACCCTGAGGTATGTATTGACGTTCAGGTATGTATTGCCCTTAAGGTTAATATTGACCCTGAGGCATGTATTGATCTTCAGGTTTCCCCCCAGGCTGTAAATTAATACCTTGAGGATCAGGGTTTGGAATGTTTCCAGATATCATATAAATTTGTTCCAAATTTACAGTTTCGGTATTTGATTCATTTGGACCAGATGATGGTATAATTTTTTTGAGAGAATGAGATGCACCTAAGAAAGTACCAGAAAGGGACTGGTATCTCACAGGGACAAATGAACCACCATAAAGGTATGTTTCTGGAGCTGCAGAAAACATTGATGACTCACTAGACATGATTAATGGAGGTCTATAACCTCTTGGTATAGCATAAAAAGGAATTCAGGATGGCGAACATTTTAGACCAGTATTGTGTAGAAGGTCTGCCAATTGAGAATACCAAGGATCTGGTTTGAAAGGACTATAATAAATCGATTCACTTGGCCCAGGATCAAGTGTTTCCTGAGTTCAAGGAAGAACAACTTATTCTTTAGTGTTAGTAACTTCTTCAGTACTAATGAGACAAGGAGGAAGATTTTCCGTGATTCGATACTTCACTCTGGGTGAATTAGGACAGGGGTTGGTTCAAGGACAGGGGTTGGTTCACTCTGGGTGAATCTCAGATACAACCGTTACGTTCTCTGGTTTAGAAACTTTAGGTTCTGAATATGATAATTCACTAGTTGTAGAAACAAGTTCAACAAGTTTGGAAATTGAAACTCTATGTGGAGTACTTTCTGCAGTACGAGGTTGATCTACTTCATATTCAGGATGAAAAATTATAGATGTTTCTTTGTGTTCAGTGGATCTAGTTCCTGATGTCTATCCTTTTTCATATTTAAGTCTTTCTAACTGGCTTGGGGTGTACTCAGGGGGTTTCCCCTACATTCTACGTTATTTTCTAAGTAATTTAGTCACAATTAAAACTTTTAATGCACCAAATCAAACAAAATTTCAACAAAATATCCTAAAGTCTCTAAGGAAACAACCAAATGGATCACACGCCTAGAAAATCTAAGAGATCAAACTACACACAAATAGTAGATTCCCACACTAAAAACACTAGTTGGTGATGAAATCCAACATCGTAGAATTTTAATGTAGAAATGGTGGTTGGAACAGTTACCCCGCCAGCCTGCTTAATGAAGCAGACCGGTACAAGTTTCTCCACTTAAACGATATCGAGTGAAAAGAACCCTCCAGAGAGTCCAAGTGAGTCTAGCCGACATTTGTTCTAGGTACAGCGGGACCTCCCCTCCACTGTCACCTTGGGAAATAATCCTAAATTTTACAGCCACTAAGGTCACCAATTGGAACAAATATATCTGGGGGAACAGTCTACGTTCCGATTTACATGCAAGGATAGAGTAACTAGCTCAATCCCCTTGAATGCTCCTTGACATAATCCAAGGTTTACCATTTTTAATATGTGCACATCTGCTATCTTTCCCAACGAGATAGGTATGATTACCTCGCTGGTTTGGAAATGATCGCGTGCTTAACTCTTTTAAGAAGAGCTTCCCAAAGCATAAATTCTATAATTGGATTTTCCTACCGCAAGATTTACTACTTTTTTGTTTGAACTGCCTTGGAATGTTAACTACAACCTATTCCAAGACACTAGCCTGAGCTATGTTGGTGGAAAAGAGCCCTAGAAAATATAAAATTTCTAGATTGATTTTAATTAAGTGTTACTTTTAGTTTGGCTGTTTCTTAGGTCAAAAGGTATGGAAGTGAAACTTCGATGATGTTTAATGAACCAACTTAAGAATACACTAAAATGCATCTATATGAAAAGCAACTCATTTCTTTTCAATGAAACCTATTTAGAGGAAATATTTGAGAGATTTCAATAACTTTCAAAACATCAATTCTTTCTTTGATAAACAAGAACCTTTGAAAAGAAGAAAATTTCTTGAGAACTCAATTTCACAGAAAAAAGATTACTTGTTCAAAATGAAATTCCTTATATCATTCAAGTCAGAAACTAGAATCAAACTTCTTCCAAAAGAAAACTAAAAGTATTAAAAACACAAAACTCAAAATCAAAAGAAAACTCTAATTTTGAACTCTATCTAAATATTTTTGAGGGTGTTTATGCTTAGTTTGTAATCTAACCAATAACTTTCTGCTTATTTTAGCAAGAAATTAAAAACATCCAATAAATGTTCTAAAGTGAAATTCAGACCTTAACAAGCTAAAAGGTTTTATAAATTTCCAAATGAAAACAAAATCTAATTTTCATAGAAGCAATATTTGCATCAAGTTCAATGGCTCAACAAGAAAATGATGACATACCAATTAGTTGAGGTATATAAAGTTTTTTGATTCAGAGCAACAAGAATACAAGGCAAACACTCACTCATAAAATGCAAATCAGTTGAAAAGATCACTTCAAACCGAGAAATTACTCAAAGAAACTCACACAGAAGACTTTGCAGTCAAAACAAGTTGGCGTAATTACAGGTAATCAAGTAATTACACTCCTGAAAACATAATTTTTATTTTTTCAAAATTTTCCAGAAGTCCATAGTTTTTAATGGAACAAGGTGCTGTACTGCATTGTTTTTCACTAAAATCTATGGAGTCTACCGCTCTGTTTTTAAATAGAAAGTGCGAAAGCTAGAAAAAACACAGAAAAAGTAAAAATATAGAGTTACAGTCAGGGATTCTAATGAGTCGTTTACACAACCCAGTTTTGAACTAATCAAAATCAAAGAATTTATTCAAAAGTCAAACTGAAAGTTAAAAAATAAAACTAAGCTCATTATTTCCCCAGTGGAGTTGCCATTTTGTTATGCGTATAAAATCCTTCTTGCAGACAAGAACGATCTCCCTAATATCCTAAGGATATATACAAACAAACAACCAAATACAAACCATTTTCTCTAGACCATGATGATTCAGAATTATTAATTAATTAAGTACGAGGAGATAATCCTACCCAAAGTCCAATGCTTGCTGTAATCTTCAATCTAGTCGCTCCAAAAGAGATCAATTCAGCATGCAAGACTTGCATTCAAAGACAAAAAACAGGATTAAAAGCATCTGCAAGATATAATAATTCAGAAACACTAATCTATCTCAATGATCAAGGAGTCCAAGAATCAAATTACTGAAATAGATACATGAACAACTTAATGAGAAAATAGAATCCATTTGTATTAACTTGTAGGATAAGAAGTAACCTTACAACCTTGTCGCCTTGATGTCATACAAGTTCTTCCGGGGTCCTGAATAGCTGTTTTCCATCGGTTTGACAAGTCTTCTCCTCTCTGAACTAGCATAAAACTATGGATATGAGTATGTGTTCGTTCTCATACTATTGATGCAAGAGATAGAGAGTATAATTGCTTCATCAATTCTCTTCTATCAGTTAATAAGTACCCTTGAGACAGAAATATGAGTTCAATTTATAGGAGAATGAAGGAGGTTTCAGTTCCATAGAGAGGGGTAAATTCCTCTCATAAAGGGATTTTATCTCCAAATACCAAGGGATAATCTCCATTAATGAAGGGATAGAGGTTCATGAATGAAGGGGCGAAGCTCGACCTGATTACGCTTCTAGGAGCCTCTAGTTGGGAGAATATTCCACCAGCTGGGCTTCTAGAACTTACTTTCTCTTTTATTTTACCTTTTATGGGGGTCCGCAGTTTTAGTAAGCAGAACGTGCAGGATGTGCCACAGGTTATAGAGCAAGAAACCGTGGTACTGCAGGTAAGAGCTAGGAAAAGTGCAAAGTTAGGTTTTTTTGGGTTTTAATGAGCTTTTCTCCAATTCAAGACTTGGTTTAGGAAATTTATGGTTTTGGACCTCTAAGGGAGCATAAAATGGGTAATGATGAACCCATACAGACAGTTAAATGTCACAGTGAAAAATTTTAGTGTAACAAGGAGCTAACACTATCACTGCAAATGTATTGATTATGCCAGGATTGGTTATGAACCTGATTTCAGTATCCCAGTTGTAGGATAAGGTGTATGATGTACACTTCGTAGGGAAGAAAGTGTATTTCAAACACTCATGCTGGAAGAAGCTGAAACAAATTAGAGATTGAAGAAACAAGTTATATAGCTTGCAACTTGACTCTCTAATGGCACTGATAAGCAGTGGTATTAGCAGTGGGAAAGAGATGAATGAGTTATGGTACCGAATAATGAGGCATATACACCATGGAGCACTCAATATTCTAAGAGAAATTATCATAGGGGTTCTAGTTATTAGTACGGAGCACGATGACGTATGCAACATGTAGTGGATGCGTACTTGGCAAGTACACAGAGGCAACATTCCCTAAAAGTGATAGAAAAGAAGATGGCCTATTAGGGCTGATACATTCAGATATTTTTGGCCTGGTGTCCACTAGAGCTCTTAGTGGTGGCAAATAATTCATCACCTTTATTGATGACCATTCTAGAAATACTTGGATCTATTTCTTAAAACCAAAGATGAGGTCTTTGATCAGTTCAAAGAGTTTAAAGTTCTCGTAGAGAGTGCGATAGGGAGGAAGATGAAGGTACTTCTCTCAGAGAATGGTGGAAAATATATTGATAAAAACTTCATAGATTTTTGCGTGAAGGAATGTATCAAAATAGAATGGGAAACTCCATATAACCCTCAGTATAATAGGGTAGCGAAGTGGAAAAAAAAACTATATTTGGGGTTGCAAAGGCCATGTTGTATGATCACGATTTAGACAGATTTTTATGGGAAGAGGCATGCAACACGACAATATATATATTCATAACAGAACTCCTAATATAGCATTTGGAAAGAAAATGCCAGAAGGAGTCTTCACACGAAAGAATCCTGAAGTGAGTGAGTTGAGGATTTTTGGGAGTGAGGATTACTGCCACGTGTCAAATGAAAAATATAGGAAATTGGATCAGACTACATAAAATGGGTTTCTCATCAGGTATAGCAAGACATCAAAGGAATACATAATTTACATCCCTAGCAGTAGGAATATTGTAGTGAGATGATACGTAAAATTCATGGAGGACCAATATTTTAGGAGATCTTGAGAGATGCATGCTGGAGATAAAAATAATTCAGTATAAGTTCTGTTGGTCGTATAGTAGTGTCAGTGATTTGGAGAAGTAGGAGGATAGTCACAAGGATTGCGTACAGTGACTAGTACTAGTATTTCCTCACGGGTAGGAAATTCAGGGAATTCTCAGCACACATTGCAGTAGGGATGAGAGGAGGAGATGGTTGAACCTCTCACCACTAGTGGAAGAGCTAATAGAGAGGTTTTTCAGACATTGAGAGATGCATAGGAGTTTATTAGAACTCCTATGATGGAAAAAGAACAACGCAGATGACCTGACAGATATCAATATTTGGTAGCTCAGGTTGTGTTATCACCCTAGTAATTTCTCAAGATTGTGGGCTTTTGGTTTTTAGTTTAAGAAAACTAGGGGTAACCACAAACATACTTTAGAAATTTAGGATCTAGCCTTCTGAAATTTCAGAGAGGGTTCTCTCTTTATGATATAACTTTTTTTTTGTTTTGTGTTTTAGGCTAGTTATGATAGAACAATTGGTTTTGGTTTTAAACTAGTTTGGTGGGAAAAAATCACTTAAAGGTAAACAAGGGAGAAATCTACTTGAACATTGGGCGAATGGAGTCTAAGTCTAGATATCAGTACTAGAAGGTAAGGCCAAAAAGATCCAAATGTATTCAGGGCAAGATAGATAACCCTCAGAGCTTTGGGTAAAAGGTTTTTGATGAAATGGTGTAGTCGGGACAAAGGGCAATGAAGGATCCTTTGATTTGGAAAATAGAGGAAGGAGGCAGAAGTCAAACGGGAGTAGGAGTAGTTAAGAATTCCTAACACCGAAAATCAGTTGAAAAAATTTAAATGGTAACTTAGTTAAGATAGGGAGCCATAAGATAGTCCTGAAGTAATATTCCTAGTTACTCATTAAGAAAGAACAAACACATAATGAAATGAATGGAACTTCAGAAAATAAACAATGACAAGATAGATGCACTTTACTCTTTAAATTATCACGGGAATCCTGAATTATGATTTCCTATTATCTTTTTACAGTCTGCTACTTTCTAAATCAACACATGTCGGCCTCCAATGTATCAGCAAAAATCTATAGTAATCTTAACAATTTTATTCCACACTAAACACTTCAAAGACTGAAGTATTTATACAAAATATTGTTACAAAATATCCTAGAGAGATCTAGGAATAACTATAGGAAAAATAAAATATCTTTACATATAAAGAGGGATAGCTGCTTAAAAATTTTGCAAGCTTTCCTCTTATCCAAAAAATATAGAACAACTTAAACTAATCAAGGAGCTTTTACTGGCTAGCTGTCTTGCTTGCTGGCAAATTGGAAAATATCTTCATTGGAGTTGTTTTGACTGACACTCTTCCTCCTGATACTCTTTCACGCTGTACTTTCATCCTGATACATTTTGACTCTATTTATTTACTCTTTTACTGCTGTAAAAAGAATATTTACAGTAGTAAAAATCAAGTGACTATTTTATTTTTGTGTTGACTATTTCACTTGTATTTTCCTCACTATTTTCCTTTTTTCACTGCTATATTAAGTCTATAAAAGCCTGCCATTGTTCTACACTTGGTATTTTTACAGTCTTGAGCTTTCTGAAGTTTTCATCAGCATCTGTATACTTAGCAAAATTTGGTTTGAAGACAAACAGATGCTTGATTTCATTTTGAAGAAAAAACAAGTCTTCAATATATTGGAGAATGACCTTTCCTATGGGAGAGCCCTCTGGTAGTGGCTTGTTGACCTTTTCTTTAGCATGATCCATTATCTTCTTTTCATCTTATTTTTGGTTCATTTTTAAATAACTAAAGAAAGATTGAACAATGTGCATTAGTTGGATTTGTTGAAACAGAGGGTAATTGAGCAATATTATAGCCAAAGATGATGACAGTGGGTACTTCAGTGCTCAATTAGGAATATGGGATATATGAAACAGGTTTGAGACAGAAAACACAGGCTTTATGAATGACTAGGAATACAAAAGAGACTTTTTAGGTATTATGTAGGTTTTAAAACCTTTTCAAACCATGGAATTGATCTTTCAGGGATCTTTAGCTGATGAATTGGGTTTTAAAAGAGGATTTTATGAATCAGAGAATTATAGAGAAATTTTGCGAGTGTTTGCCCTATTTTTGAGTGTTTTTGGGCACACTTGGATGGACAAATTCTCTGATAGTAGCATAATTTTTTTAGTTAAAGGTTTAAATTGTGAAATTGCAGGTTGGAATGTCAAAAAATACCTTAAATGCAGGTATTTTGACAGTCGGGAGGGTTTCTGGCAACTTCTGTGGTTGAATTTGATCTCTGGTTTGAATTGCTGGAGCCGAGAAGGTATGTGCTGGTATTCAAATAAGGAATTTGGAGTCAAATTGGAGTTTAGGGTAGGAAATCGACCAAAACAGTTTAAAACCAGGGTTCCGAAGTTTAAAAGGGCCAGGCGGAGCTCTTTATTAGTCGGGAATATGCAAATAACATTAATAATAATCATAACAAAGATTTTAACCTTTGATACAAATCTTTAAAAACGTAATAAATGTTGGTCACATCAAAAGCGAGAATGGTTTTGTGTTTTCAAATGCGAAAATAAGAAATGGTTTTCGCGTTGGAATGAAGTGGTAAGTTGTTTTAACCAAATCGAATGCGATCCAATAAAAAACGGACACGTCATTGAAGGTGGAAACAATAAAACCACCAATTTCGCGCTTGATTTTTGTTTGGGTGAGCGATTGGTTTATGCGCGCGACATGACACTAGAGCCATCGGATCTGGAGCACTGGAGTGAATGGTCGGGATTAAAAGGAAATCTGCGGTTAAAATGTTGGTGGGACCAGGGTTCTTTATTACACTTTGGGCGATGGGTTATATAATAAAAATTTTATGTTTTTCGTTTTATCCAAAGTTTTATTTATTTAATGACTATATGTATAAGCGGAGTTAATACATTTTTTTCGAAAGGGGTTTAAATGTGGGTGTTATATATATAAATAGAGTTTATATATGTGGTTCAAAAATGTGTGTGAGGCGGGGTAAATTTCCAAGTATGTTGCGAAGGCCTAGAGGTTGAATTTTGTTTCCAAAAACATAAGATATGCCCGAAAATCATATTCACATTTTTATTTTATTATATAGTTTAGACCATTTGAAGGGTCTATAACCATAGGGGGGCAGGATATTTAGTTAAAGGTAGTTTTAGACCAAAGGGGTATAATTTTGGATTTTATTTCAGCACGTGGATAATAATTTAGGCATAAAATCTTATAATAGTGGGTTTAAAGGGGTATTAATATAAAATGGAATTATATTAATAGGAAAAGGTCATTTTAGGGATTTAATATATAAATTAGAAGTTAATATGACAAGGGACAACAATGTAATACATGAAAAATACAATTATATAACTAAGTAAAGTGAAAATATTAAAGCAAAGCTTTTATCATTTATTTTTTCACCACTTTTAACTTAGAATATAATGTTTTTTTGAGGGTTTTTATGCTATGTATAATTGAAGGGAGTTAGTCACATGGGGAATTTCATATTTCATAAAGTAGAAAATGTGCCTACTTATGAAATTGAATAGTAATGAGTGTATGAAGGGTAAATGATGATAATTAGCAATTTAATATAGGTATTCAACACTTTTAACTTATCAGTCATCAAGCCTTGGGTCCGGCCCCAACAGAAGTCAGAGAAATGCTCTGAGCCTCTTTGATTGTAAGTCTAGAATGCATAATAACTATAGGGGAGGGGAAATTAGTGATTATTTCCCAGTGATGAATCTTTACATGCTTTTCCCACTTCTTTCTACCTACCCAATTTTAATCTAACTTTTTTTCTTCCATTTCGCAGGTGCATTTGAGCTAGCAACCTTGAACATTTTATTCTTTTGAAAGTATAAAAACTATCTAAATCTACCTTATATCATTCAAGAGCTTATATTAAACTGATGAGCTCCTATTTATTCTCTAACTATCTACTGATTAGTCAGGATTAAATTGTCTGAATACTCTTTATTCACTATTCTATAACAATAAAATTGAAATCATGACAAGTCAAGTTTACACAGTTTAATTCATCATGGATTATGGCACTTATTGACACTCTGCCATAATCATTAGTAACAAAGTAAAAAGTAGTGGCATTTGAATTTGCAGACTTTCATGTTTTATTTCCTTTTCTTTTGGGGCATATATTTTTTCTAAGTCCTTTGATCTTTCTTTTAGGACTTTTACCCTCTTTTTTGATTTTCTATTTTTTTATTTTTTTTACAAAATATGGGAAAAAAACTTGCAGAAAGCAAGGTATGTACGTATTTTACAAGAATATCATAAGTCAATTCCAAATTATGAATCCTATACTTATAGGACTGTAGCAGTGACTTCACATGGGGATGGCATTTCCCGGTGAAATGTCAAGAAATCTAAGACTAGTAGCCTTCAATTTTGACCTTGATAATCAAGTAATTGTCTTTTGTTTTCTGCAAAAACTCATATTTTTGACATTTTACTTTTCAAAGATTAGGGCCTTCACTTCGGGCTTCAACTTTGGAAGAAAATATCCAATCCAATCTAGACACTTGCAATGAATATTTACAATGATGTAAAAGTAACTGGAACTAACTATTGTTTAACTCAAAGGAATAGTAGTGTTTGAGAATTCTACAATTAACTGGTCCATATTGAATATCATTTCCATCCAAATCTCTGATGAAGAAAGCATTGTTACCCCTATATCCATAAATTTCATAGGGTCCTTTCCATAGAAAGTAAAACTTTCCATGCTTCCCTTTTTCTTCTCTCCTGGAATCCCCTTTTAACACTTTATCTCCTACAGCAAAGTCATCTTATTTACTTATTTTATCAAATATTTTCTTGATTTTATCTTGAATGACTTGAGATTATTCATAAACTTCTTCCCTTGTCTGTTGCAGATGAATAGTCTGATTTATCCTTCTTTCTGTATCATTGAGCTCTACTTGTGATTTTTGTATAATTTTCATTACTGGAACACCTAAAGATGATGGGAAAACTGCATCCATCCCATATATAATATGGTAAGGAGATGCTCCAATTGACTTCTTGGTAGCAAGTCTATCTGCCCATAAGGCATAGACTAACTTTTTATTCCAAGTTTTCTTATTTTCTTCAAGTAGTTTTTTGATGATACTCACAAGGCTTTTATTTGAAGATTCAGCTAGGCCATTACCCTGAGGGTAATAAGCAGTAGAGTGGCCTAGGGTTGTATGATATTTATGACAAAAGGAAATCATTTTCCTAGATTTAAATATTGGTTCATTATCAGTGATTATTTTCTGTGGGCATCCAAATCTAGATAACAAGTTGTTATCTATGAAAGAGATAATGACTGAATCAGTGGCTTGTCTGGTAGGAATGGCTTCAATCCACTTAGTGAAATAATCTGTAGCATTCAATATCCACTTGTGTTTGCCAGAGGATGGAGGGTGAATTTCTCCAATGAAGTCTAAAACCCATTGTTGAAAAGGTGTTTCAGTAGAAATTGGCTTTAGGTGTAAAGGTAACAATTTTTTTTTCCTTCAAAAATATGACATTTTTGACACGAGGTAACAAATTTCTTAACATTAGAAAATAAGGTAGGCCAATAGAAACCAGATCTAAGAATATTATCTGCTATACTTTTCCATTATAAGTGTCCTCCACAATCACCTGCATGAAATTCTCCAAGAATTTTGTCAGCTTCTGATTTTAGTAAACAGTTCAGTAATATCCCACTTTGTTCTTTCCAATAAAGCACATTATTCATAATACAAAATCTCATTTCTTTAAGTTTAATAAATCTGGCTTTAGTCCTTGTTAATCCAGGAGGAGCTTGTAAACGTGTAATTACAAAGATAATATCCGAGTAGCATGGTGAGTCTAGAAAGGCTTCACTGATCAATGGAGTCACCATCTCTTCCTGATCATCAATCTGGGCAATAAAATTTATATCCAAAACATTACAATTGGATTCAGCCATCAGTCTGGCTAAACCTTGTCCTTTTATGAGCTTGGTTGGTTTAATCTCTATGTCATATTCAAGGATAGTGGCAATCCACTTTCCTCTTCTTCCATCTAGCCCATCCTGTGTTAAAATATCTTTAACTACAGAATTAGGGACATAGGCAATACTGTGGGATTAAAGAATGTACACTCTGAAATATTTTATGGATTTGACCAAGGCTAAAGCTTGTTTTTCCATTATGTTATATCTCAAAGGTTCATCTCTAACGGTTTTACTGAAAAATGCTATAGGCTGTTCAAAACCTTGGTCATTTTTCTGTAGTAGAATTGCATCTATGGTATGTTCTGAGGCAAATGAAAAGATTATAAAATATTTCTTGAAGTCTAGGTTGATTAGGACTGGAGTTTTTGTTAAAGCATGTTTAATGGAATCAAATGATTGTTTTGCTTCAACTGTCCATTTTAAAACATAGTCCTTTTTTAGCATGTTATTTAGTTCTTTGATGATTTCTACTAGATTAGAAAATAAATCATTTCAAAAAGTTAATTTTACCTAAAAATGCTTGTAACTCTTTGATGTTCCTAGGTGGGTGAATTTTTAGTATGGCTTCTATCCTTGGTGGATCTACCCTAATACCTTCCTTTGAAATTATGTGTCCAAGTAATTTTCCTTCCTCTAGTCCAAAAAGAGTTTTCTTAGGATTTAATGATATACCAAATTTTCTACATTTAATAAAAACTTGTCTCAAATGATCCAAGTGTTCATTATTTGACTTAGAAAAGACAGTAATATCATCTAAATAAATAAACAAGAATTCATGTATTTCCTTAGCAAAGGCTATATCCATAGCACTTTGAAAATTAGCTCCAACATTCATCAAACCAAAAGGAATTTTCACATACATGAAACTGCCCCATGGAGTGGTAAAAGCTATTTTGGGTTGGTCTTCCTTTTGGAAAAGTATCTGGTCATATCCTGAAAAACCATCCAACAAAGAAATCCTGGAAGAACCAATTACCCTTTGTAAAATATGATCCATCTTGGGTAAAGGGTAATTATCCCTCAATGATACTTTATTGAGATTTCTAAAATCTACACATAATCTAATTTCACCTATTTTCTTCCTGGTAGTTACTAAGTTTGATACCCAGTCATAATATCTGATTGGTGAAATGATTTGGGCATCATACATACGTTTAACCTCCTTTCGATCAAAGGTAATAACACATGATTAATCCTTCTCAATTTTTGTTTAAATGGTTTCTGATTATCTTTTAAAGGAATCTTGTATTGAATTATGTTTGTATCATAGGCCTTTATATCTTCATAACTCCATGCAAACACATCTTGATACTCCTTTAAAAATTCAATGTATTTTTCTTTTTCTTGAGAGGGTAAAGATTTTGACAATTTGACCATTTTTGGTTTCAATTCTGTCCCAATGTTAAGATCTTCAATGTCAGACCTGATTGGTTCCATTTTTGGCTTTTTAGGCACATCATTGGAATCAAAAAGGTCCTCCAAAGGAGTTAAACCTTTAGGTAAAAAATTATCTTTTAAATCTAACATGTCAATTTCTTCTTTAATAGCTTCCTCTATATCTACCTTCTCTAAGTTATCTATGTCAGACTGAGTAAATACAGTGGGTTTGGTAAGTTTATGTACATCTATGTTATCTATTTCATAATTAAAATTTGAATCTATATTACAGTATGAATCTATATTACAATTCTGAAATTCTTCCTCATTATTCAGAAAATGGTAAATCTGTTCATCTTTAGAGAAAATTTGCCAGTATTTGACATTGTCAGGGACAATGGGTCTATATTTAACTTCAGCAGTATATCTATGTGTTGGTTGAAAAAGTAAATTACATGTGCTAGAAAAATTTTCTAGGCAATGTGCTTGCAAATTTTATTTTTTAGGAATAGTAGTAAACTTACATTCTAGTAAATCATCAACCAAATTAGTTGCTGCATCTCTATATCTGGCTAATCTAGGATTATGAATAGAATATTCATCATTTATTTGTTTAATGACTAATTATGAGTCTCCCATGATTAAAATTCTCTTGCCTCCTAAATTTTTGATGATTTGCAGGCCTAAGATAAGTGCCTCATACTCTGCCATGTTGTTGGTTCATTTGAAGTTGAGTCTAAAGGCATATCCTTCCCAATGACTGGTCTCAATGTTTGTGATCGACACTCCAGCTCCTGATCCTAACTTGTTCACTGAGCCATCAAAGTCTAAGTGCCAAAGGGCTTCATGAAAAATATTATCATTGTTTGGTTTAGGCTTTATGTCAATTAATTCGGTTTGGATTTCATTATTACCAGAGTTACATAAAATGAAAGAATCAAGATCAGTTGGTGTTGAGTAAATTGGGTAATTTATTGATCTCTCAGCACTGATAACCATGTATTTCATTAAAGTTTCTCTATAAAGTTTCTTAGGTTGTCCAAACACTAATATGGTGGCATAGCTCATGTCTAATTGTAGAGATCCCTGTAACTTAGCTCCCCATGAGTGAGAAATAATCATACCATACTTTGGTGGGATATCAACTACTACAATATCCATAACCATACTTTTACTAGGATACTGAACCAAATTCACAAACAAGTATTTTATCAATCATATGCACTTAACCTTGCTTGAATCAAAAGAGAACAAATCTTTATAAGGCCTTGTTATTTCTAAATTCAGAGTTTCCATGATAGCTTTTGGCATTAAATTATGGAAAGCTCCTGAATCTAGCATTGCATTGTGTAAAATTTGATCATGAATAGTAAGACTAATATAGAAGGGAGGAATTGATCCATATGAATGCTTACCATTTGCATCAGGGCCAAAAATTAATTCAGGTGGATCATCATTTAGATTAATGGCATCTTCACCATCATTCATATTCAAAGTTTCAGTAATTGTTGGTCTATACAAGTCATTTTTTACCAATTATGTTAAAGGAATTGGTATTTTTAACTTAGCTATTTAATTTCAATATTAAATGATGGTTGAGACTTACTAATCTGAATTAGTTCATCTTTTGTGACAATTATCTGAGTGGGTTTTTCATGAATTTCAGCAGATGTACTTTTATCTTGAGTTGTTCTTTTGTTCTCTGTCTGAGTTTCTTGACTTTTGTTGTCTTTAGTTCTCTTTTCAGGGACAGATTAAGGGGTAGCAGAAGTTTTTTTAGATCTTGAACTTTCACCAGAAGCTTTGGTATTAACAGTTTTGGGATTTTCTTCTTTAGAATTACAAAGATTCTTCTTTGGATCAGGAATTGCTGATTTTACTGAATTAGGGGCTTTGGTAGTGTTGGACTTTTGGGCATTATTGGAGGATTGAGCCACTTCTTCAGTGATGTCAAAAATTTTTGGACTTGGAAAATTTTTGGAACTGGGAGGATTGGAATTTTTCTTGTTTTCCCTCGGGAGAATTTGCAAAATATTTGTTTTTGGTGCTTCTACATTCTTTTTAGTTTGATTTTGATAAGTGTTTTTTGTATAAGTTTCATTGTTTCTTCTATTTCTAAGGTTATAATGACTGTGAATTTCATTAATGGTGAAGTCATAACCTTGTTTGAAATCAAAGAATTCACTAGATTCTACTTTGAGTTGTTGAAGCTCAAAAAGTTCTTGATCCTCCTGAGTGAGGAAAATAGTGTTGTCTTCATCTATCCCCATTATTAGATTGATGTTATCCTCATATTCATCATTATTATGAGAACTCTCAGCATAGTTCTCTTGAAATGGGGGCCTAATGTTTTGATCTGGAGCAACTTCTTTAGCTTTTCCAGGGTTATTATTTTTTCTAAAGTTGGGATTTTTGATTTGTGGTTGGTTATCCCATTGTGGTTTTCTCTCAATATTTTCTAATCTATCAACCACCCTTTCTAAATTTTTATCAAATAAATCTAGTTTAGTATCTGAATTTGATGTTTCTTCTTTAATTGTGACTTTTCTTTCATTCCTAAGTCTGGCTTTTCTAGCTAGAATATTAATTTCTACACTAACAACATCTAATTTCATTTGTTCTAATGTTTCAACATCTCTTTCTCTTAGTTGATAGGCCATATCTAGATCAAATCCATCAGGGAATTTAAGAAGTATAGAATATGGTGTAGGTTTAAGATCTGCAAAAATAGAATTATAGACACTGTTATACCTAGTGCAGTAATCCTGAACAGACTCATTAGGAGATCTTTTTAAAGCATCAAACTCAGATAAAATTTGTAGGGGGTTCTTTTTCTTTTCCCATTCATTTAAAAATGCTCTATGAAATGTAGCTAAATTAACTATACTACCAACAGCTAAATTTTTAAACCATTTCTTAACTTCTCCTGTTAAACTTTGAGCAAATAACCTCATTTGAACATCTGACTCATCAATTTCATAGATTTCACAGTAGTCTGTCATTTTTGTGACATGTTGTTGAGCAGCATATTGTGACAAGCCATCAAATAGTGGTATATTTTTCTAGTAATCTTGGGGCATATCATGGAGATTTTGGGGTAAGACAAGGGGATCATACCTAGCAGCCATGGATTGAAGTTTTGCTGAACTAGGAGGTATAACAGTAATGATAGGAGCAATGCTGGATATAGTAGCTGATGTGCTGAAAGCTGTACTTGAAGAGCTTGGAAAAGAGATTGGTATATATATGGAACTATTTGGAAATAAGGATGTAGTGCTTATAAAACTAGTGGATGCAGTGGATTGAGTGGATGAGGGGAATAATATCCTAGGCTGCAAAGGCAGATTAGGACTAAATTTTTCTGTGGATGAACTTGCAGTGGAATCTAAAAATGAGGTGATAGCATACAGAGTTGAATCTGTTGCTGGAATTATTGTTGTGTGCAATTGAGAAACTGGAGGCTTAATGTGAGATAATAAATGGGCTAATTTAATAGCTTCATCAATGTCTTTAATTAGTGTAACATTAATCCTTTCTACTTGACTTTGAGATTCAGATTTATCTAATTTTATTTTTGCTGAAATAATATTTTGTTTTGCATTCAAGAAAGAAGTAAAAACAGGATCTATTATAGTATCTTTTAAATCAGTTTCAGATTTATTTTAAAACAATGATTGTTCAAACTTGAAATCAAAATCAATATCAAATAAGCTCACTAATTCTTTGGGTAAAGAATTAGCTTTTCTTAATGGTACTTCGTTTCTAAATTGACAATTTGTTTTTTCTTTTTTCCAATCTGTTATGGGTTATCTACTATAACTGCAGGCTTAGGATCCGGATTAGACCTGGTATAGTAGGTTTTCCTAGAAGCCAGAATGACTGTTTATGAATACCCACAACCCTTAAAAATAATCTTAAAGTAAAAATATAAATGAAAGATCTTCCTTTAAGACAAAATTTAAAACTGGAGATTGGTTAGTTCCCCAGTATGGTTGCTAGTATGTTATCACCCTAGTAATTTCTCAAGATTGTGGGCTTTTGGTTTTTAGTTTAAGAAAACTAGGGGTAACCGCAAACCTACTTCAAATTCTAGGATCTAGCCTTCCTAGAATTCAGAGAGGGCTCTCTCTTTAAGATTTATCTTTGTTTTTTATTTTATGTTTTAGGCTAGTTAGGATAGAACAATTGGTTTTGTTTTAAATTGGTTTGGTGCGAAAAAATCACTTAAAGGTAAACTAGAAAGAAATCTACTTGACCATTGGGCTAATGGAGTCTAAGTCTGGATAGCAGTACAAGAAGGCAAGGCCAAAAGGATGCAAATGTATTCAGGGCAAGATAGATAACCCTCAGAGCTTTGGATAAAAGGTTTTTGATGAAATGGTGAAGTCGGGACAAAGGGCAATGAAGGATCCTTTGATATGGAAAATAGAGGAAGGAGGCAGAAGTCAAATGGGAGTAGGAGCAGTTAAGAATTCCTAACACCGGAAATCAGTTCAAAACATTTAAATGGTAACTTAGTTAAAACAGGGAGCCATAAGCTAGTCCTGAAGTAATATTCCTAGTTACTCATTAAGAAAGAACAAACAAATAATGAAATGAATGGAACTTCAGAAAATGAAAAATGACAAGATGGATGCACTTTACTCTTTAACTTATCACGAAAATCCTGAATTATGATGTCCTATTAGCTTTGTTCAGTCTGCTACTTTCGAAATCAACACATGTAGGCCTCCAATGTATCAGCAAAAATCTATAGTAATCTTAGCAATTTTATTCCACACTAAACACTTCAAAGACTGAAGTATTTATACAAAATATTGTTACAAAATATCCTAGAGAGATCTAGGAATAACTCTAGGAAAAATAAAATATCTTTACATATAAAGAGGGACAACTGCTTAACAGTTTTGCAAGCTGTCCTCTTATCCAAAAATTATAGAACAGCTTAAACTAATCAACGAGCTTTTATTGGCTAGCTGTCTTGCTTGCTGGCAAATTGGAAAATATCTTTATTGGAGTTGTTTTGACTGACACTCTTCCTCCTGATACTCTTTCACGCTGTACTTTCATCCTGATACACTTTCACGCTGTACTTTCATCCTGATACACTTTGACTCTATTTATTTACTCTTTTACTTCTGTACAAATAACATTTCCAATAGTAAAAATCAAGTGACTATTTTATTTTTATGTTGACTATTTCACTTGTATTTTCCTCATTGTTTTCCTTTTTTCACTGTTATATTAAGTCTGTAAAAGCCTGCCATTGTTCTGCACTTGGTATTTTTATAGTCTTGAGCTTTCTGAAGTTTTCATCAGAATCTGTATACTTAGAAAAATTTGGTTTGAAGACGAACAGAAGCTTGATTTCATTTTGAAGAAAAAACAAGTCTTCAATATATTGGAGACTGAACTTTCCTGTGGGAGAGCCCTGTGGCAATGACTTGTTGACCTGTTCTTTAGCATGATCCCTTATCTTCTTGTCATATTATTTTTGGTTCATTTTTAAATAAATAAAGAAAGATTAAACAGTTTGCAGTAGTTGGATTTGTCGAAACAGAGGGTAATTGAGCAATATTATAGGCAAAGATGATGACAGTGGGTACTTCAGTGCTCAATTAGGAATATGGCATATATGCAACAAGTTTAAGACAGAAAACACAGTCTTTCTGAATGACTAGGACTGCAAAAGAGACTTTTTAGGTATTCTGTAAGTTTTAAAAACTTTTCAAACCGTGGAATTGATCTTTCAGAGATCTTTAGCTGATGAATTGGGTTTTAAAAGAGGATTTTATGAATTAGAGAATTCTGGAGAAATTTTTCAAGAGTTTGCCCTGTTTTTGAGCATTTTTGGGCACACTTGGGTGGACAAATTCTCTAATAGTAACTTAATTGGTTAAGTTAAAGGTTTAAATTGTGAAATTGTAGGTTGGAATGTCGAAAAATACCTTAAATGCAGGTATTTTGATAGTCACGAGGGTTTCTAGCAACTTCTGCGGTTGAATTTGATCTCTGGTTTGAATAGCTGGAGTCGAGAAGGTCTTTTCTGGTCTTCAAATAAGGAATTTGGAGTCAAATTTATGTTTAGGGTAGGAAATAAACCAACACAGTTTAAAACTAGGCTTCAGAAGTTTACAAGGGCTAGGTGGAGCTCTTTATCAGTTGGGAATATGGAAATAACATTAATAATAATCATAACAAAGATTTTAACCTTTGATACAAATCTTTAAAAATGTAATAAACGCTGGTCACATCAAAAGCGGGAAAGGTTTTCTATTTTCGAATGCGAAAACAAGAAATGGTTTTCACGTTGGAATGAAGTGGTAAGTTGTTTTAACCAAATCAAACACGATCCAATAAAAAATGGACACATCGCTAAAGGCGGAAATAATAAAACCACTAATTTCGCGCTTGATTTCTGTTTGGGTGAGCGATTGGTTTATGCACGCGATATGACACTAGAGCCATCGAATCTGGAGCATGGGAGCAAATGGTAGGGATTAAAAGGAAAGCTGTGGTTAAAATTTTGGTGGGACCGGGGTTCTTTATTATACTTTGGGCGATGGGTTATATAATAAAACTTTTATGTATTTGCATTTTATCCAAAGTTTTATTTATATAATGACTATATGTATAAGCGGAGCTAATACATTTTTTTTCGAAAGGGGTTTAAATGTGGGTGTTATATATATAAATATAGTTTAGATATGTGGTTCAAAAATGTGCGTGAGGCGGGGTAAATTGGCAAGTATATTGCAAAGGCCTGGAGGTTGATTTTTGTTTCCAAAGACATAATATATGCCCGAAAATCATATTTACATTTTTATTTTATTATATATTTTAGACCATTTGAAGGGTCTATAACCATAGGGGGGCGGGATATTTAGTTAAAGGTAGTTTTAGACCAAAGGGGTATAATTTGGGATTTTATTTCAGCACGTGGATAACAATTTTGGCCTAAAATATTATAATAGTGGGTTTAAAAGGGTATTAATATAAAAGGGAATTATATTAATAGGAAAAGGTCATTTTAGGGATTTAATATATAAATTAGAAGTTAATGTGACAAGGGACAATGTAATACATCAAAAATACAATTAGATAACTATGTAACTTGAAAATATTAAAGCAAAGCTTTTATCATTTATTTTTTCACCACTTTTAACTTAGAATATAATGTTTTTTTGAGGGTTTTTATGCTATGTATAATTGAAGGGAGTTAGTCAAATGGGGAATTTCATATTTCATCAAGTATAAAATGTTCTTACTTATGAAATTGAGTAGTAATGAGTGTTTGAAGGGTAAATGATGATAATTAGGGATTTAATTTAGGAATTCAACACTTTTAACTTATCAGTCATCGAGCCTTGGGTCTGGTCCCAACAAAAGTCAGAGAAATGCTCTGAGCCTCTTTGACTGTAAGTCTAGAATTAAGAATAACTATAGGGGAGGGGAAATTAGTGATTATTGCCTGGTGATGAATCTTTACATGCTTTTCCCACTTCTTTCAACCTACCCAATTTTAATCTAGCATTTTTTCTTCCATTTTGCAGGTGCATTTGAGCTAGCAACCTTGAAAATTTTATTCTTTTGAAAGTATAAAAACTATCTAAATCTACCTTATATCATATGAGAGCTCAGATTAAAATGATGAGCTCCTATTTATTCTCTACCTATCTACTGATTAGTCAGTATTAAATTGTCTCACTACTCTTTATTCACTATTCTATAACAATAAAATTGAAATCATGACAAGTCAAGTTTACACAGTTTGACTCATCATGGATTATGGCATTTATTGACACTTTGCCATAATCATCAGTAACAAAGTAAAAAGTAGTGGCATTTGAATTTGCACACTTTCATGTTTTATTTCTTTTTCTTTTGGGGTATATAGTTTTTCTAAGTCCTTTGATCTTTCTTTTAGGACTTTTACCCTCTTTTTCTATTTTTTATTTTTTTATTTTTTTAAAAAATATGGGAAAGCAACTTACAGAAAGTAAGGTATGTACATATTTTACAAGACTATCATAAGTCAATTCCAAATTATGAATCCTATACTCATAGGACCCTAACAGGTTTCAAAACCTTCCATCTTTCAATAAGCCGCCCAACATCAGGTGTTGGTGGATGCCATGGTAGAGGAGTACAATTCTATGATGACAAATGATGTGTGGGAGGTAGTTTCAAGGATGGAAGATAGATCAATTGTATGTTTCAGATAGATCTACAAGATCAAGTATGCTCTAGATGACAGTGTATGGAAATAAACGACTAGGTTCATGATGAAGGGTATGCACAGAAAGAAGCGATAGATTATGAGGAGACCTTCACCCCAGTTGTTCGGTATACATCTATTGGACCAATTATATCCCTCGCAACTCATATGGGATGACAGATTCACCAGATGTATGTCAATAAACCATTGTTGATTGGGGTGATAGAATAAGAGGTGTACATAGAGCAACCATAGGGCTTCGAAAATCATGAGAAGTGCACTCATGTGTGCATAATGAAGAAAGATCTATATGGGCTCAAGAAGGATCTGAGGGCCTATCATGGTTAGATTGAAAGTTACTTGAAACAGTTGGGATTCATCAACAGTGATGAAAATACCAACCTATACTATTTAATGGTAAAATGCAAGCCATTCTTTGTAGTTCTATATGTGGATGATCTATTTTTGACAAGGTCATAAGGGCTCATAGAATACAACAAGAAGAACCTAGCAGCATAATTAAACATGAAGGAGTTAGATTTGATGCACTATTTCCCAGGATTGGAAGTGTGACAGAATAATGGGGAGATGTTCCTTGGACAAGGAAGATACACTATAGATATTCTGAAGAGGTTAAAAATGCAATATTGAAGACCCATGGCTATGCCCATGATTATAAGAAAATAGATGCATCAGGTGACAAGGAAGTCAACCCCACCTTGTATAGATAGGTCTTTGGGTCTCTCATGTATCTAGTTAACACTAAGCCATATATTTTCTTCGCAGTCAATACCCTTAGTTAGTTCATGGTAAACACAAATAGGATACATTGGGAAGAAGTGAGGCATATTCTGAGGTATGTGAGCAACAAAATTGGGTATGGTTTGAGGTAAACTCGAGGGGATGATATCAGACTATGTGGGTTCATAAATGCAGATTAGGTAGGCAGTTCAGTGGATCGGAAAAGTACCTCTGGGTACTGCTTCAGTGGTTGATGAAGGATGGTTTATTGGTGTAGCAGGAAGAAGAAGCCAGTAGCACTGAGCTCAGCAGAAGTAGAGTATATGGAAGTCAACACATCTACGTGCGAAGCTATATGGTTTAGGAAGCTGCTTATGAGTTTGTTTAGGAAGAGGATGGGAGAAACTAGTGTATACTATGATAATCAGAGTTGCACAAAGCTCTCTGAGAATCACGTGTTTCATGACAGATCGAAGAACATAGATATTCAACATCATTTCATCGGAGACTGTGTATAGTGTGGGGAAGTCCAGCAGTAGTGTGTTCCCACAAGAGATTAGGTAGTAGACATATTCACGAAATATATAGGGAGAGCTAAGTTTGTCCAGTTCAGGGAATAGATGGGTATGGTGGAGAACCTATTTAAATATTGGGTACAAGGTACTTTGGATGTTTCTTAGTTGCAAATGTTGGAGTTGCAACAACAAAAAATGAGAGGGATTTTTAGTGCATATTCAGTTTTGGCAACAGTTTAGTAGAGTCAGTAGAAACATAGATGTAGATCACATCAGAGTTGTCGAATGGCTGGTGGGTAGCAGTATCTAGAAATCAACAACATCACAAGAGATGATGGAGAGACAGGCTATTGTGGCAGCATATGTGGCACTAGAATACATTCCTTTCTAATAGGGAGTGTTAGTTTTTGGAGCATCATATGTGTTATAGCCACAAAATTTTGTGGAGAGGCTAGACTACATGAGTTCTCTGAAATCGAGAATTTTTTTATCAAAATTCCACCTAGAAGTGTCTCAATTAGATTATTAACCAATTTTAAAATATTTCCTAAGTCTAAAATTAGGGAATATGGTTAACTAATCACCATTAAATGAGATAAGGTGAGAATCATCTATAGACTCACATAAATCGGCATGGAAATAATTGATCTAGATGTATGCGAGAACACAATAATACAAAGAAATAAACATAAACACAGAGATGAAGCGGAAATAATATTTCATTTCATTAATATCAGATAACAGAAATATGCTTACAGAAATAATGGAAATAAACATTAGGGGAATTTTGAGGTCTAAAATGGGCCTCCTGAGAAAAATGTAAAACTAAAATAAAATTTATAAGAACCAATAGGATTCAAGATGATGATGTCAACCATGGGGGATGATTCACTATTTTTGGAGTAAAAAGTAAAAATATTAAAAAATAATAAAATAATAAAACTACCTTTTCAACTCGTATTTTCAACTTATATCCCTAAGGGTTTGCTCAAATTTCGAGCGGGAATACTCGTTGGATGCAAAATTTAATTCCTCATCCAAGGAGTACCCATGTTGCATACTTTTGATCGACCCTTCTACACGCAAAATGAGAAATACACAAAAACACGTGATTAAAATCACATTTTTTTATGTATTTCTCATTTTTCGTGTAGCAAAGTCCATCAAATGTATGCAACATGGGTACTCCATGGATGGGAAATTAAATTTTTCATCCAATGAGTATTCCCGCTCGAAATTTGAGTAAACCCTTAGGGAGATAAGTTCAAAATATGAGTTGTAAAAGTAGTTTTTTCTCTTTTCCCTCTAAAATTTGATGATGTAATCAAATCTTATTTTATTATTTCCACTATTATTTTATAATTTCCTTAGGAGGAAAATTTTAGACCTCACAATTCCCCTAATGATAGCTAGGGCGCTGGTAGTGTATCTCTGAGAAGAGATGTGGATGCTATAGGCCTATAAACTATGTTACAATGAGACATAATGGAAATGAACGAGCGAGGGCATTGGTAGCGTATCTCTGAGAAGAGATGTGACAGCCACAGGCCTCTCAACTGTGTTACAATGAGGCTCAAAGGCCTATTTATTGTTGAGAAATAATGGAAAACCCTAAACATCCAAAAACCTAACCCTAGGAGATGAAGCATGAAAATTGTGGGTCCCGTTTGGGTGAATTGGTGTTTCAACTTCCCGGGGACTTAAATTTTGCATCTGATCTTCATTTTACGTGCTAAATACCTCGTTAGAAATATCTATCTGAGGACTATAACTTTTGAGTGAGAAACATCGGTCTATGGACCCATGTTTCTCCCAGTTTTCCCAAAAAACGTCGTTTAGGGCCTTAAAACGACTCCAGAAGTTTCAAACCCAAAAAACTGCTAAAAATAGTAAGTTGTGCTAAAAGTGAAAAATAGAAAGAACTGATGGCGCGGGTCCAAATGGAATATTTGGGTGGCCACCAATATCCACCTAAATCATTCCTCCCTCATTAGGAAGCAATGGTCCCCATTGCGTTAAGTTCTTCCATGAGAGGCAAATTCTGCTGAAATTTGTATTGGATTTGTCGAAGATGTCATTGACCCATGGGCGAACATGCTAGATGTAGATGTGTTGCCGGTGGGCAGTCGTTGAAGGATATGAGAAAATTCATCCATCATCGTTTCTCGAGGGCCTCCTCGAGCAATATTTTGATAGGATCTCCTACTCCCTCGTCTTTCTTTCCTTCCGCCATGGGTGTTGTTTGGGCTTGCGAGGCTAATCTTGCAAAGGTTTAACCAGATTGAGTCGTAAATCATTATACCCTGACCACATTGGGGACATGCAAAGAAAAATAGAGAAAGAGCAGACCGCTCTGATACCACTGATCCAGATTTATGCAGGAATGCAATAATACACAGAAATAAACATAAACACAGAGATGCAATGGAAATAATATTTCATTTCATTAATATTAGATAACAGAAATACACTTACAGACATAATGGAAATAAACTAGCTAGGGAGCTGGTAGCGTATCTATGAGAATAGATGTGGCAGCTACAGGTCTCTGAACTCTGTTACAATGAAACATAATGGAAATGAATGAGCGAGGGCACTGGTAGTGTATCTGTGAGAAGAGATGTGACAACTACATGCCTCTCAACTGTGCTACAATGAGGTTGTAAGGCATATTTATTGTTGAGAAACAATGGAAAACCCCCAATATCCAAAAACCTAACCCTAGGATATGAAGTGCCAAAACTGTGGGTCCCGTTTGGGTAAATTTGTGTTTCAACTTCCCATGGATGTAACTTTGGCATCCGATCTCTATTTGATGCGCTTAATACCTCGTTAGAAATATCTATTCAAGAACTACAACTTTTGAGTGATTAACATCAATCTATGCAGCCACGTTGCTCCTGGTTTTCCCAAAAAATGTCATTTAGGGCCTCAAAATGACTCTGGAAGTTCATGAATCGGAAAATCTACTAAAAATAGTAAGTTGTCATGAGAGTGAAAAATTGAAAGAACTGATGGTGCGGGTCCAAATGGAATATGTGGGTGGCCACCAATATCCACCTGGATCAATAATTTGTGTCATCAATTATGAATCTTGGCTGTTGGTGTTGTTGTCCTGTAGTATACCTAGGGTTACATGTCCTCTGATATAATTTCATATCAATTAATTACACCAGAGCATCTAAAATATTTTTTTTTGTTTTAAAATGGGTTTTTGGATGACCAATGTATTAAGAAAATACAAAAATATGTTTCAAACTTTTGATAGAATTAAATATTAAGAAAATGGTTGTTACTTTACCTCAAAACAGTGATTTAATTTTTCATATGTGAAGGTAGAAGCTGTAAAAACAATATGATCGGTTAGATATTTAGATTGAATGTTTAATTTAGAATAAGCATGAAATATTGGAAAACAATGTTTAACACCTTAACAAAATATATTTAACATTATGAATATTACTAAACATTAATTGATATAGAGGCACTTGTCAAACAAATTGTTCAATAATTTAATCTCTAAAATGGATTATAACTTCATAGGATTTAAGATAGACTGAAACAAAATTTTCGCTTACCTACTTATCTTCATAAAAATCAAATATATGCAGAAAACATAGTGACTGAATACTAGAAAAACTTACAAGGAGACAAACTGATTGAAACAAATCCATAATTCTTTTATTAATCATCAATAATAAAAAAATTGATACACTTTTTCTTAAAAATGCTCATCCAAGGGTGAAACCCTTAATAACTCAAATGGAGAGTTATTTATACTATTTTCTACCTCTTAGAAGTATCTAAAGCGATTACAAAAATAACATCAAATAATAGGAAAATGAAAAATGATGAGTGATCTGTCACTTTATTTGAGGAAGCAGCTGATAATGTGGCCCCAAAAAGTGTTGTTGTGTTGGCATGATGTTGTATACAAAAGATACTCAATAGTTTCACACAAGTGATCCCATCTGTCCTGAGTTGGTACATCCAAATTTACTAGTTTTCCAAAAACTTCATATACTTCAGTGTATCTCTCAAAAGTAGGCTTGTTGATGAAGAGATGTTTGATTTCATGCTTAATTATTAAATCTAAATCTAAATCTTCCAGAAAATATTTTCCTGTCATGTGACCTTTAATCCCTCAAAATTAGCTTTGTCAATGCCAATTGTGTAGAGCTTCTTGTAGTATTCCTCCAAGTTTATCAATTTGTCATTGGGAGAAAAAAATCCAGGAAATCCCCTCTGATTTAGCAGGTTGAATTTGGTGTGAAATATTTGGACAACAATGTCCAAATTTTTACATTTAGTCTCTAATTGATTCAACAAATTTATCTTCTGCAAAACTTTCTTGATCTCCAGAATTGTCTCTTTTCTTTCTGTAATGTTAATTTGTTCCAATTCAAACTTGCTCTTTGAATTTGAACTTTAATCGTGTATGTTGCTTCTGCTGGTTTTTTCTTGAGTGTTGCCTTTTCTTGTTTAATGACTACTTTTCATTTGTTGATTAGTTCCTCCTGTTCAATTTGTTCCTCCATATTATTTATCTAAATGTTCTACTCTATCATGAGTTTGATCCAAGAATGGACTCATCCATTGTTTTGTCATTTGGATAGCCTAAGAAACAAGAAATTAATGAAATTATATGTCTGGTGGCCTCAAGGAACATGGAGGATGGGTAAGGAGGGTTCTTCTTTGGAAGTTCAACATTATTAGGAAGGAATGTTTCAACGATTTGTGCTCTCTGAGGAAAGGTAAACTTCTGGTATAACTCCATGAGAGAATGTTGGGATAAAAGGCTGATAAAATCATTTTGTAGGATCAAAAACATCTATTTAATGGTCTTTGAAGTGATAGAAATTAGAATGATTCCATTCTGAGCTACCATAGTCCTTTTGATAGGATCATATTTGGCTTGGTGACAAGGTTAGGTAATTCATCATTATGAGAGAATGAATATAGAGGTGATAGGGACTCCTAGAGTTTGACATCATCCTGCGTGTCCAAATACTTCTACTTTAGCCATAAGTGTAATTCATAGACCTCGAATTCGGACTTTGTGTCTATTATTTTGAATATTTTATCAGCTAAAGGGACATGGTGAAGATTGACTGGAGTAGACACGCTTGGGGTTTCCTCAGAAACTGGTTTTCAACTTTTTCCCTTGGTAGACATCGACCTGTAGAGTAGAGAAAGAAGAGAGTGTCTCTGTAAAAATGGTATAGATGAGGGGTGGTCTCTGCAGGCCACAATTTAGATAATAGGGTGATAGAATGGCGAAACCATAACTAAGTTTATGTTCTCTGTAAACTTGCAATTCAAAAACATTAACAGTGAGTCAAACAGTGGTGCCAGGAATGGAAAGGTTTTATTTATAGTGTTGGTTGATTACCGTTATGGGGTGATTGTTAGGGAATTTATCATGGAGTTTTTAATGCATAAAAGTACAGGAACTTTTGGTGACGAAAACGACTAAATAACGATACAGGAGCAGGTGTGACTAGACGGAAAAACGGAAAGGGTAGGGGAGCGGAGTGTAACAGGAATGTACAGATGGCAGGAGTTGATTCGGCATCGGGAAACGGTCGTGGAGGAAAAGTGAATTGATCATTGGCAGAAGTCAAAAACATCACCGGGAGTAAGGCTAATTTCGGAGGGGGTAGGCGGAAGTAAGTGGGGGAAAATATTGAGTGTTCAGATCTTCTCAAACTTTAACACAAAAAAACAAAGCATTTCGTCGCTTTGCGGACTTTATAATAAAATAAAGTATGCGATTTATTTACAATAATGTCTAACTGTTAAATGAAGCGATTAAAATAATTAAAATTAATTTAACTCCTAAACTAATTTTTTGGCACCTTTAAACAAGTTGCCACTAATTTTCTTTTCTTTTCTTCTTTAAACTAAGAAAAATATTTCTTTTATTTCTTTGAAACTATGTCTAGCATTTTCAATGTTTTTTCCTTCATTTTTTACAACATCTAATCCTATCATTTTTTTATATGAATAATTTATCTTGTGATGAGTCCTAACATTTTTTATTTTTTATTTATTCATATCGCAATTTAACATTTTTTAATTTTTTCATTTTCCTCTACTGTGTATAACTTATCAAAAATAAAAATGTTACAACATTGGCTCCAATTGGGGACTATTTCCTTCTGTAGGATGAAGAGAACTAGTAGATCCAGGTGCCTTCACCTCGGGCTAATGGATTCTTTGTTGAGAAAACAAACATACATGAAAATTTAAAAAACTGGTATATATACAATGGTGAGTGTGTGAGTCACTCTTTTGCATCTTCAATACTAGATGTAGTGCTTAAGAAAGAAGAAAAATATCCTTCCAAGTTCTGTAAGATGAAAGTATTGTTACCCTTGACTTCTACAATACTAAAAGGTCCAAACCAAAGGTTGTTAAAATTTCTATGTTTTCCTCTTTCTTCCCTCCTAGCATCCCATCTCAATACCAAAACTGCTTCCCTAAAATCTCTTTCTCCATATTTTCTATCAAAGAGAATTTTCATTTTGTTCTGGTATTTCCTTAGCTAATACTGGATTTCGTCCCTATTTTCATTTAGTTCAATGATCTGATTGATTCTCCTAGAAAAATCATCAGGTTCTTCATTAACTTCTTGCAAAAATTTCAAAACATGGAAAGATAGATTTGTAGGGAAGATTGTGTCTTTACCATAAGCCTACTAAAATGGAGATTTTCTTGTAGATATTTTTGGAGATATCTTGTTAGCCCAAAATTCATAAATAATATGACTATCCAAACTATTTTTATGATACTCTATTGTCTTATTCATTACCTTGACCAAAATTTTCTTTGATGACTCTGCTAGACCATTTCCTTGTGGATAGTAAGGAGTAGAATGATCCAACAAGATTTGATACTCTTGACAAAATTCTATCATTTTCAAACTAACAAATGTTGTTGCATTATCTATCACATTATCTATCACTATCTGTTGAGGACATCCAAATATGGACATAATGTTTTCTTCAATGAACTTGATGACTACAACGTTTGTGGCATTTCTAACTGGAATAGCTTCTACCCATTTGGATAAGTAATTTTCTGCAGTGAGTATCCATCTACTAGTTTCTTGATGTTGGATGAATTTCCCCTATGAAATATAATTCCCATTGTAAGAAAGGCGCTGAAACAAATACTGGAAATAAAGAAAGTGCTACAATTTTTTTCTTTCTAGCAAACATTTGACATGGAGTACAACTTTTAACCTTTGCTCCTACTTTTGCAAACATAGTAGGCCAATATAATCCTGCTCTTAATATTTTATATATTATAGCCCTCCAGGCATAGTTTCCACCACATAGACCTACATGAAGCTACTCAATAATTCCTTCTGTTTCACTTTCTTTCAAGAAAAGTAAAAGGATATTGAGTGGATCCTTCCAGTATAAATTTTCATTGATGATACAATACTTTACATCTTTTAACTTTAGTGTCTTAAATTGATTCCTTGAAAATTGAGAAGGAAACTCAAAGTTAATAAGAAAATGTACAATATGAGAATACCATTCTGACAACAAGAATTTATCATCAATATAAATAGGGACTAATTGATTTGAAGATGAAGGTTCTTATGTATTCTTCCCCTCTGAAGCTTGGGAAGGTTCTTGTGGATTCTCCCCTTCGGCCGTTAGAGAAGGTTCTTATGGATTATCCCCTTGAGAGTTTGGAGAAGGTTCTTGTGTATTCTTCTCTAAAATTTCATAAACAAAATTTATCCCCAAAACTTTACAAATAGATTTAGCTAAAATTTTAGCCAAGCCTTGACCTTTTACTTACTTTGTAGTCTTTATACTAAGATCAAATTCTAGAATTTTCATAATCCATCTTCTTCTTCTCCCATCAGTGTCTGGTTCAGTTATGATAGTTTTCATAGTAGTGTTGGGAACATAAGTAGTAAGGAATGAGTGAAGGACATAAATTCAGAAGGACTTTAAAGCTTGGACTAGGGAATAAGCATGTTTTTCAATAATGTCATATTTAAGTTTTGCGTCTCTCATGAATTTACTACAAAATTATATAGGTTGATCATCAGCATATTTATTATTTTGCAAAAGGACAACTCTAAAGTGGTTTCAGACGAAAATGAAAATATGATAAATGGTTCAGAATAATTAGGGTTGGTTAAAGTTGGGGCTTCTAAAATGGCCTTCTTAATATGATCAAAAGCATATCTAGCAGGTATGGCCCACTTAAATTCATGATTCTTCTTTAACATATCAATGATATCCTTAACTATTTTAACATAGTTAGGAATGAATCTCCTCAGGAAGTTAATATTTCCAAGAAAACCTTGGATCTCCTTATTTTTCCTTGGCAATGAAATTTTTTGGATTGATGATACCATTTTAGGATCAATTACCACTCATTCCTTAGAAATTATGTGGCTGAGAAATTTAGCTTCTTTGATAGAAATCAAAGACTTCTTGGGATTGAGTGATATCATGAATTTTCTACACCTGTCAAAAACTTTCATCAAGTGTTTTAAATGTTTACGATATGAGTTAGAAAATACAGTAAGGTCATCAAGATATATCACAACAATTTTTTTTGTCTTACCCAGAAAAGCTAAGTCCACAGCTCTCTGAAATGTTTCTCTATCATTTGTTAATCCAAACGGAATCCTGGCATACATTAATGTACCCCAAGGAGTGGTAAAAGTAGTCTTCTCTCTGTCTTCTGGACTCACCATAATCTGGTTATATCCAGAGAAACCATCAAGCATTGAAAATATATTTGCACCTGAAAATTTTTAAGGATGAATTGTTTAAGTCTTGAAGTTTACACAAAGTATGATTTCTCCATTCTTATTCCTAACCGGAACTAAATCAGCTACCCAATTTTGGTATCTTAATGGAACTATTATTTGAGAATTAAGTAACTTCTTTAGTTATTTCTGTATTGTAGGAAGCAAGACTCAATTGCTTCTTATTAAAAAAAATTATAAGGTTTTTCTTGAGATTTTAATGGAATTTTATGCTCAATGAGATATGTACCATAGGTTTTTAATTCAACACAATGCCAAGCAAAAACATCCTTGTAAGCCTTAAGAAGTTTCAAATATTCAGTTTTTACTTCCTGAGGTAGAGATGCATAGATTTTAATGTTCTTCATATCTTCACGTGTTCCAATATTAGATTGTTCAATATCCTCTACAAGTGAATTTGATAGTGGATTCTTGGGAGCATAATTTTTATCAAAAAAAATTTCTAGAGGAACTAGACCTTTGGGAATAAAGTTATTTGAAAATTTAATGATATTATGGTCAACCATTATTTATTTTAAATAATAAGTTCTATTTTATTGATTAAGTTCATTCATATCTGATTGATCTCCTTCAATTTTCAAAACAGAGAATTCATCAATAACCCGCAGAAAATATTTTAGTTGTTCATCATCCTCAAATATTTTCCAGTATTTAAGTTTGTCACGAATATATGGCCTATATTTGACTTGAATTTGATATTGAAATTGCATTTTATTTGTAATTTTATATGAACTAGCTGAAACAGCTAGGGAGTCTGCGTGAATATTCTCATTTCTAGGGATAGTTGTAATGTTAAATGCATGAAATAAGTTTTCCACTAAATCCCAAACATCATTTTTGTAAGATCTAAGTATAGGATGATTTTTTATGCAAAAATTCCTAACTTATCTAAATATGAGTTCAGAGTCATTGAAAACACTTAGATTCTGCACTTTAAGACTTTTAGCTAGCTTTAGACCTAGATGAAAGACTTCATACTCTGCCACATTATTAGTAAAATCAAAATCAAGTTTGCAGGATTGAGTTATGTTTTCTTTCTCTGGTGAAATTAAAACAAAAGCAGCACTAGCTCCATCCTTTGAACATGACTAATCAACATACAAATTTCAAATATAAGTTTTGATAGTCTTTGGGGTTTCCACAACATCTTCAATTCTAAGTTGAGAATTCTACAAATTATTTGAGGATAATCGGAAAGAACCAAGATCTTGGTCAACTACATATATGGGATGGTTTCTACCGTGATATTCTTTGCAAACAGTATGAATGAATTTGGCCTCTCTATATAACGTAAGGTTTTCACCCCCATATACAGGAATTGTAGCAAAAGACATGTTCATTTGAAGGCTTCCTCCTATGTTGGCACAACAAGACCGTGATAAAAAAATTCAAAACCTAGGATGTATATCAGTGACAACAATGTCCAAAGCTACACTTTTCACAAGTATTTGGGCTAAGGTTACCACTAAGTCGTTTATGAGTCCTAGACATGGCACCCTTTTGGAATCAAAGGTATATAGCTCATGGTAAGATCGAGTAATTTCCAAAATTAAATTGAGCCATAATAACCTTCGGCATAATATTATGTGAAGCTATATAACCTAACATGCAGTTATATAGAAAAGAATCATGTGCTTTCAAAATAACATAGAAATGTGTAATTGTTTCATCTATGATGTCAGATCTTGGAGAAAATACTACTGAGGGTTTTTCATCTTGTAGACTAATTACATCCCCTTGATCTGCCACACTTGAGTTTTGAATCCATTTTGTAACTTGATTTTTGTATCCAGGGGCCTTTGAAAGTTTTGATAATGGGATACAAATTTTGACTCTCTCTAATTCATTTTCAACATTAAAAGTGGTTGATTTTTTTTTTTATCAATCCAAGTGTGGAATCAATTGGCTGATTTAAAGGTTGGATTGTTGTTTTTTGCGTTTCAGCAATTTTTTTCTATGGTTCAATTATTACAGGATTTTTTGGAGGCCTTCCAGGACCTGCCCTTGGTCTTAAATCGTACCTCCTACTTAGTTCAAAAATTAAAAATTCAGAAAGGATTTCTATTTAGACACTTGAGAATTTTCTTGATCCTCTTGGGATGTTTGATTTGGAGGAATATGGAAAATAGTAGTTTGAATATATGTATTGTCAAGTTTGTTGATGTCTTATGTGATTAGAAGAGTACTATCATCAGGCTGTTGATCATCCATCCACATAGGAGGTGGAATTTTATGATCATTACTAGGTCTTTGAATAATTTGAAGCTGAGGAGCTTTCTTAAATTTAACTTGAGTTTTATTTTTAGGTCTAGCAATAGTTTGGTGAAATTTTCTAGGTTGAGTGTCAATTTTATAAATCCTATTAGAAAGGTTCCTAATTAATGAATTTATCTCATCTATCTTTTGATATTCATTTTTAGACTTGGAAGAAGATGAAGCTTCTTGATTAGCTTTCATTTTCCTCTAATGCTTTTCATCTTTGGCTTTAATCTTAGTTGAAGCAAATATATTAGCTTCAACTTCAATGGAATTAGTTTTCATATCTTCTAAAGTATGAGATGTTCATTCCCTTAGCATGACTGGAAAGTCATATTCAAACGCTTTGGAAAAGCTAAAATTTGCTGCTGCTACTGGTGGTTTACAATCAGAAGGAATTTCGTGATAGATTTTTTTAAATCTCTTAATAAAGTCCGATACTGCTTCACCATAGTTTCTTCTAAGTTCTTCAAATTCTGTCAGAAAATAGACAAGATCCTTTTTAACACCCCATTGATTCTTGAATATAGTGGTTAATTCTTCCAAAATTCGAATAGAGTGTGCCCTTAACTATCTAAACTAGATCCTAACATTTCCTTCTAAGGATTGAACAAAAAATCTCAAATATACATTTTCATGTTCTATATTCATATTGTCAGCAAATTATAAGAATGCTGCTAAATGATCTTCAGGAGATAAACCAGTTTCCCGATTAAACCTTGGAAGGTGTTTCAAGTATCCATCAGGAAAAGTATTTAATATGTTTGGAATTTTTAGAGTAGAATATCTTGCTTGAACAATAGGTTGAAAACTATCCATACCTTGTGATGGAGATGGAGAGGATTATGAGGTGGTGGTTGTAGAAGATGATGAGGTGGATGTAGAAGATGAAGTTGTACAAGGTGGAGGAGAATATGGAGGGGTAAAATAAGGTGGTAGAAGAAGTAAAGTTGAAGATATCCTAAAATATATCAAAGGTGTTCGAATTAGCCACTTTTAAACCTTTGTTTCTCCTTATTTATGTTCAAATAAGGGACTTTAATACAAGGAGAAAATATCTTCTAGTTGAGCAGAAGTATATGGAAAAAAGTAAGAGGTTGGAGAAATGAAATCAATAGGTTTGAATTTAGGTAAGTGAAAATCCAATTCGTGTTCTGATATGGGAGACTCATGAGGTACTTCAGGTACTTGATATTATTCTAATCAATGAACCAAAAGAGAAGATTAAATATCAACTCCTTTAGAGATTAATTCATGTACCCTAGGTGGTAGATCTTCTAAATTTAGAGGAATGGGTAGATATATAAAATGATTAGGGACTAAAGTGGAATCTGGTTGAGGAGGAATAGAAGAATAAAATGTTTGAAGTCTTCTTCTTGAAGAGGCTTGTCTTACCAGTCGCTTTGGATCTGACAAACATAAGATAATCTCAGAATTAGAGTGAGACCTGATATGTCTTAAAGGTGCCAGTTTTGGGTTCTGTGAAGTCACCAGGTGAAATATTTTAACCTTACTAGTCCTTTATTCACCTTTAAAGGAATAGGAATATCATTTTCCCATGGAAAATGGATCAAATTTCCTATCCCCGACAATGGTGCTAGTTTGATGTTGTCCTATGACATAATTCTAGGTCAATTAAATATGCCAGAGCATTTAAAATATTTTTTTGTCTTAAGATGGGTTTTTGGATGATCAATGTATTAAGAAAATACAAAAATATGTTTTAAAATTTTTATAATATTAAATATTAAGAAAAGGGTTGTTTCTTTAATTCAAAAAAATTATTTCATTTTTCATATGTGAAGGTAAAAACTGTAAGAAAATATTATTAGTTAGAAAATGATATTGAATGCTTAATTTATCATAAGTATGAAACATTGTCAAACAATGTTTAACAAATTAGAAAAATATATTTAACATTATGAATATTATTAACAATTAATTGATATAGAGGGACTTATACAAATAGATAGTTCAATAATTAAATCTTTAAAATGGATTATAGCTTTAGAGGATATAAAATAGAAAGAAACACAATTTTCACTTACCTACTTGCTAGGTCCCTATATTACTATTGTTGTCCCTTATTGTTGTTAGTGTAGCCCCCTTATTTGTTATTGTTGTACCCATGTAGTCCCCATATTGTTATTATTGTTCCCCATAAAATCCCACTATTGTGATTATTGTGCCCTTACATTATTATTATTTGGTTGGGTAGGATTATATTGTGACCCCATGGACTCCTATATATAGAAAGGATGTTTTTCCATTTGTATCATCGTAGAATTTATCATTTATGTAATGTAAAGGAGGTTTCCCCCTCGAAGTGGATTATTTATAAGGAGTTGATCTCTATTTTCTTCTATTTTGGGAGCTGGTATCATAACATTTGATATCTGAGCTTTGGATTCTAGGGTTTCGCTGCTTCAAACAGGTCATTGTGGCATTTTTGCTATATTTTTTTTTTCCACGAAGGTTCAGAAGCTAAAAAAAACCCATTTGTGAAGAAATCCTGATGAAATTAGTCTAAAAATTTCAGATCTTGGTTCACAATATGTTTAGAGATATTATGTGTGGAAGCTAGGGTTTTGGCAAGCTCCCGAATTTCATCTCAAAGAGGTGACCTTGGGAAAATCATCATAATTCCCTCTCTGAGCATTGGATTGGAATTTTGTAGAAAGTTTCAAATATTACATGGAATGTAGTTTATTTTTTATCAATTTCAAAGCCAAAGGAGGAAACAACGACATGTGGCACGATGTACAAGTTCATTCTACTAAACTAGTCCATAGTTAGGTCATTGAGGTAGATTAGGCATAACTTTTCCTTGAAGAATCCAAATCCGATCCAACTTGTGGAATTGGAAAGAATATTGAGAGAGCTACTACAGAACCAAATTTTAGATCTCGGGGATCCGAAATTACAGAGATACATTAGTCTCAATTTTGAGATCCTCAAAATCAAGAAAAAAGTGTGCATTTAAAAAAGAGTTGCATAAGTATTGTTTGAAAAATCAGTTTGAAGTGATTCCAAGGGAATTTTGAAGCATAAATATTAGTATTTGGTTCCAAAATTCCTTCTAAAAATAATTCAACACCCATTAAGCCCTCAGAAGGCTCTACTATGACTCATGAAGAAGAAGAATTGTAGTATGATATATCAAACTTACACTACCAAGTGCAACAAATTTTGATCTCAGAAAGAGAAACCAAAGATGACATAGATGGTTTAAAATCATAAATGCAGGCTAAGGTGGAATTTTTGAAGGATGAAATGAAAGCTAATATGGATGATCAAACATTGGAAGATCACATCGAGAATCAACAACAAGTTCTCCAACTCTTAAAGGATAACCTAACTTTGGTGCAAAATCCAATGAAACAACACACAGATCAACATTGCAACGAAATAATTTTTGATGTAGGTGACTGGGTATTTTTATGGCTACCACCATACAAACCAATGTCCCTCAAGAAAGCTAAGAATTATAATAAATTATCATTAAAGTACTATGGTATTTACAAGGTTCTGCAAAATATTGGTACTGTGGAATACAAATTGGAGCTTCCTGCATCTTCCTGAGTGCACCCATTTTTCCATGTTTCATTATTAAAGAAGGTTATAGGTGAAAAAATTCCAGTTCAGAAAATATTTCAAGAACTTGATGAGGAAGGAAAAATAATATTGGAACCTGAAGCAGTCACAGAAATAAGAACTCAGGAACTATGAAATCGATCAATTTTAGAGAATATCGGTAAGTGGAAGAACTCACACACTGATGATTCCACTTGGGAGGATGAGAATTTTATACAGAAGCATCCAAAAATAATCAAACATTCAGTAAGGTCCCTATATTACTATTTTAGTCCCTTATGGTTGTTAGTGTAGCCCCCTTATTGCTATTGTTGTACCCCTGTGGTCCCCATATTGTTATTATTGCACCCCATAAAAACCCACTATTGTGATTGTTATGCCCTTACATAATTATTGTTAGGTTCGCTAGGATTATATTGTGACCCCATGGATTCCTATATATATAAATGAGGTTTTATCATTTGTATCATACAAGATTTTTTTATTTATGTAATGTAAAGGAGGTTTCTCCCTCGAAGTGGTTGATTTCTAAGGTGTTGATCTCTCTTTTATTCTATTTTCGGAGTTTTTTTCATAACACTAATTATCTTCATAATATATAATATATGCAAAAAACAGAGTGGAATGAATACTAGAAAAACTTACAAGGAGACAAACTTATTGAAACAAATCCAAAATCCTTTTATTAATCATCAAGATAAAAAAATTCATACAGTTCTTCTTAAAAATTCTCATCCAAGGGTGCAACCCTTAATAAATCAAATGGAGAGTTATTTATACTAATTTCTATCACTTAGAAGTAAAATGATTACAAAAATAGCATCAAATAATAGGAATATGAAAAATGATGAGTGATCTGTCACTGTCTTTGAGGAAGCAGTTGATGATGTGGCCCCAAAAAGTGTTGTTGTGCTAGCATGTTGTTGGAAACAAAAGTTACTCGATAGCTAGACACACGTGATCCCATCTGTCATGACTTGGTATATCTATATTTACTAGTTTTATGAAAACTTCATATACTTCAGTGTATCTCTCAAAAGTAGGCTTGTTGATGAAGAGATGTTTGATTTCATGCTTAATTATTAAATGAAAACCTAAACCTTTGAGAAAATATTTTCATGTCATGCGACATTTAATCCTTGCAAATTTAGCTTTGTCAATGGAAATTGTGTAGAGGTTCTTGCAGTATTCCTCCAAGTTGATTAATTTTCCATTGGGAGAAACTAATCCCGACAATCCCCTCTGATTTAGCAGGTTGAATTTGGAGTGAAATATTTGGATAGTAATGTCCAACTTTTGACATCTAGTCTCTAATTGATTCAACATATTTTCTTCTGCAAAACTTTCTTGATCTCTAGAATTGTCTTTGTTATTTGTGTAATGTTAATATGTTCCAATTGTGCCCTTCTATTTGAATTCAATAATTTAATCATTTCTGATGCTTCTGTTGGTTTCTTCTTCAGTGCTGCATTTTCATGTCCAATGAATACTTTTCATTTGTTGATTATTTCCTCCTAAAAATTTATCTGTATAGATGGACATACTTCAATCATTGCTTTGATTATTGTAGTTCAGATGCTCTCTGCCGTTATAAGATCACTTTCCAATTTCTAGACTTTATGTGCTAATCTATGAGATTTATGCATCTCTTCCATGTACAGGGTGTCATTTTTTATCTTCTCAGCTTCTATGTTTCTCAATTTCTCGAGATTCTTTTCGTTTTTCTGCTTCTGTAAATTCAAATCCTGCACAAGATTTGTTGGATCACTTGATGTTGATTTAGATTCTAATATTTTTGATTAAGAGCTCAATTCTGTACCTGCAACTGCAATAGGCACTATTGAATCTAGAATCATGACAAGCTGTGTTGATTGTTCTTTCTCCTTAAGAAAACCTTCAATTTGTTCCTCCATCTTCTTTATCTGAATGTTCTTCTCAATGATGAGTTTGAGCATCGTTTCTCTATTCTGTTTACCTTCCTCTATTTCCTTAGTCTGGGGATCTTCTGTATAAGGAAAATTTAGCTTCTTGGGAAGAGAATATTTGCATTCTTCTTCTTAATAATCTCTTCTATAGATTTACAATCCTTGGGGTCATACCCAATATTTATTACAATATATTCTAATGACTTTAACTTGTTTTCTTTAGCTAAAGACGAATTTTTTCTATATTCAATTGTGACTGTATATTTGACAAGGTTTTTCTCAACTTGGAAAATTTCATGACCATGTTAGTTATGGTAGAGAAAAGAATCTCTCGAGACTATATGTGCATGTGCATCTAGTCTATGGGATGAATTTGATTTGCATCAAATGAGAAAATTGTTTTCTTATAATCAGATGGAGCTTTGCGAAAAGGGACTTGGGCTTGTAGAGAATCCATTTGAATCCTTCCCTTTTCATTGTCAAAATTTGTCAGCAGCCTATGGTGTGATGTAGAAGTCTACTTACAAAATTGAATGCAAACATTAGCCTTCAAGGATTCATTCTTCTATTTGGTCTCTAATAATTTAGAGAAAATATTCCGATCATCTTGTGTACTGGTTCCGATTGATCGAATGATCTCCATAGGCTCTTGAGAAGCTAAAGAAGATGATGGAGTATTAGGAACACTCCCCTCTACTATTGTATATACTTCTGCATATACCAAGTTTATGATATCTGGCTCTTTCTAGCTCTGCTTTGTAGAAATGATGAATTTAATATTCTTCTTCGTCTACTGAATTATGAATTCTTTGGCAATGTTTACATAAGTTGATGTTTCCTCTCTAGGCCTTTTCTGATGTTTGCTTTGAGAAACTGCATTTTGTGGAGTGGATATAGAAAGAATCTTCTCGTTTGCCTCTTGCAACATGTTCTCTGCCCATTGATTCTAATTCATAAATTTTTCAATCTTAGGCATAGGTGTATGATTGTAGGGAGTTGCCTTTAACTCGACCCTTAAGTTTGAAATTATGCTGAAAGGATCATAGGATGAAGTGAATCTTGGATATAAATTCATCTTCTTGAGGATGGAATCTGCTTCAGTCCCTACTGATCTAGTATTTCATATAAAAGGACCTATTTTAAAATTTATCTTGAGCTGTGATTTTATCTTATGTGAAACAAAGTGTAATTCATCCATGTTAATAATTTGTCTAATATATTCCAAAGAGAAAATTCTCATTGAAACATATTTAGGTAGTTTATAAGGTGCTAGTTCATAGCCATATACTCAAATATCTATGTAATTTTGGTACAGATACCAGTTTCCAGTTTTACCTTTCTCACTAAGATGTAGTATTATTTTGATTTCTGAGCCAATTCTAGGCTCATTCTAGCTACTTAGAAGTTGGGCAACTAGATGGATAAATGAATCAATGAAATCTGCAAAATAAAACTCTGTTGAGATAGATCTAACTGACTGAGTCCAGTGAATAACTAACTAATTTACACTATGATCATCCTGCTTATGCAATGTGATTGGAAATGAATCTCCCTATTGAAAAATAAACATGTGAACAAGTACAAAAGTGTACTTAAACATTCCTTGAGTTGTTAAGTTCATCATTTGTTCATGCATATTAACAACTAGAAATTGACTGCAATTGTACATGAATGAAGGCTGATTTTCTTTAGAGAAAATGGAGAAGTATCCAAGAATGGAATCATTCACTGTTATATCATTATGATATCCTAATAAATAAGAAATTAATGAAATGATATGTCTCGTGGCTTCGTGAAACATGGAGGATGGGTAAGGATGTTCTTCTTCAGAAGTTCAGAATCTTCATGAAGGAATTTTCAAAGATTTTTGCTCTCTGAGGAAAGGCCAGCTTATGGTATAAATCCATGAGAGAAGCTTGGGAGAAAAGTCTAAGGGAATTATTATGTGGGATCAGAAACATCTCGTTAATGGTCTTTTGAGTGATATAAATCAAAAGGTTTCCATTCTGAGCTTGCACAGTCCTTTTGATAGGATCATACCTAACTTGACACCATGTGACAGGGTCAGGGAATTCATGGGTATGAGGGAATGAATATAGAGATGATAGGGACTTCTAGAGTTTGAAATCATCCTTCTTGTCCAAATACTTCTATTTTAGGCACAAGTACAATTCATAGAGCTCAAATTGGTTGTGAAGGTTTTAATGCATAAAAGTACAAGAACTTTTGATGGTAAAAACAACTAAATAAAGGTACAAGAGAGAGTGTGACTAGATGAAAAAATGGAACGATAGGAGAGCAGAGTGTAACGAGAGTGTACAATTTTTGGGATTTTATTCAACATCTGGAAACGATTGTGGAGGAAAATTCAACTGACTTTTGGCAGAAGTCAAAACCATCGTCCGAAGTAAGGTTAATTTCAGAGGGGGTAGGCACCGTAAGTGGTTTTGAGCGGGGGAGGGTATGAATTACTATGAGAGTGACACGTAAGTAAGGGAACCGCCATTGGAGAGTAACAGTTCGAACCCCCACCCCCACCGTTAACGATAAATGGGCAAAGGGGGTTCAAAAATGCTTCCCTGCTTTTGATATAGGCGGGGAAAATATTGACCATTCAGATATGCTCAAATTTTAACACAAAACGACAAAAATTTTTTTTCGCTTTGTAGAATTTATAATAAGAAAAAATATTCACTTCATTTACAATAATTTTTAACCTCTAAATGAAGAAATTAACATAATTAAACTTAATCTAACTCCTAAACTAGTTTTTGGCGCATTTAAACAAGCTGCCACTAATTTTCTTTTCTTTTTTATTTTAAACCAAGAGAATTATTTATTTTATTGCTCTAAAACTATGCCTATCATTTTCAATGTTCTTTCCTTCATTTTGTATAGCATCCAACCCTATCATTTTCTGATATAAATAATTTATCTTGTCATGAGTCTTGAAATTTTTAATTTTTTATCTATTCATATCCAAACTTAACATTTTTTAACGTTTTCATTTTATTCTACTATGTCTAACTTATGAAAACCAAAATTATTACTATAGGTGCTCCAACAAAATATTCTAAGAAGGATTCTATGGGTAGATGGTGAACACACTAGTGTAGTTACTCAGTGATCGAGGAAGTTCAATTTTCTCAGTATTTGTGATTCAAAAGACGAGATAAAGACAGATGGTTAGTAGCAGGTGATAGAGGATAGAAAAATAAGTCCAAAAAGAATATTTATAGATTCTGGAAGAGGTAGTGTAAGGAAGAGCGAAATCCACTAGAGCTTTTCATAGTCATTGCACAGAGGGTGACGTAGAGGGTCCAGCATCAGGGTAGATGGTTCATATTAGGGGCATAAAGTTGTTGTGGAGTGTGAGAAAATTCTCACAAAATTTCTCTCAGTATTCCCTTCAGTTTAGATTATGAGTAGGGCATGTAAATTATTGTACTCAGATTTGCTACTGAAGATTAATAAGAAAACCCTCATCTATTATACCGCTTTTCCCAAGTTGGTTTTTTCCAGGGATAATTGTCCAAAAATAATTGTGTTAATATTCTTGTGTGTGTTCTATACTTTATATGTTTCTAGTATTTATTTTATGCAGTAATTTTATTGCGAAAATTGTAGTTGTGAATTTATTCGTTGTTTGTGGTAGAAAATAAACTGCATAATTAAATTTACAGTTAGAAGAATGTTTTCCAATTTCTGCAATAGATGAAAATTTCACAGTAATATGATTTTTACATAGCATTAATATACAAATATTAGTAAACATAACAACCATCACATACAAATAGTCTTGAACCTTTCTTGAAAAAGGAAACCTTCCTACAAAGTCCATGGAGACACTCTCCCAAGGATGAGAGGGATCATAGAGTGTTGTGTACAACACCAATTTTCTATTAATGGGCTTATAAAAAAAGTAGAACAAATATGCCTTTACATATTTTTTTAGAATATATTTCATAAGAGGTAAATAGAAACACCTTTTCAATGAAGACATAACATTTCCTACACCAAAATGACGAAACACAATATAAGTGTGAGCTTCTTGTATTACATGGGCTCTTTCGTTGGTAACTATACATATTTTTCCAAGGTGGTACAATAGTTTTCTCTAAAAATGGTAGTTGTGTACCTGCGATCCATGGGTTGCATTCTCATGAGACAAAGAATATTTTTTAAAAATAACAGATGTAGAAACTAGATCCCTAGAGAACATATCTTATTGTACCTTTTTTGTACTTTATTACCAAGTGAAACTATTGAAGAAACCCCATCCACGAGAAATGACGAGCCTTCTACAATTTGGTTTGCGACTGGAAGTTATGTAAGGGTTGGTTGTCCATATGAATAATAGTCTCCTTTCCAATCAAGTAATATTTCCATTTCTTGGCGCTTTGCATCGAAACATATAACTCCTTGTCATAAGTGGGATGATTCACAACAACTTGAGATAAAGTATTTGAATGGTAAAAAATTAGCTTCCACTACTGCATCAACAATGCACCCATAACGTAACCACTAACATGTATCTAAATATTGAATGGTTGTTGGATATCAGGAAAGGCTAGTACTAGGGTAATATTAATATTTTCCTTCAGAGTGTCAAAACCTTCTAATCCTTTCCTCCCCAGAGAAATTTTTTCTTCACACTGGTTAAGGCATGTAAAACAGATGTGATGTTGGAGAAGTTGGAAATGAACCTCATGTGATACTACATTGCACCCAAAAAGCTTCTTACTTCAATTACATTGGTAGGCTTTGGCCTTTTAACAATTACATCAACATTTGAAATATCAATTTTCGATTGGCGTCCTTCAACAATATGACCTAAATAAACCAAAGGATTTTTTCCAAATTCACATTTGGAAATTTTTAGATACAATTTATCCTTTTGCAAAATATGGAGCACATTTTTAACATGTTTTAAATGATCATCCCAATTTATACTGAAAACAAATATGTCATCAAGATAAACATGCACAAAATCATCTAGAAAAGGTCTAATTACATCATTCGTCAACCTTATAAATGTAGTTGTGGCATTAGAAAGCCCAAATGACATCACTAACCACTTGAAAAATCCCTACTTGGTCTTGAATGTAGTTTTCCAAACTTCATTCTCCACAATTCTGATTTGGTGGTTGTTTAGCAGGTAAATCCTCTATGCAGACAGAGACGATCCCTCTAGCCCTAGAGTGGGTCTAGAAACAAAGATACATGTTATAGTGTTGATTCCTAATTACCGAATGAAAAGAGAACACGGTAGATCAACCTACCTGGAATCCAACGCTGTCGTCGTGGCTGTAGTGGTGGTGGCCTCTCGCTCCTACCTTCACACGTCACAATCCTTCTGCAGTCATGCTTGGATACCTGCGCATAGAACAACAAACAAGAATAACATACGGCATAATAACTTCATCCATAACTAATAGAAAGTCAAAGATGGCTAAGCATATTGCATTAAACATCTAACATAATACAAAATGGGAACCAAACAATAGTCACGTATATGTATTGATATAAGGAAGTGTTACAACCAATGCTTTGATGTCACAGTCTCCTCCAGCGGGGTTCAGCCGAAGCACATCTCAGATGCTCATCAGGGAATTCAGACAGGATGAAGGCATGGGATCAAGCTCTCTTAACGAATTTCCTTCTTATTCTATCTCTTCAATATTTTAGCTATAGTATACTCAATTCTCCATGTTCAAATAGCTTATGCAAAGCGAGATAACTTCTTTTAATAGAGGAAAAGGAGGAGGTTAGGATCCCTACAAAGGTGGGAGGGAGGCCTATCCTTTAGGAGGTTCCCATAAGAGGTGGAAACCATAAACTAAAGGAGGGATACTGTCGTGATTTAGTTCAACCACTCCCAATGACTCATCCTCGAAGTTGTTGGAGTGGAATATCCACCTTTATTTTAAAAAAACATTCCATAAATAGTTCAGCGCGGGTGGCTAACTGAGACAGAGTGCCAACTGACGTAGGGCCTAGTGTTAATATTCCTCATTAGCATGAGGGTGGAACTGACTACTCGCGCCAAGGAAAAAACAAGGATTTTTGAATCTCTGCTCAAGGAATTGTCAACAGAAGGAATATTACTCTCATGTAAAGGGATACAATGATGGTCTTTGCAAGGCATGACACTGCTTATTGATCACAGAAATGACCCTCCAATGGGAGAGATGGGGATTGTAGGGATAGTGAAAAAATGTTGTTTAACAGATTCCCCCTAAAGCATGATGTATGAGGGAGAAAGGGGGGCGAAATGCTTTATGAGAACACGTTCGAACCAAACACCGTTGTCAGAAAACTTGGAATTACAAATACAAATGATATCTCTGATACATGAACATGTGGTATGGGCACAACCATCCATAATAGAGTACATAAAGACTGAGATCTGAGTTATGGACACAGCCATCCAGCAGTAAGGATCAACAAATAGACTCAGGTATGGTTGCAACCATCCAATCAAAAGAGTCATGTAATAATTCATGATAATCCACAAGAATCCACAGCCTAGATTTTATTAGAGAAAACCGAGGGTCTTGCGCTCCAGATCGACTTGAACAAGTGCAAATTCAAGCATTCAAATATATGAGGTGAAGTCGAACATGCAAGAAAATCACCTGATTACCAGCCAATGATGAAAGTTGTTAACAGGCACAAGAAAAACCACCAATAATGACAATGGCTCTCAAGGTACAACCACTACAATCCACGGAATGTGAATAGTGATCTGGCTTTGAACATCCACAGAATCACTCGATCGAAGGCCAATGAGGTGGACCTTCCATTGAATGCGAAGAACCTGTCATTAAGGCATGTAGGCTCCAAAGTACCAAAAGGGAGTCTCTAGATCAAATTCCTGAATAATGAGCCGAAGTTGACAGGAAGTGACCTGATCAAAAGAGGGCCATAATGTTTCCCACATCATCGACATGAGACAAAGGAACATGATGGTAGTGAATTAGGACCAACAGAAAATCAGAGCGAGGTTGAAAAATGCAGAGGCAAACCTCTCTTGAACATATCAACGACACGACACTGGATTTGGCAGTATTTGACATCCAAGGATCTAAGGTCATGATGATGTGGCAAAGATCAGATGAGAGGTCAGAAGCGATTACCCAAATCCATGGAGGAAAAAAATGATGAAGTGAGATGTCCCCAACTCGACACGAATGCAGATAAGTGCCATGTTCAATAGTGACATACTACCAACATAACTAAAACTTGGTTCCATTTTCCCCCACCGTTCATGGAGAGTACCCCAATTATTGTTTAAAACAAGCTTGAAGGGGATAGCATATGCTTGTGATGTAAGTTTTCCCTTCGGACAAATCCAACCTAGTACATTTTATGAGCCCTAGGAAGGAGAAACTCGAGTAATTTCATGGTGTTGAAGTCCAATGTCATTAGGGTTTAACGAGTATGACAAAGGGAGAACTCGACATCTTTTCATGTTTAGAGAGTTTGAAAAGAAGGTAGAAAAGAAAATTCCAACATGGCCCATTGCGTAAATAGTCTCTCAAATCCGGAAAGGTAGAAAACAATATATAAAAGAACCTCTTAGTCGTGATAGGCTAAGGTATTCCTTTTTCGTAAATAATCTATCTCAGCTTGAAAAAGGGGTAAACATAGATTGGGTAGATATCGATTCGCAACCATTTAAAAAGTCCAAAACAACAAGAGTCTCCTAAATATTTTCAATTTTAGAGAGTCAGAAAAGAGCTGAAAGATGACTCTAGTAGAGGCTTTTTCATGTTTTTACCGAGTCCGAAAAAGTGCAAAATATAACTCGTTACTTCATCACTATGGCCTGAAAGCTTGTTGCTGCACAAAAGACATGTGTAAAACCGATTTCTCGAAAATAATGTAATAAAATAATCAAAAAACTTGTCTTAAAACCTAATTAAGTTTGTGAAAAGTTATAAAATGCCAAAAATGGTAAAAATAATTACTTTTCACTCTTTACCTCTTGTGGAGCAATAGTTACCCATTTGACAGTGTGCAAAGATTGCAGATGGTCCGACAGACTAATCTCAAATCCATCAGTTCCAGGTAAGATCCGATATCTCTCCCTTAATTTTAAGTCCTATTTTACTACATTCAACCCTCAATTTTGATTTCTAGGGGGAGAAAATGTAAAATTTAGGGCACGACGGCTAGCGTGAGTTTCAGGGACGGACTTGTGCAAATCACCCATTTTCTAAACTAAGGTGCGCCAATCGTACAGACCATTTTTGTGCAAAAAAATGCAAGTTAAAGACCCAATATTTTACAAATCCAAGTTTTAAAAATGGCTAATACTATCCATATTAACATGCTTTCAGGTAGAAAGCGGAAAAATCGTACTCGAATGGAAAGAAAGGGAACACAGCGAAGATGACGAGCTTGCCATGGAAAATGAGAGATGCATGGAAGCTCTTAGAGACTATGGACTAAAAAATTTCTTCTTGAAACTGTGTCTCCGAGCTCAACCGGAGCAGCTACATTATTTGATCAGCATATGGGATGAGAATCAGGTAAATTTCATCCTTCGAGATCAGGTTCTTGAGATCGATGTTTCTGATGTCTACTTCATAACATGATTATCGTGGAGGGGAGCAACACCGATCCTAACCAGCACCCAGCCTTGCATTGAGAGCATTTCCATGGTGATGGATAGGGTATGCCCAGGGGCATGAAAAGTATCAGGAAGTGGAAAAGTTGATATCCAGACTATCCCAGACTTGGCAATAAAAGTAGTGCTACATACCATCACATGAGCTGCGGGATCGCAAGCACCACACAAAGCAACAAAGACACAATTGCTTCTTGTTGTAGACTGCTTGACACCGACCATCTACAACTGGGCAGAGGCCATGAAATAAACATGAAATGCCAGCTAACTAAGTGAAAGAAGACCAAATTAAAGAAATTTGGTTATGGGTCTATCCTGGTATCGTTCTTCCTGGAATGACTACCAATTTTTCAGCGTTAGGAGGTTATAGTCCCCACATCATCAGCGACGGAACCAAAAATGGCTCGATGGGTAGATCTGATGCCAATGGCAGGGTTGGCCAATAGATGTCCTGGAGATTGGAGTTTTTTGATTGGCTCCACTGACAATTGATTGTCATGGAGGACTGGCACTACTCTGGTACAGATTTTACTGGTGATCTAGACCTGCCACTCCCGGAGGGAGAGGATTGGGATGAATATTTGGGTAAGAATCATTTTTTAATTTTCATGAGTGTTATTATTTTTTCAATTATGTATGTTATGACGTTAAATCCATGTTTTTGTAGATGTTGGCCCAGAGAGACCCGCAGGCATGTCTCTGATAGTGAGGTGAATCCCTCGCAATTTTGACCCTCATGGAAAGGGAGACGATGAAGAAGCGATCATGCGCAACCTAGAGGGAATCACTCGTGGAGTCCCAAACTATGCACATTTCGACGATGTTCCTCGTGACTACCAGACACACACCATAGGGGTGGCAAGCCGCATTCACCACTTATTAAGGCAACTCGTATGGGAAGTGACATGCTACCATGAGCATCACACGAATTAGACACCTAGGTTTTATATATGCATATTTTGAGAGACATGGTGTATCGGGATATAACAGAAACAAACATATTTTTTGAATTTATGATGCACACTGATGCAAAAATCTGATATATATATATATATATTTTCCTACATGGATCTTTTACATATGATGATGATTTTACAAATTACGCAAATTTCTATCTAATACAATGTTAGCCACTATATCAGTTAATGCATTCATTCATCTAGGAATATGTTGATATGTGACAAAATCAAAATGTATTTGCAATAAATGAACACAGAAATACAATCTCAGAATGTATGGGTTTCTAACCGAATAATTACCATTTAGTTGTAGAACAACAAGTTGTGAATCTATATTTACAAGAAATGCGCGTATTCCAAGGTTGATTGCCTCGGTTAATAGTTCAAGTACAACACTATATTTAGTGACATTATTTATAGTCTGCCCTATACAAATCCATTGCAGAACTATCAACTTATCAACAGGATCATAAATTACCCAGGTTGCTGAAGACAAATTTCTAGTACTGCGAGAAGCACCATCCATGAAACCAACATAAGGGGTAATAGACATCTGCACAAATAAGCAAGACCCTCTAAGCAAGAAAATGCTCACAAAGCACACCAAATCAAAACATGTACAAAAATGAAAATAACACCTATGTACACCAATCATGCATGAATGACTCATGCATAATATTTTTTGAGATACAACCCATTTCTAGGTTGTTCAAGAGGATGACCTTCGTAATCAATGAGCTCATAGGCCCCATTCTACAACACAGGTTTAATAACGTAGGGCCCATACCACATGGGTTGAAATTTTCCTGCCCCCAACTTATCATGAGCCTAGTCGTATAGGAGGACGAGATCTCCTTCAACGAAAGAATGAGGGGAAACTGATTGGTCAAAAAAAGCTTTGACCCGCTTCTTCTATGCTTCAATAACCAGAGCAAAAAAGTGGCAGGTTTCATCCAAAATTTCTAAGTAAAGGAGATGCTCTTCTTTTGGCAAAGTGTTCGGTAGTAATTCAACAACCAACTTGAGTGAAGGTATTTCACACTCAATTGGAAGAGTATCTTCCAGACCATAAACCAACTAAAAAGGAGTGAATCTAGTTTCATTCTTAACTGAGGTTCAGTATGCCCAAAGAGTCAAGAATAACATGAGATACCAATTATATTTGTGGATCCCAATCGTATGTTGAAGCATGGTAACAAGAATTTTTTCACGGCTTCAACCTGGCCATTGGCATGAGGATAGTATGGGGTTGAGCTATCGTGAAGCAGACCCAACTTAGAAGTAAACTCCGCCACCATATAATGCTGAAAATGGGAACAATTATCAGTGGCGATGGCCCGAGGGACACCAAACCTAGCAATGATGTGATTGAATATGAATTGGGCAGCTGTCTTACCGTTAGTGGCAAGTGTAGGAATTTCTTCGGCCCATTTGGTGAAGTAGTCCACGACTATGATAATATAAGCATGCCCCCCGAACGAGTGAGGGTTACACGTCATATAATAAATAAAGGGACCAACGGTAATGATAGGATGAAGAGGTCCAGGTAGTGCATGCATCTTGCGTTGATAGATTTGGAAATCATGACATTTACAAACTGCGACAATGCAAACCTTGAAGATAGAAGGACAAAAATAACCAACACGAAGAATCTTCTGTGCGGTGGCATAACCAGACATGTGACTGTCATAGGCACCACTATGATAATCATTTAGGTCTTTCTCATCTTCCTCAAGAGTCAAAAATCAACGGAGTATGGAATCCACTCCGATGTGATAGCACGTATCTCCGACTATACGATAAGGTTGCGACTGATGGCGGATCTGTCGGCAGGCATCCTTAGTCAACTCAGATATGAAATTGTAAGTATGGAGATAGATTATGATATCACCATACCAAGGATCGAGGATTCTAATCAAGAAGAGCGTATCATCTGGAATGTATTCCTCAAAACGAGACGAAGCAGAGTTGGAAGGGAGGGAACATATCAAGTCAGAAAAGACTAATGATTTCTTTAACTTGGCAGCAGTAAATTCCAAATAGAAATATTGGAGGATGAAAATCCACTTCGAGTATTTTCCCACCAGAAATTTTCGAGACAATATATAGGTCATAGGGTTGCAATAAAAAATCACAGTCACAGTACGCAAAAGGATATAATGACGAAAATTCTAAACTTCTTGAACCGCAGCTAACGCTAACTTCTCGACATGTGCATAACATGTCTTAGGGTCGAGAAGGCTACAAGATAAGTAATAGATAACATGTTCATTACCGTCATCATCGTCTTGTACGTGAAACATGGCAATCGTGTTGAAAGAGACATCCAAATAGAGGGAAAAATCACAATGATAGTTTGGAGGATGCAACAAAGAAGCATTGACAAGCAACGTATTCAGTATCTCAAAATACTTTTGAGCAATCTCATCCCAATGGAATTGGGCGCCCTGTTTTAATAATCATGTTAATCCTTTAGCCACTTCTTCATAGCTAGGTATGAAACAACGTAGAAAATTAGCCTTCCCTTGCAAAATCTGCAACTGATGTAATGAGGAGGGAGAGGGGAGATTAATAATAGCCTCAACCTTGAGTGGATTGAGGAAAATTCTGTCTTTGGACACGATAAACCCCAAGAGTCTACCGGAATCAACGCAGAAGACACACTTGTGTGGATTAAGCTAAATGTTGTAACGTCAACAACGAAGAAAAATCTGACGAAGATGGTCAAGATGGTTGATACGCTTAGCTGAATGAGTGGGGAGGTCATCCAAATAAGGCTAAATGATGTGACAAATATCATGAAAATCATACGACATCACCTGTTGAAATGGGGCCCCAACATTCTTTAAGTCAAAAGGGAGCTTCTTATATGCGAACATACCCCAAGGACAGATGAAGGTAGTCTTATGTTGATTAGTCAGGAGAATGTTAATCTGATTAAAACCAGAAAAACCATCCATGAGGGAAAAAATCGCACTCTGAGCACAATCATCAATGATTTGATCAATGAAGGGAGTGGGATAATTATCCTTAGGACAAGCTCGATTGATATCACAATAATAAACACAGACCCAAATCATTCCTTGTTTCTTATCTACAAGAACAATATTAAAGACTCATTCTGACAAAGGAATCAAATAAATGAAACCAGGTCTGAGAAGATTTTCAACTTCACCTTTAATGGAAACAACTTTTCTAGGGTGCAGAGGATGAAGACATTGGTGAACAAGTTTTGAACCAGGTGAAGTAGTTATTTCATGCACCACTATAATAGGATCAATGCAGAGAATTTCTTCGTAGGACCATTCAAAGACATCACAGAACTCTTAGAAAAGGCTAGTATAAACTGAGACTTCATCGAAAGAACAAGTGACCTCGATATGGATGTTCTCAACAATTCCTGGTTTAATGGAAATGTCAATAGGCATCATCTGTGTAATATTACTCAAGTTACCTTATGTAAAGACGTCATGTGTCAGAATATGCATTTGAAGCAAAGGAGAAGGAGCCTGAGATGAAAAATGCTCAAGACAAGTAGACATGGCCTTGAGGCGAGGCATGAACGAGGAATGATGATGAACATCATCCCATGATAGATCCTCGAGAGACATAGTTTCCACGATGGCCTCATCAGAGGGAAACACTTCTTTCAAAGGATCAGGCGAATCCAAATCACCAAGCCAGGGGGATTGAGAATAAATGTCAAGATACATGCTCAAAGGACCATGATCATAGGACATAGTTTCTGAAGCCGCAATGAGTTCACAATTGTCAATCTCAATTGGACTCAACAACATCTAATATCCAAAGGAATTAATCTGTTTAGGTGTAGGAATAATACAAGGGTCATCAGACTGAGAGATCATATTGATCTAAATAGTGTTTGGTGGATGAAGAGAAAAAATACCCATGAGGGCAGGATCCTTGAAAAGGCCTAGACCTACACTCTCGTAGGGAGTAGGAATCTTATCCACATACGGAACGTTGTTCTCAGAAGAAGAGGTGAAGAAGGAAAATTGATCAACAGTAATAATCTTTCCTTCGTGCGGAAAAGTAGTAATCTTTCCTCGACATTGACTGTCTTCCCTTTCAAAATAATTGGTAAACTGGCAAGAACACCTAAAGGCTTTGATTCTCTTCCATCAAATACTTCCAGGGAATTGAGTGAGGAATTCAGGGCTAGAGAACCAATATCTTTCCAGCAAGAAGATGACATGACATAGGTTTATTCACCTTCATCCACAATGGCTTGATGGATATCAAGACCATTAATAACCACCATGATAATAAGCACAATATAATGCAGAAGTTGTGGAACAAAATTCTCTAAATCGAAAGCGAGAAGGCTAGTATCGGAAGTATCAACCCCACCAATCGCAGACAACAAAGATTTCCGTTGAGACGGGAAACTCTGAAGTACTTCTAATGTGGACATCGCAGATGGCTCCTGAGCCAAATCCTCAACAATACTAAAATGCTGAGTGGCGGGGTCGTTCGATTATAAGAAGAATTACAGAGTACACCTTTGGAGGGTGGTCATACAATGGATTCAGCACTGGGCCTTCCAATTTCAATAGGGTCAGAAACAGGCGGAGGAGGAGGACCATCGATGATCTCCTTCCCCGTGGCCTGACATGATCCAATCTAATAATTTTATTGAGTAGTGATAGAAACGAATGCAGAACCATTCATCATGAGCACCTAAGAGCCAAATGGAGCATAGGATTGAGGTTGCTCTACCATATTGGTCTGCTAACATGGGAAAGGTTCTTTAAGAATGGTCAGAGTTCCCTGGGTGCTTTTGAGAAAACGGCTCACTTCGAAGCATCTAGGACAGTCCTTTGTGAAGTTCTCTTCATCACAAATCAAACAAAGATACTTCGGCTTGTGTTGAGAACCATTGCCAGCATGAGGTTTCTGAGAATCCTGTTTCGAGGTATCAGATTTGGAATTACCTTTACCCTTATTTTTACCTTTAAAAGCATTATCCGCCAGATTGGCCTGGACGAAATTAAATTCTACAGGTTTACCAAAATTCGAGGTGGACTGAGAAGCAACACTATTGGACGAAGTAGACTTTGGCTTCCCAGAGTTTGAAGGAGAAGACTTCTAAGAAGTCTGATCCACGGAACCAATAATACCATCGACGGATGGAGTCACTGGTGGTTTAGAAGTTCAAGGTGAGAGAGCATCAGGCAAGATATCATATAATGTGCCAGACTGAGAGTACACAAGATCAAGGTACTGGGTGTAAGCAATGGATTGTTCCTCGGTTACACATGCCCGCATAGCTACATATTTTTCAATTTGATTGACAAAGGAGGTGGTGAACCAATGAGTTAGAAGCTTATCAGGAATTTCAAATTTGATCATGCGACGACGACGTCGCCACTCATGAATATGATCTAAGATATGAGTAGTTTGGTCTTGTTTCAATGAAGTGAGGAGGTGCGTCCCAGTCTCATAGCGGACTGGAAAATAAAAATGTGTAAGGAAAGCCATGGCTAAAGAATTGAAGTCTTGGAAGACACCATGAGATAGCTCGATGTACCACTTTGAAGTGGCACTAGTAAGAATTCACTCGAAAAGACGGAGCCAAATAGAATATTCAACCTAAGAGTTATAGGAACACCACAAATGGTAATTCATGACATGAGCTTGGGGGTCTTCACCAGGCTTTCCCTCAAATTTACGACAATCACCAGGAATATTGGTTGGAACCAGAGGCCAATACGGGTAATGAATAATGGGATCATTCGTTAATTTTGACACATCAGGTAATTCTAATGTAGCAAGAAATGGTAATTGAGTTTTGAAATTCATCAGAGGTCTCTGATAAGGACCTTTGTTTACATTCCACCCAGTCCGATAGGGATTCTGTCCCAATGCATTCTATCCCAGAGGATTCTTACCATAGGGGTTAGAAGTAGGATAACTCGGTTGATACTGGGGTTGAGGACTAGGATATTGAGTTTGAAGAGACCACTGAGGTCCATATTGAGCAACGTATGGATCTTTTTGCAGAACGTAAGAATGGCTTTGAGGTTGATTATATACCAATGAAGGTTGATTTTGAGGGCAAAAACCTTGGGGCACACTATATACTGACTAATATTGACTTTGAGGGTAATAAGTGCCTTGTGGCTGAGCAGGAAGACCCGACTAAGTAGGTTGAGCAGGTTGTTGAGTGGGTAAACCTGGCTGACTATAAGCGGTTAGAAATGGCTGCTGAAAAAATGGAACCAGCTGAGGAGCAGGTTGAATCAGTTGTTGAGCTAGTTCAACAGAGTACTGAGGGCCACCAGGTTTCTCTTGTGGGAAGGGTTGGCCCGGTGGTTGCGATAGACCAGGTTGTCCTTGATAACCAGGTTGACCCGGAGGAGGAGCATAAGGTTATCCTTGTGGCAAAAATTTTTGGCCATACGAAACGTGTGGCGATGGTTGTGATGCCAAAGGTTGTCCCTGTAGTGGATAAATTTACCCCCCAGGAGCATAATATGATCTTGGTTGATTCTTAGGTTTTCCAGATGGACTGTAGGGTTGACTGTGTTGTACCAAAGGTTGACCTTGTGAAGGTTGGCCTTGTGGACCATAAGGTTGTCCCTGTGGACCAGAGGTAGAGCCCTAATGGGCGAAAGGTTGTCCCGATGAGGGTTGTCCTTGCAAACTAGAGGGATGCATAGGTAAGGTGGGTCCAATATGAGTAACAGTGTGATTAGGATCATAGAAAGCCTAATAAGGATCAATAGGAGGCAAACAAACAGGATTACCATATGCATCATAATGATGCGAGAATGAATAAACGAGATTACCGACAACATAATAGGGATGGAATTGAGGATTTCTAGGAGCTTGGAGCTGCTAAGAACCCTGAGAGCTTTGCTGCTGGATATCCAATAGATACTCTTCAAAATTAAGGCCGCCAGGAATCACCAAGGTAGTGGAAAATGCACTAGAAGCAGGTGGGGCCTCTGCAGCACTAGATTGTCATATACTAGGATCAGGATTAACAAGCCACGTAGTATTGAGAAAAATAGACCTGCGAGTGTGAAAATATCCTGGCGACTGAGTCGTAACAACTGGTGTGGATGAAGCCACACAAACTGTCGGTTGAACTGGGACTGATGTAACAGTAATTGAAGAACCAGGTGTCGAAGGTGATAGTCCTAATGAAGGGAGGACCGAACTCTAAGGAGGAGCCGATGTACTAGACTGTGCCATGGATGCAACACCAGACATAATAAGACTCAAGGACCTATATCCAAGTGGAAGTGACACCGGTGGTGGAGAATAATAAGTAGAAACATGAGGGATATCTTCAAGAAAAATCTGGTATTCTCCTGTAGAAACAGACATTCCTTCACTACCAACAGGACTGGATGAATCCATGTTTGACTCTATCATAAGATCTTTGAAAAGAGTATGGGGACTAGGAGGTAGAACAATAGAAAAAAATGGTGAGCCTGACATAAGAGGAGGAAAATCTCCTTCTTCCCCAAAACGAGACTAAGCACTAGAAGGAGGCTAATTGACTTCAACTGGCTATTTAGGAGGAGATCGAGCAGCAAGAGGCAAGACAAACGGGAGAATAGGCTGCGGAAACTCGGTAGACCTAGTGGACTAATGGGTTTCAAAAGAAACATCCATAAAAGAAATACCACTAGGAGGCAGTGAGAATGACAAAACAAGTGGTTCCGCCACCGTGACTGTGTTTCAAAATAGGAAAGAAAAAGATAGCCAGTCAAAGGCTCCAAGACCAAAATCTAAGGAAAAAAAAAGCAAGCCAAGTAATAAAACTTTTATTGGGCGTGTGATCATAGGTGATTAATTTTGTGACACTGAAACCAAATTTTGTTGTTTCATGTTTTAAGAGTCAAGAAACAGACAAAAGATGACTCTAGTCACTTTCAATTTTAAATAAGCGTGAAAGGACAAGTGCTCGATGATATCTTTTTTCTTTTTAAAGAGTCATGAAAAGATAAAAATGACTACTCAGGTACCCTAAGCAAGAGGGTGTACCGGTTTTCGTGAACTACCATATACACCTTGGTGATCAAATGAAAGATAAATGACCAAGGAATTAACGTACATGTAGGTAGTCTCCCCGAATGCTATGTTCGGTGTATCATAGTTACAAGGCAGCAGACTTGGCTTCATATGGATAAAAGGATTGCAACCTATAGGGTTCTCCCTTTATATACTCGACGGTACGGGGAGCACAAGTCTGTACTAGCACTATCTAAAGCCATATGGCGAATGACAACTACTAGGTTTTAAGACGCCAGAACACGTCTCTAGCCTAGACCACTAAAAATGTTGCGTTAGGTTCCAATGATTCCTTAGGTTAATTGAATCAATTTTAAAGTTGATCTTGGATTATGCTTTAGGTTCAAGGCCCTCTCGAATTTGGATCTCAAATTTCCTAAATGCAAACTATATGCAAATAAACATCATTTTTTATTCAATGAATACTAGTTATGAGAAGGATAAGGATCTTTCAAAAAATATCAAACAATGAAAGTATGCGAAGAAATCCACTAATGCATCTAACACAATCAAACGAGAGTGAAACTCTTTCCTAGATTATCAAATGCTAGTTATGCAAAAGAAGTGTTCACTTTCGATGCAAAGGAAAGAATGCAAAATATGTTTTTTTTGGCTTTTCAATGAAAAAGAGTACATAAAGCACTAATTACATGAAAAACAAAATAAAAACTAGCTTGAGTATTGCAAATGTAAGAATCAAAATTGAATGAATCAATCAATGCAAAATAATTAGAATAAATCAATCAATCTAATGGTGCGATCTTCCAAATCAAAAGAAAGTTTTCAAAACGACCCAAAACAAGTAATGTAATCTATGCTTGGAGCAACAAGGAGAAGAATCACTCAAAAAACGAAATGATCATTCAATCAAAGAAAACACTGAAACGATCACGGAAACTTAGTGTAATCGACCCAAGAATGAGACTGACAACCATCAATGGGACTTGATTTCCAAACATAAGGCTCAATGCACAAAGACACTTAGAAACCCTAAGGCCTTAATCTACACTGATAGGAAAATAGACAAACGACTGAGAAAAACAAGCCGACAGTGGTCAAAACAGTTCCAAAGGCATAATTACACACAAAAAATAATCTAGAGTCAAGCACAACTAACCAAAATAATCATTAAGGAGGTCAAACCAAATCCTACAGGATTCGGCGTGATTGTAAGGCTATAATCCACGGCAAACAGGGGTTGGCGCGACTGCAACAAAAGAAACCTGCGCCAATTGGCGTGACTGTTCAAATGAAAAGCATGCCAAGTTGAATAACTATCGGAGAAAAGGAAAAACCAAAATCCAATGAGTAGAGATCAATCTTGACAATCTGGAATTGAACAAAGGATATAAACTAAACAAGCAAACCAGAAAAATACAAACAAGCAAACCAATGATCAAAATTGACCCAAAAAGCTAAAAACAACAAACTCACAATGTTCCCCAGTGGAGTCGCCAATTTATTTAGCAGGAAAATCCTCTCTATTGACAAATATGATCCCTCTAGCCTTAGAGTGGGTCTAGAAACAAAGAGACATGCTAGAGTGTTGATTCCTAATTACTGAATGAAAAGAGGACACGGTAGATCGACATACCTGGAATCCAGTCATGTCGTCATGGTTGTAGTGGTTGCTAGTCATCAATAATTTTCACCTTTTTAGATAACTAAATTCTTTTTCCAAGATTTCTAGAAACAAAATTCAAGAATCATGTGAGTTCTAGAAATCCCCTCAAAGAGAAATTTTTTGATTATCCCACTTCCTTGTCAAAACATGGCCAATCTATCACCCAGATAAGATCAAATCCTGAACTGATGTCCCACACTCTCACTATGTTTTCCACCTCTGCCTATAAAACTCTGTCTCTATTCACCTAAGCTCTCTACTTTCACACCTTGTTTCGCCAAGTAAGCCAAATTTTCCTCCTTGCTCACCAAGTGACTCAAGCAATGGTGTTGTCAAAAATCCCTATCCAAAAGCTCTTTGAAGTAAAAACCTTGTATCCTCATCCAAACCCTGTTTTAAGTTTTCAGTCAAAAACTTATTCCAAGGACATTACAAAAATTCAAATAGGGTATCCTAGGTTATGCACTATCATGTTTCTAAATTCAATATTTCCACAAGTATTCAAAGGTGAAATCAAGTTAACACAAGGATGAGGCCATTTCATTGGTCAAAGAACATCAAAGACCTCTAAAGGTATCCTCTTAATCAAGCAGTAAGCCTGCAAAGGAGAAATTTACCATGTGCAAGCATTTATGCAGGAATGTTTTGTAAATGGTCAACAATAGAACAGAGTCAAAGAAGGAGGCCTAAAAGCTCATAAAGGCATCCACAGCTGGTTGTAAAATACAAACATGCTTTAAGTTTACAATGAAGACCATGATCTCATGATGGATTATTATGAAGTGCTTCCCATCAAAAGGTCCATGCAGGTCCTAAAAAAGGACAATGGCACATAAGCAACACTGTACATCAATAAAAAAGATCATGAAAAGTTGTTTGGCCTCAAGCATGAATCTGATAGAGGGACATCTGCGCTTTGCTTCATTCCTACAAAAAATACCAAAAATAAAATAGATGAGCCATGAGGATAGGCATCATTAAAATAAGAAGCATCATAAAAAAATGAGGAATAATCACAAGAGGACCATTCATAGCAAGAGGGAAGCAGCAGGTATGTGTTTAATAGGAATCAAGATGTATTACTATCTTGACCAAGTAAATAGAGCAAAACTAGGGTTACAAGGGCAAAGGCCTTCTCTACTCCTTCAAGTGCATAGGGAAGGACTTCAGGAGAAATTGATGAGTTTGAGAGGTTTCTGAGAACTTAGGAGACAACACTATCTACCTTTTCCCTAAGCAGCCCCAACACGTTTGTGTTTGGAAAAATGGACAAAGATGGTCACATGATGACAAAGAAAGCCTCCTTCATCATAGCAGATGGCTTGAAATTTTTTAAACCAAACTACCTTCCTAAGATTTGGCAAACAAAAAATATACTCCACAAGGTCAAAGGAATAATGTTGCAAATACAAAATATCAGCCAAAAGGAGGAATTGGCAAAATGACAAGTTTGATGTATAGATGATAAAAGTCATAAAACAGGTTCATATTCCAAATTATAGGGGAAAGGCATAGTTTTAGCTCCTTCAGGAAAGGTGTCAAATTGGAAAGAGTCTAAAGAAGCCTCCATCAATGAGAAAAGAGAAATGTTTTAATCAAATATGCCACTTCCAAGACAAAAACAGGAAAAAAGACAGTGACAGGATTATAAAGGGAAGTTAAACCTTATAAAAGTGGTTTTTTACTTTCTAATTTTTATCAAATGGTTCAAAACAGACCCAACACAATGTATCTCCACTCCTTTTTTCATTCACGCACATAGTAAGGGATTTTTCAGAATTTCAGCAGAGTCCTTAGCAAAACATTTCGGGCGTTGCACTCCTGTAGTAGTGTGTTGCGTGCTTGTAGCCTCCACCTATGTATTTTTAAAGTGTGCGTTGTGCTCCTGTAGAGTGGTGCTACGCTCCTGGGAGATATTCCCATTGTGTAGAAGAAGGGCACGACACCCCGTGGAGGCACCCGATAGCGCTGCGCTCCTGCCATTGCCTGAGTCCCCCGCCCGGCTGTGCTGTGTTCCTGCCACTGCTCCAGACGCTGAACGATAGTGTGTTCAGGCACTCGACTCCCTCGGTGCTACCCTCCTGCCGGTGTGCTACACCCCTACCATAGTGTTGCGCTCTTGCCACAACGTTGCGCTCCTGCCATTATTTTTCATTTTCTGCTATATTTAAAGTTTAGGTTGCCCGACTCTGCCCACAAGCTTCTTGAGCCATTTTCTCTATTGTGGAGGCGCTTCAAGAGGTATTGTGGATTTTTCCTGCATATGCATGTCTTCCTAAAATATAAGGCCACTAAGAAGTTTCAAATTTGGTTTAGAAAAGGCAAAGGAGTCTTAGAGAAACACTTGGCCTGCACACTACTAATGCCTTAACGTAGTATACAAAACTCATCATATCCTTTAATCCTTTTCCACATCATTTCACTAGCAGTATCATCTATTTAATGATTGTGAGGCAGGGGTAAAAAATGAAATGTCTAAAGAGGAGAATTTTAACATTGATGAGTCAAGCCAAAGGCCTAAAAAGCAGCAAAAGAAGGTAGGGATGCCAAATAGGTTTGAACCTATAAAAATTGAAGAGCTGATAACCTCCCCTACTATTTTGACCTGTTTTCAAGAGTTGGGCTGCTATGAATTTTTTAAAAAGGTACAAAAGCTCCAAATTCACCCTTAGTTGACCAATCTCTTTTCCCTAAACTTTCATAAATATCAAGTACACCTATCCGGGGTAAAATTTGAGTTGACTGCCTATGCCATCTATAGGGCCATTGGAATGCCTTGCATAGGAGAAAGGTGGTTTGAACAAAAGTATCTAGACCTAATTCACTATCGCCCATTCTTGAAACGAGGTTGTCCAGCTGACTGTAAAACCATGTTCCCCTTCTCTCATTTACTGAACAAATATGCCCTCTTGATGAAGATCATCATGAAATACTTTACCTTTGAGGGTAGGTTCTCCAGATTCTATTCATGCCACATAAGGCTCCTCATGCACTTCACTAAAACCAAGCTGCTACACATTCCCTACTATCTTTACAAAAGTATTGAGAAAATGTCTTCCATCATGTAAAAAAGGCCTCCATCCCAACAAATGTCAAGCCTTTTTCATCATTCCCTCATCAAAGTGATTGTCTCACACCAACTAGAACAACAAGGCATCCCTTGGGAGGTTTTCATCACCCATGATGATTTCACAAAGCCACAACCCAATCCTTTGCAAAGTCTGCCATCATTATCTCAAAATCCTCCTCACACACCTCCGTCACCTTCCACAGACCTTGGTTCATCTTATTCCCATGAATCATTTCCTCAAATAGACCATCCTCATCCACCTTCCCCTAAGAAATCAAAAAATGAAGAAAGCAGTGATGGCCAAGAAGAAATCAGTGAGGAAGAAGATGATGAAAATGAAGAAAAAAGTGAAGAGGAGGAAGACGGAAAAAAGGATAATAAAATTGAAGAAAATAGAGAGGGCCAATAAGGAAGTAGTAATGGCCAAGAATAAAGCAATGATGAAAAAGAAGAAAATAGTGAAGGAAACGATGATGAAAATTAAAGGAAAAGTGAAGAAGAGGAAGCTGGAAGAGAGGGAGATGGCCAAGAAGAAATTAACAAAGGCAATGAAAAATATGACTATGTTGATGAGGAAGAAAACAGAGTTGAAACTAATAAGCGCCATAATGAGCAAAAAGGCCAAAACAGTGGGTCTTATGATGAAGAAAATGACAGTGACAAGAATACATATGAAGATAGTGGTGAGGAGGCATATGATGCAAATGAATAACATAGTGAGGGAGAGGAAGATAAAAAAGAAAACAAAAGTGAGGAGTCCTATGAAAGCAATGAGAAAAAAAAAATGATGGTGACAAGAATGGAAAAGATAGTCAAGAAACAAAGTTTAAAGCTGTTTTCCATAGGCAAGAAAATGATGACAAAGGGCCAACCAATGAAGGTACCTAAGGCAGTGACCATGAAGAACAAAAAAATAGTAGTAAGGAAGACAAAGAGGGTGATGATAACATGGAAGGAGGTGAAGAGAATGAAGCATAAAATAGTGCTACAAATTCAGATCTTGGAAAAGATGATGAAGGTGTTTAAAATGATGAAGATTATGGGGCAAAAACAAAGTTTAAAGAAGAATAAAAGCAGAATGATGATGACCAAGGAGAGGTAGCCTCTCAAAGGGAAAATAGTCAACTAACCAAAGAAATTCATGGAAATGAAGATGTGCCCAACAAGGATCAGAGCACCTCTAACATTGCAAAAATAGAGAGGGACAGTCCTAAAGATGTTGATAGTGATGGTGGTATAAAGGATAGTGAGGGTGCTTGTCAAAGGGGCAGCCAAAAACAAGGTAAGGTAGATGCACAAAGAGAGATCATCCATGAGGAGAAAAACAATCCTAAGCTCACTGGTGATCAAGCTTTGCAAGTAAAACTTGTTTCCCCTTTCACCTTTACCTATCAAAGAGGAGAGAGGCATGTGTTTTCTGCCTCCAAAGAGCAAGGGGCCAGGCACTCCTCCTCAACTCCAATGAATTACAAAGGCAAAAAACAAGTGGAAGAGGAGGAGGAAAATCATGAAGAGGAAAAAGAATTTGAGCTCATTCACATAGATAGTGAGGATGAAAATGAGACAAGAATAGTAAACTCTTTTCTACAAGACCGTAACCACAAATCAAAGACTTGAAATTTGAGTTAGAGAGGTCTAAGGATCTCATTCACTTTTTACAGATGCAGAACAAGAAAATGAGTAGGAAACTAGCCATATATGAAGCAAGGGTGCTCAAGTATCAAAAAGAGGCTCAAAGGTCACAATTGCAGTTGAAGGAATACATGGGCGCTCATGAATAAAGTGAGAATAAATAGGGTCAAACTAGAAAGAGACATAGGACCATGGGTCTAAGAAAATCATTGGCTAAACAAAGAGAGGAAGAATCAGCCCAAGCACAACAATTTCCCCTCAACGAACTCCTTTCCATGGAAATTGAGCATAATAGAGAAGCATGGCCTGAGAGAGCCAACCTACATCTAGAGACAAAACTGGAGAAGGCCAACAAAGACTTGAGCTTGTAAAGGAGAATGACTGAGGATTATAAATGGAGAAATCACTTTGCAAGGAAAAAGCTCAAAACTGCACAAAATGAGGGCCCGGCACAAAAATATGAAAAGGACCAAGCTAGGATTATTATTTTGGCCCAAGTTTCTCTGCATGTCTCCAATGACCCATGAGGCACATACCTACCAAATGTGAGGCAATTTGGACAACTTTTTGTTTTTTCCAACTTTTGACCCCTAGGAGCGTAGCACCCCCTGTGTTGCGCTTTTTATTAGGGAATATTCATAAGGATAGGTTTACATTTTTGGATTCCCCATCCCTATAGGATTATTCTCACAAAATTTCAGCTCAATTGGATTTGTTTTGACCCTCCAAAAGGATAAAAACCACTCATTTTTTCACCTTTCTGCCCACTTTTCTGAGCATGTGTTGCGCTCCTGGAAGTCTTGGATTTTTTTACTTTTTGGGAAACTTTCGGAGGTTATATTGAAGAAGTAAAGATATATCTAGAAATTAGACTTCAGTAGCTTTCCAACGAGCCATCATGGAGCCTTTTCCGACATCGGGAAGTCCTCCAAAACACCGCTGCAAAAAAGCCTATTTTGGTGTTGCGATCCTGACAGAATTTTAGGGTTCCACAAAGTGTGCTACGCTCCTGTAACTGAGTGGAAAAAATGCGCTTTTGGCAAGTTTCCTTAGGCATTTCAGGCCTAAGAGTCAATTTTATTTCCTCTTATAGTCAGAAAATATATTTTATTTAGATATTTTTGTGCCTTGCGCTTTGCAAAGCCTCAAGGACAAGTTAGGATATTTCTCTTTGGCCAAAAGACTTCTAGATGCTCTAGTAGGCTCTCTTCTCCTCATTTGTTATATAAGACATGAGGATTCATTGTAATCAGTTGGGAATTGATGTGGTTAAGAGAAATACATGGGTTTATGAGCTTGGACAAGATATTGGTTTTATGAAGTGAATGAAATTGCTTGTGTGGTTTGATGTTGGAGAAGCTTGCTTGCAGGATTCCATAGCTTGGTGAATGATGATGTTTTCCTAAATTTTTAATGTTTTCTTGTCCTCATTTTGTTTCAGTCTGCTTTTTTTCTATAGATCAGAAAAGTATAGGTTGAGATATGCTCATGGAAGCACCTCAAACCTCCCGTTTGCTATAGTTTTGATGTTTTCTTCTTTTAGTTCATATTAAGGAATTCTTAAATACTCCTTAGGCCCACTAAAACTTGTTCTTCGTTTCATGAATTATTAGTATGTTGTCTTATAAATATGATTCATGGTATGCCTTGCTTATTTAAATTTTTCAAAACCTTATTGTGAAGGTTTTCTATGGAATACTGATTGATTAGGTTAAGACAAAGAGGTCTTGTTTCGATCTTGCCCTTTTCCCATGCTCACCAACTTGTTTCAGAGTTATTGATAGTTTGATATATGATGTTTAGGAGTTCCATCTCTATATATTGAGTTGTTTTTTTATCTTATGTGTTTTCTCAAAACTCTGAAGGTGAATTTCTAAAGTTATGAGTTCTAATGTATCACCGGAATGTTCATCTTACATGTTTATCAGTTTGAGTATTGTTCATAGAGATTAATGATTTTCTCTACCTCATGAGTTATTGATTTCAGACTATATATGTTTAAGACATCTTAGTTTTTACCAAACTTAATGTTCACCTCATACATCACCTAAAGGATCCATTAACCTTGCTAAATTGGCGCTGCAATACACTCTGCTTCATAATTTAGACACCCTAGACTTCATATGACCCCATAGCCCTATTGATTTGACAGCCTCTCATTTCCACCTATCCTACTTAGCCATGTTACCCCAACCCAAAACAAAAATACAAATACACTTAACAACTAGCCCAAAATCAATCATCCAAAGCAAACAAGTACACATCCTTTGCACAATAGAGAGAGCCCTCAGGAAGGCTAGGTCCTAGGAATCCAAAGACTAGTCTTATGTTACCTTGTCATTTCGTTTAGCCAATCTACCAAATCAGGGGACCCCAACATAATGGCGATCATGGCGGGACCTTCTAAGTTCATAAAAATCTAAATACCCCTTAGGAATCCAGAATCCCTTCATCAGATAGTATCCTATGATTTATAGCTACCTCATCCCTATCACCAACACAATGATGATTATCATGCAACCTCCGATGTTAGTGACAAACTAAGTATCCCTTAGGACCTCATAAACTTTCGTCAAATCATAAATAACTTAACTGATAGCCTAAGAGTAGAATATATTTTTTTCACCATCTTAGCAAATTGATGACTCAGCTATAGGACACTCTTAAAAACCTTAAGGGTTGCATATAGAAAACTCAGAAAACCCAAAAACATTTCTATATTGGATTTTTCTCAATATTGGCGGTGGACCATAGACGACATATCTTCAAAACAACCAAAAATATCCACCTGGCGACTCCACTAGCCTCCAGTAGGCCTTATAAATTTTGCTAAGTATCTATAGACTCCTATAGGACTACATCAAAACAACCTTAAGAAATCTAGAACCTTAGTCACATAAAGTGCGAGTTTGATAGCGCCTAGAGAGGTCAACCTTCCGAAAGCAGTCATAAAATTTCAGGCTCTCTAAATTTTGAATTTGAAAAATGGCTCTGGGAAGAATCAATACCAGATCTCATCTGGACCCAAACCCTCCTACTATAGTTGATGACTCAGAAAGGATTTTGTGGAAAACTTTTGAAACTAGAAACTTAGCTACTTATAGGACCATTCATAGAGGAATCTCTGTACCTGGACATATTACAGTATTGCAAGACCCCCAGTTTGACTTGCACCATACAAGAAACCTTTTCAAAACCAAGTCACAAAGTAAAATCGACCATACCGATCTTGAGCCCATAGACTTGTAGCAGAGTCCTAGCAGAGAAGCTTCTCCTTCCACACCACCTGATCTACAACTTCTCAATCACTTTGACTCTTTTCACCCCAAGTCTGCTCAGAATCAGTTTACTGGTCCAAGTACTTATGCCACACCCATTCACACCACCACTATGCAAACCAGTCCATTTCATAGCACAAATCCTCCACTTGTAAATCCACCATTATCTCCCACCATGGAAGCATGGTATGCGCCCCTTGTGTTACCAAAACCTTTGGTAACTTTGCCAAATGATTACCAATTCAGAATCCCACACTTCACCGGGGCTGAATCCATTATTGCCCAACAACATGTAGATAGAATGAATGATTCTTTTGAGTACATGGAATTAGAAGAGGAAACCAAGAAAATGAGAATGATTTCCCAAAGCCTAAGAGGAGAAGCTAAGAAATGGTTCAAAAGAATAACTCCCAACATGATGCATGATATCCCTTCCCTTTACCAAACTTTCATAAACAAATGGGAAATCAAGAAAAAACCTCTTCAAATCCTCTCGGAATATAGCAACCTCAAAAGAAACACGGGGGAAAGTGTCCAATACTATAGCACTAGGTTCAATAGTGTTTACAATGCACTACCACCAAACATGAAACCCCCATTAGGCCTAGCCTTAGCTAAATTACTGGAGGGTTTTGACCTCAACATGTCCTATCAACTAAGAGAAAGAGAGCCCCTAACTCTAGAAGACATGAAAAAATGATCTATAAGTGTGGAGGCCAACTTAATCGAAAATAGGGTAACATACAAACATGACACCATTCCCTCCACCTCCTCATCTGATTCTAAGATGGACAACCTTCTTAGGACCATGGAAAGAATAGTGGAAAGAATATAAATGAAAGAACGCTCCCTAGGGATAACCAAAAAAATCCCCAAAACAGAAATCAGAATCAAAACTTTAGAAGAGACCCGCCCCAAAATAGACCAAGGGAAAATGATCAGCAAATCAGGCCACCCTTCCAAGGTAACTATGTTGATGAAGGGAAAAGAGATATTGAACAACTAGATGAGAATCATCTAAAATTAATAGGCTCTGATAGTGAGGGTGAGATTTTTCTTACTGAAGAAGAACAATGTTTTTTCTCCTTAAACCAAGATGAAACAAGCTATGAAGATTTCAAAGATCACAAATTGGGATTAGAAAATGCCATAATGGAATTCCATAGGCAATATGATCTTAAGAGTAAGACAAACCAAGACAACTCCAGGAAAAACAAATCCGACACTGTTGTTAAGAAAACTCCTGAAAACATTCTTAAAATAACAACAGACAATAACAATACCATGGCTAAGAAAGCTGATCCTAACACAGATAAAATCAACCAATCAAATATTGGCACAAGTTGGCCTAGCACCTCTACTAGTGGCCCTGATAAAACTATAATTACCAAATCCTCGAATCAAAGTCAGCGAATTAAAAATGTGGAGAAATTTATGGTTGATAAAACTGATGTAAATATGTCTAAAACTAAAGTACCTTTTAGTTTTGAAGGAGAGATCGCTAAAATAAAAATAACCACCCCTCTCATTGAACTGGTAACTCAGGATATGTACCGCTCCCAAGTCTTGAAAGTCTTGAACATAGGAAATGATACCAATACTCCGAATTTGACAAATGATAAACCAGAGTTGTTGTTCGGACCCGAAGTAGATGGAAAATACCAGGAAGGATCCATTCCCCCATTCTATTCTAGCCTAAACATACACAACAAAATCCTACATAATGCCATGCTAGACTCTGGTGCCTCTCATAACATCATGCCGAAGGTAGTGATGGAAAGATTGGGCCTAGAAATAACCAGGCCCTACAAAGATATGTATTCCTTCGATTCAAGCAGAGTTAAATTCTTGGGCCTGATGAAGGACATATGTGTCAATCTGGCAGAAATCCCTGCAAAGAGCCTAGTCATGGATATAGTCGTGGCTGACATTCCCCCCAAACACGGCATGCTCTTGTCTCAATATTGGGGAGCTAAACTTCTGGGAAACCTCAAACTTGACATGTCTTACGCTACCATCTCGATTTTTAACCAAACAAGAAGACTCTATCGGGAATCTCACATGAAGTATATGGTAAGTAGCCTAGATAGACCCAATAACACCCCTATCTATTCCATTCATTCAGACTTATTCATCTTGTATAATGAAAATGACCTTGATGAGAAAGTAAATGAAGATGGTGAAGATGTAGGCACATTACAACAATAAGATAACTTCCTCTATGATGAGTCCGACAGTCAAAACTATCACGATCCTGAAATACCACAAGACAATAAAACCGAAATTGATTTCCTGCAAATTGCAAATGAAATGTCAGAAACGAAAATCAGTTTAGAAAAGGGAACAAGTTGCTTAAAAGAAAAAAAAATCACAAGAACACGACCTCTTCCTTTTATTCATCTAGAAAAAATGAAACACCCCCACAAAACATAAATCTTTGGGAATCTGGAACAATATAGTCAGATATTTCTACCTTACCTAGACACTTTATCATGTAAGAAATTTTCCCTTTCATAACAATTAACAATTTTCACAAATATTGCTACAAATCCCAAAGAACTTTTTGCTGAAGCTAATATAGAGGAGGATAGAATGGGTAAACTTAAGGAGCCTGAAATAATTAAGTTGTCTAAAATTTTATCACTACACACAAAACAAAGGAATAGAAGTTTGTGCAAAAAAATTCAGAATACTTATGTGTGTAGGAAGGCTAGTCTAAAACCTTGTAACACAACCATTGGTCTAAAAACCCTTCTTTAAAAAAAAATCAGAAAATTTTTGAGTAGTTGAGTTCACTTAGAAAGAAGGAAAAATTATATAGGCTTTGTATAGATTTTAGGTACCAGGAGCAACCCTTCCAAAAGAAAAAAATATCTTTTTACCAAAAAAGATCATACTTTACAAAGGGTAAGGTTTTCTAACCAAATCTCATTGCATGATAGTTTTTCAGGTTACCATCAGATGATACCACTTCAGATCAATCAGCTCATTTTTTATTTTCAAATTTCCATGGGACAGTTGCATACTTAAACAAATAACTCCCGGGCTGAAAGACACTAGAGACACCTTCCGAAGAAATATGTTTCGAGTTTTCAATTTATTCACTATGTATACATTGATGACATCATCATTTGTTTTAAAAATGATAAAGAATAACTTTTTTACCTAAATAAAATATGTAACAAAAACATGTATGGGAATCAAGAGTGTAAGGAGAAGTATCAAGGAGAACATGAGTTGTTTGAAAAATCTTGGAAAAATCCTTACACCATGTTTGCAAATGAGGATAACTATCATCTCTATTCCACAAAATTGAATGGACAGAAAGTGTTAGGAGATCCTTTTGAAGATAGGATGCTCAAGTACCATTGTTGCAAAGATTCCTATCTTTAATTTTTTTTACTCATTGTACATACCATGGTTTGAAGAAAAAAGTCAAAAAGAGAGAAAACACAAAAACATAGAAAAAATAGAAAAGAGGGCAGATTCTAAAAAAAAGGGGGGGGTACAACCCCATACCCAAAAAATATTTATACTGAAAGTGTGCAAGCCTAAATTCCACTAATAGTGCAAAAATAATGTCTTGTTCAGCTATCTAGCCTAATCATGGCCGAACATGGTTTAAATTTATTGTTAATAAGTTGGTGAAAAGAATGATGGTCAAAACATTGAAGCTTGACTTGTCAAAGAAAATAGATTAGGAAAGAAAGATAATGGTTCCACATGCTCAAAATAGAACCAAGGAGAAAAATAGGGATGAATAGAAAACTATGTCTCTTATGCCCTGATTTTTCTAAGTCTTGTTTTGTACAAAAATAACATTTGTGTGTAGCTTGTTTTTATGCCACAAACCCATGATAAATCAGATTGTCTAATCGTGACTTAGTCATGTTTTCAATTTCATGTTTTTAGCTTAGTGAATAGATCTTGTCAAACAGTTTAACCTTGACAGCTGAGTAGAATAGATAGAGAATCAAAGGAGTTCAATAGCCTAATCTGAACTCCCAGAAGAGATGAGTGTAGAAGTAGATAGTTTGCTTTCGCTTTCAAAATAAAAATGTCAATGGGTTTTCCAGTTCAAGTGCACCCAAGGAAGAAAAAATGTGAAGCAATTAGGTTGGGTAGGTAAAAGTGAAGTTGAGCTAGTCATGCTTCCAGTTTTTCAAAATCACTACTTCAGGGAAAGCAGTAGCAAAAGAAAAGAAAAAAACCTGCCCAATGGATGAGGCATTGGTCTTCATAAACCAAGAGATCTGAAAATATGGACACCTCCTAAAAAGGAGCTACCCTCCCCAAGTGGAGCCACTGTTAGTCATCAATAATTTTCACTTGTTTAGATGACTAAACGCTTTGTCCAAGATTTATAGAAACAGAATTCAAGAATCATGTGAGTTCTAGAAATCCCCCCAAAGAGAAAATTTATCATTATCCCACTTCCTTGTCAAAGCATGGCCAATCTATCACCCAGATAAGATCAAATCCTGAACCGATGTCCCACACTCTCACTATGTTTGCCACCTCTACCTATAACACTCTTTCTCTATTCGCCTAAGCCCTCTACTTTCACACCTTGTTTCACCAAGTAAGCCAAACTTTCCTCCTTGCTCACCAAGTGCCTCAAGAAATGGTGTTGTCAAAACTCCTTGTCAAAAATATCTTTGAAGTAAAAAAAAGGTCTTCTGGTTGTCTAGGATGGTATTGCATAATAGAGTGTCAAAAACACTGTATCCTCATCCAAACCTTGTTTCAATTTTTCAGTCAAAAACCTATTCCAAGGACATTACAAAAATTCAAATAGGGTCACCTAGGTTATGCAATATCATGTTTCTAAATTCAATATTTCCACAGGTATTCAAAGATGAAATCAAGTGAAAACAAGGATGAGGCCGTATCATTGGTCAAATAACATCAAAGACCTCTAAAGGTATCCTCTTCATCAAGCAGTAAGCCGGCAAAGGAGAAATTTACCATCTGCAATCATTTCTACAAGAATGTTTTGTAAATTGTCAACAATAGTGTTACACCATTTTTTGGTCATCTAACCTACTATCATTAGATGGACCCAAGTACACCATGTAAGACCAATTTTACCCTAAGTAAAATTTCTTTCACTATGTCAAATAACTTAATAAACCACATTTATTAGGTTGTTTATGGTCTAAATAGGAAACCCCAAAAGGAAATATTAAACAAATCTATATTTGTTTGATTTTCCTCATGGAATAATTAATTAAACAATAATTTAATTATTATTCCTCGTCATGTTTAACCCAAAACAAAGAAATTAATTAGATAAATCTCTATTTATCTTATTATTTTCTAGGAATAATTATTTAAATCTTATTTAAATAATATTCCTTGTTAAAATATGACTAAAACACCCACAAATAATTAAATAAATCATTATTTATTTGATTATCATTCAACCACTTCCTTAAAATGATAAATAAATAATTTATTTATTTATTGTTTACAAATAAAGGGATTTGACCCAAGTCAAATACCTTTTCCCTCCAACAAATATAATAAAATATTCCATAAAAGGTGGATCTAAATTTGGTTAACATTATTTTAATCATGCACCAAGATCTAGAATGACCCCATATTTTGTTATAAATAGGAGGGTTTTCCCTACCATTCTTCACCTTTTGTTGCCTAGTAGATCACTCTGGAACTAAACTATTGGTCTGACTTTGAGCCATTATCATTGTCATATTCTCCATTATTTGTTGTGTGAGCTCCCTTTGAGTTCTATCGTTGTCTGGGTTTTCTACAACAACAGGAGAGAGAAATGCTAGATCTGAAGTGCTGAGGACTTCCAAGAACCCATCCCATTGAGGAGAATTGGAAACATCTTCTTGTTTTCCTCCCAGGTGCCCTTAATACAAAAAATTCTTTTAAAAATTGTTCTTGTCTTGTCTATTGGATATATGGAGCAAACCCTTATTTTTACTTCTTAATGTCTTTCTATTCATAGATCTGGTTTTTTGCAGCTCTTGTCTTGATAAACTAACTACAGATCTGAAGATATTGGCAACCACATTTGATGTTAGGGCTATTAGTTATGCGTAGCTAAAGTGGTCTTTTTTCGTACACTTCGACAAAGGATTCATACTAACAATTGGTGACTCCACATGGGTTTTCAATTACGACTGCTGTCGTTTTTCATATTCCTGCATATCCAGCTACTTCAGACCCTAGAGTTTCTTTTCAAATTTTTGTTTTTCCTATTTTCATGTTGTTTTTCACCTATAAAACCCTAAAAAATTAAAATTTCTAACTTCCGCGTGTTTCTGGCCCTATTGCGCAGGTGACAGACATCAACCGCAACTGAGACAACAAATTTTCCGAAAATCTGCCGCCGGGACAACCGGAGTTGGAGGTCGCACTTTTCAGCCCAAAAACTGCGACCTGGACTCCAGGTCGCAATTTTCAGCCTCTTTTCTGTGACCTGAACAGGAAAACAGGTCAGAACCTGCGACTTGTGCTTTTTTCTGCTGTTTTCCTGCAATTTTTCTGGGTTTTGCTGAAGCTTCTGTCAGGGTTTTCCAGCCTCTGTCTCTGCCCATTTAGACCTTTTCCTGATCTTTTTTTCTCATCTAAGTGGGAACCTAGCCCCCTAGGGCTTCACTACCCTCCACTTTTGGTGGAAGAGTTTTTAGTTGTTTCAGCTGTCTGTTTTTTTAGAGTTTCAACCTTCCCTTTTTCAGATCTGATACCTCATTCTCAGATCCCTTTAAATCAGCTCTTCTTCCTTTCAAATCACCTCTTGTAGTTTTGTTTAGACCTCCCTTTAGAACCTCCTCCCTGTCCCTTCTACTTTTTTCTGATTTTCTCCTTTTTTCCAGCCACCTTACCTCTACCTCTTGGCTATGATCTGCACCTATTTTCAACAGCTTTTCCCTTTAGATCCCTGTCCCTTTCGACCCTAGATCTATTGGCCTCTTTTTAGTGTGTTTGGACTAGATTTTTTCCCTCTCTTAGATTAGTTTTGAGAGACCCGCCTTTTTGGGTTGAATCGATGCAATAGTAGCTGTTAATTTTCTGTTATTTCAGCAGTATATACTGTTTTTGTAGCATTATTTTCAGTTACGCAGCACACTTTTTCTCTTGCTCTCAAAATGAAAAGGGTTTAAAAATTAAAATTAACGCACGCCACACACTCACCCTAAGCGAAGAAGAGCCTGGTTTACACTGCCAGGCAAAGACTTTAAAATCAATTGACACTGCACCTTTTTGCACCTTTTTGCCCTTTTTCGACATTGTAATCACTTGATTCTGCACCTCCCTGCCTCTGTCGGTCATTCTTCTTCCCCTCGTGCCGTGTTTGTGTTTCCATCATTGCACCCCCAAGGCGCGCTTTCCAGAGACTTCTTGGCCTTCACCCTCAGTTTCCGGTCGATCGACCTCCTCCGTCCCACCGTCGTCGAGCCAGTCCTCCTCCGAGTCCGCATTCCGACTCCTCTTCTGATTCATTGGGTTCTCCTTTTATTTCTGGTTCTCCCCCTGTCACCTTCACTATGTTTGGTCCAGGGCCTAACTCTAGCGGAGCTCCCGGCCCTAATGCCGGAACTACTACTAGCGGAACCGCCACAGGAACTACCTTGGCCGCACCCTTGCTACCGTACATCGCAGGCCTCAGCCTCCCCGATTTCAATCAGTTGATCAATGACCCTATCCGCCACGATGTTGGTTGGCCTTCTATGCCAACCAAGCTCCCCTCTGACATCCCTAAGTTCGAAGGCCTTGCTGGAGAAGATCCAACCGACCATGTCCGATCTTTCCACATGTGGTGTTCCTCCAATTCCATTGCCGATGACTCCATCCGTCTTCGGTTGTTCCAATGCACGCTTACTGGCGAAGCTTCTAAATGGTATGTTGACCAAACCACCTCTTCCCATACCACCTTTGCAACCATTGCCCAAGCCTTTTTATCTTATTTCCAGCTCCCTCTCCGATACGATACTGGTACGGAGCTTTTGACTTCTTTCAAGCAAACCTCTTCAACCCGCCTTTCCATTCATGTCCAGGAATGGTGAAGAAGACGAAGCTTATGTCAAGCTCCCCCCTTCGAAGATCAGGTTTATATGGACTGGTTCCTTTGCACTCTCTTAGCTCCCATTCGTAAAGATGTCGCCTCCCATTTCCCGCAAACCGAAGAAGCCGCCCTCCAAATAGCCTTAAAATATGACCTGATATACGCTCAGTCTGGTTATGTTTATACCATCCTTCCTGACCTCCCCAGGCCTGGTGGTGCTAACGCTCCGAGGGCATCTCATTCCGCCAACGGTATCGTTGGAGCCCTTTCTCATCCATATGCTAAACCTCCTATTGGCTATGGTCTCCCTCCGAAAGGGGCCAGCACCTCTAGCACTTTTCCCCCTCCACGTAGCATGTATCCAGGATATAGCATGCCTCATCCTTTTGCCCAACCTCCTGCTTACCTCCATGTTGCCCAACCTAACCATTACCCTTATCCGCAGCCTGGTGCGCCAGCTCCTCCAGCATATGCGCTTCCACCTCCCTTGCCTCCTCCAACCCCGCAACAGCACCTACAGCCCCCTCCAGGGCAAGTATTTGCACAGCAGGGCGCGACTAATCCCCCTTCTTCTCAAAGAAGGTGGAGAGGAAATCCAAACCAATCTGCCCCTAGTACTCATGGACCCAATCCTCAAGGTATTGACCCTAACACTGCTAACCAGCAACAGGGCACTCAGCCCAAGCCGGACAGGCCTCCTCACACAAATAAGCCTTGTTCGTGTTGCAGTGTTTATGGTCATTACACCCACGATTGTCCCCTCTTACCATAGATGCGGTAGATGTGGGAGTCTCAAGCCACATTGCGAGGACAACATGCCTCCCCTCATGCTCCCCTTAATGTGGCCACTACTCAACCAGCTGTGTTTACTGATCCTTTCCCTCAGCAAGGATTCGTGGCTGCCCAACCACCTGATGGATAGGTCACCACTAAACCTTCCCCTTCTGGTTCCTCTGATTACCAGATCCTCATGATGAACTCTTATCCATCCCCAACCGTCGACCTTCACCTTCAAACTCGGTCTCGCCAGTACCCCAAGCCTCTCGTTTAGTCTGCCCCCGAGTCCCCTTCTTCAGGTTCTACAGAGCCTCTTTCGACATCCAATGGCCCCTTACATATCCCTCAACCCAAAGTTGAGGTTCATACCAAGGTTCCTAAGAGACCATTACGTCGAAATGCTGCTTCTGGTCGAGCTGCTCATTCGTATAGCATAGTAGATGATTTGGCGCAATATCCTGCTGCCATTTCCACATTGGAACTCCTCCAGTCGTGCCCTTCCCAAAAGAAGGCTCTGCTATCTGCCGTGGGCACTGTAGATCCTGCTGATGACCAAATGATTGTTTTCGACGCCCATCAATCAGAACATCCTCCTCTTCCTGCTTCCGTCGCCTTCCAAATCCCAGTCAAAATTCGGAATGCCAACATTTCTCAGTGTATAATTGATGAGGGGGCATCCACCTGTGTGATGTCTGCTTCGGTTTGGAAGCAACTCGGATCTCCTGACTTGGCCCCTTCCATGATCACCCTTCGAGCGTGGGATGGCCACACCTCCCAGCCCATTGGCCTTTTCGTAATTGTCCTATCACCCTTGCCAGTAAGACTATTTGCATTGATGTCGAAGTCATCGACGCCCCTCTAGACTACAAAATTCTATTGGGGCGAAGCTACACCTATGCCATGTCTGCTGTCCCATCCGCAGTTTTTCGCAAGATGTCTTTTCCTCACAATGGAAAGATAGTCACCATCGACCAGTTGACTTATCATGAGCCGAAGTCTCAGACCTCCCCTGAGACGACCATCTCTTCTGTAGCCAATAAGCAAACCGTCGATTCCTTGACCAGTGTCTCCCCCGGCGTCTATAAAGATTCCTCCCTGCTTGGAACTTTTCCTGGTCTCCCCCCTCCTCCTATCTCTGATCCCTGCTTGTCGAATGTTTGCATGATGCAATCGTCTCGGGCTTCCCTTAAGCGACCCGCTTCGGCTAGTCAGCAACCTCAAACTCAACCTTGCCCACCACAACCCACTCCTAGCCCTTCATCTCCGCCAGCTGGACCTCCTCCTTCTGGCCCTTCTCCTACAGCTGGTATCCCTGAAACCCTTTATCCCCCTGGATCGGTTCCCCCAGGCCTTAACCATCTCGGAGCCATCCCTCCTGGTCATTATCCCACTGGTCAGATACCGTTCCTGGCTCCCCCTCCCGGAGTCTATTCGGTCCCCATCATGGCCACCCTCTCTCTCCCTAACCTGACCCTGGGTATACCCGTCTGGTACCTTGACCCTCCAGCTGCTACCCCTCCTGGTCACCCCAAACCCTATCTTGCTTTGACACCAGTTCAACCGGTCCCCCTCACTTCCTCCGTTGCTACCATGCCCCCTGCACCTCCCCAGGACCCTACCCCTGTGGTGACAGCTCCAGGAAAGAAAGGCAAAGCTCGCAAGGAGGCATCCAACGACAAGGCCACCCCGACTGACCCTGCTCCTCCTCTGCCCGCAAAGCCTTGTGCCTTGTGTGATGTCATCGGTAACGCCACCCATACTTGTCTTGAGTTGCCCCGCATTCAACCCATGGTTAAAGTCGCGTTCCCTGAGTCTACGGTCTCCGACCCTTCTCTTCCGTCCTCGTCCGTAACCAAGAACCCAAAAACTATTCGCACTAGAAAACCCTGTGCTTTGTGCGGTGTCCATGGCCATTACTCCCACCATTGTCCTCACCTGACGCATTACCGCACCTCTTTAGAAGTAGTCCGAGAGTATGAGGTTGAACAAAATAAATCCGCCTCTCCCATACTCGTGCAGTATGCTTCAGGCCAGCTTGAGGACCCCCCCGCTCCCATCAACATTCCCCCCCCTGATGTTTAGATGACGGAGTCTACTACGACTATTATTTACCTATCATCCTCTGTGCGACCCTTGGAGCACATTCCCCTTGAATCCTCCCCTATTGTTTCGCTTGACCCCCGTTCAGCGACCACCCTGGGCTCCCCATCTTTTAACCCTTTGTTTCCTTGTTCTTCCATCATTCCCCGTGACGATCCGTATGCGAGCCTTTCTTCCCCCACGGATGATTTAGATAACTTTGTCGCATCATGTGGTGTCCTTTACCCCCTTGACCCCCTCTTTTCCGCCCATACACGAGATAAATCCACCCGTATCTCTGTTGACCCCCGTAGCCCGCGTCCCCACCATACCTCCTATAGCCCTCATATACCACCCTCTAGTTTGTATATGATTCATAGCCATCCTGCCCATCGCACTCCCCCCCGCAGTTGCCGCTCGATGTCTTCTGTACACTCACGCTGCCATCATTGTCCCTCCTCCCCCCATTTTTTGTCTTGTAACACTATTTCGTAGGACCTCCCGTCCCCACCCTATATCGGTTACGCCGATGGTGCAAGTCGTTACTCCCGGAATCTAGCCTCGGCAGGTTGGGCCATTTTCACCCCCTTGCATACCCTTGTGCTCTCAAACGGGGTCTGCACTGGTACTGCCACCAACAATCAGGCCGAATATGATGCAGTGCATGGTCTCTTAGCCGATGCCCTCTTTCATCGCATCCTCCATCTGCATGTTCATTTAGATTCCCTACTTCTTGTCATGCAACTAAATGGTGTCTATCGTGTGCGTAATCCTGTGCTGTTTAGACGATATTTACGAGTGAAACTCTTGATACGTGAATTTGAAACCATAAATTTCAACCATGTACCTCGAGAACAGAATCACTATGTAGATAGTATTTCAAACCATGTTCTAGATTGGCATTTATCACACGCATTTCATACAAGACAATAACATTCATAATCATTAAAAAAGATGCATATCCCTAATATGTGTCGCAAAACATGTGTTTAGAGTCCATCTACTCTGATACATATGACATGCCCATAGCATGTTACAAAAAAATCAAAACTGGGGGCACCACCTGCCCCTACATACACACTCGGGGGCACCACATGCCCCACACCTAATCACTATGTGGCGGATCCCGAGCCAATGGCTCTGCTCCTGCAGCCTGTAGATCACGTATCCCTTGACTGGCCATCGCCATGCACCGCATGACACCTCGCCATTCCGAGGGTAGACCAATGCATGGCTCTATGTACTGGTCGTCTAAGTCTTGCCACCCGCGCTCTGACACTCCGGTCAGCAACCTCTCACATCTATGACGGATGTCCTCCAGAAGGGCGGCTACGTCCTCATTACACGCTGCTCTCGACCCACTCGGACCTGCAACTCTAGATGCTGCTGGTCGTCCCATATATCCGGCCAGTTTTACCAGAGCTATATCTGCATACCAAAAGTACAGGAATCAGTACCCTATCTACTATTCACTACCTGTAACATGCCCAAAAAAGAATAGTTACTTATCACTTACCATCAGGTCCCCATACTCGACCAGGTGGAAGTGGTAGGTCCGGATCCCCACAATAACTCATCCCACTATAGGGATAGTCGTCTATGTATAACGACATCTAATCCCAATGGGTAAAGAACTCAGGTCGAAACACTCATCCGACCACCCCTCCTCCTCCTCTGCATAGTAGACGCCCCCACCGGCACATCCTGGGCTCTCTCGGGCCCCCATCTAGGAGCTATATACGAGGTCGTAAGTTCAGGATATTATCAAAAAAGAAGGAATACAATAAAGTCCCATATGAGCAATCGTGGTTCACTTGCCGCTTGCACAGCGACATCTATCGTTTTAACGACACCAACATCATTTGGGCCCACCCATAGTAGGTCCCACTCAACACGCTCTGTACGATCATCATCTGCCCCCCAGTGATGTGATGGAACGCCTGGCTGCCCAGGATCCGCAACACCACTGCGGTCACTGCCCGGGTCTCCAGTCTCTCTAGGTCCCCGATCGGTATCCGCGTCCCTTTGACTCGGAGACCCGGTCGACAATGCCGCTCCACAAACTCCATGATGTTCTGCCCCCGCGGTAACACTGGCTGCAGATTTCCCACCATCCCAAGTGGCGGGAGACCTGTCAGGAAATACACATCCTGGACTGTCAGTTCGATCCTGTGCCCCTGCACTATAAAGACCTCATGCTCTGGATCCCAATAATGATAATCCGGGCCAACAAGGGCTCTCCATCTCTCATCAAAGGGTTCTCCAAAAACTTCAGAACCCCAAACCTGGCCAACACACGACGAACACCCTGATTTGCTTGGATCTCTGCCCGTAATGTACCCAGGTCTCTCTCTCTCCAGTTCACCTGTATATCTGCCATATTTGCACAAAAACATCATCTTTGTCAGCCTACAGATAGGGAATACTGTAACCAAACACAAAAAACCCAACTCTCAGCCATCAAACAGCACTAAAACCCCCTCATCTTCCAGGTCGCATTTTTCTACCAAATCCTGGGACAGGTCGCACCTTTTGGCTCAAAACCTGCATCCCAGGTCGTAGATTTTGGCCCAAAAAGTGTGACCCGGCTGAAAAGATGCAAGGGGGGTTGTTCTTGAGATTTTGGGCCCTAATCTGAACTTTCAATCCATCAAAATGAAAGAGTAAGGTTAGGCCTCTTACCTGCCACTGACGGATCTCGATTCCAACGGTCGGTTTGTCCACTATGCTCGCCGCAAGATTTAGGGCCTTCTCTCCTCTCTACATTCACCATAGCAACACTAGCAAATGAGTGGATTTGGAGGGAAAACTGCCTTATTAAAAGAGAACCCTTGTTTCTTCTTTCGCCTGCTGCGACCATACCATAGCTCTGTTTGACAAACCATCTACACCATTGGAAAGCTCTCACCGAGCCCTCAAATGGGTATCTGTTAGTTTTTTGTGATTTGATACTTCACCAGGACACATTTTGTCCAAGATGGGTCACTTCACCTCTCCTTAAAATCGCATTTCTTCACTTACAACACTTGTACTTGGGGCACCACTTTGCCTCCTTACTTGTCTTTGCTCGTGTTGATTTTGTCGTGAGTTACCATCTTGTACTCATTTTTTCATGGTCCCCCATTGGACCTTTACTATGTGGCAGCACCATCGATTCACCCTTGTTTAGAGCATCCAAGTGGAGTCATCATCACATTCATGGAGTCTATCCCGAGTCCATTTGTACCCCGCTATAGTCCCCCATCCCTCATTGCTTGGTTTCTCTCTTGTGTCGCACATTATGGCCTTCAGTCCCACTGTCCCTTATCCCTGATGATATTGTGTCAGTCGTTTCCATGTCATTCATGCCCTTTATGCTCTAGCAAGGGAAGTCGTCCATTCGCTACTCGGGCCTTTCCATAATATTCGACATCGTATTAGTCTCGTCTGTCAGGATCATTATTTTCTCTCATGCCTTAGTTGAGGATCTCTCATTGCCTCACTCTATGGCCGACCCTTCAAGGACATTAGCTCCTTCATTCCTGCAGAAGACAGGTCTAGAGGGCATTCCCTACCTTGGTTCCGGAAATTTATGTCTCTTGTTCGGTGCTCTCGATCGTGCAAAGGATCTCTCATTTCTTTGACTTGATTGTTTCTCCAGCTCCTTTCAGCATGATTGAGATCTGTATACTTGATGGTTCAGTGATGCAGCAGTAGCTCTTGGTGATTCCCGGGTGTGTGTGAGATGTCTTAGCCCTCATGAGGGGGTGGCCCTACAGGTAGCCCCCCACATGCCCGGATGACCTCTTCATTACAGCCTTTGATGCAGCTCCATATATTTGATGATGTCGGCCTTAGTCGCTTGCAGCGCCTCTTTGATTTGCATGTATCAGTCAGATTTTGTGAGCCCTTCCCCACTTATAGGGGGCATTTGGGTTGTATTTGTATCTCATGTACTCAGATATTATTGTATAAGTCCTGGCTGTTATCCCAGGCACAACATGTATGTGGGATCCCTCATTGTATTTTTATCCGGCTCATGTTTATGCCGGTTGTACTTTATGGTTCGGTCCCTTGTTTACTGGACACACTATTCTTTTGTACTTTGTCTCGGCGGGCATAGGTATGCCTCCCTCGCCGCCTTTAGCACAGGTACCCTCTCATAAAAAGAGACTTGTTGCACCTGCAAGTCTCGTCTCCTCAGGGTCTAGTTCTTCAGCACATTAGTCTACCTTACATTTCTCTCTCTGACTTCCCTTTTGATGTCTGGTGATTGAGTTCTTACAACGTACTTCAGTCATACAATTTGCTCCTAACACTCACACGCTGGGGGGCAATCTGTTACACCATTTTTTGGTCATCTAACCTACTATCATTAAATGGACCCAAGTACACCATGTAAGACCAATTTTACCCTAAGTAAAATCGCTTTCACTATGTCAAATAACTTAATAAACCACATTTATTAGGTTGTTTATGGTCTAAACAGGAAACCCCGAAAGGAAATATTAAACAAATCTATATTTGTTTGATTTTCCTCATGGAATAATTAATTAAACAATAATTTAATTATTATTCCTCATCATGTTTAACCCAAAACAAAGAAATTAATTAGATAGTTCTCTATTTATTTTATTATTTTCTAGGAATAATTATTTAAATCTTATTTAAATAATATTCCTTGTTAAATATGACTAAAACACCCACAAATAATTAAATAAATCATTATTTATTTGATTATCATTCAACCACTTCCTTGAAATGATAAATAAATCATTTATTTATTTATTATTTACAAATAAAGGGATTTGACCCAAGTCAAATACATTTTCCCTCCAACAAATATAATAAAATATTCCATAAAAGGTGGATTTAGATTTGGTTAACGTTATTTTAATCATGCACCAAGATCTAGAATGACCCCATATTTTGTTATAAATAGGAGGGTTTTCCCTACCATTCTTCACCTTTTGTTGCCTATTAGATCACTCTGGATCTAAACTCTTGGTCTGACTTTGAGCCATTATCATTGTCATATTCTCCATTACTTGTTGTGTGAGCTCCCTTTGAGTTCTATCTTTGTCTGGGTTCTCTAAACCAACAGGAGAGAGAAATGCTAGATCTGAAGTGCTGAGGACTTCCAAGAACCCATCCCATTGAGGAGAATTGGAAACATCTTCTTGTTTTCCTCTCGGGTGCCCTTAATACAAAAAATTCTTTCAAAAATTGTTCTTGTCTTGTCTATTGGATATATGGAGCAAACTCTTCTTTTTACTGCTTAATGTCTTTCTATGCATAGATCTGGTTTTTTGCATCTCTTGTCTTGATCAACTAACTACATATCTGAAGATATTGGCAGCCGCATTTGATGTTAGGGCTATTAGTTATGCATAGCTAAAGTGGTCTTTTTTCGTACACTTCGACGAAGGATTCATACTAACAAATAGAAAAAAGTCGAAGAAGGAGGCCTAAAAGCTCATAAAGGCATCCACAGCTAGTACTAAGATACAAACAGGCTTTAAGTTTACAATGAAGACCATGATCTCATGATGGATTATTATGAAGTGTTTCCCATCAAAAGGTCCATGTAGGTCCTAAAAAAGATAATGGCGCATAAGCAACAATGTAAATCAATAAAAAAGATCATGAAAAGTTGTTTGGCCAGAAGCATGAATCTGGTAGAGGGACAACTACCCTTTGCTTCATTCCTGCAAACAAGACCAAAAAGAAATCAGATTAGCCATGAGGATAGGCATCATTAAAAGAGGAGGCATCATAAAAAAATAAGCCATCGTCACAAGAGGACCATTCATAGCAAGAGGGAAGCAACAGGTATGTGTTTAATAGGAATCAAGATGTATGACTATTTTGACCAAGTAAATAGAGAAAAACTAGGGTTACAAGGGCAAAGGCCTCCTCAACTCCTTCAAGTGCACATGGAAGGACTTCTGGAGCAATTGATGAGTTTGAGAGATTTCTGAGAACTTAGGAGACAACACTGTATACCTTTTCCCTAAGCAGCCCCAACACCTTGGAGTTTGGAAAAATGGACAAAGATGGTCACATGATGACAAAGAAAGCCCCCTTCATCACAGCAGATGTCTTGAAAATGTTTTAACCAAACTACCTTCCTAAGGTTTGGCAAACAAACACTATACTCCATAAGGTCAAAGGAAGAATGTTGCAAATACAAAATATCAGTCAAAAGGAGGAATTGGCAAAATGAAAAGTTTCATGTATAGATGCTAAAAGTCATAAAACAGGTTCATATTCTAAATTATAGGGGAGAGGAATAGTTTCAGCTCCTTCAGGAAAGGTGTCAAATTGGAAAGAGTCTTAAGAAGCCTCCATCAATGACAAAAGAGCAATGTTTTAATCAAATATGCCACTTGCAAGACAAAAATAGGAAAAAAGACAGTGAGAGGATTAGAAAGGGAAGTTAAACCTTATAAAAGTGGGTTTTTAATTTTTAATTTTTATCAAATGGTTCAAAAAAACCCCAACACAACGTATCTCCACTCCTTTGTTCATTCACACACACAGTAAGGGTTTTTTTCATAATTTCTGCAGAGCCCTTAGCAAATATTTTTGGGTGTTACGCTCCTATAGTAGTGTGTTGTGCATCTGTAGCCTCTGCCTGTGTATTTTTACACTGTGCGCTGTGACCTGTAGAGCAGTGCTGCACTCTTGGGAGATATTCCCACCATGTAGAAGAAGGGCATGACACACCGTGTAGGCACCCTGCAGCGCTGCGATCCTGCCATTTCCCGAGCTACCCACCTGGCAACGCTGCAATCCTACCACTGCTCCATATGCTAAACGAAAGTGAGTTCAGGCACCAGACTCCCTCGGTGGTGCTCTCCTGCCATAGTGCTACGCTCCTGCCACAATGCTACGCTCCTGCTACTATTCTGCATTTTCTGCCAGATTTGAAGTTCAAGTTGCCTGACTTTGCCCACAAGCTTCTTGAGCCATTTTCCCTTTTGTGGAGGCACTTCAAGAGGTATTGTGGATTTTTACTACATATGCATATCTTCCTAAAAGATAAAGCCACTAAGAAGTTTCAAATTTGGTTTAGAAAAGGAAAAGGAGTCTTAGAGAAATACTTCGCCTGCACACCGCTAATGCCTTGACCTAGTATACAAAACTCATCATCTCCTATAATCCTTTTCCACATCATTTCGTTAGCAGTATCATCCCTTTAAATATTGCAAGACAGTCGTAAAAAACAAAACGTTTGAAGAGGATAATGTTAACATTGATGAGTCAAGCCAAAGACCTAAAAAGCAGCCAAAGAAGGGAGGGATGTCAAATAGGTTCGAACCTATAAACACTGAAGAGATGATAACCTCCGCTACTATTTTGACTTGTTTTCAAGAGTTGGGCTGCTATGAATTCTGTAAAAAGGTACAAAAGCTCCAAAGTCACCCTCAGTTGACCAAGCTCTTTTCCCTAAACCTTCATAAACATCAAATACACCTAGCTGGCGTAAAATTTGAGTTGAATGCCTATGCCATCTCTAGGGCCACTGGAATTCCTTGCATAGGAGAAAGGTGGTTTAAACAAAAGTATCTAGACCTAAGTCACTATTGCCCATTCTTGAAACCAAGTTGTCAAGCTGACTGTAAAACCATGTTCCCCTTCTCTCATATATTGGACATATATGCCCTCTTGATGAAGATCATCATGAAATACTTCACCTATGATGGTAGGTTCTCCTGATTCTATTCATACCACATAAGGCTCCTCATGCACTTCACCAAAACCAAGCTGCTACACATTCCCTACTATATTTGCAAAAGTATTGAGAAAATGTATTCTATCATGCAGAAAAGGCCTCCATCCAAACAAATGTCAAGCCTTTTTCATCATTCCCTCATCAAAGTGATTGTATCACGCCAACTAGAACAATAAGGCATCCCCTAGGATGTTTTCATCGCCCACGATGATTTCACAAATCCACAGCCTAATCCTCTGCAAAGCCTGCCATCATCATCTAAAAATCCTCCTCACACACCTCCATCACCTTCCACTGACCTTAAATAGACCTTCCTCATCCACCTTCCCCTAAGAAATCAGAAAATGAAGAAAGGAGTGATGGCCAAGAAGAAAGTAGTGAGGAAGAAGATGATGAAAATGAAGAAAAAAGTGAAGAAGAGGAAGATGGAAAAAAGGATAATAAAAATGAAGAAAACAATGAGGGCGAAGAAGAAAGTAGTGATTAAAAAGAAGAAAAAAACGAAGGAAAGGATGATGAAAATGGAAGGAAAAGTGAAGAAGAGGAAGGTTGCAGAGAGGGAGATAGCCAAGAAGAAATTAACAAAGGAAATGACAAAGATGACTGTGTTGATAAGGAAGAAAACAAAGTTGAAACTAATGAGCCCCATAATGAGAAACAAGGCCAAAAAAAAGGGTCTTATGATGAAGAAAATGACAGTGACAAGAATACATATGAAGACAATGGTGAAGAGGCATATGATGCAAATGAATAACATAGTGAGGGAGAGGAAGATAACAAAGAAAACAGTAATGAGGAGGCCTATGAAAGCAATGAGGAAAAATAAAATGACGGTGACAAGAATTGAAAAGACAGTCAAGAAACATAGTTTAAAGTTGTTTTCCCTAGGCAAGAAAATTATGACAAAGGGCCAACCAATGAAGGTACCCAAGGCAGTGACCATGAAGAACAAAAAAAAAGCAGTAAGGAAGACAAAGAGTGTGATGATAGCATGGAAGGAGGTGAAGAGAATGAAGAAGAAAATAGTGTTACAAATGCAGAGCTTGAAAAAGATGATGAAGGTGTTGAAAATGATGAATATTATGGGACAAAAATAGAGTTTAAAGAAGAAGAAAAACAGAATGATGATGACCAAGGAGAGGTAGACTCTCAAGGGGAAAACAGTCAACTAACCAAAGACAACCATGGAAATGAAGATGTGCCAAAAAAGGATCAGAGCTCCTCTAACATTGCAAAAACAGAGAGGGACAGTCCTAAAGATGTTTATAGTTGTTATCACTCAGGTTTTCCTAGAAGTTGTGTAAGAGGAAATTATACCCGAGGTAACCATAAACCAACCTTCAGATGCAGAATCTAGCCAATCTGCATCCAGAGAGGGCTCTCTCTTTATGATTTATCTTTGTTCTTGGAAGGTTTTAGGCTAGTTATAGATTCAAGTTTGTTTTGGGAAAATGGTGGAATCCACAAACTAAGGGCAAGTTTGAGAGCTTTCAGTCCATTGGGCTATGGAGTCAAAGGATGGCTTTACTGGATTTCTATTCTAGGCACAAGATGGTATTACAGGGCAAGATAGCTAGACAGAGAACAATCCTTAAAATTTAAAGTGGATGGGATGATCTTGAAGGGATGAAAGGCAGCTAAGAATCTTTCACCATGTTCAAAAGAAAGAAATGAGATGACTACAAACAAAGAGCAATGAAGAATTCTTTATTACAGTAATCAATAGTGTTTAAATTAGCAAATCAGGAGCACTTAAGAATTCATGCTTATAACTAATTTAGAAGAAAACATTGAGTAATAACATTTGAAAACAGAGTACAATTAAGAAAATTCTGTTTCAATCCTTTATGTAAATTATTCAGAAATGGATATGATGGTATTATAGACTAATATAAAATTTCAGACAAAGGGTAGAAAAACTTATTGAACTGTAGTCCAACACATGAATCCTGCAACAAGTCCAGTGCTTTAAATCGTCATCCAGTAAGCCACGAAAAATTTCTCCAAAATGATTTTATTCCAAAAATCTCAATGTTACAGCAGAGTAATAGAAATCACCCAAAATACTTCCAAGAGTGAAGTATTTATACAAATTCTAAACTAAAATATCTTGAAACAAATATCAAAATTGGTTCACAAATCTCTCCAACTATTTTACATAAATAGAACTTAATTAAAGGACACTCAAAATAATGCATCTATTTGGCACTATTTTGTATGGATAGGTGATGACAAAGAGAAGAATTCGAATTTGATCCAACTCTTAGTTGATGATGAGGCATCCAAGTCACTAACTGCTTCCTTTCTTTGTGCAATCTGCTCCAACAATTCTGCAAAATTGGGGTCCAATGATATCTTTGTATTTCTCAATACGTAATAGATATGTAAAAAGTGAAAGAGGTTATTGTAGATAAATATGTTGGTGAGATCAACCTCTTTCATTTTCCAAAAATTCCTCTCCAGCTATGCATAATAGTCTCTGTAAAAAATATGTGTAAAACAGAGTTTTACAGAGTCTGAAACATGGCCTGTAAAGATGCACATGTATCTCTCATTATAAAACCACTGTGAAAAAACTGAGATAGGTTTTTGTATATGGGTCTCTTAGGAACAAAAACCTCCTTCAGTTTTGTATGACGTATTTTTGATTGGCCACAATCGTCTCTGAAAAATGATGACTTAAACTGGAATTTTCTGCAAAACGTGCTTTCCAACATTGTTTAATATTTCCAAACCCATAATGGCTGTTAGAAAAGTGAGAGAGGTTTTTGTAGATGGCCCTATCAAGAACATAAACCTCCTTCAGTTTTGTAAAATTCATCTTGGATTGATCACAATAGTTTCTGCAAAACTATGACTAAAATATGCAATTTCTGCAAAAATGTTCCTTCTTGTTATGTTTTTTCATCTTTTTACTTTCTTGCTCTTTTGACTGTTTTACTTTCACTTTAGACAAACCTCCCTATTGGTGAAAGTATTCTCATCTCTTTTTACCATTTTACTGCCTTTTGTATTTACTTTTACTGTTTACCTTTGACTGCTCTGTAACTTCATTTTCACTTTCACCCTGACTTTTACCTGATACACTTTAACCACTGATACTCTTTAGCTGTTATGCTTTCTAACCTCTGTTTGAATAGATTTGATAACAATATTGGAGTAAACAAGTCTTATGACTAGTATTAAGACTGTTTATCCAAGGATGTGATCTTCTGGTCACCTCTTCAGGGGACAACTAAGTAGATTTTTCAAGCAATTCCCCAATGGACAAGGGAGTGAGGTTTTAACCAAGTTCAAAATGGAGCATCATTCAAGGCTACAGGAACTCCTATTTTGGTTCTTGTGTGTTCAAAATGGCAGTTTCTGGGTTTTCTTCACAGAAATGTCGTGATTTCAGTTTTAATGAGGGAAATTGGCACAATTGCAGGTTCGGGGGAACAATTGACAGTTTAAAAACTCAGGGAATGATCTTAGGAATATGATTTAAACACTAATTCGGCGAAAAACCAAGAAAACTGAGTTTTACTTGCAGTCAGAGCGGAAAAGGATAAATACCTGTTTTTTAGAAGAAGGCTGGTTCTTAACAGGTAACAGGTGATGGCGGGAATGTACTTGAACACGGGTGCAGCGAAATCTTGGAGTGAATCAGTCAATTTCAGTAGAAATTTCGAAAATCGTAGCAGGGAGCGCTGTCGTTTTCAATAACGAAAATAACAGAAAAACACGGAAAAATGGCTTTATTTACAAGTTAAAAGGGTTTTTTATTTTTCCGAGGAGTGACGTCATCGACGTACAGGCTGACGTGAGCGAAGGTCGGGCGGTAAGTGGTAAGCGGTAACCCCGCACCGCTTTTGGTCGAGGGTGGTATTAGTCGGAAGAGCAGCGATTCCACAAAGTGATCGCCACGTGGAAGGTGAACTGTTCAAATACCACCCGTTTCCCGCTCGTTAAAGTTCTCACAAAGGATGGGTAGCGGGATACACGTGGATCATTGATCTGCGGAGAGTTGATCCGACGGTTGAAGCGATGGGGGAATAAGCGGAGGATTCAGGTGTGGGCCCATCGGGCTTTAAAACAATTTAAGTTTTAATCTAATCACCCCGGGATATATCTAATAGGCGGAAAAAGTTATTAATTAGTCCTGATGACTAATTAATCCAGTATGCGTAAAGAAAGGGGTTGCGGCGGGGTTTGGTTAAGTGGAATGCCAGGTGGACAAACCACGGTGGCACGAGACTTTTCCGAAGTTTTATTTGGAATTAAAACTTTAGTTTTATTCATATTTTTGTGTTTAAACATACATATCGCATGTTTAAAGTTTTTGTATATATGTTTTTATTATATGGTAACAAATAAACATTATTTAATTACCATAAGGGCAGGATTATAATATAAAGATATATTTAACCAAAGGGCTTATGAAGCGGGGTTTTTAATGAATATTTGGGAAAATAATTACTTTGGTTAAACTATATAATAAAGGGGTTTTTTGGGGTATTTATAAAAAATGAGTTATATACTTAGGATAGGGTATTTCATTAGGGATTTAGTAAAATAGAGTTAAACATTAATATGACAAAGGGACAAGGGAAACTCAAAACATTTTGCACATCTAAGAAAGTGATAACTTCTGAAGTAAATTGAAATATCTTATCTTCAACACTTAAACTTAGAGTAGCAAGTTATGATGAGGGATTTTTATGGAATTTTGTATGATGTTCCTAAGTAAAAGGGGATTTTACTTAGGACAAAGTTAAAGATGGATGATTATAATGATGGATTATCTCAAGTACTTAGGTCTTTTTGATCATTAGGCCGAGGGTCCAGTCCCTCCAGAAGTCAAGGAAATGCCTTGAGCCCCTTTGATCTCCAAATACCTTAGTGCTTTGGGGGAAATTAGTAAAACTTTTGAGGGGACAGTGATGAGGGAAGTTAATGAGTTTGACTTTGCTTGCTGTGATTTTCCAGTGTATTTCCTGCTTTAGTACTTATGATGAAGTAAAGGATCAAAAACATGTAGCAGCATCATTCATTAGATAACACTTTGCAGCACCATCTACCTACCCTATCTACTTAACACTACCATTTTTTCTTCTTTATTAGGGTGCATTTAGACTTGCAAACCCTTTTCAACCTTTTCTTTTTACATGATAAATCTATCTATTTCTACCCTTATTACATCCAAGGGCTCAGATTAAGATGTTGAGCACCTTTTATTAACTCTACCTATCTACTTATCTGCCAATATTAAACTGTTTGGCTAGATATTTATTCTCTAATCTATAACATGAAATTGAAATATGATTAAGCCAAGTTTAAAGAGTTTGACTTATTCATGAATTGTGGCAAAAGTTTGACAAGCTGCACACAATTGCTTTATTACAAAAATGAAATAGTAGTGGCATTTGGATTTGCACACTTTCCTTGGTCTATTTTTTTGCTTGGGGTTCATTTCTTTCTCTTTTTGACCATTTTATTCTTTTTACCCTTTGATCTTTCTTTTATGGTATACCCTCTTTACATTTTTTAAATTTTTTGATTTTTTGGTTTTTCAAGAATATGGAACACCTTTGTCCAAGATAAAGGTTTGAATATATTCCATAGTTCAATCAAGACAATCATGAAAAATGACACCTATTGGTATAGGAGTCTAACACTGGCTCCACTTGGGGATGGCTTTTCCTTGTGGAAAGTCAAGAACAGCAGGTCAGTTGCCTCAAAATATCTTCAAACTAAACCATGTAATCTCCTTCTTCTGGTAGCTTTATATGATAGTAAAACTTCTGAAGCTTAGGGCCTTCACTTCGGGCTTCAAATCCAGTAAGTTACTATCCACTCAAAACTTAAAACTTTGTTGCCCAGTTAGGAATTTTCTGCCTAGTTCCAATCCCAAACATGAATTTGTTGTGGTTGAAAATCTTGAATTGAATATAGTCCTTTTTCTGCAACCTGAAATCTGATCTAAAACTAAAACAACACACAAATTTTCAAACCAACTTAATGAAAAACTAGCTGAAAATTGAAAAACTAAAAAAAATGCTCGAAATTCTGAGCTTATTAGCACTCATCTACCTACTCAATCTACTATTCAACTGCTAGTTAGGTAAAATGAAATAGCCAATGCAACCATTCAAGCATTATGTACTTTGATAGATTTTGTTGCATTTTTTTGTTGATTATCAAAATTTTACTTCTGCAACCTATTAGAAACTTGTCAACAAATGAGAAGATAAGGAAACACTTGATTTCCTTTGTTGACTCTAGAAACTGTACAAAAGGATCTTCCAAAATATATACACTGATGTTTAACTGATCTGAACAACTGTACATCTGTTCTGGATGGCCTCCATACCATGAATATGAAGTGCTATTTTCATCTTTATCTCCTTGTAAACTTTCAGATAAGATTTGTGATGATATTCCTACTGATTGTAATGTTTGAGTGTTGAATCCTTTATCATCTTGATTCTGAAAATCATAGTTAGTTAATAGAGGAATGCTTTTAATGCCTTCAATATTCAACATATCTGCTATTGGATCCTGAAAATCTTGGGAAAATTGCTGGAACCTATGACATATAAAATTTCATGGGACTTCATAAACTTCAACAAGTTTCCCATTATTTTCTTTAAATATGTTATACCACATTTCCTTTAAAAGATGAAATGGTTCAAAAAATAGTGGTATGGAACTTTCTTGTGTCATTTGATCATTTATTTCAATAGGAACTGATAACTGCAATTGTGAAACTGAAAAATCTTGATCAATAGTTTCATTATCTTCTTTGTTGTCAATCACAATTTGTTGGAAATATGATGCAGGATGTTGTCCTTGATGGCAACCCACTGAATGAAGATAAAGACATTTGACTGTTGACATGTGTTGTCCTTGATGGAAATCCACCTGATGAAGTTATGCTTGACTTGATGGACTTAGTAAATGATGTAAATCTGACGTGATATGATGTTTGTTGACAATTTGATGCTAAGTGTTGTCCTTGAAAGGCAACCCACTTGATGAAGATGATGACAACTTACTTGATGAAGTTGTGCTTTAGAGAATGTGTTCCTAATGAATAAAATATGATGTTTCTACAGTGTGTACAGAAGGCTATGAAGAAAGGATTTCAGAATGTACTCAAAGTATGATGAAAAAGAGTATGTCTCTTGGTATACGCGGATTGGCCTAGGGGAAGTCGCGTATGCACGCGGATGCCAAGTCGCGTATGGGCTAAAGCGCTCAAAAAGTGCAAAACCAAGGGTAACCACCATGGTATTGACCCATTGTATTGGGTAATGATCTGCCTAATTAACCCCGTCCAGGTAGTTTTGGGCTCATGGTATTGCTTTGGCCCATGGTATTGAAAAAGGGGCTCATGGTATTGAAAAAGATAAACCTATATAAGGAGAAGAAATTCATTGTGCAAATCATGAGTGTGAGTGCAAGATGTCTGAGCTTGAATGAATACTTCTCTCTGAAGTATATCTGAATAGAAAGGGTTACACTTGAATGATAAATCTGAATGTATGATGCACCAATGATGAAGAAGGGGATCTAGATCTGAATTGCTCTTGTATTTGCTAGATCTGATTATGGAAGGCTTAGATTTGTGATGAGGCGAGCATCTAGGCGAACATCTGTCTGAAGCAAAAGGGTAGATCTGAACTGAATATCTGATCTGATGAAGTATGATGCTCTGTAATGATTGAAGATCTATACGCTACTTCGCCGCGGAGGAAGCGCGTATATACGCGGCTTCAGCGAAGAGAAAGCGCGTATGCGCAATAAAATATACACTGAGGTATACGCTGGTTTGTGTGGACGGAAGCGCGTATATACGCGACATCAGTGAAGAGAAAGCGCGTATGCAAACTAGGGTTTGCTGAAGCAAGGGGTATGAAATGTCTGATCTGTTCTGCTGTGTTTCTGCTATCTGATCTGTGTTGATATGTATCTGTTGGTGATGTATGTTTGTACTTAAAAGTATGGAAAGGGTCCAGTGTGAAAATATGATGAAAGGTGGCCTGCAAGTGTTGTTCTATTGAATTTGTTGGATCCAGTGTGAAAATTGATGAAACGTGGTCCAAGCTGGTGCTGAGGGTTGTAGCCTTCAGTCAGGGGGTTGTAGCTCCCTTCCAGGTGAGGCTGGTAAACGAGAGCAGGGGGTCGTAGCTCCCTTCCAGGTGAGGCTGGTAAACGAGATCAGGGGGTCGTAGCTCCCTTCCCGGAGAGGCTGGTAAACGAGTCAGGGGGTTGGAGCTCCCTTCTAGGAGAGGCTGGTAAACGAGCGCAGGTGGGTGCCTGCGTGCTGGTAGGAGTCTGCACCAGCACATATGTTGTAAGATGTTTTCTCAATAATAAAATATTGAAGGCTGAGCAACTGCAGCGGTGGTTTTCTCCCGACTTGGGTTTCCACCTAAAAATCCTGGTGTTCATGTGTGATGCTTTGTGTCATGATTTATTTTGTTCTTACTGCACATGTTTACTGCTTATTGAATATCTGATGAATAAATGAAGGAATGATTTGAGTGAAGAATTAATGACATAAATAGATATCTGTGTATACGCGAGTTTCGTAAAGGGTATCCGCGTATATACGCAAGTCTGGTTCAGGAAAGTAGCGTATGCATTTTAGAAGCAGAAAAAGTGAAAGTTTTGAATATGCAGTAAATACTGATTCACCCCCCCCTCTCAGTATTTTTCCCAACAATTGGTATCAAAGCAAGGTCCTTCTACAGAAGCTTGATTGCTTGAAGGAGATCCGTCACAATGGGAAGTATACATACAAAAGCCTTGCTGAATTTTGGTGCAAAAGTATGGGCTCTCGCAAAAGAATGTGATGAAGAAAAGGGTACCTTTGTGGATTCTTTAGAAGACAATAATCTTCTTGAAGAAAACATTCAACTCAAAGTAGGCCTAGAAGAAAAGAACATAATCATTGAGACTTTTAAAAATCAGCTTGAAGCAAGAGAAAAACGCATGGAGGATCTAGAATGTGAAGTAGTAAGTCTAAGGAAGGATAATGAGAAATTGAATTCTCTCAATCTCAGATTTGCTAAAAGTTCAGAAACCTTGGATGAAATTATCAAGGTACAACGGTCTCCCTTTATAAAAACAGGTCTTGGATATACTGGGGAATCTTCTCGGACATCAGCACCAAATTCTCTAAAAGCAGCCACCGTTGGTTCTCTACATTCAGCCACTCAGCAAGGGAACAATGGATCTTTACAGGTAAAGCAAGATCACCTCAATTCAAGAAACACAAACAGGGAGATCTTTCAAAATGGCTACAACCAACAGGTAAAGTCTAATAGAAGATTTCATGATCACAAGAATTTCTACTTCAATGGACAATGTTTCACATGTCACAACTTTGGTCATAAAGCTGTTCAATGTGTTGCATATAAAACCATCATGACCAGAGAAGCAAGAAAGATAAGGATGGATGATGAACCAAAGAAGAACACCTATAACAATTTTTCTCTTCTTCAAAATGAAGTTGAATGCACTTATTGCAATAACTTTGGTCATGAAGATTCTGAATGCAGGAGCAAGGTCCAGCCAAAAGAGCATGTTCCCTCAAGCTCTAAAGTGTGGAAAAAGAAAGAAATACCGGTTGAAAATTGTGGGATATCGTTATTTGCAGAGGGTGAAGAGAATCAATGGTACATTGATAGCGGGTGTTCAAGACACATGACAGGTGACAAAAGAAAACTGCATACTTATAATGCTCTAGAGAAGGAAAAGAAAGTTACTTTTGGAAATGATACTCCTGCTGTTATTAAAGGAAAAGGGTCAGTATTTCTAAAAGAAAAGGTGAAGGCTAAAGATGTCATGTATGTGGATGGACTAAGGCATAACCTATTGAGTGTTAGTCAAATGTGTGATCAAGGAGCAGAAGTGGTCTTCAGTTCCAAAGAATGTGTGGTTCGTGATCTTGATACAGGTAAAATCATTATAAAAGGAAAAATAAATCCAAGCAACATGTATGTACTCAACGGCATAGAACAATGTTACTTAAGCAAATCATCAGAAAATTGGCTATGGCATCGAAGACTGGGACATCTGAGTTTCTCTCAAATCAACAAAGCAAGCAAACTTCAAGCTGTTCGTGATCTTCCCAAGATCAATCTTCTAGAAAGTACCATATGCAAATCATGTCAATTTGGTAAGCAGACCAGAGTCCGATTTAAAGCCAAAGAAGGTTCATCAAGTAAGCCTCTTGAACTCATTCATACTGACATCTGTGGACCTATGAGGAAAAAGTCATTACGTGGGGAAGAATACTATATCCTATTTATTGATGACTACTCCAGAATGTGTGAGATCGCGTTTATTAAACACAAAGATGAAGCCTTTGAAAAATTTCAGAAGTTCAAAGCACTGGTAGAAAATGAATTGGATTCAAAAATCAAGTGTCTTAGATCTGATCGAGGAGGAGAATATTCGTCAAATGAATTCTTTGAATTTTTTGAACAACATGGCATTAAAAGACAGTTCTCTGTAGCAGGCACCCCACAAAAAAATGGTGTAGCAGAAAGAATGAATAGAACAATTGTTCAAATGGCCAGAGCTATGCTTGCTGACTCTAATGTTCCTAACATGTTCTGGAGTGAAGCAGCACGTGCAGCAGTTAACATTCTCAACAAGGCTCATGTCCGGGTAAACAGTGATAAAACTCCATATGAGCTCTGGTATGGCAAATCTCCCACTGTAAAGCGTTTTAAAGTTTTTGGAAGTAGATGCTTTATCAAAAATAATGATGAAAAACTTGGCAAGTTTGACCCTAGATCAGATGAAGGGATACTTCTTGGCTACACATCTTCAAGCAAAGCATTCACATGTTACAATAAGAGGCTTCAAAAGGTTGTTGAATGTATTGATGTTGTTATTGACGAGTCTCTTGTAGCTCCTAAAGAAGAAAAACAAACAACAGAAGAAGATGATGATGACATATGGCCTTCTACATCAGATGGAAATGATATAGACAGTGAATCAAATGAAGAACCTGAAAATGATCTATCTGAAAAAGCTCCATCCAGATACGTTCAAAAGAATCATCCTGAATCTCAGATTTTGGGAGACAAGGAATCATGTGTACGAACAAGGAGAACTCTTGTGGGATCTTCTAGTCACCAAGCACTTCTATCCACAATTGAACCACACAATGTCAATGAAGCTAGCAAATATGAATGTTGGAATAATGCCATGGACGAAGAAATTGAGCAAATTGAAAAGAATGACACTTTGGATTTGGTACCAAGACCTCATGATAAAAATGTCATTGGAACTAAATGGATCTTCAAGAACAAGTTAAATGAGAATGGGGATGTTGTAAGAAACAAAGCTAGACTGGTTTGCAAAGGGTATACTCAACAAGAAGGTATAGACTTTGATGAAACTTTTGCTCCTGTAGCTAGACTTGAAGCCATAAGAATGTTTCTTGCTTTCTCAAGCTATCAACGAATCAAAGTTTATCAAATGGATGTTAAGTCAGCTTTTCTTAATGGTGACCTAGAAGAAGAAGTATATATAGAACAACCGGAAGGATTCATTTTGGGAAATGATGCAAATCTTGTTTGTAGACTTAAAAAGGCTCTGTATGGACTCAAACAAGCTCCAAGGGCTTGGTATTATCGTCTTGACAAATATCTTCATCAACAAGGATTTTTAAAGGGGTCTGCTGATAGCAACTTATACACAAAAGTTGAAAATGATAAACTATTGATTGTAGTTGTATATGTTGATGATATCATTTTTGGGAGTAACGAAGAATCTATGAGTCAAAAATTTGCTTCTGTCATGCAGCAAGAATTTGAAATGTCTTTACTTGGAGAACTAACATTCTTTCTTGGCTTGCAAGTGCATCAATCTGCGGATGGTATATTTCTATCACAAGCAAAATATCTTAAGCAAATTCTGAAGAAGTATGGCATGGAAGAATGCAAACCTGTAAGTACACCAATGATAACCGGATGCAGTCTCAGTTCTAATGATGATTCTCCCACTGTGAATCAACCAGAATACAGATCGATGATTTGAAGTCTACTTTATCTCACTGGGACCAGACCAGACATTATGCATGCTGTTGGGATTGTTGGACGATTCCAAGCTAATCCAAAAGAGTCTCACCTTCAGGCTGTCAAAAGGATATTCAAATATCTACAAGGAACTCAAGACTTTGGTCTATGGTATCCAAAGAATGCTGATCTTACTCTTCATGCTTACACTGATGCAGATTGGGCTGGAAGTGTTGATGATCGGAAAAGCACTAGTGGTGGTGCGTTTTACATGGGGCCCCGGTTAGTATCTTGGTTCAGCAAGAAGCAAAATTATATTGCCTTATCAACAGCTGAAGCAGAGTATGTAGCTGCCGCATCTTGTTGCACTCAACTCCTATGGATGATGCAAACCTTGCAAGATTTTCAAATCAAATGTGCAACTCCTATCTCCATTATGTGTGATAATACAAGTGCCATCATTATCTCAAAGAATCCTGTCATGCATTCAAAAACCAAGCACATTCCCATCAAATATCATTTCCTACGTGAACAAGTGCTTGAGCAAAAAGTGAAGTTGGAGTATGTTACCTCCAAAGAACAAGCTGCTGATATCTTTACCAAACCTCTGCCAAGGGAAGTGTTCGAGTATCAAAGACAGAAGCTGGGAGTGGTCTCTGCCAGTCAAAAGAAAAAATCTGCATAATTTTTAGAAGATGGCTTGGGATACGCGGGTTTCCTGAAACACAGTCGCGTATGTATGCGAGTTCCTGCACATAAAACCGCATATGTTTGGTTGCTGACATTTTTTGGTTGGATCAGCTCTCTTCAGCACAGCTGCAGTGCTGTTTGGTATCTCTGATACTGTTTGGTAGCTCTGGTGGTGTTCCAGTTCTCATAATTCTGTTTCTAATGTTTTGATGAAGATTCCTTGATGATTTGTTGGTGGAAGTTTTCAGGATGCACAAACTAAGGGGGAGCCTTAGTCATTTGGAAAGATTGCTTGGTTGCACAGATTCAGGGGGAGCATTAGTTTTGTTGAGTATAATGCATTGCTGGCATTATGGTGGTTCTGATACATGATCTCTCTTGAGGTCTTTTTGGTATTAATTATGAAAATTCATATTTGTACTTTGATGAAAAGGTCTGGTTGAGACCCATGTTGTAAAATTGTAATATTCAGTTATGTAAGGACTTGTCAATTTGTAAACCCACTTGGTTGGGTAGCTGAGTCATGTTTGTAAACCCACTTGGTTGGGTAGCTGAGTTGAAATGTGTAAACCCTCTTGGTTGGGTACTTGAGTCTTATATGTAAATCCACTTGGTTGGATATTTGATGTAAGTATGAGTCTTTTGGTGATAGGAAGTTCATAGAGTCATGTACTTCATTGAAAAATATTCAGCATGAACTCAGGGGGAGCTTGGTCACTTCAGTTTACATCAGATCTGCAGAACGCTTCTTCTACATGAGAGAAAAGGGGGAGAGTATATTGGTTTTGATCCGTCCGTTGCCCTTGATGTCATGGTGTTTGAATGAAGATAATGATGTGCCCTTTGCCCTTGATGTCAAAGGGGGAGAGTAACATGGTGTTTGGATGATGCCAAAAATGGAGAGAGTGACATGGCAAATAGGGAGAATGACATGGTGTCATTGTATTTTTAATGTATCTATCTGTTGTGGTAACCAAACACCATCATGTTTGCCATCAAGTCCAAAGGGGGAGATTGTTGGAAATATAATGCAGGATGTTGTCCTTGATGGCAACCCACTGAATGAAGATAAAGACATTTGACTGTTGACATGTGTTGTCCTTGATGGAAATCCATGATGAAGTTATGCTTGACTTGATGGACTTAGTAAATGATGTAAATCTGATGTGATATGATGTTTGTTGACAATATGATGCTAAGTGTTGTCCTTGAAAGGCAACCCACTTGATGAAGATGATGACAACTTACTTGATGAAGTTGTGCTTTAGAGAATGTGTTCCTAATGAAGAAAATATGATGTTTCTACAGTGTGTACAAAAGGCTATGAAGAAAGGATTTCAGAATGTACTCAAAGTATGATGAAAAAGAGTATGTCTCTTGGTATACGCGGATTGTCCTAGGGGAAGTCGCGTATGCACGCGGAAAGGAACGTGCCAAGTAGCGTATGGGCTAAAGCGCTCAAAAAGTGCAAAACCAAGGGTAACCACCATGGTATTGACCCATTGTATTGGGAAATGATCCGCCTAATTAACCCCGTCCAGGTAGTTTTGGGCTCATGGTATTGCTTTGGCCCATGGTATTGAAAAAGGGGCTCATGGTATTGAAAAAGATAAACCTATATAAGGAGAAGAAATTCATTGTGCAAATCATGAGTGTGAGTGCAAGATGTCTGAGCTTGAATGAATACTTCTCTCTGAAGTATATCTGAATAGAAATGGTTACACTTGAATGATAAATCTGAATGTATGAAGCACCAATGATGAAGAAGGGGATCTAGATCTGAATTGCTCTTATATTTGCTAGATCTGATTATGGAAGGCTTAGATCTGTGATGAGGCGAGCATCTAGGCGAACATCTGTCTGAAGCAAAAGGGTAGATCTAAACTGAATATCTGATCTGATGAAGTATGCTGCTCTGTAATGATTGAAGATCTATACGCTACTTTGCCGCGGAGGAAGCGCGTATATACGCGGCTTCAGCGAAGAGAAAGCGCGTATGCGCAATAAAATATACACTGAGGTATACGCTGGTTTGTGTGGACGGAAGCGCGTATATACGCGACATCGGTGAAGTAAAAGCGCGTATGCAAACTAGGGTTTGCTGAAGCAAGGGGTATGAAATATCTGATCTGTTCTGCTGTGTTTCTGCTATCTGATCTGTGTTGATATGTATCTGTTGGTGATGTATGTTTGTGCTTAAAAGTATGGAAAGAGTCCAGTATGAAAATATGATGAAATGTGGCCTGCAAGTTGTGTTCTATTGAAGTTGGTTGGATCCAGTGTGAAAATTGATGAAACGTGGTCCAAGGTGGTGCTGAGGGTTGTAGCCTTCAGTCAGGGGGTTGTAGCTCCCTTCCAGGTGAGGCTGGTAAACGAGATCGGGGGGTCGTAGCTCCCTTCCAGGTGAGGCTGGTAAACGAGATCAGGGGGTCGTAGCTCCCTTCCAAGAGAGGCTGGTAAACGAGTCAGGGGGTTGGAGCTCCCTTCCAGGAGAGGCTGGTAAACGAGCGCAGGTGGGTGCCTGCGTGCTGGTAGGAGTCTGCACCAGCACATATGTTGTAAGTTGTTTTCTCTATAATAAAATATTGAAGGCTGAGCAACTGCAGCGGTGGTTTTCTCCCGACTTGGGTTTCCACCTAAAAATCCTGGTGTTCATGTGTGATGCTTGTGTCATGATTTATTCTGTTCTTACTGCACATGTTTACTGCTTATTGAATATCTGATGAATAATTGAAGGAATGATTTGAGTGAAGAATTAATGACATAAATAGATATCTGTGTATACGCGAGTTTTGTAAAGGGTATCCGCGTATATACGCCAGTCTGGTTCAGGAAAGTAGCGTATGCGTTTTAGAAGCAGAAAAAATGAAAGTTTTGAATATGCAGTAAATACTGATTCACCCCCCCCTCTCAGTATTTTTCCCAACACAATTCCTAAAGATTGCTGATTATTGATGGCATGATAGTTTTCTCTAATGAACTGAAATGAAGCAAAACAAAGAGGTAAAGAATCTTCACTTATTTCCACATTTTCTGCTCTTCCTTCCTCACTCTCATGGCTGATCTGTATTGGCTGATCACTATCTTCAATCTGCTGAAACTGATTTTCTTCATCCTCAAAACTAGCTTCTGATATCTCTGTAAAGTTAGCTTGACTTTGGAGAACATAACTATCATCATAATGATCATACTTAGGAAAATCATCAAAATAAGGAATGTCATCAAACATACACATTAGAACAACAGATTCCTCTTCCTCATATTGATTTGTAAATTCATTTTCTGATTTATGATAATTTGAATTAAGAAGAATTTGTTCATGGCTATCAACCTCTTCTATTTCTTCATGGTGATTTTGAATAAAAAATTCTTCTTTCATAGTGATCTCCTGTGTTAATTCATCTAGTTTTCTTACCAAAAGGTTGAGTTTTACCTCTGCAATGTTTTTCCTTTCCTCTTCTTCTACTTTCAACTTTTCCTGTTTGATTTGGAGATTAACTTCCACGTCAATTGCAATATTTTGCATCTGTACAAGTGTTTTTGGATCTCTTTCTCTTAACCGAAATTCTATTTCTGAATCAAAGGCACTTGGATAATGCAAGAGAGCTGAATCATGAGGAGGTCTAATATTTTCTGGCATTGAATAATAAACTTGATTAAATATGTCAGAAAATTGTTGTATTGTTTCATTTGGATGTCTTTTTAATTGATTATATTCTTCCATGATCACAAAATGATTAACTTTGATTATCCATCTATCAAGGAAAATTTTGATAAACTGCTGGAAATTTGAGATGCTAGCATTAGACAGATTTTTGAACCAATTCTTTATTCTATTTTGCAAAGAAAGAGCAAAAAGTCTGATTTTAACATCATCTTCATCAATCTCAAATAAATCCAAATAATTCTCAAAACCTTGAATATGTTTTTGGGCAGTGATACCATTCTCTCCATCAAATCTAGGAAGATACTTGTAGTATTTTTTAGGAAAATCATGGAGTATAGGAGGTAAAATAAGGGGCTTATATCTATCTAGAACTTTATATGGCACAGGGATATGTATAGGGATTACAAGATCAGTCTTGATTATTTGAGGCTTCTTAATTGGAAAATGATCATCATGAGATTCATAAGAAAGCTGCTCAAAGAGATTAGGAGAATTATTACTTACAAACTTCAAAGGAAAATAACTAAAAACTAATCTAAGATCTTCTATAAAATACAATATACATTGAAAAAATTTCTTAATGAGAAAGAACATAATGTCTTTGATTAAGATCCAAGTTGAAAGCCTGATCTTTCCATATTGTTCTTTGAGGTTCATTCCTCCAGTGGAGTCTTGATTCTGAAATTGATTTGGAGTCGCCAGGTGGATGATTTTAACCTTTGTGTGTCTGATCCCTGTCCACCATCATAGATTAGATCTAAACCTATAAAACAATTCTGAAGAAAAAGTTAGTTCTTCAGGAAACCAAATTTTTGAATATTTTATGATTATTTTATTTTTTATGAATTTTCAAAACAACTTCTATGATTTCTTTAAGAAATTTAAGATTTTTTAATTAAAATTTTCTCAAAGATTTATTGAACTAGAGAGTCTGATTGAATATTTTGAAACTAAGGTTCAGTATATAAGCTAAATCAGAGATAGACTGAAGCAGCATTTATTTACTTTTGCAATTGCAGAGCAAAAGCAATTTCAAAGGCTACCTGGCTGATCTTCAGACTCTGTCTATAGCTTATAAGTGAACAATATTAACAAATAAAGATGATTCAGATCCCCAGTATGGTCGCCACTATGTTATCACTCAGGTTTTCCTAGAAGTTGTGTAAGAGGAAAGTATACCCGAGGTAACCACAAACCAACCTTGTAGATGCAGAATTTAGCCAATCTGCATCCAGAGAGGGCTCTCTCTTTATGATTTATCTTTGTTTTTGGAAGGTTTTAGGCTAGTTATAGATTCAAAGTTTGTTTTGGGAAAATTGGTGGAATCCACAGACTAAGAGCAAGGTTGAGAGCTTTCAGTCCATTGGGCTATGGAGTAAAAGGATGGCTTTACTGGATTTCTATTCTAAACACCAGATGGTATTACAGGGCAAGATAGCTAGACAGAGAACAATCCTTAAAATTTAAAGTGGATGGGATGATCTTGAAGGGATGAAAGGCAACTAAGAATCTTTCACCATGTTCAAAAGAAAGAAATGAGATGACTACAAACAAAGAGAAATGAAGAATTCTTTATTATAGTAATCAACAGTGTTTAAATTAGCAAAGCAAGAGCATTTAAGAATTCATGCTTATAACTAATTTAGCAGAAAACATTAAGAATAATAACATTTGAAAACAGAGTACAATTAAGAAAATTCTGTTTCAATCTTTTATGTAAATTATTCAGAAATGGATATGATGGTATTATAGACTAATATAAAATTTCAGACAAAGGGTAGAAAAACTTATTGAACTGTAGTCCAACACATGAATCCTGCAACAAGTCCAGTGCTTCAAATCGTCATCCAGTAAGCCACAAGTAAATTTCTCCAAAAGCTTTTATTCCGAAAATCTCAGTGTTACAGCAGAGTAATAGAATCCACCCCAAATGCTTCCAATAGTGGAGTATTTATACAAATTCTAAACTAAAATATCTTGAAACAAATATCAAAATTGGTTCACAAATCTCTCCAACTATTTACATAAATAGAACTTAATTAAAGGACACTCAAACTAATGCATCTATTTGGCACTATTTTGTATGGATAGGTGATGACAAAGAGAAGAATTCGAATTTGATCCAACTCTTAGTTGACGATGAGGCATCCAAGTCACTAACTGCTTCCTTTCTTTGTGCAATCTGCTCCAACAATTCTGCAAAATTGGGGTCCAATGATATCTTTTTATTTCTCAATCCGTAATAGATATGTAAAAAGTGAAAGAGGTTATTGTAGATAAATATGTTGGTGAGATAAAACCCTTTCATGTTCCCAAAATTCCTCTCCAGCTATGCATAATAGTCTCTGTAAAAAATATGTGTAAAACAGAGTTTTACAGAGTCTGAAAAATGGCCTGTAAAGATGCACATGTATCTCTTATTATAAAACCACTGTGAAAAAACTGAGATAGGTTTTTGTAGATGGGTCTCTTGGGAACAAAAACCTCTTTCAGTTTTGTATGAAGTATTTTGGAGTGGCCACAATCCTCTCTGCAAAATGATGACTTAAACTGGAATTTTCTGCAAAAAGTGCTTTCCAACATTGTTTAATATTTCCAAAACCATAATGGCTGTTAGAAAAGTGAGAGAGGTTTTTGTAGATGGCCCTCTTAAGAACATAAACCTCCTTCAGTTTTGTAAAATTCATCTTGGAGTGACCACAATAGTTTCTGCAAAACTATGACTAAAATATGCAATTTCTGCAAAAATGTTCCTTCTTGTTATGTTTTTTCATCTTTTTTACTTTCTTGCTCTTTTGACTGTTTTACTTTCACTTTAGACAAACCTCACTATTGGTGAAAGTATTCTCATCTCTTTTTACCATTTTACTGCCTTCTGTATTTACTTTTACTGTTTACCTTTGACTGCTCTGTAACTTCATTTTAACTTTCACTGAATTTTAAATTGATACACTTTAACCACTGATACTCTTTAGCTGTTATGCTTTCTAACATCTGTTTGAATAGATTTGATAACAATATTGGAGTAAACAAGTCTTATGACTAGTATTAAGACTGTTTATCTAAGGATTTGATCTTCTGCTCACCTCTTCAGGGGACAACTGAGTAGATTTTTCAAGCAATTCCCCAATGGACAAGTGAGTGAGGTTTTAACCAGGTTCAAAATGGAGCATCATTCAAGGCTACAGGAACTCCCATTTTGGTTCTTGTGTGTTCAAAATGGCAGTTTCTGGGTTTTCTTCACAGAAATGTCGTGATTTCAGTTTTAATGAGGGAAATTGGCACAATTGCAGGTTCGGGGGAACAATTGACAGTTTAAAAACTCAGGGAATGATCTTAGGAATATGATTTAAACACTAATTCGGCGAAAAACCAAGAAATCTGAGTTTTACTTGCAGTCGGAGCGGAAAAGGATAAATACCTGTTTTTTAGAAGAAGGCTGGTTCTTAACAGGTAACAGGTGATGGCGGGAATGTACTTGAACACGGGTGCAGCGAAATCTTGGAGTGAATCAGTCAATTTCAGTAGAAATTTCGAAAATCGTAGCAGGGAGCGCTGTCGTTTTCAATAACGAAAATAACAGAAAAACACGGAAAAATGGCTTTATTTACAAGTTAAAAGGGTTTTTTATTTTTCCGAGGAGTGACGTCATCGACGTACAGGCTGACGTGAGCGAAGGTCGGGCGGTAAGTGGTAAGCGGTAACCCCGCACCGCTTTTGGTCGAGGGTGGTATTAGTCGGAAGAGCAGCGATTCCACAAAGTGATCGCCACGTGGAAGGTGAACTGTTCAAATACCACCCGTTTCCCGCTCGTTAAAGTTCTCACAAAGGATGGGTAGCGGGATTCACGTGGATCATTGATCTGCGGAGAGTTGATCTGACGGTTGAAGCGATGGGGGAATAAGCGGAGGATTCAGGTGTGGGCCCATCGGGCTTTAAAACAATTTAAGTTTTAATCTAATCACCCCGGGAGATATCTAATAGGCGGAAAAAGTTATTAATTAGTCCTGATGACTAATTAATCCAGTATGCGTAAAGAAAGGGGTTGCGGCGGGGTTTGGTTAAGTGGAATGCCAGGTGGACAAACCACGGTGGCACGAGACTTTTCCGAAGTTTTATTTGGAATTAAAACTTTAGTTTTATTCATATTTTTGTGTTTAAACATACATATCGCATGTTTAAAGTTTTTGTATATATGTTCTTATTATATGGTAACAAATAAACATTATTTAATTAGCATAAGGGTGGGATTATAATATAAAGATATATTTAACCAAAGGGCTTATGAAGCGGGGTTTTTAATGAATATTTGGGAAAATAATTACTTTGGTTAAACTATATAGTAAAGGGGTTTTTTGGGGTATTTATAAAAAAGGAGTTATATACTTAGGATAGGGTATTTCATTAGGGATTTAGTAAAATAGAGTTAAACATTAATATGACAAAGGGACAAGGGAAACTCAAAACATTTTGCACATCTAAGAAAGTGATAACTTCTGAAGTAAATTGAAATATCTTATCTTCAACACTTAAACTTAGAGTAGCAAGTTATGATGAGAGATTTTTATGGAATTTTGCATGATGTTCCTAAGTAAAAGGGGATTTTACTTAGGACAAAGTTAAAGATGGATGATTATAATGATGGATTATTTCAAGTACTTAGGTCTTTTTGATCATTAGGCCGAGGGTCCGGTCCCTCCAGAAGTCAAGGAAATGCCTTGAGCCCCTTTGATCTCCAAATACCTTAGTGCTTTGGGGGAAATTAGTAAAACTTTTGAGGGGACAGTGATGAGGGAAGTTAATGAGTTTGACTTTGCTTGCTGTGATTTTCCAGTGTATTTCCTGCTTTAGTACTTATGATGAAGTAAAGGATCAAAAACATGTAGCAGCATCATTCATTAGATAACACTTTGCAGCACCATCTACCTACCCTATCTACTTAACACTACCATTTTTTCTTCTTTATTAGGGTGCATTTAGACTTGCAAACCCTTTTCAACCTTTTCTTTTTACATGATAAATCTATCTATTTCTACCCTTATTACATCCAAGGGCTCACATTAAGCTGTTAAGCACCTTTTATTAACTCTACCTATCTACTTATCTGCCAATATTAAACTGTTTGGCTAGATATTTATTCTCTAATCTATAACATGAAATTGAAATATGATTAAGCCAAGTTTAAACAGTTTGACTTATTCATGAATTGTGGCAAAGGTTTGACAAGCTGCACACAATTGATTTATTACAAAAATGAAATAGCAGTGGCATTTGGATTTGCACACTTTCCTTGGTCTATTTTTTGCTTGGGGTTCATTTCTTTCTCTTTTTGACCATTTTATTCTTTTTACCCTTTGATCTTTCTTTTAGGGTATACCCTCTTTACATTTTTTAAATTTTTTGATTTTTTGGTTTTTCAAGAATATGGAACACCTTTGTCCAAGACAAAGGTTTGAATATATTCCATAGTTCAATCAAGACAATCATGAAAAATGACACCTATTGGTATAGGAGTCTAACAATAGTGATGATGGTATAAAGGATAGTGAGGGTGCTTGTCAAAGGGGTAGCCAAAAACAAGGTAAGGGAGATGCACAAATAGTGATGATGGTATAAAGGATAGTGAGGGTGCTTGTCAAAGGGGTAGCCAAAAACAAGGTAAGGGAGATGCACAAATAGAGATCATCCATGAGGAGAAAAAAATTGCTAAGCTCACTAGTGATCAAGCTTTGCAAGTAAAAAGTATTTCCCCTTTCACCTTTCCCTATCAAAGAGGAGAGAGGCATGTGTTTGTTGCCTCCAAAGAGTAAGGAGACATGCCCTCCTCCTAAACTCCAATGAAAGACAAAGGCAGACAAAAAGTGAAAGAGGAAGAGGACAATCATGAAGATGAAAAGTAATTTGAGCTCATTCACATAGATAGTGAGGTTGAAAATGAGACAAGGATAGTAAACTCTCTTCTACAAGACCAGAACACATAGATCAAAGACTTAAAATTTGAGTTAGAGAGGTCTAAGGACCTCATTCACTTTTAAGAGATGCAAAACAAGAAAATGAGTGGCCAGCTGGCCATCTATGAAGCAAGGGTGCTCAAGTATCAAAAAGAGGCTCAAAGGTCACAAGTGCAGTTGAAGGAATACATGGGCGCCTATGAAGAAAGTGAGGATAAAGAGGCTCAAACTAGAAAGAGATATAGGACCATGGGTCTAAGAAAAGCATTGGCCAAGCAAAGAGAGGAAGAATCATCCCAAGCACAACAATTTACCCTCACCGAACTCCTTTCCATGGAAATTGAGCATAACAGAGAAGCATGACTTGAGAGAGCCAACCTACATCTACAGGCCAAACTAGAGAAGGCCAGCAAAGGCTTGAGCTTGCAAAGGAGAATGACTGAGCATTATAAACGAAGAAATCACTTTGCAAGGAAAAAGCTCAAAATTGCCCAAAATGAGGGCCCAGTATGAAAAGATGAAAAGGACCAAGCTAGGCTTTGTATTTTGGCTCAAGTTTCTTTGGAGGTCTCCAATGACCCATGAGGCACCTACCTACCAAATTTGAGGCAATTTGGACAACTTTTTGTTTTTCCAAATTTTGACCCCTAGGAGCGCAGCACCCCCTGTGCTGCATTTTTTCTTAGGGAATATTAATATGGAGAGGTTTACATTTTTGTATTCCCCATCAGTAGAGGAGTATGCTCACCAAATTTCAGCTCAATTGGAGTTGTTTTGACCCTCCAAAAAGGGTCAAAAACACTCATTGTTTCACCTTTCTGCCCACTTTTCTGAGCATGTGCTACGCTCCTAGTAGTCTTGGATTTTTCCACTTTTTTGGCAACTTTCAGAGGTCAGATTGAAGAATTAAAGGTATATCTGGAACGTATACTTCTATTTCTTTCCAACGAGCCATCACGTAGCCTTTTCTGACATCGGGAAGGCCTCCAAAACACCACTACAAAAAGGCCTATTTTGGTGCTGCGCTCCTGGGAGAATTTCAGAGTTCCACATAATGTGCTGTGCTCCTATAACTATGTGGAAAAAATGTGCATTTGGAAAGTTTTCATAGGCATGTCAGGCCTAAAAGTCAATTTTATTTCCTCTTATAGTCAGAAAAAAATTTTATTTAGATATTTTTGTGCCTTCGGCTTTGCAAAGCCTCAAGGACAAGTTAGGATATTTCTCTTTGGCCAATAGGCTTCTAGATGCTCTAGTACGCTCTCTTATCCTCATTTGTTATATAAGACATGAGGATTCATTGCAATCAGTTGGTACTTGATGTGTTTAAGAGCAATACATGGTTTTATGAGCTTGGACAAGATATTGGTTTTATGAAGTGAATGAATGGCTTCTATGGCTTGATGTTGGAGAAGCTTGCTTGCAAGATTCCATAGCTTGGTGAATGGTGATGTTTTTCTAACTTGTTAATGCTTTCTTGTCCTTATTTTGTTTCAGTTTTTTTTTTTGCTGTAGATTAAAAAAGTATAGGTTGAGATATGCTCATGGAAGAAGCTCAAACCTCCTGTTCGGTATAGTTTTGATGTTTTCTTCTTTTAGTTCATCTTAAGGAATTCTTGACTGCTCCTTAGGCCCACTAAAACTTGTTCTTTGTTTCATGAATGATTATTATGTTAGATTATAGATATGATTCATGGTATGCCCTTCTTATTTAAAGTTTTCAAAACCTTATTGTGAAGGTTTTCTATGGAATACTGATTGATTAGGTTAAGACAAAGAGGTCTTGTTTCAAACTTGCCCTTTGCCCATGCTCACCAACTTGTGTTAGAGTTCCCGATAGTTTGATATATGCTATTTAGGAGTTCCCTCTCCATATATTGAGTTATTTATTTATCTTATGTGTTTTCTCAAAAAGCTAAAGGTGAATTTCTAAAGTTAGGAGTTCTAATGCTTCTATGTATCACTGGAATGTTCATCTTACATGTTTATTAGTTTGAGTATTGTTCATAGAGATTAATGGTTTTCCCTACCTCATGAGTTATTTATTTCAGACTATATATGTTTAAGACCTCTTAGTTTTTTCCAAACTTAATGTTCACCTCATACATCACCTAAAGGATCCATTAACCTTGCTAAATCGACTCGACAATACACTCTGCTTTATCATTTAGACACCCTAGACTTCATCTGACCCCATAGCCCTATTGATTTGACAAGCTCACCTATCCCAATTATTCATCTTACCCCAACCCAAAACAAACAAATAAATTACACTTAACAACTAGTCTAAAGTCAATCATCTGAAGCAAACAAGTTCACATCCTTCGCACAATAGAGAGAGCCCTCTCTGAGTGCAGGAAGGCTAGTTCCTAGGACTCCAAAGACTGGTCTGATGTTACGTTGTCATTTGGTTTATCCAATGTGCCAAATCACGAGACCCCAACAGTGGTGGTGGCCTCTCGCTCCTACATTGGCACGTTACAATCCTTCTGTAGTCATGCTCAGATACTTGCACATAGAACAGCAAACAAGAATAGCATATGACATAATAACTTCATTCGTAACTACTAGCTAGTCAAAGAGGGCTAAGCATATTGCATTAAACATCTAACATAATACAAAATGGGAACTAAACAATAGTCATGTATAAGTATTGATAGAAGGAAGAGTTACAACCAATCCTTAGACGTCGTAGTCTCCTCTAGCGAGGTTGAGTCGTAGCACGTCTCAGATGCTTATTAGGGAATTTAGATGGGATGAAGACATAGACTCAAGCTCTCTCAACGAAGTTCCTTCTTATTGTATCTCTTCAATAGTTTAGCTATAGTATACTCAATTCTCCATGTTTAGCTAGCTTATGCAAAGAGAGATAACTTCTTTTTATAGAGGAAAAGGAGGAGGTTAGGATCCCTGCAAAGGTGGGAGGGAGGCCTATCCTTTAGGAGGTTCCCATAAAAGGTGGAAACCATAAAATAAAGGAGGGAGTCTATGGTTATTTAGTTCAACCACTCCCAATGACTCATCCTCGAAGTTGTTGGACTAGAATCTTCACCTCTATTTTTAAAAAAAAATTCCATAAACAGCTCGGTGCAGGTGGCTAATTGAGACAGTGTGCCAACTGGCATGGGGCCCAGTGTTAATCTTCCTCATCGGCGGGAGGGTAGAACTGACTAATCATGCCAAGGCAAAATCAAGGGTTTTTGAATCTTTGCTCACGGAATTGTCAACAAAAGGAATATTACTCTCATGTAAAGGGATATAGTGATGGTATTTGCAAGGCATGACACTGCTTATTGGTCACAGAAATGACCCTCCAATGGGTGAGATGGGGATTATAGGGATAGTGAAAAAATGTTGTGTAACAGTTGTTGGTGTCTGTATATGAACATAATTCAACACTTTTTCCACATAAATTATCAACCCGAGGGCGTTAGTTATTTCAATACTAACGACAAAGTATATGCAGATACAAGCACATGGTCCGTTGTAGATCACAAGTTTATTATATAACACAAATACCATTGTAACATCAATGAAATTAACTACAGAGATAAAAGGAATCCACAACAATTAACGAAACTATAATAGCAATAAAGACTCACACCAAACACAACACTACAAAGAAAAGAAAGAAGAACGCAGCACCTGATCACAAGAGTGGGCCCAACTCTTGGATCAGGGCTGTGGAAACTCAAAGATTATAGGAGAAATAGCAAGCTGCTATACATTCAATTAATGATAAAAATATTGATTACAAAGTCTGTATGTCAAAGCATCCCTCGATTCACAGCCCGTAGGCCTCTTTATACAATAGTCCTGAAACCCCCGATTCCTCTCAAAGACTCCATTGTTACAAAAAATACATATTGTTACAACGACAACCAGATTTCGCAGCAAGAAATCGTAAGAAAGCCTAAGATAGTGCTGATATACCCATGGCTATCACGCTGTAGTAGCAAATAAGGAAGACACTAGAGATGAGGGGCTGTGCCTTGACTCGCAGCCACAACGCTCATGTTGTAGAAAAATTTGAAGAAATATCGGAGTTAATATGTAGAAAGGTAAAACCTCCATGAAAAATACATCATTAATCAAATATCCCATAAAAGATAGTAAGAATGGTTTTACCTCATGCTTTTAAGATAAATAATGGCACAAAGAGATAGAAAGATAGGGTAAAATGGGAGAGGAAATTATACAAATCTGGTACCCAACATTTCCCCCCAACTGATCTATCTGCATGTCCTCATGTAGCTCGTCGTCTCCTCAGATCCATATTGGACTGAATGTGATTGGAATGAAGCTGTGTGAGGTCATATTCTGCAGCCATTTATATTCCTAGTGGCTTATATTCTTCTGTCAAAACAATGTCTTTCCACCAGTCGGGTTCAACGTTATAAGCAGGAGTATACTGCATAGCTGGCAGCCATAGAAGGGGAAATTTAAATCTTAATCCCATCCATATAACCCCATAGGTATGAATGCATGCCACATAACACAGAATTCTCTCTAAGGCACGTGCAAAGTTAGGTGCCCCAAATGCTTCTCTTTCCTTGACGGCTCAAGAAGACAACATCCATCTTTTCTGACAACTGTCCAATGCTTCCATGCGAAATGTCATAATCTGGCCAACACACAGGTCATCACACCATTTCTGGGTTGCCGACATGTGTTATTTATGACCCTCAATCTATAGAAAGGTATAATTCTTGTTATAAATGTTTGAGGACTGACCATGCTCTCTTCTCACCATTAATGGCTTTCCGGCTTGATTTTCTTCAAATGTATCCCAGACCTTTCTCCATTTAATCTGATTGATCGTATAGGAGGTGAAAGCCCTTACGTGGATTCCCACCATGAATGGAACGGGGTTAAAGGACTGATCATGCTTTAAATAATACCCATGCATGTAGAGCTCGTACATTAAGTGTTGTCCTATAGTATCATGAATTTTTAAAATACGGAGAAATTGAATGGGGTCCTCAATTTCGTACCAAATCTCCTTATATATACTTTCAAGACAAAAGAAAAGAATTTTTTCATGAAGGAATAAGGCATAGCTATGTGCAGGAGGTCTACAGACCATTACCTGCTATTCTAGAGAGAACATCTTCTCCTTATCTGTCTTTAGCAACTGAACTTGTTCTTCCAACTCTTCTATCTTGGCCTTCTGTTTAGCCTACTTCATCCGTGCCTTGTATACCTGATCCATGTACCCTGTGATGACTCCAACAGCCTATTCTTGAACCCTAGATGTTTCTTTCTTCTGGTCACTTGCCGCAGACTGCCACTTTTTAATTTCAGTGGCCAATACAAATTCTTGACCTTCAAACAACTCTTCGGTTGGGCTGGTCTAGGTAGCTGCAGTGGAGACTTCAATATTCGGCTTTATTGCCCTTCATTTGTAGATTTTTACCTTCCTTTTTAAACATGAAACTTGCTTCTTCAAATCCCAAACCTTCCTTTTCAGTCTCATGGTTTCACTGAACTGTAGCTGATACCTCTTTTTGAGAGGTAACCTTCTTTTCTCACATTATTCAACCCATTCCCGTTTAATAGTGAATTTAAGTTCTGGACCTACGACAGGCTCAAAAGGTGGCAGAATGCTACCAAAATCCTCTATAGATTATTTTGTCAAGCCCTTCTGGCTGGGCCCCCTATCCACAGGGCCTTATTCTTCTCCTTTTCTTCTGGGAACTCCCGCTCTTTGGTTGGCAATTTCATTGATCTCCCTGTGTTCCGATGTTTCTATAGGAACTCTGTCTTCCTTGTGAACCTCTAAGTGTTGCAGTTCAGTAGTGTCTGGGCCAGTCTTGGCCATGTCAACATATTTTAGTACTGGGGGAACAACCACTTCTTCCATTAACCGTTTGGGCGAGCGAAATCCCCTCGCCCCTCTGGGCATTAGGGACTGGAACTGAGAACAAGGAACAGACCCATCATCTTCATTTCCGGTTTGGACCGAGACTTCATGCATTACTACCTCAACCAGAGTCGATGCTGGTTCTTGTGGGGCAACATCGATTCCATGGCTCAGTTCCCTTCTTTCCTCTTACCCTTTTCTTACCATTTATTCTTCATGGGTCGATACTGGTTCTTGTGGAATATCATCGACCGCCTAGTTCATTCCTTCTTTAGCCTCCTTTTCCTCAAGAATCACCTTTGTTTTCATAGTTGGTACCGATTCTTGAGGGGTCCAGTGTCTATCTCGCAGGTTGACTCCTCCTGTTCTAGCGAAATTGGGGGTGGTTATTTTGTAACACCCCCACCTATATCAACATCCATATCTGTCTGGGCAGGTGATGCTGTTTCTTGCGAAACAACCTCACTTTCCATTCCTCTGTCCACAATTCCATTCCTTTGTTCTTCATTGACAAAGGTCAACGACTATATAATAATATCAATTTCTTACACAATGTCCATAATTTCTTCCTCTGTGGGTTCTTCAAGAGAGGCTGGTTCTTGTGTGGCAGCCTTGTCTGTGTCACCGACTACTTCCTCCATACTCATCTCTTCTTCCTCTGGTTCCTCCTGATCAATTCTTGTTTCCATTTCCTCGAGTTCCTCCTGGTCAATTTCTGTTTCCATTTCCTCAGGTTCCTCTTGATCAATTTTTGTTTCCATTTCCTCGGGTTCCTTTGCTTAATTTCCCCTGAATATTCTTCTTCTGCCTGACCAACCGGAGAGGCTGGTTCTTCTTCTCTAGCAGCAATCATAGCTGCTACTGCTTCTTCTGAGGATCCGCAAAGTTCCACCCAAGAAACCCGCAACCTGCCTATTGCATGCACGACCAATAATCACACCAATCCATAGTTAGAAAGTACTGCCATCATCCGGCAAGAGCACCAAGCAGACTATGCCATATGCTGCAATTGTTTTAATCGGAAAAATGTCATATTTAGGGCATGCACTTGATTCTGTGGACATCAGAGGTGTGTTAGAATTTTAAAGTGATACTTGAACAGAGTTGAGGCACAGCCCTCACAGGTAATTTATTTTATTACGAAACCTGTAACTTCGTTCCAAGGATATAGTACAGTTCTGTTCTCGTATCCTCTGCCCAATTGAACAATAGTTTCTCTTGCCTGCAAGAATAATTTGGGATATTTTGGGAGAGAAACTTTCCGAGCAAACCATTGTTCCCCCTGCTGTCTCAAACTGCTAACCTCCGCAATTACATCCTCTGTGACAAGAAATTCCAGACCTCTAACTCGAGAATAATTCTCCTCTAAATTGAGTGTGAATTCCATTGTGATACCTCCATCAAATCCCTGCAACTTGTCAAAGTAGATATCCCACCCTGCGCCGAAAAAGACTTGCCAAACCTCTAGATTGATACGAACTGAAACTATATTTTTAGGTGCATGCCGCACATCCAACCCACCCATACTATGGAGACTTGTAGCAACATACCGTTGGGAAAAGTGGTGGGTACCAAATTTGGAGGAACAACATAGTGAAAATGGAAAGGTGGTAACGGTAAATACGGCTGGTAACTCTCGAAAACCGAGAAAAATCATGAAATAATATGGTAGGTGTGGTAAAATAGAAATAATAATTGTTCATACAGGGTATACGAGACATCTTAAGAATCCTAATACGATTTAAATGATGATACCACATATTTATGGGAATCGTAGGGTGTACCATGAGCGAAATGTCATACTTAACTTATGAGGAAACTATTAAACCGTCCTTGACATGACGACACCCCACCCCCCCCCCCCAAATTAAATTTTTTCTGTCCACAACATTAAAATATTCACATGGGATATTTAATTAAATCAGTAAAAGTCACGTGGAGGCGTACCTAACGGCCTACGTGGATGATGTGATGGTTGCTAGGATGACAATGTAGTAATGATGTGGATGGTGTAACAACATCGGTGTGACAACATCAGTTTAACAACATCTGATGTAATAGCATCTGGTGTAACAGCAACGGAGTAAGAACATCAAAGTAAAAACATCTGGTGTAACAACATCAAAGTAACAACATCGGTGTAACAACATCATTGTAACAACATCCGTGTAACAAGATCGGAGTAATAGCATTGGAGTAACAACATCTGGTGTAACAGCATCAGAGTAACAACATCGGTGTAACAACATCGGAGTAATAGCAACGGAGTAACATCATCCAGTGTAACAACATTGGAGTAGCATCAACTGAGTAACAACAACATGAGTAGCAGCAACCGAGTAACAACAACATGAGTAGCATCAACCAAGAAGCAGCAACATGAGTAGTAGGGACCGAGTAACAACAATGCGAGTAACAACATTTGGTGTAGCAACATTGATTAACGAGTAACAACATCTAGTAATAGCACTTGGTGTAACAACATCATGAGTAGCAGCATCCGAGTAACACCAACATGAATAGTAGCCACCAAGGAACATCATCGTTAGAAGCAGCAACCGAGTAACAGCACCATGAGTAGTAGCTACAAGAAAATTCCTTGATTTTCACTCCTTGGTCGTAGCTCTTGCAAAAAGAAAAGAAAATAGAACATAATTATTTATTTATTTAATATATATATATATATATATATATATATATATATATTATTTTTTATTTTTTATTTTTTACAACTAGGGTGCTGAGGAAGGATTTTTTGCAGTGATAACCTTCAAACCAGATTTCTCAGAGAGTTGTTTAATAAAAGAATCCTTAGAGGCCGGCTGGTGGAATAGTCTCAGGCGATGTCCATTGACTGTAAAAGAAGTATGTGTATCATCAATTGTGACTAGCTTGACTGTTCCATTATCAAATACAATGTCCACCTCATAAGGTCCCATCCAACGAGTGCACATCTTTCCCTTAAAATCTTTAAAACGAGAGTCATAAAGTAGTGCCCAATATCCACTTTGAAACACCTTATTTTTAATAAATTTATCATGCCATTTTGTTCTCTGCTGCTGGATAATAGTAGTTCGGTGGACAGCCATTGAACGTATTTCATCAAGTTCATTAAGCTGAGCTAATCAGTGTTTCTAGGCATATGATAGATCTAAACCAACTTCCAGAGCTATTTTGAGTGTGCTTATTTCAAATTCTATTGGAAACAATGGGGATTTACCTTAAAAAAACTCAAATGATGAAAACTTTGTTGTATTCCGCAATGTTGTTCTGTATGCCCGGAGAGCCTCTGGAAGTTTCTTAGCCCAATCCTGACAATGGTATGCCACATTTTTTGTCAAAATATTTTCTAATGTATTATTTGTGCTTTCCACTTGTCCATTTTCCTGGGGATGGTATGGAGATGTCACTCTGTGCTTGACCCCATATTTTTTCATGAGCTTTGCTATCTTATGTGATGTGAATTGTGCTCCTCCATCTGAAACAACCTCTCTTGGACTACCGTAATGAGAAAAAATTTCTTCAAATAGAAAATATGAGACTACCTACTCTGTTGCTTTTGCAACAGCTTTGGCTTCCACCCACTTAGTCACGTAATCAGTACAGACCAAGATGTGGACTTTCTGCTGGGAGGGTAGGCTAAAGGGTCCAATGAAGTCAATAGCCCATTTCTCGAAAGGATTGATAACTACCTGTGCATGCAAAGGAATTTCATCAGCTCGACTGGGCTGCCCCATATGTTGGCAACTATCACACCTCCTGACATAATTCTGAGGATCACAAAAAATCGAAGGCCAGTAATATCCCATTTGTAGCACCTTATGGCCTATTCTTTTTTCTGCAAAATGCCCTCCACAAGGGCCATCATGGGCAGCTTTCAATACCTCATAAATATCATCTTCAGGAACATAACGCTAGATCTGCTTATCTGATCCTGTATGAAAAAGGTACCCTGCCATCCAAGAATATCAGGCACTATGATGAATAATCTTTCGCTATTCTATATATGACAAATGAGGAGGCACTTTCCTTGTAGCAAGATAGTTAGAAATATATGCATACCACAAAGGTTTAGTAGAGACTGCAAAAATATGTTCATTGGGAAAACTATCTTCTATTGGTGTGCATTCATCATTGTTATCCATTCTAGATAGGAAATCAGCTACTACATTATCTTTTCCTGGCTTATCTACTATTGTAATATCAAATTATTGAAGAAATAGTAACCATCTCGTAATACAACCAGTAGTAATAGGTTTATTCATCAAATACTTGATTGTTGCATGATAAATATGGACAATAGTAGAGTACCTAGTGATGTAGTGCTGGAACTTATTGATAGCGTAAATGACAGCTAAAAATTATTTTTCTGTAACCGTATAGTTTAGTTCAGCGGGAATTAAATTCTTGCTGACGTAATAAATTGCATATGGTGTTTTGTATATCTTTCGTCCTAAAACAACCCCTACTGTTGTTTGATAAGCATCGGTATGTATGTCAAACAGTAATTCCCAATCAGGTCCTTGAAGGATTGGGACCGTGCACACCAGCCCCTTAATTTTCGTAAAGGCTGTCTCATAATCTTCAGTCCACAAAAATTTTGCATCTTTTGTTAGCAATTGAAATAGTGAATGTGCTATTTTAGCAAAATTTTCTATAAAGCGCCTGTAATAACCAGCACAACCAATAAAGCTAGATACCTGTGTGTGTGTTTTGGGTAACGGGAAATGTAATATTACCTCTACTTTAGCCGGATCAACTTGAATTCCAGCAGCTGAGAGTAAATGTCCCAATACTACTCCTTCTTCCCTCATCATATGGAATTTGACTGTACTCAACGATACATTAGTCTGTTTACATCTTTTGAGTACCTTCTTCAAATTTTCCAATCCTTCCTCAAATGAGTTCGCATATGGAGTAAAATCATCCATATAGATTTCGATACTATCATCGACCAAATTAGAAAAAAATCCCAAGATTGCACTCTTGAAGGTAGTAGGAGCATTACACAGGCCAAATGGAAGGACCCTATATGCAAAGGTTCCCCACGGGCATGTGAAAGTTGTCTTGTCCTGGTCTTCCAGGGCTATCTGAATGTGGTTATATCCACTAAATCCATCTAGGAAGGAAAATAACTTCTTTCCAGCCAATATATCCAGGACTTGGTCAATGAATGGCAAAGGAAAATGGTCTTTTTGTGTTGCCTTATTTAGTTCCCTGTAATCTACACAGATCTACCATTTACCATTCTTTTTGGGAATGATAACTAGCGGGGATACCCATTGGCTATCTGAGATGGGATAAATGAATCCTACATCCAACAATTTTTGTAATTATTCTTTAACAATGTTTTTGAGAGTAGGATTCATCCTCCGTTGAGGTTATATTACAGGGCGGAAACCTTCCTTAATGTAAATATGATGAGTGCATAGGCTAGCAGGGATATCCCTCATGTCAGTATCATCCTAGGCAAAATCTTCCTGATGATCTTGAAGGAATTTCAAAAGCTGTTTAGTCTGAGATTCAAACAGGTTCAGGTTGATATTAAGTGTTTTCCATGGTTCAATCTCGATTGGAGTACTATCCTGGAATGGGGTTATAGGAATGTCCTCAATGTCGTCTTCTGGTTGAATGTTTTCCTGTGTCTCACACCTCATAACATATTCTAGAATATATCAAGTTCGATTGGGAACATAAGTGGAATCATTAATGAAGGTGTTAATGGCATCACCTTCAGTTTCTGTTTTAAATTGAAGGGCCTGGCCAATAGTGAGAACTGGTCTAACATCTTCATTTTCAGGTTCAGGCCCTTCTGCAGGTAGAAGTTTCTGACTGGGTAATGATTTTTCAGATGGGCTTGGTTCCACAAGAGAATAGATCTTGAGATTCTTCGTAACTGTCCCATTTGATATGATTATGTGTCCAAACCGGCATCCTATGTAGGCATCTACAGTTTCCAGCCAGGGTCTTCCTAAGATCAATGGGTGGCCACCTAACAAACATTGAGTCTGCAATATAAGGAGGTCCACAGGGTAATGCCATGAGTCTACTAAAATGATGACATCCTCTATTTTCACTACTGGTTTAATTTTGGATCTGCCTGCAAGTTCCAGGATAGTAGGGGTTGGTTTAATGTTTCCAAGTCCTAATGTGTTCATTGTTTTAGTAGTGATAATGTTAATGGCTGCTCCCAAATACACCGGTACATTTGAGATTTCAATCTCATTAATTTTTACTGTTAGAATCGGGTTCCCGGGGTCTCTTTATTTTACAGAAATTATCTTTCCTAACATGATATTTGATAGTCTGCCCATTACATGAATGGTTAATGGATCCTCAAGTTTCCTCCCTAGTTTCTTTGAGCAGTATTCTTTCAAATTTTTTACATAAATAGGTACATCCCTCATAGCTTGTAAAAGGGGTATTTTAACAAAAGGATTCTGCAATTCCCCTAGGAAGTCAAATTCTTCTTGAGGGTTCTGTTTGCTCTAGGTCAATATTTTGGGATATGGGGGAGATATTAAATGACCTTGATTAGGAACAAATTGGGGAGGTGTCTGATTTATTACGTTTTGATCTAAATTCTCCCTCACTTTTCTTTGTTCTAATTTTTTATCTTCACCATAAAATTGTTCTATAATAATGGGTGAATTAGGTGCATTTACTACCCGACCAGACTGTAGATCTATCTCATTAAGTCCTCCAGTAGAAATGTTGTAGGATGGAAGGTTCAGAGTGTGTATTTTTTGAACCCCTTTATTTTTCGGATTTGGGTTGGGTTGGATAGGAAGATGGGGTGTAATGGTTGGGTTTCCCGGGGGCACATTGGAAGGCAACTGAAGTTGTTGTTGAGGCATAGGCTGAGGAAAATATCCAGTGGGAGGGGGTCCATGCCAAGTATGATTCCATGAAGGATTTGGACTGGCTTGAGGAACCCATTGTTTCCAACGGGGATACTAATATTGAGGTCACATGACTAAAAATGGTGCAGATTGGGGACCCATACTAAAATTATAAAAGTACTGGGATGGGTCCTGAAGCATACCTGGATTCACCACCGGTGGTCGAGGTTGCCATGGCTTCTTCTGCCCCATAAAATATAGCTGGTCCATCGTGATTTCCTCGCTTTCTCCTTGGAAAATCACTTTCATCCTGGGAAAAGAAGGACATGTACTAGTCACCTGAGTCTGTTTGCATATTGCGCAGGCTTCCACCGTGTTTAGTGGGCATTCCTTCAAAGGGTATTTCTTTTGCACTGAGGGAAGAATATGGCCATGGTTTTTTCCAACTCCATCTGTTTCTATTTTTCTTGTAGAGAGTCCATTTGGGCTAATAGCGTGCTCAGGATATCAGTCCTCAGATTATCTAGTAGATTTCCAATCTCTTCTTTTGTGACCCCTCCACCAGAGGTCTTTGATGACCAAATACCCTGTCCACTTCTTGTAGCGCGCCCCCCCCGAACATTTGATACAGTAATCACATATAGTTTCAAAGTTTTCTTTCGAAATATCCCCTTTTCCCACTATATTCAGGAGTTGTAGAGAGTCTTCCCTAAGTGCTCTGAGAAGAATGATCTTTAGAATGTCCTTATCCAAGTCACTATGTCCAAACCTCTACAATATGTATTTAAATTGTTCTACATAGTCCTCCATATTTTGATCCTCATTCTGTGCAAATTTAAATATTTCCTCCTTAATGTAACGAGACTTACAATAATCTTCATACTTTTCCAAGAAATATTTTTTCATTTCTTCCCATGAGGTAATCGTGCTTGCCCCTAAACCCATGAACCATCTCAGGGCTATCCCTTTTAAGGTAGCAGGGAATATTTTTAATTTCTAAGCATCAGTCATATAGTCATATCCTCGACAAACAATATCAAATTTGAAGAGGAACGTATCATGGCCTTCAGAAGAGAGCCCATGAAAACTAGGCAAGGCTGTTAAAGGGATGGGTCTCATTGGTGCATCACTTGTGACATTTCCAATGGGAAAATCAATAGAGGAACTTTAAGGTGCCATAAATATCCTCCAATACTCACTTGGAGTTTTGACTGGTTGAGCAGCCGGTATCTGGAGTGATTCAACCGAAAATGGTCGCACTGCACTCCCCCGGTCCCTTGGTGAATCAAAGTCCTTAAAAATTTCCTTTACCAGATTAGAATGACTGAACTCAGCAACATAAATTTTTACGGTACTACCTTGGTCTCTTGGGGATGAAAACCCTTTTTGAGGTTCCTCTTCCTAGTTAGAGTTGCTCAATTGTTCTGATCCCTTACTTGCCACTTCTTCCACCTCTGCTGTAGAAAGAACACCATATGGTACCATGGATGGCACTGGTTATTCCACACACTGCCCTTTGAACTTCGTCTGAACCCTAACCCTAACAACAGCATGGGATGATCCCTCAGATCTAGATTTTTCAATAATTTCTTGAATATACGTCTTCCTTCCCAGATCCTTCCCTTTCTTTGGGGGTCTTCCTCTGCCCATCTTGTTTTTATCTTTGTTCATACAAGTTGTGTAGAGGGTTCATCAAAGAAAATCAATCAATCACTCAGGACCCGAAGTAGGACAGACAACTTCCTCCCCGAGACGAGAGAAAATATTCACAGAAAACAAAACAACAGGAAAAGGAAAAATAGAAAAATAGAAAAATCAAAGTTCAAGACCTGGAGCAGAGTAATAACATACCCTCCCTAGGATGAAAAATTGGCCCTTAGAAGAAAAAAATAGGGAAAAAAAACAAAAAAAACTAGACTACGCCCAAGACTTAGGGCAAGGTTTTACAAAACACCTTCCCCAAGACAAGGGTTTAATTCTACAGAAAAAATAATAATAAAAGAAACAGAAAAGAAAGAAATAAAAAAGAAAACACAAGGCACTTACGCTCATGACTTGAAGCTAGGCAATATATTCCCACCTCAAGACGAGAGATCGACTCTAAGATCTGTTGTAGATCCTATTCTTGCACCTATTAGCCTTCCCCGGCAACGGCGCAAAAATGTTGGTGTCCGGACATGAACATAATTCAACCCTTTTTCCACATAAATTATCAACCCAAGGGCGTTATTTATTTCAAGACTAATGACAAAGTATATCCAGATACAAGCACATGGTCCATTGTAGATCATAGGTTTAATCTATAACACAAATACCACTGTAACAACAATGAAATGAACTACAAAGATAAAAGGAATCCACAAAAATTAATGCAGCTGTAATAGCAATAAATAATCACACCAAACAGAACACTGCAAAGAAAAGAAAGAAGAACACAACACTTGGTCACAGGAGTGGGCCCAACTCTTGGATCAAGGCTACAAAAACTCAAATATTACAGAAGAAACAAAAAGCTGTTGTACATTCAATAAATGATAAAAATATTGATTACAAATTCTATATGTCCAAGCGTCCCTCGATTCACAGCCCGTAGGCCTCTTTATACAATAGTCCTAAAACCCCCGATTCCTCTCAATGACTCCATTGTTAAAAAATACATATTGTTACAATGAAAACTGGATTGCGCAGCAAGAAATCATAAGAAAGCCTAAGATAGTGCTAATATACCCATGGCTATCACGCTGTAGCAGCAAATAAGGAAGACGCTGGAGATGAGGGGTTGTGCCTTGACTCACGGCCGCAACGCTCCTGTTGTAGCCAAATCTAAATAAATATCGGAGTTAATATGTAGAAAGGTGAAACCTCCATGACAAATAGATCATTAATCAAATATCCCATAAAAGACAGGAAGAAGGATTTTACCTCATGCTTTTAAGATAAATAATGGCACAAAGAGATAGTAAGATAGGGTAAAATGGGAGAGGAAAGTATACAAATCTAGTACCCAAGAATAGTGATAGCCCATACTCAAAGCCAACTTAGTGAAATAAATCATTTTTTTCAATTGACCAAGTAAATCTTCTATGCGAGGGAGAGGGTAGCAGTTTCTAACCATGATATTGTTGATTTCATGATAGTGCATACACTTCCTCCATGTTCCATCCTTCTTTGGCACCAACACTATCAGTGAACCACAAGGAGAAGAGCTAGGTTTGATAACTTCTTGGTTCAACAAGTCTTGCACCTGCTTCTTGATCTCCTCCATTTCAGTAGTTGGAAAACTTTACATGCCCACACTTGGCGAAGGAGCATATTGTTGGATATGAATTTCGTATTGTATCTCTATTTTAGGAGGTAACCCACTTGGTTCCTAAAAAAATTTCATCATAATGAGAAACAACATCATACAATTCTTTCCTGTGAGAGGGATCACAACCTTGAAAATGATCAAATGCTTTAACATATTTTCCCCTTACAACCATGAGTAAGCAATTTTGTCTAGATTTAATTAGTCTTTTCATTTTTGACACACTAAAAAGGTTTGCATTGATCTTCACATGTTGGGATTTGACAATATACTCCAACCCATTCTCTGTGATTTGTTATTTTTTCTCATGTCAGAAGAATAATTGTTTCTTGTTATAAAAAGAAAAATTTCCCAAAACTATGTCACATATATGTTGTGGGACAAAATATAGATCCACCTCATCTACTAGTTTTGATGCAATTAAAAACCTAACACTACATTACTTGGTTACATGTAGTTTTTCATTGTCGCAAACCCAACCAAGAGGTTAGGGTTTTGGATGAAGCTTGGTTTCAATTCCGAACTTCTTAACAATATATTCTCAAACTAGATTGACTTGACATCCCAAGTCAAATAATGTTTCTATTTTGGTATTTTTTTCCACAACCCTAGTATGGAACATTTCACTGCTCTTCCATTCATAAACATGAGATTCATTTGTATAATGTGAACTAGCATGAATTTTGGAGCTTGAATTGACATGAAGAGAGTTGTTACTTTGTATTCCAGCAACTGTAATTTGTGTCTCGTCACCGGAATCAAATCCACGGTATTGTTCCACAATTGAAACTATTTTTTTCTTCCATTTTCCACCATATTTATTTTCCTTCAGGTCTATATGCAACTTCCAACAATGCTATTCATCGTGCACTTATTTCTTGCAGTGTGTGTAATAGGGATTTCCTTCTTATTTCTTGGTTGCAAATTCCCTCTTTTCCTTTCCCTTTCATTTTCATTTTCATTTTCAGTTACGAGATTTGGATGATGAATTATTTGGATGATATTCCTTGTGATGTCTACCCCTAATTTCAATATGAATAGCTTTAACACTAGTTGCATCAATAGTAGTGGGTTCAAATAACAATAAATAATGTTGAATATAGCTATGTAAATCAGCAATATATTTCATCAAAATCTTAGGTGAATCTAAAGAAGTTCCCAATGCTAATTATTTCTTCGTAAATTTATTTGTGAAACTTTGAACACTTTTCCATTTTCCTTTTGTCATATATTGTCATTCCATCATGGCATTTTGTCGATATCCCAAAGGATAGAATTGATCTCTCAATGAAGAAAAAAATAAAAAATAGGAAGAAATAATTTTACTTAAACGTTTGCTACATTTATGAAGTTTTCTCTCCCACCATATGAGAGTGGTGCCTCCCAACTGAAGAGAAGATAACTAGATCTTGGCCTCATCTTCTTTGATCTGCATAATCCAACAATATACTTCAATCTGTCTGATACAAATATTTCACTTTTCTGCCTTACATTCTCTATTCAACATGACAAAATCAAACTTTAAATCCAATTAGAAAAAAAGGATTTTTAGAAGCTTTTCTAGGTTCATTAGTAGGATTATGAGAAGAATATAAAGAATTAGAACATTCACTGGAAGATGGAGATGTAGGTTTATGAGGTTCTACGACATTTTCCTGGTTTACCAAACCATTATTCTCTACTTTCTCTTCCTTCTTATTTTCCTTATTTACCAATTTCTTCTCGTAATCTACCAACAATTTTTATACCTTATTTTCCATGGTGTAAAAATATTTTTGGAAAGCTTGATCCTCCTCGGTACAGGATTTTCCATATATAATTTTCATTCTTTGTGTTGCATGTCCAATATATGGAACAAAGGATTTAAGTTTACCTTCACCCTTTTTAAGATTGGCCATGTTTACCATTCACACTCTCAATTCACATCACTAAGAATACCACTCTGACAGAAAACATGATTTGTGATCTTCACTTCATTAATGTTTTCAGATTTTCATGAAAATAGCATGTAAAATCACATGTGTTGTTCTGGAACCAGATCCAAAAATAGAAGAAAAGAGAGATCAACAACTTAGAAATAAGCCACTTCGAGGGGGAAACCTCCTTTACATTACATAAATGAACAATTCTTGGATGATATAAATGGGAAAACCTCCTTTCTATATATAGGAATCCATGGGGTTACAATAGAATCCTAACTGACTTAAGAATAATAATGTAAGGGCACAGTAATAAAAATATGGGGGTTACAGGGGTACAACAATAACAATAAGGGGGCTACACTAACAATAATAGGGGACTACACTAGCAATATAGGGACCTAGCATGCCCCTCTCCTTCAAAAAAGTGTTGTCTTTAATGCTTGAGTAGCACTGGATGATTCTGTGTAAAATTCTCATCCTCCCATGTAGAATATTTAGTGGGTAAGTTGTTCCACCTGACGAGATACTTTGAAATTGATCGATTTCGTAGCTATCAAGTTCTTGTTTCTGTGACTGCTTCAGGTTCCACTATGATTTTTCCTTCCTCATAAAGTTCTTGAAATATTGTTTGAACTGGAAATTTGGCACCTATAACCTTATTTAAGCATGAAACATGGAAAATCGGATGGACTCGAGAAGAAGCAAGAAGCTCCAATTTGTATGTCATAGTACCAATATTTTGCAACAGATTGTAAGGACCATAGTACTTTGGTGATGATTGACTATCCTTCTTAGCTTGCTTGTAGGACATTTTTTTGTATGGTTGTAGGCGTAAAAATACCTAGTCTCTGACATCAAAAATTCTCTCACTACGATATTGATATGCCTGTTGTTTCATTCAATTTTGTGCTAAATTTAGGTTATCCTTTAAGAGTTGGAGAATTTGTTGTTGATGCTCGATGTGATCTTCCACTACTTGAACCTTAGAATTTTCTCTTAAAGATGATGTGATGGACGGTGGATGATATCCATAAAGTGCCATAAATGGGGTCATTGTTTCTGCAGTATGGAAGAGAGTTCTATACCACCATTCAACCAGAGGTAACCACTTGACCCATTGTGTTTGTTTATCAGATACAAAACAACAAAGATATCCTTCCAAACATTTTTCTCCCATCAAATTGAGGATGATAAGATGAGCTATGAGCTAATTGAGTACCGAAAAAAGAAAATAATTCCATCCAAAAATTTCTAGTAAAAATGGAATCTTTGTCGCTTACAATAATCTTTAGTTTTTCATGTACCTTTTTAATTATTTCCATAAATGCAGTAGAAACTGTACTTGCTTTAAATGCATGAGATAATGCACAAAAGTGTGCATACTTGGTAAGTCTATCAACTACCACCATGATGACACTCTTTCCTTCGGACTTAGGAAAACCAACTCCAAAAATAGAAGAAAAGAGATATCAATGCCTTAGAAATAAGCCACTTCGAGGGGGTAACCTCTAATACATTACATAAATGAACAATTCTTGGATGATACAAATGACCAAAACCTCCTTCTATATATAGGAGTCCATAGGGCCATAATGTAATCCTAGTGGGGCCATAATGTAATCCTAGCCGACCTAAAAACAATAATTCAAGGGCACAATAATAACAATATTCGGGTTACAGGGGTACAAAAATAACAATAAGGGGGGCTACACTAACATAATAAGGGACTACACTATTAATGCAGGGACCTAACATGCCCCTCTCCTTCAAACAAGTGTTGTCCTCAATGCTTCAGTAGCTCTGGGTTCTTTTGTATAAAATTCTCATCCTCCCATGTATAATCTTCAGTGGGTAAGTTCTTCCATTTGATGACATACTCTAAAATTGATCGATTTCGTAGTTTTCGAGTTCTTGTTTCCGTGATTGCTTTAGGTTCGAATATGGTTTTTCCTTCCTCATCAAGTTCTGGAAATATTGTTTAAACTGGAATTTTGTCCCCTGTAACCTTTTTTAAGCATGAAACATGGAAAACTGGATGCACTCGCGAAGAAGCATGATGCTCCAATTTGTATGCCATAGTACCAATCTTTTGCAAAACCTTGTAAGGACCATAGTACTTTGGCCATAATTTATTATCCTCGTTAGCTTGCATGAGGGACATTTGTTTGTATGGTTGTAGCCGTAAAAATACCCAGTCTGCCACATCAAATCTTCTCTCACTACGATGTTGATCTGCCTGTTGTTTCATTTGATTTTGTGCCAAATTTAGGTTATCCTTTAAGAGTTGGAGAACTTCTTGTTGATGCTCGATGTGATCCTCCACTGCTTGAACCCTAGAATTTTCCCTTAAATAAGATGTGATGGATGGTGGATGATATCCATAAAGTGCCATAAATGGGGTCATTTTTGTTGTAGTATGGAAGGAAGTGTTATACCACCATTCAACAAGAGGTAACCACTTGACCCATTCTGCTTGCTTATCAGATACAAAACAACAAAGATATCCTTCCAAACATTTATTCACTATCTCTGTTTGACCATTGGATTGAGGGTGATAAGATGAGCTATGAGCTAGTTGAGTACTCAAACAAGAAAATAATTATGTCCAAAAAATTCCTGTAAAAATGGGATATTTGTCACTTAAAATAATCTTCGGGTTTCCATGTAGCTTTTGAATTGTTTCCATAAATGCGGTAGCAACTGTACTTGCTTTAAATGGATGATATAATGCACAAAAGTGTGCATACTTGGTAATTCTATCAACTAACACCATGATGACACTCCTTCCTTCAGACTTTGGTAAACCTGTGATAAAATCCATTGAAATTTCCTCCGAACGTTGACTTGGAATGGATAAAGGTTGTAGAAGACCTGGGGTCTTAACTGTCTGAACTTTATTTTGCTGGAAAACCAAACATTATGCCACAAACTTTTGAATATCATATTTAAGGCCATCCCAAAAAACTTCTTTCTTTACCCTCTAGTAAGTTTTTAAAAATCTCGAGTGTCCTCCTAAAGGAGAAGTGTGCAATTCCAAAGGAATCTTTTGTTTTAGTTTGGAATTCTTGCAAATATATAAGCGATCTTTGTACCATAAGGAATCATTTTTCCAACTAAATGTATAAGATGTACTAGGATATTGCTGCAACTTTTGAATGAGAGTCCACACTTCTTTGTCCTTTTTCCATTCATCCCTTGCTTCGGTTATCCAATCTGGTTGGATAATTTAAATGGCACAAAGCAATGCTTCCACCTCTTCATCCTTTCTTGAGAGTGCATCTGCAACAACATTTAGCTTCCATTTTTTGTAGACAATTTCAAAGTCATAACCCAAGATCTTTGTGACCCATTTTTGCTGCTCTTCTGAAGATAGTCTTTGTTCCAAAAAGTGTTTAAGACTATCATGATCAGTTTTTACCTTGAAGTGTCTTCCCATTATGTAAGGTCTCCATTTCTTTAGTGCATGTAGTATTGCCAACATTTCCTTCTCATAAATAGCCTTTTGTAAATACTTTCCTTTTATTGAATGACTTTCAAAAGCAATGGGTCTTCCTTCTTGCATTAAAACAACACCAATTCCATTTCCTGAGGCATCACATTCCACAATAAAGGATTTTGTGAAGTCTAGCGTAGCTAAGACTAGTGCTAGGCACATTGCCTCTTTAAGATTTTCAAAGGCCTTAGTTGCTTCAGGAGTCCATGAAAATGCATCTTTCTTAAATAGTGTTGTTAGAGGTGCTGCTATTCTCTCATAATTCTTAACAAACTTGCGATAATACCCTATTAACCCAAGAAATCCACGCAACGGATTTATGGTTGTGGGGAATTTCCATTCCTTAATGGCTTTAATTTTGTTAGGGTCTACCTTAACACCCTCGTGAGATACAATATGAGCCAGATATTCCACCTCTTGTACTCCAAAGAAAAATTTGGACGTTTTTGCATATAATTGTTTCTCCTCCAATAGCTTGAGTACCCTGTCAACATTTTGAACATGATCCTTCCAAGACTTGTTGTAGATTAGTATATCATCAAAAAATACTAGCACAAATTTTCTAAGGAAGGGTTTGAAAATTTAATTCATCAACCCTTGAAATGTAGAAGGGGCATTGGTAAGTACAAAAGGCGTGACTAAAAATTCATAATGACCCTCATGAGTTTGAAATGATGTTTTTGGAATATCTTCAGTCTTCATTCTATTTTGGTTATATCCTGAATGTAGATCCAACTTGGTAAAATAAATTGCTCCATGTAATTCATCCAATAATTCATTAATCACAGGAATGGGAAATTTATCTTTAATAGTGAGCTTATTGAGCTCCCTATAATCCAGACACATGCGCCATGATCCATATTTTTTGTGCACCAATACTACTGGAGCAGAGAAGGAACTTTGACTAGGTTGAATTATACCAGCCTCTAACATTTCTACAATCATACGTTCAATTTTTATCTTTTGGAAATAAGGATATCTGTAAGGCTTGATGTTTGGAGGAACACTTCCTGGAATCAAATGAATAACATGATCATGATCACGAATAGGTGGGAGTCCGTTGGGAGCATCAAACACCTTGGAATGATTGTTGAAGACTTTCTGGAGATCTGGAGAAATAGATGATTTTGATGTTGGAACTTCTAGTGAGAATAATTGTGCAATTACGCCTTGTTGTCCTTTATTTAGAAGATTTTTCATGACATTAGAGCTTATTATCTTTCCTAGATTCCCTGTGAGGTACCGTAATTCAATTTCCTTTCCTTCCGAAAAAAATTTCAAGAAAAGTTCTTGAAAATTAAAAGCTACCGTCCCTAAAGATTGTAACCATTGTACTCCTAGTACAACATCAACACCTCCCATTGGGATGGAAAGTATTGGACTATTCAATACATATTCCCCCATGGCGAGCTTGATATTATGGCATTTTATAGAGCAATTTATAGTTCCTCCATTTGCTACCATCACTTGACATTCTGGTGCTGGGTATAGGAAACAATTCAATTCCTTGGCTACCTTATAATGAATAAAACTATGGGTACTACCTGAATCAATCAAAAATATTACCTTTTTCTTCTTGATATGTCCCTCTATCTTGAGATTTTAAGGAGTGGTAATTCATACCAATGCATTACATGATATGGTCGGACTCATTTTTTCTTCTTCTAGGGTTGGTTCCTAGTGTATATCCTCTTCTTGTTCATTTTCTTCTTCCTCTTCACAATCTATGTAAAATAATTTCATTTCAGCACACGTATGACCTTTAGCGTATTTTCTATCACAACTATAGCAAAGCCCTTCTACTCTTTTTTATTCCAATTTTTTTGGTGTCAACCTTGTAGGTTGTGGAAATCTAGGAGTAGCAACACTTCCTTCTTTATAGAAGTGAGTGGTAGGCTTCCTTGTCGCCATAATTTTACATTCAATTTTTCTTGCCAACCTGAATTGCTTCTCCAATGAATCAGGTTCCAAAACTCGAACTTCATGTTGGAGGTTATCCTTTAAAGTACCTATGAAGAGATCAATCTTGTGTTCCTCTGGAATATCAATTACCCTTATATTCAATTTTTGGAAGTCCTCAATGTTCTCCCCCACTAAACCCTTTTGTTTGAGATTTACCAATTGGCTAAAGAAGGTGTTGCTCTTTGTATCCTCATAATGTGCTATCATTCCCTCCATAAAAATTGACCAAGTGAAATTTTTTTTACGGGAGCAAAGCCATGGATACCATACAAATGTATTTTGTTCTAAATGTAAAGTTGCAATCCATACCTTTTGTGTGTTTTGCACATTATGGAGATCAAAATATTGCTCCATCTGTAGTATCCATGTTACAGGATCCTTTCCATCAAACTTCCTCATATCCATTTTTTGAATATGGTGGTTCTTCCCGCCAACATGAGAGTTTATGAAATCACGATTAACATTTATTGTTCTCTCATCATGAGTTTCCTCTACTATCTTTTCACCATTAGGAAACATTTCTTGTATCAACTTTGTCAAACCTTCCATGTCTGCTTTTATATCATTCTTCATGTTTTCCATTTTAGCTTCCATGTCATCCATCTTAGATTCCATGCCAGCTTCCATTCCATCTATATTAGATTCCACTCCTTTCTTCAAACCATCCATCTTCACTTCCACACCTTTCTTCAAAACTTCCATTTCATTTTTTGCTGCTCTTTGCGAGAGTGAAATTTGGTGCACTTGCTCTTGTAATTTTGATACATCATGTTGCAATTTTTCATCTTCATGAGTCATAGTAGAGCCTTCTGAAGGCTTAATGGGTGTTGAATTATTTTTACGGGGAATTTTTTAGAACCTGATACTAATATCTATTCTACAATACATCGTTGTAATCAATTCAAATTGATTCTTCAAACAAGACTTATGCAATTCAGGAAAAAAATACACACCTTTTTCTTGCTTTTGAGGACATTTATATTGAAATTGGATTATTTCTATGATTATGGCTCTTCAATATATTAAATTTGGCATCAACGTAGCCCTCTGAATTCTCTTTCAAATTCTACAAGTATGACCTGATTTGGATTCTCCAAGACAAAGTTATGTCCAATCTCCCACAATTACCTAATTATGGACTGGTTCAGTAGAGAAAACCTTTACGACTTGCCATGTGTCACTGTTTCGTCCTTCAGCTCTGAAATTGATAGCGAAGAAACCAAAGTCTGTGTACTTGCGACCACTTTTTACGGCACTCAAATCCGATTTTCAGAGAGAGAGAGAGTTATGAATCTTTTCCCACGATCACCTTATTTGAGATGAAATTTGGGAGCCTGAAAAAGCAATATATTCCATAGATCATATCTCCGAACATATTGTGAACCAAGATCTGAAAGTTTTTGACGATTTTCCTCAGGATTTCGGCTTCGTACCCTAAAAATTTCATATTCTGAACCTTCGTACAAAATAAGTTATAGCGAAAATTCCACGATGACCTGTTTAGAGCAGCGAAACCCTAGAATCCAAAGCTCTGATACCAAATGTTGTGTAACCAGCTCCAAAAATAGAAGAAAAGAGATATCAGTGCCTTAGAAATAAGCCACTTCGAGGGGGAAACCTCCAATACATTACATAAATGAAAAATTCTTGGGTGATAAAAATGACCAAAACCTCCTTCTATATATAGGAGTCCATGGGGCCATAATGTAATCCTAGTGGGGCCATAATGTAATCCTAGCCGACCTAACAATAATATTTTAAGGGCACAATAATAAAAATATTGGGGTTACAGGGGTACGAAAATAACCATAAGGGGGGCTACACTAACATAATAAGGGACTACACTATTAATATAGGGACCTAACAAAACCTATGATAAAATCCATTGAAATATCCTCCCAACATTGACTTGGAATGGATAAAGGGTGTGGAAGACCCGGGGTCTTAATTGTCTCAACTTTATTTTTCTCACAAACCAAATATTCCGCCACAAACTTTTGAATATTATATTTAAGGCAATGCTAGAAAAATTATTTCTTCACCTTGTGGTAAGTTTTTAAAAATCCTGAGTGTCCTCCTAAGGGAGAAGTGTGAAATTCCAAAAGAATCTTTTGTTTTAGTTTTGAATTCTTACAAAGATATCAGTGATATTTGTACTATAAGGAATCATTTTTCCAACTAAATATATCAGATGTAGTAGAATATTGCTGCAAATTTTGAATGAGTTCCCACTTTTATTCATCCTACTTTCACTCATCCCTTGCTTCGGTTATCCAATCTGGTTGGATAATATAAATGGCACAAATAAATGCTTCCACCTCATCATCTTTTCTTGAGAGTGCATCTGTAACAAAATTTAGCTTCCCTTTTTTGTAGATGATTTCAAAGTCATAACCCAACATCTTTGTGACCCATTTTTTCTACTATTCTAAAGATAGTCTTTGTTCGAAAAAGTATTTAAGACTATCATGATCATTTTTTACCTTGAAGTGTCTTCCCATTAGGTAAGGTCGCCATTTCTTTAGTGCATGCAGTATTACTGAAATTTCCTTCTCATAAATAGCTTTCTATAAATACTTTCCTTTGATTGGACGGCTTTCAAAATCAATGGGTCTTCCTTCTTGCATTAAAACAACACCAATTCCATTTCCCAAGGCATCACATTCCAAAATAAAGGTTTTTGTGAAGTATGTCATAGCTAAGATAAGTGCTAGGAACATTGTCTCTTTAAGATGTTAAAAGGCCTTAGTTGCTTCATGAGTCCATGAAAATGCATATTTCTTCAATAATGTTGTTAGAGGTGCTTCTATTCTCCCAAAATTCTTAACAAACTTTTGATAATACCTTGTTAACCTGAGAAATCGTCACAACTTCTTTATGGTTGTGGAAACTTTCCATTCCTTAATGGATTTAATTTTGTTAGGGTCTACCTTAACACCCTCGTGAGATATAATATGACCCAAATATTCCACCTCTTGTACTAAAAAGAAATATTTGGAGGTTTTTGCATATAATTTTTTCTCCTCCAATAGCTTGATCACCCTGTCAACATGTTGAAAATGATCCTTCCAAGCCCTGTTGTAGATTAGTATATCATCAAAAAATACTAATAGGAATTTTCTAAGGAAGGGTTCGAAAATGGAATTTATGAACCCTTGAAATGTAGAGGTGCATTGGTAAGGCCAAAAGGCATGACCAAAAATTCATAATGACCTTCAAGAGCTTGAAATGTTTTTTTTGAAATATCATCAGTCTTCATCCTAATTTAATGATATCCTGAATGAAGATCCAACTTGGTAAAATAAATTTCTCCATGTAATTCATCCAATAATTCATCAATCAGGAATGGGAATTTTATCTTTAATAGTGAGCTCTGTGAGCTACCTATAATCTAGACACATGCGCCATGATCCATACTTCATTTGCACCAATATTACTGGAGCAAAAAAGAACTTTCACTCAGTTGAATTATACCAGCCTCTAACATTTCTGCGATCATACGTTCAATTTATCTCTTTTGATCATAAGGATATATATAAGGCGTGATTTTTGGAGGAACACTTCCTAGAATAAAATGAATAACATAATCATGATCTCGAATAGGTGGGAATCCTTTTGGAGTTTCAAATACCCTAGAATAATTGTCCAAGACTTTTTGGAGATATGGAGAAATAGATGATTTTTGTGTTGGAACTTCTAGTGAGCATAATTGTGAAATTACGTCTTGTTATTTCTTTAGAAGCTTTGTCATTAGAGCTTATTATCTTTCCCGGCTTCCCTGTGATACCCCGTAATTTAACTTCCTTTCCTTCTGAAAAAAATTTCAAGAAAATTTCTTGAAAATTAAAAGCTACCGTCCCCAAAGATTGTAACCATTGTAATCCTAGTACAACATCAACACCTCCCATTGGAATGGAAAGAATTGGACTATTCAATAAATATTCCCCCATGGTTAGATTGATATTATGGCATTTTATAGAGCAATTTTTAGTTCCTACAATTGCAACCATCACTTGACATTCTGGTGCTGGGTGTAGGAAGCAATTCAATTCCTTGGCTACCTTACAATGAATAAAGTTTTGGGTACTACTTGAGTCAATCAACACTATTAATTTTTTCTTCTTGATATGTCCTTATATCTTGAGAGTTTTAGGAGTGTTAATTCCTACCAATGCATTAAAGGATATGGTTAGAATCATTTCTTATTTCTCTACAGTTGGTTCTTGGTGTATATCCCCTTCTTTTGAAGTTCTTGTTCATTTTCTTCCTCCTCTTCACACTGTAAAATAATTTCTTCTCATCAAACTTGTGAACTTTAGTGTATTTTCTATCACAACTGTAGAAAATACCTTTTGCTACTTTTTTCTTCCCATTTTTTTTGTCTCAAACTTCTAGGTTGTGGAAGTATAGGAGTATAAACATTCCATATTTATAGATGTGAGTGGTAGGCTTCCTTTTCGCCATAATTTTACATTCAATTTTTCTTTCCAACCTAAATGCCTTCTCCAATGAATTAGGTTCCCAAAGGTGAACCTCATGTTGGATTTTATCCTTTAAAATTCCTATGAAGACATCAATCCCATGTTCCTCTAGAATATTAGCTACCCTTATATTCAATTTTTGGAAGTCCTCAAAGTGCTCCACCACTGAACCCTTTTGCTTGAGATTTATCAATTGGATAAAGAAGGTGTTTCTCTTTGTATCCTAATAATGTGCTATCATTTCCTCTGTAAAAATTGACCAAGTGACAATTTTTTTATTGGATAAAAGCTATCGATACCATAAAAATGTATTTTGTTCTAAATATAAAGTTGCAAGGTGTACCTTTTGTGTGTTTTTCACATTATTGAGATCAAAATATTGCTCCATCTGTAGTATCCATGTTACGAGATCCTTGCCATATAACTTACTCATATCGATCTTTGGAATATGGTGGGATTTCAATCCAACATTAGAGTTTATGAAATCATGATTAACAGTTTTTTTTGTCTCATCGTGAGTTTCCTCTACTATATTTTCGCCATTAGGAATCATTTCTTGTATCAACTTTGTCAAACTTTCCTTCAAACCTACCATGTCTGCTTTTATATCATTCTTCATGTCTTCCATTTTTTCTACCATGTCTTCCATGCCATTATTCAAACCATCCTCTTAGCTTCCAGGCCTTTCTTCAAAAGTTCCATTTCATTTTTTGTCGCTCTTTGCGAGAGCGAAATTTTGTGCACTTGCTCTTGTAATTTTGATATATCACGTTGCAGTTCTTCCACTTCATGAGTCATAGTAGAGTATTATGAGGGCTTAATGGGTAATGAATTAATTATAGGGGGAATTGTAGAACCTAATATTGATATCTATGCTTCAATATTCCCTTGGAATCACTTTAAATTGATTTTTAAAACAAGACTTATGCAATTTCCAATAAAAGTACTCACATTTTTCTTGCTTTTGAGGAGCTCAATATTGAAACTGAATTATCTTAGTGATTTAATATCTTCAATATCTAAAATTCGGTCCTATAGTATCCCTATGAATCTAATTTCGAATTCCACAGGTTTGACTTTATTTTGATTCTTCAAGACAAAGTTATGCCCAATCTCCCACAATGACCTAAATATGGACTAGTTCAGTAGAGAAAATTTGTACATCATGCCACGTGTCAAATTTTCCTCCTTTGGCTCTGAAATTGATACAAAGGAATTACAATCCATGTACCTTCAACCACTTTTTACATAATTCCAATCTGATGCCGAGAGAGAGAGATATGATGATTTTCCCAAGGTCACCTCTTTTAGATGATATTTAGGAGCCTGCAAAAACCCTAATGTCCACATATCATATCTCCAAAATATTGTGAACCAAGATCTGAATTTTTACAAATTTCCTCAGAATTTCTTCGAAATGGGTTTTTTTTTAGCGTCTAAATCCTCATAGAAAAAACGTTATAGTGAAAATTTCATGATGACTTATTTGAAGTAGAGGAACCCTAGAATCCAAATCTCTGATACCAAATGTTACGGAACCAACTCCAAAAATAGAATAAAAAAGAGATCAATGCCTTAGAAATAAGCCACTTCGATGGGGAAACCTCATTTACATTATATAAATGAAAATTTATAGGATGATACAAATGACAAAACCTCTTTTCTATATATAGGAGTCCATGGGGTCACAATATAATCCTAGCCGACCTAAAAATAATAATGTAAGGGCACAATAATAAAAATAAGGGGGTTACAAGGGTACAATAATAACAATAAGGGGGCTACACTAAAAACAGTAAGATACTACACTAGTAATATAGGGACCTAACATGTGCAAACACTTAAACAAGAGGAAACATTAAGGAGAACATAAGGACAATGCACACAAAAATTTGGTATTGGAGTTCATCCTATGTAGACTAAGTTCATCTTTTGTAGACTACGTCTCCAGACACTTCTTCAATAGTGCAAGGGCCTCTTCATTCATCTTAGAAAAAATAAGGAGTACATGGAAAAATATGTCAATATAACTCCAATCATGGGAGTGACTTGAAAATGGGTTGATGAGATCCAAAAATAGGCAACACCAATGAAATCCACTCCATATTCGGAGAACTTTAAGTATAAACTTGACTATATTTTATCACGTGCAACTCTAGACCCGTAGAGAATATAAAATATTCCACAACAGAATATGTGGGAGAATATTCTTATAATATTCTATGTAATATTATCAAAGAATATTTCCACCTTGGAACTTGCATCCCATGGTTCCATTTCATAGTTCAACCTTCTTGCACTATATAAAAAGTCACGATTTCGTAGTGTGCCTATCGGTCCTCCATTTTTCTAAATGGTTGTGGAAGGTTTAAGGAATAATGACGTGACACTATTAAAAAATCGCCCACCTGGAGCAATGGTTGGTGGGCTATGTTAAGGCATAGGATAGTTGAGGGGTCACCGATTCAAGCCTTGTGGGCCCCATACATGTTTTTCTTGTTTATTAAAATAAATATTTTGTTAATTGTTACCACTAACCTGCATTGCTCATTGTTATGCAATGTAACCATTTCCATAGTTTTCTATGGTTTAGTAGTTCCACCAAAATGGTGGCCCTCCAATTCATTATTCTAACAAATTCTTTCGATCACCAAGTCAACATGGCACCCATTCACTAAGTTTGTTATAACCGCTACTAAAAACTATGGATTCTACTAGACTTATTCCCCTGCGAGTTTTTAACAACACCTCCCATATCTAACCACTTTAACCAACCTGTCAGGGTAAACATGAGCTCAGAGATACTATGACATGACTAAATCTTTTATATAACATTAAGGAAATGGAGTCGACAAACCAAGACATTATTGACCCTCCTCGGGTGCTACAGGACCCCTAAGGGCTAAACCACCCTTCCAGGTGTCTAAATCCTGAGCTAACTTTCCTTTTTCCTAATATAGACTCTTAGATGCTATCAAATCACAACCTTATTTCGACTGAAACCATCCAGTTGCATGCATGATGCCTACAAGGGCACAATTTCAATATTTTCATCCAATTTTGTGCCTACAACCATGATATTTGAGCCATTTTTTCAGGACCAGTCTCTAGAACACTACCCAGAGCTTGACTCAAATTTCCAAAATGATAAATGACACACGGAAAAATAATCTAACACAAAACTTAACCAAGAACTTGAGCTAACCCTATCTAACCATGACAACCATTTTGTCGAACACATGGTATACATGAAGTCTACGGGTCATGAATGCATATTTGAACACAGAGGTTTGAAAATTATCTGAGAAACATAAAGAAGATCTAATTCCTTGTTGCAATGGTTACAATAACATCTTTTAGTTCATTCATTAATTAACCAGTCATTTACAATAAAAACATGATAAGAGCCATAACTTGAATTTGTCATAAAACCATATTTATATCCATCATATAACCATATAAGTAATTATAACAGAAAAACCATTAATTCCACATAACATCAAGTATAATTACTCATGAATTATAAGGAACAAATGTCTTATCATTCATATGAAAAATCAAACCAATTCAAGGACTTCCATGTACCACCTTATCTCTTTCAGCTAATCACCCTCATGCCATATTCCAAGCATGAATGTGGTTTCTCTTTATATAAAATAATACATAAAAAACCAAGGGAATCCATAGGTTAAACCACCTCTGCCCTCACACTACAATGACTTCACCTAAACAGGTCCTAACATCATAAAACCAAACCAGTCTTTGATTCCTAAGAATTACTTCACCATATCTTCAGGAATTTTCCTGTCTCCACCCACCTGTTGAGGGCTTTCGGGAGAAAACCATCTCCACTCCAAACCCTTGGGATTTTCGTAAAAAAAAAGATGCAAAATTGTTAAGAGAACGAGACAAGCCTCGAAGTAATGAACAAAGGAAATAAAATTAATAATTTCTCAAAAGGAAACTCTAAACACCCAATTAACTTAACATACACTCATGAGATTGTAAGAGTTGCTAAAATAAATTCACACACAAGGCTTTTGATAGTCAAAACAAGTTTGGGCAAACACTGAGAATTTGGTAATCTGGTTCAAGAAAAGATAATCTTTAATTTTTCAAAAATTTTCCTTAAGTCTGTAGGTTTTAATACAAAAAAGTGCAGTACTGCATTGTTTTTAAACAAAAAGTGTGGAGGCCAGAAAACATATATAAAAAATAAAAATTCAGATCTGCTTTTCAGGGATTCTAAGAAATAATTTACCCAACCCAGAGTGGACTAATAAAAATCAGAAAAACTCTTCAAAAGTCAAAATAAAAAATAAAAAAGAAAACTAAGTTCATTTTCCCCAGTGGAGTCGCCATTTTGTAATGCAGATTAATCCCTCTTGCGAACAAGAGCGATCTCCCTAGCATCCTAAGGATATCTAGAAGCAAAAATCCAAATGCAAACCATTTTATGTAGATCATTTGTTCTTCAAAATTATTAAACAACAAAGGATGAGGACATTCCCCTACCTGAATTCCAATGCTTGTTGTAATCTTTAATCCAGTCGCTCCAAAAGAGGTCAATTCAGCATGTAAGACCTGCATCCAAAGATAGGAAAAAGGATTAAAAGTAACTACAAGATATAATTATTCAGAAACACTAATATATCTCAGTGATCAAGGAATCCAACAATTAAATTACTCAAATAAATACATGAACAACTTAATGAGAAAATAGAATCAATTTGTATTAAATTTTATAATAATAAGTAACCTTACAACCTTGTCGCCGTGATGTCATACAAGTCCTTCCGGGGTCCTGAGAAACCGTTTTCCATCGGTTTGACAAGCCTTCTCCTCTATGAACTAGCATAAAACCATGGATAAGAGTATGTGATCATTCTCATACTAATGATGCCAAGCATAGAGAGTATAATTTCTTCAACAATTCTCTTCTATCAAATTTTCACAATCTACCCTTGAGACTGAAACATGAGTTCAATTTATAGGAGAATGAAGGAGGTTTCAGTTCCATAAAGATGGGGATAAAGTCCTCTAATAAAGGTATTTTAGCTCTAAATGCGAAGGGATAATCTCCATTAATGAAGGTATAGAGGTTCATGAATGAAGGGGTGAAGCTCGACTTGATTACGCTTCTAGAAGCCTCCAGCTAGGAGAATATTCAACCAGCTAGGCTTCTAGAACTTAATTTTTCTTTTATCTTACCTTTTTCAGGGATCCACGGTTTTAGTAAGCAGAACGTGCAGGATGTGCCACAGGTTATAGAGAAAGAAACCATGGTATCATAGGTAAGAACTAGGAAAAGTGCAGAGTTAGGCTCTTTAGGGTTTTAATGAGCTTTTTCCAAATTCCAAGACTTGGTTTAGGAACTTTATGATTTTGGACCTCTAAGGGAGAAATAAATAGGTAATGATGAACCCATATAGATAGCTAAATGTCATGGTGAGAAATTTTAGTGTAACACATGGCTATCTAGAAATGGTAAGGAAAGGTTAAAACCATTGCCAAGCATAGAAAAACCCATGTGAATGACAAAAAATGAACCAAATACACACACTCATATACCATGCATGCTAAAACAACTAGGAAATCATATATTCAACCTATTACTTGCAAGTATTCCCACTAAATCCACTTGATCTGACCTTTTTTTGCTTCATCCTTACTTGATCCTTGATTTCCTTTGCTTTCTTATTATTCATTTGCTTGCTTGCTCGATTTCTCCTCTTGGTGCTATTTTCCTCTTTGAAACTAATTCCAAAAATAAATTGAAAAAATGATCCAAAATGATGTTCTAAATCCTTTTTATTATGGATACCTCTAATTTCTTCAATTTTCCTCAATTTTCCTTCATTTTCGTTCATTTTCCTCCTCACATGAAGCCTTTCACCTTTCACTTTCATTTTCTCCAAATTTCATTTATTTTCATAAAAAAAAATGGTAGTAATTCCTTTTTCCTTTTCAAAGCCTTTTCTATTGCCTTTACCAATTTCCCCTTAGCCATAATAAATAAAAAGTGATGTCCACTTGAATGTTTTTCCCAAAATTCAACTTGGAATACATGTCCTATCACCTTGGTCTTATTTTACCTTTACTAACTTTATTACGTGAAATTTTAACCTAGGCATTTTACATAGTTTCCCTACCAAGTTTGGAAAGCGTTTGACCTGCGAACCATAGGGTGTCACGTGGTGTTCTGTGATTGGGCCCCATGGGGCCTAGTGATTGGGCCACTTAATATACCAATTCATGCACATATGTCACATCCTAATTGGCATGGGAGATTTCATACTTACTGATAGGGCTGCTACCAGGTATGCCACATGGAAGTCTATCAGAGCACCATGTGGAAGTATGTGGGGCCTACCTGCACAAAAAATTTACTATTTGTAAAAAAAATTAGATGGCCATAACTTTCCCATACGATGTCATATTGAGGTGTCAATTGCATTGTTGGATTCATAATGATGAGATATTTTATTTTATATAGGTTTCATTGAGATTTTAGGACTTCATATTTTTGGCCTTTTGTGACTTGATTATAGAGGGCACATTTTTGGATTCATGCTATAAAACCTGGCGTTGAGAAGTGAAGGTGAATTTGTAGAGTCCATTGGTTATGTATAAATTTGCAAAGATCTATGAAACATGTTATAAGGTATAGTTGTAGAAAAGTGTGAAGAAGAAAAATACAAAGATTAAAGTTACTAAGTCATAATCAAAAAATGTAAAATGGAGAGGAGTAAAACTAGTAAGTACATTTTTTTTCTCTTGAAAATAATTTATTTTCAATGTGTTTCAAGTCGAAACATATTGACGCAAGCTAGGCCAGCCTGCAATACCAGGATCTTCATAAAGTAATGCTTATAAACATACATGCTCTAATTTGCCCAATTCACTCTTTATGCAGAAACTTTCTTTCATATTTATGGTTATAAAGCCCTTCCACAATAATCCTTTCTTAAACATCATATTATTTATTTGTCAGATTAGAGATGCCTCATAACACCATCTGCTATGCCTTAAGTCCCTCATTCATTTCATCACCAATAGTCCTCATGTGTTTATACACCATCACAAAATTCTTCCTGTATGTGTTGGATTCAGTTAAATGCCCTCTTGAGTTATCAAAGTTATTTAAACCCCAATCAACTCAAATTGGGCAATCTCAACATTTTTCCCAAATCAAAATTTCAATAGTTGGCAAATTCATACAACATCATTATTATACGGAAGCCTTCACATAAATTCCATAAACTCACCCATCACTCCCTATTCATTCAACTCAATTCAGCAACATGAGTATATGAGTTCAATATTCCATAACTTGAATAAAAACCAATTAGACCATGCGCTCATGGTCTTCCCATGCAAGCATTATAACAAAGTTCTACCTTTGAACTTAATATGAACCTCAACCACAATTTATTATGCCAGCGTTATTCAACCTAATTCCATTGTATTTATATGTGCGCCCTTTCTATTTAAATACGCTGGACATGGTCAATAAACTCTATACATATGAAATCCTTCACGCATTGACTTAATTACCACCATCTGCCAGTTCCTTTCAGTGATTCAATACATATCAGATTTAATCACTCAAATATCATTTAGGAATACTTCCGGCAAACAGCGTTTTCACAATTCATCGATTTCTAGCTTTGTTTAAAATCGAATCTCAATAAATAACTGCTTACCTTTATAATTCTGAACGCACTTCCTTTTATTTCCAGATTCAAACGCTGTTACATCTCTGCGCTATAGTTTTCAGAGCACATCTTCAGATTCTGGAATTCACCGGCAAACACAGTCTTGATTACCAACGCTGGCTAATTGCTGTATAAACGTTCTGCTCCAACAACGAATTCCATACCTTTCTGTGTCTTGTTTTAACTCTTTCAATACGTTACAAAATCCTTGCATCCGATTTATCAATCCACTCCGCATAAAACAATTCGATTCAACAAATTGCAACTGCTACAAATTAGAGTGAACAGTATTCCACGCATTTCTCATTCTAATGACAGCGGTTTGCATTTTTTTAGAGATGGGTAAAACAAATACATTGCAGGCATTCATTCAATTCATCGATTAACATAAAGACTTCATGAATTCGGAACCGGTTACTGTTACTCCTGCATCCAGATTAAAAAAGAAACCGTTCCATTGCTTCTCCATGGCGCTGTTACGCAACTGGAACAACGTGTGAGAGCATCATTCACAAATAATGCCATAGCAGAGATTTAATCGATCTTCATAACCACAGATTTATCTACAGCAACCATTTATTATGCTTTTCATTCAACGCTCTTCAAATGCTATCGAACCCAATTTCTCTAAACCAAATATGATTCAACGCATTTGCTTCCCTCGGCGTTCTATCATAATAACTACAGTTCAAATTCAACGCATTTGCTTCCCTCGGTGTTCTATCATAATAACTACAGTTCAAATGTGTTATCAACCATTCATTTAAATATTTCTTATGGGACATCGATATATCAACAAAAAGCCAGGTATAAATCAAGCACCGATACACCCAACTATATAACAGTTTGCCCTTTCAATATGATTATATAAGAGCGTTCACCACAACACAGGAACCATCATCCTCATAGATCATTCAATGCTTTTGGTTTATAAACACAACTCATACAAGTGCGCCTCACTAAAACCATTTCAGAAATCAACACGCAATTTCTAAAAACCACACTTATCATATTAATAAACAAATACTTACAAACTTCTTTTGTGGCCTGATATTCAACATTTGGCCCTTACAATTGCTGAAGGCTTACAGCCTTGCTGTTCAAGCCTGCTTTCAGCCTCACACTCTCTCACAATCTCTCATGGTTTCTCTCACAAATCCCCTTCCTATTTATACAATTTTTAAAAATCATTTAATTAAATGCTCAATCCCTTAAAATCCTTAACAAACCCCTAAATTTCTCAACATCCCTAAAGGATAGGTTTTTATCCCTAAAATCCTTCAATTTATTAAATTTCCTCATATCCTTTTATTAATAAAAGGATATTTACATAAATCCTCACCTTCTCCTATTTAATTCAAATTAATTAATAAAATATTAAAATCATCACACCCCATATTTACAAGTTAATATTATCACACCCCATATTTACAAATGGAGAAAAAGGTCTTGATGCTCCTGCATCAGACTTCCCATGTAAGAAAAATTCATGACCACCTGGTCATAAGTCTGGATATCTCCTCCTGGATCCCAGATTTTATTTTGTAAATCTTCCGTGCTTGTCGATTGCTTCACTACTGTTGTCATCTGCTGTTGTCTTCCAGGTTTCCATACTTTGTGTTGTAGTGCTCCACCTGCTCTGCTCTTGCAATCTTTCACTGTCACTCTCTTGTTGTCGCTCCTTTTCTTTCTTTCGGTTGTCTTTCTCTGGGATGTCTTTATCATTAATCTCCTTATCATCTCAATTTCTTTGTCCAGTATGTCCTCTGTCCGCTGATTGTTTCCAACATCTTCAATAAAACATGTTGCTCTTGCTGTCACTATGGATGTTGCGGCCTCCCAATCTTCCTTTCCCTCTGCAACATTCCTTTGCTTGTCACCTGCAATTTTATCCGCAATTTCTTCTTGATTATCATTTATGACAACTGCTTTGTCATCCTTCTTCAGCAATCTATCCTGGACATCCTTCAGTAGATGTTCTTCCTCTTCTTCTTTCATTTGACTATCCACCTCTTTTCCCTTTAGCAACACTTCAGTATGTTGTGTTGATTTCTCTTCTTCTGTCAGCATATCAGTATGCTGATCCAAACTCTTGAGACTGTCAGCTAGTCTCCACTTCTCATCAGCTATCTCAATGATGTCTTCCAGCATTTGTCCACTGTAGTGAACTGATTCTTTCCCAGCTTCTGCTTCAAAAATTTCATCTTCTGGAAGGTACTCTTCCACATCTTTGTCAGCTTTAAAAGACTGTCTATCTTCTTCCAAACCTGCAATCACACACAAATTATCAGTTTTAAAATCACCAGACCTTACGGTCTTGTTTGATGCTTCAGTCATCAAATCTTCGTGCTGCTTTGAATCATTCATATGATTCAACTCCTCCAGCTCTTCATCACTTTCAAAAAGTAATGGTCCACTCTCTGGGTAACATATTGAAACTTCAACATCTTCTTCAGCATCTTCCTTTTGCTGTAGCTCAACTGTTTCGAGCTTCTCTATCCTCTGTCTGGCATCTATAACCTGTTCAAGTTCCCTTAGTTCCTTTATTAACTGCAAATTCACCTGATGATTCCACTTCTCTTGTAGTCTCTGCCATCTCAACTTCTTTCTCATAACATAACCATGCTTCAGGTCTTCCTCATTTCTTTGCAACATCCCCATTAACACCTCAAGCTGAACTGCTATTTCAGCTTTCTCCCTTTCATATTCCTCTTTGCTTAACTGTCTCTGTATGCCAACTGCCTTGGCACCCTTCTCCTTTTGTCTTCTACTGTGGTTGATTTCAGAACCTTTATTATGACTGTCACTAGTCATCATCCTTTCCATCTCTATGAGTCCCTTACTCACTTTACTATGAGTTGCACTAAAGCCTGTTCAGCAGCAAGTCCTGTTTTGCCGCCACTTACCTCACCAAGCCCTCCTCACTCGGTCTTTTGGCAAGCAATTGGTTCTACCTCTGGAACCTCCTTTGAGCACTTCTCTTTGCTCTTCTTGGCTTCAACTCATCTGCCTGTTCACAACTGTCCTCCTTATCCAATCTCTATTGGATTTCTTCAAGGTTCTGTCACTTATGCTTTCACCAGTTTTCTGTTAGCAATCTTAAACATGTCTTCTATGGATTTTCCTTTTAAGAGTTGCAAAAATACTTCTGCAAAGACTACAATCTTCAAATTCAAATAAACCCAGATCACCTTACCTTCAAGATCTCAGTCTGATCTTGTCTTTTCGTTTTCCTGTACTTTTAAATGGACCGTCCTTCCCACTAGCTGTCAGCTGTGTCTTCAAACTCTTCAACTACCTTCAGAATTTCACCACTCCTGCAAATTTGTTTCAGCAAATCTTCATTGCTTCCTCTGCAAAATTTTACTGTCAATCAGATTTTAAAATCTGATTCTCTCTTCCAATCTTCTGGCTTGATCTGGCAAACTTATTTGTCAGCAAAAATTCCTTCTTTGCTGCAACCATCAATTCTCAATCTGTTTCTTGTCAGTAAAACCCAAATCAAAATTAACCAAACACAATACCTGCATGACTCCTCATTCCTTCAGCTGTACTCTGGTTGCTTGTCTTTCAGATTAGAATCTGATCTCCTTTACCTGCATTCTATTCACTTGCAATTGTATATGCTGCATTTAAAATCTGATCTTCATCATTCATCATACATTCAAGAATATATTTCAATTAACAAAAACCTTCTTGTCATCATTCAGAAGATAAACATTCCAACAGGGCATTCTGGCTTTGATACCAAAATTGACGCAAGCCTGGAGCCAGCCTGCAATACCAGGATCTTCATAAAGTAATGCTTATAAGCATCATGCTCTAATTTGCCCAATTCACTCTTTATGCGGAAGCTTTCTTTCATATTTATGGTTATAAACCCTTTCACAATAATCATTTCTCAAACATCAAATTGTTTATCAATCAATTTTCAAATCCTTCATAAAACCGTAACAATGCCTTAATTCCCTCATTCATTTCATCACCAAAATTCCTCATGTGTTTATACACCATCACAATTTCTTCCTGCATGTGTTGGATTCGGTTAAATGCCCTCTTGAGTTATCAAGTTATCTAAGCCCAATCAACTCAAATTGGGCAATCTCAACATTTTTCCCAAATCAAAATTTCAATAGTTGGCAAATTCATACAACATCATTATTATACGGAAGCCTTCACATAAATTCCATAAACTCTTATCCTCTATTCATTCAACTCAATTCGGCAACATGAGTATATGAGTTCAATATTCCATAACTTGAATAAAAACCAATTGAACCATGCGCTCATGGTCTTCCCATACCAGCATTATAACAAAGTTCTACCATTAGACTTAATATGAACCTCAACCACAATTTATTATGCCAGCGTTATTCAACCTAATTCCATTGTATTTATATGTGCGCCCTTTCTATTTAAATACGCTGGACATGGTCAATAAACTCTATACATATGAAATCCTTCACGCATTGACTTAATTACCACCATCTGCCAGTTCCTTTCAGTGATTCAATACATATCAGATTTAATCACTCAAATATCATTTAGGAATACTTCCGGCAAACAGCGTTTTCACAATTCATCGATTTCTAGCTTTGTTTAAAATCGAATCTCAATAAATAACTGCTTACCTTTATAATTCTGAACGCACTTCCTTTTATTTCCAGATTCAAACGCTGTTACATCTCTGCGCTATAGTTTTCAGAGCACATCTTCAGATTCTGGAATTCACCGGCAAACACAGTCTTGATTACCAACGCTGGCTAATTGCTGTATAAACGTTCTGCTCCAACAACGAATTCCATACCTTTCTGTGTCTTGTTTTAACTCTTTCAATACGTTACAAAATCCCCGCATCCGATTTATCAATCCACTCCGCATAAAACAATTCGATTCAACAAATTGCAACTGCTACAAATTAGAGTGAACAGTATTCCACGCATTTCTCATTCTAATGACAGCAGTTTGCATTTTTTTAGAGATGGGTAAAACAAATACATTGCAGGCATTCATTCAATTCATCGATTAACATAAAGACTTCATGAATTCGGAACCGGTTACTGTTACTCCTGCATCCAGATTAAAAAAGAAACCGTTCCATTGCTTCTCCATGGCGCTGTTACGCAACTGGAACAACGTGTGAGAGCATCATTCACAAATAATGCCACAGCAGAGATTTAATCGATCTTCATAACCACAGATTTATCTACAACAACCATTTATTATGCTTTTCATTCAACGCTCTTCAAATGCTATCGAACCCAATTTCTCTAAACCAAATATGATTCAACGCATTTGCTTCCCTCGGCGTTCTATCATAATAACTACAGTTCAAATTCAACGCATTTGCTTCCCTCGGCGTTCTATCATAATAACTACAGTTCAAATGTGTTATCAACCATTCATTTAAATATTTCTTATGGGACATCGATATATCAACAAAAAGCCAGGTATAAATCAAGCACCGATACACCCAACTATATAACAGTTTGCCCTTTCAATATGATTATATAAGAGCGTTCACCACAACACAGGAACCATCATCCTCATAGATCATTCAATGCTTTTGGTTTATAAACACAACTCATACAAGTGCGCCTCACTAAAACCATTTCAGAAATCAATACGCAATTTCTAAAAACCACACTTATCATATTAATAAACAAATACTTACAAACTTCTTTTGTGGCCTGATATTCAACATTTGGCCCTTACAATTGCTGAAGGCTTACAGCCTTGCTGTTCAAGCCTGCTTTCAGCCTCACACTCTCTCACAATCTCTCATGGTTTCTCTCACAAAAAGCCCTCCTATTTATACAATTTCTAAAAGCCATTACATTAAATGCTCAATCTCTTAAAATCCTCAACAAACCCCTAAATCTCTCAACATCCCTAAAGGATAGGTTTTTATCCCTAAAATCCTTCAATTTATTAAATTTCCTCATATCCTTTTATTAAAATGATATTTACATAAATCCTCACCTTCTCCTATTTAATTCAAATTAATTAATAAAATATTAAAATCATCACACCCCATATTTACAAGTTAATATTATCACACCCCATATTTACAAATGGAGAAAAAGGTCTTGATGCTCCTGCATCACATATTTTGTTGGTTCTTTTGTTCTTTTCCCTCACTCTATTTACATGTGTTTATTTGTTTATTTGTTTCAAGTTATATGTATTTGTTTGATTGAAATTGTGCATTTGTTTATTTTTGTTTCAATTTATATGCATTAGGTGGGCTAAACAATCTACTTTTGTGAAGTATGAAGCAACAATTTGGTTAGTCGTAATATAATATTGTAGAATATGAAGCAGGAATTTAGTTGATATTAATACAATATAGTTTTAATCTAAGTCAACCTACTAGTACATATTATTCTTTGTTCTGATATGTGTGTCTTGTGATTGTTGTATGTTAGAAATTCATGTATTCTTAGATAATTATGTGAGAGTCAATAATATTTTTTCGAAGCGGGACACAATTTATGTATTATTTACATGCATATGTTAGAATGTTTATTTCAAGTTACATGGATTAGGTGGGTTCAATAATATTCTTCCATGGAGTATGAAGCAAAAAATTAGTCAACGATAATATAGTAGCGTAAAATATTAAGTAGAAATTCATTTGACATTAATTAAATATAATCCTAGTATAAGTAACCTTAGTATTAGGTCTTATTATTTGTTTTGATATGTGTGTATTTTGATTTTTGTATGTTATAAATTCTTGTCTTGTTAGGTAATTGAGTTTGGTTTGGCTATATTTTTCAAATCGAGGGACACTTTATTAAACTATTACAATGTTACGTGAAATATTCTATTATGTATCATAATACTTTCCCATATTATACTTTTGGTTATGTGTGCCTAGCTCGAGTGGAAAATATTTTTGTCGTGAAGAACTAAAATCATTCCATTGTTTTCAATTTTATGTTTCTTGGTTTTTGTTTGTAGTTGTGAACATGTCCACTGAGAAGGTGAAACTGACTATTTGCCTTCAAGTAACCCTACCGAGGCTAGTGAAATAGACTGATACAATTCCTTGTTTTGTGTGTTGTATGTACATATACATATATAGAAATAATATTATTTTCAAATAATAATATGATACCAATCATTAAATTATTTTAGACAAGTGAAAAGTAAAAAAAAATTGAAATGCATAAATGAAAGTAACTTGAAACTAATATATTAATTTTTTTTTCATACTTTCATTATTATTATATGTCTTCTTTTTGGTTCCGAATTGTGTATCTTACAATTTTATGTTACAAAAAAATTCTTTGTTGGAAGTGTCTCAATTTTTAGTCCCCCTTTCAGTATTGAAATTACTAGGTACTGAGGCTATTAATTGACAAAAGATAGGTCACCCTATAACTCTCGATTATCACTTTTATTTACCAGATTTAAAATTTATTTCACTCTCCAATTTACCAGGTGAAGTTCATATTCATTTCTGTCCACATAATGTAAGGAGGAATTTAATTACTAAAGAAATCATTATATGCCAGTTTATATATTTGTGTATGATTTTATAATACGATTATAGATTCAATATTTGCTTTTGATCTCACCTTGTGTGGAGTAGTAAAACTTACCCTTTTATTTTTTTACTTTCATGGATACTTTATTTTCGCACATGTCTTTTTTTTGCACATATTTCTTCCATAAATACTTTGTGACTACACACAAATATTAGCTAGAGTGACACTGTATGATAGTGTATTCTAGAGATTCTTCCATTCTTAGGTAATTCTATTATACTTTGTAAAAAAAATTGAAACAATATACATAGGCAACAAGTTTGAGAAAAACACTTCATAAAACATCTACAGTGAGACATCATATCTTTTGTTATGTATTGTAATACTTTCCCATATTTCACTTATCATTAACTGCACCTACTATCTTACTGTAAAGCTGTAAGTTCTTACATGAAGCCACATGGAAGGACATGAATATTTATATTAAATCACATATAAATTTTCAAATCGTAGCTCCCATTATTTTGTGGCCCTCAAAATGTTTAAATGACGCATGATGAGTTCATTGTAAGAAATGAGACTGGTAATGACATAGTCTTTGTTATTTATCCAGATCAAAATAACATAGAAACATAAATAAAAAAAGATCAATGACTACATAATGAGCCACTTCGAGGGGTAAATCTCCTTTTACATCACATAAATGAACAATTCTTGGAGGATTCGAAAGAAAATACCTTTTTGGTATATATGGGACTCTAAAGGGAAAAATTATAATTAGGGCCTACATAACAATAATAATGTAAGGGAAAAACAATAATAATATTGAGCTTCTATTAGGAAAAACAATAGAAATATGGGGGCTACACTAGTAAGATAGGGACCTAACATGCCCCTGGTGTTGAAAAATATGTTATCCTCAATGCTTGAGTAGTTCTATATTATTCTGTATGAAATACTCCTCCTACCATGTGGAATATTCAACATTTAAGTTCTTCCACTTAATGGGATATTCTAAAATTAATCAATTTTGTAATTGTCATATTCTTGTTTCCATATCTTATTTAGCTCCAATATGATTTTCCTTCCTCGTTAAGTTCTGGAAATATATTTTTAAATGGGATCTTGTAACCTATAACTTTATTTAAGCATGAAACATGGAAAACTAGGTATAGTTGTGAAGATGGAGGAAAATCAAATTTGTGTGCCATGGTACCAATATTTTGCAAAAAATTATAGGAGAAATAGTACTTGGGTGATAATCTATTATAATTATTAGCTTGCTTGAGGGACATTTTTTTGTATGGTTGTAGTCGTAAAAATACTCAATTAATCACATCAAAACTTATTTCATTGTGATGTTGATCTTCCTATTGTTTAATTTGATTCTGTGCTAGAGTTAAGTTATAAATTAAGTGTTAGAGAACTTGTTGTTGATGCTCAATGTCATAATCCATTTCTTGAACCTTATAATTTCATCTTAAATAAATTGTGATGGAAAATGGATGATATACATAAAGCACTATAAATGGTGTCAATGTTGTTGTAGTATGGAAGGAAGTTTTATACCACCATTATGCCAACGGTAACCGTGTGACCCATTGTGTTTGTTTATAAATTACAAAGTAACAAAAATGTTAATTTTTTCATCTCAATGAAAAATTCCAACCATGGGAATAGATTCCGCTTTTCGAGAGGACCAATTTTGACTATTGAAGTGTTCAATTTGGATAAGGGAAAGTGTACTTATGAAGGAAAGCCCACATATGCACATTTGGACAGGTTGACCCTAATAGGAAATTGGTCACCCTTGGAAGCCTATAAATACAAGTGACCTCAATCTCATTGGGACATCACGAAGCATATTATTCTTATCTTTTTTATTTATTTCTTTTCACATGTTTGAGGCAAGATCGAGGAAAGTGGTTCGCACAGGTTTAAAAATACAGGGTGCAAAGCTCGCATGTGTTCTAGGGTTTTCGGTCTCAGCCTCAAGCTTGTCAAAGGAAAATTTTAGCTATAACTTCATGTGATAATTATCATGGGTGTGGTTGGAAGGTCCGAGCTACATTCACATCTCTTCTTCCATGTGGTTGGGATCTAGGGCTAAATTTGACATGTGACTGCAGTTGATTGAAGATAAGGAAAGTTGTCTATGATATATATCGATGTTGGGAACATATTTCTTAATGTTATTGGGTTTTTTTTCTCAATAATTTTATTATGGGGCTCATTGTACTCACTGCTAAATATTTTCATGAAAATATAAGAGAAGATGAATATTCAAAGGGTTTTTCCCTATTCTTTGACCTCGCCTGGTGTCTCTTGTTGATGTGTTGATTTTATCCTTTATAATTGCATTTATTATTCAATCTTTAATTATTGTTGAAAACTCGAAAGATTAATTGTTATTAAAAACATTTCTAATTGAAGAAGTAATTGGGATAAAAGAAATTGAAAAAACATATACCAGTGTGAAAATCAACAAAAGATATCCTTCCAAACATTTGTTCACTATCTATGTTTGCCATCATATTGAGGATGATAAGATGAGATATCAACTAATTGAGTACCAAGATAAGAAAATAATTTTGTCCAAAAAATTCTGGTGAAAATGGGATCTCTGTCACTTATAATAATATTAGGGTTTCCATGTGGATTTTTAATTGTTTCCACAAATTATATAGTGACTGTATTGGCTTCGAAAGTATGATATATTGCACAAAAGTGTACATACTTGGTAATTCTATCAACTAAACCATGATGAGACTCTTTCCTCTGGGATTGGGTAAAATTGTGATAACATCCATTGAGATATCCTCCCAATGTTTACTTGGAATGGATAATGGTTGTAAAGGACCCAGGGTCTTAATTGTCTCAACCTCATTTTGTTGGAAAACCAAACATTCTACCAAAAAATTTTAAATATAATATTTTCCCTCTTGCCTGAAGATGTGTTTCCTAAACAAAAACCTCATATAAACTTGTATGATTAAACATAAGGATAGTATGCCTTAAATAATTGTGTAAACCCCCAATATATTTCAACAAAGTGTCTTTTTAATTCAAGTCTACACCTAATATCAAACACCTTCTTCTAAGTTATTGAGTGTATATTTTCACACTTTGACCCTTTAGTTATCTATAATTATGCCAATCAATAATAAATTTTTTCATATAAGCTAATGGATAAAACTGTATTCTAAGTGAAACAATAAAATCTATCCAAGAGTTGCAAACGTTATCTGCGTTTTCATATCCTCTTGTGTTTTGGCTTGCCACCAAATCAAAGCAGCACTTTCCAACCTCAATGAAGCCAAATGAATCTTTGTTTCATCAACTTTGATGTTATTTATCCCACAATAAACTTCAAGTTGATGAACCCAATTATCAAGTATTTCAGCATTCACTTAACCATTATACACAGGCAGTTCAAATTTGATATCAAGTTTTAATAAGGGAGTTTTACCATGCACCCTTGGGGTATGTGGATGTGTTTGAGTAATAGTTGTTGTGGAAGAGGAAGAAGATGAAGGTGAGGATGGAGGTGAATATGATGGTGGAGAATAGGGTGGTTTGTGACCATTTCCTTTTGAAGGCTTGTCATCATCTTCTCTTTTTCCTCCAGAAGAACCCTCTGCTTTTGAAGGCTTGGAACTCTCACCCTACAATATTGAAATCCTATCTTCATAAAGAACCTTCACCATTTCATTCATGTCAAAGAAATATTTTCTGAATTTTTTTTCTCCACATGACATATTATCAGGTCCTCCTTCATGAGACATTCTTGTTGAAGCTTCAACTGCAATTTGAGGAAGCATTTATGGTGGAGATTGTGGAAAATTTTCTCTCCTTGTCCTTGACCTATCTTGAGGACTTGCAACCACAATATTTCCTTCTCCCCTCTTGAGCTTTAACCTTGTAAGCATAAAAAACACTTGAAAAAAATTCAATCCTCACAAAAGCAAATGAAACCTAAGGTTTGATACCAAAATTGATCTCTATGAGATCTTAATGTAAATGTGCTTGACGGTTTGTAAATTGCAAGTGTTAAAATTGAGTTTTTGAGAGATTTTATGTTAATTTTTAATCACATAAAACATGAAAATGAACTCTGAAATATACATAAAAAAAAAAATTACACAATAAAAATAACCACAATACAAAAAATGATGAAGGAGTTCACCCCTCGTGGGCTACATATCCTTGGTCCAACTTCCAATGGCTTGTCCCTCTTTCATTATTCTCAAAATGGTGATTATGTACATTTATAATGCTTAAATGGCTTAAAAAAAATTTCCATCAGCTTAAGAGTACCCAAAAATGTCTATCAAGCCTCTTTTTGATCCGAAATTAGTCAAAAAATGAAGAATTTATAAGCCTCCCTAGTTTTGCTACTAATCACACCACAATTTCCCCAAAATCAAGGCCTGTCCTACAATTTCACCCTGATTTCGGCTAATCGAGTGAAAATTTCATGCAATTTCAGGTGAAATTGTTGGACACTTAATTTTCAAAATAACGCCTTAAACCTGAATTAACACCATAATCAACGTTTAATTCAATTAAATTTTTAATTAAAAAAATCGTGTTATCCTAACCGTCGACGATCAAGATCCGATGATGTCACATGGGCAATTTCGTGGTAGTTAGTGTGGCGGTTAAAACTTCCGCACCCATGGTCTTGAGAAAAGGTTGTATGGTATGATGTTTTGGGGGCCAGGGCTAAGCCTTGGCCCCTTACCCCCGAACTCCCGCTGTATAAACTTCAAATATAACATTAAAAGCCTATGGGTTTGAGAACTACCTTAGCGCAGTGGAGTTTGGCATTGTTTGTTGGAAGGAGGTCTGATGTTAAACCCCCAGCCAGTCCACTTTTCCCTAAACAATAATTTTGGTGGCCTCCCGTACTGCCACGAGGTAGCCTGTAGTAGGGCCACATGGAAGCATGTCGTTGGCCATCATTCCAACCACTATAAAATCACTCCAACCAGAACTAATGAAAAATGGACAAGTGGAAAGGCATGATTGACCCAATGAACCTAGTCAACCTTTGACTAGCCAACCATGCCCATATAGTTGTATGGATTATAGACTGGACAACCTGTACAAAATTTTCAAAAAAATTTTCTTGTTTGGGAAAACGAATATAATGTGTTTCTGGGAGCATACTGTGTCAGTTTTCGGTGAAACAAGTTGCCTCAGATTCAGAACAAAGAGATCTACATGATCGTTCAGGTTCCACACCATTTTTACAACTTTCATTTTTTAGCATAATTTTGAGCACCTAATCAAAGACATTGCAAATTGAAATTGTAGAAACTGAAATCATTGAAACTTTAGAACCAAAGATAATTAAACCTGAGATTTTAGAACCTAAAGTAACAAAAACCAAAACTTTGGAACCAGAAGTATTTTTAAATTAAGAATTAGAAATTACTACACTAGTAACTTCAAAAACATATGTCTCTCCTTCATTAGGTATAGTATCTACCCCTTTGCGAGTGACAGATAAAATATCCATGTCTTCAAGTTATGAATTAAATCATCTTCCACCTAGTTTGTTTAGTATAAAATGTATTACTAAAGAACTTGTTCCTAGAAACCCTCCCATTACCCAGGTTACATGACCTTCTCTCATTAATATTTCCTTTTATCCTTTATGAAAAAATCCTTGGTATCAAACTCTTATAAACTCTCGAAGTCCCATCTCAGTTAGCCCACTTGAGAGAATTTCCTTATTACACGCTCCATATTTTTGGCAGAGTATAATCATGAGTGTGCCTACACTTGAAATTCAAACTTCATCCACTCTCGTTAGTGGAACTTGTTATACCCCTATCTGTCACTCCATTATAGTGAGGGAAACACAAGTTAAACTTACCTCAGTTGTTGGATAAAAGCCATCCCCTATTGACCTTTTGTTTTACTTATGTGATAATTATCCCATGTTAAAGGGTGAAATTACGTAATTAGGTAATTTCTCATAATTATGTTTCCAAAATATTATAATTATGAGATAATAATTATTTCATAACTGAGATAATTGAGAAAAAACTCGTAATTGTGAAAAATGTTTCTATATTTTTCCATTCCCAAGGAGAGCAACTTGACGCACTTGTGTATGAATTGGTTAGGGCTCCATTATTGTAGAAGTTTCATAACTTTGCAAGCCCCTATGTGTCTAGATACATTCTTTCAAAAGATAAAATGAGCCTATATAATCTCACTAATAGGAAAGGGAGTTAGAGTGAGTATCCAAACTATAGTGAGAGAGATCTACTATATTAGGAGATGTGACCATACTATAAGCTTGAGGAGAGGATATCCTTTCTGAAAGGTATACTTTTCTTTTACTTTAATTTTGGATTAATAGATACATGCTCATTTTATATGTCCATTTTTTGAATATGATTTATTCTTGCATATGTTGGTTTAAACTAGCAGACCCTTTGCAGAAAGGCCATTGTTTGCTTGTTTGGTGGCATTGTGTGTACGGTATTATTTTATTATAGGTGGAATGAGATATTCAAGTGTAATAATGATTCCTATGCATAAGACTCAAGAGACGTTAGTAATCTAAAAGTATACCAAGGTTCACCTTATGATCTCCACCTCATCATGTTCATATATTGAATGTAATTATTTTTATAGCAAAGGATTGGGGTTTTAATCTTTGATAATTTTCACGATCATACACAAATTTGGGTAGATCATTCTCTGATCTAGTGGTTTAAAAGTAATCAACTTGCTCTGGTAACATTTTATAGTAACAAAAATTGTTCTTTCAATGAGAGTTTTCCCTCTCTTTTTTTAAATCTATTCTCTTTTTCTTTGGATTTATTTTGTTGTGAAACCAGCTCCAAAAAGATCTAAGAAAAGAGATATCAATGCCTTAGAAATAAGCCACTTCGAGGGGGCAAGCTCCAATACATTACATGAATGAAAAATTCTTGGATCATACAAATGAAAAAACCTCCTCTCTATATATAGGAGTCCATGGTGCCACAAGGTAATCCTAGTGGGACCACATTATGTAATCCTAGCCAACCTAACAATAATAATGTAAGGGCAAAATAATAATAATATGGGGGTTACAGGCGTACAAAAATAACAATAATGGGGTTACACTAACAACAATAAGGGACTATACTAGTAATATAAGGACATAACATGCTCCTCTCCTTCAAAAACCTATTGTCCTTAACTCTTGAGTAGCTCCGGGTGCTTTTGTATAAAATTCTCATCCTCCCATGTAGAATCTTCAGTGGGTAAGTTCTTCCATTTGATGATATACTTTGAAATTTATCGATTTCGTGGCTGTTGAGATCTTATTTCCATGATTTCTTCAGGTACCAATATGGTTTTTACTTCCTCATCAAGTTTTGGAAATATTGTTTAAACTGGAAGTTTGTCCACTATAACCTTTTTTAAGCATGAAACATGGAAAACTGGATGCACTTGCGAAGAAGTAGGAAGCTCTAATTTGTATGCCATAGTACCAATATTTTGCAACACCTTGTAAGGACCATAGTACTTTGGCGATAATTTATTATCCTTCTCAGCTTTCTTGAGGGACATTTTTTTGTATGGTTGTAGCTGTAAAAATACGCAATCTCTCACATCAAAACTTCTCTCACTGCGATGTTGATCTGCCTGTTGTTTCATTTGATTTTGTGCCAAATTTAGGTTATCCTTTAAGAGTTGGAGAACTTCTTGTTGATGCTCAATTTGATCCTCCACTGCTTGAACCCTAGAATTTTCCCTTAAAGAAGATGTGATGGATGGTGGATGATATCCATAAAGTGCCATAAATGGGGTCATGTTTGTTGTAGTATGGAAGGAAGTGTTATACCACCATTCAGCAAGAGGTAACCCCTTGACCCATTTTTCTTGCTTATTAGATACAAAATAACGAAGAGATCCTTCCAAACATTTATTCACTGTATCTATTTGACCATCGGATTGAGGATGATAAGATGAGCTATGAGCTAGTTGAGTACCCAAACAAGAAAATAATTTCGTCCAAAAATTTCCTGTAGAAATGGGATCTCTGTCACTTACAATAATCTTTGGGTTTCCATGTAGCTTTTGAATTGTTTCCATAAATTCAGTAGCAATTGTACTTGCTTTAAATGGATGAGAGAATGCACAAAAGTGTGCATACTTGGTAAGTCTATCAATTACAACCATGATGAAACACCTTCCTTCAGACTTAGGTAAACCTGTGATAAATTCCATTGAAATCTCCTCCCAACATTGACATGGAATGGATAAAGGTTGTAGAAGACCCGGGGTCTTAATTTTCTCAACTTTATTTTTCTGGAAAATCAAACATTCCGCCACAAACTTTTGAATATTAGACTTAAGTCCATCCCAAAAAAAAAATCTTTCTTCACCCCATGGTAAGTTTTTAAAAATCCCAAGGGTCCTCCTAAAGGAGAAATGTACAATTCCAAAAGGATATTTTCTTTCAGTTGGGAATTCTTGCAAATATATAAACGATATTTGTACCATAAGAAATAATTTTTCCAACTAAATGTATCAGATGTACTAGGATCTTGCTGCAAATTTTGAATGAGTGTCCAAACTTCTTCATCCTTCTTCCATTCATCCCTTGCTTCAGTTATCCAATATCGTTGGATAATATAAATGGCACAAAGCAATGCTTCCACATCTTCATCCTTTCTTGAGAGTGCATCTGCAACAACATTTAGCTTCCATTTTTTGTAGATGATTTCAAAGTCATAACCCAAAATCTTTGTGACCCACTTTTGCTACTCTTCCGAAGATAGTCTTTGTTCCAAAAAGTGTTTAAGACTATCATGATCAGTGTTTACCTTGAAGTGTGTTCCCATTAGGTAAGGTCTCCATTTCTTTAGTGCATGTAGTATTGCCAACATTTCCTTCTCATAAATAGCCTTTTGTAAATACTTTCCTTTGATTGGATGACTTTCAAAAGAAATGGGTCTTCCTTCTTGCATTAAAACAACACCAATTCCATTTCCTGAGGCATCACATTCCACAATAAAGGCTTTTGTGAAGTCTGGCGTAGCTAAGACTGGTGTTAGGCAGATTGCCTCTTTAAGATGTTGAAACACCTTATTTGCTTCAAGAGTCCATGAAAATGCATCTATCTTCAACAATGTTGTTAGAGGTGCTTCTATTCTCCCATAATTCTGAACAAACTTGCGATAATACCCTGTTAACCCGAGAAATCTGCACAACTGCTTTATGGTTGTGGGGAATTTCCATTCCTTAATGGCTTTAATTTTTTTCAAGTCTACCTTAACACCCTCGTGAGATACAATATGACCCAAATATTCCACCTCTTATACTCGAAAGAAACATTTGGATGTTTTGCATATAATTCTTTCTCCTCGAATAGTTTGAGCACCCTGTCAACATGTTGAACATGATCCTTCCAAGACCTGCTGTATATTAGTATATCATCAAAAAATACTAGCACAAATTTTCTAAGGAAGGGTTTGGAAAAGGAATTCATCAACTCTTGAAATGTAGAAGGTGCATTGGTAAGGCCAAAAGGCATGACGAAAAATTCATAATGACCCTCATGAGTTCAAAATGATGTTTTCGGAATATCTTCAGTCTTCATTCTAATTTGACGATATCATGAATGAAGATCCAACTTGGTAAAGTAATTTTCTCCATGTAATTCATCCAATAATTCATCAGTCAAAGGAATAGGAAATTTATCTTTAATAGTGAGCTTATTGAGCTCCCTATAATCCGGACACATGTGCCATGATCCATCCTTCTTGTGCACCAATACTACTGGAGCAGAGAAAGAACTTTCACTAGGTTGAATTATACTAGCCTCTAACATTTCTGCAATCATACATTCAATTTCACTCTTTTGGACATACAGATATCTGGAAGGCCAGATGTTTGGAGGAACACTTCCTGGAATCAAATGAATAGCATGATCATGATCATGAATAGGTGGGAGTCCTTTGGGAGTATCTAACACCTTGGAATGATTGTCCAAGACACTTTGGAGATATGGAGAAATAGATGATTTTGATGTTAGAACTTCTAGTGAGCATAATTATGCAATTATGCCTCGTTGTTCTTTCTTGAGAATATTTTTCATGACATTAGAGCCTATTATCTTTCCTAGCTTCCCTGTGATATCCCGTAATTCGATTTCATTTCCTTCCAAAAACAAAATCAAGAAAAGTTCTTGAAAATTAAAAGCTATCGTCCCCAAAGATTGTAACCATTATACTCCTAGTATGACATCAACACCTCCCATTGGGATGGAAAGCATTGGACTATTCAATACATATTCCCCCATGGATAGTTTCATATTATTGCATTTTCCAAAGAAATTTATAGTTCCTCCATTTTCAACCATCACTTGACATTTTGGTGCTAGGTATAGGAAACAATTCAATTCCTTGGCTACCTTACAATGAATAAAATTATGGGCACTACCCGAATCAATCAACACTATTACCTTTTTCTTCTTGATATTTTCTTCTATCTTGAGAGTTTGAGGAGTTGTAAATCTTGCCAATGCATTACATGATATGGTTAGACTCATTCCTTCTTCTTCTAGGGTTGCTTTGTGGTGTATATCCTCTTCTTTTGAAGTTTCTTGTTCATTTTCTTCCTCCTCTTCACAATCTATGTAAAATAATTTCTTCTTAGCACACTTATGACCTTTAGTGTATTTTCTATCACAACTATAGCAAAGCCCTTTTTCTCTTTTTCCTTCCAATTGTTGTGGTGTGAACCTTGTAAGTTGTGGAAGTTTAGGAGTAGCAACATTTCCATCTTTATAGATGTGAGTGGTAGGCTTCCTTGTCACCATAGTTTTACATTCAATTTTTCTTGCCAACCTGAATGCCTTCTCTAATGAATCTGTTTCCCAAACGCGAAATTCATGTTGGATGTTATCCTTTAAAGTCCCTATGAAGACATCAATCCTATGTTCCTCTGGAATATCAGTTACCCTTATATTCAATTTTTGGAAGTCCTCAATGTGCTCCACCACTAAACCCTTTTGTTTTAGATTAATCAATTAGCTAATGAAGTTGTTGCTCTTTGTATCCTCATAATGTGATGTCATTTCCTCCGTAAAAAATGACCAAGTGACAATTATTTTATGGGAGAAAAGCCATCGATACCATACAAATGTATTTTATTCTAAATGTAAAGTTGCAATGCATACCTTTTGTGTGTTTTGCACATTATTGAGATCAAAATATTTCTCCATATGTAGTATCCATGTTACGGGATCCTTGCCCTAAAAATTCCTCATATCCATATTTGGAATATGGTGGTTCTTTAATCCAACATTAGAATTTATGAAATCATGATTAACATTTATTTTGTTCTCATAATGAGTTTCCTCTACTATCTTTTCGCCATTAGGAAACATTTCTTGTATCAACTTTTCCAAACCTTCGATGTCTACTTTTAGATCGTTCTTCATGTTTTCCATTTTTTCATCGATCTTAGCTTCCATGTCATCCATCTTAGCTTCCATGCGAACTTCCATGCCATCCATCTTAGCTTCCAAACCATTCATCTTAGCTTCCACGCCTTTCTTCAAAACATCCATCTTAGTTTCCATGCCTTTCTTCAAAACTTCCATTTCATTTTTCGTTTCTCTTTGAGATAGAGAAATTTGGTGTACTTGTTCATGGAATTTTGATATCTCATGTTGCATTTCTTCATCTTCATGAGTCATAGTAGAGCCTTCTGAAGGCTTAATGGGTGTTAAATTATTCTTAGGAGGCATTTTAGAACCCAATACTGATATCTATGCTCAATAGACCTTTGGAATCACCTAGAACTGATTTTTCAAACAAAACTTATGCAATTTGAAAACAAATACACACCTTTTTCTTGATTTTGAGGAGCTCGATATTGAAACTGCATTATCTCTGTGATTTCGGATCTTCAATATTTGAAACTTGGCCTTGCAGTAGCCCTCTGAATCTTCTTTTGAATGCCATAGGTTTGACCTGATTTGGATTCTTGAAGGAAAAGTTATGCCCAATCTCCTACGATGACCTAATTATGGCCTGGTTCAGTAGAGCGAACTTGTACGACCTACCATGTGTCACTGTTTCCTCCTTCAGCTTTGAAATTGATATAGAAATAAATAAATTCCGTGTACTTGCAGCCACGTTTTATAGAATTCCAATCTGATGCTCAGAGAGAGAGTTATGAAGATTTCCTCGTGATCACCTCTTTGAAATGAAATTCAGGAGCCCGCAAAATACCTACCTTCCACAGACCATATCTCCAAAAATATTGTGAACCAAGATCTGAAATTTTGCAATTCTTTTCCTCAGGATTTCTTCTTCGCTCCCTAAATATTTTAACTTTTTAACCTTCGTAGAAAACAAGTTATAGCGAAAATTCCACGATGACCTGTTTAGGTTAAATTCAGGAGCCTCCAAAAATACCTAATTTCCACAGATCATATCTCTGAAAATGTTTCAAAAAAAGCTCTGAAAGTTTGTGGTGATGTTAATTAGGATTTCGGTTTCGCACTCTAAAAATTTTAGCTTCTAAACATTCGTATAGAAAAATTTATATCGAAAATTTCATGATGATCTGTTTGGAGCAGTGAAACCCTAGAATCCAAAGCTCTGATACCAAATGTTGTGAAATTGGCTCCAAAAAGAGAAGAAAATAGATATCAATGCCTTATAAATAAGCCACTTCGAGGGGGAAACCTCCAATACATTACATGAATGAAAAATTCTTGGATGATACAAATGACAAAATCTCCTCTCTATATATAGGAGTCCATTGGGCCACAATGCAATCCTAGTGGGACCACAATTTAATCCTAGCCGACCTAAAAATAATAATGTAAGGGCACAATAATATGGGGGTTACAGGGGTACAAAAATAACAATAAGGGGGTTACACTACCAACAATAAGGGACTATACTAGTAATATAAGGACCTAACATATTTTTTTTGAGCTCCCATTGAGTTCTCTATGGGTTTTTAGATTCACTTTTATCTCCATTGGTTCTACTTGCTTCATCTATGAGATGATATTAGATCTAAAGATTTTTTTTATGCTTTTTTTATGAGAGAATAACAGGTCGCAGATGTTTTATCAATTTTTTTTCTTTCCTATACATAATTTTATTAAAAAAAACAAAAAATCTAGATTGATCTCAAATTTATACCCCAAAACAAAATAAAAACACTAAAAATGGACTCTGTATGATGAATTTATGGCCAACTGAAGATTGACTACTTTGTTTTTCCTCCATGCTTATGCACAAATTTTTTTTTTCTTCCTTTATGTACAAAATTCAGTAAAACCACTACAAGGAAAAGACCCTCTAGCGGATGTTTTTGAGGAACCCCTTATAAAAATAGCCCAAACATCCGTTTGTAGAAAAGGATACTAGAGGAGGTTGGTGGGTGGAGGTTTTTGCGGATGTTTTTTTTCAGTGCATTTCTCATCCTAAATCACACCAGTGTGTTCTACTAGAGAAAGCATCAGTGCGTACAAAAATTGGCACACCAGGACACCGTGCGCTCGGTACAAACCTGCCTAGTGCATCTAATTACTGTAGCACACTGGTGCTATACACATATTTGGGCCCGATGAATCCTAAAAAGATGCACCAAAACTGAAACAACCTGGTGTGGTGGTAGGAAACCGTCCGGTGCGCCTAAAAAATGCACGCACCGGAACAGGAATAAATACAAAAAATTATGGCCAAAAATCTGCATTTTTCACTTTTCAGTGCTCCAGAGCTCTCAAGCATTGGTTCAAATTTACCTTTTCTAAGGCGTCCTGCCATCAGTGCTCCCATTGCACGCACTACTGTTATCCATTGCCCACCTCTCCATTTCGAATTTTACAAAATGGTGGGAAATTTTAGTTTTGAAAATTCTATAGTAAATATGCCTCCTTGACGCCCAAATGTACAAGTATTTTACTTGGTTTTTCATAATTAAACCTTTTACCAGATTAGTTTTAGAAAAAAATTTAAAATTCACCTTCGTTTAAAAAAAAAATTCCCACGCCATGCGCTCGACCCATTCAAATCGCACCAGTTTGTTGTGCTTCCAGTAAATTTAAAGGCCACACTGCTATCGGTGCTAATGGTATCTACACCGATTTCAGGGTGGTACCGAAACGATGCATCGTGCCTTATTTAAATTTATAGAAATTGCAGTGCAGTTGTTTACTCGACCGCATTATTGACCATGTCCAAGCGCGGGAGGGTGGTGCATTGACTCAAATATGTGACCCAGGGCAGATATTTTGGTCAGCGCTATGCCCTCCGAAACTTGGATATAGTAAACGATGCGGTCATCTAAACGACCGCACCGTTGACTATGTAGTGTTTCCATGAGCGCAGTGCACTTCTTAAACTATACGCCCTGGGGCGCATAGTTTGGTCAGCACACCACCCTCCCGATACTAGTACATCGTCAACGGTGCAGTTGGTTAAACCAAATTGTGATCGACCGTGTAATGATGCCAGGAGGTCGGTGTGCTGATAACTATCCACCCAAGGGCAAGTAGTTTGTTCAGTGCACCGCCCTGCCGAATTTGTTCATAGTGAACAGTGTGATCGATTAAATGATTGCACCGTTGACCACTAGACGATGTTTGGCGGTGCATCGATAGAATTATCCACCCTGGGCTGGATATTTTAGTCAACGCACTGCTTGAGAAAATATAGGTCATGATGTGCAGTACGCTCAAAATTTCTAGGTGCACTGCAGCTGGTCTGCGATAAAAATAAATGCACTGGTACCGGTGCATGCCTGTTTTTTTTTTTTTCAAATAAAATTATATATATATATATATATATATATATATATATAGATATTTCTAAATACATGTCTCATTTAATAAAAAAATTGTATTTAATATGTCAATCATTCAACGACGTCAAAGGAGAGAACAGTGGGAACAACAACAACATATGGAAGACCTGTATAACATGGTTCGCTTATGGGAGGCACGAGAGAGGGAGAGAGATATGTACCCTCGCGATATTACAACAACCACCTAGGTGCTCCTAAGGGAGGTAGGAATCCTCAAGTTCTATGAGGAGGCTACATCCCTGAAGGGCCATGGTGGGTTATTACGACAATTTATCTTCAGGTGGAATGCCCACCGACAGGCTTTCCGGGTTGGTCCTAACCAGTGGTACACGCCCACTGAGGAGGAAATCTATTTTATTACTGGCCTATAAAGGAGAGGCCAGGATTTTCCCTCGTTCGTAGAGGTCCCGGTCGGCTATGCAACAGGGAGTCACTTGGTGTACTCCCAGAGATAAATTAGCACCGATATACTATCTCCTGCATATTTTCAGGTCTTCAATGGTCAATTACAGGTTGCTTCATTTGGTGGAGAGGAGGTGAAGTTCCTCTCACTACTGATTTCGACTATTTCACACCATAACAGTGACAGGAAACACATTATTTGGCCTATTTTACTTTATGTTGATTATTATTACAGGCGGCATGATTTGTGAGGTGGTCTACGATTTCTTTGCGGAAGTTATGTGTAGGTTTAGATAGATGGCGTGCTCAGGCACAAGGGAGGGTGAACTTCCCTTTTGCTTCAAAGCTTTTTTGTTTATTTTTTTTAGAGGTTTCTAGAGATGAGGCCTACTTTTTTTCAGTAGCCTTGTAGGTCGATTTTGCATGTATGGATGAAAATGTGGGAACAGATGATGCCCAAGAGGGGTAAGTAAAACTTTTCCGCGAGGATATCACATGATGCACTGGAGTTGCTAGCCAGTGTTGATGATCATGCCTTTGTTTTGGTCCCCGTCCGTATGCTAGTTTGGACTGGCAAGGGTGTGCCAACATCCTCTTCATAGATTATGAGCTACTGGATGATAGAGGTAATATTACTGTTTTCTTTAAATTTATTCTAACATGTTCTTTAACTTGTTTTTATTAAACTATTTAATTAAATTTTATAATTATTGTTGTGCACTTATATACATTTTGTAGACATTGGGTCATTTGATGGTGATGAGATGCCACTACCACCAAATGATCCAGGTATAGATCCTGATGATGATTAGGAGATGATAGATGTTGAGGATCAGGCCAGTGCAGACAGACCAGGTCCTCATGTTGCGCAGGTACAGATTGGTGTGAGGCGTAGGCCAGACACTAGATTTAGGATGGAGTTGGGTGACGATCTCTGTGGAGTGCTTGTGGAGGAGGGAGTCAGGACGACCACTATGAGAGAGATACAATATGATGATAGGTTGATAATGATGTGGAGAGGTATGCCATGTGATATGTTAACCCTGATGTGACATGTCATAGGAGCTACCAGCTTAGTGGTGTGGATGAGGAGGGCCTTTCAACATAGGCATGGTAGAGACCTATTACATCGATATTCAAGAAATTATGCATCAATTGATGATCACGATTAGGGGAGTGATCATCATTAACCTTGCACCACATATGAGCAGCCTACAGCATTGACCATCAGTCATGATCATGAGCAGGCTGGACCATCCATGTCGATTCAGCCTTCTCATCCTGCATCATCTAGAATTCATGATCATGACCAGGCTGTACCATCCACGTCGAGTCATCATGATCAGCAGCCTGCAGCATCTAGCAGTACTCATGATCATGAGAAAGATGGACCATCCATGTCGAGTCATCATAAGCAAGCCATAGTTGATCCTGATTAGCATGAGGGACCACTAGATCAGCAGGCACGTCATGATCGGAATCTATCTGAGCTTGTGAAGGCTGCACCATTGGTTGAGAAGGGCTCGATTAGTACTACTATTGATGATGTACCACTAGCTGATATTTGAAATTTATATTTTAGTTGTATATTTTTGACATTACACACACACACACACACACACATATATATATGGTCCATGTATTTTATGTTCATGTTGCAGTTGTACTTAATTTACATGTTGTTGATCATCATGATCTGTATATTGTTAGTTCATGTTAGAGATGTTCATTTAATGTGCAGCTTGCAGATAGATGTGTATGTGATAGCAGTTATTTGACATGAGATATATATTTGATGTTTTTTTGTGATGATGTTATATAATGCTTGTGTTTTGTTAGATGATCATGATCACGATGATTAGATGATGTTAGAAAATTTGAATGTGTTTTTTAGTCGAATATGATGTTTGTATGATGGTTATCATGATCGTGATGTTTATTTTTAATATTAAATCATGATATTTATTAAATATCATGTCGTGATTGTAATTGAAATTTTAATTTTAATTGTATGTAAAATTGTAAAATTGTAATTGTAATTGTATGTAAAATGTTTGTAAAATTTTAATTGTAATTGTAATTGTATGTAAAACTCTAAAACTGTAATTATAATTGTAATTTTAATTTTAATTGTAATTGCATGTTAAATTGTAAAGTTGTAATTGTAATTGTAATTGTAATTTTAATTTTAATTGTAATTGTATGTAAAATATTTGTAAAATTTTAATTGTGTTAATGTGAAATGATTCTAATTGTAATTGTATGTAAAATTCTGAAATTGTAATTGTAATTTTAATTATAATTGTATCTGAAATTGTAAAATTGTAATTGTAATTGTAATTTTAATTTTAATTGTAATTCTATGTAAAATATTTGTAAAATTTCAATTGTATTAATGTGAAATTATTGTAATTGTAAAACTGTATCTGTAATTGTAATTGTATATACAATTCTAAAATTGTAATTGTAAATATTGTAATTGTAAATATTCTAATTGTAATTTTAATTGTATGTCAAACAGTAAAATTGTAATTGTAATTCAAATTGTAATTTTAATTGCAATTGTATGTAAAATATTTGTAAAATTTTAATTCTATTAATGTGAAAATTTTAATTTTATTAATGTGAAATGATTTTATTAAAATGTTTAAATTTGTAAGTTTGTAAAATTGTAACTAATTGTAAAATCATATATCTAGAATAATATGAATTTTTTTAACATAATAAAGTTCAGAAAATAACGAAAATAAATTCATGTACTTTAGAATTATCATTACGTTATTATGATCTTACATACAAAAAAAATAACTTTATATAGTACGCTATTGTTTTCGAAATCAACATAATTGAAAATTATCAAGTGAAATGATTTTAACATTAACACAATGTAAATTACCAATTAATTCAAGATATATGTTATAATGTTTCGAAAAAAAGGAGTCTTGGTTATAAGGTAATTAAGACCTATTATTTATTAAAAACCCATCTTAAAAAGTATAAATGATGAAATAAGACATGTACCATATCACTCTCGGTTCTCATGATCACCCTCATTATCTTCCAGCTCACTTGGCATGATAACACTATTGTTCGCAAAAATATGTTTTGATCTAGGGTCATGTCTCAATACGAATCACCAATCTCTATCCGACACATCTAGGCAAAAAAACACCTGGTTGCAGTGTTTGGGGAAAACATAGGGCTCCTTACCTTCATCCCACATATTTCTAGAGTTGATACATATCAGCCTACTATCATGATCTCCCTTTAAATTATTTAAATAAATGGTGTCCCACCACTTGCACCTAAAAATAACACATTGGAAAGAAGAGAAATCCACTTCAATGATCTCTTATATCTTTCTGACATAACCTAACGTCCCTTGTACTAGGTTTTGATCACGGTGGCTAGATCGGAAAGATTGATCGAACTCGACTTCCACTCCACAGTCTTGTGTCATGTGTCCATCATCGGAATTTTATGTGCGCAAGTGATGTCTATATGCCGACATATATGGGAACAAATGCACCTAAAAAAAATTTAAAAAATCATAGCGTCATGTGTCTTATAATAACCCAACAGTTAAAATATGAAATATAGATGTAATTACATTTGAAAGGTTCATTATTAAGTTTCAAATGTACATGTTTATATAGATTATTATCGAGTGGGTGCACCTAATCCCTATGTTTAGCGCATCCTCTTCAGCATGCGAGTAATGACTGGTTGCACTTTACTTCTCCCTGACTTGGTGAGCAACCAAACAGTTGGGGCATATTTTTGGCATATTTTATTTTAAATGATCAGGATAAGGAACACTTCTACCATTTGACCATCTGAATTCTTTGCTATCACTATCCCATTTCATCCTGTTTTCTTCTTACAATGCAACCCATAGTTGTCTTGCTTCAGAATTGTAAAGAATGATTTTATTGATTGCTTAAATTTCTCCATTCGCTAATGAAATAAAACCTACATATAGTACATATGAGATAAAAATATACATTATATCGAAGTTCCACGTGAAGATTTAATTTGTGTAAATTTGAAAAATTATAAGTCGCTTACTCTTTATCAAGCACCTTTTTCCATTTGTTTGGAGCAACTCCCCTTCTCTTTTGTCTTCATCCCTTTCATCGTCCCAAATCGCCGCACCTGGTATGTTGTCAATCTACTTGATGTACACACTGACATAATATAAACTCATACAATATGTACCCCTTTGCCATAGACCCCTCGGGTTTTGCCCTTTGTCGAACAAAACCTTTCAATTTCTTCATTTAGCTCTCTAAGAAGAACATACAATAACAAGAAACCACTCCAACTAACTCAACCTCATCTACTAGGTGGATTAGAAGATGAACCTACAAGTCCATGAAACTCGTCGGCAGTTCCTTATCAAACATACAAACAATCCCAACTATCTCTTTACGCCACCATGGAATGCTAGCCACATGAATCTCCTTTGACGTGATCCAACGTACAAATGAAGATTATTTATATATGGTGCGTCCTAGGTTATGGGGGAATTCATGTTTCATACACCCATGCATGAACAAAGGATAATGACACTACAAAGCTATAAACATGTGCAATAATATACAAAATTAGTTATCTCTTATGATCCCTGCATGGGATAAAATTTATTAATATAAAAGATAATAAAATCATGCTTTTGACAGTATACATACTCCTAGAAGATTCAAATGGTCATGCGATTTGAACCCTGAAAAATGGTCATCCATGGTGAAGCACCATCGTAGTGAAGACCCGTATGAAGATGGCATCCTAACACCCATTATAAATTCCTTTAGCAAAGAAAAGATCATATTTTTTTTAAATCCAAGGGACATCACCTTCGTTGAAATACCATGAATTAGAGGGACCATTGCGTTCCTCTGATCCTGTACTTTCTAATCGTCTTGGCCAATGTTTATTTTTTGTTTTGGAAGTAATAAGATCTTTCCTAACAACCAATGTGTCACCTTTTTTTGATTATATGTGCCTCCATAAAGAAGATGAAACATTTTTAAATATATTCATGGGATATAATAAGTGGGTCATCTTAAGATGCTCCCAATATGGTAGGTTATAAAAGATATATTCCCTTTTCATCCCAATGGGAAATTTCTCAACATAGGTGTTGAATAATTCTGGATCATCGAACATAGGATCCCAATTTGAATTGAATATTTCTATGAACTCCTTCTCATTCTCTCTCTCATATTCTCCAAGCCATTCAGCTGGTGTCGCTATTGGAGGCCTTTGGGTTCTCTCTCATTTACCATTGAAAGCGGATGATGCTCTTCTAAGATGAATACCCTGGAGTAGTCATACACTAGCTTTCATAGGTCGTTGGACCATCTAGCTTTCAGAGTAGGTCCACAACATTTACATCCAAAATGCCTTTTTTTTACAAGACCTGCGAGATTATTGTATACAATTTATATGCATGGCACGTTAAATAATATCATGAAGATCGGAACATTTACAACGAATTAAATAACTAATATGAGAAAGAATATTTTTACGTATATAAACAAATAAATAAATATGTAATTTACGAGAGCAAACTCCTAAGCCTGGATAATCATGTTTCATGTAAGCACATATTCCATATAACATAAAACTCCTCGCTACTGCAATGGGTCTTGATACACCGTATACATTTATCCCATCCCATGGTTCCTTCAATTCATCTACCAGTGGTTGTAAGTAGACATCCACATTCTTCACTTGTATTATACCAGGGACTATGAGAGCCAACATAAGATGTTCACTCTTCACTGACAACCATGGGGGAATATTGTTATTGATCACTACTACAGGCGAAATAGAATAGTTGGTGCTCTGGAGGGAATATCGGTTCACGCCATCCATGGATATGCTGAGTCATAGAATTCGTACTTCATCCATGAATTTTTCGAGCCATGTATCCTCTATATGCTTCATGGCTATTGAATCTGTTGGGATTCGCATAAGTCCCAACTCACTTATGTGTAAGGCATGCCATCGCTACAACATAGCTAATTTTTTGCAATGAAAGAGCCTTTCAATCCTTGGGATTATAGGCATGTGCCTCAATATCTTAAAAATACGACCATGAGATTTACCCTTCTTTTCTTATTTATCATACTTGTCATGCACACATTTTGGACATATATCTTTCTCTTCATATTCTCCTCTATATAGAATACAGTCGTTTGGACAAGCATGATATCATATGTACACAACACCCAACATTTTAAACAATTTCTTTGCCTCTTCGGAGCTACCGGGCAAGACATTATCACTTGGAAGAACCTTAACTTTGAATAACCTGTAGTTGGTGATCATGTACAATATTAAATGTACATTAATGCCGATATATTAACATTCATAAAATTGACCATTTGTAATGTTCATTGTGTGATTATATTTCTCAAAATATAAGGGAGGAATTTATGGTTATAACTTACCTCAAAATTTCCGAGAAACATGCACTCGACAAGCCAAAATTTTCTTTCAAGTTGTACAGTAACATCGTTGTCTCCAACTGGGTAGACGTTGACTGATTGCCAAGTCCAAAGAGAGGGGTGGTTGAAGAAATTTAAGGCTTTCGAAAATGGTGTCAGCGATATAAGCATCATCACCTAGCTGATCATCATTCTGGAATGCATATAACAAAATTGTCTCCATGGACATCGTATCCCTTAAGTAATAATCCATACCAACCTCTATTTAATTTCCTCCATTTCCAGCTTGTGAAGAATTACTATTTTTGTAGGCATTTGTAATCGGTGAATCTGGAAGTAGTGGGAATTCAATAGGTGGTTGATTCAACCATTCTTGGTATCATTCCTCTTCGATTTTTTCTCTTAATTCAGGCTTCTCTCGATTTGAAATTTTTGTGGGGTGAAATGGAAGATGGTAGGTAGGTTGCTCATCATCACTAGAATCCTAATAATTTAAAAAAATATATTTGAACATGATTAGTACAAAATCTATGATATCAATTAGTAAGCACATCGACAATGCATGATTAATTGGTTTGACATTGAAAAAATTACATTAATATACCAAAAAATTATTATTACCATCATTGTCCCAGGATTGTGGCTAGAAGATGCAATATTGTTACAATTGGTAGGGTGGAGCGGATTTCCATTTTCATCTACCAAATGTGCCTTGTGATATGCTTCTCCTCATAAGAGCCTCTGATGTTTCGGAGTTGTCTGAATATTTTTTGCATCTGAACTTGATTCTGAATTATCTGCATGAACCTACCAATTTGTATACATTAATTATAAATTTTATTAAGTTGATTGACATTGATACAAAACATAAATTCAGTTAGATAATGAAAATATAGATAAAATCTGAAGTAAATATTACATCTCGAGATGGATAAGGAGAACTCCGCAATGGACCTTGAGAAATATTATGGAACGAGGTGGATTTTGAAGAATTGTCCATTTGATATAATTACGATATTTTTTCCGTGCATTTGAGCAAAATCAACAATAAATTTTGTTGTACACACCTAAAAGTAATTTCGGTACCTTAAAAATTGACTTATTGTTGTCGGTGCTAATGTACAGATAACAGTACTGGTGCGTTTTAGTTATTGTGCATTGGTGCAGGGTTATTAATTTACGCATCACAGCCAAATATCCGCAAATAAAAAATGCGCAACTATATTTTTTTAAAGTGAAAAAAAAAAGCGGTAATTCGAAAATCTAATTTTGTAAAACAATTATTTAAATAGTAAACACTTTTCATTATTTCATTATTTTTGCAAAATATTTCTGGGAGATATCTGCACGAGACATACCTGGAGGAGCAAGAGAGCATGAGAGCACTATGGAGTAGTGAAATACTTTCGAATAGAACTATTCAAACAAATAGAATTCCAAACCCTCTGGTGATTCAAACCCTTGTAGCATATAATTTCAAATGAGGTGAATAAGTTTTATTTTATTTTTACATTTTTTGTAGTAAAAAAAAATTTAAATTTACTATTCATTTTCAGAAAATAAATAAATAAATAATACATTTTATGCTAAACCCTTGATTCTTTTTTTTCTGCCCTTACTTCTTCCTATTTCTGTGATTTCAGAATTAGGACTTTTCATTTTAGATTTATAGGGTTTGTATTTTATGTATATAGGCCTATGACATCTAACCCATAGGACGACTTCTATAGCCAGATCCCAATCCATGTCGGCCCTTGCGTGAATTTTTAAAAATCTGATCTTTTTTAAATTGGTGTACCCTGTGTAAACTAGCGCACCGGTGCGCTGCCTTATCATAGTGCACCATGTACGTACAGTTTGATAAAAAAAAATTATTTTTTATTTTTTATTTTTTTTAAAATTTGTGCACCATATCTAAAATAGGGCACCGGTGCACTATTTAATTATAGCGCACCGCGCACGTACTGTTTGGAATTTTTTTTATTTTATTTTATGTGTTAATCGGTGCACCGTTTAACATATAATGCACCAGGGCTTCTTGTTGACAGAGAGCACCGTACGGTGGTCCCCTATTTTTGCGAGGAGTTTATAAGAATAGGTCACACCACCCCCTCCACTACACCATATGCTACAAAAGATAACACTAGAGGATTTTTATTAATTTGTATGTGTTAATCGGTGTGTTGGTTAACATATAACGCATCAGTGCTCTTTGTTGACATAAAGCACCATACGGTGTTTTATACTATTTTGGTGGTGCGTTTATAAGAACACGACGCACCGACGTCAGTGTGTACAACATTAAAGATGCACCGGTTTCTTGATATATTTTTTTTACCTAAAATTTTTATGATTTATTTATAAAATATATTAATGAATGATATGGTACAGGTTTCATATTGATAAATAAATGGCTGACAAGAGATCAAATAACAAAAGTACTTATAGCACATCAAGAAAAGAAAAAAAGGCAAGTTCTTTGTAAATTATTTACAAAAAATATTATTTTTGAACTATATGTAAGTTTACTTAATATGTATTGTTTATTGTGTATCCTACAGAGCCACAAAATGACGAAGCTCGATAAGATTATTTTTGATCTAGGACCAGAAGAGCGTAAAAGCTTGATGGAAAAATTGCAAAATGATGAATCTGGTGAATGAAAAAATACTATCGATCTAATATGATGTCCTTTTTTATTTTTCATTAATAATATACTTAAAATTATTAGATAACATATTTCAAATAGTCTATTAATTCACATATGTTTAATTTTTTATAGAGAACAACAACTCAGAAAAGGAATGATTTTCTAAGAAAAGAAAAAAATAGAGCATGCAAATGAAAATGAATTTCTTCTTAGCTCATCTAGAGTAGTCTTAGAGGTTAATGAAAAGGAGAAAAACTATTACAAAGTTTGAGGGATCTAGTGGAACGAATGTATAGATGTTCTTTCCACTTACAATACAAAAATCAATCCAATGATTCCAAGAACTAAATTTTATCTAAACTACATGAAGAGTTTCCAGAGAATTGGTTAATGAGACATGTCATACTTTTAATAGAAAAAACGTACAACATCAAAAAAGAAGGAATGAAAAAGTAATATTCCTTCAAATGTTTTTCTATATGTATATGTTACTAGAAATCAATCATTTATAAATATCACTTTTGTTATATTTACTTTTCATATATCAATATACAAATTAAATATTTTATTGTCATGTTACATTTTTAGGAAGATTATGAAAATCTCAATAGATGAACAAGCTGATATCAGAAATATGCCAGTAGGAATGTCCACAAATGTGTAGAAGGAGATGGTCAAATAAATGGACATAATTGTATCGCACAAAGAGCCATCTCAACAGAAACGTGCTTCAAATGTAATATGTAATCATTTAATGTTTCGATTAGGTACAATAAATAAAAAATTTAGCATTAAATATTAATTTTTATGTATTTTATTGTAGAAAAGAAAAGGAAATGGAACCCTTTCAACACATAAACATGACGAAAAGGAAGAAAAGGGTTGATATCTAAGTTTGTGATTAATTGTTATTTCCTTATAACAACTTAGCTAGATTTCATTTTTCTATATTTTAAGTTGTTTTACAAAAATCATCATTGAATGTCTTCAAACCGGTGCCAACATAAAAAGAAGAACCATCAAACGAAATGATGGACATTGGGTTAAATATGGGTTGTCAGTATATGTTGGCATGTCAGAAATTAATTGTGGAATTTGTAAGCATATATTGATCTTTTTTTACTTAGCTCCGTCTATAACTAATAGAACAAAAAAATATTTTATATTAAATATATGATTTGTTATTGGGTATAAAACTTGTAAGAAAAAAAGTATTGAGCTGCACCAACAAATGAAATCTTGAAAGATGGCATGAAATTTTGTTTTGAAAGAATGTGGATAGTTCATGAGTCAATTGTTGTTATGGTACGTCATTTATTTTCGATTTACATTGATGTATATTATTTGATATTGCAATTTTCATTATTATCACCAATTTATATACACTCATTACAATTTATTTTTCTGTTTGTAGATGGAAGGTGAAGAAGAAGAAAACAATCAACACCGTGAACAAAACATTCCTCAAAATAACCCATCATGGAAGTAGCTCGAGCAGTGAAATCAGTTCAAGTGAAGAATGATGATCATTATGTTTGGATATCAAAGCAAGGCATTGTATTTTTTGAAATATTTGTCTGTGAAATTAGATATTTTGTTTAATGTAACGGACATAGTGTCCCAATTTAAAGACAAAGGGATACCAATATCTGTCCCATTTTCTATGAAAAAGAGTGTCTTATATATATATATATATATATATATATATATAATAAAATATGTTTTAATTTATTCTATTGCATTCTCCATTGTCAATGTGAAATGTAACACCATTGATTAAATATATGGATGATTAAATATTATAATGAAGAGATGTGAAATCTCATGATATGATATAACAAATTAGTCCAAACATCACATTCAAATGCACTAATAAAGATTTTATTGATACGAATACTTTTATAAGATATGTGTCGTCTTTTGATGAATAATGAATTTTAAAAAATCACAATAATTGCACTGTCACAGGTCAATGTTTATAAAAAAATACAGAATGAACACCAATGTTTGTTAGTTACTATAAACCAATGCATTTGTATGATAATGTGCACCGGTGCGTTTCTAATACCTATGAGCACTGCACAAATACCAATACAAATTATAACTCTCGGTGTATTTGTGTGATACTACGCACCGATGCATTTATGTGAGACTGCTCACCAGTGCGTTTCTACAACCTATGGGCACCGCTGAAATACTAATACGAATTAGAAATATCAGTGTGTTTGTGTGATATTGCGCACCGGTGCATTTCTATAATGCTACGAATCGGTGCGTTGATATGACCTATGGGAACCACACCAATCCCAATACCAATTAGAATGGCCCAGTGCATTGTATCACATACAGTGGGCCCGATGTGGTTTTATACCTTTACGTCCCAGTGCATGCACCTTTGACCGCCCCGAGGCGACCATCTGGATGAAACGCACCTGGACGTTGCTAAGCATACCGAGGCATCCTTTATTTGTTTTACGTCCCGGTGCTTGGTAGGATTGCAGGACCAATGTGCTTACTCTAAAACGCACTAGTGCATTGACAACTAATTAGCACACTAATGATAAAAACATTCGTAATAACCTTCAGCCACCTAGTTTTTTCAGTTTTGTTGAAATTCCGTTAGAAGCTCTGCCAAAACCTCCTTTACCAAAAACGAATGTTGTAGCAAATGTTTTCTTGACAATTTTGGCCAATTTTTTAACACTAAAAACCTCCATTATAACCTCTGCTAGAGGGTCTTTTCCTTGTAGTGAACTAATCACAAATATGTAATCCTCTTGAATTTTTAACCCTCCCGAGAAAACCCACCTAAAATTAAGGCTGTATGAGGAAGATATGGTTGACTGAAAAATCAACCTATTTCCTGTCAAACTTTTCCTAATTTTATGGTTTTTATTTCAGGTTTTTTGCTTCATTTTTCAAGTTTTTTTATTTATAGCTTGTTGTTATTTGTTGGATATGATTGCTATCGTTTCTTTAAACTATGAAACATATTGAATCTAGGAATAACCTTGTTGGTTTTTGTTGGATCTTTCCTTTGGCGCTACTCTAGGGTTTTCCTTGGAGGTTTGGTGTGCTTTGGTTGGGGTTATTGTCCTCATATTTGGATCCAATTTTTTAGATCTATTTATTTGATCAAGTAAAAACTAATATTTGTTTTTTATTTAAAATTTTTCCTTGTTTGGATTTAATCACTTTGGTTTGTGTCATTAATTGTTTGCTTTCTTACTTTTGATAACAATTGATGGTGTTGTGTTTGGTTGTGAAGTTGTCATCTAGAAAAAATTATATGGGCCATTTTCACCTATTATAACTCCCTTTTAATTTTATTTAGGCATTCCTTCAATTAGGTTTTTTTTTAACCTTATTTCCATTAGGTTTTGGTTTTGACCTTTGTATAACATTGTCTCTTGTTGAAGCATTGTGCTACAACCCTAGCTATTTGGCATTGCCTTCCTTTCTCACATTTATATTTCTTGTTGATTGCTTTATTTTATTTGTTTCTTTGGATTTTTTTTCATATTTTTAATGTTTTTGAATTGATTTACAATATAGATTAGAGAATTTTCTTTCACCTTTTTTTAGTTTTTTTGTATTTTTGGTTCATGTTTAAGTCGAAATATTTTTAAATTTGGGGATTTGCATTTAAGAATTTAGTGAGAGGTGCATTACAATAGGCATTGGTGTGTTGTGAAAAACTCTTACCCTCATGTAGTCAAAATTCATCAAAGTGAAAAGAAGAATTTGCATATAGTTACATCAGGGTCATTAACAAGAGTCATTCACACCATATAACTTTCATTCTGCATCCTGATTGTGTAAAAAACAACCAAGTAAAATTATCAGATAATAAAAAGAAAAAATTAGACTCGTATTTTGTTTTTTTGGCAGCACACCAACATTAGCTAAGGCTAGGGTCTTTGATATAATTTTTTGATTAAAATGCTCGCAGACTACAAAAAAAATTATGAAGCCTCAGTTAAAGAGTTAGAATCCTTCATCATCCCACTAAAAATATGGAGCACGTCATAAACCTGGTTTAAAGTTGGTTAGGCTAGGTCACAGTGTTAGCGGTTCTTCTAGAGGCCACCAACCTTGTGGTAGGTAATCCTGTGTTGTGGTTAATCACTAAGAAGCTCAAGATTCATGTGCCCCCGTGGAATAGAGGTACCATAGTGGCCATTCCTAGGAAAACTACCATATAGGTGGTAGTTTTGGGAGGAAACTGTACCTCTTCCTTACATTTCTCTAGACAACTCTTCTTGCATAATTTAGACATCATGAGTAAGAAGTATCTTGGAAGGCCATATGAAACATTGAATAGGATATGTTTGTGTGTTTCTTTATCTTCTAGGGCTTTTACAATGTTTTGTTTGGTTTATGTCGGTAGTATTGGCCTCAGAGTGTTTTTACTAACATAATTATGTTAATTTATAGTTTCAACTTTGCTAAATATAATCATCATCATTAAGGTCCTATTCACGATTTTCCTTCCGAACAAGGTGGAATTTATACTACTGCATGGAGAGTTACTATCGGTTCTCAAGACCTTGAACAACCCATAGTTGTGGAGTCTATACCTATTACTTCTGGTAGCGATTTGAGTTTTGTTGAAACATTGGAAGACAACTAAACTTCTGTTGCTAATCCAACTTTGACTAATCCTCTAGGACCTGATTTATTATAGATGGAACTTAACAGTTCCACACATACCTATACTCATGTTGCATTGTCAATATTATATCCTATGGAAGAATATGAGTCATATTTACCTTTTGTATCAGAAGTTCCAGTTGCCATGTCATCATTGCAACCACTGAATGTGGTTTAACCTACTCTTGCATCCATGCCTCTCACATCTTCTTGGGGAATTCCACCAGTCTCATCTATAGCTCCCAAAAATTTCCAGTATGTCTCCATGCCTACTCTGTCATCTACGTTGTCCCTAGTCATTAAAACTAGTTAGCTAGTGGGGTTAGGAATATTTTTTCATACCTTTGTTCAACCTACAATTCTTGTCCCTCAGTTAGGCATAGGAAATTCTAGAAATGTGTGGTAGTGGGTCATGAATTTATCCTAGCCAATATGGCGGAAATGTTGCTTCAAATATATCACAATCCTATTATAGTTCATTGTTTGAAACGACGCCATCTTCCAACAATTTCCCTCGAGTTTTTAGTTTACCTTGGGGCAACCCTACTACTAGTAACATCACTTCTATGAGTTACCCTCCTTATTTTAGTGCTATCGCTCAGGTTGGTATACATTTTTACTTTGAGTACAACCCCATTGGCATTCATTCTCTTGGGGGTCCATTTATCTCTAGGGGAACATATCATGGGGAGGAAAATCCTTTCACCACTCATCCTGGCCTACATCATTTATGTGTTGGAGTGAACCCTTACTAGATCCAACAACTGTCAAATCTTAATCCTTATAAGTGGGGACGTCAAGTTTGGGCGGGTAACTCTCCTTCTTATGAAATATTCAATCAACTTCATAATCCACTTATATTGTCTCTTGATTTACCGAATTTAGCTAAGTTTATGAATGAGCCCATCCTACATGACCGCTGGCAGCCACCTATGCCCACAAAACTGCCTTACGATATTCCCAAATTTGAAGCAAAGACTGGAGAGGATCCATCCAATCATATCACCACATATGACCTATTGATTTCTTCCAACTCATTAGTGGATGATTCGATTAAGATTTTCTTGTTCCAAGGCACTTTAACTCGAGATGCTTCCAATTTGTATATGGAATTGGAAAAAACATCCTACAATGATTTTTCATCGTTAGCTCAAACCTTTTTTATGTACTTTCAGTTTCCTATGAGGTATGATATCGATTCCAATCCCTTGAATAAATTTAAGCAAGATGATGCCACGTTGATTTCAAACCATATTCACGAGTTGCATCATCTGAATATGTTGGTGAGAACCAAGATTCCTGACAAGATCATGTGAAAATGTTTTATTCAATTCATAAGACCTAAAATTTCCAAAGATGTGTCCGTGTTTAGAGTTGTCACCGAGGATAAAACTATCTTAGCTTACACAAAAATATATTGGATTTGTCCACAGTTGGGTAAAATTTATGAATTCCTTCCTAATGCTCCTATGCCTTCCATTGACCCACCCAAACCTTCTCCAGGACCACATGCTACTAGTGTGATTTGGTATGTTTATGATTTTGTGATCCAACTTGCTGCCCAACTTGGGAAATTGATCGTTACATCGCAAGACCCAACAAGTGTGTATGAATCTACAAAATAACCTTGATTTGAGTATTCAACTGATGTTCTTATAGTAAATTCCAAAACACATAAGAACAACCAACAAACTGGTGGTAAAAATAATAAGAAAAATAAACAAAAGAATGAACCTACTTAGGAAACTTAACCAAACTGACAAAATCAACAAGGAGTCACGACTGAATGTCATCAGAAAATTAAATTCCTTTGTAAAAATTTTCAAGGTGAACATTTAACTCATGAGTTCCCTCAAATGGATAAATTTCATAGGATTCTTGCACCACCACAATCTACTCACTAACCAACTATTTTAAATCATCTATTTCCTGCACAAATTGCACAACAAATGGTTTCAAAACCTCCTACACCTCCACCAGGGGGAAATGAGGGGTAATTTTTCAATCCTTATAATAATTCATCTGTCTTTATCTATAAATATAATGTTAATGTGATCAAATGAGCTAAATCATATGATGTTCCTGAGTCGAGTTCTTCTCTTAAGGACTCACCGGCTCCACCAACTTCCACTACACCTCTCATGTTAGATAAGACTTTGGAACTTGTTTATCACCCCTTAAAGGTTTCCTTCATAAGTGAACACACACCCCCTCTACCCGAGCCTCTCAACACTATAATATTATTGAATATATTTCCTTGGTTTCCTATCCCATGTCTACCCTGGAGGTTTTCCAGTTTTTTCTTTAGTAGCGCAAGGCCTTATTATCTGAAATCAATAGAGTAGAGCCCTTTGAATCAAATATAATGATGTTTAACATTCAAAAGGAAACCATTCAAATTTCTGACCAGATCATATTCCATATTACTATGTATTGTTTCACAAAAATGTTTATCACACTTTGGTGGATGAAGGTTCTTCTACTTGCATTATGTCAACGTCATGTTGGAAGGATCTTCACTCTCTAGCAATGGGAAGACAATGATAACAACACTATCAAACAAGGAAAAATCATTTCTAATGACAAAAAATGAATGAAATAAACAAATCCATGTACCATGCATTCTCAACCCAGGAAGGACATCACACATGTTACCTGCAAAAGCTTCGTGCTAAATTTGTTGATCAAATATTCTCCTTGATTTCCATCACTTTACTTTGTTTGTCATTTTCCTTCCCTTGCTTTATTTATTTGATTTCTCCAAATTGAAGGGTGATCCAAGTGGATATTGGTTGAAACCCACCTATTCCATGTAGACCTCCAGTTTGTTTCATCAATTTCCTTGTTTATAACAACATTTACTATATTTAGTAGTTTTTTGGGTCCTAAAATTCCAGAGCAGTTTTGAGCCCCTAAACAACGTTTGTTTTTGGCCCGCATCAGGACCATGCCCCTATGTAAATTATTATATTAATATAAGAGATATTTCCAACAAGGTATCGTATGCACCAAATAGTGATAATATGACCATGTTCTGACCACAAGAAGTTGGTTTCCCAACTGACCCCAACGAGGCTCATAAAATCTTGGCATTCCATATGATGGGGTTAGGTTTTGGGTTATCTATGGGTTTACCTTGTTGTTCAATAATAAAAAGGCCCTTAAGCCTCATTGTAACACAATTTAAAGGAATTTACCTGCCACATCTCTCTCACAGATAAGCTACCATCGCCCTAGCTAGTTTATTTACATTATGTTTGCAAGCATATTTCAGTTCTTTTATATTAATGAAATGACATATTATTTTTGTTGCATATCTATAATTGTGGTTATATCTACATTTTTTTTTGTTCATATTTAAATTCAAATCAGTGGTTCATAGCGGTCTACTCTTTCTCTGTTTTTATTTGCATGTCCCCAACGAGGTCGGGGTATAAGGATTTAGGGATGGAACTGGTTGAAACTTTGCAACATCAACCTTGAAAGCCTCTATGACCTCCCATGGCTAAATAAAATAAATACAATGGAACAAGAGATCCTTTCAAAGTATTTCTCAAATAATTCCTTGAGCGATAGAGGAACACGATGATGGAAAATTTTTCCTAGATCCTTCGGTGGCTATGCACACACGACACACCTTCTTCCGGTAGCCACTCTGGGAGTTCCAATACCTTTAAGGTATAATTTAACTTTGACATACCCATATTTGAAGATAATATAGATGAAAATGTTGTACTTAAATGGTCAAATATTCTAGAATGATATTTATTAGTTCATGAATTTTCCAACTAGAAAAATATTACTTTTTCACTCCTCAAATACACCTCCCAGTTCAGGGAATGGTGGGAAACATAGTACGAGAAGAGGGATGAGAGTGACACCTCACTATTTTCAGTAGTGCCTACTTGGAACTCCTTTAAAGATGTAATAAAGGAGTATTACACTATCGAGAGATATAAATATAAATACATAAAGAGGACTATATTGCGGAAGGGAAGGGACCAAGATGTGCGAGAGTTGACAAATATTTTTCATACCCTTTTCACGAAGTTGGGTATCAAGGATTCGTAGTGGAATTTGGTACTCAACTTTCATGGATTTCTACACAAGTAAATCTCGAACGAGATGGAATTCCTAGAAATCTCCTGGCTTGGCGTTTCCTATTGATACGTAGTTGATATCTACAATAAATTTAAAGAGAAGAAGCAAGAATTTAGATATGTGAATATACAAAAAGGGAAAGGTGCCCCCAAGCTACAAAACAAAGGAAAAAAAAAAGGTGGAGTGACCCAATACAACTCGCCAAAGCCACAAGAAAATAATAACACCACAAACATAAAGGAGGACATTGTGCAATGGTGTGAGTTACATAAGAGCCCCACTCAGAACACAAGTAATTGTTGGGCCAAACACTTACTGGTGGCCGAGCAGAAGCCTTCCAAATTATATATGTGTTTCGACTCCGAGTCAGAGCTCAACAATGCGAATGAAAAAGGGAAGAAGATTATTGATGCGAAGCCCAGTGCCAATATTTCCATAATCATTATCGAGAAGAATGATCTTGGAGATCTAGAGGAGGGGGAGTGCCTCTTCAACTCATATATTTGGGTGAAGGGTTCTCCACTACAGTTCATTTTCGACAATGGGAACCAAAATAACCTCATTTCAGTAGAGTTTGTGAAGCAGCCAAGCCTATCGAGCATAACACACCCACAGTTGTACACCATCGGGTGGCTTCACCAAGGGTGAGATCTCGACGTCATCGAGCAGTGTCGCCTTCCCTAAAACATCAATCCCTTCGCAGATGAGTTGTTGTTTGATTTTTCTCATCTTGAATATTGTTATATATTATTAAGAAAACCATACTTGTGGAAATGATATGTTGTGTATGATTCTAGGCCCCGCACTGTTCTTATTACTTTGGGAAATACGTTATACGCGATACTAGAGGTATCACCGCCTACCACCATCTCTTTGATCACTATGGAGCAATGCACTAAGATCATTTCCCACACCAGGAATATTTTTTTCCTTACGATTTTCCATCAGTGAAAGAATAATATTGTTGCCATGACCTCCCGATAAGGATCCTCCACACAGAAACAACATATGGATAAGGCCATGGAGGAGTAAAGGGATATATTCACCTCACCCATAGGGTTACCTATACACTGTCAGATCAAGCAATCCATTTCTTTTAACCTAGGTAAGTCCCTACCCAACGCATTGATCTATCGACGCTATGCTCTAGAGAATGATGAAATTAAGAGGAAAATTGAGGAGTTGTTCCAGAAAAGGCACATCAGGCCAAGATCATCACTATGTGAGAGTCTAGTTGTTGTGGTAAAAAAATAAGGATGGGAATTGGAGACTTTATATTGACTATTGGGCACTGAATGAGAGCATTTTCCAAAATAGGTCCCCAATCCCACAGATTTATGACCTTCTGGACTAGCTCAAGGGGACTAAATATTTCAGCAATATTGACTTGAAGTGTGAGTATCACTTGGTACCAATTGAACCCTTCGATGTGTGGAAGCTACCTTGAAACCAAGGAGGGCCTTTTTGAATGGCCGGTCATGCATTTGGGTTGAAGAATTCCCCTGAAACCTTCATGTGGTTGATGGAAAACATCTTAAAACCCTTCGCCAACTCATTTGTGGTGGTTTACTTGGCTTACTTCATGGTATTCAGCTAGGTTTTGGAAGAGCACCTATGCCATATTAGAGAGGTACTCCAAACTCTGTGGCAACACAAGTTGTGTGCCAATTTGGATGAATTCACTTTTCATATGACGCTGGTTCAATATCTAGGGTACGTCAATGATTATGGGGGTGTGCATGTAGAACCAACCTATACACAAGTAGTTCAGGATTGGCCAACCCCAAGCATTCTTACAGAGCTCCACAAATTTTTGGGTCTTCCTAATTTCTATCGCAGGTTCATGTTGGGGTTCACATACATAAGCGAAGTTGCAGAATGATCGCAATTATAAATGGTACACATACCTGCAAAAATTCCATTTGAACATTAACCACAACAAGGGAATTCCCAATAATGTTGTAGGCTACGTCAGCCAGCTTCCGGTCATGACACTGACCATTGTTCTCGACTCTTGTGGGAATGATACTTCGGGGTGGCTGCATTTGTACAAGAAAGATCCAGAATTCGACAACACATAGCAGATGCTACTAGAAGGCAAGATAGTTCCAAATTCTCATCTCGAGTATAAATTTTTATGCCACCTTGGACACCTTTGTGTTCCTTCAGGAAAGTGTGCCATGCTTATTTGGGAGGCATACTACAGTCGGGTCACTAGACAATTCATAGTACAAAAAACAATGGCATTGCTACAAAAGTATTTTTATTGGCTGAACCTTCAAAAATATGTTGGGAGTTATATCATATCTTGCATTTCCTACGCCATTTCCAAACTTCCCATCTAGAAGAAAGGCCTATATACTCCTCTTCCTAATCCTAGTCGACCTTGGGAATCCATCTCCATGGATTAAATGTAAGTCGACCCTTCTAGTAAGCATGACAATGACTGTGTTTTTGTGCCCATCGATATATTCTCTTATATGGTCATTTTGGCAACCTTCAAGAATAGTATCAAAGCATAAGCCATTGATAATCTCTTCTTGAAAGAGTGTGGGTACACTTTGGGATCCCACTTAGCCATTATCTCATACTAGGAAAACAGGTTCGTAAGTACATTTTGGTCAAGTCTCTGGTCGATGTTGGATACCAAGCTCACTAAGTCCACATATTTAAACACCCAAAATGATGGCCAAATATAGACCATCAACAGAATGAATATACACATTTTTCACATGTACAACTCGAAGCATCCATGAAGATGGGATGAAAGCCTCCCCTATGTCAAGTAGACCTACAATAGAGATCTCCATAGCTCAAATTGCCACAACCCATTTCAGGTGGGTTTGGGATTCCAATCACCATGTCCCATTGATGTGGCCATACCATTTGTAGCTACTCATGAAGCTTTGTCCCATGTCCAGTCTGAAGCTGATAGGGATAACAACTTCATTGAGCGAATCCAACACATCCACCATCAGTTCCATGACATATAGGAAAAATCCAAGACCATGTACAAGAAGTGACATGATCATCATCGGGTGGCACACATGTTCCAGGTGGGCAACAAGGTTTGGATACATTTTCAAAATGAGCGCATTGTTGGGCCCCACTGTATTCTTTGGCTGCTCCGATATGGGTAGTAAACCATCACCAAGGTTTTAGGGTAAAATTATTTCAAGCTCAAAATTCCACCATTCCTTAGCATGCACCCAGTGTTCAATGTAGACCTCCTTTGACCATACTTTCCACCATTAGTAGACACATCCAACATTGCAGAAAAACTCACACCAACGTAGTTAAAACCATGCTGCATAGAACATGCCACAAATGATCGAATCATTTACACACATATCAAGAAAAATCACCAACGTAGGATCCAACTATATCGATTTTTCAAAGCATGCCAACTCAGGCACCATGGCAAGTGGTTCAGCAAGGACCGAGTTCAATAAAAATTTCCTCACCTCATGGAGGCTTTGCACGCAATGGGGACCATTTCTTCCAAAGGAGGGAGGATTGATCCATGTGTATATTGATGGCCTCCTGCCTATTCCACCTAAAACTCTAGTTATTTTCATTAGTTTCCTTATTTATAGCAGCATTTACTATTTTTAGTATTTTTTCGGGCCTTGAACTTCTAGAGCAGTTTTGACCCCATAAACGATGTTTTATTTAGGCCCATTCGCCTGTGGCACATCCTATATTACTCAGAGATATATTTACAATGAGGAATATTACGTGAACGTAGATAATATGACCAAGTTATGACCCCGGGAAATTGGCTAACCAAGTAACTTTAATGGGGCCCACAAACTCTTGGCGTTCCATCTCCTTGGGTTAGGGTTCTGTCTGTTTACATTTTCCCCTTGTTGTTCAATAAAAAAAAGGCCCTTGAGCCTCATTTTAACATACTTCAAAGGCATGTAGCCACCACATCTCTTCTCAGAGATAAGCTACCGTCATTTGAGTTAGTTTATTCCCATTATGTTTGTAAGCATATTTCAGTTCTTTGATATTCATGAAATGAAGTGTTATTTCTGCTGCATATTTGTATTTTTGGTTATATCTATATTTTTTTTAGTTCTTGTTTAATTTCAAATAAAAGTGAATGCTAAAGTGATCTAAGAATATAAGTGTGCAAGTGTGTAGCCAACAACTAAACTCACAAAATCCATGAACTATTTCTCATATGCATTTTTATCATTGATGCCTCCTTTTTCTTCATGTTTCCTCTAATTTCCCTTGCATGAATATTTGGGACTCTTTAACTTATTTTTCTCCCATTTTCCTTTATTTCTCATAATTAAATGACAATTATTGCCTCTTTGCATTTTCCAATTCCTTTGTTGATTTCTATAGCCATTATTAAATTGCAAATGATACCCACTACACGATTTTCCCATCATTCAACTTCGAATATGTGTTTGATGACCTTCGTCTTATTTTTCATTTATTATTCTTTATTAAATGACACTTTAACCTGGGGTTGCTACAAATGAGATCATGGGAATAAAAATTGATGGCATAGAAAAGGTGAAAGTATTGACATGATAACAGAAGGTTGATTTCCCCTACTATGGTTAGAGGTGTTCTTTCTCCCAATAAATGTGGCGACTAAGGTAGTGATCAAGGTAGTGGATATAGGAGAGATAAAACCTCCTCCACTGACAATAGACAGTAGGGTTTGAGTACCCCCATTTATAATAATAATGTTAATGCCACTCACAATAAACATACCAAAAGAAGGAGGAGGAGGAGGAGAAATATGAATAGAAGGCCTCAAAAAAGTTATTTCTAGGATATTAACTCATTCCAAGGGATTCATATTGAGACTAAAGATATTTGGAACCTTCCACTTGAACTTTTTCCAAGTTACCTTAGGAATCTAGTGAAAATCAACTTCTAATATAGAGACAACCATTCAAATCCTAAATAGTACCCGAAGGTTTCATCTCCTCCTCGATGGTGATCCCTTTGGGTGAGTGTTCACTTTTATAGCCATTAGTTTAAATTTATATAAGAACCACCATTGTTCAATCTACACCTTTGAGGTGATGGATCTACACTTTCAAGAGAAATTACATGACGCCTTCTACATTGATAATTCAATCCCTCAACTACTTTGAAAATGAAATTAAAATATCCTAAGGCTAACTAGGAGAAAATACCACATAACAAAAAAATACCTAATATAAACAAGATATAAACTCTCCAATATTTCTTTTGTGAGTGATTAGGACTAGAAACTAAAATTTGGAAGAGTATATAGAATGTACTTCCAAAGGTAATAGTGGGATGATGAGGGTTGAAGTGCTACTAATAAAGGTAACAAAATAAATTTCCCTAACCTCATGATATAGAATTAATATGTGGAAGGACCTTTGCTTCATAGGGTCCCTTATAGGAGTACTATAGGAGTGGTGTAAAATTTTCCTTATGTGTTATAGATATTCCCCCCTATAGTCACCTAGATGGCACGTAAGAAGAAATATAAGTTGTGAACTCATAATCAAGTGCCAAAGGGGACAATCATTTGTTGAAGTTACACCTAAGGGTAGGTTATATATACCTACATCCATGAAGAGGGAATATACATGTCAGTAAATGGACATCAAATCGACACCCCATGATGGGTGCGATCCACAAATGCAAAGACAGTTTAGAGAGGGTGTATCCCTATTCACTTATCTCCATACAACCTAATTATTAACTCATGTGTTATAAGAGCTTCCTTGAAAACCCATATTATACTATATTTTGGAGATCTTTAATCAACTTCTATGTTTTAGTTAGAGTAACCTTGTAGATATAACTCTCAAAACCTACTCCAAGGCCCTAGATGACTTAGATATATATATGCTTCTAGATGCAAAATAACAGTCTAGTTTTTTTTAGTATTAGTGTTTGTTTTAGTGGTTCTTGATTAATTTATAAGAATTATAAATGAAACTTATGATATTTATGATCAAATTTAATGAAATTAAACTAAGAAAATATAACTATTGATTCCATTCTCTTTCTTCAAATGAAATCTTGATTTCTTTGGTTCTAAAATACACAACTCTACAAACTTTTTTTTTTTAATTTTTAATTTTACTTTTTCTTTTCCTTTTGCAAAAAAAACACTAACTACTCACTTTCTTGAAATGAAAACACTTTCATTGAATGTTCTAACCACTATAAGATGCAACTATCATTTTATGCAACTAATAAGAAACATTATGCATAGAGTACACTACAGTTTCATATGAAAGGAAAATAAAGATAATGCAATACAACCGCTAGTACTAAAATGTAGTTAGTGAAAACAAATAACAACCAATATAATCTAAATACATATAATAAAGGTATAATGCGACTAGAGCCAAGATGGATTCTAATGGATTTTTGAGTGAAAAATGGAACATAATGTCTACTGACTTTCATTTTTTCTTCTCAATTCCATATAATGAATTACTAAGAAAATACTAAAGTCAGAAAGTAATTAACCATTATGTTTTCAAAATAATATAAAGGGTGACAATATAAAAATATCATGCAACAAAAAATAATATCACCGACCTCATTTTGAAATGAAAAAGTAATGATAAAAATAAAATAAAGGAATAATGGATAATAAATACAAAAAGGATTCCCCATGGGGGTTTCAGTAGTGTGGGCGCTCCCTCCTCCCCTCTAAGCCTCATTTCATTGCAACAAAAAAATGAAAACACTAAAACATGCAAGCAACCTAGAATTTTGTCGGTTCATGGGTCATCTCAGATGCTCATTGAAACATAAATCTAAGGTTTTTGCATCAAGTATCATACCATGCATATACCAAGTCACACATCTCATGTTTATGGTGGATGGTAGAAAAATCAAAGGCTTATATCAACATGATGCATTACACCAATCACCATAACACTTTGCCACAATATTCCTTAGAAGTGGTGATCATCGTAGTTCCTCATTGTAGAAACGATTTCATACTCCACAATACAGGTAGTGTTACAAAGCACTAAGTAGCACACATACATATTGAATAGTGGGCTCATACTACTTGTTATACAATCATCCTTGGTTTTAGAAACATTGAGTTAGCCAAACTCCAATGAATCTATATAAGGAACATATAAAATTATAGGGATTTGTTTGCCTTATTTTTGTTAGTTATCATTCTATGCACTTAACTACTCTTGTTGTCGATCTGGTTATATGCTCCTTGTCATGATAAGTAAGCATATTCTCAATCTAATTTTCTTACTTCACATTGAATTTTGTTTGGTTGGCATGTTGTGTGGTTCCTCTAGTTTTCGGATTCATATCCTCATATATCACACTTCAATTTAGATTAGCCTCCTCACCATTCTTTTTTCTCTATAACCCTCCCTTGATAACTCATTCCCTTCCCTGTGATTTTCTCTTCCAAGACTATCCCGACAAGTCTCCACATCCTTTCGTCTACCTTTTTCCATGTTATCCTCTCTCTTTATTTATCATCTGTGTATGTCAATATATACCTTCTTAACCACATGCTTGCTATCTCTCCCATCCTCAATCACCCCCCTTATCCAAAATCTCGAGCCTCAACATCTCCTTATATCACCATGCCTATGGAAGTTCTATGCTCTCTCGCTGAGGAAGGGGATTGGTTCACCCATCTCTCTCTTCTTAGACCCCAAAATATATACCATAGACCTTTAAATTGTGATCTTAGGTGCAAGAATGGAATCCATGACTCTTTATGAAAAATACACACCCGAGCTTTTCCACCAGGAAGTTGAAAGAATAGAAGGTATTGAGTGTTAGGAAAAACATTGTATTCTCGACCACCATATTCAATCTAAGAACATGGACTATTTTCATGATCTATGTAACACCCCCCCCCCCCCCCCCCTCATTATTATCTAGTTACATGCACCAGATTAACACTTATTAGCATACAAAAATCCTTCTGGGTCACATCCTCACACACAACAAGAATTCTCAACATGCGAACACTTACAAGATGGTAGAATTGAAGGAGAAATTGGACATAATGAATCATAAACTGAACATCCTCCTCAACAAGTGCATCAACAAAATTCCTTGGGAATGAGGTTTCTATCCAACGAACCCCCAAGAGAAAAAACTTAGGATAATAACTACTATGCATTCACAATTTTTTCTATTCATTTCTTTAATTGTTTTTTTGCAGTTGGACCATGGTATGTCAAAAGTAGGTTCAATGAATCTATGTATAGTCATATTTATTTAACAAATGAAATCTTCATATGTAATTTGAAAATTTTGAAGCTAATCCTCTAGTTTGGTTTCCCATTGGGAACACTAGAGGTTGACAAACAATCACCTTGTAAATTTTTGCAGTAGTATTACTAATAATAAATCTTCGAAAAAGGAAGATCCCTATACAGGAGGGTTCTGATATTTTGCGTTGGGGTTATCGGACATGAGGCATGCTTTCGATTCAGGAAGCCTATCAACTGCAAGCGCAACATTTGGATATCCCAGTTAATCATTTGTGGACCAAGATCTCAACAACTAAGCATTGGCCGAAAATTGAGCATTTCTTATGGTTGGCAGGGCACGGGTGGATTCTGACATGGGATCAACTCCAGAAGAGAGGCATGCATGGCACCTCTAAGTGCATTATGTGTGAATCCTCTAACGAAACAATGGAACATCTGTTGAATACTTGTCCCGAGATGGAACAATTATGGCTTAACCTTCATCGCTTATTTCAAAAAACTGACCGACAAGCTAGTAGTTTGCCTCATACCATTGCAAAATAGAGGAAAGGGGGATAAAAAAGCCCCATCGTGAACAGAGCATGGGTGCTGGTAGTTGGTTTTATCCTCTGGTCCCAATGGAAATAATGAAATCACAGGATATTTCACGACTGTAAACTTAATTTTGACGAAATATGGACCCTTACTAAGCAAGGAATTCGTGAGACCATTCTGGCGGAAAAATAGGAGCATGACGATTGGATGGTTTCTACTTAGGAACGTTGCATCCTTCAACAGTTAAATCTGGCCGAGGAGATGGTTGCACCTTCCTGCTGGAAACAAGTGTCGTTACCCTATCAGGTTAGAACTATTTTTGTTCGACCATAGCCTGGATTTCTTAAATTGAATTATGATGGCACGTCCAAGGTGAGCCTTGGACAAGTAGGTGCTGGTGGATTGTTTTGAGATTCTTCAAGAACAACTCTCAGGATTTTTGCAATTTACCTAGGGCATTCTACAAACAATGAAGCAGAACTTGCCGCTGTGAAATTAGGACTTGCTATTGCTCAGCGGGAACATTATAATAGGCTTGAAATTGAAGGTGATTCTGCCATGGTTATTGGAATTCTTAAAAAACTCCTACATGATCTAAATTGGGAGTCGATTTCTAAGAGCTGGCACATAGCTAGACTAATACAAGATATTTAACAGCAAATCAGGCAAGTCAAGTATGTCATACCTGTGCATGTGCGATGACAAGGTAACCAGGCGGCTGACTATCTTGCGAATTAGGCTTGCGACATGTTGCTGGTTCTGTGGATCGGCCATGGCGCCAGGATTTGCTGCAGACTATGCCAAATCTTCATACTATTCTAACAAAGGACTTGGGTAGTAATTCTCCGGCTACGAGTACTCCATGCTTCGGATGTGATGTACCTTGAATCGAGAGCGCCTTAGAACGTACAAGGACTCACACGAGAGCTCTGGCCGATCGTGTTAATGTGGCTGCTATACGCTGATGTGGTGGAGGGTCTGCGGAATATGTATGCCTACCACGTGGTGGGAGCATGCAGTTGATATGAGGAGTTCACCGACGGGACATCCAGAACCCCTGATATTAAATGATTTTCATTTCCCGGAGCCTCCAGATGGATCAGCCAGCTAGATTGTCAGACGTGTTTTCGAAACTGTGCCATGGGTGCGGGGTTAAGGTTTGCAAGGCTGTTCGCCTTCTCATTGTTATTTTTTTCGTTTGGCTTTTTGTTCCTGCGGTTGCTCGTGCTTGTAGCGGTGTTTATTGCCAGGGTTTCAGGGTGACAGAACTCTCTCAGTCGTGGTATGTATCTCCGCTTCTAACCCTTTAGTTCATGTATATGCTCTCCTCTCGTCTTTGGATTTATCACATGGTTTTTTTTACAAGATTTGTGGGAATGGCGGTATGGTCGCTTCTGGTTTGAATTCATGCAATAGGGTTATGCAGTTCGTCACTGCATCCAGTTTATTTAGTTCGTATCTGTTCTGTCCTCTCTATTACAGTTTGTTAGTCTTATTTTGTTCTTGTTTTTCTTCCCTGACCCAGGTATCTCTTGTATTTTTCGATACACTCTTTCTCCTTGGGTGGGTTGGTTGCACTACTCTTCTGGATTTCTTCTTTCTAGCTCTATCACTGAAGGGGAGTTTTGTACTAGGCATGGTTCTGCTCTTATGAGCCTAGTTTACTTTTGGGGTTTCTTGTTCAGATGCATGCATAGTTTATATAATTCGGGTTATGGTACTTGCTCTGGTACTGTTCAGGCAAACTATTCCATGGTTTCGCATTCGGGTTTCTGGAAACAAGGTTGTTTCTGTCATCCTTCCTTCTCTTGGTTTTTCACCTGGGGTTTACTTTTTTACCTTGCTCCCTTGTGGGCTCCCTTCGATACTTGCATGCATCTTGGTTTGGGTTGTCTCAGCCCCTGTTACTGGCCTACCTTTTCTGTGGGGTTTTTTATCTAGCTGCCTATTTTCCTCTCTCTCCTCCTGCGTTCTGATGGTAATCCTTCTCTGCGGCCTATTTCCCAGCATTGTTTGGTTCTATTACACTGTTCTTCTGTCCATGCGATGCATTTATCTCTGCGCTTTATTTCGGTAGCAGACGTGGAAGATGGTGACATTCATTACGGTGTTATTTATATGGTTTCTCTGCAGCTGACTCCTCCTCTTCTATGGGTGGAAGTTTTAACATATTTTTCAGTATTCTCTACTATGGCAAAGCGTGGCCGAAAGCCTAATGGGGGAAAGGGAAAACAAGCCTCTTTTGCACTGCATAGGAAACGTGGCCACAAGACAATTCAACAACACCTTGATCCTCTGGTCCAAACCTTTATGAATGAAATTCTGAATTATGTTCGCGATTGCACCTATGGCTGGGAATCTGAGATCCTGGATAATATTGACTCGTAGGATGACATGGCTTTTGCAGATATGGAGACAGTGACCCCGGATCTTGGGCATACTTGGGGTCTCACATCTCTCTTTCAGCAATATATTCGCACTTAAATGTCTTCTTGCCAAAGTGATTATGTCTATCGCGGAGCGAAAGATGGAGTCTAAGTTGGATCAACCCTGGCCGATATTAATAGGAATGTTCAGGAAATTAATTTACGCCAATTGCATTAGTATACATGACTTGGCATATTGGAGAAGGAGCTTAAAGCGCTGCAATGGGTCCCTGTTGAGCTACCTGGCGCTTCTGCCAAAGCTCCAACACCATTTGACTGTGAAGAAGACTAAAATTCTCTAGTTTCCTGTTGCATTTTCTGTTGTTGGTTCTCATGCTGCTTTCTTTTTATATATGATATGGTTTTTGTACACAATATGGTTTCTGCATGATATCAAGTATAGACAGATCTGGTTTCCGTTATTAAGACTTTTTATGTTCTGGTTGACTTATTTTGAACTCAGATGGCCAAAATACCTAGTCTCCTACGGGCAGGTTGAGGTCTAGTTTTGTATCTTTTGCCCCAATTTATTAATAGAAAATCAAAGGTACCACCTAAGCTTACAAAAAGAAAAAAAATAAAAGAAAAGAAAAGAAAAGAAAATAATTGAAGAAACACCTCCAATTAGGGGAGATAAATAATAGATAAAACATATTTGTTTTACGTGCATGGAAAAAACATATTAATGGTATGTGTATGTTGTAGTGAGGGAGAATAATACATTAGCATGCTAATGGAGTTTGAAATGTGAAATATTATAATTTAATTTTTGTTTGTTATATTCAAATTTTAGAAAATGTTAATCTTAACACATTTCAATTGGGATGATGTTTGTACAAGTTATTTGATATATTTTCTTTATAACTTATAATTTGTGTAGTCAACACTTGTATTCGAAATATTGAGAATTATATCTTTTGAAAACATGAAATAGGTTATAAAATGGATGAGATTGAATTATTCAAGTATTGTTGATGTCACAAATCTAAATAATTAATACCAATTTAAGAATGATTTAAGTATAGTTAACAATAATTCAACCAAAAAATAAACATTGTTAATCACACCAAATTCAATTAAACATGCTTTTAATTTTTTCTTAACTATTAAGATCACTTTCTTTTATAATTACTTATACATAAGAAAAAAATAATATAAAATAATAATAAATTATCATTAAATATGGTGCAAACTAAATAATAGATGAAATGGTTTTTTTAATCCGTTACAATTTGGAGCAAGATTTTAATTTCTTGTTGTTTAAAATGGGCTTTAGAAACCCCTAGATGAACCTAAATTTGTATATTGTATAGCTTAAATTTATGATTCTTAGATTACAAAATTTTGGATAACCAGAAAAAGTGATTAGAAAAATGTAATTTTAAATATTAATTAGAATATTGAATTAAATATCACTAATTATTCTTATTGCCTAGAGAAGCTCAATCTACAACCAAATATAGGAGAGATGTATAAGTATGTCGTTGTGCCTAAAAACCCATTCTACGGAAGCGAAAATAAAATTTTAGCTCATATAAACCCACATTAAAAAATCTAAATAATATAAAAATATAAATATTATCTACTTAAACAAAAATTTAAATAGCCAGTATCCATATAAATAAACATCTAAGGATCCAATAACAAAACAAATTAATTTTGTTCATTCGATATTATTCCATATTATTCCGATTACCTTATTCATTTTCCTTCTGAGTTCCGTTGGTTCGTTCTCATTCATTACATCTGTGCTGTGGAGTTACTCTAGGTAAGTTAAATTGTAATTCTATTTAATGCATATGAATGAGTAGAAATAGTTATAGGATGAATTATTTATATGAAATTAGTTATCTCATGAATTATTTTGTGTATGCAATTACTATGTATACACCTTGTGACAACGTAATACGTATATGAATAAAAGTATCATGAAAGCGGTGGGCCGTTGATTTACTTAAGCCATAAAGAAGGTTGCCCTAAATCTATTTGGTAGTGAACAAGAAAGTCAAAGTTCATATGGTTCGGTGAAAGTTGACATGCCAATCGAAAACTCACGTCGACTTCTATGCATGCTCAGAATTTCATCACAGATTTGGCTCTACAATATCGCGAATTTTACATTATCGACTCATAGTCCACGTCACAGTTTCTTCATGCATTTCAATTGTGTTGGAATATGCAATTCTAGACCATAATTTATAAACAAAAATTGCCATGCTAGCGCAAATTTCCAGAAGGATTATGCTGGCAATCCCTTTTCGCCAAAGGGACTCGCTACCTGTTAATTTTTTGTCATACCCATCCAATAGAAGCCAAGTTTCAACATCCTCTTTCATTGTATATTGCTGGACTTTTAAGATGGAATTCCTAATACTTAGGTACATGATCACAATAAACCATATATCCGGAAACCGAAAAGCCAACTCTCCAAAATAAATTTCGATAGAATTAAAAAATACGGTGTGAAAGATTTTGAAACTATTACGATAGTAGCCAGTTGGGACATTATTTTCTTCACGCTACTGAGACATAAATGTAAACAAATAAATTACATAAACTAATATAAATGTTACAAAAATTTAAGACGTCATAACCCAAAAAATGAAATAGCGATATAACCCCTGTACTGAGATCGACTTGAACATAAAGTTAATAGTACTATATAGATATCATGAAGAATAGCATTGTAAACTCAACCGAAGATTACTCGCTCTCCAAAGATTTCCACGCTCTAAAACCCTTATTTAAAAAAAATAATAATTACCTATTACATCTCGATAAAATGAAATAACATACGGAATGGGAGAGAATGTTCAAGTTAAATAATAAAATTATTGAATGAAATAACATACGGAATGTGAGAGAATGTTCAAGTTAAATAATAAAATTATTGAATGAAATAACATACGGAATGTGAGAGAATGTTCAAGTTAAATAATAAAATTATTGAAATGATCTTTTTCTAAGTAAGCGTAATCTATTTATCAACAAAAAAATATATACAACAGGAATTATCCAGAGCCACTTCCGAGTTCGAGGCCTGTTAGAGCAAAAAATCAGAGTTGAGCACTACCCTCCACGAGGGAAACCAGTGCTGAAAGTTTTCCAACAAAATCCCACGCAGGGATGCATATAGTTCGAAAAATATGAGGCCTACGAGACAGAACCGAGAACATTAAAACAAGCATGAACATTTGCATAATAATAGAGCCATAGCAAAAAACCAGGAACGAAGCTACTCTTCCGGTGCTTCTTCAACGACCCTGCACCAGAGTTCATCTGGTTCGCCATCAGTCGTGTACATGTCCTCAGTAGAATGAATAACCTTCTCAGCAGCAGGAGTCCGCTTCACCTCGCTCGTTTGAGTTTGTTGCTGCGCTCTCTCAATACCATGGTCCTGAATTTCATTGTGCTGCCCTTGCTGATCCAAACCAATGTCAATATTCATCTCATTCGGCTCCAAACTCGGCTGAGCAGCCTCGCCCTGGTTAGCACCCTCCTGGTTGATATTCATCTCCATATCCTGCACGTTCATACCACCAGCACTTTGCCTCAGAGCATGCGTTTCTGCAACACTCCCTGCCCGCCCCCTGGAATTAGGAATCGCCTCCTGAGGGGATTCTCGAAAGACAATTGTCACAGAGGCGGTGATTCTTGGGCAGTTAAGCGTGCTGTTGAAAGAGAAGTGCCTCGTTTGGGAGTGAGCAGAAGCTTGCGGGGGAGTGGGGGAGCGAAAGCTTCGCCCAGAACGAAGAATTCGACCCCTGGTAGCTCTGGAGGTGCTGTCAGAAGTAGAAGAGACCGCAGCAGAGGTGCTAGAGGAAGTCGGGGAGCATCTTATCTGCCGTCGAGAGGAGCCTCTTCTGCATCTCATCCGGTGCCTGAGACGCGGCATGCTCTCAGTCGTGTTAGAAGCCTTGGATAAATTCTGGAGCAGGACAGAAGCACTAGCCAAGTGCGAGAGCGGGAGCAGGACAGAGGCCCTGGAAAAATGCTCTGTCCAATTCCCCGAGGCACGCATACAATTCCCAGCAATAGAGAAATGTAAATTATCACTGAGCTCTAAACAGCAATGAATCCTGGTGCGTTTACCTGTCACAGTGCGCTCGGAAGAGAGCCGAATGTCGGGAGAGCAGCAAACTGAAACAGGCCTGGGAAGACTGTTGGAGTAATGCTCGTTCGCCATCCTGTATACAAATGAACCAATTCTACTGCGAACCTTCAGCATTAACCCCTCATTAATTTGATTAATCGCCATGTCCAGGTCGCAGTGTGTGGAGTAATCTCGAACACCGGTGGTTGGGTTGTGATGCGCACCGGGCTGTAAATGCCATAAATGCCGCTCTCTCCTGTGCAGGTGCCGAAGGACACTTGCTGGTCTGGTTGGCATATGGCTTGCCATAATGCTGCCAGACCGTCTAATCAACCTGTTTAACCTCTTAACCACCCGCATCCGGGTTTTCTGCATCTCTTTGGAGCAGCATTTGGCATTCCTGTCTTTGATCATCATTTTGAAGTATTTCAAGAGTCCCAGTGAGAAGGTTGTGTTCATTGTCGACTCCCTTATTGGCCAGGAAATCAGCAACTCTGTTTCGCTCCCTTCTGATGTGCTTGAAGATGAGAACCCTGTTGTTGATGAGCTAATCCTCAATGCTTTTCAGACGAGCCTCCAGTGTCCAGCTGTGGAAAATTTTCTGCGCGTGAGCCCCATTGAGGAGCTGCTTGGCCAGGTTGATGAGAATTTGTGAATCCCCTTCAATCTCCAGAGGATGAAGCCTTAATTGATGAGAGAGGAGAAGACCATGCCAGAGACCTTCCAACTCTGCCGAATTGTTAGTGTCCCAACCAAGATTCCCCATATAGATTACTGTAGGATTGCCTTTGTGATCTCTGATAATGCCTCCGAAACCTGCTTTGCCTGGATTCCCCTTAGAAGCTCCATCAAAATTGAGTTTGAAGGTGTTCTCCGGAGGGGGGGTCCACAGCCTCTTGTTGTGATCAGCTTTGGGGGTGTTGCTCACTGGCGCTCGAGGGTGAATTTGAAGTCCCCAGTTGTCCCAGATCGTTTTTTCCTTTGCCAGCGCTGGGAAGTCACTAGTGTCCCAAGAGTACAGATTTAAGGACTCAGCTAGATTGTGACAGAAGGTCCTCCAGATAATGTCCAGAGGAGTGGTCTTATCCCTGAAGATACGTTTGTTTCTTTCCTTCCAAATGGTCCATAATAATAATCCCGGGATGAGGCTCCAAAGTTGGTTAAGGAGTGCACTGGCGTAGGGGTGCTGATGCCATTCTCTAATGGTGTTGACAATGTCTTTAGAGGGTCGGCATTTTCGTTGGCATCGAAAGCTGACCTTTTCCCACATTTGGTTTGCTAGAGAACAATCATTCAGTAGGTGCTTCTGCATTTCGTCATGATCATAGCAATTGGGGCAAATGGAGGGACCATGAAAGCTTCGCTTTATTAAGTTGTCCCAAGTGAGAATTTTTTGATGCCCAAAAAGCCATAGGAAGACCGAGACTTTGGGCCAGATCCCTGGGCCCCAAATTTTTTTCCATAGGGGGTCTTTGGGCCTCGGATCCTGAATGAGGATTTTGTAAGCTTCCTGGGAGGAGAAGGAGCCCTTTGGCAGATAACCCCATCTTAGAATGTCCTGGCTATGCGAAACCCTGGTACATCTTCTTTTGAGCTCTGAATTTAGTGCTTCCTGACTCTGTTCCTCTAAGTTCCCCGTAATCCCGTCAGCCGGTTTCCATTGTCGATACCCCTGTATAGCGTTGTCTTCCCAATGTTGATGCACCGTTTCCAGTCGCTGTCTCTCCCATTCCTGACCTGGAGGCGGTTTGTATGTGTTCGTTATCTTTGGAAATTGATCCCAAGCATCTGTCCAGAATCTAGCGGTTCTTCCATTCCTCAGTTCCCAGAAGCTGTGTTGTTGGATCAGCAAATAGTGCTGTTTAGCTGCATTCCATATTAGTGATCCTTTCTCCGTAGGGGTGAGTCTGATTAGTTCTTCCGGAGGTCTATGGTTGGCGTATTTGGCTGTCCAAATAGTTGCCCAAGGTTTTTTGGGGGCAGTGATCCAACTCCACTAGATTTTTGCCCCATAACCGTATTACTGTGTGAAGGATCCCGTAATCCTAATCCTCCTTAATCCTTAGGCTTGCAAACCAGGGACCATTTGACCAAATCCCATTTGTGATGTGTACCTTTGGATCCCCATAAGAAATGTCGTTGCAGGGCCTTAATTCTTTTTAGAACCCATTTGGGTGCGGCCAAGATAGAGAATAGGTAGAGAGGCATGGCCTGTAGCACCGACTTGATGAGAATCACTCTGCTTGTTGTATTCAGAGTCCTGTGAGTCCAGGAAGAGAGGTGCGCTTCTAGTTTTTCAAGGAGCTCACGCCAAGAGGCATGCTTTAAGGCAGAGGCAATGAGAGGGGCGCCTAAGTATTTCGAAGGGAGGGTGGCAATGGAGAATCCAAGGATACGGGCGATAGCTCTTTGGGTGAAGGGAGGAGTGTGGAAGAAAAAAAGCTGGGATTTGGCCGTGTTGATGCACGCACCCGAGGCTTCCGAAAAGTCAGTCAAAAGTGTGTTAAGTCGGGAGGCTTCATGCATGGAAGGGTACCCAAAAACCATATTGTCATCCACAAATTGCTGGTGGGTTATGGCGGAGGATTGATGAACTGAGAGTCCTCGGATTTGCTGGGAATTAAGGGCATTTTTGAGGTGGCGCCCCAGACCTTCTGCCATTAAGACAAAGAGGAAAGGGGACAGGGGGTCCCCTTGTCTGATCTCTCTTGAGGGAGAAAAAGGACGCGAGGGGATGCCATTAATGAGAATGGAGAAGAAGGAGGAGGATATAAGATTATGAACCCAACGGATCCAGGTTGGAGAAAAACCAAAAGCAGATAACACTTTCTGGATGTACATCCAGCTTAATCTATCGAAAGCTTTTGAGAGGTCAATCTTCAGAATCATACCTGCTTGTTTTGTCTCCTTGAGGGAGTGAATAACTTCATGAGTGAGGATGATACCGTCCAGGATCTGGCTGCCTTCCACATAACCAGCTTGCTCGGGCGAGATGAGGAGAGGCAGGAGCGGTTTGAGTCTGTTGGCAATGACTTTAGAGATTATCTTGTAGATGACATTGCATAAGACAATAGGGCAGAATTTTTCCGGCGTGCAAGAAGCTTCTTCTTTAGGGATTAAAGATATGAAGGTAGCATTCAATGATGGGAGGAGCCAGTGCATTGTGCGTGATTCTTCCACCACCATCCATACCTCTTCTTTTATCAGATCCCACAATTTGTGAAAGAAAGTGGTGGTGAAGCCATCCGGCCCCAGAGCCTTCCCTTCTTTGAGCTGTTTCATGGCTGTGTCTACCTCTAGGCTCGAGACAGGGCAGAGAAGGAGTTGGTTGTGCTCTTCGGTGACCAACTTTGGAATTTTCTGAGTGATCTTTTCAATGGCCGGTAATCTATCCTGGAGAGGTTCTTGATGCATGGATTGCAAGTGATTAATGAGGACCTGCTCTATCTCCGCATGTTCTTCCACCTTCTCCCCTTCTTGATTCTTAATGAAAGAGATGTTGTTATGCATACGTCTTTGGATGGTGGATCTGTGGAAAAATTTTGTATTTCGTTCTCCCTCTTTCAGCCATCGAATACGAGATTTCTGCCTCCATAAGATTTCCTCCTGCTTTTCTCTTTCCTCCAGCTGAGATTGAAGCTGTTGTTCTTTTTCTAGGGCTTGATCCGTGCAGCCTTCCAAGATGATTTGTTGCTGGAGAGCTTCCATTTCTTGGTGTATCTGCAACTGAGCCTGAAAGATGTTGCCAAAAGTAGAGTGATTCCAACTCTTAATTTGGCCTTTCAGGTATTTGAGCTTTTGTTGGAACTGGAACATCTTGGACCCTTCTGGCGGTATGTATCTTTTCCAGATCGAGTTGATGAGGTCGTTGAACGCGTGTTAATTTAGCCAGAAGGCTTCAAAGCGAAAAGGGCGTCGCGCTGATTGACCCGGCTGTTGCCATTGAAGGGATATAGGCCAATGATCAGACCCGTGAAGGGGGAGAATTGAGGCAGAGATGTTGCCCCCCAAGTGGACAACGTTGTCTGTGAGAAGAAATCTGTCCAGCTTGGAAGCAATGTTCTGCCGCCCTGTTCTTCGATTACTCCATGTGAACGAACCCTTGCAGAATTGCATGTCAATTAACTGCTGGTTTTGTATGAAATCTTTGAAAAATCCGCTTTCTGGCTCCAATTTGGATCTGCCTCCCATTTTTTCTCCAACTTAGTTATCATGTTAAAATCACCTCCGGTGATCCAGAGGGGATGAATCCTGTCCTGGTTGAGCACTCCTATGGTGTCTAGGAGAGCATATTTGCTCACTGCGTCCTGTGGGAAGTAGATGTTTGTGACATGACCATGTATGTTGGTGCCTAAGATGTGAAAAGTAGCTTGAATAAGGTGGTGGGAGGCATGGAATTCTGAGAGAGAAATAGCCTGAGGGTTCCAGGCTATGGCCAATCCCCCAGAGGCTCCCGATGCATCTACCGCTACTGACTGACATCCAGGCCAAGCTTTGGATAGAATGTTTCCAAGCGCACTCCTATTGCACTTAGTTTCTTGCATGAAGAATATCTGAGGCTTCTCCTGCTTGACCATGTTCTTTATCATTCTGTGTTTCTCAGGACTGTTGAGTCCTCTAATGTTCCATGATGTGAGCTTCATGATTCACTATTTGGGAGAGGCTTGTAGTATTTTTTCAATTTAGCATATCTACCGGAGTCAACCAGGATTCTGCCCACTGTGATTGTTCTTTCCAGATCTGTTTTCCTACCCCTCTTCTTGGAATCTTTTGGGATTATATTGCCATCCCACCTGCTGCCTGGTTGGATTCCCAGTTCTTTCTGTTGGAAAGCTCTGGCTATGATGACTTCCAGTGTTTCTATCTGATGTGCTTGAATCTTGTCAAATTATTTTCTCCTGCATGCTCGTTCAAGCTCTAGGAGATCAAGCCCTCTCATATCTATGCTCTATGGTTCTTCATCCATGAGCTGAACTTGACTGCTTTCTGCTTCTGGAGGGTCTTGGAGGCAGTCCACATCCATACCATTAGGTTTCCCCTCTGGGAGAGTAAAGGGATCTTCCACTTGGCCAAACTGCAAGTTCTTGGGCAGAGGTATAGTCTGGGTATTCGGTGGTGGGCTAGACTGGGTGGTATTGACTTTAGGGGTAATTTTGGTTTCGGCTTGAGGGGTCAGGTCTGAGACAGTATTTAGGGCTTCAAAGCTGTTACTTGTTGAGGGGATAGAGTTGACTGCGGAAGTGGGTTTTTTCCCATTAGAGGGCTTCTTATGGGACCTTCTTCTGCTTGTCACTTTGGTGAAACCATCAGGAGAAGAGGATTCTGGGTTGTCCTTATTCTTCGTGGAGGCATTGAGCGGGCAATCTCTGAATAGGTGTCCATGAAGGTGACACCTGCGGCATCGGAAGGGGACATGTTCAAAGTCTAAGGGCTGTATCCACTCATAATCATTATGATAGAGGCTTACCGAGTCAGGGAGAGCTTGGTCCAGGTGCATGTAGACACAAATGCGAGCGTACGAGGCATAGCGTCGCATTTTTGTTTCCTCCGCTATTTTCACAAACTCCCCTATTCCATTGCCGATGTCTTGAAGGGATTCCTCATCCGAGTACTCCAGCAGGAGCGAGTACATACGTATCCAAACCGGTGCCCAACTGAGGTCTTCGTTGTCTGGATTGAACCTCTCCGCCCATTCTCTCAGATATAATCCAGCGGAGTTGAGGAAGTAAGGTCCTCTGTCGAGAACCCTATTGTGGTCCTCAATGCAGATGAAGACCACCGTGAAGAAGCCCTTGGGTCCAAGCTGAAGGGTGATGTCTCCTTTGGGCTTCCATTTTGCAGTTATCCAGCCTTGCAGAGCCTTTTCTGTTGAAATCAATTTTAGTTTTCAATGTTTCATTAATTTGCTTTAGTTTTCCTGTTTCTTAGATATTCAGAATTTTTCATTAAAAATAATATTGAAAATTTCCATCAAATTATTATTAATTAAAATAATGTAATTTATTTTATTTTTTATTTTATAAGAAAATATTATTTATTTTTAGTCTAAGTTATTAATTCAAAATATATAATTAAATGATATAGGGATGTATTATTGTTACTTTATTGTGATATTTATTTCAATTAAAAATATTTTATACATTATTCACTTTAATTTTCAATGTTTCTTAGATATTCAAATTTCAATTTTTGTATATATATATATATATATATATATATGAGGCACTTTAGTGACTTACGAAGTAGGCGGAACTAGTTGTGATTGCACCATATGGTGCAAAAGAAATGCCATAAGGCAATAGCATAGGAAAGAGTAATCTAGAAGAAATAAGTTGTTGCAGAGAAGGAGCCATCGTGAAGGAATGAAAGGAAAATTTTGCTTACATGAAAGCAGGTCATGGAGGTTTCAAATATATTGATTATAAAAGTTATCAGCCAGAAAATTTTGTTATAGATATTGAAATAGGAAATTGTGGGTGAAAACATATATGTAAACCAACATAATGAAATAAGTTGTTGGGGAGAAGGAGCCATCCTGAAGAAATGAAAGGCAAATTTTGCTTCCATGGAAGCAGGTCGTGGAGATTTCAAAAATATTGATTATAACAGTTAATTTTTGTTATAAATATTGAAATATGAAATTGTGGGTGAAAACATATATGTAAACCAAAATAAAATGTTCACATATATAAATTTGGTTATAGATATTGAAATAGGAAATTGGGGTGAAAATATTTTAGTGATTAATAATCCCGCGAAACAAGCATGAAAACAACATGTAACTCAAATAAGATATTTTAAATACATTCAAGTACAATCTATCTGGCATAGATGTAAATAAAGAAAATTTTTATTAACAGAAATAGAGTTTACTCCAAGTTTAAGATATATATTTGATGATAATAATATTTTTTTTTTGGAAAATAATACCAAGTTGGTACTAAATGGATTTGGTGATTGCATAGAGATTTAACACATTAGGGCACATTAAGTGAAGGGGTGTTAGTGTTCCTTACCTCCAAATGTAGTATAGTGTGATCAATATTAAGAAATACTACTCATGAATAATAAAACAGTTGTAACATAAATAATATATAACAAAAAACCCATATATTTTTGGAATAATAAAATAGTTGTAACAAAAATAATATAGAACAAGATAAGCTATGTATATTTGAATGTATGAAAAATTAAATACATTTTATTAAGTAAAATTTTAAAAGAATAATGGTTATAAACAATTAAAAATTATTTTATTAAATAATTAGTTTAGATATATATTATTGATGAGAGGGATCAATTCTCTTTTCACTCTAAAAGAGGTTTGCATATCAAGACATTTGATCACTCTTGGCTCTCGGTAGATCTAGAGTTAATATTGATCTAGGCCATCTTAATTTCCCCCTTTAAATAAACTATATTCCACATGACTACCATGGGTTGTTTTTATAGTTTATTATTATTTTATTTTATTACCTAAATTCAATTTAACTTATTAAAAAGAAAAAAACAGATACTATGAAAAAACATATATAAAACTATTTACATTTACATATAAAAATATAACAAAATTTTAATAACAACATTTTAACTTAAAAGTCACCAAAACCTAAATTCAATCTAACTTATTAAAAAGAAAAAAAATGAATATTATAAAAAATATATATATAACTATTTTCTTGTGAATCTAATGGCCTAAAACATTTCAATCATCTAACATTTGATCCAATGGCTCAGACATTGAGAGAGTGGTAGCTAAGGGAGTTGTTTTCAAATAAGAATGCCTTACAGCATAATAAACAATGGGGCCATGTCTAAATATCTACATACAATAAAACAATAATAATAAAATTAATGGTGGCCCTAAACAAAAATTGAAAAAAATGAATGGATCATCAATCTACCTTCGACCATTTTTTTTACCACATTAAAATTCCAAATTAGGTAATCTTTTAAACATATTTACTCTTAGCTAAAGGCAATACCATTCCTTAAATCAAAAGAAAAAGGTTAATTCAACACAAATAATAGATAATCGTGCTCCAAAATCTTTTAATATTTCTTTAATTACGTATCTCTAAAATATATATTTAAAAGGAAAAATCATGCCCTATCTAAATATTTCCATGTGAAAGTTGTAATATTTAGAAATATTGATATATTTTTATTATAAATTTTGTTATCATTCCTTGTAAAAAACATCATTAAATCTAACATTAATATTAAAAGATCAATATTCATATTAATATTATTAAATATCTTATTAATGATATATATTAACTTTAGATATATGTGCAAGGGAAGAAGAAATACATAGAGTAATAGAGGAGGAGAGAAGGAGGGACAAAGAGATAGAGTTGCAATGGGAGAGAGGGAGGGAAGAAGAAAGACATAGAGATATAAAAGTGGAGAGAGAGAGAGGGAGTGGCAAGGGAGAGATGGAGAGAGAGTGTGTATGTTTTAGGGGTGAAATAAACAGACAAACGAGAGATGGAGAGAAGGTGGAGAAAATGAAAGAGGGGAGATGGAGAGGGGTAGTGATAGAGTTGCAGGGTAGAGAAAGAGAGAGAGAGAGAGATAGAGAGCGGTGGGAGAGAAAGAGAAAGAGACGGAGGATGATAGAGAGGGTGAGAGAGAGAGAAGGAGAGTGGGAGGGGAAGAGAGAGGGACGTAAGAAGAAAGAAAAAGAGATAAAGGTGGAGTGAGAGAGAAGGAATGATGAGAGAGATGGTGAGCTAGGGAGAGAGGAGGGGAGGGAGGAGAGATAGAAAGGGGGAGAGAGGGAGAGAAGGGGAAGCAGAAGACAAAGGGAGAGGAAGAGGGAGGGAGAGATAGATAAATAGGGAGAGAGTGTGTATGTTTTTGGGGCGATATAGAGAGACAAAGGAGAAACAAAGGGAGGTAGATATATATATATATATATATGGAGGGGGAAGAGAGGGAAGAATATTTCTTGCACTAGATGCATTGATTTTAGTGTAGATGTTGGTTTCTAATCCTATATCATTGCTTGCATTAGATGCGTTGATTTCAGTGTAGTTGTTGTTTTCTAATCCTAATTGATTTGTTGCATTAGATGAATTAATTTCAGTGTAGATGTTGATTTATGATTGATGTAATTGAATGCATGATGGTACATTAATATGAAAATGACTCGATTAATAGTTTCCATTGATTTCAGTGTAACCACAAAAAAATTATTGACTTTATGCATTGATTTTTGTGCTATATTAATTCAAGATATTAATATTAGAGAGCTAGAGAGACAAGGTATGATGATCACTACAATATCTCGAGTTAAATATTTGAACATGGTTTAAGATTTCAAGTGGCCTTTTGATATAATTGGTATGAAAATACGGCAATACTAATAGTGTCACTACTAATATGTAAAAATTTGTGACACTATGGAGTTAGAGGGACACTATTAAGAACTAATTAGGTGACAAAAGTTGTGATACCTAAAATTTCAAGAGTTATCTTGATAAAGTAAATTATTAAAACTACTCTTTAAGATATATGTATTAATACTTAGAGGGACACTATTAAGAATTAAAAAGTCGTCAAAAGCTTTGATACCTAGAATTAAATGAATTAGATGTGTGGTATTAATCGTCCTACAAACTATTGACAAGATTGTCTCCCTTCTTCAACACCAACTAATTACTAACATAGGATTACATACACATTTAGAAATATAAAAACAAACTGTAACAGCCACATATAATACCATCGAAATCCAAACACATAAACACACACCACTCAAAAGAATCCAAACATAGAAGCAAAAACCATTCAAGGGAAGCAACTTATACTAAATTAAAGATGAGAATGATATGGTCACGCCAGCCAAAGAACGAATAATTTAAATTTAAAAGTATGTAGTTTCTCTCGATCATATACATAATAATGATAATCTAAAAATGTGACATTGTTTCCCTCAAGTGGAACCAACCTAGATCCATCTAATTCGTATCTATCATGCGTGGAGAGGGATCAAATCCCTCAAGGTGCAAGCCTTTCTCAAATTATACACTAAAAAAAAATACTTTCACCTCAAAAGATTTGATCCCTCTAAACTTATAATAAATCTTAAATTAAATAAATCTAAGCCAATTTACCATTAATCATAACAAATTAAACATATTCAAATTTTTAATCCAAATTCTAAATTAAGATTTAACAATATTAATCCATCATAAATATTAAATAAAAACTATTTTAACAATCGAAATAAAACACAACTGTACTGCCAATCGAAACTCAAACCTTATAAATACAAAACAAATTACAATACCAAGGATTTTTTTTCTTTTACCTTCCTAAATTGTTTAGTCGTCCATTATAAATATTGAATAAAAACTATTTTAAGAAGCAAAATGAAACACAACCGTACTGCCAATCCAAACTACCTTATAAATACACAAAATTACGGATTTTTTTCTTTTACATACCTTATATTTATATTAACTATAATTTATTTTATTTAATTATGATTTAACTTGATGAATTATAATTTACTTTATTTAATTATGATTTCTCTTGATTAGTTATAGTTACATATAATTAAATATAGATAATTTTGTAACTTACTCTTATTAAATTTAATGAAATATATTCATAAATAATAATCAATCATTAAAATTGGTTTGATGATTCTAAATTAATTATATACTAATAAATTTGTTTTTATAATTAAATATGATTATCTATAATCAATTATCATTATTTATGATTAATTGTATTAATTGATATTTCTATTTTAGAATTAAATTCATTTAATCTATATACTTTAATTAACAATAATACATCATAACAAATATAATTATATAAATTAAATAATATAAATATATATATCTATTATTGCTATTTATTATAATTTATATAAATTTTAGTAAAAACGAGCATAGATCCATTTGAAGTACAAATCTAATATGAGCCAAGAGGGATTACATTTCTTCAAGTGCATTTTTTTTTAAAATGCAAGATACAATGTCTTATTTTTCATCATTTAAATTGTATTTTTGAATGATAAATATGACCAAATAATTTTTTAACCATTAAAACTTAATTTTTCTTTATATTGATAGAAATTTGTTAACATAGATCTTCAAATAGTTTATCTAAATCTCTTGTTAAAATATTTTCGAAAAGTATCAGATTTAAACATTTGATTCACACTTTTTTTTACTTCGAACTACTTTACAACATATTAATTTTCTTTTTAAATATAGCGGACATTTAAAGGGACACTTATGGATGGACAAACTTACACATCCACATCCATTCATATTTTGTTGTAGAATGATCCTTTAGACTTAATAAAATTTTGAATATCCAAACCAAAATTTATATAAAACTATTATACAAAAATATACACTTATAAACAAAATTATAAAGTAAAACAAATTTTACTAAACCCCGAACACAACCAACCCAGACTTAAACCATATCAACAAGAAAAATTACAATAAACCAAGCACAATCCCCCCCCTAGCAATTGCGAACATACAGCCAACCCAAACTCAAAACATATAAACAAGAAAAAATATGATAAACTAAGGTCAATTTTTTTCCTAGCCTTTGTAAATTGTCCATGATTTAGCCTTCTGCATGACAATGTTTTTCTTATGTGTGTCTTCTCTATTAATAGTCTATGCTACATTAGCAGAGGGACTATAGCGATCGATGGTAGTTGAATTTATATTACTTTTCCGTTGACCTACCGTTATTACTAAAATTTAACCAAAATTTTCAACTGGCAGTTGGGGTTCAGCGAAATTTAACCAATTTTTTTGAATTGGAACTCTTATTGGAAACCTCGCATTCCTCGAGGAAAAATTTTCATAACCAAAATATACATAACCAAAGTTTTGTAATAACAAAATTCTGCAAATATCTAAAGTTTTGTAATAACAAACAAAGTCTGTACATAAGCAAGGTTTTATAATAACCAAGTCTTTCAATATATTTTAGAAAACATGCATTGACAAAATTTAATGAATAGATTTAATTTATATGCCCCTAATTCCCCTTTATTGTTCTTAATCAAAAGTTCACAACTTTTGGACATTTGTATCCATTTACACCTGCCACCACTTTTTTCCACCTGCAACAGTTGTTCATGAATATTTTCATCATTGTTGACCAGTCCTCTTGGTGAGTAGTGTATATCATACCAACAAGCACTGCTTATTGGTGAGTATTTAGTGATTATTCGAAACATGTATCATAATTTTTCAGAGCGATGCTTGTTAGCAAGTATTGCAAACATGCATCAAAATTTTGCATAGAACCTACATCACAATTTTAGAAATATTTGGACTATATTGCTACTGCTACTACCATTACAAAAAGAAAGTATTCTAATACAGTTGTTTTGTTTTTTTCTCCTATAATATGGTTGTTAAAGAATGAATTGTATTTCCTGCATCACAATTTTACAAATATTTGGACTATATTGCTATTGCTGCTCATATCACAAAAACAAAAGACTGTACTACAATTATTGTGTTTTTTTTCTCCCATAGTCTCATGTTAAATAGTTATCATTATCTTCATAGGAGGTTGGATGTGTGTGCTCATGCTACCATGAACTGGGCTTAGTTGCAGCAAATCATTTTCATAGACATTAGTAACTAGAGGTAAATAATTTTTTTTATTCACAAGCCCACCTAAATGTAAATTTTCTTATTTATAGGCTCGATACTGAACATTTAAAATTTTGTTCCTAATCAAAATTGATACCGAACATTTAAAAAAAAATTCCTAATCCACAACGAAAAAATAGATACACTTGCAGTCATTTTCAAGAAGACAAAAATAAAACCTCAGCGGTCCTCTTCACGTAAACAAAAATAGATTTCTATACTGAGTTGATTAATGGAGACCTACAGAATCCTTGACTTCCTCGGCCTTCTTAATTGAAGAATTATTGGTTTCATGTGTTTTTGTTGCAACAATATCCTTAGCTTCTCCTATGTTCTCTGCTGCAAAAATATATAGAGGTCTCTCAAGCTAGCGATCATCTCCTCATTCTCTATGGTTTATCTAATTTGGTGAGGAGGGAGCTTGAGATTCCAGTTCCTGATTTTTTTTTATTAGAGAGGTGGGTCCTGAAACTTGAGTGGGTAATAGATGCTTGCATATGAAGGTTCCAAGATCTCTTGATCGAGTGTCAAGGAACTCTCTCAGGTTACCTTCCCTTGTTTACCTTAGGTTGGCCCTATTCGAATGTTCTAGTATTTTGCTTGTCTTCTTTGAGCTAGGTTTCCCACCTTTCCAGGTGCTCCATTTATCCAACTCGTCTATAACTACATTATCAACCGCAAGATGATGGATCTAGCTGGAAGGATACTATGTCACCTCCAGTTCATCAACCTGATCTCAAGTGTTTTGAACTATATTATATTTTTTTCCTGTTTGATCATCTGATCATTTGGATTTGAACCATAAGACTCAAAAAATGGTTCCAAAGTCTCTCCTCAATGCACTAGTAGAAAATGGTGAAATTAGTGACTAGGTGACTAAAATATTTAGTCTCCACAACTTTTCCAAGTGAAATACTACCAAAAATTAGTAGTATTAAGAGACCCAACTAAAAATGACTAACATAAATGACTAATTTAGTCTTGGGTTAAAATATATGACTAGATAATAATTAGTACTAGTAAAAATGACTAACATGAATGACTAGTTTAGTTTAGGAACAAAAATATGACTATTTAGTCACCTAGACATCTAGTTCCTCATGTTCCTTCACCTCAACCGGTAGCACGTTAGTCTTTTGGAGCTGGGGGTGCGTCGGGTGCGCTATGGTGGAATTCTATGGGAAGCTTCCACTGGGGCAGCTTCCTCCTACTCATGGTTGGGACTCTGCCATGCAAAAATTCTGGAGGAGGAGCCTTCCATAGAATCCAGTCGATTTTCCTCGCCATGGTGATAACGGCCAGGGAGAGCCCCTCTCTTTCTACCTCGGATGGTTCACTAGCGTAATTTTTGGGACACTTCACAATGAGGTAGGGGGGAGATGTCACGAGAGGGATATGCGGTAGGGGGAAAAACAATGCTATGGATCGGGGGGTCTAAAGAGCTCAGGAAGGGGTGAACAGATTTGGAGGTCACAGCCCAGACGAGACTACATGTCACAGTGCTGAGAATAGGGCTGCGCATCCTTCTAAAATCGAGGAAGTGCTAGAGCAGAGTGAAGGAAACGAAAGGAAGAGGGGAAATACTATGGGTTGCTCGAGGTTGACAGCTCATCCTTTTAAAGGGTCTTGGACACATGCGAGGAGGATGGAAATAAGTATGCCTCACACGCAACTGTGTGCCCTGATCGATTGCTTGAGAAGGCTTGAGGAAATAAGGATGGATGATATATGGATCAATCATGATAATCATTAATGGTGATAGATGTGGAAGGGTTCCCTGGATAGGGTGATGCAGTTCCCAGTGTCTCATCGTCATACCTGATTCTGTTAGTCTCATGCAGATGGCTAACAGTTTTAGGATCTGAAGCAGGTGAGGCTCTGCGTAGAATATCTCCGTCGTCCTGGGTATGTGAGAAATGATTATCATTAGTGTCAGTTCTGTCACCTGCATCAAGGGGGAGAAGATCCTTCTGAATAAGAGTGTGAAATTATTGTCTAAGTGATTCCTCAACCTCAGTTAGGTTGGAATGATACAACTCATAGTTGCTTTCCACCCCTTTATTCGCAAGGAGATCCGTAATGAAGTTTTCCTTCCTATGCACGTGGCCAAAAGTAATGGTTCTATGGTTGTGTATCAGGTGCTCCATAACCTTCAGCTTATGGGCAAGCCTCCAAATTTTGGATACCTTTGAGGAAGTCGATCCTTGGAGGATTCTTGTGACTGCCATAGTTATGACTTGCGAGTATCCCTCCATTTCTAGGGGGAAGTAATGAAACTCAATTTCAATTTGAATACCCAGGATAAGCCCCTCCAACTCTGCAGAATTATTGTTGTCCCAACCTATGTTACCGTAGTAAATACATAGAGGATCGCCTTGAGAGTTCCTAATAATGCCTCTGAATCTTGCATTTTCGGGATTTCCTTTGGACATACCATCGAAGTTTCATTTCAAAAATCCTGCGCTTCTAGAATTGATATCCATGAGTGCATTTAGACTCATTTTCCAACTGTTCCATATATGGAACTCTGCTATGGAGGTGGGAGGTCCTCCTGAATCCAAGTTTCTAAGGCTAATGTTTCAAAGAGGCTGTTGTGAATCTGATCCCAGAGCTTCTCTGATGTGGATACTTTCTCTTTGAAGATGCAGTTGTTCCTTTCCTTCCATATGTTCCAAATAAGGATGACCGGAATGATCTACCATACTCTATTCAGGAGAGTACTGGTATAGGGATTGTCCGTCCAACTTCTGATGTTGTTGATGATATTTCCCCTTACTCAGTTAGAACGACGAAATAAGACTGCAATTCTATCCCATAAGAAATTAGCGGTGGGACATTGGTCCAATAGGTGATCGATGGTTTCTAGGTTTTCCTGACATAAAGGGCACCTCGAGGGTCCTACAAACCCCCTCTTCAAGATATTCTCCCATGTGAGGATGCATCATTTACTGAGCAGCCACAGGAAGGTGGCTAATTTAGGCCAAAGATTAGCCATCCATATCTTTTTCCAGATGAGATCTATTGGGTCGAGGTTCTACTGATGAAGTATGTTGTAAGCTTCCTTGGTCAAGTAGTTTCCACTAGGCATATGCCCCTAGTGAAGGATGTCAGGTCTTGTCCTTACACTGATTTTTCTTTTCGTGCTGAGATCCTCCCAAATGTCTGTGTGGCCCTTGTTGTTCCATTCATCTTGCCATATATTCGTGTGTAGCCATTTCCTATATCCTTGGGAGGTGTCATTCATCCAAAAGTCCTGTATAGTCTGTATTTTCTTTATTTGGAGATTCCCACTCCATATAGGTCTGGGGAAGATGGAGGAAAGGCTTGACATCTACTACCAGGAGTCCTCCCAGAATCTTGCTTGGGTACCACTTCGTAGCTCCTAGAAGTTGTGACTTTATATCATCCTTTTTTGAGTACTTGTAGCTTTCTAGATTTGGGATCCCCTGGACTCTAAGTTGTACCAGATGAGTTCCTCCTTAGGCCAGGAGTGTGCATACTTGGCTGCCCATAGGTTGGCCCATGGAGTCTTGGGATTGGAGACCCATTTCCACCAGATGCTAGCTCTGATTATGTTATTACTATGCTCAGGATCACGCAATCCTCGTCCCCGCTGACTTTTATGGGTACAAGCATCGTTCCAATTGACTAAGGCCCATTTTTTTTTTCTTTGGTGTCGCCTCATAGAAAAGATATTTGCAAGTTGTGCATGGCCTTAAGGACACATTTGGGGGTTTCTAGGACTGAGAAGAGGTATATGGGGAGAGATTGCAATACATATTTAATGAGCAGCAGGCGACTAGCAATATTGAGAGAGCGATGGGTCTAGTTGGATAACAGGGTTTCCATTTTGTCTAGCAGATATTGCCAGGAGGAGTGATTGATGGCAAATTTAGTCAGAGGATATCCTAGGTATTTGGAAGGCATGGAAGCAATGGAGAATCCTAGGATGTGGGAAATGTTGTGCTAAGTGAGAGGGGGGGGGTATGAAAAATATCTACAATTTTTTAGGGTTGACCTCTGTGTCGGAGACATCAGAGAATGTGTCAAGAATGGATTTGAGGGAGCGGTCTTCCTGGACTGAGGGGTAACCTATAATCATATTTTCATCCACAAATTGTTGGTGGGAGGAGGGGGGCAAGTTGTGGAGGGGTAAAACAAGCAGGGAACTTGACTGGATGGAGATTTTGAGAAGGTGACCCAATCCTTCAGCCATAATGATGAAGATGAAGGGAGAAAGGGGGTCCCCTTGTCTGATGCCTCTCGAGGGGTTAAAGGTAGCAAAAGGGATACCATCGACCAAAATGGAGAGAAAATGGAAGGTGATGAGATTTATGATCCAACGAACTGAGGTGTGGCTGGAGCCAAAGGCTATGAGAACTTTTTTGATGTGTTCCCAGCTGAGTTTATCAAAATATTTGGATAGGTCTATTTTGAGACGCATGTAAGGATTTTTGGAGGTTTTTAGAAAGTGAATGACTTCATGGGTTAAGATGGTGCCATCAAGAATTTTCCTACCTTACACGTAACATGTTTGCTCCGGGGAGATAATTATGGGAAGGATCTGCTTCAGGCTATTAGAAATAACTTTGGAGATAAGTTTGTCAATGAAATTCCAGATAGCTATGGGCCTGTACTTACTTGGCAAGGTTACATTGTCTTCTTTTGGAACCAACATGATGAAGGTAGAATTTAGTGCTCGTAGATGCCAGTGGGTAGTGCGTGATTCCTCCACTACATCCGAGACTTTGTTTTGAATGGTATCCAAGAAAAAATGGAAGAAATTGGTGGAAAATCCATCAAGACATGCAGTTTTCCCTGCCTTCAAATGGAAGACTACTTGTTCCACCTCAGCCAGAGTGGTAGTTGCAAGCAACATCCTATTTTTTTCATCTGTTATCAACTTGGTAATGTGTTGAGTGGTTTCCCTAATGGCCTTATCCCTCTGGTGATTAATTTCCTGTAGAATGTTCCTGAAGTGACTGCGTAGCTCCTTAGTGATGGCCTCTCGCATTTCTAGCCTTTCCCCAATTTGGTTCTTGAGAACAATAATTCTATTATGCATCCTGTGTTGAATGGTGGAACGATGAAAGAATTTAGTGTTTCGTTCTCCCTCTTTGAGAAAGTAGATTCTTGATTTTTGTCTCCATAGAGCTTCTTCATGGTTCTATGTTTCTTCCATCTGAGTAGTTAAGGTCTTCTCCTAACTTTATGACTTGGCTAAGCGTCCTTCCTGGATAATAGTCTGTTGAAATTTCTTCATTTCTTCCTCTAGTTCTTTCTGTTCTGTGAAGATATTACCAAAGGTTGTTTTGTTCCAGACCTTCAATTTTCCTTTGAGCTGTTTCAGTTTTTTATGGAACTGGAGCATTTTAGTGCCTTGCGGGGTTACTAAGGAGGTCCACCATTTGGAGACCATATCCTTGAACCCTAGGTGCCAGAACTAGTCGTGTTCAAAGCGGAAAGGTTTAGGAGCATGCTTACCTAGTCATAACCATTGAAGTTGTATTGGCCAGTGGTTAGATCATGCAGCAGGGATGATAGTAGCAGCGATGTCACCCCCTAGCCAAATGAAGTCTTCTGTGATGAAGAATTTGTCTAGTCTTGAGGCTATATGATGGGCACCTCCTCTTTCGTTGTTCCATGTGAAGACTCCATTGGATGTTTGTAGATCGATGAGGTGGTTACCCTGAATAAATTGCTTGAATCCATTATTGTCCTAGTCCAGATGCGTCCTTCCTCCTTTCTTTTCCTAAAGATTGGTTATCATATTGAAGTCTTCTCCCATAAGCCAAAGTTGTAAGGCTCATTGTTTATTTAGTTTCTCTAGGTTTTCCAGGAGCTCCAATTTTTTATTGGTGTTTTGTGGAAAGTAGACATTTGTGAGCAGACCATGAATATCTGTGCCAATTAGGTGAAAGTTGGCCATGATGAAGTGCCTGTTGGCATGAAAGTTCTCTAAGGAGATGATTTGCGGGTTCTAGATGATTATCAGGCCTCCATACGCTCCGTTGGCATCAACCACTATTGTATTGCTACCTTTCCAAATTTTTTTGAAAATTGTATCCAGAGTGGAGCTAGAACATTTGGTTTCTTGCATGTAGAATATTGCAGGGTGTTCCTCAGTAATCCTTTTCTTTATTGTAGTATTCTTGAGGGGGTTGTTAAGCCCTCTTATGTTCTAGGAGATAATATTCATGGGATAGGATTGGTGGTATAGGCGAAGAATCGTGTCAACTAGGGGAATCGCCTTGAATCCATCATTTCTTTCCCAATTTGTATAGTTCTTTGCAGAGTTGTTTTCCTGCCCCTTTTGCGGGACTCTTTCATGAATTATTTGGTGTTAATGAGCGTGCCCCCCTAGATCCCCAGAGAGGGGAGCTGCTGCGCTCTGGCTAGGATTTCTTCCATCTTTTGGACTTGCTGCTCCAGGATATATTTGAAGTCTTTATTATTGTAGGCATTCTCTAACCCTATACAGTCTAGGCCTTCCAGATAAATTCTTTCTAGTCCTTCCTCCATTGCTTCTGGGATCGTTTCTGTGATCTCTTCTTTGCCTTTTAATGCATTATCATCCCATGGGGACCTTGTTGTGTTGAGCCTTTGAGGACTAGGCATGCTTCATGGAGGTGTGCCTGGCTTCGATGATTGGTTCATTTTTGTTCTCTTTTAGCTGATTTAAGGCTGCGAAGCTATCGCTAGTCGCGAGTCCTTTTTTATTCTTATGAGTGGTAGCTCTCTTGTTGTGCCTTTTTTTTCTTGCTACCTTTGTGAATCCTTCTGCTTCTTAATCGTTGGCTTCCTTTTCAGCCATAACTTTCATGTTTAGGGGACAGTCTATCAAGAGATGCCTGTGCTGGTGACACTTCCTACATCTAAAAGGAATGTGCTCATAATCTAGAGTTTGTGTCCATTCAAAATCTTCATGTAGCAAACTTACCTTGCCTGGTAATGGGTCTGCCAAGTTCATGTAGATGCATATGTGGGCATATTTTGTGTAGCAGTTGACCTTGGTATCCTCTGCAATCTTGACAAACTCCCCTAGGGCATTGTCGATGTCTCTGAGGATCAACTCATCCCAGTAATATTGGGGGAGGGAGCAGAGATGGATCTAGCTAGAGCCCACATGAGATCCTGTTTTTAGGGTTGAATCTCTCCATCCAGGGTCAGAGGTATATACCCCAAGTGTTGAAGAAATAAGAACCTCCGTCCATGATTCTATATTTGTCTTCAATGCCTGTGAAGAGCATGTTGAAGAAGCCTTTAACGCGTAGCTATAAGTCAATGTGGCCTTTGGGTTTCCAATTCAAAGCTATTCATCCTCTCAACACTTTTTTCGTGGGCCAGAAGCCCATGAATTTTCCTATCAATGCCTGATCCTTCATGAACTGGATTCTTCCATTAATGCGATGCGCTGGGAGATCGATCACTGTTTTCTTGGAATTATTTGGTATGCATGTTGCTGACTTTGTATTCGCTTCTTCTGCTGCTGGTGTATTTTTTGGCTGCATTATGGGAGTCGCCACTGTAGTTTCATGAGAAGGGCCAGAGTTTTCCTGATTGATGGTATCATCCCCTGCCGCCATCCCTATGGGAGGTTGGCCTGTAATGGGGGGAGCAGCAATCCCCCCACTGGAGTCGGTCAACGGTGAGCCTTAAGCTCTCCAGAAGAGGGATCACGGCCTTGTAGGCTAGGGGTGGAGGTGTGCCTGGAGCAGCCAATGTCGAAACCTGCAAACCCTAGCTCATGGATTTCGGCCTGGTGTAGAGCTCTACTAAGGTTTTCCAAGACGAATTAATTCCTTGATCGTCGGTCCAAAACTAGTTGCCTATTTTTTTATTATTAGTGTTATTTTTCATCAAACAACTACCAAATCATAAAGAAAAATGAGACAATGGACACAAGATATAGGAGATCAGCCAAGGAAAAAACCTCTACAACTTGAGAGTAAAACCCACAAGAATTCTTCTTCTTATAAAATCTTCAATTGAAATTCCAAGACCTAGACCCTTTACCAAAGCCCCTCCTAGACCAAGTGAATGAATTTCCTTGATTAGTTTTTCTTTCAAAAAGTCAACCTAATTCAAACTAGCCTTCGAGTTGCAACAAAATCTCCTTCGACCTCCTTTTCGGACATGCAATTTCTTGACTACAATTCGGCCTAACTAAAGAAAACCTAGGATACATGTGTGAGGGATGACATGGAGAAATAGTCCTCCTTTCTTCATTGCTTGGTGAGATACTTCTTCTTCAACAACTTGACCCTCAAAATTGATCTCTTTTCCACCCAAGTTCATACATCTAGAGTGTCTTTAATATTTGGTCTTCTTGCAGTAGTGAGAGCCCTAATTTTCCTTACACATTTGAGATATTTTAGCCCAAAACATATCCAAACTTGTCAGTTTTATTTCTCCTTTTCTTCTCTATCTAAGAGGCTTATTTTTCCTTCTAATTCATACTTCTTTCCTTGAATTCAATGCTTGATTGATGGTGTCTTGAGTGAGGTTGAGTTCTCATGTATATAAGTTCCTCTCCCATTATTTTGGGGTGACTTGACATCCTTCTTAGGCTAACATGTCCTCTTGATAGGCCGACTTGAATATAGCACATTGAAAAGGTCTTGAAGGGTATTTTTGACTCTTTATTTGACTCAAATAATTTTTCTTACAATATGTAACATGCCCAAATGGTTCATTCATACACGACAATGACTTTCTTGACTTGTAGACTCAATGACAAGCCCTAGGAGCTCACAGTGGGAGCTAGAACTAAAAATAAATTACCTTGAGCATGAAACCCACGCCTCAAGAACAACAATAATACATTTATTTTTCTCATCAAATACATAAAACTCTTTATTATATATTCGATTATGAATACCGAACCTAGTTACATATTTCAACAATGATGATGGAATTCTCCATACATATATGGTAGCTTATCTTATGGGAATTTTTAACTAAATTTGGTTGATTAAATTAGTCATACCTTAGATTTTCTCTATGCTCTTTTAATCTCACCTCCCTGAACCTACCTATTTCTCCCATTTATAATTTGCAAGAAAAAAGGTATGTAATAAACCCCTTTGTATTAACCAAATTTAATTGTGTCCTTTGTGAATTCTACCAATTTTTGAATGTTGTTCAAAGGTGTGGAGTTAACCTTATTGTCTCATTTATGCATATTTTTGTTAGTCTATCCATGGCTTATTTTATGTGAGGTAAGGAGACTCTCTTCCCATTATTGTCATCAACATCTCTTTGTCTTCTATTGGAAGTTTGTTTTGCTTTCACAATGGCCTTGTTGATTTCCTTTTTTCCATAGCCACTTTCCTTAAATACTTATGAAAAGTGTTCAAATTCTTTCTCTAAGTTTTCTTTGTGGAAGACCCTTGATTCTATAGCCACTAAGGTGTTGATTACACCAACATTTTGAGGAGGAAGGTGATGGGAGATAACATGCATATATCTTTAAGTGTTAGTCTTCTTTTTAGAAACTTGGTGACCAATGCTCTTATCTTTCCCACCTTCCATTCTAAATTTTATTTTATCATTTTGATTATCAGATGGTTGAAGAAACTATTGAGGTTATTATTTTTGTGTGGCCACACTACATCAATTTCATTTACAATTTGGTTCTATATTTTTTTGTTTAAGTGAGATTCTTATTATTTTTCTCTTCCAAGTCTTCTGACCACGTATGTTCAATATTATTTTCCCTTTTAGTCTAGGAGGTATTTTCTTTCGAATAAGAAGCACCACATTCCTATATCCTATAACAAAGACATAAAGTAATAGAGGAGGAGAGAGGGAGGGAAAAAGAGATGGAGTTGCAAGGGGAGATAGGGAAGGAAGAAGAAATACATAGAGAGATAAAAGTGGAGAGAGAGAGAGAGAGAGAGAGAGAGAGAGAGAGAGAGAGAGAGAGAGAGAGAGAGTGACAAGGGAGAGATGGAGAGAGAGTTGGTATGTTTGAGGGTGAGATAAAGATACAAAGGAGAGACTGAGAGATGGGGAAGAGAAGGAGATAGGAGAGAGGGAGGGCGTATTGATAGAGTTGGAGGGTAGAGAGACATATATATATATATATATATAAGGATGTGGGAGATAAAGGGAAATAGAGGAAGGAAGAGAGAGAGGATGTGAGAGAGAGGAGGAGAATGGGAGGGGGAGAGAGAGATGGAGTTGGAGGGGAAGAGAGAGGGGCATAAGAAGAAAGACAAAGGGAGAAAGGTGGAGTCAGAGAGAAGGAATGATGAGAGAGATGGTGAGATAGGGAGAGAGGAGGGGAGGTAGGAGAGATAGAAAGGGGGGGAGAGGGAGAGAAGAGGAAGTTGAAGACAAAGGGAGAGGAAGAGTGAGGGAGAGATAGATAGACGAGGTGAGATTGTGTATGTTTTGGGGGAGATATAGAGAGATAAAGGAGTGAGAAAGGGAGATAGTCATATATATGGAAGGTGAAGAGTGTGAAGAAGGGAGTGATATAGAGAGGGAGAGGGGAGGGAGAGATAGATATTGAGAGATAAAGTGTGTGTGTTGTGGTTGTGTTTTGGGGGCAGGGGGCAAGGTAGAGAGACAAGGAAGGAGATATATGTGTGTGTGTGTGTGTGTGTGTGTAGGGGGGAGAGAGGGGAAAATATTTCTTGCACTAGAGGTATTTATTTTAGTGTAGATGCTTTAATTTAACTGTATATGTTAATTTCTAATCTTATTGGACTTTTTGCACTAGGTGCATTGATTTCAGTGAAGACATTGATTTCTAATCCTATTTCATTTCTTACACTATATGAATTGACTTCAATGTAGAGTTTTTCTAATTCTATTTTATTGCCTGCACTAGATGCATTGGTTTCCGTGTAGATGTTGATTTCTAATTATATTTGATTGCTTGCACCAGATGCATTGATCTTAGTGTAGATGTTGGTTTCTAATTCTATATGATTGCTTGTATTAGATGCATTTATTTTAGTGTAGTTTTTTTTTTCTAATCCTATTTCATTGCCTACATTAGATGAATTAATTTCAATGTAGATGTTGATTTATGATTGATGTAACTGAATGTATGATGGCACATTAATATTAAAATGAATCGATTAACAATGTGCATTGATTTTAGTGTAACCACACAAAATCTATTGACTATTTGCATTAATGTTTCTGTTATATTAATTCAACTTACTAATATTGGAGAGCTAGAGAGACAAGGTATGATGATTACTAAAATATATCGAGTTAAATATTTGAATGGTTTAAGATTTCAATTGGCCTTTTCATATAATTGATATGGAAAGATGGAAAAACTAATAATGTCACTACTAATATGTCAAAAAATTTGACGCTATGCAGTTAGAGGGACACTATTAAGAGTTAATTAGCTGTCAAAAGTTGTGATTCCTAAAATTTCAAGAGTTATGTTGAAGCAGTAAATTATTAAAACTACTCTTCAAGTTATAGACACTATTAATAATTAAATAGTCGTAAAAAATTGTGATACCTAAAATTAAATGAAATAGATGTGTAATATCAATCATCCTACAAACTATTGACAAGATTGTTTCCTTTCTTCCTCTCCAACTAATTACTAACATACAACTACATACACATATATAAATAAATAAATAAATTGTAACATTCACACATAATACCATCGAAATGCAAACACATCAACACACACCACTCAAAAGCTCCAAATATAGACCCAGAAACCATTCAAGGGAAGCAACATAGACTAAATTAAACAGAAGAATGATATGGTCATGTCAAGCAAACAGAACATAATTTAAATTTCAAAGTATGAAGTTTCTCTCAATTATATACATAATAATGATAATATAAAAATGTGACATTGTTTTCGGCAACTAGAACTAACCTAGATCCATCTAATTTTGGATATATCATGTGTCGAGAGGGATCAAATCCCTCGAGGTGTAAGCCTTTCTCAAATTATACGCTCCAAAAAGAAAACTTACACTTCAAAGGATTCAATCCCTCTGGACACATAATAAATCCAAAATTAAATAAATCTAGACGAATTAAACATTAATCATAATAAATTAAAAATATTCAATTTTTTAATCCAAATTCTAAATTATCATTCATCAATATTAATCCAGCGTAAATATTAAATAAAAACTATTCTAACAATCAAAATGAAACACAACCGTATTGCCAAACCAAACTCAAACCTTATAAAACAAAAAATAAAAAAAACAATAGCAAGGATTTTTTTTCTTTTATATTATTAAATGGTTTAGTCATTCACTATAAATATTGAATAAAAACTATTTTAACAATCAAAATGAAACACAACCGTATTGCCAATACAAACAACCTTATAAATACACAAAATTAAACTAACAATGATTTTTTTCTTTTACATTCCTAAATTGTTTAGTCATGAACGGAGTCATCAATGTTTCTTATATTTATATATATTATAATTTACTTGATTTAATTATGATGTAAGTTGATGAATTATAATTTACTTTATTTAATTATGATTTCGCTTGATTAGTTATAGTTATATTTAATTAAATATAGATAATTTTGTAACTTCTCTTATTAAATTTAATGAAATATATTCATAAATAATAATCAATCATTAAAACTAGTTTTATGATTTTAAGTTAATAATATACTAATAATTTTAATTTTATAGTTAAATATAATTATTTATAATCAATTATTATCAATTACGATAAATTGCAATAATTCATATTTCTATTTTAAAATGAAATTCATTTTATCCATATACTTTAATTAATAATAATGCATCATAAGCAACATAATTATATAAATTAAATAATATAAACATATATATCCATTATTACTAATTATAATTTATATATTTTTTTTTGTAAAAATGAGAATATATTCATCTTAAGTACAGATCTAACATGAGTCAAGAGGGATCAAATTTCTTCAAGTGCAATTTTTTTTAGAGTGCAAGATACAATGTGTTATTTTTCATTATTTAAATTGTATTTTTGAATGATAAATATGATCAGATAAAATTTTTAACCATTAAAACTTAATTTTAGTTGATATTGATATAAATTAGTTAATATATATCTTCAAATAGTTTATTGAAATCTCTTGTTAAAATATTTTTGAAAAGTATCACATTTAAACATTTGATTTACACATTTTTCTAATTCTAATTACTTTACAACATATTCAATTTTTTTTAATTATAGCCAACATTTAAAGGGGCACTGACAGATGGACAAAATTACACATCTCCTTATATCGTGTTGTGGAATGAGCCTCTAAGCTCAATAAAATAGTGAGTATCCAAACCAAAATTTATATAAATTATTATACAAAAATATACACATATAAACATAATTATAAAGTAAAACAAATTTTAATAAACCCCTAACATAACCAACCTAAAATTATACCATATCAACAAACAAAATTACAATAAAACAAGCGCAATTCCCCTGAGAAACCGCGAACATACAACCAACCCAAACTGAAGACATATAAATAAGAAAAAATATGATAAAGCAAGGTCAATTTTTTTCCTAGCCTTTGTAAGTTGTCCTTGTCTTCCGAAGGAGTTCTGCACAAAGTTTTTCTTATATGTGTCTCCTCTCTTATTAGTCCCTGCCTACGACAATGGAGGGACTATAGTGATCAATAGCCTCTGAATTTATATTATTTTTTGTCGATCTATTGTTATTACTAAAATTTAACCAAACTTTTTAAGTGGAAATTGGGGTTCAATGAAATTTAACCAAAGTTTTTGAATTGGATCTCTTATTGGAAACCTTGCATTCCTCAAGGAAAAATCTACATAACCAAACTCTACACAACCAAAGTTTTGTAATAAGAAAATTCCGCAAATATCCAAATTTTTGTAATAACAACCAAAGTCTGTAAATAACCAAGGTTTTATAATAACCAATTCTTTCAATATATTTTAGGAAACATGCATTAAGAAAAGTTAATGAATATATTTAATGTATATTCCCATAATTCCTCTTTATTGTTCTTAATCGAAAGTCCACAGCTTTTGTAAATTTGTGTCCATTTACATATGCCACCGCTTTTTTCCACCTGAAACAATTGTGTTGGGTATACGACCAAAGTCCCACATTGACTAGAAGTGGGGAGGATCATGGGTATATAAGGATGGACAAATATCTCCATTGGTATGAGGCCTTTTGGGGTAAAGCCCATAAGCAAAGCCATGAGGGCTTAGGCCCGAAGTGGACAATATCATACCATTGTGGAGATATGTGGTGTCCAGAATCCTTACAAGTGGTATCAGAGCCATGCCCCGAAGTTAGCAAAGTGGATGAATCCTCGAATGCCGAACGAAGGTGGTGGGCCCCGGTAATATCACGATGGGATCTGTGGATGAGCTCGGTTAGACAGGCGGTATGCTCCGGATTCTTCATGAACGTGTCCTGGTCCCAACACGGTGAAGAGGAGTTGACCTGGGATAGAGCAAGCTCTCGAGGCAGGTGGTGCTCCATGTAAGGCGTGTGCTTCCAACACATTGGAGCGGAGAATCCTGGTTGGTAGAGAGTGGACGGATGGATAATCGTTTGAGGGGAGGCTTGATGGTCCTTTGCTCGAGGGGAGGATTGTTGGGTATACGACCAAAGTCACAAATTGACTAGAAGTGGGGAGGATCATGGGTATATAAGGATGGACAAATATCTCCATTGGTATGAGGCCTTTTGGGGTAAAGCCCATAAGCAAAGCCATGAGGGCTTAGGCCCAAAGTGGACAATATCATACCATTGTGGAGATATGTGGTGTCCAGAATCCTTACAAATTTTTCATGAAAATTTTTATCATTGTCGACCACTCCTTGGTGTGTAGTGTATATCATACCAACAAGCCCCACTTCTTGGTGATTAGTTAGAGGGTATTAGAAATATGTACCATGATTTTGCAGAGTGATGCTTTTTAGCAAGTATTGCAAACATGCATTAAAATTTGCATACAACCTACATCACAATTTTAGAAATATATGGACTATATTGCTACTGCTACTGCCATTACAAAAAGAAAGAATTTTACTACAACTATTGTGTATTTTTTCTCCCATAATGTGGTTGTTAAAGAACGGGTTGAATTTCCTGCAAAAACAATTTTACAAATATTTGGAATATATTGCTACTGCTGCTGACATTACAAATACAAAAGACTGTACTATATTTAATATGTTTGTTTTCTCCCATAATATTTTGTTAAATAGTTATCATTCTCTTCATAGCAGGTTGGACATGTGTGTTCATGCTATCATGAACTGGGCTCAGTTGCACCAAAGAATTTTCGTGGACATTAGTAACTAGAGGTAAGTAAATTTTATTATTTACAAGCCTACCTAAATGTGAATTTCCTTATTTATAGGCTCGATACTGAACATTTCAAACTCTTTTCCTAATGAACATTGATACCGAACATTTCAATTTTTTTTCCTAATCAACAATGAAAAAATAGAGACCCTTGAAGTCATTTTCAAGAAGACAGAAATACAACCTCAGCAGTCCTCTTCAGGTAAACAAAAATAAATTTCTATACTGAGTTCATTAATGGAGAACTGCACAATCCTTAACTTCCTCGGATTTCTAAATTGAAGAATTATTGGTTTCATGTGTTTTTTCTGCAACAGTATCCTTAGCTTCCCCTATGTTCTATGCTACAAAAATACATATATGTCTCTCCAGTTAGCGATCTTCTCCTCATTCTCTATGGTTTAGCTAATTTGGTGAGGGGGGGGCTCGAGCTTCGAGTTCTTGATTCTGTTTGATTTGAGAGGTGGGTCTAGAGATTCGAGCAGGTAATTTATGCTTTCATATTCAGGGTCCAAGCTCTATTTATTGAGTCTCAAGGAACTCTCTAGGGTTACATTCCCTTGTTTACCTTGGGTTTACCCTGTTCAAATGTTCTAGTATTTTTCCTGCCTTCTTAGAGTTAGGTTTCCCACCTTTCCAGGTGTCCATCTAGCCAACTCATCTATAACTACATTATCAAGTACAAGATGATGGGTCTAGTTGGAAGCATACTATGTCGGATCCAGTTCATCAACCTGATCTTAGGTGTTTTCAGCTATACTATATTTTGTTCATGTCTGATCATCTGATCATTTGGATTTGAACTAGAAGAATCACAAAATGGTTACGAAGTCTCTCCTCAAATATAACAACTTTTTTTTTCCAACAGAGAAAGACCTATAGTTTTTCTATTAAGATAAAAATAATCGTTACATTGTTAAGAAAAAAACAGCTTCGCCATGTGCTCAATCCCATGTCCTGATCACCTATATAGTCAATAAAAAAACATATGCAAATTTTATCCTATATATATATATATATATGCTTTCAAAACACATAGGAATAGAATATTTATAGGCCTCTAATTTTCATGAGATGGAATAGAAGGTTAGGTGCATCCATAACAAAAAAATGATTTTACCCATCATCGAATCCCATCTGACATCCAAAGGTAGGCACACCTCATCATGAAGATCCTTTGATGAGAAATATTTTAGTGATCATTCGCTGGGCAAGCTGTTAGCATGGCATCTAGGCCGGACACGAAATTTCTCAAAATTTATACATCCTTATAGTTGGAAATTCACTACGAGCCTTACGCTTGGAAACTGACTTGTTTTTGTAATTCTTAAACTTGGCTTTGAAACTCACATGCTTTTGTAACTTTCAAAATTCCCCTCCAAAATCAGGCCATATGTTTCATATAGAGAGTTTCTTGTCCATGAGCAATGCATAGTTTTTGTGCATCAACCCCCTCATGTCTTCCAAGAATATATTCGAAATTGTTTAGTGGCAGAGCTGTGGCGGCGCTAGTGGTTACAAAAATTAAAGAAAACATAGTTAATTTCAATATAATATTGAAATGTTTCCAGGCTGGAAAACTTCTCTAAGTGCGTCTTACTTTGAGATGAACCCTGAGTTATACTGAGAAGCCCTTTCAATTGGTGATATGATCTTACTTGCCACTTTCAATTGGTGTTAATATCTTTATTCAATAGCTTTACTATGCAGCAATCTTAATAGGGGTGTGGTTTTCAAACCCATAGCTCAACTTTAAAAACCACACGTTATTTTTATAATACCAACCAAAACATCAATATTTGGTTTACATAGAAGGTGTGGCATATGCTGTTAGAATTTCTGATAATTCCAGAGCAATAAAGAGAGAATAATGCTCTCCTCTTAAAATAGAGAAGAAAAAAAATTTACTTCACAAGATAGAGATTGAACATTGTCAAAAGCTTCTATTCATTAACAACAAAAAACTATTAAAAATTCTTCCTCACACAGAGGGATTACAAAATCTGATTGCTTCAAGACGTAGTGCAAAAAAAAAAAACTTCACTCTGTCTTTGTTCTAAAAAAAAACGCAACATTGATGTGTGTTTACTTTTCTGCACTATTGTGCTTTAACAAAAAAAACATTACATTACAATAGCCTCACGGGGCCTTTTGTTTACATATGCCGCGCATATAAAACAAAACATAAAACTTTTAAAATAAAACTAACCTGCTTTAACATATGCAACAACAAATTTAAATCCGCCTCATAAAAGGATCGAGTCTAGAAATTTAACAATACAAACGGGCCGTTGCAAATCTTCCGATTGCGAATGAGATAGACACGCGATGAGATATTCAATTTGGTTCATAAACACTCATCGGGTCCGGTTCGTTACAATACAAACGAGCCATTACAAAAACTTGTGATTCTTTATAAAACTGTTGCGTGGCCTGTGGGACCACACCTCCCGTGGACCTTGGCTTAAAGCAGAGGGTGATTAATATTATTGCGATTGTGATTGGCCAATCGCATCACGTCATTCAATGGTGCAAAGACAACAAAAGCGGTTGTAAAATAATATAACATGCGATTGCGATGATCACATCGCATCGACGATATATCAATCAGACATAACAAAAGGCGGACGTAACACTTGCGATTTCGATTGCGATCGCATCGCAACATCCAACATCAACAAGAAACTAACTCAAAAATACTTTTGCGATTGCGATTAAAAGAAAACTGGTGGGGACCACTGTTTAATTAAACTCCTCCTGCGCTCAAACAAATATACTCTATTTATAAAAATAAATCCTCTGTTCCTATGTATGATATGAAAGCTCTGTTTCATTTATAAACGCTCTGTTTTAAAATGTACAAAGGACTGCGAGGTTTCAAATAAAAAACTGATTGTTCACCATTTTACAAAGCGGCCCAATGTCAGGATTCTTCCAAACAAAATTAGAAGGTGACTACTGTACAATGCTGTAGTTGAAAATAACATTTCAACACTCCCCCTTAATTTCAACTACTGGGTTATCAGTCATACACAGACATTTCGCCAAAAACTCAAAACTCTTCTTCCCCAATGGCTTGGTCAGAATGTCTGCAAACTGCTCCTGATTTCTGCAGCGTTCTAAAACAATTTCACCATTGTTCACTAGCTCCTTGATGTAGTGAAACTTTTTGTCAATGTGTTTCATTCTCTTGTGAAATATAGAATTCTTGGATAATGCAATAGCTGAGCAATTGTCAAAAAAATCACTGTACCTTTTACTTGCTCTTGGCATAAACTCCTTAGCATCCTCCTCATCCAAATTGCTTGACACGCTGCTACTGTAGCTGCCACATATTCTGCCTCTGCTGTAGATAACGCTATAATAGGTTGTTTATTAGAAGCCCAAGAAATGGCTCCTGAACCCATGTGAAAAACATAATCAGATGTGCTTTCCCGGTCATCTACACTTCCAACCCAATCACTGTCAATGTATCCTATTAAATCTGAACATTTTGAAATAGTATATAAAATACAAAACCTTTTAGTACTTTTAACATACCTCAGAATTCTCTTCGCTGCCTGCCAATGTGCTTATTTTGGCCTCTCCATGAATCTGGAAATCAAACTAACAACATGCATTATATCTGGCCTAGTTGTAGTCAAATATATGAGGCTGCCAACTATGCTCTTGTATAAACTAGGATCAAAATCCTTGTTGTTGTCCTCGCTGCTGAGTTTTGATCCCATCACTGTGGGAGTAATTGCTGCTTTGCTCTCTTGCATATTAAATCTTTCCAAAACTTCATTAACATATTTTTCTTGTGAGATAAAAATCCCATTTTCACTTTTTTCTACTTCTATTCCTAAGAAGCATCTCAACAAACCCATTTCAGTCATTTCAAATTCTTCTTTCATGTCTGTTTTAAAATTTTCAATAAGGAAATCATCATTACCTGTGAAAATAACATCATCAACATATAACACAACAATTAGCATTTTACAATATTTTTCTTTGATGTAGAGGGTGGGTTCTCCCTCACACTTTTCAAATCCATTTTCCAGTAGATAGGAATCTATCCTACTGTACCATGCTCTTGGTGCTTGCTTCAACCCATAAAGAGCTTTCTTCAATCTGCATAACTTTTTCTCTTGGCCTTTCTTTTCGTAGCCTAGAGGTTGTTTAATGTAAACCTCTTCCATTAACACTCCATTTAGGAATGTTGAATTCACATCCATTTGGTAAACTTTCCACTTGTTTTGTGTTGCTATGAACAACACTACTCTCACGGTTTCCATTCTAGCAACTGGTGCGAAAGTTTCCTCATAGTCTCTCATGCTGCTGCTTATACCCTTTGACAACAAGTCTGGCATTGTGTCTCTCTATTTTGCCTTCAGCATTACTCTTGGTCTTGTAGACCCATTTAACTCCAATAAATTCTTTACCTTTTTGGATTTCAACCAAATCCCATGTCTTGTTTCTTTCTATGGCATTAATCTCCTCATCCATAGCTTCTATCCATTTCCTATCTTTAATAGCTTCCTCAAAAGGAATAGGGTCATAAACATGACAATATAAAGCAAACAAAGAGTTCATACCTTCATTTGCTGCCTCTTGCTCATAAATCTCATTTAAATTTTTGAACTTCTTTCCTCTTTCATTTGGTGTAAGAGTGCTTGAAGTAGCACTTGAATCTCCTCCTTATGGTGTGCTTGGAGAAGCACTTTCATTTCTCCTCAAGGGTGTGCTTTGCTACCCTTGTGTTGGTGCTGCTGTTGGGGGATGTATTTCAGCCAAATCATCATCATTTTCATCATGAGACAAACAATGTTTAACATTCATTGTTTTCTCTATGCTTCCAACCCAAGCTTCCTCCTCAATAAACCGAACATCTCTGCTCGCAATAAACTTCTTGGTGGATGGGTTGTACAACCTATAAGCTTTGGATTCCTCACTGTATCCAATGAAAATACATTTCTCCCCATTACTGTCCAACTTCTTCCTTAGAAAATCTCAAATGTGTGTGTAAGCCACACATCCAAAAACTTTCATGTGGGTGACACCTTGCTTTGTCCCACTCCATGCCTCTTCTGGCACTTTGTTCATAACTGCTTTTGTAGGGCACCTATTCAAAATGTAAGCTGCACAATGTACAGCTTCAGCCCAATAATCATTAGGAAAATGCTTTGCCTTTAGCACACTCCTTACCATATCCATGATTGTTCTATTTTTCCTTTCGGCAACTCCATTTTGCTGCGGAGTGTACCTAGTTGTAAACTGCTTATGAATTCCATTTTCTCTACAGAAACGTAGAAATTATTTGGAGATATACTCACCTCCTCTATCAGTCCTTAGGACTTTGATATGCAGCCCACTTTGGTTCTCAAAAATTTCTTTGAAATTGCAGAATCTTTCAAACACTTCACTTTTGTTTTTCAAAAAGTAAACCCAAGTTTTTCTAGTAAAATCATCAATAAATGTTAGCATATAGTGGCTGCTAGAAAGTGATGGAGTTTTCATTGGTCCACATAAATTTGAGTGGAAAATCTCTAAGGGTGCTTTTGCCCTTATGCTTTTCCCGGATGGAAAACTTTCTCTGTGTTATTTACCCAAGATACAACCTTCACAAAGGCTATCTAGTTTCTCTATCAATGGCAAACCTCTTACCATTAATTTTATGTTCGACAAGTTAAGCCCTCCAAAGTTTAGATGTCCAAATCTCAAGTGCCACAACCAATTCTCATCTTTTGGTTTGCTTTGGAAAGCCTCTTATGTCACTGCTGCTATTTCTTCTTCATTCTTCAAATCTGCTCTCATTCTGAGAGGGAACATCCTATTCCTTGTCATCTTCACTTCAACAATACATTGTTTTCTAGGTGGTTTATCCATGATGGTGAATTCATCATCCTCAAAGAAAACATTGTACCCCTTTTGAACAAGCTGTCCAATACTTAAGAGGCTACATTTCATTCCAGGAACATAATAAACATCTGCTATAGATTTATTTTCTCCTTTCCTTGTTAAGACATTTAATTATCCTTTTCCCATAACAAAAACTTTACTATCAGTCCCTAATGTGACTTGTGATTTCACATTCTCATCTAACATAGAAAACATGGCTCTGTTTCCTGTCATATGGTTACTACAACCATAGTCTAGAAACCATAAATCTTCACTCTTTTCCTCAGCCATATTACAAGCTAAAAACAATTTATCTTGGCTGATATTTTCTCTAGTGAAATTTGCACTAGTTCTATTTGCCATATCATTCTGCTTCTTCCTACATTCATTTGCATAATGCCCATATTTTTTACAATAATGACATTGGACATTGGATTTATCATACCTTTTTCCATGAGCATGTTTTTGTGCACCTTGCTGGCTACTGCCTTGGCCTTGGCTCTGATTTGGATTACTGCCCCTTCCTTAAGCATTTGCTAGAATGTTTCTTCCACCTCTGTTTTGGCTTATGCATCTTCCTCTCTTTTTTCCTCTGCCTTGACCTCTTCCTCTTCCAAAGGACATCTGGGCCTTGTTGGAAATGTTGTCATTGATGGCAATAGAGGCAGAAAAGATAGAGACAGACAAAGGAGGTAGAAAAGAAGCGAACAAAGGAAGAAAAGGAGACAGGCGGAAGAAGACTGTCGAAATGTAACAGTCAAACAACAGAGCGGAAGAAAAGGCAGAGGAAGAGGCAGTGAATATAGAGGCAGAGCCATTATCAGAGGCAGAGGCAGAGGCAGAGCCGTTATCAGAGGCAAAGGCAGAAGCAGAGGCCGGAGGATACATAAACACAATTCCGGGAATCGTATAAGCCAAACGACAAGTATATATATATACAAACCTTATTCCGAGAATCATTACCCAGCCGGACGTTATATATATGTATTATATGCTTGTGCGCAAGAGTAAACGACCAAAGGTCCCATTGTTCTATTTTTAAAACAAAATAAGTAATATAAGGTGGGACCCTTATCAATCGCATTGAAAAAGGTGACAGCAGATCATATAAACAGAAAGTTGTGATTGCGATTGAGCTCCGGACCCGATGGATCTATAAATCATGTTTAATATATGTTTGAGTTACGGCAGAATAGTGGTCAATTGCATCGGAAAGAAGCAGACCGTCAGAGCACGATATTAAAAGATTGCGATTGCGATTGAGCTCCAGACCCAATGGGTATATGAACTCTGATTCAAATATGTTTAAATTATGGCATTAAAATAGGCCATCGCATCGAATGATAAAACAAGTTCAACAAGTGGGACCGTAAGGGACCAAAGATATAATACAAAGAATATGTATTAGATCTTCTGGCGCAAGATCAAAATAACCAAAGGTTTTAATGCTTGGTTTTAAAACAAACAAATATTCGATATGGTGGGACCCTCACCCAATCGCATCGGAGAAAGTTTGTAAGAGAAACATGTTAACAAAGAATTGTGATTGTGATGAAATACCGGACCCGCTGGGTTTATAAACCTTGGCTAATATATGCTTGAGTTTTTTCATGATAGTGAATCATCGGAATTAGAGCATCGGAGCATTGGGATATCGGTACATTCAAATGGAAATTGTGATTGCGATTAATCGCAATTGGAAGAAGTCGATAGTGATACATCACATCGAAAGATCGGCGAGTGGGCCCGTAAGTACATTTTATGTATTAAAATGATTTCTCAGCAGTTAATTGCTAGAAGTTACATATGTTATATAAAACAATAGTCTAGATGATAAAATCAATTCTTATCATGCCGAGAGTTAAATTGTGATGTATAAAAATGGCAGTTACATAGGTATGGCAGTTACATTGGGACAATAAGCAGAAAATCCAAATACAGCACAATCACAGAAAAGACAAGTGCAGTGAACTAAGAGGCTAAATAAGTGAGCTAAAGTTTTCATTGTAATTGATTGTAAATGTTTTTAATTAATTTATATTATTGTGATGCATTGGCAAGTCTTCGAAAGAAAACAAAATCCCACCGTAATAGTAAAATAAGCACCTACAGTTACATTTTTCTGAGTAAGCTGAAAAAGAAATGAGAAGGTAGAAGACTAAGAGGCATGGCTATCCATTTCGAATTCCTTGAGGAATGAAAACAATCATCAAGAATTCTCTATAAGTAATATCATCTTGATATACATAAAAAAAATAATTAGAAATAAAAAAAAAAGATAGAGATTGCTGAGTATAGAAGATTGAAGCAGAGAAGATAAGGAAGAGAGGAGCAGAAAGAGATGCTACAGAATAGAGCTGATATCTGAGGTAAATCAGCAAACATTTAGTTTGATAAATTGAGGATGTTGGAGCTTCTCTTTCAAGTTGAAGTTTGATAGTTGTCAATTGTAGCTGACTGAGGTTGGAGCCTCCTGTAGGTTGGTGCCTACAGAAAATTGACGGGAGTTGGAGCTTCCTTGCAAGTTGTAGCTTGCAGAATTGAGGTTGGAGCCTCCTGTAGGTTGGTGCCTGCAGAATACAGTGGTGAGAGGTATTTAGAGCTTGCCTTTGCATCACAACAATAATAAGATGTTGTTTTCTCCCTTTATGGGTTTCCACTTAAATATGCTATCTCTATCTCTGTTGCCTGTGTGCTGAGATGATCTACCAAATCTGCTTAACGTTTGCTGCTCTCATAATAAGTTTGAAGTCACATTAATTTAATACTTGCTACAACATATTAAGACTATTCATATACTAAGACTGTTTATAAAAGTAAGCTGTAAATTAGCTGATGAAAAAATTAAAAAGCTCATGTATGTGTTAAACTGATTCACCCCCCCCTCTCAGTATAACTAAGAATTCAACAATTGGTATCAGAGCCGGTTCCTTTGTACCAGTCTAACAAATGAAAGGAGATCCTGGGTTCCCAAGATGGCTACTAAAGAAGGATGCTCAACCAATAAAGCCCCTTTTTTCACTGGTGAAAATTATGCTTTCTGGAAAATCAGAATGAGGACATACATAATGTCTCTAGGAATAGAAGTCTAGGCTGCTATGGAATTAGGATATGCCCCAAAGGCAACTGACACAGAGAAAGAAACAAAACAAGATTTTGTGGCTAACGCAAAAGCCATGAATGCCATCTTGAATGGATTGTGTGAAGCAGAGTTTATTAAAGTAATGCACAAAGACACTGCCAAAGAAATGTGGGATACTCTGGAGAACATCCATGAGGGGGACAAGAAAGTAAAGACTGCCAAACTTCAAATCTATAGAGCCCAGTTTGAGAACTTAAAAATGAATGATGATGAAGACATTGCCAGTTTCTTCCTAAAAGTTGCAGAAATTGTTAACAATATGAAAGCTCTTGGAGAAACCATGCCAGAAAGTATAATTGTGCAAAATATTCTAAGATCTCTTCCATCCAATTTTAATCCCAAGGTGTCTTCAATAGAAGAAACAACTGATTGGGAGACCTTGACCATGAACCATCTACTTGGAAATATAACAGCTTATGAGATGAGGCTCCCACAGAAGAAGCCAAGTACAAGGGAGGCAGCCTTTAAAATAGAAAAGAAGAAAGAAGAAGAGGGAGACATATGATCTTGCTCGGATGAAGAAGAGGCAAAATTTGTCAAGAAATTGGATAGAGGCTCAGGTAAATACAAAGGTAAACTTCCTTTCAAGTGCTTTAACTGTGGAAGAGTTGGACACTATGCTGCTAAGTGTCCTCACAAGAAAGTAAGGAATCAAGCTCAAGAGTCAGAGAGAAATACATCAAAGAACTGGCAGAAAGGAAAGAAGTTCAGCAAAAAATCCTTCTATGCTCAACAAGACAGCAGTACATCTGAAGATCCAGATGAACTCTCAAGTGAAGATGGAACCTCTGAATTTTTATTGATGGCTATAGAAGAACTTGAAGGTCTCCTGCTAGAAGATGAAGAAGAAGAAGGTGAAGTTGACCTTGAGGGGGAGCTAAGAAGTGCTCTAGAAGAGATTGATAGACTCAAGATGAAATGCATAAAACAAAAGGACATTCTCCTCAAGTATGTATGAGAAGAAAATAATTTAGAAGTCCTTATGAAGCTAAAGATAGAGCTTGAAGAAGCGAAGAAGATAGAGGACATGTCAGTTAAGAAAATCAAAGAAAAAACTCAGGAACAAGAAAATTTGGAAGAAGAAGTAGTATGTCTCAGGAAGAAATTAGAAAATTCTCAAAGGAAAGTGGTTATAAACTCTTCTCAAACAACAAGCTCTAGTAAGTTGAATGAAATTCTGGTTGCTCAAAGATCTCCTATGATAAAAACTGGAATAGGCTATGAAGGAGAATCAAGTAAAAACAAAGAAAAGGAAAACAGAGAGATTATTTTTGTAAAAGCAAAGAAGGATGATGAAGCAGCTCAAACTATTCCTACAAAAGAAGAAACCTGTAATAAGAAAGACAGAGATTAGAAGAAACCTCTTGTAGCAAAGAATGTGATAAAAACTAAGACCCCTGAGTATGTCAAATTTGGAAACCATCAAAGGAGATTCTTCCCTCCTATGAAGAATACCACATGTTATGTCTGCCACAAGCTGGGACACATTGTTGCATATTGTCATACAAGGAGGAGTAATTCAAACCAGCAAAAGAGGCAAACAGTGAAGAGACTGCCTCAAGCAAACAAAGGGAGAAGACAACCTTACATCAGGTATGCAAACAGTTTCTATGGTTACTGTTTTTATTGTAAAGAATTTGGACATAAAATCATTGAATGTAGAAAGTATGGACAAAGATTGATGTTTAACACCTCAAGGAGGTTTATGAATCAAAGAAATTTTTTTCATACTCATAATTCTGCAAAAATTATGATCAAATGTTGTGTATGCAATCAAGTTGGACATATACCTTCCAAATGTCCTCTAAGAAGATGTAGTTCATCACCTCACAAAAGATACCAAACAAAAGGGTGCCTCTAGTGGATAAAGAAGGTGAATAAATGTGACTTGGCTCTAACTGCTCAAGATTTGAAAAGTCAATGGTATTTAGACAGTGGCTGCTCTAAACACATGACAGGAGACAAAATCAAGTTTATAACTCTTGATGAAAAGAAATCTGGCAATGTTACTTTTGGCAATGATAAATCAGGTAAGATCAAGGGAAAAGGCTCAGTCAGCATAGACAATGGCAGAGGAAAGGCCCAAGATGTACTATTTGTAGATGGGTTGAAAGCAAATTTACTAAGTGTTAGTCAGATGTGTGACAAAGGCTGTGAAGTTCTTTTTAGAGCACAAGATTGTGAAGTCAGATCAAGCACCACAGGTAAGACTCTGCTCAAAGGTGTTCGAACAGAGAGCAATGTTTACATTGTGAAAGAGGAAGATGAAGCATGCCATCTTAGCAAACTTGAGGATTCATGGTTATGGCATAGGAGATTGGGACATCTCAGCTTCGATCATATCATCAGACTGAGCAAGAAGAAAGCGGTCAGAGACATGCCAGAAATAAAAAGGCCTTCTAATACCATATGCAAATCTTGTCAATTGGGAAAACAGACCCGCACATCCTTTAAGGCCAAAGATGAGTTATCAACAAGAATACCACTCCAGCTTGTGCACATGGATCTGTGTGGACCTGCAAGAACTAAAACACCAAGTGGAGAATCCTACTTCATGCTGATAATAGATGATTTCTCCAGAATGACATGGGTTGCATTTCTCAAGAATAAATCGAAAGCTCTGGAAAAATTCAAAATATTCAAAGCTTTAGTATAAAATCAGACAGGAGCTAAAATGCATCAAATCAGACAGAGGAGGTGAATTCACTGATTATGACTTTGTAGACCTATGCAATGAACATGGCATAAAGCAACAATTTACTATTGCAGGGACACCTGAGTAGAATGGAGTAGCAGAGAGACAAAATAGATCTGTACAACAAATTTCCAGAGCCATGATGCAAGAGAGTAATATTCCTCAAACCTTTTAGGCAGAAGCAATACACACAGCGGTGCATATCCTTAATAAATCTCACTTAAGGCCAAGTAGTGACAAGACTCCCTATGAACTATGGCATGGGAAACCAGCTTCAATCAAACATTTTAGAATCTTTGGAAGTAAGTGTTACATAAAGAATAATGATGAAAATATTGGGAAATTTGATGCAAGAGCAGATGAAGGGATATTTCTAGGATATGCATCCAAAAGTAAAGGGTACAGGTGCTACAACAAGACTCTTCGAAAAATAGTAGAAAGTATTGATGTGAGATTTGATGAAGAACTTCCAAACAATACACGAGATACAGACTGCTGCAGTCCATCAGACAACCATGAAGAAGAAAACCAAAATGATGATGAAACAAGCAAGACAACAGAAGATGCAGAGTTGAGCTCGAAAGCCCCCTCAAGATACACTCAGAAGAATCATCCTAAAGATCAGATCATTGGAGACAAGAGGGCAGGGGTCCAAACAAGAAGGCAACTAAGTGAACAGACAAAAGAGGTATACATAGCCATGTTATCACAAAGAGAGCCCAAGAGATTTGAATAAGCCAGCAAGGAAAAGTATTGGGTGAATGCTATGAATGAAGAATTAGACCAAATTGAGAAAAAGAATACCTGGGAACTAGTTCCTAGACCCACTGGGAAAAATGTCATAGGCTCAAAATGGGTATTCAAAAATAAAATGAATGAGGAAGGACAGGTAATCAGGAATAAAGCCAGACTTGTCTGCAAAGGATATTCACAAATCGAAGGACTTGATTACGATGAAACATTTTCCCCTGTAGCCAGAATGGAAGCCATCAGAATGTTTTTGGCCTTTGCATGCTACCAAGACTTCAAGGTATATCAAATGGATGTAAAATCTACTTTTCTGAATGGAGATCTAGAAGAAGAAGTCTACATGGAACAACCGGAAGGTTTCTCTTTAACAGACAAAGAAGACCATGTGTGCAGACTAAAGAAGGCTCTATATGGACTGAAACAGGCCTCTCGTGCTTGGTACTCAAGATTGGATAAATATTTGCAAAAAAAGGGCTTTAAGAGAGGTGGAGTAGACATCAATCTATACATAAAAGCCCATGAAAATGAACTCCCGATTGTTGTAGTATATGTTGATGAAATTATGTTTGGAAGCAACAGAGATGAACTAGCAAAAGGGTTTGCTGAGGAGATGAAATTAGAGTTTGAGATGTCCATGATTGGAGAACTCAGTTTCTACTTAGGACTTCAAATTCAGCAAAAGAACACAGGCACATTCATCTCACAGGAAAAATACTTAAAAGAAATGTTGAAAAAATTCAAAATGGAGGACTGCAAACCTGTGTCAACTCCCATGATCACGGGATGCAAGCTGTGTGCTGATGATGGATCTACTGATATAGATCAAAAAATCTACAGATCCATGATAGGAAGTCTGTTGTATCTGACAGCATCAAGACTAGACATCATGCTAGCAGTAGGCCTAGTGGCTAGATATCAAGCAGCACCTAAACAAAACCACCTTCTGGCAGTCAAAAGAATATTTAGATATCTACAAGGAACAACACAGTATGGACTTTGGTATCCTAAAGGAAAAAGCTTCACTTTGACAGCATACACAGATGCAGATTGGGCCAGCTGTGTGGATGACAGGAAAAGCACAAGTGGAGGTGCATTCTATTTAGGAGAAAGTCTGGTGGCATGGTTAAGCAAGAAACAAACATCTATCTCTTTGTCTACAGCAGAAACAGAATATATAGCAGCAGCATCATGTTGTACACAAGTCATGTGGATGAAGAAAACTCTTCAAGACATGAAGGTAAGCATTGATGAACCTATCTCAATCAAATGTGATAATACAAGTGCTATAAGTATATCTAAAAACCCCGTGCTTCACTCTAAAACTAAACATATCCCAATCAAGTATCATTTTCTTCGAGAGCAAGTGGCTCAGAAGATAGTAAAACTAGAGTATGTGCCAACAAAATAACAGACAACAGATATATTTATCAAACTGCTTGCTAGAGAACCATTTGAATATTTGAGAAATAGACTACGGGTAGTATCTGTAGTTGCTACTCTCTGATATGAAGAGAAAGCATAGTTTCAGGGGGAGAACATAAACAAAAATATCATTCAAGGGGGAGATCAGCCAGCAAAGGAAGCATGAAACAGGCCCTCAGGATGAAAAGGATTATGGCAAGCATACATCCAGCATAAAAGAATCAATAAAAAGGCTAAAGGGTCAGTGCTAAACCCGACTTGGATCTAATCCAAAGGTTAGAGCAGCAACATACAAAGTCAGAAGATCTCAGAGAGAGGAAATGCACGAAATGTTGAAAAATTCGAACTCCCCTGCCATTGATGTCAAAGGGGGAGGAAGAGAAAGCAACAAGAGGAAGAGCAGGCAAACAGAGAAAGTGTATTGCCACAGAGAAAGTGTATTGCCATCAATGCCAAAGGGGGAGACTGTTCGAAATGTTGTCATTGATGGCAATAGAGGCAGAAAAGACAGAGACAGACAAAGGAGGCAGCAAAGAAGTGAACAAAGGAAGCAAAGGAGACAGGCGGAAGAAGACTGTCGAAATGTAACAGTCAAACAACAGAGCGGAAGCAAAGGCAGAGTCAGAGGTAGCGAATATAGAGGCAGAGCTGTTATCAGAGGCAGAGGCAAAGGTAGAGCCGTTATCACAGCAGAGGCAGAGCCGTTATCAGAGGCAAAGGAAGAGGCAGAGGCTGGAGGATACATAAAGACAATTTCGGGAATCGTATAACCTAAGCGGCAAGTATATATATATATATATATATACAAACCTTATTCCGAGAATCATTACCCAGCCGGGCGTTACATATATGTATTATATGCTTGTGCGCAAGAGTAAACGATTAAAGGTCCCATTGTTCTATTTTTAAAACAAAAGAAGTAATATAAGGTGGGACCCTTATCAATCGCATCGAAAAAGCTGACAGCGGATCATATAAATAGAAAGTTGCAATTGCGATTGAGCTCCAGACCCGATGGGTCTATATATCATGTTTAATATATGTTTGAGTTACAACAGAACAGTGGTGAATCACTTCGGAAAGAAGCAAACCGTTGGAGCACGATATTAAAAGATTACGATTGAGATTGAGCTCCAGACCCGATGGGTTTATGAACTATGATTCAAATACGTTTAAATTCCGGCATTAAAATAGGCCATCACATCGAATGATAAAACAAGTTCAACAAGTGGGACCGTAAGGGACCAAAGGTATAATAGAAAGCATATGTATTATATATTTTGGTGCAAGATCAAAAGAACCGAAGGTTTTAACACTTGGTTTTAAAACAAACAAAGATTCGATATGGTGGGACCCTCACCGAATCGCATCGAAGAAAGTTTGCAAGCGGAACATGTTAACAAAGAATTGCAATTGCGATGAAAGACCAGATCCGATGGGTTTATAAACCTTGGCTAATATATGTTTGAGTTTCGTCATAATAGTGAATCATCAGAATCGGAGCATCGGAGCATTGGGATATCGGTGCATTCAAATGGAAATTGCGATTGCAATTAATCGCAATTGGAAGAAGCCAAGAAGTGATACATCGCATTGAAAGATTAGTGAGTGGGCCCATAAGTACATTTTATGTATTAAAATGATTTCTCAGCAGTTAATTGCCGGAAGTTACATATGTCATATAAAACAACAGTGTAGATGATAAAATCAATTCTTATCGTGCCGAGAGTTAAATTGTGATGTATAAAAAGGGCAGTTACATAGGTATGGCAGTTACACTGTTACAGTAAGCAGAAAATCCAAATACATCACAGTCACAGAAAAGCCAAATACATCACAGTCACAGAAAAGACAAGCGCAATGAACCAAGAGGCTGAATAAGTGAGCTGAATTTTTCGTTGTAATTGATTGTAAATGTTTTTAATTAATTTATATTGTTGTGATGCATTGGCAAGTCTCCGAAAGAAAAAAAAATCCCACTGTAATATTAAAATAAGCACCTACAGTTACATTCTTCTGAGTAAGCTGAAAAAGAAATGAGAAGGTACAAGACTAAGAGGCATGGCTATCCATTTCGAATTCCTTGAGGAATGCAAAAATTTATCAAGAATTCTCTATAAGAAATATCATCTTGATATGCATAAAAAAAATAATTAGAAAGAAAGAAAAAAGATAGAGATTGCTGAGTATAGAAAATCGAAGCAGAGAAGATAAGGATGAGAGGAGAAGAAAGAGATGCTACAGAATAGAGTTGATATTTGAGGTAAATTAGCAAACATTCAGTTTGATAAATTGAGAAAGTTGGAGCATCCCTATCAAGTTGAAGCTTGATAGCTATCAGTTGTAGTTGACTGAGGTTGGAGCCTCCTGTAGGTTGGTGCCTACAGAAAATTGAAGGGAGTTGTAGCTTCCTTGCAAGTTGTAGCTTGCAGAATTGAGGTTGGAGCCTCCTGTAGGTTTGTGCCTGCAAAATACAGTGGTGAGAGGGAGTTGCCTTTTCCTCACAACAATAATAAGATGTGTTTTTCTCCCTTTATGGGTTTCCACTTAAATCTGCTATCTCTATCTGTGTTTCCTGTGTGCTGAGATGATCTACCAAATCTGCTTAATGTTTGCTGCTCTCATAATAAGTTTGAAGTTACATTAATTTAATACTTGCTGCAACATATTAAGACTGTTCATATACTAAGATTGTTTATAAAAGTAAGCTGTAAATTAGCTGATGAAAAATTTAAAAAGCTCATGTATGTGTTAAACTGATTCACCCCCCTCTCAGTTTAACTAAAAATTCAACATCTCTGTCTTTTTTTGATACACAGTGCAACATTCTTTTCTTTTTGCCTTCAGGCTTATATATGGCATTACAAGCTATTACAATACACACTAACTTTATATATAATACAAACATTGAAAATTTTTATAATATATATATTAATCCTAAATCAAAAGACTTAACAAAACATGCGTCACGGCATTTTAAAATAAAAACATTAAACATAAAACAAAAAAAAAACTTTAGTGTCTCAAACCTCATACGAATGTCTTTTCGTGGATTTGAGGATTCTTTATGCAAACTGGTTTTAGAATTTATCACATCCATTTGTGATATGGGTGACTGGACATGCAAACCATGCAAAATGGACTTCTATTCGCTGTTGGTGGAGCCCGCGATGGATTTTAAAAAAAACTTCAAGCATATTTGACAAAGCCTTATCGCATCGCAATCCATATGACTTGGTTTGAGGGTGGTTCGGGTGATAAACTTACTATTTTTCGCATGCGATATGCGATATTCGATATGCGGTAGTGGACTATTTTTCGCATGCGATATGCGATATTCGATATGCGATAGTGGCAATATCGCATCGCAAATGAAACAGCATAACTTGCGACGATGCGAAAAGGTAAGTGATGAAAGTTGTGAAATGTGTTCTGCATTTTGTGGTTGGTGTGAAGTTAATGCAGGTTGATGCTGTGATTTAAATAGAGGGATGGCGCCACAGTTCTCCCTACAAAAATAGGCCTACGACTTTGAACAAAACTTTGGACTTGCAGGCTCACTTAAATCAGAAATTAATTTCACGGTTGTGTGTAAGTCAAACCAAAAAATTCTTTGTTGTTCCTGCGTCCTTCTGTCCTTCGGCTCTGCACTGTTGGATTTAATATTTGAACAAATATTATATTCATGGCATCTTCTAACAATCTGAATTGTTTGATGTATCTCTACTTGAAATCTGAAGAAAAATCAGATAGGCATTATGCCAGATTTCACCATAAAATTAAAAACGTAGCATTTTCGCACAGTGGATTTTGGGCTCCATTTTTTGAGCAAATGAAGACAAAATTCCAAAATCTAAAATGTGGGTTTTGTGCAGAATCATGTTAATTAGTCGCTTACTGAGAATTTCTGCAAAATTTTAATCCGTTTTGGAAATATCCTCAGTTTTCTCAAGGGTACATATCCAGAATTCGGAATGAAAAATTATAGAGAAGTGATGTACAAAGGATAAATTTCTCGCATTACTCTAATTAATCTAAGTCAGAATGTTGATGCATCACATTGATGCATTGGATCATGGCCTGCGCAAAATAGTTCTTGGAGGTTGCAGAGAAAAATCAGTTTATGAAGACTTACAATCTATGCGAGAGGAAAATTAATTAAAATGGAAATCCCAGCTGTGGTTTTATTAATACAGTGTTGTTAATTTTGTTTACCTCTTCTCATCGTTGTCCTTTCAGGCAAGTCAATATCCTATTATCAGCAAGTTAATTCAGTTCTTTGGGCCAAATATCAAGCACTAGCACCAACATACTCTTGGTGAAGTGTATTTAGCACGTAGCTTCAAGAATTTAGAAATTAGTTTGAAGCCTTATCGGATGATTGTTCTTCTGATTTTCGAGTTGTCAGATCGAGCATTTCAAGGCACAAAATCATTGACAGTTAAAATATAGATGACATATGGCAGCAACAAATCAGTGGTTCAATTGTCAGATTCTGAGGATCACCTTCAAATTTTCAAACAGTCACCAAAGATAAAGGAGCAGAAGTTGAGATTTTCGATGCTTGAAATCCGCTATAAAGACACCTTGCAAAATCAGCTTTCCAGATAAAGAGGCTGAGGATCTGTAAACAGTTCAGCTTCCTGCAAACTATTAGGACATAGTTCTATTTTTAGTATATTGTTCAGGATCTTATTCTCGAAATTTTATTACAGTTTACTAGTTTGTATTTTTATATATTTGATCATTTGTAATAAGAATGTGTGGGCTTTTGAAGCCAATACCGCTTCAGCTTTGTAAAACTCCTTTTCCAAAAATTCTAATTGAATTATTTCAGCTCTGGTTTTGACAGAATTTGTGTTTCTCGTATGTTTTTCCAGTATTTTCATAATCTATCTCTACACATGTCCAGAGTTACATAGAAGAGCTGCGTAGGAGTAGATTGAGTTTCAATCTCTCTGAAATCTCCTGCAAATTTATAATTGTTTAAATAGATTAGTATATTGGACTTTTTGTTTGAGTTAGCTCCTCTTTAAATAGGTTATTGTTTGCCACTTCTATCTTCTCCTTGATGTGTTTTTTTTGGTTGTAGAAGCTTTCTACGCACATCCAATTCTACCTGGTTTATTAAGTATTCTGTTTGACTACTTGATTATTAGGAATCTTTTTATATTCTTCTATCATAATCCTTAAAAAACTAAGTCATTCTGTCAGGCTGGAAGCTGACACTTTGAGAACGAACTCTAAAAAGCTAAGTCATTCTGTCAGGCTGGAAGCTGACACTTTGAGAACGAACTCTATGAAGGAGGGATTTATTCATGAATAGGGATTGTCATTGATAGCCAACCACCCCTAATTAAAAACCATAAATCTAGCCATTGTGCTTCAAAGGCTATTGTTTTGTGACAGTGAACAGCATTAAACAAGGCCTCGTAACAACCGAGGGAGCCCCCTCTAGTTCAAGGGCCAACTTGAACCTAAAGCTGGTTGAGTTGGTTTCTTGGCGTATTTTTTTGTAGCCAAGGACTGCCTACGGGAAACATGTACAACAGGAAGTTGAAGTTGTGAATGAATCCCTCAAAACTATCCTACAAGGAATAATCAATAAAGCTAAATCCAACTGGAACATCATGCTATATCCAGTGCTTTGGGCATACCATATGTTTGTCAAGACTACTATCGACTTTACTCCTTTTCAATTAGTTTACGGTTTAGAACCAATCTTCCTTGTGGAATGTGAGATTCCATCTCTTAGAACTAGCAATCCAAATTCTTCCTGGAAAATTCTAGTCTTGAAAAACGCCTCATTCATTTGGAACATCTCAATGAGAAGTGTTGATATGCAACCACAATGAATGAAGCTCATAAAAAGCGAGTAAAATCCCAATATGACAAGATTGTGCATCCTAGGGTTTTCTCTAAAGGTGATCTTGTTCTGGTTTATGACCAATATAAGGACACCTTGGGGTTATACAAGTGCAAACCCATGTGGTACGGTCCTTTTATTATCAAAAATTTCTTGAAGAAAGGTGCATATGAGTTGGTTGACTTGCCAGAAAATGTGTTGTCAGAGCCCAGAAATGGGCTCTATCTTAAAAAGTATTATTCGTAGGTTTTTTCCTAGCATCTACTTTGTTTTGTAGATATTGTACATAGTTTTTATTTCTGTCTATGGGTCTTGTGGTGATATTGGTATCTTTGGTCTGCTTTGGTAGGTTTTGTTGGATGATTTGCTGTATCTAGGATTCGTCGATGGTGCTAGTAAACATACTCGGAACTTAGCTTCCACTGCTTGGGTTATTTATTGTCCATATGGTCAGTTGCTAGTTTCAAGAGGAATATGTATCGGTCCTGCCTCCAAAAATATGGTTGAATACAGTGTTGTCATTAATTTATTATCTGAGGCAATATCATTTGGTATTGAATCATTAGTTGTTTATTTGGATTCGCAGATGGTGGTGTCTCAATTAAATAACATTTATTGTGTGAGAGGTCCTTTATTACATTGCCAATTTTTGAGACTATGATTATTACAAAGATCATTTAATTTTATTACTTTCATTCATATTCCACGATCAGAAAATTCAATTGTAGATTCTATAGCTAATCAAGCATTAGAGTGGCACTAATCATTCATCTCATTAAAATAAAAAATACTATAAAATAATTTGTATATATGATCAACACATCATGAAACCATCTGTATATAGATAGGAATAATATGTCCAAAATAATACAAAATGTGGACAAATGCAGGGAAAGTTTTAAGGAAGGATATCTATTTGAAAGTTTAAAAACCTTGGTGAATCTTAGTAATCTATAATAGAAAATTTGTGAAATATTTGATGATATTTTTTGTAAAAATATCTTAATTTATGATTATATTATATTAGTCTATATAATGTCTTCACAATTTTTAAGGTAAATAATTTCATATTATAAAACTTCAGTAAATTATTTTTAGAAAAAATCGAAATTGGCGAATATGTTTTTTGGAAAAGTATAGGAAATTAGCGCACTTCCGAATATTAGCCCCTAAAATTTTCCCTGGACAAATGTCCTACAAAATTTGGACTTAAGCATGATCATGTCCATAAAAAGATTAGTCATCTAAGTCTGAATTTGTAGTCCCTGCCCTAGATGAGACGATGGCATTTGCCACCCATTGGAAGAGTCGCACCCATTCCCGTGGTACTCCTACCACTCATCTCTGAATAGCCTCAAGGAGATCCTCTACGGCTGCCATGGGAACCTATGAGTCAAACTCTCCAGGTTCCTATGGACTGCATGGAGGACTCTCTCAGACTCGGTTGTTTCTCTCTCCACGTCTCTGTCGCGACGCTTATGCCTAGGCAAGCCTTCAAGTCTCACTTGTCCAACATCCGCATAATGATCAAATAATCTTGTAATATTTTTGTTTCACCCAAAAAATAATTTCAACTTCTTAAGATCATATAAAAATTCAAAAAAAATCAAATAACATAAAAAAAATAAAAAAATAAAATAAAATAAAATAATTAAAATATTTTACTGATATCACCCCATGCAGCGCCTGCAAGAAGTGCCAGATTAGGGTTCTCTCGATAGTCTATGTCTCCATAAGGGTAGAAATATATAGCTATGACCTTTTCTTCCCACCAAATGAAGAACTCGTCATAAATTGTTGCTTGAGAGAATTCACCTCTACCAAGTCCTTTGATTATTTCTACTCATCTAGCCATCCTCAAATCCCTAGGACTGCTAATAGTTGTAGACACTCTGGTTTGAAGTGTTAGAACCCTCTCAAAGAAGAATGAACAAAGTATGCTACCATAGCCAAAATTCTTTGTTTTCCCTTGTCTCACTGAACACAATTACTTCTTCATGCAGACCAAGAGCGTTGTGCACCAATCAAAGACTTTCGAGGTAAGGCATTCTACTGCCAAGAACATGGCAGGACGAGAGGCCTGATGTAGTGATGTTGAGCCTGCTACCCTAACAATGGTAAAGAGACGGATTCCGATTGGTAGTCTCACTACATTTTTTATCGGGATGTATGAAATGTTGTGTGTCTCTGGTGTGTAGTAGAGTCCTATATAATCAGAAACATTAAGGCCTCCTCGAGCTCTCCCTTTTAGATCAACTAGTTCCCCTCTTCGGGAAATTCCTGTGATGAAGCATATATCTTCCACTTCAATCTGCAAGGGCATCTAATCAATCATAAAAACCTCTTGCTATGGACCTCAGTAATGAATAAGCATTATAACAAACGAGTTTGTGTTTTTATATTCGGCATCATGAAAAATTTGAGTAATCCTCGTCCTCTTAATGCTTCCAATAGTAATGGATCATTTAGAACCTCATTATCAACATCACTATGTTCCCTTTATCTCCAAATGACTGCCATCCTACAAATTTAAAAGAATTCATCCATTAGAAATCAAAATTTTCATTTTTGTTTGTGCATACATGACTTTTTCAATAGGCAGTCGTGTATACACGCGATTTTTCCTTTGGAAACCTACATGTATAGATTTTTATACGTGGTTTCCAAAGATCCAACCTGCGTACATGCAAACACAATTTCTAAAAATAAAACTCTACTGTGAAAAATCAATTAAATTCGCTTAAAATGAATCAAATGAATGAGATTTCGGATCTAGAATTACCTGGAAAGTTTGTTGACTATTTAGTTGAGGAAATTGGTGGAATCAAGTTGCCCAAATTTGCTCTCAAGCTCTCAATTATCAACACTTGCAAGTTCAAATGAAGTTTTGGTGAGTCAAAATGTCTTTTAATATTAAAATTTCAAAACCCACTTTTATAAAGTTCATATTTTTTAACTTTATTATTTTATGAACTTTTTGACTTTTTGGCTTGAAGTGTTGGGGGAGGTTGTTTTCCAGGGTAAATGAAGTATTTTTTGAAAATTTTCAACACTTCAAATCCACGATTGTAGACCTATCATGGAAGGTATCATTTTCATCACTGGCATATAGGTTAGGACATATCACTTTCCCGTTGTATTATACATCTTGACCTCATACTGCGATATTTTTTGATAGGGTCGACCCCATTGTGTTGAAATTTCCAAACAACTTTCACTCGCCATCTTATAAAATCATAACATAATGGTAGATCCACTCCTTCCATGGGCTTCCTAGTTAGATACTCATTATTATATTTTTCCCATGTTGCAAGAATTGTTTAGCCTCAGGAGTCCTCTTTAGTATCGACATGACTTTGCGATGAAGCCTCATTCCTTATCTCCTTTGCTATATTTTTGGCTTGATACCCTAGAGGCTTCCACGTGCTAAATTGTACTGTTGCATTGCATATTGACTACGTGTACCCTTTTTGCCTTAATTCGGCTTCACTTGGACTTGTGTATAGACCACTTTTGACCATTACCTTTCTACAAGTTCAAATCATGCATTCACTAGCCTCTGTGATTAGACACCCTTTATCCGTGGAAAGAACATTCCTTTGAGTGTTGTCGACTAGTATTCGCCACCTTGCATTAAGCATAGGAATGTTTCAGTCCCAGGAACTAGAGCATATTCCCTTAACACTCGTTCACGCCACTATACTATAGGCATTCTTTTATTCCTTTTCAGGATTTAAATATGAAAAAGACAAAAAATATATATATTCCAAAAAGAGTTGTAACGGGACATTTACTTATGTATTTGATGGAAGTAAGACTCAATTATGTCACCCTTGAGCAAAGCAATAAAAAAAAAGTCTTTCCTCCTTTGGGGTGGGACTTAGTTTGACTTTAGGAGAGCCATAACATTTCCTTTGAGTCAATCCTCCTTCAATTGGTTATCTCTTCCAATCATATGGAGATTTTGCTAATGCCTCCTGCATTGAAAACTTATACGAAGTTCTTATATGCTTCCATAGATTCATATTTTGAGTCGTGCTTTTGTTCATGGGAATTCAACCCGTGTCAGCCATTTTGCGGTGTCTCTTGACTCATTTTCAGTCGGCCATTCTGCGGTCTCTTGACTCATTTTTAGTATCACATTAGCTATTTGACCTTATTCTCGCGATATTCAAGAAGGTATCCATTCACTTCTTACTGGCAGGGCTGCTCTTATCGTCTTCAAAAAATTTCTTTGAGAGTAGGCCTAGAACTGCACCCTAGCCCTATTTACATCATTGATAGGTGAACTTGTGCTCAACATCAATCAGTATCATGGTTCTTTGACTGAGTGGTTTCCCTTTTTTTCAACGTCATCTTACATTATCACACATTGGGATTTGTGCAGTACCTTGGTTTCTATTTGACCCTAGTGGTGGATTCCTCGCCTATGTATCATCTTTCAGTATTGGTTGGTTCATAAGGTTTTTGTCGTGTGCTAGCCACATCTTGTGTACGTCAAAAATATACTTCGGAATGGTTACTTAATCTCTTTTCGTCTGATTTCTTCCAAATTATTGGCATGTGGGTTACACTCACGCTAGTTGATGGGGGATGCCTTAATTCCTTCCTTCCATCATATATTTTCCCATCGACTCTGATGAGCATCACAGAAAAAGACGATGGCATTCGCTACCCGTCGAAAGAGTCGCACCCACTCCCGTGGTACTCCTGCGAAATTTTCATATCTGAAAATTATTACGACATTAATTGATTTATTTCGCCTATTTATTAGATAAGTTATTTATATATTCTTCAGTAAATTTTGAAATAAACACAGTTGTAGTACTTTACTCTAATCAAAAGAAGAAGAACAGAAATAACACATGTAGCACAATAGAAACAACCATATGGACACAGTTATTTTGGACAATTGTCCCCGGAAAAACCCAATGTGGGGAAACCGGTGCAGCAGATGAGGGTTTGTATTTATCTTTAGCAATGAAAATATATTTTACAGAAGTCTTGGTGAGAAAAATAAAATAGCATACACCTAGCATAAATTTTCCCGACACTCCGGAAGTATTCCCGACAGACGGGATGTCCTCCTACACCCTCTAGGTCATCCTGCGTAGATGCTCTGCACAATCCCTTCATGGTCTGCATAAGTCTGTGTGGAGGGCTTGATGTTGCTGCTCAGCATTGCCTTCCCTTCACCCTTATGCCTCATGCTTATTTGTCAGCTGAATTCTCCCTCCTCCTTCTGCCTCTGCAATCCCGCCTCTAAAAAATCACCCACTAAAATCGAATTCTCCTACTTCATAATCGATTTCCTTTGGGTATTGAGATTGTGCCCAACTTGATTTCCAAATAACCCTTAAGCCTCTTCTTATAATATTCTCTCTAATGAATCAACGACCAAGATTATATCTTTAATCAATGGCTCATATTAAAAGATGACTTAATCTCTGTTTTCTAGAAGATTCACGCTATGATTTATTAATACCCTTTAATTATTTAATTTCCCTAATTTTAGACTTAGGGTCCACATTAAAATAATTATTTTAATAGATCAAGATCCAAGTGGAATTCCACAAACGATTTCTGGGTTCTCTGGATAACTGATGTCCAAGCCTCTCCACCAAATTTGAGACTTGGAACACTTCTCGATGCTATAAAATCAACAACTCATACCACTCATCTCTGAATATCCTCAAGGAGATCCTCTACGGCCGCCATGGGAACCTACGAGTCAAACTCTCCAAGTTCCTCTAGAGTGCATGGAGGACTCTCTCAGACTCAGTTGTTTCTCTCTCTGTGCCTTTCTCGCGATGCCTATGCCTGGGCAAGCCTTCAGGTCTCACTTGTCCAACATCCGCATAATGATAAAATAATCTTGTAATATTTCTGTTTCACTCAAAAAATAATTTTAACTTCTTAAGAACATATTAAAATTCAAAAAAAATCAAATAACATGAAAAAATTAAAATATTTTACTAATATTGCCCCATGCAACGCCTGTGGGAAATACCAGATCTGGGTCCTCTCGATAGTTTATGTCTACATAAGGGTATTCATCTATAGCTATGATTTTTTCTTCCCACCAAAGGAAGAACTCGTCATCAATTATTGCTTGAGAGAATTCACCTCTTCCAAGTCGCTTGATTAATTCTACCCATCTATCCATCCTCAGATCCTTAGGACCGCTAATGGTTGTAGACACTCTGGGTCGAATTGTTAGAACCCTCTCAAAGAACAATGAAAAAATTATGCTACCATAGCCAAAACTCTTTGTTTTCCCTTGTCTCACTGAAGACAACTACTTCTTCATGCATACCAAGAGCATTATGCACCAATCAAAGACTTTCGAGGTAAGGCATTCTACTACCAAGAACATGGCAGGATGGGAGGCCTAATGTAGTGATGTTAAGCCTGCTACCCTAACAATGGTAAAGAGAAGGATTCTGATTGGTGGGCTCAATACATTTTTTATCAAGATCTGTGATATGACGTTGTTTGTCTCTGTGTGTAGTAGAGTCCTATATAATCAGAAACATTGAGTCCTCCTCGGGCTCTCCCTTTCAGATCAACTAGTTTCCCTCTTCAGGAAATTCCTATGATGAAGTATATATCTTCCACTTCAATCTACAAGGGCATCTAATCAATCATAAAAACCTCTTTCTATGGACCTCAGTAATGAATAAGAATTTATAGCAAACGAGTTTGGGTTTTTATATTCGACATCATCAAAATTTTGACTAATCCTCATCCTCTTAATGCTTCCAATGCTAATGGATCATTTATAACCTCATTATCAACATCAATATGTTCCCTTTCCCTCCAAATTACTGCCATCCTGCAAATTTAAAAGAATTCATCCATTAGAAATCGAATTTTTCATTTCTCTTTGTGCATACATGACTTTTTCAATAGGAAGTTGTGTATACACGCGTTTTTTCCTTTGGAAACCCACATGTATGAATTTTTATACGTGGTTTCCAAAGATCCAACCCGCATACATGCAGACGCAATTTCTAAAAATAAAACTCTACTGTGAAAAATCAATTAAATTCACTTAAAATGAATCAAATGAACGAGATTTCAGATCTAGAATTACCTAGAAATTTTTTTGACGATTCGATTGAGGAAATTGGTGGAATCAAGTTGCCCAAATTTGCTCCCAAGCTCTCAATTCTCAACGCTTGCAAGTTCAAATGACGTTTTGGTGAGTCAAAATGTCTTTTTATATTAAAATTTCAAAACCCACTTTTATAAAGTTCATATTTTTTAATTTTATTATTTTATGAACTTTTTGAATTTTTGGCTTGAAGTGTTGGGGGAGGTTGTTTTCTAGGGTAAATTAATCCTTTTGTGACATTTATCACCACTTCGACTCCACGATCGCAAACCTATCATGGCAGATATCGTTTTTGCCACTAGCATATAGGTTAGGAAATATCACTTTCCCGTTGCATTATACATATTGACCTCATAATGTGATATTGTTCCATAGGGTCGACCCCATTGTGTTGCAATTTTCAAACCACTTTCACTCGCCATCTTATAAAATCATAACATAATGGTAGATCCACTCGTTCCACGGGCTTCCTAGTTAGATACTCGCTAGCATATTTTTCCCATGCTGCAAGAACTTTTTAGGCTTGGGAGTCATCTTTAGTCCTACCATGACTTTGTGATGAAGCCTCATTCTTTATCTTCTTTGCTATATTTTTGGCTTGATACCCTAGAGGCTCCCATGTGTTAAAATGTATTGTTGCATTGCATATTGGCTACTTGTACCCTTTTGGCCTTAATTAGGCTTCACTTGGACTCGTGTATAGGCCACTTTTGACCATGACCTTTCTACAAGTTCAAACCATGCATTCACTAGCCTTTGCGATTTGACACCCTTTATTCGTGGAAAGAACATTCCTTTGAGTGTTTTTTACTAGTATTCGCCACCTTGCATTGAGCATAGGAATGTTCTAGTCCTAGGAACAAGTGCATATTCCCTTAATACTCGTTTTTTCCACTATACTATAGGCATTCTTTTATTTTTTTCGGGCTTTAAATATGAAAAAGAAAAAAAAATTATATATTCCAAAAAGAGTGGGAATGGGACATTTACTTCTGTATTTGATGGAAGCAAGACTCAATTATGTCACCCTTAAACAAAGCACTCAAAACAAGTCTTTTCTCCATTGGGGTGGGACTTAGTTTGAATTTAGGAGAGCCATAACCTTGTATTTGAGTTCGGCCACCTCCGATTGGTTATCTCTTCCACTCATATGGATATTTTGTTAACGCCTCCTGCATTGCAAAATTATACAAAGTTCTTATATGCTTCCTTAGGGTCATATTTTGAGTCGTGATTTTTTTCAAGGGAAGTCAACCTATGTCTGTCATGTTAGGGTCCTATAATAATAGGGTTCATAAAATTTTGAATCGACTTTGATAAGTCTTGTAAATATGTACATACCTTGCTTTCTGCAAATTGTTTTCCCATATTTTGAAAAAATGAAAAATAAGAAAAAATCAAAAAGAGGATAAAAAGTCCTAAAAGAAAGATCAAAGGACTTAGAAAAATATATACCCCAAAAGAAAAATAGATAAAATAAGACCTGAAAGTGAGCAAGTCCAAATGCCACTACTTTTACTTTTACTGCAAAGAATAATGATTATGTGCAAAGTGTCAATAAATGCCATAATCCATGATCAGTTAAATAGTATAATCTTAACTTTTCATGCTTTAAATTTCATGTTTTAGATAGAGAATAAAGATTTGTCAAACAGTTAAACTTGACAAATTAGTAGATAGGTAGAGAATAATGAGGAGTTCAACAGTTTAATCTGAGCCCTCAAATGAAATAAGGTAGATTTAGATAGTTTTATGCTTTGAAAGAAAATGTTTTAAGGTTGCAAGCCTAAATGCACCTGCAAAATGAAGAAAAAATGTTAGAAATACAAGATTGGGTAGGTAGAAAGCAGTGGAGAAATCATGTAAATAATACATCATCGAGAAAAATCACTAATTTCCCCTCCCCTATGAGTATTCATTATTCTAAGCTATCAGTCAAACAGGTTCAAAGCATTTCTCTGACTTTTGTTGGGACCAGACCCAAGTCTCTATGACTGGTTAGTTAAAAATATTGAGTTCTTATGTTAAATCCTCATTTATCATTATTTACCCTTCATTCATACTGTGAAACCCCTTTTTCCTAAGTAAGCACACATTCTTGCTTAGTAAAATTGTAATCCCCATATAATTAACTTCATCTCTTCATAATCATTCATAAAAACCCATAAAATCACATTTATCCTAAGTATTAGTGAAAGAAATATAAAAATGAGCAATGTTTGATTTTGTACTATACTTAGATATAATATGTATTTTGTTTTACATTTCACTCCCATCTCATATTAACTTTTGACATATTTTATTAATTTCCTAAGAAATACCCTTTCCTAGTTATTAATTTCCTTATATTCAATAAACCCCAAAAACACACTATTATAATATTTAAGACCAAAGTCTATTATCCATGTGCGTAAATGAAAAATTCCAAGTTATAAAGCCCTTTGGTCTAAACTATATTTATTCTAATGTATCCCGCCCCTATAGTTTTTAAACTATTGAAAAAGGTTGAAAACTATATAAATACAATATATAAACCCGCCCGCTTATGTTTTATTAAAAAAAAAAAAAAAAGCATTTAACAAATGTTTTAAAATAAAAACATTAACCCCGCCACATATTAAACCATTGCACTTATATGTATAAAATCCGATCCCATATACATTATATTAAAACTTTGTATTATATGCATTAAACCTTTGACCCTCAGTCATATCATAGAAGGTTTGAACATATTATAAGCCCCACTGCATTATAAACCCTTCCGCTACATTTAATCCACCTCAGTCCCACCTTTCCGCTCCAACGCAACTCTTGACATGATCCCAGTCGTTCGCTTCAAACATTTTGATCCGGCGATTGAAGATTGATATCACATAAAAAACATGCACGATCGCCCCAAGGCAAAAGCCACGCGAAATGGGTGGTATCCCGCTGACCCTTCCCCTCCATGTGGTCTTTTATGATTGGATCGCATGGGTTTTGATTAAAACCACTTACCACTTAAAACCCACGCGATTACCACCGGTTTTTGTCCTTTCAAAAATTCAAAACTGCTTCCCGCCTGATAGCGACTTGCATTCAATGCCGATCAATGCAAATTCATACATTTTAATTAAACCTTTGTATATGCATTTTTCGGCCTATATGTCGCATTTAACCATTGTTTTTGCCTTCCCAACTGTGTAAGCCTGCAAAACCCCTTAATAGCCATTTCAACGCCCAGAACCTCTGAATTCACCAAAAGAAGCCTGTAAAAGACTGTTGAGGAGCTATATCGCTCCAGTTCAACCAATGAAGCTATCAATTCAACAAGCAACCTCAGAAACCTCTCCAGAAAACTATACCTGCAGCATACCAAGTATTTTTCTCAGAATTCGACCTGCAATAAAGTTGGAAAAACATTTTCAAAGAAAGGAAAACAGTTTAAATTAAGAAATTAATCAAGAACATTGCCCAAAAAGTCCCAGAAACGGGCCAAACTCTGGCAAAATTTTCCTAGGAACCCTAGTTGTCTGTTGCGCACCATTTTCAAAGAAAATTATCATTTCTTCACAGATTAATGATCAATTTCAAGCTCTAAAGGCCAGAAATCCTCTGTAGGTGCCCTATATCTTCTGAAAATCCCTTTTCAACATAATTTTAGCCCTTTTTCAGTCAAAAAACTTAGAAAACTCCTGTTTTCTGTTTTAGACCAGTTTTTAACCTCGGAACTTCATTTGAGAGACCTAATTGAGCATAAATCCAAAAATACATTCTATTTTGCTAAAATTTCTCAATCAAACCTCTGTTATAGTAAAATTTCCTCTGCAAACAGTTTAAACTTGCAGAAGCCAATCAATATGCCTAAAAAACAGAGTGTAAACAAGCCTGAGAGTTCAAAAACTCCTAAAGCTACTCCTGCCATGACTCCAAATACTGCAATTGTTGTCAACCCATTACAACCCCCAGTTGTTGATATTGAGCATATTCCCCTAGCTGGTATTGACTACAAAATAGCTGATCCCATAGTTGAATTCAATCTGTTAGATATCCAAAACTGGCATTTTGAAAAAACTCTAGATGATCAAGAAGAAGTTCATATTTGGGAATCCAATCTGCGCAAATATGTAGTCCCCCTGACTCACCCTTGTCAATAAATTATCAGACTATGTGACGCAGCAGTAGAAATGGATTTAAATAAGTCCACAATGGACCTTTACAACCCAATAATTGCTCCTTATTCCTATCGGAACCAAAAGTATTTGAATAGGCGTAAAATATTTATTTTATCTTTGCGTTCCAATATAACTTTTAAAACCAATTGAAACAGCGTTTGAACGCCTTTTATAACAATTTTATATGTATCACCGCAAACCCAAATCTGGCTGATCCGACGGCTCGGATCAATTCGCAAATCGCCAATCGCCAATGTGCTACAATTTTTTATTGTTCAACAACAGCTCCGATGCGATGCCAATCGGCGATTGCAAGTCGCAATGATTGGATGTCACAATCGTTGGCAGCTTCCACAGCTCCGATGCGAAGTTAATCGGAGATCGCAAGTTGCAGGGATTTGGATAATGTCCCCTCCTGTAGCGATGCGATATTTTCCGGACCCGAACTCACTTCAAACAAGTTTTATATCATTTCGCGTCCATTTCTGTTGTTTATGTGATGCAATATGGAACACTTCTCAAGTCCGATGCGATGGGTTATACGAACCCGACGAATTCCAAAATCGATATATATATTATTTCAAATCGCTCAAAGGTTCCACAAAGTATTTCTTTGCTCCAGTTCTCTGTGTTAACGGGGTTTTCTTCTCGCGAACTCAGTTAAGGCCAGTTTGCATTAACATGGAATTTCTTACAATTGAAATTAAAAAAAAAAAACACACGCCCACAACCATTTCAATCAAATACACATAAAAACAATGCTCAAGCCTCCACAATTCATCATACGATTATGCACACAACATAATTTTTATCCATAATATTCAGAAAAACAGAGTTTCGCCTTGGCTAGATTACACAAGAAGATGACCACTGTTACAAACTGTTACAAAAACACAATTTTCCCCACACTCTAAGCTCTCGCTCCACTCAAAGCCTCTCTAATCTCTCGCTCATCAACATTTTTCTCCTTTTATTATTAACTCGAATAATTCCCCTAAAATATCTAACAACAATTTCCTATTTTTTTAGAGATCTAACAGAAATCTGCTATTTCGTAGCTTCTCAGACACATCTATACTAAAAACTCTTATCTCTAAATCTAAAGTAAGACAGTCTCTCACTTATTACAATAATAAATTATAACAAACTATTTGAGAAGTCCAACCTCCTCAATAAAACTGATTTTGACCAACAGTCAATGAATTTCACCCTGTTTAGCCACAACATGTGAACAAGTCTTCACATTGCTGGCTAATCCCGATGCTCCTGCATCAGACTCCCTAGGAAGAAAAGATTTGTCCTTCAAACTTTCAGGACTTACTCCATATTTCTGTAGTTCAGCTGCTGTTAACCAACTGGAATCTTCCATTGGCTACTCTTTCCACTTGACTAGATATCGGAAATATGTCTGCCCTCGAGTTTTCTTGGATATTCTTTGATCCAAGATAGCCTCAACTTCTTTCTTGGATGCTTTTGGTACATGTTCCTCCCAATCTACAATTTGAACTTCATCACCTGTGGCTTCATTCTGCAACTCGGTCTCTGCCTCTCTGAATGGATATAAATCTGCAACATTAAAAATGGGGGATATCCCAATCCCTTCTGGCAACTCGATCTCATATGCATTGGCTGAAAATTTCCTTTTAATTTTACAAGGTCCTATCTTCTTCATTTTCAGTTTGTTATAAGTTTTTGTAGGAAATCTCTCTTTCCTCAAATATGCCATGACTAAATCTCCTACTTGAAACTCTTTTTCTCTTCTTTTCAGATCTTCTCTCTGCTTGTATATATTGCTGCTTTCCTGCAATTTATCTTTGACTTCTTCTTGTAACCTCTGCATTTGTTCAAAAAAATCTTCAGCACTTGCACTCCTGGCTTCCTATTTTCCCAAGTCCCTAAGCTCATATACTCCTCTCGGATGCATTCCAAAGACAATATGAAATGGACTCATTCCAGTGCTTCAGTTTGGTGTATCATTGTAAGTGAATTCAGCTTGAGCTAATGCCAAATCCCACTGTTTGGGATTCTAATGTACCAAACTCCTTAGTATATTCCCCAAGCTCCTGTTCACTACTTCAGTTTTTCCATCTGTCTGAGGATGGTATGCTAAACTAAAACTGAGTTTAGTCCCCAGTTTCTTCCAAAGTGTCCTCCAGAAATGCCCCACAAATTTAGTATCTTGATCTGATACAATACTTATAGGTAAACCATGCAACCTTACAATCTCTGAAAAGAATAAATTTTCTGTGTGTTGCATCACTAGTTTTCTTACAAGCAATAAAATGTGCCATTTTAGAAAATCTATCCACTACAACATAAATAGAATCGTTTCCTCTCTAAGTTTTTGGTAAACCCAGAACAAAGTCCATACTAACTGCATCCCATGGTCGATCTGGTATGGGCAATGGCTGATATAGACCTATATTCTGACTCCTTCCTTTGGCATATTGGCATACCCTGCATTTCTCAACAAACTTTTTAACATCAGTTTGCATTTTGGGCCAGTAATAAAAAGCATTCACTTGAGCGAAGGTTTTATCTTGTCCAAAATGACCAGATAACCCTCCATTGTGCTTCTCCTTAATTATGTTCTCCCTCATGGAACATTTAGGAATACATAACTTATTGCTTTTAAATAACAGCCCTCCTTGAATAAGGTAGTCCATCCATTGACTTCTGTTATGGCTCACTGGATTCTGAATTGTTGTGTAGATGTCTCTAAAATCCTCATTATCCTTGTACATTTCTATCATTTCTTCAAAACCTACAACACCCACTTTAAACTCTTGCAAAAGAAAACTTACCATGTTCAATGCATCTGCTAATTTATTAGACTTACCACTTTTATGTTTTATTACAAAAGTGAAACTTTGCAGAAATTCCATCCATTTGGCATGCTTCTGATTTAGCTTTGGCTGGTTATTAATAAACTGTAAAGCGTGATTTTCTGAATATAAGATGAATTCCTTTGGCAGTAAGTAATGCCTCCACTTTTTCAATGCCCGCACAATAGCGTAAAACTCTTTATCATAAGAAGAATATTTCCTCTTCACATAATTTAGTTTCTCGCTGAAATATGCTATCAGTCTTTGATCTTGGCTCAATACCGCACCAACTGCTACTCCACTTGCATCAGTTTCTACTTGAAAGAATTTCTCAAAATTAGGCAATGCTAGAATTGGCTCTTCTGTTATCTTCTTTTTCAGCAGATTAAAGTTTCTGTCCGCGGCTTCTGTCCATCGAAATGGCTGGTTGACCTCCTTGATTGTCTCAAGGATTGGTGCACAAACTTGACTAAACCCTTTTATAAATTTTCTGTAAAAACTAGCAAGTCCATGGAAATTTCTTACCTCAAATACGCTTCTGGGAGTAGGCCAGTTCCTGATTGCTTGTACCTTCTTCGGATCCATTTTCAAGCCTTCTTTGGAAATCACAAATCCTAAGTACACCAGCTCTTCTTTCATGAAACTAAACTTCTTCAAATTGATTAGTAGTTTTTCCCTCTGTAGAGTTTTCAGAACTAACTTCAGATGTTCTAAATGCTCCTCTTTGATTAGTAGTTTTTCCCTCTGTAGAGTTTTCAGAACTAACTTCAGATGTTCTAAATGCTCCTCTTTACTTTTTCTAAAAACCAGAATATCATCAAGGTAAACAACGACAAATTTACCTGCATACTCCTTCAAGACCTCGTTCATTAGTCTCATGAACATACTAGGTGCATTAGTGAGCCCAAAAGGCATCACTAACCACTCATATAGTCTGCTATTTGTTTTGAAAGCCGTTTTCCATTCGTCGCCTTCTCGAATCCTGATCTGATGATATCCGCTCTTCAAATCTATCTTAGTAAAGTACCTGGATCCACTTAAACAGTCCATTAAATCATCCATTATGGGCAAAGGAAATATGTACCTGACTGTTGTCTTGTTGATAGCTCTGGAATCGATGCACATGCGCCATTCTCCTCCCTTCTTTGGACTAAGTACCGTTGGCACAGCACACGGGCTTAGACTTTCTCGAATCAACCCCTTGTTCATCAGTTTTTGTACTTGCCTTGCAATCTCTGCGTTTTCCTGGGGAGTTAGTCTATATGCAGCTTTATTGGGTAGACTTGCTCCTGGTATTAAATCGATATGGTGGCTAACACTTCTAATCGGTGGTAATTCATTCGGTAATTCATCCACGATGATATCCATAAAATTATCTAACACAGCTTGAATTTCTTCAGGCAAATTGTTTAAATTCGTATAGGTTAAGATTACCTTGGGTCTCCCTACGATAGCGAAGTGCAACTCCTTGCTTTTATCAACCTACTGTAGCAGTTCTTTACCACTTATCAACATGATACTAT